>CM070623.1:57699654-59095304 GCA_036346255.1 Ampelocalamus luodianensis | reverse complement strand
AATGCAGTGATAATTCAGAATAGTTTGTATGGCATTGGTATAACTCATCAAGGAATGTACAGCGAAGAGAGGGCAGCGGTAGAACCGTCGCCCCGGGTCTTCATGGTGCCAGGAAGTTTCAATGGTGCATGGTTTATCGTGCTTGCAATTTGGCCAGCTTCCATTGTCGGATTCATTTTCCAGATTTGGTGATGGTTGTTGTACACCGGATGCAGGCCGGCCAGGGTGCAGGCTCACTCCCCTACCTTCGGCCACCGTGTGCATCGCGTTGTGTCTGGAGTACCTAACTTCTTCTTCGGCATCACTACCTCTTTTTGTTCAGCCGCCGATGCAAGAATAGACTTGGCATATGCCTGGGTTAGAAAGACCAAATCCCACACTTCATGTGTACATATGATAGCCACGATTTTGTTCCCTTGAACTGCACTAACTCTCAATATGTGCACTGTGTTACTCGGGGGGCAATGCAACTCAATCTCAGATCATACACATCATGGTCCACTTGAAATGAGTGAAACAACTATCGCATCATAGTACCCTATGTACGCCCCTCTGCTCTTGGCAGGGGCACGGTCGCCGATGGAAAACAACGCAAATCAATCCCCTCGAGACCCTCGAGAATAGTTCTCGGACTATAGTAAATGTTGAAATTAATGATGTCCGGCATATTTGACGCACTGCACCATAAAGAACATTTTCAAAATTTACTACATATCTAAAACTAGACTATCCATCGAAAAGTATTACGTACAATATACTACACTACTTTAAAAAAATTACTTTAAAGATGGTGACCGAACGGGCAACGCTTCATTAGCTCCTCTCTACCCCTCTCCTTTTCCTCCCCTCTCTCTCTCATAAATAAAAGTGAGTTATGTCTAAATTTTAGAATCTTTTATAGGAGATGTTGTGTCACTATTTAGAATGACGACTGAGACTTGCAGGATATCTGTCGTTATTCGAAATGGCGACAGAGCTACTCTCGCCAATTAAAATGGCGACATGCTAATTTCGTCATTTTAAATGACGATAGCGACACATTTTTATCATTTTTACTATTTATTTTCGTAGTTTTTATTAAACTAATATTATTAAAAAAAATTCCTTCTTTTTTACTGCTCTGTGTATTTTGGCATTCCCTAATTACTACCATCTATTAACGTAGCTACGGTAAACGAAGCGCTGTGATATAGGAAACTTACCCCGGTGCCGAACTGCTGATAGCAAGGACGGAATCACCTTCCGCACAAACCCCAGAACCCCTTCTGTTTCTCCTCCTCTCCCACCCTCTTGATTCTCTCCTCCGCAAAACTACCAGAACCCTTATATTTCTCCTCCTCTCCCGCCCTCATGATTCTCTCCAAACCCTAGCTAGTTTACCTTTTTTCCAATTAAAATGAGATTTTTATCCCCATTTTGCCCCTCATATACAGACGGCTGGGGCGGCCTGTCGCCGAACGAACCGGCGACTCGCGCATCCGGAGCCCGGAGTGATTGACCCATTTCTCCTTCTGCCCCGCCCCCGAAAATATTAAAAATTTGAAAATCGTCCGTGCGTTCAATCAATCATAACACCGCAGGCCCGGAAGTGCGATACTTTCAATGTCAGGGGTTTATTCATAAATTTCTCCTCTTGGTCGAAGCGCCAAAGACAGCGCCGCCCAACTGGCAACTGCCCAAGGCCAAGGCCCAGCAGACAAAATTACTGCCTTGCATATTTTTACAGCTTTCAAATCGCCACCTGTGAGCTGCGACAGTTTCCATGGTCTTCTCTAGACTGTATGGTTATGGTAAAATAAAAACTGGGTCAAATTCGACATGACACTAGAACCATCGTACAGATGCCGAGGCCAAACGAAATGCATGCTCATGCAGTACCAAATGTGTCGAGGCAAGTAATAGAGTTCATAACATAACCACACTTTCAGATTGTTCAGGAACTCATATAAAGCAAAATAAGCAGTAAAACAGCAGTCCGCAGATCCAACTATCTAGGTCATAGATCGGATTTTGCAGAGCGCGATGCATCCATGGTTTCTGACGAGCGAACAAGAGAATGAATGCATGGATGACATGAAACGCACGACGACAGAAGCATGGCCGGCTAATTAGATGTCCCTGCTGGCCAAGCTACGGATTTGGCGTGGGCGTGGCTGGTTGTCTCGATTGAGACAAGCGCCATCGCACGCAGTGGCGGAGCCAGGATTTTGATGATAGGAGTGCGAACTTAAGACATATTCGTTCCAACACAAGTTCAAATGTGTCAAATTATATGTTCGTACTATAACCAACATAACAAGATATTTTATAAAATTGCAACTTGACACAGTGTTCCTTCATGCTTTGAAAGCGATTGATGACAACATCATCACTAACTTGTACAAAAAATTCACGCTCAATATACGTAACTAAGCAATCATTCAAGTATTGTTCACCTATGCTATTTTTTAGTTTGTTATTCACATGATTCATTACCGAAAATACCCTCTCTACACTTGCAGTGGCCATAGGAAGGACCAATACCAATTTGAGCAGCAAATAAACAAGTTTATAACGATCATACTTTTTTATCTCAACAAATTTAATAGACAGCTAACTGAGATTCTTCACTTCTCGAAACCTTGTATCTTGATGCATGTCAGTGATAAATATATTAAATTGCAAAGAAAGTTAGATCAAATCTGTCTTCGAGAAATCTTTAGGATAAAATTTAGCAAGTTTAAGAATTTTAACCTTGTCATACGAAGCAAATGAATCAGCAGGATGCAAAGAAGTAGCTCCATATTAACTTCACAAAACCTTCCATGCAAAGAAGAATGAGCACTCTATAAAGATGCTAAATCTTTATTCTTCTTCATATTTTAGTGCTCTACAAGACTACAAACCTACATTTACAATAGAACAACATTTAGTCTTTCCTTATGAATGTTGTGAACATCTTCAAGTGTTCCGAGAAAACATTCTTGACATGAAAAGGAAAATAAAGAACAACAGAAAGCTCTTTGTAATAATAATATTGCAATAAAAAACTTACTATTCCCTTTCTTGTACTCAAACCGAAGGAAAGAAAATTAGAACTACAGAATATAATTCCCTTTCCAGCTCTCTCAGTCTCTAACAATATTGCAATAAAAAATCACTATTGGGGAGATCAAGCCAATACTAGACCTTGAAGGAGCCAAGGGGGGAGTGGGCAGACGGTCATGGGGATGGGCGGTCCTCGGGGTCGAGACTCGAGGTGCGGCCGGTCCTCGGCGCGTCGAGTCGAGATCGTCGCGCGCAGGCTTGAGCGGCGCGGAGAGCGTGATCTGGCCGATGCGCGCGATGAGCTGCCGGCTGCGGCGCTGCGCTCATGTGCTGCTGCTAGAGCGCCTAGATAGGCAGATGGTACTTAGGCTTGACGTCTTCTTGACTAGTTGACTTTGGCTTTATTCTCAGATTCTGTTGGATCTAATGCTAAATGGGCTGCCAGAAGTTGAGGAGTATGTATGTTAGTATGTGTAGAGTATACTTTATGTATTAAGCAGTGTATATATCAGATTTTTGTGCAAAAATTTTGGGGGTGCAACTGTACCCCCATGCAACAACTACAGCTCCGCCGCTGATCGCACGGGATCTTGTCGCAGCGGCACGACGGGGAAGACTTGTCCCCAGGACCGACGGCTTCCTTGGTGGATTTTTCCCGGTGTCGGCGCCGACGAAGTTCGTCGAGCTCGTTCTGCAGGTTCTCGACTTGCAGCTCGAGGGAATCAACGCTGTCCAGAAGGTAGTTGATGCGTTCGGTTGCCTTCTCGGGGAATTTCTCGTCCAGCCATTGGGTGAACCCGCAGTCCTATGAGGAATCCTGAAAAAATAATTGTCATTACCGATCGATGAGAACGCGTGGATATCATAAAGATACGTGCACGATATTAAGATGGTGTTACAATTGTTAATAGTATTTTTTATTTGTTATTTCTCGTGTTTTTGGTAAATGTTCAGGTTTTGTCGAGTTCAGCGGTCGGCCGCGCTGAGCGATCGAGCCGGCGAGCGGTCAGACCAAACATTGAATGGCGGTCTGGCCGGTTTTGTACTGATTGGTGATTCGTCTAGAGAATTGATTTTGGGAAAGGTCATATCCATGTTTACTTTTGCATATGTGTTGCATATTGTATGTTTTCACTGACGTGTGTCAAGTTGTGAAGAACTTGTTCCCGGAGACGATTTCTCTGTCTATTGCTGTGCAGGTGTCTTGAAGGTCAATGATGGTTAACGGCGAGAGGATCGGGACTAAGTTTGGAGAGCTGAGGTCCAGAACGATCATTGATGCCAGGTGAGGTCAAGTGGCTCAAGCGTGGCGCAGAATGGACAAGGATGACCGAACGTGCGGTTTGGTACGACGGGTTGATCAAGCAGCGCGGGGGTCGGTGCAGGTGCCTTGGTGGTTCCGGTGGAATCCGAACGGGAGAGACTTGCCGACATGATGAGAGCCGTTGATCAACCTACACGTGGCGAAGCAGGCGATTGTTTCGACAGAATTGGACTCGATCCATGGAGAAGGATCGAAAAGGGGTATCTTGTTAATTTCACCAAATACCGCCCTTTGTGACGGTTGGCTAAACCACGGCGCGGGACGACGCAAGATGAAGTGGTTTAGGTCAAGAGATGATGGTTTCGGCGCTTTAAAATGCGTGTGTAAGTGTCCTGTTTGTGTTGGGCCTTAACGGGAGCCCATTAGAGAAACTCTTCTAGAAGCTAGGCCTCTAGTATAAATAGGAGGGGTGCTGCCACACAGCCCCCAAGCACTTCATTTGTAAACACTAGTTTGGTTTTAGGGACTTAGAGAGAAAGAGAGAGATTTCGTCTAGATCAAAAGTTAGATCAATTTTTGTTTTTTAAATAGTGCTGAAATTCGTGTTCTGTGTTGAATTTACTATTCATCTGGTCGATCATTCATCAGAGTGGTCGACCGCCACATTCATCAAGCTGAAAAATTGTGTTTCTGGTTGTTTCTTCTGGAGGTTTGAAGGGAATTCCACATAAGTCTTCCACTGTGTTTATCTATTGATCTTCATAGCTCTCATAGCTATTGGAGTGAAATTTGTGTTGAATCTAATCTTAAAAGAAAATTTTGGTTAAGCTTCTATTCATCCCCCTCTAGTCACCTTTTCGGTCCTACAGAACGGTATGTCATCGATCATCGATACACTTTCAAAGGAATGTACCGCGAAGAGAAGGCAGCGGTAGAACCGACACCCCGAATCCTCACGGTTCCATGAAGCTTCGATGGTGCATTGAAATAACCCAAAAAGTTGGATTTCAAATTTTTTGAATCTTTTTGGTTTGAATTCGGATTTCTTTCCCAATTCGGAAATTTCTTCCGAATTTCCGCTTTCCATTTTGGGAAAACCGTCTTCGCCAGCCCGGAGGCGCCTTCTCTCCCGCGCCTTCTTCCTCCTTCTTCCCCGCCAGCTTCTCTCGCTGCCGCCTCTGCTGCAATTTTGCGACGCCGCACTTGTTGACCGTTGTGCCACCTCGTCGCGCCCAGAGCCTTCTACCACGACGCCACCTCACCCCGCCACCCTCTCTCTCCCGGCGCCGCCTTTCTTCCCCGACCGCACGCGTCGCCGCCTCTGCCGCACCCGATCCCTGCTCCCACCGCCTCATCCTTACCCTATAAGAGGCCCCCGAGAACACCCCTCATCACCTTTCCCCCTCCGCACCTCCTCTTCACTCCTTCCTCTCCGGAGCCGACGTAATTCCGAGATTTCCGCGCCGCCACTGTTCTTCTTCTTCGTCGGATCCGACGCCAATTCGTCGCCACCGATCACCCAAGCTCCAAATTGAAGCCATTGTAAGCTCCCCCTCAACCTCTCGCACCTTCCCCCTAACCTCCCTATCCTCCTCCCTCACCAGAGCTCGCCGGTGCCGAGCTTCTTCTTTGCTCCTCTCACAGTCACTGTCGCCAGCACGCCACACTGAAGAATCTAGACCCGCCATTATACGTTAATGGTGTTTTGGTTATTAATGACAAATGCTTTGTGAGACTAATACTCTTTCTGATATACCTATTGTTTAGTCTCAATTGGATATAAAGATCAAAGAGGTATGCATTCGACAACTTGTTATTATATCTTGTTACATTCCTCGGATCCAATATATATGTTGAACTTCACCAAAAAGAAAAACTTGTATATGTGCATATGTTTCATTTACACACTCGTGTATGCACACATTTAGGGGGAGTTCAATCTATATCTTGCAGTTTCATTAGTATTGATCCATAATTCTTTGTCCACATATATTAAGGATCTTTACCTTGAAATATATCCTTGAAAATATTTAACTTGTGTAGTTAATATATTCATATGAGTATATACAACTTGTGTAGTTTGTATACACTCATTTTGGTATATATAACTTGTGTAGTTCATATATACTCATGACCTTGTTGTTTCATTAGTATTGATCTTTGTGATCTACTTTGAAACATAACTCTTGAGTATATATATAACTTATGTAGTTTATATATACTCATACCAATTACATTCAATTACCTGTTATTGAAGTGATTATCATCTATTACCAAAGAGGGAAAGATTGTGGTATCTTGTCCCACCATTATTGATTAATGGTTTGAAGTGGTAATGTATGATAATCATATTGTGGAACTAACGGTTTTCTATGAGTTGGTGAAATAGGTTATGTTCCATGTGATTGAAGACTTCGGATAATGTCATGAGTTGATCATCAAGTCAAGTGTTTGAAGAAACAAGAATATCGTCATGAGTTGATGATATCAAGAGAAGAAAATCATCATGGGTTGATGATATTAAAGTGAAGAGCTTGGAGTAAAGGAGATGATCATGAGTTGATCATCAAGACAAGAAGAATCCATCATGTGTTGATGGAGGTCAAGTGAAGAGTGCATCATGAGTTGATGTATGTCAAGACTTGAAGCAAGGATATGCGTCATCAAGCTTCAAGTGGTTGCGCAAGGAAAAGGTATGACTAGCTAGGGCTAAGGATTTGTTCCTAGTCTTTTACTGGTCTCGGTGTTTGGTTGGAGACCGGATTGCTAGTATAGGTTGCCGTACTATTAAGAGGGGTCTTAATTAGTAACTTGAGTTAGTCATGTGTTGATGGCTCATTGTGTTTGCTCTAGCTCAACTTAACATGTTGCCTATATTTGCGAATGCGTTTTGCAAATGGTTGTGGCTCATGGTTAATCCTTGTAGCATGTGACTTTAGTTTGCGAATGTGTTTTGCAAACGGTTTAAGTCCATGTACCTTATTCCTTGTGGCGATGATTCTAAAAGTCGGCAAAATGTGTTTTTGTGACTTGTTGAGAATCTAGCTTTCTTCTCTTGTGTACATGTTGCATCAATTTGGCAAATATGTTTTGCAAATTGAGTTGAAGCAAATGTGCAAAGTCTTCTCGATCTTGGTATTGTTGGCGGTCCGACCACTTTGTGGTATGATCGGCCGGTGCTGCGATCGACCGACGACCAGAGCGATCGGCCGCATCGCGGTTAAACATCGCGGTCAGCTTTTTCCAGAGAGCGACTTTCTTGGTTAGCGACCGAGCGGTCTGACCGACGTGGTTCGGGCGGTCTGACCGGCCTGCGGTAGTACCGGCCCTTAGAATCGGTACTCTGCAAGTGCGGCGATACACGGAGTTTGAAACGGTACTACCTGAGTGCGGTAGTACCGAACTTTGTTTGGTGGTACGTGTTTTCCAGAAGAGTGTTTTTCTGGATTGCTCTGTTGCTTCGATTGGCGATCGGCCGCCCCCCTCGCCGGTCGGCCGGTTGGAGCGGTCTGACCGGCCATTGGTTGGCGGTCAGACCGATTGTAAGTCCAACGGCTAGTTTTATAGCCGTTGGCACTTGGGCGGTCCGACCGGTATTTAGTTGGCGGTCAGACCGATTTTGTCCAGATTCTCTGGAATCTTTTCTCAACGGCTAGTTTTTGTGTGTGAGCTATAAATACCCACCCTGGCTGTGTGAGGAAGGTGTTGCTGAGTTGCTGGTGCCCCATTGAGTTTCTTTGAGATAAGAGCA
The DNA here is from genome assembly GCA_036346255.1 of Ampelocalamus luodianensis. Taxonomy (NCBI): domain Eukaryota; kingdom Viridiplantae; phylum Streptophyta; class Magnoliopsida; order Poales; family Poaceae; genus Ampelocalamus; species Ampelocalamus luodianensis. The sequence continues at coordinate 59,087,262 of CM070623.1, read as the reverse complement.
AGCCTCTCATACTCTTGTGTGCATGTGTTGCACTTAGTGAGTGATTGAGAGCAAACCCTAAGTGCATGTGTTGCATTAGGTTGTGGATTGCTTATCCATAGAGCTTTGGCACTTGATTGGTTCAAGTGAAAGTTGAGTCTTGTTACTCTTGGTGTTTGCCGACGCCTAGACGGCGTGGAGGTGTTGTGCGTCGGTGATCTTCTCAAGTGAAGCTTGTGAGAAGACCCGGGCGATTTGTGAGTGGCTTGGTGCCCGCCATCTCCGGAGCGGAGTAAGAGCAACCCTAGTGGACTGAGGTGATAAGTTCAAGTTGGAGTCGGTTCAAGCGGTTGAACTCACTTAGAGGTATTGGTTCGGTTGGAACCGGTCCAAGTGGTTTGGACTTACCTCGGAGGTGTTGCCTCGCGTTTTTGAGCCGATCCAAAAGGTTGAACTTACCTCAACGTGGATTAGGGGAGACCGACAAGTCTTCGATCACCACGGGAAAAATATCGCCGTGTCAAATTGTGGTTTGCATTTTTGAGCTTTACCTTATTGCAATTTACATTCATATAATTAAGTTGCTCATCTATTGTGTATGAATGATTGCCTAGCTATGTGTCATTCACATTGCCTAAATTGAATTGCTCACAAGTTCATGCTCAATTGATTATTATCATTAGACTTGTATTGTTGGAGCACTTAGTTGAGACTAGTGGTTTTTAGGTCTTAATTGTGCAAAACCGTATTTATATTATCTTCCGCATTAGAAATCAGTTTTAGAGCATAGAAGTTTTAAAACGCCTATTCACCCCCCTCTAGTCGGCCTACTCGATCTTACACACACACCACCCCGAGCACCCACTCCACCACCCCCGAACTCCCCTACCTCCACTGATGCTCAAGCACCTCTCCCCTTGGCCGGAGAGTCACCGGAGCGCCGCCGCGCCGCTCCCCTGCTCCGGCCGGCCGCCACCTTCGCCGCCACCCCATTCCCGCACCACCACTGCCCCCGCAAAGCCCAAAAATGGAACCCCCTTGGCTTGGTGATGCTCTCCGCACCACCCGGGCTCGCCGCCGACCACCACCGTCGCCGCAAACACCGCCGTCGTCGGCTCGGGCAGAGCCGAGCGCTGCTCAAGGCCGCCCGAGCACGGGCCTTTGAGGCTGGCCATATGGGACGTAGGCCACACAGTAAATGGGCCAACCTTATACTATTCAATCAAGGTCGCCCTGGCACTGTTCACTGTACAGTGAATTCTGTTACTGTTCACAATCCAAAAACAGTGTAATATACACTATTCATTGCACAGTACTTTGTTCACTATTCAACCGAAAATCAAAACACTGTTCCAAAATCTGAAAATACACAATAAACCCTAGTTACTGTTCATTATCTGAAAAATAGCTCATTATTGTCCTTTCCAGCTAAAAACAGTAACTTCTAATTACTGATCACCTCCAGTTGTCATATATGAATAGTAAATTGATACTATTCATTGCCCGACACCGTCTTTGCCGAACACCCTAATTTGACATTACATGTCAAATTTGATCGCCTCGAACCTCGAAAACCCCTTTCGCTGTCTATTCCTTTAATTCAGCCCTTTTACTGTTCATCGGCACAGTAAATTCGCTACTATTCATCACATAGTAAAATAACACTGTTCATAACCTGAAAATAGGAAAATTTCTATTTGTATCCGTCCGAAAACGGTGAACCCTAGCTGCTGTTCACTTCAAACCCAAAACAGTGAACTCTATTATTGTCCACTGACTCATTTTCAGGCATGAATAGTAAAATAATACTATTCATCGTCCGACCCCTTTTTCGCCCAAAACCCTAATTCAACATATTATACTCTTTTCGACCGTTTCGAGCCCATGAATCCAAAACTCAACTCCATTCAGTCCAAACAAGTGCCAGATAAATCTCCAGCATCCTACACCACCACCTTCCTTTATGATTCTTTATCCATTTACAATATTTTTGTTGTACTTGGATCCAAATCTCAACTCTATTCGATCCAATTAAACACCAAATAATCTCCACCACTCCACACTACCTTTCTTTGTGTTTCTTTTCTGTTTTTATTTACTTGCATGTTGTTCCCAGCTCATTCCTTGTCGAGCCGGATTTTATTTGAATTGTTTTGTTTCGCGCTAGGTCACGACTTTGACGACGAGACTCCGGAAGACACCGGACAAGATCAGGATCAATAAGACTTTGTGCAAGAAGGCAAGTCGCATTCTTTGATCATTTTGAACCTACATTTCATCTATGTATTATTACTTTCATTACTGTATTTGTGCCAATTACTTTAAATATTAAAATAATACTTTTGAATGCCATGACAATTAGTTAAATCCTAAATACCCCACAAACAAATCCACCCAACTTTTGTAGGCCATATTCACCTTGACAAATTTAGTCCACATGAAATATTATCTATACAAGGTAACTTTATGACAAAAAATGTGATCATCAATCAAAAGCAAGTATTGGCTTTGAGCCAATAGGTTTTAGGTGGAGAGTTGAGGATTGTTCAGGAAGTTGGACAACCCAATTTACTCGGTTGAAAGTGAGTCATCAGTGAGATCCCGAGGTGGACACCCACGAGTTGGTGTTGGGCCATCGCCTCACTGGATGACAGGTAAGGACAAGAACCTTGTGCCAAGTAACAGACACAGAAACCGCTCAACCACATGCGTGGTCATTCCTCCCTAGCTTAGTACACTGCTCTTCCGATTGAATATCTGTGGGAGCACTTGTATGGGCCCATCAGCCTCGGAGTACGGATTCCACTATTGGTCGGTGGTCTCCCGAGCTGTATGGATAGTGACCTATAGTGTAGAGACTAGAAAGGTTGAGCAGTGAAAAGACTTTGTTATCTCAGCTCAGTCGCACACTAACGTGTTGCGTGTCTATGTACTGACAGTATGAGTATGAGATATCTTGTGGGTAAAGTTGGGCAACTCTGCAGAGTGAATAATCAAATGTATTCGAATACGTCGTGCTTCCGGTTAATGAAGCTGTGTTAATGGGTGATTCCAGTACAATGGCATAAGTAAAGTTTTTGAGATGTTAAGTTGGTAACCAAGTTTGTTGATAAACCCCTGATGCTATTACTTATTATTGTTTTACTGTTTTATAAATTGTTTTAAATGCAAAGTGCATCCACATATGCCAGGTATGGTAAACCCTAACCATCCATTGAACTCCTTGCATGTAATTATATAGCATTTCTATGCGGCTTGTTGAGTACGGTGGTAGTACTCATTCTTGCAATTTGCAAAACATCTACAGAAGATGATCCTTATGAGCAAGGTTTTGGTGGATCCCCAGAAGGCAACGACTACTGTTATTAGGTCTCGACTGCGCTCAAGCGTACCTGTGGTTCGAAGTTCTTTTGTCTTGTATTATATTTAACTTTGGGTTTGGATGCCCGTGTCAGGTCAAAACAGATTGTTAAACCTTAACTTTGTTTAATAAAAGTCTGATTTTTGTTGCAATCGGAAGCTTGCTTGAGATACTATTTACTTCGCAACTGTACATCCTGGGCGGTTGCGAAGGGTTTAGCAGTCCCGAAAATCGGGGCTGTCACATGCATGGTTTGTTGTGCTTGCAATTTGGCCAGCTCCCGTCGTCGGAATCAGGCCGGCCAGGATTCAGGCTCACTTGCCCACCGGTCTCTCTGTTATGCACCGCTGCTTCTGCTTGCAGGTGCAGCCACACCACCCTCAGTTTCCCGAACGGGCGCAGCAGCTGCTCCTCCTCTGAAGTTTGAAATATGCTTGATGCTTTGCCGATCTTAGAAACGTTGTCCAGTCTCTGGTCCCTTTTGTAACTGGCAGGTCCCATTGACAGTCTATTGGAGGCTTCCTCTTGCAAGAGGCATTTCAACGTGATGGCGTGATGCCCTACGTTTCCTCGTCCAACTGAAGCAACTCCATTAGCCAGCAGCGCACATCATGGAACGACATCAGTTCCGGAGATGTTATCTGGCGTACCACATATTTGCATCTCCTCGGAGCTACCCCGTAAGCGTCGTAAACAACCCCTTCTCCGTAGTATATCGCAAACGTTTCTACTTTCGGTTCCGACGACATATGTAACTGTCCAAAAAAAAAAACAAGGGATTATTACACCTTGATCTGTCTACGTTTTGAATAAATTTTTCGCATGTTTCCTACCAGTTTCTAGACATTTTTCTTTTGAATCAGATGATATGCGATTACATTAAGGAAATCACAGAGTACATTACTTAGATCCTTACAAGCAGCAAACGGAAAAGAAAACACAACCGAACGTTTCACCATACCAGAACCACTACTAAACGAGCTCTTCGACTACTTTTCATACAAACCAACTACTAGAGCATCACAACGCTACCTCCTGACAAAGCAGACACCCCACCACAAATATTACAGCAGAGCTATCAAACAAAAGATATCCAAAACATAGTTCCCATCTTCTAAATTTTCTCCCTACCAATTTCTAGACATGTCTTACATTTTCTAAATTTTGTACATGTTCATAAAAAGGGAGAATTATCAACATTTTAGGACACCCTGTCTCTCCCCCTCTCTCTCAGCAATTTCTACAAAATTTTCCGTACTTTTTTAAAATCATATCACCAGCTAATCTGTGCATTCACTTTCCAATTTCTAATCATTTTTGTACGGTTTCACAACGAAAATTGATAAATATTCCTTGTATTTTTCAACTACTCTCTCTGTACTCTAGTCGCCCTTCCCTTGCTTTTCTACTGCTATCTTCTCCTGGCATTTGACATCTTCCATTGAAATTTCCTAACTATTTTCCCAACATGGCTGCAGTTCAAATGGCACTGATCTTAGAAACATACCTTCACTGATGGTAGATCAGCTCCTAGCAAGGACGGAATCACCTCCGCAAACCACCAGAACCCCCCCTTCTCTTTCAGTCTTTCTCCTCCTCTCTCGCTATCTCCAAACCCTAGCTAGTTATCTTTTTTTCCCGATTGAAATGAGATTTTCTCCCCATTTGCCCCTTGTATGTAGAGTAAAAGACTGAAGAAATATTGATAGCCGAACACACTGATCCTCACAGGATCGTCTTCATTATATAGCAATGTACAAGAGTGAATAACGGATCATGGATCCGGTTGTTACAAAGGATGTGGCTGCATGTACGGCACATACGCATAACTAGCTCACATACACATGACTAGCGCAAACACTAACAGCTAAGACTTAACACACGTTTTCTAACAGTCCCCCTCAATCACAACTGGGGAATTGTAAGTTGAGATTGTAGCAATTAGAATTAAACGGAGATCTTGACAATGCTTTTGTAAAAACATCTGCCAACTGATCCCTTGATGAGATGAATCACACCTCCATAGCCTTGCGCACAACCTGTTCTCTGACAATGGAAATCTACCTCAATGTGTTTCGTACGTGTGTGAAACATGGGATTTACTGTAAGGTAGGTTCCTCTGAGATTGTCACACCAAAGAATTGGTGTTTTGCTTTGAAACAATCCGAGCTCCTTCAGTAGAGACTGAATCCATATCACTTCAGCTGTCACATTTGCGATGGCTTTGTACTCTGCTTCTGTGCTTGATCTGGACACTGTGGGTTGTTTGCGTGAACTCCATGATACAAGGTTTCATCCCAGAAAGACAGCAAAGCCACTTGTTGATCTTCGATCATCTGGACTGTTAGACAGTTGTGGTGCCGCCTGGCTCGGTTGCACCATTGTCTGGCCCAGTCTCCTGCATGCACACGAGTCGATCTCGGCTGGTCCTATATATACTTGTACCCCTTGTGTTTGACAGTTCAATCAATTTTTATTCGTGTGATATCTCGCTTACATGGTATCAGGCCGGTCGCTCCTGCGACCGCACGCTTCCGCCCAACCCTAACCCTAATCCACCCGTCGCCTCTCTGTCATGGCCGATGCCGCCGCCGTCGCTTGTGAGTGCGATGCCGCCCACGCACGTCAACTCCAACAGGCGATGGTCCTTCACGAGGCGGCTGCCCTCTCCAACCTCCACGCCCAGGTTGTGGCGGTTCAGAACATCAAGGCCCTCGTGCCTCTTGTTTTGGACATCGTTTCCCCGCACTATAGCAAATGGCGTGAGCACTTGCTCATCACGCTTGGCAAATACTCCCTCACCGACCACATCCTCATCAACGACGCCCACCCCAAACTCCCAGATTGGTACCAGATGGACTGTGTCGTTCGCTCGTGGTTGTATGGCACTATCTCTAACGAGCTCGTGAAGATCCTCATGTCACCCGACGCCACCGCCCGGCTCATCTGGCTCGGCCTACAGAACCAATTCCTTGGCAATCAAGAGACTCACGCCTTGTTCCTCGATGCCGAGTTTCGCCAGTTCGTCCAAGGTGACCTCTCCATGTCAGATTACTGCCGAAAGCTGAAGAGTATGGTGATCGAACTCTCGTTCTCGCCGTTATTCGCGGGTTGAACGACAAGTTTGCCTATATGGCCGCCTTGCTCAAATGCCAGCGTCCGTTCCCGTCGTTTCTCGAGGTTCGCTCTGACCTCCTCCTCGAGGAACTGACGATGGCCAACCAAACCTCCTCCGCCACCGCTTTCATCGCCACCACCCCGCCTGCCCCTCGTGGGGGCGCGCAACAGGGCGCGTCATCCGGATCCAGTAGCGGCACATCTGGGAGTCACGTGCCCGCCACCCCACAGGGCAACTCTTCTGGCAGCTCCGGCAATAACAACTGCCGTCGCCGCTGCGGCAATGGCGGTGGACAGACCTCCGGCGGCACGGGCTCATCCCGGGCCAACACCGCACCCTGGCCCTCTTTCTACAATCCCTGGATTGACACAATTCAGATGTGGCGGGTCCGAGTCGGGCTGCGCGCTCGGTGGGCAGCGGCAGCGCGCCTGTGTGGCGCGCCTCCCGGCGGCGTCTTGGCGGCCGTGCCGCGCCCTACGGCATGCCCGCCCCCTACGGCCCAGCGCTGGCGCCTCTCCCGCAGCCCCACCACCCACCCGCGCCGACCCCTGGTCCACAGGCGGCTCCGGCCCCTGGGTGGACGCCGATGTCGGACCTTGGCTCTTGGGATCAGCAGTCGTTGGCGAACTCTTTCAGTACCATGGCGCTGACTCCGCCCGCCACCAACGACTGGTACATGGACTCTGGTGCTTCCTCGCACATGACCCCGGACGCCGGTAACCTCTCCTTGACTTACCCACCACGGTCATTCACTCCTTCCTCAATTCTTGTCGCTAATGGGTCTCTATTGCCCATTACCTCTACCGACTCTACAGTTCTTCTCGGTCCTTTTCATCTCAATAATGTTTTGGTTGCACCACACATTATCACCAATCTTATCTCTGTTCGCCAGTTTACTACCGATAACAATTGTTCCATCGAATTTGACCCTGCTGGCCTTTCTGTGAAGGATCTTCGGTCCAAGAACATGATCGTCAGGTGCAATAGCTCTGGGTCGCTCTATCCGTTACGTCTACCGGTGTCACTTCCCCAGCCTTGTACCTTTGTCGCCGGCGCCCCAGCTTCCTTGTGGCATCGTCGTCTTGGTCATCCCAGTCCCGACGCCATCTCCACTTTAGCTAATATGTCCGCCATCTCTTGTAATAAAAGTGCCATTTAAAGCTCTTTGCCATGCTTGTTAACTTGGACGTCATGTCCGCTTGCCTTTTGCCCCTTCCCAGTCTAGAGCTCTCAAGAATTTTGATTTAGTTTATTGTGACCTTTGGACATCACCTGTCGTCAGTGTGTCTGGTTATAAATATTATTTGGTCATTATTGATAATTGCTCGCATTTTCTTTGGACGTTCCCTCTTCGCCTTAAGTCTGACACCTTTTCCACCATCTCTCACTTCTTCTCTTATGTGGCTACACAGTTTGGCACCACGATCAAGAACGTCCAATGTGACAACGGTCGCGAGTTTGACAACTCCAGCGCTCGCACTTTCTTCCTCACTCATGGCGTTCACCTTCGCATGTCGTGTCCTTACACCTCCCCCCAGAATGGAAAGGCCGAACACATTATCCGTTCCACCAACAACATTGTGCGTTCCCTGCTGTTCCAGGCCAGCCTCCCCCCGTCCTATTGGGTTGAGGCCCTCCACACCGCCACATATCTCATTAACCGTCTTCCCACCAAGACGTTTCGTTCCTACACTCCTTTCTTCGCCCTTCATGCCCGTCATCCTACCTACACTCATCTTCGCGTGTTCGGCTCCAAGTGTTATCCCAACCTTTCCGCCATCGCACCTCATAAACTCTCCCCACGTTCCACCTTGTGCGTCTTCCTGGGTTATTCCTTCCACCACAAAGGTTACCGGTGTCTTGATCTCACTTCCAACCGGGTCATCATTTCCCGGCATGTCACCTTTGACGAGGCGTCATTCCCCTTGGCTGAGTTGCCTCAACCTGTGACCACTAACGATTTTGATTTTTTTACTTGCTGATGAGGCCGCGCCCGTTCCCATTGGGCCACCGCGGTCGCCTTCCTCTACAGGTGCCCCCTCCCGTGCGCATGCCGACACACCCACCGCGACCAGCACCAGGACTACCCCCGGAGACGCGACCCTCACGCTCGGCGTGGCGCCTACTGCGCAGACTACACCCCTGCGCCCCTGCGCGGCCACCTCATCGCCCGCCGCGTGCCTGCCACGCGCGGCCTCTTCGTCACCAGCCACGTCCGTGCCGCGCGTGGCCAGTGTGGCCTCCCCAGCGTCCGCCGCGTCGCCACGCGCGGCCAGCCCCGAAGGCCCTCCCACGGTTTTCGTGGCTCCCGCAGCCCCCCTCGCGGTTCCTGTCGCGCCCCCTGCTACCGCGCCTCCGGCCGCACCCACGGGGGCTTTACCCGCCGGTGCGGTGCCCGTCCCGCCGACCGTCAACCCTCATGTCATGGTCACCCGTGGCAAACACGGCTTCCGGCAGCCAGTCGAGCGGCTCAACTTAAATGTTGTGGCCCTTTCCCCGCTGCCCAAGACATATCGGTCCGCCTTGGCCGATCCGCATTGGCGGGCTGCCATGGAGGACGAGTATGCGGCGTTGCTATCCAACAATACTTGGGACCTCGTTCCTCGACCACCCAGGGCGAATGTGATCACTAGTAAATGGATTTTCAAGCACAAGCTCAATTCCGACGACACTCTTGACAGGTACAAGGCTCGTTGGGTTCTTCGGGGTTTCACTCAACGTCCGGGCGTCGACTTTGATGAAACCTTTAGTCCTGTCGTCAAGCCTGCCACTGTACGTTGTGTTCTGTCCTTGGCTCTCTCTCAGGATTGGCCTATCCATCAGCTTGACGTCAAGAATGCGTTCCTTCATGGTCACCTCACTGAGACAGTCCACTGCTCCCAGCCAGCGGGTTTTGTGGATTCATCACATCCGGATTTTGTTTGTCACCTCAACAAGTCTCTTTACGGACTTAAGTAGGCGCCCCGGGCATGGTACAGTCGGTTCGGCTCATACTTGCTGACCCTTGGGTTTGTCGAGACCAAGACGGACACATCTCTCTTTGTGTACCGCCGTGGAGCTGACACTGTTTACCTGCTTCTGTATGTGGACAACATTGTTCTGACGGCCTCGTCTGTCGCGTTACTCCGCCGGACTATCAGTGCCCTGCAACGTGAATTTTCCATGAAGGATCTTGGGGAGCTTCATCACTTCTTGGGTATTTTTGTGCAGCGTCGTCCTGGTGGTCTCTTTCTTTCTCAGCGCCAGTATACATTGGACATTCTGGGTCGCGCCGGTATGACAGAGTGCAAGCCATGCAGCACACCTGTGGACACCAATCCCAAGGTCTCTGACGCTGCGGCCCCCGTGGCGACCCACCGACACGGAGCCTCACCGAGCTTTATACCTCACTTTTACTCGTCCAGACATCTCCTACGCAGTTCAGCAAGTCTGCCTTCACATGCACGATCCTCGGGAGCCTCACCTTGCTGCTGTGAAACGCATTCTACGTTACCTTCGTGGCACGCTCGACCTTGGACTCACTCCCCAACGCTCTCCGCAGCAGGATTTGGTGGTATACTCTTATGCTGATTGGGCAGGCTGCCCCAACACCCGCAGGTCTACTTCAGGCTATGTTGTGTTCCTTAGCGCCAACCTCGTTTCCTGGTCCTCAAAGCGACAGAACATTGTGTCCCGCTCCAGTGTTGAGGCTGAGTACCGTGTTGTGGCCAATGCTATGGCCGAGGCTGTCTGGCTGTGCTAGCTACTTCAGGAACTCCACGCTCCACTTCGCCGAGCCACCCTTGTCTACTGCGACAATGTGAGTGCGGTGTATCTCTCCACCAACCCCGTACAACATCAGCGCACCAAACATGTGGAAATTGATCTTCACTTCGTTCGGGAGCGCGTTGCCATCGGTGATGTCCGCGTCCTTCACGTTCCAACGACCTCCCAGTACGCTGACATCTTCATCAAGGGTCTTCCGTCATCTGTCTTCACCGAGTTTAGGTCCAGTCTGAACGTCCGCTCCGCCGATGCTTCGACTGCGGGGGCGTGTTAGACAGTTGTGGTGTCGCCCGACTCGGTTGCGCCGTTGTCCGACCCGGTCTCCTGAATGCACACGAGTCGATCTCAGCTGGTCCTATATATACTTGTACCCCTTGTGTTCAACAGTTCAATCAATTTTGATTCGTGTGATATCTCGCTTACATGGATGACCTGCCCAATCAGCGTCATAGAAGGCGCTAATCGTCGTCGAAGATGATTTCTGAATTTTCAGACCTGTGGTTGATGTTCCTCTGATGTAGTGCAGAATACGTTTCACGGCCACCCAATGAAGATCAATGGGACATTGTAAGAATTGTCAAACCTTATTGACATCAAAGCATATGTCAGGACGTGTTATTGTTAAGTACTATAGCCCACCAATAATACTTCTATACTGAAACATCTCCTTGTCAATCAGAGGTGTTCCATGTGTTTTCGACAAATTCTCTCCTGTTGCCATTGGTGTAGAAATGGGTTTGCATTTATCCATGTTTGCTCTTTTCAGATGATCATGAGCATACCTCTTCTGTGACAATAGAACTCCACCTTTGTCAGGTTTTACCTTGATGCCCAATAAATACTCTAATGGTCTGAGATCCTTTACAGCAAATTCATCCATTAGCTGTTGTATCAACTTCTTTGTGGCAGTAGGTGAAGGAACTCATAATGATTATGTCATCTACGTAGATGAGCATATAGATAGTCACACCATTCTAACTGAACACAAAAAGAGACACATCTGACTTGGATGAGCTGAAGCCAAGTTCTTGCAACTTGCAGGTCAGCAGAGAATGCCAAGCTCGCGGGGCCTGTTTAAGTCCATAGAGTGCTTTCTTGAGGCGACATATATAGAATATAGTTAGATGGCCGATGAGGACTTTCATATCCAGGAGGCTGCTTCATATAAACTTCTTGGAGTATACCGTGTAAAAATGCGTTCTGAATGTCAATCTAGCGCATAGTCCACCCTTTTTGACACGACGAGTGACAGGATGATCCTCACTGTTGTAGGCTTAGCAACTCGGCGGTAGGTATCAAGGTAATAACCTCCATACCTTTGTGTCGACGATCAAATTGCGGATCTTACAAAATAAATAGAGGAAAATGACAAAGAGTTCTTGAGAGAGAATGTGATTGCTCTTTATTGCAGTGACCTGGATCTTTACAGGGGTGCCTTAGGTAAGGCGAGATACTAGCCCTAATTACACTTGGCATATTGACTACTATGCTAATGCTTCAATTGTCTTTAGATCACTAAGTCTTGTGTGCTTCGATGATCTGTTGGTTCTGGATCTCATTGTCTTGGCTATTTATCATCCACCTTTAAATAATTGACAAAGAGGTGGCAGTTGCTCTTGGAAGAGGCGCCCTTTGGAAATATCGCATCTGGTCAGAGAAACGGTGGCAAATGATGAAAATCCAACTGACTAGCGGTTGATGTCAGTAGGAGATATAACCATATAGTGGTTATTATCAGTGTCTTAGGGTTGTAAACATAGTGTGGATTGAAGCAAATAAGGCATATATTCCATTTATCACACGGAAGGAATATACTTGGAACGGATCCAAGTACCAATTCATTGCTTCTACGAGCAGTTATCTAGTCAGGGATAAGATATAGGGTCTCGTCCGACCAGGGTACCCATAATGTAACCTCTGGAATCCTTACAACCACGAGTCATTAGTCTTAGGAGTTACGCCCATGAAGGACATACAGTCTTTAATTAAATAAAGTAATATTTAGAGATTTAATCCTCGTCACTTTGTTTGAAACCTTTTGCCACCACCCTAGCTTTGAATCTATCCATGGTTCCATCGGCCTTCCTTTTCAGTTTGAACACCCATCTGCTATCTATAAGATTTATGCCTCTCTTTGGTGGTACCAGCACCCAGGTTTCATTCCGAATCAGTGCCGAGAACTCAGAATCCATAGCCTTTTCCACTCTGAATGCTGCAATGCTTCTTGATAAGTTTCGGGTTCAAAAGCAGAATATTTAGAGCTGTTGATAGTGTTGTTGTCAAACGAGCTACAGTCAACTCGGTAGCAGTTGAAGCAAATCTTTTGGCATTTTCTGAGTACCGTACCATCCCATCTTTGAATTCCTTTGGTTATAGTGTATTATCACGATACCTGGTGAGCATTGGATGTTGACGGGGTACACCATGAGGCAAAGATGCGAAGATCTCTTCATGTGTAGTAGATACATCGGTGGCCTCTGAACCTGAAGACTAAGGGATGTGACTTGGGGAACCTGCAGGTGAAACACCACTAACAGAGAGATCAATAACAGGGTTAGTTTGACTATTGTTCTCGAGAGAATTACTCAATGTTGGGTTTGTGGAAAGATCTGAGGTGGTTCCAGTAAGAGTCTGTTCTGTGTACAGAGAGGATTTAGACAACGTGGGTAGAGTTGTAGGATGGTGTGATGAACTCGATGGAAGGGATGTGATGGTTGCTGCATTAGTAAAATGAAACACAGCTTTGCCGAAGATAACATCACAAGAAATATGCACTCTACCAGTGGCACGGTCAAGACACTTGTATCCCTTATGGGATGAACTGTACCCCACAAACACGCATTGCTTCATTCGGAATTCAAGTTTCTTGGAATTGTATGCACGAAGGTTGGTCTAGCAAGTGCATCCAAACAATTTGAGCAGGGAGTAGTCAGGATCAATGCCAAGAAGGCGGTGCATAGGTGTCTCATGTGAGATAACACGGTTAGGCATCATGTTAATCAAGTAACAGGCTATATGAATTGCCTCATCCTAAAAATGAAACACGGTTAGGCATCATGTTAATCAAGTAACAGGCTATATGAATTGCCTCATCCTAGAAATGAATTGGCATCTGAGACTGAGCTAGGAGAGAAAGGCCGGTTTCTAAAATGTGATGATGTTTTCGTTGTACAACACCATTTTGTTGGTGTGTGTGTGGGCAGGAGATGCGGTGAGTGATTCCAACACAATTAAAGTATTGGTGAAGCTGGTGATACTCACCACCCCAATTGGATTGAACAACACGAATTTTGGACCCAAGAAGACGCTCAACATGATTACGGAATTGCACAAAGATGTGTTTGACATTAGATTTGTATTTCAGGAGATAAATCCAAATTAACTTGTAGTTATCAACAAATGAAACATAATATCTAGGAATAAGTCCATTTTACCCCTCTAAACTATGGCCCGAGTCCAAAAAACACCATGAACTACAAAACCGTTCATTTTACACCCTTCAATTGTCAAAACCAGATCAAATTACACCCTATGATGGTTTTATTGGTGGTTTTAGCCATGTTAGCAGCCACGTCATTGGTTTTGGCTTATGTAGCAGCCACATCATTTGTGTCGACCTTCTCTTGGCCGATGCAGCCGGCGGTGGTTCTCGAGCGTGCATAGCCACGGGGCGATATTCCGGTGTGACGACGCGGGAGGAAGAGGTGCAGGCGGCGCGGGCACAGCCGGACCTGAACCTGAGCTGGACGGCCGCTGCCAGCGCCACGAACACGTCCATGCTCAGGCTTTCGAGCCTGCAAGTGTCCATGCTCAGGTCCACGACCGCCGCCAGCGGCACGAACGCCACAACGTCCTATGTTAGCTTGCTACACTGCCCTTGCCTTGCACCGCCGCTGACATCACAAACCCACGATAGTTCCCTAGTAGCCACCGATCGAAGTCACCGCGCCGCGGCCGCACTCGGCGTCTTGCCGGCTCGGGCTGCGCCGCGCTCAGGTCGATGGAGAACTTGACACCCTTGGGAGGCCGCGATGGAGCACTCGAGGCTGATGTGCCCCGCACCTGAAGCACATGTGGGCTACACTCCGGCGGCAATGGTGGCACAGCTCCCATGGCGGTGGCGCTGGGGGAAAGAAGGGGAAAATTAGGGCGAGCACGAGCACCAGAGCGACGAGGGGAACTCACCGGGTCTATTGGTGAAGGCTGAGGAGGTCCGAGGTGAGCGGGCGGTGGGAGCCGACAACGGCACAGGCGGTTGGCCGTGGGGGGCGCCGCTCGGGTGAGGAATGGCTCCTGTGGAAGGTGGGGGATGCTTGGGGAAGGCCAAGGGGTGCTCCCTCTTTGAGGAATTGGTCCAGGGCTTCATGGATGGGGAATGGCGGTGCCGGCGGCGGAATCGACCGTGGTCGGGGAAGAAGGCAGCAGTGGTGGCTCCGATGGGGAAATCCCAAATTGCTTGAGGGTAACACAACCTCAAGTGCTAGCGCGCTTCGTGATGCGCTCACCACAGCGGCCGAAATTAGCAAGCGGTCGTGGCGTGACTTCTTGGCTCTTGGTGGAGAAGAAGGGGAAAAAGGAATAGCAGGGGGGAAAGCAAAGGGCTTCGGGTGGCTTGATGATGCTCCTAAGTAGACACGAGGGTGGAGAATGCAAGGAGGTGGCCGGCGGCACATTCGGCAGGAGCTTAATGCCGAGCTCAGGAAGGAATGGTGCTGATGAGGCACACATGAAGGTGCTGATGAGGCGAAACCGTGCCAGCGCGGATGCCACGTCATCCAAAACTGGGGTGGTTTAGGGCGAGGGGGTGATTTGCTCTGATTTCAATAATTCAGGGGTGTAAAGTAAACGGTTATGTAGTTGAAGGTGTTTTTTGGACTCGAGTCATAGTTCAATAATTCAGGGGTGCTTGAAGGTGTAATATAGACTTATTCCTAATATCTAAAGTTGCCAACTGATCGGAGAGTCGGTCCCCAAACATCAGTATGGATAAGCTCTAAAGGAGCTGAAGATACATGAGAAGACGAACTAAAAGGGAGTTGATGAGCTTTTGCGTGCTGACAAGCATCACAAACAAAGGAAGAATTATTATGAACTACAACAATCTTATTGTTTTGCAAAATCCGATGAACGACCGACGAAGAGGGATGACCCAACTGTTGATGCCACTGCTCCTGAGTTATCTTGGCCGAGAGCAGTGCTTGACTGGGTCGGTGATTGACAAGTGTGTAGAGGCCATTTCTACACTTGCCTCTGAGAAGAGTGGTCTTCGTTGCTTGGTCTTTAACAAAGAAACAATTGGGTTGAAATTCAATAAAAGTATTATTGTCAATTGCAAGTTTTCGAGTAGAGAGAAGGTGTCTATTTACTTTGGGAACATGCAGAACATTGTTTAAGAAAAGAGGTCGAGAGAAACCAGTAATGGATGAATTCCCAACATGAGCAATAGACAAACCTGCCCCATTCGCGACTTGAACCTGATCTCCACCAGTGTAGCATTATGATGCGGTTTGTGGCGCCTATGTCAGCATACCAGTTAGAGTCGATGGCGTAGGAGTTCATAGCTGTGACTGCTGCCCGATTATCCTCAGCTGGTAGCTATGGTCGAACCGACGGTAGCATCGAAGAGCTTCATGTCCCATCTTGCTTCAAAACCTGGCAAGTGGGTCGAGATCCTCCCTGTCCTCCTCTGCCGGTGTCGGAATTGTTGCGTGGTGCTGCCACTCGACCATCACCGCGGCCATGCCCGCGACCTCCTCTCCCATTTCCACGGGAATGGTTCCTACTAGGTTGATTGCCTAAAGGAATCTGGGGGAGAAGTTGTGCTCAACAAGCAACTTAGAACTCAGCATATGGGCATAAAGGTCGGTCAAAAGAGATTGGATCAACACGAGTTGTAATTTTTGTGATAAGAGAATCAAACTCTGGACCACGACCAGTCAGCATGTAGGAGATGATTTCTTCATCTTGAAGAGGCCCCGATGGCCGAGAGAGTGTCAACAAGGTTCTTCACCTTGCGAAAATAACCTACAACGTTGAGTCCTTTTGCAGTGTTGAGAGCTGCACGCGGATTTGCATTGCACGGGCACACGAGATAGATGAAAACATCGTCTCGAGCGCAACCCACACTTCGTGCGACGTCGACATGAAGATGACGTGAGAGAATACTTCCTCAGTCAGTGAGGAGAGGAGTGCGCTCAGCACAAGCTGATCTTGTTGGAACCAGACATTGTAGTCTGAGTTGTGGTCCCTGAAAGTTTGATATGATCAGCAGGGATGGGCCCGACGGCCGACCACGTGAAAAAAATTCGAGATAATTTTTTTGGTACATGTGATAACATTTACTTATTATTATTTTTACCTCTGTAAAAAAGATAATAATATTAATAATAAATGTGGAAAGTATTTTGAGCATATTTTTAAATTTTCCTCAAATCGATTATTTCATTTGCATACAAACAATTGCCTTAAAGGATTTTTCGAGAAAAAAAAAAGAAGAGATAAAATTCTGAAAAAATTACACAAATAAGTATACTGTGTCAGGAGCCTTTGCAAAAACAAAATTCATAATTTTTGAAGCTCATTTGCTATATTTATAAATTTCTACAACTCTCAGCCTTTTTTGTATTTCCGCCTCTTCATATTGCCGCACCCCTAGGGGCTGGACGAGGTATTTCAGAGCCCTGGGGGATGGTAATACTCTCCGCCGCTCCCCCGGGGGCCGGATGCGCCACGTGGCACCACAAGGGAAAAACCGCCCCCTCCCAGGGTCCGGTAATATACACATGGCGATACCGGGAGAGTCTACCCCTCTGAGGCACGGTACTTGATGTTATTTTTGCAAATACAGCGAAGAGAGGGCTGATATTGTTATTGACTGCCCCAAAGGTGCTATAAACACTAAAAAAAAAAAAACTCGGCAAAAAACCACCAGACAAATAAGTCTCGCGGTCGCGGTACACCGGGTGGGATTCGGCCGTGGAGCGCGCGAGCCGGGCACGACACGGCTGCACTGCACGACGGAGGAATCGGCTGGTCGTGGTCAGTGTGCAACTGTGCAAACAAGGAAGGGATTCCCTCCAAGTCCATAGTGCAGAGACAATTATGTGGAGCCGCGACGCCAACCGAAGCAAGGGCATCTCAATCACCAACTCTAGACAAGGCTCCGTTCCTTTGTGAAACCGTCCCTTTTGCCGTTCTTTTCGCAGAGCTCGAAGTGCCGCGCCGCCGCCCAATAGACAGACCACAACGATGCCACCCTATCTGCTCTCCTCCCCCGCCGCCGCCGCCAAGATCGGCGCCGGCTTACGCGTATCCCCTCTCCGCCGCCGCCACCACGGCTTCGTCCCCGCTCCCCACCGCCCCGTACTCTCTCCGCCCCTATTCCCAGCTCCTTCTTTCTTCACCCCCGATTTACTGTATGCTTAGTGAACGTGGTGCTTGGTTTCCTTGCAGGGCCGCGTGCCCGTGGGGTCGCCGTTGTTGTCGGCGGCGGCGGCGGCGCGGTCGGTGGGGACTGCCATGGCGGCGGCGGAGGCCAAGCTAAGCGGTGGGCGTCTTTTTTTTTTCTCCTGCGATTTGTACTGTTTTTGTCCTTTGTCGTGGGAGTAAAAAGTTGATCTTTGTATATTTTGACTGAACAAAGGTGATATTTTTGGACTGGTTCGTGCGGTACTCACCACTAATAGCTTCTTTAAGCTTTTAGATTCGATGCTTCTGTCAGTTTCTTTGCTAATGTATTAGTAAATTGTGTTTTTCTTGATCAAGAGCATTCCGCATGTAACCCTTCAATTTGTCTGATCTGGAAAATCCTCACCGAAACCATGCTTAAATTCTAGCTCTGTTTGCCACCCATAGCCCTATACTGGCCACTGACTTACTTATTGGTTCTATAAAGTATAAACTACTGAATATCTAATTGGCTCATTGTTCAGTGGAGATTAGTTAAACCTTATTCTTTGTTCAGTAGTTTCAATCAATGGATATACTCTGTATGCCCATAAGATATTGCACATGTTCCAGTTCTTTCATTACCCTTTTCCTAATTCACAGCTTAAGATTAGTTTCTGTTTGTTAGCTGATGGCAAGCTCCTACAGTGACAGGAAGGAAACAAGTATTGATATCGCTCTCGGATAAAACAGACTTGACTTATCTTGGAAACGGTCTTCAGGGCCTGGGGTAACCATTCAGCCTTTTGACATTTGTCTCCTGAAATTTATGATTGAAGCTCCACTGTTTCTTCTTGTTGGATAAAATCCTGTTACACTGTAAAACTTGAGTCAACGTCACCAGCAGTGGCGTAGCTAGCCTCCACTAGCCAGCGGCCACGCCTCGGGCCAGCCCAGCCGAGATAACATAGGCCCAGCTCATCACGTAAGCATCTCTATAAAAAACAACAAGCGATTTTGATCTGGGCCTCAGGACATTGCCCCGGCTCCGAGGGTTTATGCCCCCCCCCCCCTCCAAGGCAGTACTTGTTAAATGATTATCACAGTTTTTCCTTTCTCAAAAAGTACAGAATAGTGATCAGCGATAATGTTTTATGATGTTTTTTGTTGAGGCTATTGTTAGTATTTGGATCTGTCTTGAATAGACTTCCTACCAAATTACCAATAGATGACATTAAACAGGAGCATACAAACTCAAACGAAAATTTTCAAGTTTAGATTCATTATACTAGCAGCAAAGCATCTTATCGACATTTTGCTTTTTTAGGTACTCTATTGTTTCCACTGGTGGAACAGCATCCAGCTTGGAAGCAGCAGGAGTTAACGTGACAAAAGTTGAAGAAATTACACATTTTCCTGAAATGGTATAAAGTGCTGTTAGTAAATGGCGCTTTTAGTGTTATATTGAGTATTGACTATTGATATTATATGAAGAGGCATATGAAATGCTGTTTGCTGATTCCTAAAAAAAAGCTGTTAGCTGTAATGACTAATGAGTTCCTTTGTTCATGTTCATATATTGTTTGGTTGTTTCAGCTTGATGGAAGAGTGAAAACATTGCACCCAAGTATACATGGTGGTATTCTCGCTCGAAGAGACCAGGAGCATCATTTGAAGTCATTAAAGGAGCATGGAATTGGTGAGTTTTATTAGTCTGTCTGTATTATGATATTATCTCATTTCAACATTGCATATGCCATTCAAATGTTGCATGTTGAGGTCTCAATATTGCTGCTCACTTGGTTCGCTCATTTTACTTTATATGAAGTATGAGCTAACACTTTTTTGGGGGCACAGGGACATTTGATGTGGTTGTGGTGAATTTGTATCCTTTCTATGACAAAGTCACCTCTGGTGCCATTTCTTTTGAGGATGGCGTTGAAAATATTGATATTGGTGGGCCTACATTGATTAGAGCTGCAGCCAAGGTAACTAACTATTCTGGTCCTTCCAAACTATTTACTGAGTAAATTTTATTGGAGGATTGAAATTTATACAACATATATTCAGTGTAATATATGGTGCTGATATTGGCATTTGAATTGGTCGGTGTGTTTTAGCGACACCAATTTCTGTTTAATGTGTTGGTCTATGTTTAACAGAACCATAAGGATGTTCTTGTTGTGGTGGATCATAAAGATTATCCTGCTCTACTGGAATATCTTCAAGGAAATCAAGATGACCAGCAGTTCCGGAAGATGTTGGCATGGAAGGCTTTTCAGCATGTTGCTTCTTATGATTCTGCTGTTTCAGAGTGGTTCTGGAAGCAATCCCACAAAGGTATTGGCCTTGTAATTGATTGTAGAATTTGATTGCTTATATTAACTAATGACTATTTGACAGTAAGCACATCATGTTGTTTGTAGGAGATGCGTTCCCTCCAAGCTTTACTGTGCCTCTGTCACTGAAATCCACTCTTCGGTATGGTGAAAATCCTCATCAGAAGGCTGCTTTTTATGCTGACAAGAGCCTTTCTCTAGTCAATGCTGGTGGTATTGCAACTGCTATTCAACACCATGGAAAGGTGAGTATGTTTATAACAGACTTTAGTTGTTATTCTGGCACTTAAGTGACAAGTAAATTGATGAAATTCAGAACAGGAAAGTCGATACAGAACCTAGTTAACATAACATGCAAAATAGCATTTTCTTCTAGGTTTGTCCAGTTATAATATGATGTTTCATTATCCATGTGCTTTTTAAGTTAAAGGATATCCTGTTACACAGTATAACCTGTATTCTACATATCTTAAAAGAGTTCTCAAACTTGAATCTTCCTTTACAGGAAATGTCTTACAACAACTACTTGGATGCGGATGGTGCATGGAACTGCGTATCGGAGTTTGATAGTCCTACTTGTGTTGTGGTGAAGCACACAAATCCATGTGGAGTAGCGTCCCGACAGGATATCCTTGAAGCGTACAGATTGGCTGTAAGGGCAGATCCCGTTAGTGCATTTGGTGGGATAGTTGCGTTCAATACTAAAATTGACGAGGTATTCAGAAGGCTGAGTCTTTCTAACTCATACTTCTGTCATTGATCACTTTCATTCATTTACTGTTATATATATTTAGGACCTTGCAAAGGAAATACGTGAGTTCAGGAGTCCTACAGATGGCCAAACACGAATGTTCTATGAGATAGTGGTTGCACCCAGCTACACAGAAAAGGGTCTTGAGATTCTCAAAGGAAAATCAAAGACGCTGAGAATACTTGAGGCAAAGAGAAGTGGAAAAGGGATGCTTTCGCTTAGACAAGTCAGTGGTGGGTGGTTGGCTCAAGAGTCTGATGATCTAACCCCTGAAGACATCACATTTACCACAGTGTCTGAGAGGGCTCCACAAGAGAATGAGCTTTCTGATGCCAAATTTGCCTGGCTGTGTGCTAAGCATGTCAAGAGCAATGCCATTGTGATAGCCAAGGTTTGTGTATTCCTCCAGTCATCAGTGTAAATTCAGCGAGTTTATACTTACACTTGTTCCATCACTGAACCGACTCACTGATGCCCTTGTTGTTGTCGATGTAGAACAACTGCATGTTGGGGATGGGGAGTGGTCAGCCAAACAGACGAGAGAGTCTTAGAATTGCATTCAGAAAGGCAGGAGAAGAGGCCAAAGGAGCTGCACTGGCAAGCGACGCCTTCTTCCCCTTCGGTAAGAAACAGTACAATTTGTTTCCTCCATTCCCTGGTACTATTTTGCCCTTGATATTTGGCGAGTGACGCCGTTGTCAAACGTGCAAGCTTGGAGCGATGCCGTTGAGGAGGCTTGCCAGAACGGGATTGGAATTATTGCTCAGCCCGGAGGCAGTATCAGGGACAAGGACGCCGTCGAGTGCTGCAACAAGTACGACGTGTCTCTCGTCTTCACCGGTGTTAGGCACTTCAAGCACTAACTTCAAAGTCCATGGCAGTTCATCTCAGCCAAGAAGATAGTACTATTCAGAGTGCAGTAAGATCGAGTGCAAGCTTTGCTTTTAGTAAGATCGAGTGCAGGCCTTTGCTCGGTGAGCTTGAAGGAAGTGTTTTCTCCTTCAGCAGTTCAGCTGCATAAGCTGATGTATCACTAGTGCCAACAATAACTTCTCGCAATAAGCTACACCTGAATTTTGGAACGACTAAAGTCAGTAAACATTAACCTCGAGTGTACCATCCTGATTATGACAAGAGATTCACGAGGAGAGGGAATGGAGAAAATTCTTCTGAAATGTTACATTCTCTTATGGCTCGCAATGACTGAAACATTTTGGAGTCGCATAAGCATAAACCACCAACCAACAACGCGCGATCCATCGTTTTCCACGTTAAAACACGTGGAGCAGGAAGGAGGGGGCTCTGCCTAAGTCGACATCTGCTAATATGTCTCCACCAAACGTACGGAATCACTATACACAGGCACAGCTGGTAGCCACAGAGAACTGGATTCCTTCGTGCTTCCTCTCCTGGTTGTCCTCCAGTTTGCTCTTGAGAAATCAGAGCATCTCATTCGTCTGGATTGGCGATTGTTAGATAAGATAATCCACGGTCGGTCCTCGGCTTTGCCTTGATCTGTCTGTTTGCTTTGTTTATTCTCTATCTCTGCCGCATTTGTGATCTGATCATGGAGAATGCAGGTGCGATTTTGTGAGAATCAGACCAATAATTGAGTGAGACCAACAGGAGGACTGACTTGACTTGCTATCAAAGTCTACCTCGTCCGTATGGCATAAATTGATTGGGGCTAGACCTGAATTGGTAAGGTAAGTAGAGGGTATAAATGCTAGTAGTAATGCAGCGAAGCTGCCACACCACGCAGGCTGCAGCTAGAAGCAGAAAGCACCTTGAATAAAAGAAACTTCTTCAGTCTTCACTAGAACATCACCACAAGGAGAGAAAACATTATGGAGACTGGAAATAATACTTTTTGCCTCATTTACATAGGCAGTAAAAAATAAGCCAAAGAGAGTAGAGTACAGATAGTACTGCACTGTACAAATGAGATTGCAAGCTGACAAGCTAGGGTAAAACGAATTTTTAACTTGTTTAGCCTTTTTCTTAAATACAATAGCAAAACTATCCCTCCTATTTCGAAATTATAAAAATAACACCCAACACTAATTTCAGCCAAAGGCCCGGGTAAAACGAGAAAAGGTTCCATCAAGCGGTCCTTATCCTGTAGTGGCGCAACCATGGCATTCATTCGAGAATTTTTTTCCCAATCAGCGGAGTGCGAAAAGATTTAATACTTCGAGGACACAGTCACAGTCGACACATGACACCACCGCATCGCATTCACAGGAGCGAGGAAGGAAGCAAACAAATCTGCTGCTTTTTTCCTCTCCCCCTGCTCCTAGTGCGTGGAGTGGACCAGTGGAGCCACCTCGCCTTCTCCTGTTTGCTCTTCGCGAGTCTCTCATCTTCTCCTCTCCTACGCCCAAGTCACAACTACTTGGCGGCGACGACCTCTGCGCGAATCGAGCTCCATGGCCGCAGCGGCCGGGCCGTAGCGCGAGCTGGTGACCGGTGCGTTCTTGCTCCGCTTCTTCGTTTCTTGGCCCGTGCAGTTTGCTAGCTCGTGTGCTAAATAATTTGAGTCAGTTGGTGCGAAATAGTTGTTTTAGCTAAATTTACTATGTTTTACGGGGGCTCGTTGGGTTTCGTGGAGGTTAGCGTTTGGATTGTTAAGAACATGGACCTGTTCTTGATGATAGCATATGATTGTTTTGGTGGCTCCTGTGCTGCTTGGTTAGGTAATCTGTGTGAGGGTTTGGATCTGGATTCTGACTGTACAAAAGATAGGTTCTTGGCGCTTGTGTGAGATTTGTTCAGTAAATTGAGTAAGATATTAGCTCGAGACTAGATTTTCTTTGTCTTCTTGAATTGTTTGGTTTTCTACAGCTCCGTGCTAGTGTGCGATCTGGACAGTAAAATAATGAAGGAACCGAGAGAAACGCCATTTTTTCCTGTAATAAACCAAGACCTATTACACAATTCTTTGCTTCTTCTTTAGCTAATTTTCTAGTGTTTAGAGCTTTGTGTTGGAGCTGCTGCGCAGCTAATCTCCAAAGAAAGTTGCTAGGTAGGTTTGGTAAGCTATCTACATTCTACAGTGTGTGATTTAGATTGACTCGACATCTTGCTAAATTTTAGCCCTCCTGTCTGGGCTTATGTGACTAGCTGCTTCTATGAGACTATGAGGCTCAGTAGCTCACTGCAAACATGAAACATGGGCATAGTTGGTCATCGAGGTGAGTGAGGAGTGGATTAGAACAAGTTTAGCTTCCCTGGTTCATTTGGAGCCCAGTTGTCTGAACTTTGAAGTTCATGTTCTGTAAGGACTTTCTATGTGGTTCTCCCATAGCCTTGTGCCATCACTTTCCTAGCAAAAGACTTGAGGCAGTGTAGTCAATAAAGCACATGAATGCTTGACTGCTTGTGACAAAGCCATTTTTTTGCAATAAGCTCCGCATCTAAATACTTAGCATTTCTTTGCATGACTTAGGAAGTTTTAACTAAACAGGATTTTGTGGATTGCACTATCCAAACAGGAGATAGACTATGGATTCCAGCGAGGGCTCTCATCCTACAACGCGAAGTGGAATTGTCAGGGCAAAACCCACTGTCTCAGTATGGAAATTTTAAACTCTTTTTGCTCTGTTGGACTGTTCAGTCCTATTTGACAATTTTGCCTAATTCCTACTTCTTACTTACCTGCCTAGGTTGATAGCAAGAATGAGCCTGCCGGGAAGGGGTTACCTGATGGTTGGTTGAAAGAATACAGGCCTAGAAAGACTCGATCTGGATCTAGAAGCAAGGGTGACATGGTAAACTGTATTTCCCTTGATTAAATTGTGAAAAATCTTAACTTGATAAGTTTCCTCAGAGGGACCTTATTTTTGTAACAGTTATTTCATATGCATTTATGGTTTCCTTCTGATGCCTCTTGCGTGCACAAAAAACCTACAAATATCCTAAAAACAAGTGGTTGCTAAAGATTTGGTGAAGAGCAACCCCTTAACTCCTCATTTGCACAAGGATTTATGCAGTTTTCTTTTAGCGGAGCTTACACCACTTACCTTTCCTTTTCCACAAGCAATTTATGAAATCTGCTGGTGATGTATGGTGTATTGCGTTGCTGTTTGCCAGCGGTCTTTATGAGCAATGCGGTGAAGCTGGGTAAAGAATAACCTTTCTGCAACACAAATCTAATATGTACAAGACATGCTTTAGTACATTTGTACGAAAACCAAGGACTAGCTATAGCCATGTGAGAGACCAAAACATAACAATATTTCTCTTGTACTGCTTATGGCATATGTTTTGTTGACAACTGCATACTTTATGGTGCTATGTGGAAATTACCGGTTGGTTAGCATTTTTCATTGTTTTGTTTGTGTTATGCTGTCACGCCAATTGATGTTAGTGCATGTGAGTGCTCAATTAGCATTTTCCTTGTAAACGTTTTGGATTTTTTACTCAATTTTGCGCATAAAATTTCATTGGACCTTGACACCTAGTTATTATGACGATATGAACATGAACAATGGAAGCTGCTAGCCTCTTACCTGACTTTGGGCCTTATAGTCCAAGAAGTTAAAGGTCTTAATGAGTTGTTAGTGAATGTACTCTATGTGGATAACAAGTAGTTGATAACTGCTTCTTGAGTTGTTTTCTTACAATAGCTTTTAAGCTCTAGTTCTGCCATAAATTGGTATACTTAGATCTGTATTTTCTTGACATTATTTTGTTTACTCTCTATGTAACCCTTTGTTCTGTAGTTGTAACTGCTCTATTCATTTGATCTCTACAGTTCTATATTGATCCAACCAATGGGTATGAATTTCGTTCTCTGAAGGATGTTTACCGTTATCTCGAATCTGGAGACATCAGTAATTGTGTTATGGTGCCAAACAAGAGAAAAATTGAGAACCTGCATGTTGCAGGGAACCAATCTCAACATGTATGTTTCTTCTCTTGTTTCAGCTACATTATTGAAAGATGGAAAATAACAAAGATTTTAGGTAGTACGAAGTTTCTCATACAGACCTAAACATCAACATTGTTGTTCTTGATAAACAGTGAAAATATCTGTCTTAGACTAGGACTCTAACTCTAGTCATGTGATGTGTTCTAGACTTCTAGTCATGCACAATCATGAAATTGAAGTTACGAACTTCTAGTCATGCACATTTATAAATTGAAGTTATGGCACCTTATGGTAAATCATAGTGGTGCCAAACTGCCAATGCCCTCTGATTTTCATTGTATTGTAGCTGAGTGAATTGGAAGGATTTTTGTTTGCTACATTTGTTTTCTTTTTTCTGTTTGACTATTACTGCCCCCATCTTATAAGCTTTATTTTGTAAAATTCAGATAGGAAGACCATCAGATTACAGACAGCTAGATACTGCTGATGAGTCTAATCCAGAGGGTAGAGAGAATTCTGAAAATATGCCATCATCAGAGCCCAAGGGTGTATCCAAAGGGAAGCTGACAGAGTTGAAGCTTCAGAAGGCAAGAGTGCCCAACCAGTTTCTGGAGCATGAATCTGCTACAGGAGAAGAAGCAAATGTCGAGCGGAAACCTAAGGAAAAGAAGCACAAAACTAAACCTGTGAAACGGGTTGCTTCACCTCTTCGAGCGTCACCTCGTTTAGCTGCACTGAAAATCAACCAAGATGCAAATAATGTGCCCAAAGATGGACCTGTCAGCGCACAGACAGACATTGCCGATCAGTTACAACCAAAGCGGGCCAAAAATCCTAAACCAAAGGCTAATTCATCTTTACTTCCTCAGAAGAAAGATGGATCGCATTCTGCAAGTGCTTCTGAAAATGCTGAAAACAAGTATCCTTCAGCTCCCGAACAAATACTAGGAGCATCTGTTACATATTGCACTTTAACAGATGAATGCCATAATGCGCCAGCTGAGGTACCTGTTCCGACACAACAGATTGGACTGGTTGAAACAGCTGAGGCTATGCCTGGATCTGCCCTTTCCTCGCTACTTGGAAGTATCTGGTCAGACCCATGCCTTGAGTTTGCATTCAGAACTCTTACAGGTGATATCCCTGTTCTTGACGACACTCTAGCTGTTGCAAATTACTTGCTTCCACCACAGGACTTGAACAACGGGACGACACCCAATTGTTCCTCTTCTGCTTATGATGGTGCTAGAAACCATGCGCAAGTCGACCGTGTCAGCCTGCCAAGGCCAAGGCCATCAGATAAGCTCTACAGCAGTAGTAGCTGGTTCCCTCCCCAGTAAATTCCATCTGGGAAAATATGCTACAACGTTCTCAACTGCCAAAAGTGTATCAGAATGAAGCCTAAGTCGTAGTCATAGGCTTCTTAGCGCCCTTCGTTAGGTCTCGACGAGTATGCATATTGTAAGAAAGACTGTAGTTTGTTGTAACTGTAGTAGAGAATCCATCACTAATAGCCTAATATACCCATCGTATGCTAGACTTGACAATACGTTCTGTTGTTTGAATTTGTGTAGTAACCTGACTCTAATCCATTTCTTGTATCGTAACTCGTAAGGGCAGACTAGAGAAGCTGATAGTACTGATGCACCCCTGATTTTCATTGCCGGGGTTTCTACTGTCTGCAGAAAGCTCTCCCAGTGTACTACTTCCTGTAACTTGTAAGACATTTTGATTTGCCTAAGCTCTGCCTAAATTTGGTCTGTGTTTTACTTGTCCTGAACTTCTCTTTTGATGGAGTGGCAAATGTTGTTGTGATGTACTCTCTTCATTGATTCTTCAAGTGAGTGTGGCTGGCATGTGTTTGCTCTCTGTTTGGTTTGCCACACTGTGGTTGGGTAATAATTGTTGATGCCTGCACCAGTTGTTGGGAGATGCATTGGATGCCATGGAAGTACAGATCATTGGTCTGATCTGTGCTTGTGGTCCTTGAACTATTTCCAGAACAATAATCAGACAGCAAAAGAATTTGCTGTTCTGAGAGGTCCACGCGCTAACTTGTGAGACTACAAGTCAAAGTTTCCCTACAAAATTTGATGTACTGCCCTTTGTTAACCTTTATTGGCTGAAATCTCTGGAGATGGTCTTGTACTAATGCAGACTGTCTGGTGGCACTTTATCATCTGTACAAGTAGTACCTTATCTGCTTAAAAGTTCCTAGCTAGTGCAAAACAAAGCTGACAAGGCTTCCAAATGGAGTATCTTTACTACTTAAAAATACTAGTAAAAAGACTATAATGGTAGTGAGTGATATGTTCTTCCCCTTCTCATAAAAAAAAGTTTGTGTGCTGACTCATAGGCCCAAGACTTGATTCATTTCCCCAATACAAAAAAAGTTGTGTGCCGATTCATGAGCCCATGACTCGATTATTTTTCTCAACATGCTCTGCCTCCATCTCGTGCACTGTGCATGCGCCCACGCCTTCTCCCCAACGCCACCACCCGCAGAAACTTTCCCTTCCTCTTCTCCTGCACCCCCTTTCACCGCGCCCTCCACACACCTCCATCTCCTCTCTTACCACCGCGAGCTCGACCTCGTGCCTGTGTCTGTGCATTTTCCTCGACGCCATCCCCACCACCGCCCACCACCCCTCTCACCACCGGGAGCTCGACCTCGCCCCCGCGCATGTGCCTTTTCCTCGACGCCGCCGCTCGCATGTGCTCCTGCGAGCTCTCCCTTCCCTCGCGATCCCCCTCCATCGCCGCCGCTCGCTCCCGTCCCTGCTTCCCTTCCCCTTCCCATCCCCATCACTCCCGCGAGTCGCCGTCCGCCGTCCATTCCTTCCCATCCCCCTCACACCCAAGAGCCACCATCCGCCGTCCTTCCCCTTCCCATCCCCTCACCCCCGCGAGCTCCTGCCGCTGTGCCTTTCTCCCCTTCCTTGTGTCAGCCTGGTTTCCTCCATCGTCACCGTGCGCCAGCCCTCCGCCAAACACCCACATGGACACCCCTTCGACGTCGACGCCCGCGCTTGCTCTCCTACTCCATGTACCGTGCGCGCATCCTCCATCGTCGCCGCCTGCTACCCTTCCCCTTCCCATCCCCCTCACACCCACTCACCTCCCTATCCGCCTCCCTCCGCTCCCTCCATTGCCAGTTGTACAACGCCTCTTCTGCGCCACTGCCTCTAATGGTGCGGTGGTGGCGGCTGCAAGTAGGCGCATGACATCGCTGGCACCAGAACAGACGCCTTCGGCGCTGGCGGCAGAGCCGAGGTGGAAGTCGACGGAGGAGAGGAACGTGCAGTGGGTGTTCCTGGGGTCCCTCGGCGTGAGCAAGGGGCCCTACACGAGCCGCCTCTCCCGCCTCCTCGGCATGCCCCACATCGCCATCGGCAACCTCATTCGCGACGAGCTCGCATCCTCTGGGCCCCTTGCTATGCAGGTCATCCCCTCCTCCATCTCTCCGGTGTTCATATCAGTCCGTTCAATAGTTTGCTAATCTAGATTTGGTGTTTGGTTTGAGCAGATCAGCCAACGACTTGAGTTTTTAATTGGAGATCGGTGGCTTGTTTGGACTCAAGAGTGTAGATCATAGATTAGTAGAGAGGTGTCTAATTGTAGGTGTGGTCTTACTCCTTTGAGGCGGCGCCGGCGACAGGAGGAGCTAGCGGGCAGGGGAGGCAGCGCCAACGGCGCAGTAAGGTTACGTCGAGGATGAGAGAAGGCACCGGGAGGGAAGGGGGGAGAGGAGGTGGTAGCGCGGGGGGGGGGGGGATAGTGCCGGTAATAGGAGGAGGTAGTGTCGGGACTCTGGGTAAACAACCCCGAGAACCTCTGTGCAAACCGAACTAGTCCCATGATCAATGGTTAGCTCACACAATCTCAACAAAGATGGAATCATATCTACACAACAAACTAAAGAAGAAGCAGACAAATAAATATTATTATTAGCAAAAGACCTTATGATTAGAGTTGCCACGTAGGGCTCAACAGCAAGAGGTTACAAGCAGCGGAGAACAAAACATACGTGAAAGCCATCTGACATGCCCACAGGCAATCGAGTGGATGACATGACCTAGCTCGCAAGGTCTTCGAAGTACTCCTCTTCGTAGAACTCTGAGTTCCCTGGTTCACCCTCCTCTGCTGATCAAACAGGGGGTATAAAACTGTAAGTATTTTGAATGTAGTCAGCAAGTAGTGAGGAAGTGTATGTAAATAATATTCATACAGTGCTTGACAAGAATAGCTTTATGGTTAATTTGTAGAAAGCAGTATTGACTAGAAATATAATAAGTAGATTGCACGAGTTGAAAGATTAATACATAAGTAAACAAATTCTTTGAAACAGCTCGTGAACACCTTGTTCACTTCCCAAACTACTCCCATGACCACCTTTTTGAGAAAAACTACCCCTCGTGCGATATCACCAAGCATTATCCATAACCGAGGACACGGCTATTTGAATAGTTTTACACTCTGCAGAGATTGTACAACTTTACCTACATAACACAACTTCTCTAGTTGGTTTAGCATCCGTTGATACCACCACTCACTACCTTAGGTGAGCAGTCTAGAGAACGTGTCAAGACCTTTACAAAACTATGTTTTAACTCAGTTCTGCCCGCTAAGGATTCGCCTTCCTGGCCCCCTCTTGCGCCATTCTCAACCAAAACAGAACCGACTCAAGGCATTGCTAATTAGTTAGCCCAGTCCACCCCATAAATGAACTTGTGGTTGCATGGTATTGCCCAGATCAATGGCCCACAAAGTTAAGTCCTTAGAGACTACTCAGGCGAAACAACCACATCTCAATGTGCTTTCTGCACCTCCTTTACTGCACAATCATTCGCCTGAGTAAGAAATTATTCTGGGTTCAATCCAGCCAAATAACAACCTTTGCCATAGTACAACATCTTTTAAAAGCAGTAGCTCCGCCATAATTTCATAATTTATTTAGTCCAATTTATCACTATTTGAGTATGATCAAGAGTCCATTGGATAACTAAAGCATGGCTAAGCATAATACGCACACATGTTAGTATTACAACAATGTCTAACTAAGATTACCCATCCTATGGTGTCCAAGGGTACATATCAACATATCGTTTGCAATTTATCAAGGAGACATACTGTCGAGTAGGTATTTAGCTAGTTCCCACATCAGTTTTATACGACTAGCCATACATGTTGATATGAAATAATATACTTTTATAAAATGAGTTCAATATGATCAAAGGTCTATGACTTGCCTTCAATGAAGAGTTGGGATTCTTCTGTCGAGGTCGTCAGATCCACGAAGTCTTCTGAAACGCCGGAATCTACACGTGCGAACAAAGCCAAATAAGTAACTAAAATAACTCCAAATAAAGACAAAAGAACCTACCAAACTAGAACTAAAAGAAAGGTACTGAATTTAGACGAGGTTAGAAATTTGAATCACCCTGACCGGAGCTCGAACGAAGGAGAACGAGTCCTCAAAAAGAGGTTCGACTTCAGGTTCAAAGGAGGATACGACAACTCCATGTGGTCGTAGGAAAGGAGGTCTCGACTGAGAGGGATGTCTAAACCGAGAGGAGGAGTAGAGGGGGAAACAAAAGGAGGGCAAGAGGGCTCCCTGGTGCCTAATACAGGCGCGGGGAGGTCCGAAGAGGAGAATGGGTGACGGCAACGGGTGCGATGGAGGATGTCGCATTCAATGCGTGCGACAGGGGCAGGTGAGCTGGTGCAAAAGCACGCATGACGCTGACCCGAGCGGAGGTGGAAGATGACCAGGGCGGTGGAGCGGGATTTGTAGCGGTGTGACATGGGCGCACAGCCAGCAGGTGAGGGAGGGGATGAGGGCAGGTAGGGGAGGAGACTCGAGGGGGAAACGAGCACTGCGAAAGCGATAGCATTTAATGCGACACAACGGTATTTAATGAGTGAAGACTTTCGCGGCAGCAGTGACGCGACGGGAGGAAGAAGGTGAGCAGGGCTGATAGGTGGGGCTGGTCGAAACCAAGAGGAAGGCCACGATCAAGGGGGTGGGCGTGACCGAGAGGGTGGTCCTGACCAAGAGGGTGGTCCTGCGAAGGAGGTCCTGAGGAGGAGGTAACAGAGACACGGAGCTTCAAAAACCAAGAACTCCAGCAAACTCAAAACAAACCAAAATTTTGAATTAGCTGAAGTTTGATTTAGTCATTTAAATTATTTTATTTTTTCAAAATCTCAAGTCAAGTGTTAAGACTTCAACAAAATCAAATGGTTATTTTTATTTTGAAAGTTTTTAAAAAGCTCAAAAAAACTGGGATGTTACAAAGCTACACCCCTTAAAGGGAATCTCGACCCTGAGATTCGGACTGACTAGAGAATAGGTGCGGAAACTCAGTCTTCAGGTCTTCTTCACGCTCTTAGGTGGCTTCTTCTTCAGTGTGGTTGCTTTACTGAACTTTGCAGAATCGGATGATCTTGGTTCTTGTTGCTTGCTCTGACACTTCCAAAATCTTGATGGGATACTCCTTGTAAGTGAGATCTTCCCACAGGTCAACTGCTTCTAGCGACATCTGCTATTCTGGTACATGCAGACACTTCTTCAACTGGGACACATGGAAGACATCATGCACATCTGATAGCTGAGGTGGGAGTTTCAGTTTGTAAGCAACTTCTTCTCTTCTGACTAGAATTGGAAAAGGTCCAATGAATCTCGGTGCAAGCATCCCGCTTATTCTGAAACGACGCATTCCTTTGAGAGGCGAAACTTTTATATACGCATGATCTCCAGGTGCAAAAGCTAAATCTCGGCGACGGTTATCAGCATACTTTTTCTGCCTGGTCTGAGCTGTTCTCAGCTTTTCTTTGATTGACCTAACTTGATCTTCGGTTTCCTTCAGGATATCTGGTCCAAGTATATGTGCTTCTCCTGTTTCAGTCCAATACAAAGGTGATCTGCACTTTCTTTCGTGAAGGGCTTCAAACGGGGACATCTGCAAACTTGATTGGTGACTGTTGTTGTAAGAAAATTCTGCATAAGATAGCGTCTAAT
Organism: Ampelocalamus luodianensis; assembly: GCA_036346255.1. Lineage (NCBI taxonomy): Eukaryota > Viridiplantae > Streptophyta > Magnoliopsida > Poales > Poaceae > Ampelocalamus > Ampelocalamus luodianensis. Next base: position 59,054,669 of record CM070623.1, on the reverse strand, counting down.
CCCAGCTGGTCTGATTCTCTAAAGCGCAGGCTCTCAACATGTCTTCTAGGATTTGATTTACTCTTTCTGTTTGGCCATATGTTTGCGAATGGTAGGCTGTACTGAAATTCAGATTAGTACCTAAAACGCTATGGAGCTTCTGCCAGAATCTGGAGGTGAACTGAGTTCCTCGATCCGACACGATCTTCTTGGGCATTCCATGCTAACATACTATCTTTGCCATGTACAATTCTGCAAGTCTGTCTTCTGAGTATGTGGTCTTGATTGGAATGAAGTGTGCAACCTTTGTTAGGCGATCCACGACTACCCAGATAGAATCATAACAAGCTCTTGTCCTTGGCAGACCGGTGATAAAAGTTCATGCCAATTTCTTCCCATTTCCAATCCGGTACGTTCAGAGGTTGCAAGAGTCCAGCAGGTCTCTGATGCTCGGCTTTAACTCACTGGCAAACATCACACTGCACTACATACTCTGCAATCTCGCACTTTAAGCTAGGTCACCAATAAAATTCCTTAAGATTTTGGTACATCTTAGTGCTTCCGGGGTGAATGGAATACAAGGTTTCATATGCTTCTTTGAGTATCAACTGTTTAAACTCTTTCTGGTCCGGTATACAAATACGCTTATCGAACCAAACAGTTTCTTGTTCATCTTCTGAAAATCTTGGGGACTTGCCCTTCTTCATGTTGCATCAACTTCAACTTCCAAAGGTAAACAATCTATGTGTTTAAAATTTAATTTCCGAGTAATAGTAGCAAGTGATGCAATAGACGGAGTTAGTGTTTCTGTTTATATGTGTATGAAAAAAATTAATATTTATTATGTGGTTTAAGATCCCGTTAGCCGATATGTATAACTCTTTTTAGGGATTTCGTTGCAACACACAGATACCCTAATGTATAGATAAAAATTAGTCTATGATTGCTAGTTACTGAAGTTGCAGCTGCCGTAATAGGCTAAAGATTCTGCCTGATACTATATGATCCCAATATCCCATGCTATCTCATGATAAGATGCAACTTTTAACAGAATAATGCCCTAATCCACAGCCTTAAGCTACCTCATTCGATTTCTTAAGCTCACCAACAAGCATATTCTCTGGATATGTTGTAATATATGCATGCATGGTACATCCAAATTCAAGAGATTTTTTGCTAGCAACTAGGCATTTCTTGTTACTTGCTCTCATCTAGTTCAGCTGTCAAATTTTCGTCGTACATTTCATCTTATTTTCTTTGTGCGCATACCGTAGTTATGCAGTACTTCCCTGACTTTCTGGTACACCGACAACGAAATTTTCTTGACTTGTGAAACTGCTATTAACAGTGCAGAGTTGGTCCCAATTCACAACAATAAGACCATACAATGCACTGATCACCACTAGCAAAGATCCAGGAAAACCGGTTCTTAAATCTTGTCGAAGTGGTTAAAACTAGGGTAAGATTAAACCTCAAGATTTTGACAAAATTTATCAGGTTGACCAACATTTACCTGCAGCTTACCTTCAGGTTTAGACAAATTCTCAGACTTGAAAAGACCTTGCACGGATGGAGTTGGTTGAGGCCAAGTTTATGTCCATCTAGATATTATTCTTTCAGTTTCTTCCTAAAAATATAACTAAATTCCAAAGGGAATATTCGATGTTAGCTAATCAACCAGGTTCTCTAGTTCGGATGTCAGGTTTGTTGCAACTGTAGGTTTAGCTTGCATGACAGCGGCTTCAGACCTGTGTTAATATGATGAGAACTGACGAGTTTATGAGTCAGTACTCAGTACACCAAAATGCAATAACAGCTAAAGAAACCAACACCATGATCTATTGCTCTTAAATTATCGTTGATAAGGCCGACAGATTTGGTGTTTTCTGGTCCATGATTAACGAAATGATGGAGGCTGAGAATCAAGTCTTGCTTGGGTGGCTTGGAGGTGGTTGTACCTGCAGTCCACCAGGGTTCAAATCTCAGGTTTGGCCCTACGTGTTTCATTTATGAAGATATTCTTTCAGTGGGAGGCGACGTGCTCGTCGCAAGCGAGGCGTCAGTAGTGACTTCGTCATCTCTTCGTCAAGCTTCGCTCGTCCAGTCTTTCGTAGGCGTTGTGTGTGTGAGTGCGTGCGTGTGATGGTGTGCGTGTGTGTGGACGTCTATATGTTGTACTGGATGTTCCTTAAAAAAATGATGGAGGCCGACGAGAAAGCTAATTTTTTTGGAATCATTTTGCAGAAGTGGTGAATTGGGAAATGAATGTAAGGTTAAAGCGCCCGCCCTGTTTGTCGGAACAATAAACAGTGCAGATAAGGCATCTCAGAGAAACTATTGGAAAAGGCAAGCTACCGTGGAAGTTCAGAGTAAAAATGCAGCACCATTCAGGGTGGCGGTGGGGTGCAGTTCTAAGCTGCGGAGCCAGAAAATTATATTTATAAAAATTTGCATATGTCCTCTCTCTCTATATATATATTCGATTGAGTATCATTGTTATATAAGCGGCTCGTGAATGACTACACTAAAACGGCATGCGAGCACATCAAACAGGGGTTTTTGGGGATGTACCGGAATACCAAACGGAGGCTAAACAAAAAAGAAAGGGTATGCACAGTTAGGAAGTGTATCAATTTTTCTCTCTTTTATCCGATGGATTCCCAAGAGTTGTTGCACGTAGAGCAACATGCCAAAGCCCCAAATCACTTTTGTTTTCCTGCCTGACCATCATGTCAGCCTCTATCATGCACTGCCCAATCTGTAAGTGAAAATTGTCCCGTGCGTATTACTAATACTACTGCATTAGAGGCATGGCTTGTGGGTTGGTGCTTGCCAGTGTGTGGTTGCATCTACTGTCCAGTGACAGAAAACTCCCTTTTAGCAGCATTGCTCCTGCCACTTGATGCATGGTCTACTCAAGCGACATATCACCAAACTATTGATGGTTGGTGCACAATGCTCACAATCACAAGCTGTTTCAAAGCCTCCAACTAACCATGCACACACCATATATATATATATATATATATATATATATATATATATATATATATATATATATATATATATAGATGGATAGCTTTCTATCTGTCTGTTCATATTTTCACATCATGGATTGGTTTGCTCTTGAGTAAGAAGCAAGTCTGCAACCGCAAGAAAACGCTACATCATGCAGGTAGTGACAAAACAGAGAGAAAAAGAGAGGCTGTAAAAGTTACTGCCTGGTGGATCAACCAGAGAGAAAAGATCCGGTACCTTTCTTTGGGTAGAACCTAACTTGGAATGCAAGCCTTTCGTCCAGCAGCTTGGTGTCGGTGATCGGTTCTAGGTTCATTTGCTGCTCCTTTTCTTCTAGTTACATCTACTGAATTAATTTCACGACATATTGAGTTTAATCACCAACCAAACTATCAAAATGCTTAAGCTGTTGAGAAATAACAATATATCTATTCATACTTCAACATATCCTTCAAAATACAACATGTATTTCTCATTATCATTCGACCTCTTAAGATAACTACTCTGGTCCACTGGTTGATGGACTCAAATGCAGTATGAAGATTGTACTCCAAAATTCTTGTGTGCTTGGCAGGCAGTCATGTATGCAAATGCAAAAGTGGGCCATGAAAGCATGAATGCAAATCAATTGGAACACTCAACTGGGAGTAGTAGGTCTGGCCATGAAGGCTGGACACTCGTCAGTCTCACATATATCAGACGGCAAGCAGATAGGCTCCAAAAAATGCCAGAACAATGTATATATTAACAACATGAATCATGATCCAGTCCAATGGAGCAAGTGGCTACGCACTGAAATATACGCTTGTGTCCCGTTATGTTGCTACTATTACTACTACTATCTCTTGGACAAATTTGACCGACATGTGGGGGCCATCGGAGGGTGCATGGCCCACATGTGAGTCGTGGGATCATGTAGGAAATACAAGGGATGCATCCGAAATGGGCAGTGTTAATGGCGAAATGGATTTTCTTTCTTAAGCAATCGTTGCTCGAGGAGTCACGAGGCTCTGTTTTTGTTGTGGTCGTTGAATTAAGGGCTTCTTTGGTTGATGTCATATTGCCCTGGGTTTCATATCTGAAAACAAATGGTGTTTACAGGTAGCCTCAAAAAAAGATAGGTTTTGCTTGATCAAGCAAGTCTGAAGATGAGTTATTTGATTGTAAGTCTACACTTGAGACTGATTGATGTAAGCAGAAACGGTGGATCAAAGACTGGGATGGTAGATGAAGTAGCATGGTTCCCAGGTGCTCGTTTTGGTTGCTTGGGTCTGGGAGTGAAGCCTGGGCCAAGGAGCGAGCCCGTCGTCAATCAGACAACCATGCGGCAACCTCCTGGTCTGACAGACAAGCGTCAGAACTCAATCCAAACATGCCCTCTCGTCCTGCCTCACCGCATGTAAATAGGCAAGCTGCTACATCACACCTCAGCGTGCTGCACGATAGTACTGCGATGATAAATTCTTAACAAGAATAAAAAGAACTGTTAAAATGATGTTCTGTCACGTCACATTCCATTCATCAGACGTCTGTAATCTTGATCCCGTCTAAGCACATGAATGAGCACGCAAAATTGCAGGAAATAGATACGTTTTTGGAGTACTAACATCCAATGGCGTGGCTGCCGTGGCATCTGCTTTATGTAACCAACCTACTCCAATCTAAAATTAGAGTGGGATCCGGATTATCTGCGGTACTGCAATAGTACTTGCACAGTATTACCGCGAGTACTCCACGTACGGTAGCAAAGTACCATGAATGCACTGCACGAAAGGAATAATACTGTAGCACTTTATCTGAGTACAAACCATTATTATTTCGATTGGACTCTGCTAATAGAGTATGTAAGCGCGCGCGCGGTCGCAGACACAGGCGGCCCACACACCGGCGATCCGAGAACAATCCGTCCGAGTTGGCTTTTTAGGCCAAGGCGTAGTAAGTATATCATTACCCAATCAAGCAGATCTCTGCTCCTTTCTTCTCTAATCTCTCTCTCTCTCACACACTCATCTTCCCACCGTTTGCTTCTCCTCCTCTTGTGTTGCTGCTGCTTTGAGTTGTGCAGAGGAGATGAAAGAGATGTTGGTGGGCTCGGCGGCGCCGGGGCCGGTGGGGCGGTGGGGGGCGCCGCCGCCGCAGGCGCTGCTGGAGAGGATGAAGGACTACGGACAGGAGGGTGCCTTCGCGCTCTGGGACGAGCTCTCGCCCGAGGACCGGGAGCTCCTCGTCCGGGACATCGAGGTGAGCCCAATGCGATGTGCTTCGGGCCAAGATTTTGTGTTTTGAAGGGGAAAGATTTGGTTTTGCGTCTGAATTTCGCGTAAAGATTTGTCCTTGCGTTGGAATTCTTGGCTGAGGTTTTGTCTTGAGTCGTGGTTGTTGATGAACTCTTTTCTCTCGCGTCGTGGCAGCTTAGTCCTTGTTTGTTCATTAGTTAAAGACGAACTCTGCATAAATGCTTGTTTTCGCGTCGGAATTCTTCCGAAAGGTTTGGTTTTGAGTTGGAATTCTGCATATAGATTTCATTCTTAGTTGGAATTCTGCACGAATATTTGATTTTCAACTATAAGTTTTACTAAGATTTGCGGAAAAAGAAGACGGTTTTCCTTGGTCATTATCTCTTGTTTTCCCATGTACAACAGCGCAAGGGAAATCTGCAGCAATTTTTATTCTTTGAGCTTACCATTTTGACAGTGGCTAATGGAGCTATACATACTGTAATATCAGAATCTAGATCTTTCCAGGATTGATCGGATCATTCGGCGCTCCCTTGGATCACAAGGTCAGAGGCCTCTCTCTCAGTCTCTCAGCTGGACAAACATTCATAGTTAACATTCTGTTAATTAGCACTCTTAGTTATGTGTTTTTGCTTTCTAAGCACAGGCGTTCCATTGCCCGCCGTTGAGCCCGTGCCGGAATCGAGTGTCTCCAAGGTGGAGGAGAGGTCTCCAGAGGACAAAGAACGGTGGTGGAAGAAGGGGCTGAAAGCCATTTCGGAGGGGAAGCTGGCTGTTGTCCTCTTGGCTGGCGGTCAGGTACTCGAAATAGACTCCCGTTTCTGTAGTGCGCATTGTGAAGCAGTATCCTTATGGTTTGATTTCTTCTCATGTTGTGTGCAGGGGACTCGGCTTGGCAGCTCTGATCCTAAGGGATGTTTCAGTAAGTTGATTCCACCTTAATCCTTGTATGTTACTTGACTACATATGTTCAGTGCTATGCGTTTTTTTTAGCCAAAGAAATGTATGCAGTTGTGAATTGTTTCTTTTTGGCACAATTCTTTTATTTCATAGTGCTATATTTCACATATTATCCATTTTACATCACTTTTATGTTGCACAATATAATCAAAAGGACAACAAATGTGCTTACTCTATCTAGTTCTACACCTTTGTTCATCGATATTAGTGTGGAATTGCTCTTTGCTGATAATTTTAAGTCCAATTCTGCTTATATGGATGTCATAGCTTGTTTTTTGACAACTCATTCTGCCCTTCAGATATTGGACTTCCATCTGGAAAGTCGCTTTTCCAACTCCAAGCTGAACGGATTTTGTGTGTTCAAAAACTGGCTGCCCAATCCACTGATAGTAATGTCTTTTAACCACAAATTTCTTAGATTATTTATTTGTTCTTTGCTTCACATTCTTACCCTCAAATTGAAAATAAATTGCAGGTCCAGGTAACATTGTACCGATCCACTGGTATATAATGACCAGCCCCTTTACCGATGATGTCACTCGCAAATTCTTTGAAAGCCGTAAATATTTTGGCTTAGAGGCTGACCAAGTAAGAGCAAGTACAAAATTCTTTGTTTGTGTTAAATATTCCATGGAATTTCAGCAAAATGTACAAGACTTCCAATCCACTAATAGGAGTTGTCTTTAAATAGTTAGGCTTGAATGGTTGAACCTGTTTCTTGGCAGGTGACTTTTTCCCAACAAGGCACCCTTCCATGTGTTTCTGCTGATGGCAGATTTATTATGGAGACACCATACAAGGTACCATCGTCTTTTACTTTTCTACTTTTCATATGACCTTATATGGCCAGGAGGCAGAGTTGTGATTTATTGCAACTTGATTTCTGAGTTTTGACTCATGGTGTGATATCTCAGAATTCAAATGCAATTGTTATGCGTACAAAGTGTTTTTGATACTGCGTATCTTCCAATGCTAAGTGATGGCATCCTTTTTTACACGCTCTGTTCAAAACCAGGTAGCAAAGGCTCCTGATGGGAATGGTGGAGTTTATGCCGGTAATCTCCCGTAAAAATGTAACAGTAGTTGTATCTCTTGCAGTACTATTACATAATCTTCTGTGATGCTTAGTTTTCACTACTATAACATCTCACAGCTCTCAAGTCAAAAAAGTTGCTGGAAGACATGGCTGCACGGGGTGTAAAATATGTAGATTGCTATGGAGTTGATAACGCATTGGTGAGGACATGCATTTTGAGATATCTTCTTCTGATTTTGCTCCCTCCTCATTCGCTAATCGATGTCATGTTTGCAGGTCCGTGTTGCAGATCCAACGTTCCTAGGGTACTTCATAGACAAAGGGGTATCTTCTGCAACAAAGGTGGTTAGGAAGGTACTGTCAAATATTTCGCATGCTTCAGGTTAGCATTTACCTGAACTATGCACCTTGTTGATAGTCACTTGTGTGCTGAACAGGCATATCCACAAGAGAATGTTGGAGTATTTGTTCAACGAGGTCGTGGTGGACCTCTCTCTGTGGTCGAGTACAGTGAAATGGATTCGGCTATGACTACTGAAATTAATCAATCAACAGGACGCCTTCGTTATTGTTGGAGCAATGTATGTTTCTATCTTTCGCTTCTCCCTCACTCACCCTTGAGGCATAACAACTGCATATTCTTCTCTCTTTGTAGGTGTGCTTGCATATGTTCACTTTGGACTTTCTGAATCAAGTAGCAAACAGTCTTGAAAAGGACAGTGTGTGAGTGTTCTATATCCTATTTGAATTCTGAAGCATCATGGATTCATTATGTCTGCCTCCTTTCCAAATTTTGCAAGTTTGTTATGAATACCAGATGACTACATTAGTTATATATTTGCTGAGTATCTCTCTTCCTGAGAGTGAGAGTTACAGCTAAAACTACAAGCACAGGCTATATTTGCTGATTTGATGATATCTATTGGGCATGCCATGGCAAGCTATTTGCTGATTTGATGATAATTCTTCTATTGTTGAGCCTCACATTTAGCAAACTTTGTGGCCAGTTATCATCCTGCTGAGAAGAAGATTCCTTCTATCCATGGGTACACAATGGGCCTGAAGCTTGAACAATATATATTCGATGCATTCACTTACTCCCCGTCCACTGCACTTTTTGAGGTTCGACCTCTCGATCACCTACGTTTTAATTACTTTTGAAGTTTTTCCTACTATTTTGTTTTTAAGCTGGAAAACTTAGGGCGCATCTCTGAAAACTCAGGTCTTGCGGGAAGAGGAATTTGCGCCAGTAAAGAATGCGAACTGCACAACTTATGACACCCCTGATAGTGCAAAACTAATGCTGCTTCGTCTCCATAGCAGATGGGTAGTTGCCGCTGGTGGTTTTTTGACCCATTCTGTGCCTTTGTATATGACAGGTAATTTTCTGCTCCTGCCTATATCCAGAAACTTATCGAGAAGAAACCATAACAAACATTTCTAGACAATTTACTTCCTTGACTATTTTTCTCATTATTGTTTTTACTTGTAGGCGTCGAAGTTTCTCCGCTTTCCTCCTATGCTGGAGAAAACTTGGAAGCGATCTGTCGTGGACGAACATTCCATGCCCCAAGTGAGATTTCCTTCTAGGTGCAGTGGTTTATGACAGCAAACAGCTCCATATCTGCAAATGGATGGAACAGCGGCGCAGAAGGATTGCATGATCTGTAGGTTGCCTTTAAGCTTGAGACGGATGGATGCCATCCAGTTGATTGAACTCTTCGGCTATTGCATTAGAGTTTCAGATATTGGCCAGGTCGTTGTATGTTGTGTGAGTATTGTAATGTAACACCCAAATTCTAAAACCATCTTGCTTTTTGCCATTTTTAGTTCTTTTTTGTGTCTCCCCTGTAGATGATTACAAGTTCTTCGTCAACTCCGTGTCAAAACAATAAATCTTTGGAATGCCCATAACTTTGGAGCACATGCATATGCATTGTGCGATTCTTGCACAGAACCAGCGAAATACCATCATAGATTGTAATCTTTAGCACGGTGAGGTTGCGGAGAAGCTTGATCAGAGCAGTCTTGCCACAGTAATGGCGTTCAACTTGAACAGACTGCATTCACAGAGGACAACCGCACAAGCTGCAGAAGCGGAGACAACTCTAGCACAAATCCGGTTGGTCGCCGGCTTATTCGTCATTGCCGTAGTCCACCGCCGTGCAGCCATTAGAACCGATGCTTTCAAAACGAGGAGCCGAGGAGGAAAGAAGTAACTTGATCAAAACGAGGAGGAACACTGCGCTCTCTACGCCCACCAGCACCAGTCACCAAGGCGAAGAAGAAGAGGATCTCCTTGTACACTTGGAGCGCGGAGTCGACGCGGGCGGTCTCGCAATGGGCGACATGGGGGCGTAGGAGGAGACTATGTTGAGGCAGCGAAGAAGAGGTCGAAGAGGGAGACGGCGGGTGCGGACCATGGCGGCGGCGACGGCGTTGCAGGTGGAAACAGTGGGGTGGACGCGGGAGGAGAGGGCGGCGCAGGCGGCGACGGATCCGCTTTTGAGGGGCGCGACTAGCGGTACGAGTGTTAGCTCCGTACACCTCCGCTGCATGCAACATCTTCGAACAACAGTTACAACATCATAAATCAAAACAAGAACATCTGAAAAAACACATTGGAAAAAACTACAATATCGCAGTGAACAGTATGCAACATTTTTTTTTCTATACATACAATATTTTTTCTACAGATGTAACATTTCAAAGAATAGTATGTAATATTGTTTTCAACGGACCGCAACATCAGAACATGTAACATCAACAAACACGTAATATCAACAAACACAACAAAAATCTCTGATACAAAATACCGAAATAACCAAAGAAAAAGGGGAAAACGCAGGGGCAAGCCGAGGCGCAGCCGCAGGCCAGGCTGAGCTATGGTGCGCGGCCGAGCCGCCATGAGCGCGGGCCAAGCCGGCTCAAGGGCATGGGTCAGAGACGGCGAAGCCATGGAGAGGCACGGTGGGGTGGCGAGGCGTATAGACACGAGCAGGGAGGCGAGGCTGAGTCAGGAGGAAACGTCGTAGGAAGATTTTTTGCCAAAGCAAAGCCACAGAAGAGAGTAAAAAAATAGAGAAAGGGCAAAGAAAAGGGAAGAAGAATAGGCTCCAAGAGAGCACTTGGCTGTCGACAGAATGGGAGAAGAGGAATGGGGAGAGCAAGGATAAGAAACGAGGGGGGATGAGGAGCGGAGCCCAAGAGGAGACAGATGAGTGGGTACTGGGCGGCTTGCGCGTGCGTGTACTTTAGATGGAGTGGAAGCACGTTGACAGTGGAGGCGTTTTGGGCTCTCTCTCGTAGAGTAGATGTGAAGTAGATGAGGAATTAAATAAGCGTACGGGTGGAACGGACGAAGGGTTCGTAACGTTTCCTACAGATAAAGGCAAGGTCTCAGAAAAAAAAAATAACGTCCCTCCACTACCCCACTAGGATCAATATGGGCCGCTTAATTGTGATCAATACGGGACGGATCCGCGATCCGATTTTTGGTGGTTCTAACGGATAGTTAGACGCAATGGAGGGTTTCTTCTAAAAAACGTCCATCCACCACTCCACTCGGGTCAATCCGGACCGCGCAATGTGATCGGACGGTTCACGAAGACCCAAAGGTGAATCGGGCCTTTTCCACTGACATATGGGGCCCATTTGACGGCGGCGGCTCTCTCCCCTTCCTCGAGCCCGTGGCTGCCGCACGCGCCCACCTCTGCCGGCCGCCATGGTCCGCTGAGCGTGCACTCACGAAGGGGGGCCAGCCGCGCAGGGCCTTCCCGGCGGCCAGCAGCGCCCGCCTCGACTCGACATCAGGTTGGCGTCGCCAAGAATCAAGATCTTGTCCCATAGCGCGCGCGAGTCGCAGAGGTGCCTTCACCGCCGATGACTGACGTGTGTGGTCGGCGTGCTCGAGCTATTCCGAGAAGGGAATGGCATGGAGATAGAGATGAAGGGCAGAGCTTTTCTATCAATGGTCGTAGGAGTTACGACCAAGTGCTGGAGTGAGTGACAAATAAATAAATGAAAAAACAGACTCTTCACTATGAAAACTTATCTACGTTTATTACTGACAATAGATGACTACACTCGTATGAATCTCTCTCTCTCTCTCTCTCTCTCTCTCTCTTCCTGAGTATTTCTCTCTCTTCAGAGAGCTATATCAAAAACCGCAAGCACAAGCTATATCGAGTTCCACTTTTGTGATATGATGGTAGTCAGTTGAGCATGTCATGGCAACTAATCTTATCTGTTAATTGCCAAGTTCCATGACTGAAGACTGTTGGGGAACCGACACTGGCAAATCCAGTCCGGACCCGGACTCAGCCCGGTTTCTTAACAAAGGTTTCTTAACAAAGACAAGTGTACATGACAGACTGAAAATGGATGGACAGTGGTGCACAAGGGTTCAACTGCCTGACAGTTTACCATGGGCATGGCAAGGATGGATGCAGCCTTTCAGCTATTGCCTTAGAAATTCATACGCTGACATGGATGAGTATTGTGATGTAGCTTAAATTGTAATGGCATCTTTTTTTGCTTTCATTTGTATGGTAATGGCATTTTTCTCATGTAGCTAGTGTAGTTATGCGCCATTGCACCACATCACCAAACCTCAAGATTGCAAACCTAAAGACTGATGGGAACAAGCGATGATAGCGTAATGCTAACGCAGCATTGCTTCAAATGATGTTCAGATGATGAGACTTCATTTTGATGGAAAAACAATCTCCAAATCAACACCAGCCTAGCAGGGCTTTAAGCAAAAAAACATGTCTATTAACTACTCATAAATCAGAGTCTAAGCTCAGGCTGCAATGAAGGCCTTCTTCCCGCCACCGCCAGTGGATCCAGCTGGAATGACTTTCAGGACGTTGAACCTCACAGTTTTTGACAGGGGCCTGTTGAAAATACAGAATTGACACTTCAGCAATGGACAAAATAATGCTTAATAGTTAATAATAATTATTGAGCAAACCAAAAGACAGCGGAGTATCATGACATAACAGTATTATTAGTAATAAATGCTAGAAGACATCTCTTATAGCCAGTTGATGATGGACCATTGTACATGGCCTATCTATAAGAGATGTCACCTAAGATTTTTTGTGAGGTGGAAAAGAGAGAGGGATGAGATAGAAAAAGGTCAAACAAGACATATTGTATATACATGAGTTGTCTATAGAGACATGTAAAAAGACAACTCATTGCAGGAACTGTCTTTAGTGCTATTTATAGATGACATAGAGAGGTACTATAGACATCAGTTGTCTATAGATGACATAGAAGGGTACTATAGACATCAGTTGTCTATACCATTGTACATGCCCTAATAGTGTTTATCTAATCAATCTAGAGTCTAGACAAACCAAGAAAGCTGCTTCTTACAAGTCAAATATCAAGTTATGAGTATTACCTGCACTGGCCAATGATGACATGGTCACCTTCCTTGACACGGAAGCATGGGGAAATATGAGCTGGAATGTTGGAGTGCCTCTTCTCGTACCTGCAAGGTGGACAGTTTATCTTACTAAGTTAGAAATGTCACTGAGAACAAAAAAAACCATGAGTTTTGAATCCCCCAATAGTTTACTTGCCTCTGATATTTCTTGACAAAGTGGAGGTAGTTCCTGCGCACAATGATGGTCCTGTTCATCTTGGCACTATGGCATGTTCCAGCAATAATTCTGCCTCTGATAGAAACCGTTCCAGTGAATGGGCACTTTTTGTCAATATAGGTCCCTGGAAGGGAAAAGAAATTAATTGATTGTTCAACACTTGCAAGAAAGTGTACATCTCATTTATGCATCATTCAGGTACATCACACTATCACAGTACATGTCAATAATTCAACATATTAGCAACAGCATATAAAAAACACCCACCTTCATGGCCCAATAATGTTTCCACATTACCGAAAGAAATTTGGCTGTGGGACTACCAATTTAAAACTAGCATGCTACAATTCTTTCATTAACAATAACAAAAATGCAAAACCATATGTACACACGGGTACATGCTCTATCTTAACCCTCAAAATTCGTGCAAGGGATATTCAATTATTAGAAGATGGGATGGTGGTTTGAATTTTGAAAGTTTGCATCAATCTCGAGGTATATTTGACAGTGGTGATAGTATATGTACCCGCATATATATGTGGAAAAAGTGAAAAACCACATTCTAACAATAATTTAGTCTTAACAAACTACAATTCTTTCGGGAACAACATGCAACTATTTAGACCGGAAGAATGGTACAGAGGACCAATCTTGGACATCCCTACACTATCAAAACTAACAATACCCACCTAGGATTCAGAAGACAGAGCTAGAAAAGGAGCAGTTGTACCTTCAATTGCTTCTCTGGGGGTCTTGAAGCCAAGGCCAATGCTCTTCCAGAAGCGGTTGCCCCCCTTGCCTGGCTTCTTATCCTTGCCAGATTTCTTTGTGCTAAAATTAAGCAGAAAAGTTTTGTTAATACATGTGCATTGCTCATAAAGAACAGAAAGCATGGAAGGAGAAGCAAAACTCTCACCTGAGGAAAACCCTTGGCTGCTTGAGGAAAGCCTTCTCAGTCTGCACAATGGGAACAGATGTAAAGCATCAAAAGTGCGCAACCATAGCTAGAAACTACTTACATCAACTATACGCAGTAATAAATGGAAAACCAGTGAACAAATACGTTCATGATTAATGCAGTAATTGCTAAGTTCCGCATGAACAATACACACTAGCACCGTTATCAACGCATTGCTGCATCATGAATTTAAGCACAGACGTATCACCATGGACATGCCATGCTGAAGTGTTGAAATGTTAAATCACATACGATTGCGGTAATCAAAATATCATACACCACATCTCAACAAACTCCAACGCTGATCACGATATACTACAATAACCATATCCCGTCAATAACCACAAGGCGATAGCACAATAACACATATCAAAACTATACATAACTATCTCAGAACTAGTCCACACGAAACCACAAAACCTAGTCAAGTTCTGGCGACCGCAAACTACCAATCCGCAAGAAGCAATAGACCTGCTCAAGGGGGCGCGCATCACTACACACTATCACAGTATCACTTGAGATGTGCGAGGCTACCAACTTCGCCTCACTGCCATTCCACGACCACACAAACTCATCCACGGAGAGATCGAGTTTCACAAGGCAACACGCGCATGACATGATATCCTAGAACTGGCCCTAGCAAGTGACGGCAGATCTCTACGGGCAGAGCGGGAGGAGCCTTACCTGCTCCGCCATGGCTGCGCTGTGGGCGTGGAGGAGGCGGCGGCTCGAGGGAGATCCGGAGAGGCGGAAGCGGAGCCGAGACTTGCGATGAGAGGAGGTGGCGGCGCGGCAGACAAACCCTAGGGAGCAAGTCTTATAGCGCACAGCGACGCTGGTGTGAAATATGCAGAATCACCCCTGTATTTTTTGTGCCCTGTGTGCCAAATCCTCAAGAGGACAAGAGGCTTATATTTTGCGTAAACACCCCTACAGGTGAAAGATCTCGAGGAATTCCAGCCCAGGCGGCCCATTACTCACAGGTCGGTCTAACTGTTCTAGGCCCATTCAAGGCCCATCTTCTCCTCTCGTACCCGCGGCTTATCTCCATCCTCCATTTGATCACGCTGTTTTGCAGACACGGACGGACACCGTACATCCTATATTCTATTCTATAAATTTTTTTGTCGAAATCGAAGCCAGTCAAGACAATGTTGGATACCAAAGCAGGTAATCTTGATGACGAATATACACCCGGTCATAAATATTTAGTTGAATATTATACGAAAACAGAAATATCAATTAACTATACTACAGGTATAAAATATAACTACGTTAGCAGTTCAACACGCAAACTTAGCTACATCAGAGCAGAGGAGCTAGTTAAAGATCTAGCAAGTAGCAAGTCGTGTGGATGTTGTTTAATAAGCAAATTCACATGATAGCATAGTAAATTAGCGATAGGCTACTGATAGTGATAGCACTTAGCGGTACATCACATGTCTAAAATATGTCTAAAATATAACTAAACAAGACAACAAGTATCAATTAGCAACTCTGTCAACAAAAGATCATAGTAGAAGACTAGTCTAGCTGCAGCAAGCCAGCATTCACTCCATCTTCGTGTCTCAATTGGTCTCGGCCTAGGTCATGATGTCATCCTATAAAAGATATTACAAGACATTTTGCACTTGTGCCTGCCATCTTAAGGGCAAGTACAATGGTACAGACAGTTACTGTCTATAGCAACTCTTCATGTCAGTTGTAGACAGCACTAAAGTCGGCTCATACAATGAGTTGTCTTTTTATTTGTCTTTATAGATCATACAAATTTTTAATGTTTTCATGGACATAAAAAATGTGGTTGGATGTCTTCATTAGTTCTGGTGATACAGTTGGCTACAGAACCGTAGACATCACATTTCTCTTTCTTCATTCTCTTTCATCCACATCAGTTTAAATCATACATGGCAGAGACTATACACAACTAATGTAAGCCCAATGTACATGACCTAATACCCTACAAATAACAATAAGATCCACAAGAACTAAGAACTAATTCACTAGTAATAAGTTGGTTCAAAAGAAGAGAAGAGACTAGAGAGTAGAGAGGAATAAAGAACTCACAGTCGCGGGCGACGGTGACGAGAGAGGCAAGTGACGGCCGACAGGGACGGGTGATGTCGGCGGCAGCGAGGGAGCAGGTTGACGAGGGGCGGTGAGGGAGGCGCGGCGGCGGCTTGCCCTGGCCCAAATTCGCAGGAGCTGAAATCGATTTGGGTTAGCAACGTAGCAAGGAACTAGATAATTGCTCGGGTGCTATTGCCTACTATTTCTCTTGGGCCATCAACCATGGCCCATATGCGGCTAGGAGCTGGGTTGGGCCTATGTGTATACCGAATATCTGGGTTACAATTTACTAGATAGCTTCAAATCAGACAGAAACTTCTCTTTCGAATTCGATCTCATATTCAGGAAAGAAAAAAAAAACTATTAGGGTCCGACCCCGAAATCCGAAAAAATAGCCTGATATTCGTTTTTCGCTCTCGAAATGCATCCGAATGTAGAGGTGACCAAATGGGCGACCCGATCCAAATGGGCCATGCCGTGCCGGTCGATGGGCTCAGCCGCTGACCTAGGCATGGTACGTCGAGCTCACAAGCCGTGCTGGTCCTAGCACGATTAGTTCAACAGGCTAGTAGGCCTAGGTAGTCCGCCGCCACCGCCACACACCGCCGATGCGTGCCAGAGCCGATGCGATTAGGGGTGTCAGTGGACCAAATACGAATCGAACAGTGGTCTTCCCGTATTTGTATTCATATTTTTCTAAAATGAATACGCATACGAATTCGAATATTATTGAATACAAATATGAATCGAATATTGTAACGAATACGAAAACGAATCGAATGTTGTAACGAATACAAATTGAATACCTACTCAATTCGGTCGGATTCGGATATCTTCGTAACTTACGTAATGGCAATATATTTATGATACTTTATCTTCGTACATAGCAAACCTAATCATTCTAGTTTATCTATTTCACCTAAAAACATGAATTCATATTAAACTAAAAATACTAATCCAACTAATTAGTCATACTGCAATAAAATGTGTATATTATTTTATCAAATTCGAATATTGCAGATAAAATAATATTTTGGGATAGCAAAAGTCCATACCATTTGTGTATCCATATTTTTTTGCTAATACGAATACGAATATGAGAGAAATTGTTAATCGGATGAAAAAAATTTAAACCATATTTGTATCTTGTCGAATACAATAATCGAAAAAAAAGATAATTTACATCCAATTGACATCCCTTGGTGCGACAGTGAGGTAGAGAAGGAGGGAGTCGAGCGGGAGGGACAACGGGCATGGGGATGGCGATGGCGGCATGGCCAAGAGGAGCGGGAGGGACAACGTGGTGGGGTTTGGCTGAGAGTGAGCATGGAGGCCGGAGCTGGAGCCGAAGGGGAGGGGAGCCGACCGTACCAAGTACAAAACTATTCGTGCTATACTGAGCTAACTTATTAAACTAGGGTGCCGATCCAAACACGACACGTCTGGTTGGCCACGTCGTGTTTGAGCCAAACCAACGGTCGTAGCATGGGTGGGCGCGGTCACTTGGACACCTCTGTCGGAATGCTTTCGGTCGAGCAGAGCGTCTGAAAGTATTCGCTCCGTTGCACCCCTATTTATAGTCACCACGCGCCCTTGGCGTCTCCTCCAAGTGAGGCATCCCCTACCGTCGGACGGAGCGCCTTCCCCTTCCGTCGCAGCGAGCTCCGGTGGTGACTGCTGAGGTGAGGCATCCCCTACCTACTGGATTCGAGTGGAGTGTTGTCGAGTAGAGTAGAGATCCGTTTGGAATTCGATTGATTTGTTTTGTTGCTGTTTCACTCTTCTCTATTTCGTTCCGTGCTGTCACCTGTCAGCAATCGAATCTGAATCTACTTGTGAGATTCCATGCCATTCGATTTGTGTACATGAGTTCGTTGCTGGAATTCGAGTTGATTGGTTGTGCTAGAATTTTGTGAAGAAATCTGTAATGGTGTTTCACTTATCTTGTGTAGTTGCTGTGAAATTCGATTGATTTTGTTGTTGTTGCTGTTGGTAATCTCTAACTTGGATTATTTTCACTTTTCCCTAATCCGAATCTATTTGTGAGATTCCATGCCATTCGATTTGTGTATATGAGTTCGTTACTGTAATTCGAATTGATTTATTTGAGTGTGTCAGAATTTTGTGAAGAAATCCGTAATGGTGTTTCACTTCTCTTGTGTAGTACCTGGGCATGAAACTGATAAGGAGTGCATCCTTCTTGTTTTATGTGGAACAAAAGGATAGCCAACTGTATAACTTTAAAACAAGCGAATGTGCTATGTAATGTTTTCTCCTATCTATTTTTGGAATAAACTGCATGTGTTTACAAATACTAATTCTGTAAATGGGAATAAAGCTGCTTTACCTTGTGATACATGCAGGTTGATGACACTGAAGTAATCAGTTTTCTACTGCAAACTGAAATAATTCCTCTGTGCTTGCGTACCATGGAGATGGGCAGTGAGCTGTCAAAAACCGTATGTAGCTTGCCATCTCAATCCCCATCTAAAATATCATCATCTTTGTCTTCTGTTTAGCCCTAGCAAAGGTGAAATTGCTTTTGTGTGGAACACTGTCCTGCCATCCGTTCACAGTTTGGTCAGGTCTAGCATGTTAAGTAGGCTATCAATTATATTTAGAATCTTCTTGCCCCAGACCAGGCTTCTCTGATAAAAAAACTACCTTACAGTTTATAAGCCTAAAAGTTGGATTATGCAAGAAGCCTCAAAAGCTGTTTGGCAGTTCATAAACTATCCTATGCTGCTAATTTCAGTGCCTTAGTTTTATCAGCTATCACTTAAACCTGATGATTTGTAACTTGGTTGGCACGTAAATATGCCAATGTTTTGTAACATCTCTTCTGTATAAACCACAAGAAGTTGAATATGAACTTATGAGGTGCTTAAGCTTTTTTAGGTGGATTTCAAAGTTGAATTTAAGGCCAGAAATAAACCCCATAGGCCAAGCTAGGCAAATATGCCCTTATTTGGCTAAAGTTATAGCCAGCGTTTCTGTTTCACTAATTTAGTCAAATATCTATGCAGGTGGCTACCTTCATTGTTCAAAAGATTCTGCTGGATGATGTTGGACTGCGTTACATTTGTGCCACTGCTGAGCGTTTCTTTGCTGTAGGCAGTGTTTTAGCAAACATGGTGGTTTCACTTGCTGATCAGCCTTCCACAAGGTTGCTGAAGCACATTATCCGATGCTACCTCAGGGTCTCAGACAATCCCAGGTTTGTGCTTTCATTTGTATGTTACAAAATGATTTTACATCTATCTTCACATGTGCTAATGTTTTTCTTCCCCGTTTATACGCAGGGCCTGTGCTGCACTGCAAAGTTGCCTCCCTGACATGTTGAAAGATGGCACATTCAATAACTGTCTTAGGGTGAGTCATGCTACTAATCCATCAGCCATCACCAATTCATTATTTCACCACGAAAGAAATGATACGCTAAACTGAAAGCTTCAATCAAATTTCTAACTGTTTATCTATGACAAACACAGGATGACCCTGCAACAAGGCGCTGGCTCCAGCAACTGCTGCATAATGTGACAGGCGGAGGAAACATGGGAGGAGCTCCTCAGCCAGGCCTGGATCACATGATGGGGATGTAAAAACCAATCTAGTTGCTGCAATTCACAAAATAATACCGCATCTTCCGGTGAATTGCAAGTAGGGAAGATCTCTCAGGTGTCTAGAAGAAGGTAGTATGGTGTAGTTAAACCCTCCAAAAAAGGAACTGTTGTGTTGTACTTGTACTATCGTTAGCAGTTAAGCTGTTGTGTTTATCCTGCAATGCTGTGAACATAGTTTACGTAAGCGCGGCAAGCTACTTCTTTTCTGTGCTTGCACCAGAACTGCTTTTGCTTTGACAGGTCAACATTTAAGGAAAAAAAAAAGAGAGGAAGAATCCCATTATGTGAAGCTTTCTCTACAGTGGCACTACCTATCAGTTAAAAACATTAAATGAAGTATGCTTTGGTTTGGTGCCATGAGGGGCATACTGGAAAGAAGTGCATGCGTATGCTATATTTGCCGATGATGTTGAAGTTGAACTGTGGTATGAGCTGCAACAATCATTAGGATCGTTTTTCTTGATGCAAGTGTAGAATTGTCATGGAATTATACAGTATATAATGTGCAATACCTACATCAGTTTGACAGGTATGGTGGGTTAAAACATATGGTTGCTTTTATATTTGTGAAGACACACGTAGTAATAAGGAGGATGGTTCTGTTAAGAACCTGGTTGTGCACATTTTTTTCCCCACGGAAGGCCCAAGCAATTTAATCTGTCCATTTCAAAATTTATAATGTTTTCAAAATTTTATGGTCTAGGATATACAACTTTGAATAGTATTTTATATACGATCCTCAATTCTAGCAACTAGTAAGCCGCACGAAAGAGAACAGTAAACTACTCCTTTGTGTGGCAAATGTAATAATATCGTTTTCATACAATCATTCAAAAGGGGATCTCTTACATGGACATTTAGGGGAAGGTACTGTAAAATCTCCCTCTACTAGTATTTGCAGCGGATAGGTTCTTGTTTCGAAAATTTTCAAGTTGGAATTGAAACGCATTAAACAAGAATTTTTCAAAGCGTATGTTGAAATTTCCAACTGAAAAGAAAGGGGATCTTGAACTTTTAACTTGAATTTGAATAAAAGCTTTAGTGTTTTGGGGACCTTTCTTCGGCGAGGAGGCGATGTGATGAGGACATGATGGCGATGGCTCTACCCGAATCCACTAGGTCTGATGGTCGAGAGGGGCCATGCTTGGCGGAGAAGGAGAGGCAACACATGAAGGGGAGGAGGGGGTTGCATGCTTGGCGGAAAAGGAGGTGCAACACATGAGGGAGAGGACAAGGAGGTGGTCGGAAGGCGCCTTACTTGGCAGAGGGTCTCGCCAGAGGTGACACAGGATGTGGAGACAATAGATCTAGAGTTTGTGAAAAGGCGAAGAGTTGAAGGAGAAGTGGAGCATATATCCTTTTCAGTGATCATATCTCATCGGATAGTCACGATCTGCCACTTGGAAGGGGATCCGCGTGTACGTATGATAAGTTTCCTGGGGACGTCCGCAAATTAGTGTTTATGCATCCTAAATATTCAGAAAGATATTATTGATATTTGTTATATAAATACGGAGAAATGTGAAAATATTTCCTAAGAGGATAGCAAAAAACAAAGGAAGAAAAGCCAGATTACCACACCACGTCGGACCCCGTCTCTCCCACACGCAGGCTCGCTGCAGCCCTGGGAGCCACTCAAATCTCCCTCCCCTCTCGACACACACAGGAACGCAACGCAATTGGAAGCTTCTACATGGAACACCAAGCAGCCTCGTAGAAGAAGAGAAGTAGGCAAAGAAAAGAGCCAAGAAAAATCGAGGAGAGCAGGAAGCCATGGCCTTCCTCCTCCCCAAGCTCACCACGCCGTCCTGCAAATCGCCCCCGAATCCGCTCAAATCCCAGCTCGGCCTGCCCAACCACGGCGGCAGCAAGCTCCACAGCTCCGGGTCAGCGCAGGCCACGGCGCCGAGCCACCTCAACCTCCTGCTGCTCCTCAGCGCCTCGCAGCAAGAAGCCGCCTCCGTCCCCACAGCCAAGTCCACGGGGATCAAGAACCGGAGCAAGAACAGCGGCGGGGAGGACCCGCAAAGGTCGGATTTTTACCTCAACCTTGGGACGGCGGTGCGCACGCTGCGGGACGACCTGCCGGCCGTGTTCGTCCGGGAACCCAACTACGATATCTACCGGTGAGGAGGCCTTTTCTTTCGTGTGACTATTTCGGTTAATCTTGACTTGGTACTCCGATAATTATCGTTGTCTGCAGTAACAATTGGGGTTTGTTTGTTCGTTACCGATTGTACTGGTAATGGTAGCTCGACATGTCCAGGGAATTAAAGGTGATATTTGGACTAGAATTGTGCAGCTAGTGGCTATTCAGTGTTCATAAAATGGCTAATCATGCAAAAAAAAAATGATAGAGCTTGACAGTGATACGAGTCCTGATTCAGAAATGATGGAAATATTTGGTAGTTGATTTGTTCTACTGTTGCAACGTTAGCCTTTTATACTGATAATTTGTCATATTCAAGATTGAGAATTGAATCAATCGATTGGTTTCTGAGGTCACGTCGTTATAGGGCAGTGACAGATAACAGTCCATCGTCAGCAATTATGCCATTATCAGTATGAATCCTACTAATTAGTTGTGACTCTGACTGACAAGAACGCTAGACCTGCATAAATTGTATTTCTTGCAAATCTATATGCTTTGTAGACATACTCTACTCACGGTCCTGTAAAGTGGTGATTAAAAATGTTATTTACATCATATTGCAGTGAAGACATCACATTTGTCGACCCGTTGAACACTTTCCATGGGATTGACAACTACAAGACTATCTTCTGGGCTCTCAGATTCCACGGGTGCCTACTGTTCCGCGAAATTGGGCTTGACATATCGCGCATTTGGCAACTGACAGAGAACTCTATAGTTGTCCGGTGGGAGCTGTGGGGCACCCCGCGTGTCCCGTGGGAATCATATGGCTGCTTCAGTGGCACTTCGAGGTACAAGGTTGACAGGAATGGGAAGATTTACGAGCACAAAGTCGACAACTTGGCATTGGATTTCCCCCGGTCAGTAGCCAAAGTGGGAAGTATTGCTGACATAGTAGTGGCCACATGCCCGCCAAGCCCCAATTTGACATTCTGGGACATGGTTGGGACAGGCGATGGGTGCTCATGGACGAAGCTTTACCAAGCTGTGGTGGAGACCGTGGAGCGGGAAGGCGACAGTTCCGCAGGCATTGGCATTGAAGGTCTAGTCACTTGTTCATAGGATTGAATGAGCTTCAGGACTAGTTGCTCGGTAGTGAATTTTCTTAGGGGAAATGTATAGAAGGTGGATACATATATCACAGTGCTATTAATATCTCTTTGCACATTGTAGCTCTAGAATAACAATTTTAGATAAAATACATTCTAGATATATCTCATTGTCCTTGTCACACATTTTAGGATATTGCCTCCACTTTCTATGTCTCGTGAGATTCAAATGCCGAAGTTGGTAACTTTTGTTCACAGGTTTTGGCAAGTTTTGTTTCCTAAATTATGAAAATGAAATATTGCCAACAACATGCTGTGATACATTTGCCATTTTTTGCTTGCAATTTTTGAACTGCTTGCATCTTGCTGAGGGAGTTAGGCAGATTGAGTTGTGAACTAGTGTTAGCATCCATGAACTATGAAGGGACCCTCAATGTGAGATGCCACTGAGATTTCGCAAATATTTGAAGCCTCACGTATTGCCTCAGAGTGAATACTAATATTGGAACTTTGAAGATAGCAGGATAACGTTTTTTGGATCATCTTTTAGGCTTAGAGCCTTACAGGCTATAGCACAGGCATGTTGGCTTGATATTCGGTACTATTAGTGTGTATGCTTTCTGCTACAAGGAATAATTATATCGAACTATTATAAGCCTTAATAGAAATGTTACTGTATCTTAATAAGCTATTCTAAATGTCAGCATCTGAAAAAATCGTATGCCCTAAAGTTTGCCGGTGAAAAGCGAAGAATTTAATAAGGAATTCTGAATGTCTGCATCTGAAAAAATGCATCCACTTCTGAAAAGCGAAAACCTCTCACCTTTCATTGAAAAAAGAGGGAGCGAAGCATCCTTGAATCCAGGCTCCATCAAGTTAGGTTGAGAGTAAGTCTAATATGAAGGGTACATAGCATAAGAGAGTTTCTTGTATGGCCGAAAAATATGTCTGGAAGTACTGTACCATGAATTACTTCCCTTAACAAATAGGTAGAGCCTTGATGATTTCTTGGTACTTTTCGTATCAACTGTTGACCTAATATCATTAGGTACTTCGCTTCATCAAATTAGCTCACCAACAACAATCAGTACGATGGATGAAACTCAAATGAGGTCTCAAAGTCTCAGCCAGGTTTCTTTACTCCTTCAGAGGTTCAATTGCCCTATCAGACTAATCCTCAACACAATCACGGCATGCAGATCCCAATGGATAAGTGTTGTATCTGTTCCAAAATAGTATATTTTAGTTGCTGCAATTCCCCAGTTTCTAGATCTATTAGAGACGAAATCTAGTTGTTGGACTTAGGTGGATTGCCAGTCAAATAAGCTGAACTGAATTCAATAGTTCAGACCTTGACTTCAGGTGATTCGGTTGCACATACGTCACCTTTTCTTGACCAATATATAAATTATATCGTTTGACAAGTTCGAATAAATGAGCAGAAACACGCCACACAAAAAAAGTGAAACTTAACAGGCAAAACGTCCGTACAGATTGCAGAATTGCCTAAACTTTAAGCAAGTTAATGATGACAGTGGAATAGTTTTAGATTGAGCTACTCTAACTAACTCGCTTAAGTAACTTTTTTTGCATAGCTTATAATATTGGATTAGTGACCCAAGAATCGTGCTACTATCCAGATTTCCAGATGCCACAATTCCTATGGTCTGGGACCAAAGGTGTAGAGCTCTCACCTGCTCCACAGTCCACACTATATTCCAGTGCACCAAAAGGACAGAAATCACCACATGCACCAAAAGGACAGAAATCACCACATGGATTTGTTTAGCCTATTGTGGTAGTTGGAAAATGATATATATTAGGGAAAAAAACTGCACTTGCTAACTCAGTAGGAACGGCCAAAATTCATCTGACTTTATGTTTGCGGTAAAAGAAGACCTTGAGACTTTTGGTCTGTCAGATACTTCAGAGTTTGCTACAGAAGCGAGACCTTTAGTTTCAGTTTCAATAGTACCATGCATTTGGTGTTCTATAATTCGGAAGCTTGTGATGTGTACACACACAAGATTCGACAAGAGGAACTAGTGAGCTACTTAAATACTAGAAAAATCAACATAAACTGTCCATGTGGATGATTTATGTATGAGAAGAAGATCAAGAGACACGGCACACACTGACGTCTGACAAGAGAAAGCTGGTAACTAACCACATCACGAAGTCCTAGCGTGCATCAAGAACGGCTCAAAGGGCAATATTTCCTTGACATTTCAGAATCAAAAGGGAATATTTCCTTGACAATTCAGAAGAACTGGAAATCAAGGAAACACCAGTTTGGTATATTAAAAGTGGTGAGGTGCCATCACTTGGAAAACTTAGCATCAAGTGAGAAGCGAGCTTTGTTCGCCTGGCTCGAGGTGTTGTCGTCTGCTCAGCCCACCCGTGTTCGAGCAGAGGACTCGGCATGGGGTGCTCACCGTGATTTATGAGGACTGAGCAGTGGCTTAGTTGGCAGAGGGGAGCTTTAGGCTCCCAGCTCACCACGGTTCGAACGCCGGCTCCCGTAGACACCTCGCGAGGTATGATACTTCTTCTTCTTTAATGTGGGCCGGATGGAGAAATTCCGGATGTCCAAAAAAACTTAGCATCAAGTGATCTTTATTTCCTTTGGTTGTTCTGACAGGACAGGAAAATTAGTGATGTTGAAGCATGCATCAATTAAACATGATAGATTGACAACTAACAAGAAAACAAATCTGGTAAGCTATTTATGTCTTGTTGGGTGATGCTTACTGACACTTGATTGAGGGGAAGATAAACGCTAACAACAAATTCATAAATAAAAATTAAGAGAAGTGATAAGCTACCTACAATGCCCTTGTAGTTGAATCACACATAAAGAAATCAAGAAATGACCAGTGCTGACAGACTGAATTAGCCAGAAAAGCAGGTGAACTACTTGTAACGCTCTTGAAACTCAGTATCCTAGTACTTCTGGTCTCGAGGCCACTTCTGAATCAGAAACGGGGAATGATTAAGCGTGCATGAATGAAGATTTTTTTCTTTCTAAATAAACTATTTTTAATCGTTTTACAAAAATAAACCATATTTTTTTTACAGAAATAACCATCAGTCACAAGCCCACCAGGCGGCTAAGCCCAATTGCACGGTGGGCCAGCGATTAGGTGACAGGAGGCTCAGTCGCGCGACTGAGCCATTGGTTCAGTATGTTTGAGTTGGCATACGATAATCTCCCTCGACTACTTAAGATGCTAGGGGACATAAACCCCGGAACATACATCACTGTGAAGGATAAGGTTTCGGAAAAACCAAAGGGGTACATGGTAATGCAACGGATGTACACAGGCACCCTATTATACCAAGATGATGGAGTACATGGCCGAGAAGAGTGAGAAGGCCTGCATGCACTCAGTCTTCATTATAGACACCACAGAGCTTCGGTTTGAAGTATTGCTAAGGAAACAAAGTATTCTTGGAACGACGAGTGGCGTCGTGGGACACAAGGACAACAACACTTGTCACTGCATGTCTAACAAGTCAACGCTACTCCATAAGTCATGCTCTCATGTGTTGGTTGCATATGGTATGGTCAAGATGGACTCCACGTGGTACGTGTCGGGCTTCTTCATGAAGTAAAATGTGGTTCAGGTTTAGCAGGGAGATCCGTGGATTCTGTGTTGTTGGTAACTCGCCCTTGAACGGTTAGCTATGCCACCGCCAAGACTCTAAGGCTTAGTTAAAGTGGAAGGGGAGAGACTAAGAACTTTGTTTATTTTATTGCTTGATTGATATGGATACATGTTATCCCTTTTATAGGGACAACCTGACTTGACGCCTAAGAAATAATATATAAGGAAACCTTTCAATTCAATCTAACATTTTCAACTATTAAAAATAACATTCCTAATAGATATGATTCGGGAGCGAAGGATCCCGAATTCTCTGTGTTCAAACACCGGTCCAGGATTTCCAGCGTACACAGTCTCACAAAAATGATATCACATTCATATCACGAAAACGTAAATGACATTTAATAAATAATTGTTTAATACAATGAGTCTGAATAACAATATCAAATGTCAAAAGATAAACACAGCGGAAACATAATAATAGTGAGAGCCACACGATGCGCCACAGGCAATCGTCTGGGTCAAAAGGCCTACTCGTCCGGGTCCTCACCGTCAAGATAGCAGTCTTCTCCTGAATAAGATTTATTCAGCAAGGATGAGCACAACTTCCGTGCTCGCAAGTCACACCCAATATTGAATTTAAATGCATGCATAGGAAACAAGTGAGTATGGTCGGGTTGTTTTGCATAAACAACATTTTCGATTTAAATAGACATAGTAATTTCTAAAGCGATTTCATACTATGGCTAAAATCATATTTTAAAATGACAATGAGATAATGTGGATAACCTCCAATAATAAAGTGAAGGATCCTCCTAACACTTGGCTTCCGCCCAAATTTTCATAAGGATTGACCATCCTCAGCATTTAATAAAGTGTTTTAAAACCAAAACAATTCTAACTTTAAGTGGCCCTGCTAGCATGTCCATGACCGCGGACGCGGCTATTCGAATAGTTTCTACTCTGCAGAGTTGGTACAACTTTACCCACACAAGGTGACATGCTCGTTATGTCGGCCAATTCACGCTTCCGTAGACGTGTAACTGAGCAATTACCATGAGGCCTTTACAATGTTCTATCCTAA
The DNA here is from genome assembly GCA_036346255.1 of Ampelocalamus luodianensis. Lineage (NCBI taxonomy): Eukaryota > Viridiplantae > Streptophyta > Magnoliopsida > Poales > Poaceae > Ampelocalamus > Ampelocalamus luodianensis. Next base: position 59,027,280 of record CM070623.1, on the reverse strand, counting down.
TGTATTCATGCCCGCTAAGGTTTCGCCCCTTTGGACTAACCGTCCTCCGAAAGCCCCCTCTTGCGCCAAGTGGGAATAAGACGTCTAACCGACACCCACATAATCACATGACATAAATACACTAGAACATCACAAATTAATTAGCCAAATCCTGCCCATACAGGACATGTGGTAGTACGTTATGGCATAGCAAAAAGCGGCTCAAAGACCGGTCCTCAATTGACTTGGGCGTCATTCCTACAACCCATGGGTCTTAATCTTAACCAGATCAATCCCGTGCATAAACCTGCACCCACCATTCCGACCATTTCGCCCAAGTCCAAACCCATTTTTGATTTTATTTTGAATAAAACTCCATTTATAAACCCATGTGGTAAGACAATACCACAATATCAAGTTTAAAATAAATTTGTAGAAATTTGGTGTAAACCCTCCCAAATTCTGTAAATGTGAACTAAGCTTGGCTAAGCATATATTTAATTTTGGTAATATCTTGCCTATGGTATCAAGGTAGTCAGATGCAACATTCAAATTGGTCATACAATAATGCATGGAATTAACTATATGTAAAACAGGATATTAAAATATTTATAACAACATATGCATGCAATAAAGAATTTAAAAACTGAAAATAACTTAAAATAATGGGGGCAATATGATCAATGGTGTAACTTGCCTTCGTTGATGTACTGGGAGTCTAAGTCTTCGGGTTCGTCGAACTCTCCGGAGTCGTCGAAGTCTATTCGCGAAAATACGACAAACTCAAATTCAAATTCAAATAAATTCAAAAACATAATTCAAATTAACTCCAAATTGAAATATTTTGGTTTAGTTAGCTAGATTATAATTTTATCTAAATTTTGCAATTTGAATCACTCAATTTGGAGTTCATATGCAAAAGTTATGAATTTTAGAAGTTTAAACCTAAATCTGAAATTTAATTGATTTTCCCGAATTATTTTTCCACTGAAAAAGCTATTTATTTCGCAATGATTACATCAGCTACAATATTTCGGAAATAAAAAGAATTAAACTAATTTCTGACAAGCGGGCCCCATATGTCAGTGGACTGGCTTACGGTGAACCAAGCCCACCGGGCCCAGGAATGTCTGGCGCGGTGAACCGGCCACACGGCACTCGCGTGGCGATGACATGGCGCCACGCGGGACACCTTGCCGAGGTGGCGCACAGGTGGCGAGTGCGTGGCGGTGCACGCGGCCGGCCGTGAAGCGCGGCGAGACCGAGCCAGAACCCGCGTTGGCGGCGCGGCTGCCGGCGGCGAGGTGCTAGGATGGAAGAGGAGGTGACAGGGAGCATGGTGCTTACCACGCTAGTGCGAAAACGTGGAGATGTCGCCGGCGGCGAAGAAGAAGGCGGCGACGGTACTCGGTTTGTGGCGGTGAGGCGGTTCGGGCGACCTTCCGGCGAAGTTGGCGTGCGCACGGGGTAGCTCCAAGAGCAGCGATGCCGATGGTGTCGGCGGTGAGGTAAAGGCGTCGTCGGTGGCGGCGGAATCGTCGAGAAATGCTTGCGGCGGTCGGCGGCGGAGAACCTCGATTGTGGCCGGAGAAGAGGAGGGGAGGGGCTAGGAGTTTGGGGAAAGGATGCGGGAAGTGAGGGGCTCACCGTGCTCCTATTTATAGAGACGGAGGGGGCCGGGGCGAAGAGATCGTGTTTGCGATCATGGCGGCGGCCATTGCGGCTTCGTGCGAAACGGACGTGGAGGAGGTGGGGTAAGGGCGGGAAGAGAGGCGGCGGGATAAGGGGGAGAGGTGGCGCACGTTCTCGCGGGAGGTTCGGGATGAAATCGTGGCCGGTCGCGAAGCTTCGAGAAGCGACAATGGCGCGATTGACTCGGGACGGGGAGGAAGAAAGGGAGGAAGAAGAAAGAAGGCGGGCGGCCCACCTGGCGGCGAGAGGTGCGGGGACTGGCGAGTGGGGCCGGGAGTGGAAGAGAGAGAGAGAGATAAGGGCGCGGGTGGCTGGGCCGGCGGGCTATGCGCGCGTGTGAGTTTTGGGCCGGAGCCTCCGGGTTTCGGCCCACAACTAATTTTTGATTTTCTTTTACTTTTCTATTTGTTTAAATTCTGTTAATTCAAATAAGGTTTAGAAAATAGCAAAAATACTTCCAAAAAATTATGGAAAAATTCACAGAAATTTTCATACTCATTCTGGACTTAATAAAAATTATTTCCAACTTTATGTTGACTCTTAATTTTGTAAATAAATTTGTTTTGGCTTTAAAATATTTATAAAAAGCTTTTTAAAATTTTAGAAAATTCCACAAACATAAATAAATTTAAATTTTTACTGAAATTTGAAAATTGGGTTGTTACAAATCCTATCTCTAATAATAATTTAATAGATAAAGAATCCCAAAATATTCTTTATCCTAGGAAACTCGTCAGTCATTTATAGGAAATAACGTGCTACGGTACCGGCGGGACACTGTCCACACACGCTACAGTACCTCATCCCTGTTTGCGCGTCGCTATAGTACCCTTGGTACCGTTCACGCGCCTGTTGCAGTGCGTCGCGTCTTGCTCCATAGCATTACACCCTTGCGTCAAAGCAGCTTGTCCTCGAGCTGCGGTGGTGGTCACAGTTGAAGTCCTTATTAGCCACATGTTGACAAGAGTATCCGGTACAGGCGTTGGTTCAATTGAGAGCATAACAGCGATACTCCGACGTATGGCGTCCAAGGAAAAAGCGCCTTAGCATGCTATGGCGTTGAGGAAGACGTCGGCAGTATGGGCAACCGACATAGGGGAGCAGTTACGCCCTTAATACCATGGAGCACGATGATAACGGGAAGGACGTGACAATGACATTGTCCTCTCAATCACTGCGCTCTACATTGCCTATGGCACAACATCGGCCGGTTGTGTGGAAAAGATCGCCGCTGAATAGCAGCATCCTTCCTCTAGCGGTGCCGCACCAGGGGTGCAACCAAGGTGATGGTAGCGTCGCCATTGCAATGGCACACGACGCCTCCTCCTGCTCCTTCAACTTGACCGTCAATGCCTACGTTTCTTAGAGGATGTCCACCATGTTGTCAATTGAGGCTATTATCTTTTCATTGCCAGCCTTCAACATAGCGAAGGGAGATAGTTCAGCACTGAAAGCCATGGTGGATAGCTCTGATACCAAATATTGTGGCGCGGGTTGGTTGGGTACGGTCCGAGGACCGATGGTAGGGCACTCACTCTTGAACGGTTGGTCATGCCACCGCCAATGCTCTAAGGCTTAGTTGAAGAACAAGGGAAGAGACTAAGAATTTTACTTATTCATTGCTTAATTGATAATAGATACATGCTATCCTTTTTATAGGGACAACCCGACTTGACACCTAAGAAATAATCTATAAGAAAACCTTTCAATTCAATATAATCTTTTCAACTATTAAAAATAACCTTTCTAATAGATAAGATTCTATCCCTAACAATAAATTGATAGATAAGAAATCCCAAAATAACCTACCTAACCAAATATTCTTTATCCTAGGAGACTCATCAGTCATGCATGGAAATAACGTGCTACATTACCAGGGCACCGTTCACGTGTGCTACAGTACCTCACCGCTATTCACGTGTTGCTATAGTACCCTTGGTACTGTTCACGCTTCTGTTGCAGTGCGTCGCGTGTTGCTCCATATCATTAAAGAGGGTGATTTACAAAATAGGATATAGGTCTCTGATTTGGACTTGTTAAAAGGTGGCAAGGGTCGTTGGTAGACTCATCATATCCGAAACGATATGGACGAGTCTGAAGCTGGAGGCCTTATGGAGAGGTGTATCCTTTGTGGAGATTACGAGCATAGGAAGAAGAAGTGCACAAAGCATAATGGGTTAGGTGAAGGTCACGACGGCACGGCTACTGGCGGTCATGGAAGAGGCAATCGAGGAGGTCGACATGTAGATCATGAAGCTGGAGTTGCTACTTGATACAGTTTGTGCCCATGTTAGGCGTGCTTTATTCCTATCGTATTGGTCAATTTGTATAATCCATTTCATGGTTGTATCCCATTTGTTGCAAACTACTTTTACTTTAAACATGTTGCTACTTGATTCAATATGTTGTAAACCCAACTATTTAATGTTATAAAAATTAAAATGAAGTTTATTTCAATTATTTCTTAAAACTGTGCCCGTTTTAGCCTAACAACTATGCCCGGCACGGGCCTCAGTCGCACCAACATCTCGCGACTGAGACACGTGGTGGACCAATGCCTTAGTCGCGCAGCTAGGCTTCCCTGTCACCTAATTGCTAGCCCACCGCGCGATTGAGCCTAGTCGTTGGCGGGTCAGAGATCGAGGGTTATTTTCTGTAAAAAAAAATAAAGTATGGATTATTTTTGTAAAATGGCTAAAAATGCATGGTTTATTTAGAGGGAAAAAATCCATGAATGAATGACCATTTGCTGGTACACTTGAGATTGACAGGTGACCAGCAAAACAAAGATTTTTTTTAAATAGCCGCCTCAAAAAATTACAAAAATATGTGCGACAGGAATCTATCGCCGGTTGAACTGGCGACAGGGACCCTGTTCAGCCATGTCGCCGGTCCAACTACATATCGCCAGTTGAACTAGCGACAAGAAGTTGAACAGAGTTCCTATCGCCAGTTCAACTGACGACAGTTAGCCGGCTATAAAAATGCCAAAAAATCAGTTCATAATTCATTTTAATTTCAGAAAAAAAAAAGCTAGAGAGAGAAGGAGAGGGAGAGAAGAAAAGTAGCGAAGCTTTGTCAGTTTGTCGCGGAGGAGAGAGATTGTCGTCAGAGCATCGAGTTCGATCGGTCATCTCGCAAGTACATTTTCCCGAAACTTTGTATACTATGTGAAAGCTTTGTTGGTTAGCAAACAAAAATAACGACATAGGGTTGAGTAGATTAGATAAAAGTAGTCAAATTGTGTAGCATGTATTTTAAGTTATGTAGCCGGTAGTGATAGCACAATAGCAGAATCAGAATAATTCCAGCTTTATTAAGCTCCCCATTTGTGCGTGGTAATTATATTATTAATGCAGGAGTTATCTTTTGAACTAGAAAAATTGCATGGCACATTTGAAGATTATAAAGATTTTTTTTTAAAAAAAAATAATATAATTTTAAAAGATACTTACAAAAATAAATAGCCGCCCTAAAAAATTACAAAAATATGTCCCTGTCAGTTCAACTGGCGGCAGGAAGGGTGAGATGCACCGAGCATTCAAGATGGGCACGAGGGAGCTTCGCTTCGAGATAATGTGCAGGGATAAAGGACGCCGTGGGACGAACCACGAGAGGATCACCCATGAGTGCACGCTACGCCGCGATAGTTGCGTATGCACTTGTAACAAACCCCTTCTTCTGCATAGGCCCTGCTCACATGTCATGGCCGCCTGTTCGACGGTGACACAGCATCCCGGTCAGTACCTCTCTGACTATTTCACCAAGGAGGCGGTGATGCAAACATGAAGTGGAGAGATGTATACGCCGTAGTTGGCCATTTCACTGGCCATCCTACCTGGGACCAACTAATCTGGGCCGCGAACATTGGTAGGCTCAAGGAAAAGGTTGGCCGGCGATAGGTACGGCGCATCAGGAACGATGTGGACGAGGCAGAAGACGGATGTCGTACGAAGAAGTGCTCCATTTGCAGGGAGTTTGGACACACCTTCAAGACATGCCCCACGCGAAATCTTCAGGACGAAGGAGACATCGGCATTCCGGACGTCGTCGCGAGGACCTCATCCGGTGTCCCGACTCGAGGCAGTCCACATGAGAGACGTTGAGGTCGCGACCACGAGAAAAAACGGACAACAATAATATATTATTACCAATGTTCTGAATTATCATTTCAATTAAGTGTTATGACGTTCTGCTGTAAGTTCTGTAATATCAGTGTGTATGAATTTCCGGGCGAATCGTAATATCACTTACCTTCCTCTTTACGAATAATTGATACCTCAATCGTCCTCGCTAAATTCCTCAGAAATTAACCGTAGTAGAACAACATACGACGATGACAAAATGTTATTGCGAGTCTAACAGATTTCGTACCGTTTAAAATTTATGAAAATAAAAAACTGGCTAAGTAGAATAAGGTTGAGGTACCTGTCGCCAGTTCAACTGGCGACAGGGGGGCGACAGGATACCTGTCACCAGTTCAACTAGCGATAGGTTCCTGTCGCCAGTTGAACTGGCGACATGGATATATTTTTGTAATTTTTTGGGTGGCTATTTATTTTTGTAAATATCTTTTAAAATTATATTATTTAAAAAAAAATCCAAAACAAACGGGCCAGGTAATGGTAATGGTATACAATACTACTGCTTTGCAGCAGCATTCTTGTCAGTGAATTCAGTGAACTGAAAAGTCGATGGTTTTCTCTGCCATGTTTAGCATTGAGAAGGTAGCATGATTCTTAATCGCTTATCATTCTTGAGTGCTCTTGAGGCATTTTGGACAAGCAAGATGCAAGGTGAAATGATCCATTCTGAATCATTAATTTCTGAAACAATGGCTATAACTGTTAGTTACCCTCTCTCTGATCACAACACGAATGGGACATAAGTCGTAAGAATAAGAACAAATGAATCGCGCCTTGCTCGCATGCAGTCGCAGCAGGCAGCATGGACACTTGGCTTCAGCTGCTGTTCTGGTCGACGAACACGTGGACGGTGGCAGACACGGCCTTGTCCGTGGCGACGACGACCTGGTTGCCGGACACGTTCCTGAGCGTGTGCCCCGGGAACTCGTTGCCGGCCACCAGCGAGTACTGCACGTGCCCGATCCGGTCCGGGAACAGCAGCACCGGCGAGAAGTCCACCGTCCACGAGCTCCCGTTCCCCTCCACCGACCCCCGCGCCGACGTCGACTTCACCGTCATGCCGGTGGCCCCGTTCTGCTGCACGTACACCTGCTCCACCGTCGCGAACTTGCCGTCGAGCTGCACGATGTCCACTCCATCGTTCCTCCCGTTGAACAGGTTGCCCACGATCTGCACGCCCTTGGCGATGCCGTTCACCGCCTTGAGCACGACGTTGGCGTCGCCGAGGAAGAAGGAGCCCGATACGTGCAGCAGCACGGGGTCCTCAGCGACGATGGCGGTGTAGTCCATGTAGCAGTTGCTCACCCACGTCTGGGTCAGCCCGGGGACCTTGAGGTAGATGCCGGTGCCACCGAACCCGGTGGCCTTGTTGTAGCAGTGCACGCCGGAGATGGTGTTGGCGCCCGCGGTGACCATGATCCCGGTCCCCGCGGAGAAGATGACCACGTCGGCGACCGAGTTGTCGTTGCCGTCCAGCCTGATGCCGGTGCCGGTGAACCCCCTCTCGCCGGGGTCCTGTCCCGCAGTCATGTGCTGGCCGAGGAAGCAGTTCCGGATGAACGTCTCGTGGCCGCCGTGCACGGCGATCCCGTCCGATTCAAAGTGCACGACGTAGCAGTTGTCGATGCCGATTCGGAGCGAGTCGACAACCGAGACGCCACCGCCGCGGTAGTTGCAGTCCAGCATCAGGTCCCTCAGTGTCGCGTACTCGTAGTAGTAGCTCAACGACGGCGAGCCCGAGCCCGACCCGGCCTTCGCCGACAGCTCGATCAGGTACCGGTCGGTCGGGAAGTCGTCCGCCGCGCGCAGCGTCCCGCTGTGGATCTGACACGTGTACACTAGCCAGATACAACATTGCCCACATAATAACTAGCCGAAAACCCATCGCAATCCAACGAGTAACATTTACCTTGAAGTTGCCGCCGCCGGAGGCCGGCAGCGTGAGGGGGCCCTTGACGAGGTACGTCCCGCCGTCGAGGTGGATCTCGGGGCCGCCGAGGTCGGGGATGCCGCCGGTCATGGTGGCGTTGGACGGCGGGCGGAACGCGTCGGCTATGGCCTTGTTAATGGCCGCCGTCGCGTCGGCGCCGCCGGTGGGGTCGGCGCCGTAGTCCGTCACGTGGTACACCCGCGACGCGCTCGCCGAGGACTGCAACGAAATGCACACATCATCATCAGTGCACAAACACGTACATCATGTCACACCTGACAGTACCGGAAATGTTTGGTCAGTGCGCCACACCACACCAAAGCGCCAATCATGCGAGCACGAGCAGCTGCAAAGCGTTTGACCCTTGTCGGGTGGTGGTGGTGGTGGTGGTGTGGGGGCAGCTACCACTGGTCGTACCAAACATGGAAGGAAGGAGGATTTGTTGAGGTGAAAAAGTTTCTTTGCTGCTGCGTAAGCACACTGCCTAACATTCTTGACGAAATTGCATGAGAAATTGGAAGTCGTCCTGATTAAGTTGATGCCATATGCAGAGATTGAGAGGTAGATTCACACTGCGTGTTTGATTGCAGTCAAGACATGACGCCCCTGCAGAGATGAAATGACTCTGCAGTCTTGCGCATAGACATACCAAATGAGTTTTATTTTACTAGTGCATGTACCTAGTTCATTGGTGAGTTTGACGTGTGAATATAGTTTCTGAAACGTATTTCTCTGGGTGGTAAGATTAGATCTCTTCGAGAATATCGCAGCGACTTTCGTCGGCAGAAAAATGACGGAAAGAAGTTTCGAAAAGCCCCCTTTTGAGTGAAAACTGCTCGTTTTCTTGCAAAAGCAGATGAAAAATCTGCAAACCGACACCTCTCTCCCCCTCTCTGATAGTAGTTCTACAAACACCTTAAAAACTGTGAATTCGTTTACTAGCTTTGGTCCCGTCTAATTAATTTACCACTAGTACACAAATGGAGTAGTAAGTTAGTAACTGCGAAAGAGAACGTTAACAACTGCTCCCCAATAAGATGATCAAACGGAAGGGTATTGAATGCATCCACGAACAACTCTCACTGAAAAACTGATCAGAAGCAGAGAGTTGGGAGCAATTAATCACGCAATCAAGTCAAAATGGAAGGGCATCAGGCATGTCACTACTGACCGTAGCTAACTCCCTCCTCGCCCCGAAGGAAGATCTGACGCTCTCCATCCTCCTCATCGCAAGATCCCTGTACCGCAGCTCGCCGGCGCCGGCGTCCACGCTAGCACCGACGGCGCCGTGGTGAGGCCACGCATTTGCACCGCCCGTCAGTTCGAGAAGAAGCAGAGCCGCAAGAACCACCAAGAAACCACCGCTTCTTCTTGCAAGAAGCTCCATGCTTCCTCTCTCTCCCTTCCTTGGACCTGACCACCCTGCTAGGCTGCTACAGCATCTTTGGCGCTCAACAACTCCCTCCCTCTGTTTGCCTCCTAGTGCTGAAAACTGAAATGGCAATGCTTTGTGAGGGGAGAGAGGGGGAGTACAAGTGTATGTGGTGACACAAGACATATATAGGTATAAGAATTCAGCAGCTTCGTATGTGAAAATGCTGCCGCGATGGTTACAAGGTTGGTGGAAGGGGTATTGTCTTTGTAGAAACTGAAGGAGGAGGAGGAGCCTGAAGCGAAAAGGACTAATGGCAAAAGTGCAAGGCTTCGATAATTGACAAGTACATCCATTCAATGAACGGGTCCTCCAGCCAATAGAACTGGGCATGCCATTGAATAAATGGAAAGTTAAGAGTTTTTCTTTTCTGACTGTCAAAGTTATATCATGTTATTTTCATTTTTAAATTTTTTTAAAAAGATGTTTTTTACAGCTTGACCCAGGCACTAGGTTATCTGAACATGAACAAGTACAATTTAGCTAGATCTTTTTGCCATTCTGTCTGCTTCTTGTCTACGAGTACTAGATCAAACCTGTAGAACTTGGACCAGGTTTTACCAACGGTAACTATTGGCATGATGATGGTGAGTAAAGTACAAGTATTATAGTGTCCAGTGTGCATCTAGAAGTAGAAGGGATGAGTGGTGCATCTTCATCTTGGTGTGTGCAGCGTTCTTTAATCGAATCGAAGGAGCTGATGGAGAAAAGTTGCTTTCGTGTGTGGGTATTCTTTTCTCTCCTGCTCTTCCTCCTTTGGTTGCCTTGCCTTCACAACCTTTCTCTCCTTTCCTTTCCTTTACTTAGGTGCTCTCCTTTTCCTTTGTTCCCCTCCATGTTCAAGATGCTCTCACTTTTTTTTAGAAGCTGTCAGTGAGTTTTTGGCTCATTTAGTATCTTTTTGAAATGAACTCGCAAAACTACCCATTGTGTGAACGAAATAACAAAAATAACATCTATACCACACAAAACCATCGCGGAAGACAACCTGCTACTAACTGGGACTGTGACAGGTGACCTACCGTGCTGCTTATTATCTTCTTGCCGCAGTACCTAGGAGCACTTTAGATGAACTCAAGTGCTCCTAGAGCACTGCAAGCGACATATGTCGCTTGATTACCCATCTAAGGTACTATTTTTGCTATTTCGTCATCAAAACATATGCTAAATGAGCACAAAAAAACTCTAGCTATATGTTCTAATTTATACTCCAATTGTGTCACTTGTTGGGCTGGTACTGCATACTAGTTGAGAGATGAGATGGTAGAATTGGCAATAAGCACCGCAAGAAGCTCCTTATTTTTTGGGCTTTCTAATAGCTTTTCACAGAACAAAAGGTGATGGAGCGTGTCTGCTTTCCCCCCTTTTCCAAAATCTTTTTTCCAACTAACCTGAATTACCTGATCTTTACACTTGGAAGGTAGTGCAATGATATCTGAAAAAAGTAGATCCTGAAAAGGAAGTAGTGGTGGTAGTATCATAATACCTCGCGTTTTAAATTCAAATTAAAGCTCCATCTAAATCTCGATCGCGCACGTTGATGCACACGATCGAGGAGCCTCAACATTTCGACTCCTACCTAGTGCACAACATGCATGCAGATGCAGAGTAGTTACAATTCCATTCAGTCTCTTGACGATCGATCAACCACATGCAAGCCAATTTCGAGTTTCAGAAGCCAAAAGTAACCCCCCAAATAAAGGGAGTCTTTACAGGAACTTCCCAGTGTGGTAAGCATCGGTAACGAAGCAGACGTAAGAATTATTCAATTCTACAAGTATGTCAGGGTTAAGACTAAGAGTTACTCCCTCCGTTTCACTCTTCTTGTTCATGACTTCAGGAGTCTCTTTTAATGTATTTATCCATGATAATCTAAAATGTAGTTATTGTATTTTTTATTAATTATTTATTAGATTTAATATTTTTTTGATCTTTGAGTATGATAGGTAGTGGATAAATATAACGAAATAGGGTAGGTACAAAGACTCGCCGCCATTTGGAACGCTGCTGTCTGTCCGCGACAAAGCGATCGTATTCGGCCGATGCCGATGCCGATGCCGATGCGCTGAAAGCAACCCGGCGCCCAACGGCTGCGAGCGAGCGGAACCACGCGTTTACGGCGCTCGGTGTGTTGACGGCGATGGCCTTCCGAGGTTCCGCCTTCTGCTGGCTCCCAGGTTTGTGACTGAAGACGACGTGCATCAGCAGTTTGACACGGATCTCAAAGCTCTTGAAGTGAAACGAAACCACATTTTCATCATTGTTTTCTGTCTACAATATTCCCTTCGTTTCGCTGTTGTCTATAGCTCATCGTACGCACAGACTAAATAAACACTAAATCTAACAAATATTCAATGAAAAAATGATCATACATACTTCTATTAAATGACATACCACAATCACCTAACCTTTTTTAAAATATTTAAGTTGAGATAGAGAGATAAAAAAAATTACAATAACTACACTCTAGATTATCACAATAGACAAATGTATTAAAATAGATACTCCTAATATCATAGACAAATATAGTGAAACTACAATTTGATGTTTCACAATGGACAAATACCTGGCCGCTTAATTTTCTGCTGTCATGCACGAGCTTGCGTTGAACGGCAATTTGATGTCTTGATTTTTGGCGAGTCTCTACGGCTGTTCGTGTTTGGCACGCTGTTTGATATACTCTTTCTTTCCTTCCCGGCCCAGGCGCCTCTACGTAGTATCTCCAATTAAATCAACGCTACTACGTCGCAGTCCACCGCGGTAGCGAGCCAAGCCACATGTAATCTTCTGCTTCAGCATTTGTACACGAACACTGTAACATTTTTACTGAAGAACTAAAACTATCTGAGTGACAAGACGCCCGGATTAGACTGGCGGTCACGCGGTACAAAACAGAAGGTATTGATTTCAGAACAAGATCCTCTAACGTTAGCGAGAGGACTAGATGCAGATATGAACAGTCACTGTATCAGGACCATCCTAACCGTCAAATTAGAATTTAATGGCTCAGATCTAGCGCTGCTGTACCTATGCTATAGTAAAAGTTCGGTTCCACAGCAAAAATTATTGGCTTGCTACAGTGTTTGGCATAGTACAAACATTATCCGTGGCACTCATTTTACTGCAGTGCGTGTTTCCTCCATTAATTTCCTAATTTCAGGGAGATCGATAACGACGCTGAGTCGTCCTTGGCAAATGGCAGCCAGCCTGACCTGACTTTTCTTTCATGAAGCAGTAGTAATCGATGTATATAATCTGATAAAGGTACTTACGTGCGTACGTAGATGGGACTCATCAAAGAAATTGAAAGCTTCCCGGCCGTTTGGTGTTACCTGCCCCACACCTAACGAAAGCTACGCGAAGCAAACTTAATTGCGTCCGTCTAATTAATCCATTTTTTTTAGAGTACATGCTTCGTCATGAATCGCCAATTCCTTGTATGATGATGCTAGTAGGTACGCTCATCTTATCAAAGCCGGCGGTTACATGGATGCAAAATTTGTATTTGCAAGAGTTGGCCAAGCTAGCGGACAGATCACTAGTGGACGCCCTTGGAGGCTTGGACCGAGAAACTTCTACCATCTAGCTAATTAGGCAAGTTTGGCGAATCAGTGTATAGCTTTACCTAAAAATACTATTAGATATGTTCAAGAATATACGACGATTTAGGCATCGATATAATCTTTACCATACAATTTTGACCAATAGTTTTTATATGAATACTTTTTATAACTAATCTAATGATATCATTTTTACATGACCAATACAAATAATTTTTTATATATTAGTGATCAAAGTTTAGGAAACTTACAATGCTCAATATCCAAGTGGGCTTGCAAATTTGATCATGATCAATTGCTTTGTGGATTGTCTCATGTCACTTGATTAGTTGGTGTTTATCCCCTCAATATCGCTTTTAGTTTCGACTTTAGGGAGAATTTTTTTTCGCTACCTTCTTCTGAGAACCATCTTTTTTTTAGATAATAGCAGTACAACTCTCGGCCTCTGCACCAACTAGGAATGCACACAATTATTACACCACTATCAGCTAAAATCTTAAAACAAAAAACGGCCAAAAACCAATAATGACAAACAAATTGTCATGCAAAGGTTAGCATAAAAAAAACCACTTAACCCCGCCTTCGAGACCAACTAAGAGATCGTCCACACACGAACAGCAACTGCGCAGCAAAGAGGTGATGATGGGCCAGTCTCCGTAGCGACGCCTCCAAAAAGAGATACGACTTACGTCGTCATCGTCGGATCCAACCAGTGGATGTTAGATCAAAAGTTTTCACTCCGGAGCTCAGGTACTGGTGCTCAAAAACAACGCCTTTAAGAAGGTAATGCCGCTCAGGTCGACGTCGTTGCCGGATCCAACCAGCGAAGGCCAGATCAAGAGTTTTCACCCCGGGTCGAAGGTACCAGCGTTCTAAGACCACGCCACAGCATGACCTTGTTGCTGGATCCAACCAATGAAGGCCAGATCACCAAGACGATGACCACAACATCCCCAACGGCCAACCGCCGCCGGCACGAAGGAAGGCAATGTCCACCGTAGCCTACGCGTCGGCCAGTTAACAACCGTCCACCGAGGAGGAGCTGAGCGCCGCACAAGCCACCGCCACCGAGCCGTCGCGATCTCTACCAACTGTGCTAAATCTGGATTTGCACCGCGTCACCTCCATCATCATGCCAGCCGTCGGAGAAGGGCCCCGGATCGCCACGCCCGAAGACGAGCCGGCGGAGAAGGGCCCTAGCTCCAACCCCGGCAAAAGTCCACACAGTTGGAAATCAGTGGACAGATGTCAGGCGTCGGGAGCGCGATGCAGATCAGGCGCCACCACCAAGAAGAAGAAGCCCCACGTCGTCGGGCGACAGTGAGGAGGAAGGGAGGAGGAGAGGGGGGCTTATTTGGCGGCAGCTAGGGTTTTTAGAAGGAAGGGAGAGGGAGAGTTGGACTCTTCCGAGAACCACCTAAGGTTCCGACTAAAAAAATAAAATAATTTCATTGAAGCAAGAAGTCTCCCCGATTAGTCCCTGTTTTCTTCGAATGGATCTCTTAATTGTTGAGAGGTTGCCCAAACGCTGTATATAAGACATACTCTGTAAAGCTTACAAGTAAACCAGATATGGAGATAGCGACTAAAGTTCTTGTTTCTATTTCTATAGATTTTCAAGATTACAATGGTACTGTACACTTTCTAAAATGTGTATATTTCTGAACGCAGCAAGTTCCGTTGTATGGCCACTTTGGTGATGGAACCTTTCCCGCGTAGATCGGTTAAAAAGATATGAAGTTTTCACTGTGAAGTCTAAAAAGAAAGAGCATGTCTAATCATTTTGAGTGAAATTTAGTTATTAGGCTTGGGCCACCCAATGAGGCTAAGGACCAGCCTGGTAACAAACTTGGGGCCTTGTGCCTTATGGGCTCATGGCGTTACATTGAGCCCAATATGACTGGGCCTGGATAGGCGGTATTAAAGGACAAGTCTCACGAAATTACCTTTAGGCTTTAGCCGAAGGCCCAATCTGACTGGTCTCTGCCTGTAGCCAGCCCATTTAGCATCCCACCAGCTGCGTGTTGCAACGCTCCTGGGAGGCTGGGACTGGGAGTCTTTAGGCGCCAAGATTTGCACATGAATCTGCAACATGTGAGCATCAAGATCCAAGCATGTCATCTGCTAGTAGCATGGACAAATGGATTCAAACGATTGCACCATCATCCCTTGTTTCTTTCGGAGGAACTGAACAATTAAATGTGCATGGCAACAAGATTCAAACAATTCATTGGTTGGCGGTCTAGGAGTTCAGAACTTGGACACAAAAAATAAAAGCTTGCTCGGAAAATGGTTGTTTAAGCTACTTAATGAAGAAGGAGTTTGGCAATCTTTGCTGACTAGGAAATATATGGGGGACAAGAGTCTGTCGCAGGTGGTTAATAAACCTGAGATTTCCCATTTTTGGTCAGGCCTTATGAAAATTAAAGATCAATTTCTTCGTTTTGGTTCATTCCAGATTAAAAATGGAATGCAAACTAGGTTTTGGGAAGATATCTGGTTAGGTGATTCTCCGTTGAAAGGACAATATCCAATTCTTTATAATGTAGTAAGGAGAAAGGACGATACAGTGGCAAATATTCTGAGCTCAACTCCTTTAAATATTTCCTTTCGCAGACCTATTATTGGGTCTAAGTTACATGCTTAGAACGAGTTAATTTTAAGAATTTCTAATCTACATTTAAGTTCTCAAAAGGATGTGTTTAGGTGGAATTTGACTAAGTCTGGATTTTTTTCGGTTCAATCTTTATATGGGGTACTTAGTGGCAATTATCAAGCCCCAATTACGAACTTCTTTTGGAGAATTAAAATTTCTTTAAAAGTAAAGATATTCCTATGGTATCTCAAAGAGAGGGGTAATATTAACTAAAGATAATCTGCTTAAAAGAAATTGGAGAGAAAGCAAACAATGTTGTTTCTGCATTAAAGAGGAAACAATTCAACATCTTTTTATTGACTGCCCTTTTGCTCGTCTTGCATGGTGGGTTGTTCAATGTGTGTTTAATCTTTCTCCTCCTGTGAGTATAGCACATATGTTTGGAACTTGGTTAGCCGGTATTCCAAAAAATTTAAAGTCACAACTCCTAGTGGGAGCTAGTGCCTTATGTTGGTCTATTTGGTTATGTCGGAATAATATTGTTTTTGACAAAAAGTGTGACGCTAATCCCTTACAGGCTATCTTTTTGTGTGGGCATTGGTTGAGTGTTTGGACAAACTTGCAAAAATCTGCTCAGAAGGAGTCCATGTTGGCTGGGAGTCTAAGGTTGGAGGTGGCGGCAAAGCAAATCCTCAATATGCATGGGTGGCGGCTTAGCCACAGGATTTGCAACGATTGAACTTAATCTCCATTAGTATTTTGATTGTAAGGCTCCAAGCTGCTTGTAACACATTTGATTATTCTGATACTCTTGTTCTTGTAATAAATTGGGCTGTGTGCATCCTTGATGCAGAGGCCGGAAGAGATTCTCTCTTTATTATCTAAAAAAAACAATTCTGATGCTACGTAGCGCAAGTAAAAGCATGGTCGTATCTGATCAAGCATCAAGATCCTGGGGGAAAACATGAGCACTCGTCGCGGATCCTTCCTTGCACAAATAATACTGGCAGTTCAGCGTTGTCGTCGGACGGAACAGTGACCACCGGAGCCGGTCTCCTCCGGCTAGCTCCGCGCCGATAGCCGACGACGACGCGCGCGGTCATCAGCAAGTCCATCGCCGACATTATCTTGCGTCCGAGTGGCTATGATGTACGCGTAGGCGGAAGACCTGACGAAAGGCACGCCCACGGCACAGTGGCGTCGACGAGTCCATCTCCTGGTCCCCGGTAAGTAAGTTCGCATACATAACATGCTGGAATGTACGGTAACATGGTATCAACAGAGAAATTCAGAGCTTGGTGGGCTGGTACAGCATATGCACTACTGTCGCCTTCTTCTAGTCGAGTGGACAGTGAAAAGAGAGCACTGCACTGTCCTGCAGGGTGCACAACCACTAGTTAATTAGTTACATGTAGTTTTCTGTAGATTGTCGAAATATTGTGTGTGTCCCGTAGGATCTCAAACACTTTATTTATAGTCTTAAAGTAGAGTCCAACTTTAATACAACTCATTATTGAGATCTAACACAAACTCTCCAACACTCCCCCTCAAGATGGGTCGAAGATATCAATCATGTCCATCTTGTTATATATTGTAGCACCCTCACTAGGACCTAACCCTTTAGTAAAACAGTCAACTAACTGTTCACTAGGCTTGACATACTCTAACTTCAATATTCTGTCATCGAGCTTTTCCTTGATGAAAAACCTGTCAATCTCAACGTGCTTAGTACGATCATGCTGAACTAGGTTGTTAGCAATGTTGATTGCAGATTTATTATCACAATGCAACACCAAGAGATTATCCCTCCATATTCGAAGCTCGGACAATAACCCCTTCTTCCATATCATTTCACTCACACTCAACGTTATTGCTCTGTACTCTGCTTCTGCAATAGACCGAACCACAACCTCCTGCTTCTTGCTTCTCCATGACACAAGGTTACCTCCCACAAAGATGCAATATCCAGAGGTAGATCTCCTGTCATCCACACTGCTCGCCCAATCAGCATCGCAATACCCTTCCACATTCAGATGTTAATTCTTCCTAAACCAAAGGCCTTTTCCAGGGCTACTCTTCAAATACCGCAGGATTCGATAGACAACGTCCATATGTCCTGTTATGGGATCATGCATATATCGACTAACCACACTCACTGCATATGAAATATCAGGTCTTGTATGGCATAAATAGATGAGACGCCCAACAAGTCTTTGATAAGCTTCCTTGTCATCTGGATCTCCCGGCTCAGCACATAACTTGTGATTCCTATCAATAGGTGAAGCAATAGGGCGACACCCAAGCATACCTGTTTCTGCCAGCAGATCAAGGACATACTTCCTCTGGGAGAGAACTATACCATTCGAAGAACGGGTAATCTCAATCCCAAGAAAGTATCGAAGAGATCCAAGATCTTTCACCTCAAATGCCTCTCCCAATTTTTTCTTCAAGGACTTGATTTCCTCGGCATCGTCTCCTGTAATCACAATATCATCAACATAGACTGCCAATATAGTGATATGTGATCCTCTATGCCTATAAAACACAGTACGATCTCCATCGCACTGAGAATAGCCCATACTACAGACTGCACGCCTGAATCTATCAAACCACGCCCTTGGAGATTGCTTCAGACCGTATAATAACTTCTTCAGTCTACATACCTTCCTCTCAGTCTGCCTGTTCTCAAAGCCTGGAGGAACCTCCATGTATACCTCATCTTGTAAATCACCATGTAGAAAAGCATTCTTCACATCCAACTGATGTAGGGGCCATCCAAAGTTAGTTGCACAAGAGATCAACGTTCTTACCGTGCTCATCTTCGCCACTAGTGCAAAGGTCTCATCATATTCTATCCCATATGTTTGACTATAATCTTTTGCAACCAACCATGCTTTGTATCTTTCTACCTTGCCTTCATGAGTTTGCTTAATTGTAAACACCCATTTGCATCCTACTGCCTTTTTTCCCGCTGGAAGTGGAACAAGATCTCATATCTTGTTCTTCTGAAGTGCACTAAGTTCCTCCTTCATGGCATCCGTCCACTTAGGATCCTGCTTAGCTGCTCGCCAATCATTTGGAACATACACTGTCTGAAGAGATGCAATGAATACTTTGTATGCAGGTGAGATATGAGAATATGAGATGAAGTTTGCAATGTCATGCTCAAAGCCATACCAGACTGGAGGCTTTCCTGCATTAGCTCTAGTTTTCCTACGTTGTGCAAGTGGTAATTCTAAATGAGAGTGATTAGAATGAACATTACCACTCGCCCCAAGGGGAGGCAAGAAACTTGATGGAGAGAGATTCGAGGAGGGATTTGGGACTGGATCAACTGGCAAGGCCGGCTGTTCAGAAAGCTGTTCAGGCTGTGGTAAGACCGGATGTTCAGAAAGCTCTGCCGTTAGTTCTGCTGTTGGTGGCTCAGGTGTTAACTGCTTGTCTTTCTCCTTCTCCCCCTGTTTCCCAAAGCGTCTTCGCTGATAAACCTTCAATTCTTTTGGAGCTAGGACATCTCTCGCATATTCCGTTAGGTTTGGGCACGGAATTATTCCCACAATAACTTCTTCTTCTCGTTGACTCTCCTTGTCCTCCCCCTCTCGACTGTCACCCTCGACGATAGGAGAGAGCTCCAAATACTGATCAAGAGTACCTCCACTCATGTAGTAAGGCTCAAACTCCCGGGATGTCACATCCATACTCACGAACAACCTTCGTTCAACTGGGTTCCAGCATTTATAGTCCTTCTGACTCGATGAATAGCCTATAAAGATACATTTCAATGCCTGTAGATCCAACTTGCCAACCGATGGTCGGTGGTCTCGTACAAAACACACACAACTAAACACCTTGGGAGGCACCTTGAACTCCCGTTGACCCAAAAGAAGTTCAGCTGGAGACCTCATCCCAAGTATTCGAGATGACATGCGATTGATGAGATACACTGCCGTCATTACTGCCTCGCTCCACAATCTCTTTGGCACATTCATCTGAAATATGAGTGAACGTGCTACCTCCAACAAATGTCGATTTTTCCTTTCAGCCACTCCATTCTGAGGTGGGGTTCCTGGACAAGTAGTCTGATGAAGTATCCTCTTCGAGAGATCTGTTGCAAACTCCTTATTAACATACTCAGTTCCATTATCTGATCGAAGAATCCAAACCTTTGCGTCAAACTAGGTAGCAACCAGCCTATGGAAGTCCTGAAAACACCGAAAGACTTCGTTCTTGTGCTTCATCATATAAATCCAAGTCATACGAGTATAGAAATCAATAAATGTGACAAACCACTTAAAACCACTCATAGAAGTAATTGAGCACGGTCCCCAAACATCCGAATGTATCAATATAAAAGGTTCATAACTCCGAAGACCAATACTACTATATGTAGACCGTTTATGCTTCCCAAACTCACAAGCATCACACACAAGTTTACTCTTGTGTATCCTTTTAAACAAATCATGGTATAATTGACTTAAACTCTCAAATGATAAATGTCCTAAGCGACGATGATGTAACAAAACTTCTCTCTCGAGTCCTCCTACAGCCACAGCCAATGCCGCATCAACCTGATCAATGTACCATAGCCCATTACGCCTTACTCCAGTCCCAATCCTCTTCCCAGTTCTCTTCTCCTGGAACAAATACGAATCCTCATCAAATGTGACAGTGCATTTGAATTGATCAATGCTAGAACTAACTGAAAGAAAGTTGACTGGAAAGGAGGGAACATGCAAGACGGAGGACAAAGCAATAGATGGTGTGCACTCTACAGATCCTACACCCTAAATAAGCTGAGAGGTCCCATTAGCTGTTTGGACAGTTTCAGAATGAGTATATGGGGTGTAAGATGCAAAAGCACTAAGAGAACCCGTGACATGCTTGGATGCCCCTGAATCTATGATCCAATCAATACGAGAGTGCTTATATGTGGATGCAAGGGCATGTGCCTGAGTACCTTCGCCCATGTGGGTGTAATTTGCAAAGTGACCAAAGGAGGTGGAATCATGAGAAGTCACCTCCAATGCCTTTCCTTGCTACCACTTCTCCCATTGCATAGCTTGATCGCCTGTCAGATTAACAGACGTGATTTCCTCTGTCAGGACCATATTAGCTCTGGGGCCAGCGCGGCCCCTTCCTCGACCTCCATCTTCACGACCACCACGATCTCCACCTCGGCCTCGATAATCTCCAACTCGGCCTCCACGACCACCACGACCTCGACCTCCATACTATGGAGAAGGACAAGCACGACTCAGGTCTCCTTTTATCTCACAGTTGTAGCACTCCCTATCATCTGGTATGGCATATGCGAATCGAACCGGGTTGTTATTCCCCATTAATCGTAGTCGAACCTCCTCCTGCACCATTGCCGAAATAGCCTCCTCTATAGTAGGCAAGTTTGCCAAGTGAAACATGACCGTCTTTCGACTCTAAAACTTCGGGTTCAGTCCTTTTAGAAAGTGTGTAACCCGTCTGCGTTGCAGCCACACTCTACCAGTCTCAATATCACCAGCACATGTTAACTGTAGTGGATCATAATGATCTAAATCTGCCCACAGTTGCTGCAGTTCACTAGCATACTTCTGGACAGTGTTCTCCTCTTGTTTCAGGGCCTCCACCTTGCCTTAGACCTCCACCATCATCATCACATTTCCTGCCCCGGAGTACATGTTGCTCAACGTCTTCCACATTGCCGGTGCACTCTGCATCATCTCCACCAGTCGAGCGATGGATGGAGACATCGAAGTTAGCAACCAAGCTACCACCACAGAGTTGGTGGTGTTCCACATCCTCCAATCCATGCTTGCCTTGTCTGCAGGCTCAACGCAAGTCTCCCGCAGGTAGTGCTCCACCCCCTTCGTCCTCAGAATTAGCTGAGCCTTTCTAGATCAACTCATGTAATTTTTATTTCCTTCCAATTTTTATATCATTTGGCATTAGCTCCAGCTGCAAGTCAGATGACCCTGCACCAACCCTCGGACCTATCATACCTGTCGCAAAGAGGTCTTGTAGCATGCTTCTCATGTCACCTTGAGTTACTAGCGAGGAAGTAGTCTCAACAACTGCCTTTCTTCTCTCTTCTACCGCCCTCATTGCGGCTTCTTCCTCCTCCTTCCTCGCAGCCTCAATTTCTTCAGGGTTCATCTTCTCAAACAACCAAAACAATATCAATTACTGCCAAGATATGCCGCGCGTATCTCCCACGATCACGGCAATTCTTCACGCATCAATGTTCTGACAAACCTGGATGACTGCCTTTACAATTACCCAAATCATGCGAAATTTCATCGGTTCGAACGTTCGGTCCTTCCTCCCGAAGAAATCTAGGTCCTCCCGAACAAATCTCTCCCGAGCGCTCCTTCACCCGAGCTCAAATCTCTCCCGAGCGATCTCTGCCCGAGCTAGCGCTCCTTCTCCTCTCTCCCGAGCGCTCTGAGCAGCGCTCTCGATCCCCTCCTTTCCACCGAAACCGAAGCACCGGCGAGCGCCTCTTCCCCCGAGCGGCGCCTTCTTCTCCCCAGCGGTCGGATCTGCTTCTTCCCCACGATCTCCTCTCCTCCACCGTCGGCCGGAGCGGCGGTCCCCCCCTTCCTCTCCCTGAGCACCAGAGCAGCGGTTCCCCCTTCGTAACCCTCAGAAGCGCCGAGCCCGAGCGGCGGCTATGGCCCGCATGCCCACCCACAAGGTGCGGCGGCGGCGGCCGCGCGCGCTTGCCGGCGGTGGCGGCTCGCGCGCCCGCCCGAGCGGTGGCGGCGGCTAGTGGCTGCGCAGGCGCGGGGACGGCTTCGAGTTGAACGGCGGCGGCGGCAGCAGCTGAGGTACGTGAGGGCTAGGGTTAGAGTTTGGTAGTGGACGGTGGCTCTGATACTATGTAGATTGTCGAAATATTGTGTGTGTCTCATAGGATCTCACACCCTTTATTTATAATCTCAAAGTAGAGTCCAACTCTAATACAACTCATTATTGAGATCTAACACAAACTCTCCAACATTTTCACTCTTCTTCGGCAATGGCAAATGCAGCACAACCCAAACGGACACTTGAGCTACATACGTACGTACGTAGTATCCAGTACTATCTGCTTGATCACATTACTCATATCTTCTTTTTCTTTATATGTACTTCAACTTTAACCAGCCAGCAAGCGGTAAGTACTGATAAACACACAGGCCACACATTGGTTGATCTACTGCTGCCTCTGAAGCTGCCAAAGCTAGCTGATCCCTTATTCACGTCAGAACTGTTAGAATCATGAGCTGTTTCGGGGTCTAAGTCAAATGCACCATCGTGTATCTCGCGAGCATTATTGGCGTCCTCCCCGCTCCACTCCGCCACAGTCGGTTTGATAATGCTCCCGCTGTTCATGTTGTCCAAGAATCACGTTTCCTACCCAATTTGCTGTCCGTGTGCGTGTTGCATCGCTTTCTCCATTTCCTTTTCGCCTTAGTGCATCGGCCATCACCGAGCCAGAGCCCAGAGGTCAGCAGGAAAGAGGAAACAAGGACAATTCAATACCCGCTTTTTACAAATTAACTCGGATAAAGATCAAATATGCTCAGTAGATTACATGGTAACCTAAACATATATGACACATGTGATTTTTGCGAAAGATGCGTCTATCTTGTTTGATACATTCAGGCTACTCGACTTTATGCCAGCTTCGATCGCAATGTTCAGAATTGAATTGTAGGAACGATATGTATGGTGGGCTGATCTGCCTTTGGAAGCACTTCACTGAATTGTCGTTTTCTGAAGATTAGAACGGGTGATAAAAAGAAAGATGATAATCTTGGGATGATATGGAGCGAAGGGAACAACAAGCATCCGGCATAGATGCTTGCCAACAGTAGAACCCACGAGGTAGATCGATCAGTTAGAGACCCACACGCATGGGCAATATATAACTTTGGAATAAGTATATATTTCGTCTCTCCACTCTTCTGTCCGTTTAATTTTCATCCATCATCTACAATATCGGATAAAATGCATGCTCGAATTATCAATTCCGCGCAAAAGATACCTATTCATCCATTTTAGAGCCATTTGGTGCCATGTCGGCGTTCACACTAGCATCAGTCGCTGACTCAGTGGATTAATATAACCTTCCGCTACTATATATAGGAAGTTTTTTTTTCTACTCCTGGGAGTAGTTACTCTATATTCCGTATCTCACAACGTAGAGAGTATCTTGTGCAATTGAGAGAATGTATGTGTAGTATACGAGTATATAATACCACTTATGTGGTATTTACACCTTTTTGGGGTGGTATGTATAATTTTTTAGACATACTCCTTTTTATATGCACATATGAAGGTATTTACAAAATATGTTGAAAACTATGGATTCTCTTGCAAATTTTTCATGCGGTTCGCATTGAAGTATCTTATAATTACTATATGAGTATACCCAAAGTGATAAAAGAGTATGTCAAGTTCTTTTAGGTGGTATATCAGAGGTAGAAATAACTACTCCCGGGAGTAGAAAGTATTAATCATATATATATATACACACACACACACACACACACACACACACGTGTGTGTATGAAAATTGGAAATGGTATGGTACTCTTGGGAGTATGTACTCGTACATCTCATATACCACTTAAATCGTATGCTAATACATCTTTATCAATTTGATATACTCCAACAATGATTATAGGATACCCCAAAGTGAGTTCTATAAAAAAATCATTAAAGTCCACCTTTTATAGCAAAATTTGTGTATATACTTCTTTTATATATGAAAAAAATGGTGTATAGCAAAACTAAAGGGCTCAAATGAAATTTTTTTAATCAAGTCACATTAGAGCATCTTATAATTGGTATTTAAGTATACTAAAAATGATAAATAAGTATAATATATTTGTTTAAGTGGTATATTCGAAGTAGGAGTATATACTCCCGAGAGTAGAAAGTATATATATATATATATATATATATATATATATATATATATGATTAATACTTTTCTACTCCCCGGTGTAGTTACTCCCACATCTGATATACCATCTAAAAGAACTTGACATACTTCATTATCACTTTGGGTATACTCATATACTAATTATAAGATACTCCAATGTGAACCACATGAAAAATTTGCAAGAGAGTCCATAATTTTTAGCATATTTTATAAATACCTTCATATTCTCACAGAAAAAGGAGTATGTCTAAAAAATTATACGTACCACCCTTGAAAAGGTGTAAATACCACCTATGTGGTTTTATATACTCGTATACTACACATACATACTCTCGGTTGCACAAGATACTCCCTACGTTGTAAGATATGTGAGATACATAATAGAGAGTAAGTACTCCCGGGAGTAGGAAAAAGACTTCCTATATATATGTATGTATGTATGTGGGAACGTATCTAGTGCAAATGCGAATGACAGCCATCAGATCTACAACATGCGGCTCGGATGTAGGTGGGCAGAGCACCACAACCACTTAAGCCATTATGCGAAAACCCCCCGGCTCGGCTTTGCACTTTGCTGAACCCCCCCCCCCACCTCGGTCCCTCGCCCTCCCGGCTGCTGCCTCTCCCTCGCCCCTGGAGCTTTCCCTTGCGCCGCCGCCCCCACACAGCCCCATCCTCATTTGCTTCTTCTCCAACTCCTTCTTTTCCCCTTCTTCCTCTCCTCCTGCTCCATGGCGTCGCCGCCCCTACTCCCCTGGCGCCACCTCCCTAGGGCGTAGCCGCCGGCCCAGCACCCGGCCCTGTGTGCTCCCTCTCCGTCGGCCACAAGCCCGCGCCGTGGCCATCCTCGGCCACCGCCGGCCCGCGTCCTCCTGCCGCTTAGCTCCCGCGTCTCCCTGCGCCACGATCTCTCCTCGGCTCCTCACGCGTGCGCGCGGCTAGAAGCTACGACAAAGGCTCTTAAATTTTATAGCCTATATTAATCCTATGTGTGTGTGTGTGTGTGTGTGTGTGTGTGTGTGAAAATTGAAAATGGTATGGTACTACTGGGAGTATGTACTCGCACCTCTCATATACCATTTAAATCGTATGCTAATACCTCTTTATCAATTTGAGTATACTCCAACAATGATTATAGGATACCCTAAAGTGAGTTCCATAAAAAAAAATCATTAAAATCCATCTTTTATAGTAAAATTTGTGTATATACTTCTTTTATATATGAAAAAGAGTGTATAGCAAAACCAAAGGGCTCAAATGAAAAAATTTCAATCAAGTCGTATTGGAGTATCTTATAATTGGTATTTAAGTATACTAAAAATGATAAATAAGTATAATATATTTGTTTAAGTGGTATATTCAAAGTAGGAGTATGTACTTCCGAGAGTACGAAACGGACGTTATACACACACACACACATCCTTCTCAATTTGAGCATACTCCGATAATGATTATAAGATACCCCAAAATGAGTTCTATGAAAAATTTCATCAATGTCCACTTTTTATTGTAAAATTTGTGTTTTACCCGATATTATAGATGATAGATGAAGAGTTGAGAGACAAAATATATACTTATTCTTGTAACTTTTCAAGTAATATATACTTATTCCTGTAACTTTTCAAGTCTTTTCCTTGCGTTGATTTTTTTTAAAAAAGTAAAGTCTTTTCCTTGCGTTGATTTTTTCAAAAAAGTATGTTCCTTGCATGTACACATCAATCCCAATGCCTCTAATGATGCAGCACATTTGTGCCAAAACGCTAATTAAAGCGAGCAATTGGGATGGCAATAACCGGATGCAGATGGGACCTATCTTCTCAGTGCAGGATGTCCAATGATGAGGGGGCGCATCATATGTAAGCTTCTCTTTCTGTGAAAGCACGTAAAGTCTGCCGTGAGCCATCGGATCTAATTAAGCTAATTAAGGACACAAAAGCTGCTAACATGTCTAACTTGATCGAATCTATGATAATCCTCTTCCACATATTGGATGGGTTACAGTGAAGTTTGCATGTTTAGAGAGGTTCTCATCCTAAATCCAATCCATCGTAGTGAAAATAAAGAATGCAACTTCTGCAACAACAGTAAAAACACCTTTTTCATGCATTCCAGTGCTTTTTGCACTTCCCTGGATGCATGAAAACCACAAATCCTAAAGCAAGTAAAGGAATCAAGGGCAAATCTAGACCAAGTTATTAAAAATCACATCTCTTTTTGAATCTTCAGTATGCTTTCCAGGGAACAGCTCGCATGCAAAACCGATATAGCATCCTTGTTCATAGGTCAACCCTGCCTGAGATACGGCAGCAACACCGACCATGCAAAGAACATGGCAACTCGATGAAGCAGAAATCTACCCATGTTGGGTGAGGATTGCTGTCACAACAACTTTTCTTTTCTATCAAATTCAGCTTTCTTTTCCGTAAAAAAAAAAAAAAAAAACTCAGCTTTCATCAGCCTTCCGGCCATGGGGTCCCTCCTTGTTTGATGGTTCATGTTTGGTATGTACAAATATTCCTCAACTTTGGTTTGATCGGGTGGAGAAGACCTCTCCTGTGTGCCAAAGTTAGTGGAACTATCTAACATTGTAACGTCGTAATGATGTGACCCAGGCCAATGGGCAGTTAAAGAGCCAAACGGCTGTACATTGCATGCATTTTGGTCCAGTCGTACAGAGAACTGGTTCACAGAGACGTCCACTAATGAGTGAGGCCCCCCCATCGAAGCTCAATTCCTCCTAGATCCATCAGATGGATTTTGTTCGATCTCGTCCGTTCGATTCGGGATCCAACCATATGTTTGACGACATTATCTATTTGAAAATCTTCGACCTTACTCGCAAGTCAGATTTGATTTGATAACTTGGATCGAAATCAAATCTACTTGGCGAATTTAGAACTGTAAGAGCAACTCTAATGCCAGAGAAATCGGTGGCAATAGAATTGCTCTTGACGACATGAACCCTCCACGGAGGAGCATCCCGGGGTCTACTGGCTTAGTAGCACGGTTGGTGTGCTAGCCAACTGGCTGGAAGACATGGACCCTCCACTAGTGTGCCTTAAGATTATCATGCATGACAGACATAACAGCCGAGGTGACAGACATGACATCCTCCGGATGTTGACTAGCAAGAAGGCCAGGGGTATCCATCCATCTGTGCTTCCATCCTATTCCTTCCTCTACTGTAGTGCGATTCTCAAGTGGTTGCTTGCCTTCGGAGTTCAAATAGTTTGAGTTCATTTAATGTCTCATATGAATACAAAGTTATCGCTTTTTCTATCCATATAAATAATGTGAATTTTCATTGTTGTAAACATTATTTTTGATCCAGTTGGTAGGATAGATGGATTGTTTCACTTAATTTTTTTTCTCCAAATTTTGTGGTTTGATGAGATAACCTAATGTGCATATACTGCTGACCTATTTATTTATTTTTTTGTTTTTAATGCTTAATACAAAAGTGCTAATAATTGTTATATCATCTAGCTATATATGTGGAAAGGCATCGATACTTTTTATTAGTGCAAATATTTTTTTCGTGGCAAGCACATCTGAAATCCCTGATAAGATTGGAACTTTCACACATCACTTTTTGTTGCTTTATTCTGAAATCCTTGATCTGATAAGATTGGAACTTTCACATATCACTTTTTATTGCTTTATTCTAAAATCCTTGATCACATCGTGTTGCAACTTCTATACATCATTTTTTTCTTATTTATTACATGTGAGATTATCTCAGCTATAATTGATGATGTGGTTACTTTTCCAAGCTAAGATTATCTCAGTTGTTTCAATTCTAATAGTCAACTTCCTTCATGGATACTATTTAAGTATGGTTGAGGCTGAAGAACTTGAGACGTGCTACAAAAGAGAAGAATGTAAGGACCAGCAGAAACGATGAAAACTTCGGAGCGACAAAGATGAATACAAATCCTATAGCGAAAAGAAAAGAAGAAAAATAAAATGTGTTCTTTCAAATATTGGTTTATTACTTAGCAATATAATAAAATAGTTTTGTGAAGTAGTACTTACTGCAAGTGAGGGTTGAAGTTGGGGACACGAGACAAGCCGAGCACGGTGGTGGAGGCGTGATGTCGACCGCGCTGTAACTTGGTTGGGCACAGTGTTAGTTGAGTACAACGCCGTAGGTGCGACGCGGAATGATCGTGGCGGTGGAGGCACAACATCGGGCACGATGGCGAAGCCTGGCGGAGCCATGATGTGGGTCGATGTGTTGCTTGATTGGGTGCAGTACAGGTGAACCATAGCGACGGAGATATAACGTAGACTTGAGATGGGTAGGGGTAACATTATATATAAGATATATTAATTTA
The DNA here is from genome assembly GCA_036346255.1 of Ampelocalamus luodianensis. Lineage (NCBI taxonomy): Eukaryota > Viridiplantae > Streptophyta > Magnoliopsida > Poales > Poaceae > Ampelocalamus > Ampelocalamus luodianensis. Next base: position 58,998,683 of record CM070623.1, on the reverse strand, counting down.
TCCGTAGCAACGCACGGTCATTTAGCTAGTATCCTATAGGTAAGACTCTTCTGTTTACAACGACATTGCTGACTCTAAAGCTAGCAGTAATCAAGTTAGGCTCGTTGGGGTGTAATGTGCCGTGAAATGAAGCAATCAGTCATCGAATTTTTCCCTGCATTCAGAACGATTTCTCCATTATGGTTCCAAAAGGAGATTCTTACTTAAATCCACCCAAACATGCATAGTCCCATTGCTGGGACCTGTATTTGGCAAATTGTGGAGCATAACTCTACTAGTTGCGTACTAATTGAATTTAGCTTGATGGGGTAGATCAAGAGCAATTGGTGTACACTGTAGTAGACCATGTGCAAAGAGCAGCTTGTGTAGGCAGCTGAGACAACCATCTGTATTCAGCACTACAGACGTTTTAAACTTTTAATACGTGGAGCACCGTGGCTAGTTATCAGTGATTTACGGCGATTTTGTTCTTGCATGAGAAGTTTTTTTACACTATCGTTAATAAAGGAAATTAACTGATGACCATGACCAATTATTCGTAGTCACTCCACAGGTCCACCCCCTCAGTTCATGACCAATTATTCTCACCGATGATTAGACGCAAACCAAACAGCCTCTCAATCCAGTCCACCGCCGAAAAAGATCAGCAGACTCATAAAAAATCACCTGCTAAGTGTTTAATCTGACTGATGACAACATTGTGCCAACACTGAACTAAACTGGACCAGAAAGCATCCCACGAGCCGCCAGTAGCCAAGCACACCTTCCTTTCTATAATAATATAATATCAGGAGCTATCTGCTTTCCATCCCTGATCCATCGGTCAGGAGACACACCAACCAGGCAGTGCAGCCACTATCACCGATTCCAAAATGAACAAATTCAGAATTCAGACCGCTGAGACTGATGACTATGGATGAAAACAAGTTTCAAATGATCTTTGGGAACCTAGGTTGGATCTGCTTTTTGCATGTCTGATGATTCACCGGTCGTTAAACGTCATGATACAGTGACAACTGACGGCAACAATATGTTGTGGGGGATTCAGTCCCTCCGCATTGATGACTGGAGATGGATCAGCTTCGACCAAAGTGCAGAGAATCCAGCTTCTGGATACTATAGGCTCCAGTATGAACAACACCTTGCACTACAGTTTTTGACACATGGCCACATGATGTGGAAATTTGGGAGTAGCAGACTCCACTTGGCCACAGGATGGCATATCTCCCTATAAAGTGCCCAACGTTGCCTCCATCTCCTTGCAACTCACAACAGAATATAACATCATATAGACATAATCAACATAGTCAGCACCATGTTGACCAAGAAGCATACCTTGCAAGTGCTTCCATGGCTCCTGTTCTTTGCACAGCAGGCTGCAGCCAGCGCCTGCGACTGCACTAATGCCACAGATGGGACTGACAGGCAGAGTGCGATGAAGCTGAAGCTGATTGCCATTGCATCCATCCTGACAGCCGGCGCAGCTGGCGTTTTGGTACCGGTGCTTGGCCGCTCCATGGCTGCGCTACGCCCTGATGGTGACATCTTTTTCGCGGTCAAGGCGTTTGCAGCTGGCGTCATCCTTGCCACTGGCATGGTGCACATTCTGCCAGAGGCATTTGACGGGCTCACGTCCCCATGCCTCCACAAGGGTGGCAGGGATAGGAACAACTTCCCCTTTGCAGGGCTCGTGGCGATGTCTGCAGCAGTGGCCACGATGGTGATAGACTCATTGGCTGCTGGGTACTACCGCCGGTCTCACTTCAGTAAGGCACGCCCAATTGACATACATGAGCATGCTGGAGACGAGGAGAGGAGGACCGAGCATGCGCAGCACGTACATGTGCACACACATGCAACACATGGCCATTCACATGGTGAGGCAGTGGTCATCAGCTCACCAGAGGAGGCATCAACAGCTGACACAATCCGGCACAGGGTGGTATCTCAGGTAAGATAAGTCAGTTGAAGCTCACAAGCCTCCCTGGTAATAATAATGAGAAGAAGTTACGTTCCATTAGTTACATTGTTTTTCATGAATCATGTAGATAATAAGATCAAGATATAGTGGTAGTGGTTAGCTGAGCTACAGATATCTCATTCTAACCAATATGGTATCAGAATTGAACATTGCATAAAAATAATTCCCATAATGACACATTACTGATTCACCAAAATCGATTCGGCGTTTCTATTTCTACTCCTTTCCATAACACACATAAAAAAAACAGATATGTGGATGAGGGGATCAGTACCTTTTCAATGGGTCTGATAATCTGTGCTTCAGGACAAAGTTTTCCTTTCTAGTCCAAGAACCGACTTCCTTTGAACACCGCTCGCCAACTAAGTAGATGTTTTTATGAACCAGACAGTTCCTCTTGAAATAAACACACAAATTTCTGACCATGCAGGTTCTTGAGCTGGGAATCTTGGTGCATTCAGTGATCATTGGGGTGTCCTTAGGTGCATCTGTGACGCCATCCACCATCAGGCCTCTGGTTGGTGCCCTCAGCTTCCATCAGTTCTTTGAAGGTATAGGCTTGGGTGGTTGCATAGTTCAGGTATGTCCATGTACATAACCCAGATACTAGATATCTCACTGATAAAAATCTAACTTGCTTTCTCTGCTTCCACTTTTTTACTAAGATAACGGGAATCTACAACTTGTTCAAAAAAACAATTCCATTTGAGCATGTCCAGACATATACACCACTAGAAGGCCCCCTTTCGCAGAAATGGGAGGGAAACAAGAGACCGGCAGAGATATATAAAGTTCAAATGAAATGATTCCCTGACAGCAACATGACAAAATACAAGCATGAAACATTTTTAATAGTTTTCTTCCAATAATAATCGACATAATATATATCCAAAGCGATAAATCATGTAACAGATTTATGTTGCCAAAGGAAAATAAAACAAATCTCAAACTGTTAAGAGAGCAAACACAATTTCACTAATCAGGTCATGCAAACAGACTCTATTAAGGATATATTACTTTGTCATAAGTTAAAACAAGCATAATGTCATGGTCGTGGGCCATGCAAGGCGCACGGAAGGAAAGTCAATCAGGATCAGGCTGATTGATCCTATTTAGTTTCGTTTTGTTAGGATCACATCTTATCTTTCCTATTTGCTAGCAAAGGTTGTCAGGAGGCCAACCCAAATAAGGTGGCTGGCCGACTGCTACTGATGAAGGCAAGCAAAGATTAAGCAAATTATCCTCCCCCCCCCCTCATGTCTCCCTCTATCTCTATCCCGGCCAAAGGCTTCTTCTTCCTCTGTCCTCTTGCTGTACCAATCTTTCTTCTTCAATCTCCACCCCAACTAGCCCTCCCAAAATCAGTCCATAACAACTTGGTATCAGAGCCGTTGATCTTGGCACCTGCTGCCATGGCTTTCGACAGAGCGAACTCTATGACCATGGCGCAACTTGTGGCGCAGATGAAGGCGATGACCAAGCAGATGAAGGCCATGACCGACCAACTGGAGGTGATGGCCAAGCAGATCGACGACACGAACGCAACCGTGGTGGACATGCAGCAGCAAGCTGCTGCCAACCATGAGCGCATGGCTATCCTGGAGCAGAAGGTGAGCACCATGTGCACTGAGGTGACTGATCAGGTGAAGGCACAGGGCGTGCGTCTCACTGCCTTGGACGCCGCCGATGTGGCTACCAAACTAGCAGTGTAGGAGGCGAGGATCACGATTTTGGAGAAGAAACCGGTCCTCAACTTCAGTGGAAACACATCGACAGGGCTGCTGCCCAAGCCTGCGCAACCGCCATCCTGGGAGGCGGCGCCTGGAGAGAACGCTGGGGGCATGGTCATCGGCTTGCCACCCTCGTCGTCTTTATTGCCTCCACTGCCAAAGCCAAGGCCGGTCATTGAGGCCGCAAGGATGCCGAGGTATCACAAGCTCGAGTTCCCCACCTATGATGGGAAGGAGGACCCCTTGGGCTGGCTAAATCGCTGCGAACAATTTTTTCAAGGAGGAGAAAGTTTGGCTGGCGTCGTACCGCATGACGGGGGTGGCCCAATAGTGGTACTACCAGCTGGAACACGGTGAAGGAGTGCCGACCTGGTCACGCTTCAAGGACAGCGTGCATCTTCGCTTTGGACCTCCAATACAGAGCAACCCGTTGGGAGAGCTCACTGACCTACGCATGACGGGAACGGTGAAGGAGTATCAGGAGAAATTCCTGGCATTGCTCTGTCGCGTGGACACCCTTACGTTGTGGCAACAAGTGCAGTTGTTCACGGCAGGGCTGTCAGATCTCATCCGCATCAATGTGGAGTCGCAGAATCTGGCAATCCGCAGGACCTCCAGGTGGCCATGAGCTTGGCTCGGGCGTATGAAAGGAGGTACCACTACCAGCTGCTAAACACCAACCGGCCCTGAAGCACAGCTCGAGGACGAGCTGTCTTGCGAGGAGGGGAGAAATGTCATGGTCGTGGGCCATGCAAGGCGCGCGGAAGGAAAGCCAATCAGGATCAGGCTGATTGATCATTTGATCCTATTATCTTTAGTTCCCTTATTGTTGGATTAGTTTCCTTTTTTTAGGATCACATCGTATCTTTCCTATTTGCTAGCAAAGGTTGTTAGGAGGCCAACCATATAAGGTGGTCGACTGCTATTGAAGCAAAGATTAAGCAAATTATCCTAACCCCGACACCCCACACACACGTCTCCCTCTATCTCTATTCCTGCCGAAGGCTTCTTCTTCCTCTGTCCTCTTGCTGTAATCTATCTTCTTCAATCTCTACCCCAACTAGCCCTCCCAAAATCAGTCCATAACACATAGATTTTCAAGAAAGCAAATAATTGAACACAAAGGATAAATAACATCAACTATATATTGTGTTTCACAGCAACAAAAAGCTAACATCTTTGATCCCCACTTCTCATTGCAGGCTAATTTCAAGGTAAGGGCAACCATCATAATGGCAACGTTTTTCTCCCTGACCGCACCTGTGGGCATTGTGCTAGGGATTGCAATTTCATCTAGCTACAATGCGCGTAGCTCTACTGCCTTCATTGTAGAAGGAGTCTTCAACTCAGCCTCAGCAGGGATTTTGATCTACATGTCCCTAGTTGACCTTCTAGCCACAGATTTCAATAACCCAAAGCTACAGACGAATACAAAGCTTCAGCTGATGACATATCTTGCACTTTTCCTAGGTGCAGGGCTGATGTCCATGCTTGCCATATGGGCATAAATCTTCAGAGCAACGGGAAATCGTGTTTCCACTTGAATGCTCTGCTAAAGCTTGGCTTGATTGTATTCATCCAGGAGTTCGCCATTTCCCAAAAAATAATATACTCTTGTGAAGAATTGATCATATTCATCCCTGAGTTTTCTATTTTCCAGAAAAATATACTCTTGGATAGTCTCTTCGTACTTCATAATATGAGATTACATGATGAGTTAGCTTAGTCCTAACTCCTAAGCCACGTAAGCCATTAGTTGCACAATAGGTCGAGGTCCTTAACTTTCCATTTTAGACCGACTCCCATCTATCATACAATCAACGACTGCATTCATAGTTTTACCATTAACCAGAAGCAACAAAACATACCCAGTTTGGTCACAAAACAACCTGACTAGAGAGATTCAATTTCAAAGCTTCAGAACATATGCAAGATTTTTGAAAAACAAAAAGGTCTACACAATTTAGTCAACAGTTGTATGCTCCTGTGAGAAAGACACATGTAACCCACAAGACTGAAGTGCTACTGGGGCTAGTGCTCCCTGGTCCTATGTTGGACTAAAGCAGTAAGGCTTCATAGAAGATTCACATCCTTAAGGAAGTGAATGAAAATATATGAAGAATCTATTCTGTTTTGTAACACAAAAACTATGCAATGTTTGTTCGTGATTAAACAATGTCTATTTTATCCTTTTATCTAGCTCAATTAATTGTTCAAAAATACTTCTTGGTTAGATAACTAATGTCAATTTTACTCAAATATCTACTCTCAGGAGAGTCAAGATGTTGGATCAAATTTGCTATGTTGTCAGCAAGACAGCAGTTAACAGAACTAAACAGCTGACATTCTAATACCAAATATTCATAAGAGCAAATAACCTAAGCATTAATAAAATAATTTTTCTCCCTGTAGCATAATAGCCTTACTGCACTAAATCATTTGCATACAAACAACTTAAAGTGTATGCTAAAGAAGATCTAACAAAATTACTAAAAATAGGTACCAGAATTATGACCAACAGCAACAGTAGACTCAGCATCATAGCAAAAATAGCAAGGCGAACACAGTATCTATTGATAACAGGTACAAAAGGTTCATCTTCTTATGGTTCCATAGTTCTCAAAATTTACAGCGGTAACATCGAACTAAAAGGCCAGAGTATTGCATAAGGACATAACACAACTTATTCTGAATAACATGTGAGTAATGGACACGAAATCCAAGTCAAGTTGTGCTACTGCCTACTCCACCTTTCCCTTCCCCTGGGTATCATCACTCACTTGAGAAGATGTTGGCTGGTTAATACTTGCTTTAGCGTTTGCCAGGAAGGTAGGATCAGGTTGTGGCTCTTGGTGGGGAATTTCCTTCATCGCCATGCATATGTAAAAGCCAATCACCAGATTAACCGATATGACAGCAAGGAATCCACTGGCCAGAGTCTGCGCTGAGGATGAAAGCTGACTCACCCCTGAACAAGGAGCGAAACATCGTATCGTTATAAATGTATGCACTTCACTTCCATAGAAAAGATGAAGTATAACATAAGGTAGGAGTAACAACAGTCAAACCTGGAAAAATCTGGTAGTAAAACCCATAGATAATTGCAACTGGGGCCATCCACATCACCATAGATGTAGCAGCGAACTTTGTGATCACTCCTGACATTGTTTCTCCTAATGGGAACGCTGGTAGCCTGATACAAAGGCAAGATACACATGCACCATGAGTTCAACATACAGTTGACTGCTGGAACCGATATGTTGTTCTAAGCTAGATTGAGATATCCCAAACAATTATCATGGTTGAAGATATTATGGTAAACATCTTACTCAAGCAAACACAGCTCATATGCCAGCCACAACTGAGGCTTAACTCTTGGGACTGGTATACCCAATCTCACCTGCCTCAACCCAAATTGAGCATTTTGAGTGTATTCTGTTAGATTTCATACTTCTCTACTTCTACAGTCCACTTCCCCAGAACACATCGCACATATGACAATTAATAGGATAAGCAACCACTAGATCTATAAGATTTAACACACATCAGCTATTTCGATCCATAGACGTGGACGAGACCAATCGATAAGTGACATGAACTACAGCGTTAAACTACATAGTTAAACAGCACGGGCAAGGCCAAAAAAACCTTTGTAGAGTTAGTGGTAAATAAATAATCAGAGCTAACCCAACACGAGCGCGCAATAATAGATGCAACCGAAACATCGAGAAAGCGGGGAGCTCATTAGTGTTCAGAAATCGCATAAGAACGAGCAATCAGCAGAACTGGGAACGAGATCGCACCTTAAGGAAGAGAATAGCTCCTGCTCGTCTCGTCGGTACCTGCGACAAAGCGCGAGCAGCAGAGTTAGCAATGGAGACTGGAGGGGAAGTGGACGGCGGCGCGGCGGCATCTCGCCGGAGGGGGAACCGGGGACGGTCGCTCCTTACCTGCGTGCGTGCGATCGGGGCGGAGGAGCGGCAGCCGCTGTGAGATGAGTTGGGAGTTGGGAGTATGGTATGGGGATTGGGGAAGACGATGCCTTCCAGAAAAATTGCAATTTGGTGGGGCCGAAACATTTGGTTGGGTCAGCCCATTTGTGGCTGGGATTAGGTTGGGCCGAAACGCTTGCACCTTGGGCCGCACACGACTGTCATTGGGCCGGGCGCAGCTTCTACTTTCTACTCTCTACTTGCTGCGCCGCTCGCCCGCTTGAGCGTTTCTTCACCTACGAGTAGTCCCAAACCGCCGAGCCGAAGGACAAGAAACCCACCAGAAACATGCTCCTCCGCGTCGGCCTCGCCCGCCTCAGCCGCCGCGCGGTGACCCTACCCCTCTCCCTCGCGCCGCGCCGCGTGTCATCGGAGCCGCCCGGCGCCGAGTGGACGGACACGGTGGACTACCTGGACGACTCGGGGGAGATCCTCTCGTCCGCGCCGGGCGCGCGCCCCGCCGTCCCGGGCGCCGACCCCACTATCCTCTCCGGCTCCTCCGCCCACCCGCTCCCGCGCCCCGCCGCAGCCGCTCGCCTCGCCGCGCTCGCCCTCCGCCTCCGCTCGGGTCCCTCCCTCTTCGCCGCGCTCTCCGCACTCCCCTCCCCGCCCGACCCCTCCCTCCTCCTCCTCGCCGCCAACTCCCTCCCTGCCTCCGACCCCACCCCGCTCCTCTCTCTGGTCGCCTGGGCCCGCCTCCAGCCCTGGTTCCTCCCATCCGATGACCTCTCCTCTCTCCTCGCCGCGCGCCTCCCGCCGGCCACCCACTCCTCCGACCTCCTCGCCCTCTTCGACGATGCCCTCGCGCTCCCGGACCCCGCCGCCTTCCCCAAGACCCTCAACGCCGTCGTCTCCGCGCTCGCCACCCACGGCCTCCTCGAGCCCTCGTTCCACTGTTTCAAGCGCCTCCGCGACGCCGGCGTCAGGGCCCTCGAGACGCCCACCTTCAATGCCCTGCTCTCGGTGCTGCTCACCAGGGGCCTCGCCTTCAAGGCCTTCGAGGTGCTCAACGAAATGGCCGCCTCGGGCCGCGCGCTCGACGAGGGCACGTACGAGCTCGCGGTGCCGGCGCTGGCGCGCGCCGGGAGGATCGACGCCGCGCGCAAGATGTTTGATGAAATGAGGCAGAGGGAGGGGGTCGGGCGGGCGTCGGCTGGAGTGTATGGCGTGATGGTGGACGTGCTGGCCAAGTCAGGGAGGCTCGACGCCGCGATGGGGATGTACAGGGAGATGGTGGCGGTGGGGCACCGGGTGAGCACGGCGGTGAGCACTGCCATGGTGGAGGGGCTGGTGAGGGCCGGGAAGCTGGACGCAGGAATGGAGCTTTGGGAGGAGATGAGGCGGGGAGGGCTCCACCCGAGCTTTGGGTTGTACACCATGGTTGTTGAGGCGAATGCACGGTCCGGGAGGCTGGATGCCGCCGCACGGTTGTTTGGCGATATGGAGAAGTCCGGCTTCTTCCCTACGCCGGCCACGTATGCTTGTCTGGTGGAAATGCATGCTTCGGCGGGGCAGGTGGATGTAGCAATGCGGTTGTACCACTCAATGGCAAATGCAGGGACAAGGCCGGGGCTGAGCACGTTTACAGCATTGCTGACAATGTTGGCGAATAAGAGGCTACTGGATTTGGCTGCAAAGGTGTTGCTGGAGATGAAGGCGTCAGGGTTCCCGATCGAGGTGACCGCGAGCGACCTGTTGATGATTTACATCAAGGATGGGTCGACGGAGCTCGCACTGCGGTGGCTACGGTTCATGGGCTCGGCTGGGATACGGACCAACAATTTCATCATAAGGCAGCTCTTTGAGTCTTGCATGAAGACGGGGCTGTATGACTCGGCACGGCCACTGCTCGAGACGTTTGTTGCTGGGGCGGCGAAGGTGGACTTGATACTCTACACTTCAATTCTCGCACATTTAGTGCGGTGCCAGGACGAGGGCAGCGAGCGGGCAATCATGGACATCCTGAGCGTGAGCAAGCACAAGGCGCACGATTTCATGTGTGGGCTGTTCACCGGGCCGGAGCAGCGCAAGAAGCCCGTGCTCTCGTTCGTCCGCGAGTTCTTCCAGGGCATCGACTACGATAACGAGGAGAGCGCGGCCAGGTACTTTGTGAACGTGCTCCTCAACTACCTGGTGCTCATGGGGCAGATGAACCGCGCACGCTGCGTCTGGAAGGTCGCCTATGAGAACAAGCTGTTCGCCAAGGCCATCGTCTTTGACCAGCACATCGCCTGGTCTCTGGACGTCCGGAACTTGTCCGTGGGTGCCGCGCTCGTGGCGACCGTGCACACGCTGCATCGGTTCAGGAAGCGCATGCTCTACTACGGGGTCGTGCCACGGCGCATCAAGCTGGTGACGGGGCCGACGCTCAAGATGGTGGTGGCCCAGGTGGTAGCGTCGCTGGAGTCGCCGTTCGAGGTGAGCAAGGTCGTCCTGCGCGCGCCTGGTGACTCGGTGCTCGAGTGGTTCAAGAAGCCGATCGTGCAGCAGTTCTTGCTCAACGAGATACCGTCCAAGGCCGACGTTCTGATGCACAGGCTCAACGTGATGTTCCCGAGCTCGGCGCCCGAGGTCCGGTCGCTGTCCCTCCCCAGGTCCCTTGGCATGTCAAGGTGATGATGTGAGTCTGTGGTTTGCACACAAACTCCGAGCAGAATTCAGAAACCATATTGGCATGTTGTATACTATAACTTTTTGTCAAAGCATGAGAATGTTCATTATTTTCTATCTGTGTACAAGTACAGTAGTGCAAAATTTCAAATGGTTTCCTTCGTTTTGGGAGAAAGAGAGATAGATAGAATTCATATTGTTCCTATGCGAAGTGTAAGGTTTCCTTCTGTTTGAAGTTTGAACTGCTCCAGAGCAAGTTCCAGATGTTTATTCATATACTCCCTCCTGTCACAAAACAAAATCATTTTGAACATTACCATGGTTTTCAAAATGCAGCTTCGATCACTCATGTCGATTGTAATATATTTACAAAACCTATTAAAATTTTAATATTATAAAAGTACTTTTCGAGACATATTTACACATATCATTTTCATTTGACCATTTTAAATATTAAAAAAATTAATAACCAAAGTTTATAATATTTAACTGCACGTGACTCAAAACGACTTCTTTTTTAGCCCAACGGGGTACGATGTAAAGGAAGAGCAGACCTTACAGACATAATTCATTGTTATCTCCCCAATCCATTAATCCATCCCCATGACACAATATATGCAAGGTACAACACTATATCAAGGCAGATTAAGCACAACAATATACCACTCTTGCTACATTTATTCGCACAAGTAGGGATCAGGTGCTGTAGCTAAGATTATAATACTGATCTCACAGGTAGATTATGCTACAGTGCTGAGACCAGTGACCTCCGTAGTCAGTCCGACTTGAGGGTGTTGCCGACATCGATGACGAAGCGGTACCTGATGTCGCCCTTGGCCAGGCGCTCCATGGCCGTGTTCACGCCGTCTGCGCTTATCAGCTCGATGTCGGCCGTCACCCTGTGCTTGGCGGCGAAGTCGATCATCTCCTGCGTGTCCTTGATGCTCCCCATGCAGCTCCCGGCCAGAGTCTTGCCGCCTGTTTGCACGGATTGTCACGACGACCATCGTCATCGCCATGGAAGATCGTCGGTCGTATTGCGCATGATGCAAAAATGTATCGCCATATTTTGGATGAATTCGAAAGGAATCAAATGGTGTGCAAGCTGCGGGTGCCAGAAGTTGAGAAGAGCGACTTACCGCCTACCAAAGCGAAGGCTGGGACCTGCAGAGGCTTTTCAGGCAGGCCAACCAAGATCATCTTGCCGTGGGGCTTCAGGAGCCCAAAGTAAGGGTACATGGACATGCTTGCGCACGCCGTGTTTATGATGCCGTGCATGGTGCCCATCACAGCCTGCAAACACAGGTCCAAATACAAGCGACGTAAATACTCAAGTAAAGAAAAGAGTATGATCTGTTAGGTCCTTATCATCATGCACAACACATCATCCCACCAGTCTAGCATCTAGAACACCTAGGCTTAAGGGGGTTTAGAGTTGGACTCACGGTCGCCGATGAACGCCATGAGCGAAGACCCGTGCCTGCGTGATGCAGGCGTGAGGAAGAGTCGGTGAAGGTCCGAAGAGCTCGCTGTTCGGGATCGCTGGCGTCCTCCTGCAGTAGCGGTAGACGGCCTTCCCGTTGCTAGCAGCCTGCAGTAGATCGGATCGCGTTAGAGTTTGTATGGGGTTTGTTACTCTCACGGGAACGTCGGTCACCAGGAGAGGCTGAAGCCCTTGCCTTTTATATTGCGCTGTAGCAACGGGGAACCGTAACCATAATTTGGTAAGGCACCCCCGATCAGGGCGCTGAAAATCAGGGATGTGGGTTTCCCCACGTCTCCCTTATTCTCGGCTGTTTGGCCTGAGATCAATATCCAACATTCTCCCCCTTGATCGTAAGGTTAAACATCATAAGTCCTCTCTCAATAAAAGTTCACACCAAAGCAATGCTTCACAACAGTCAATTAAGTACTGCTGGACATCAGTACTTATAGTGCTCCCTTCTATATCGAACATAGTACTTCATGGGAGTTGGTTACTTTATATGGTCCTCTTATTCCAGGATCACAGGCTCTCCAATAAACCCATGCCGGCAACATGATCACGAAAAATATTGGGTGGTAAGCCTTTTGTGAGCGGATCCGCGAGCATAAATTTAGTTCCAATATGCTCAATCTTAATTGTTTGATCTCGACTCTATCTTTCACAACATGATACTTTATGTCAATGTGCTTGCACTGCACTTGACTTGTTGTTACTCGAATAAGCTGCGGGTTGATTATCGCAGATAAAATGAGTGGTCTCAAATGTCATCTACCACTCTCAATCCCGGATAAAGTTCTTAAGCCATACACCTGCGGTAGCCTCATAACATGCCATAAATTCACCGCATTGTCGACGATGCGATAAGTGTTTGCTTTACACTTTTCCATGATATTGCCGCTCCGCGAGGGTGAAAATATAACCTGATGTAGACTTCTTAGTGTCTTTACACCCGCAAAATCAGCATCGAATAGCCGACGACCTCAAGGTTATCGCATTTTCGTATGTGAGCATGTGACCTTTAGTGCCTTGCATATAGCGCAGACTTTCTTAACGGCTTTCGGTGGTCCGGTCTGGATTTGACTGATATCGCCAAGCATCCCGGTAACAAAAGCTAAATCGTATGCGTACATACTTGAGCATACATAATACTTCCGACAGCAGAAGCGTAAGGTATAGCCTTCATCTGATCAGATTCATAGTCATTCTTTGGGCATTGAAATTTCCCAAACTTATCGCCCTTAACAATAGGAGCAGGCGAGGTAGAGCATCTATGCATATTGTATCTCTTTAGTACTCTGTCAATATATGCCTTTTGTGATAAACCTAATATTCCTTTGGACCTATCTCGGTGAATTTCAATACCAAGAACATAAGATGCTTCACCGAGATCCTTCATATCAAAATTGGACGAGAGAAATCTTTTAGTTTCCCGTAGCATGTCCACACTGCTACTGGCCAATAATATATCGTCCACATAAAGAATCAAGAAGGTATAATTACTCCCCCTGAACTTAACATAAGTACAATTATCAACATCATTCTCCTTAAATCCAAAATTCCTTATGACTTCATCGAACTTAAGGTACCATTGCCTAGAAGCTTGCTTGTGCCATAAATGGATTTCTTTAGTTTGCATCCCAAATGTTCTCACCTTCCACAACAAAACCTTAGGTTGTGTCATGTAACGTCCTCATACAAGTCTCCATTCAGGAATGCAGTCTTGACGTCCATTTGGTGCAACTCTAAATCAAAATGTGCTGTGAGCGCCATTATTATTCTAAATGAATCTTTAGTTGAGACAGGAGAAAATGTTTCATTATAGTCAATGCCTTCTCTTTGTGTAAACCCTTTCGCCACAAGTCTCGCCTTAAACCTTTCGATGTTCCCTTTGGAGTCACGTTTTGTTTTGTAGACCCATTTGCAGCCTACTGTTTTGGCTCCATTAGGAATCTCTACTAAGTCCCATACACCATTATCGCCCATAGACTTAATTTCATCTTTCATGGCATCTAGCCATTTAGAAGAATCCTTACTCTTCATAACTTCCTTATAAGAGCTAGGGTCATCTACCTTCCCAATATCATCTTCATTCAAATAAACCTCATAGTCACTTGGGATAGCAGATCTCTCACTGCTCGATCTCCGACAGTGCATTAGTAGGCTCATTAGGCTGTTCATTAATTGTCACAGAAGGCTGTGAGGGCTCATCATTAGGTACTACACTTGTATTTTCAGAGCCCTCAATAGAAGGAGTAGCCACAGAATTAACTGGAGATGCAACAGGAGTTGCAACTACAGGATCAATCAGGCACAACCATTTGGGGCATGGGAAAATCAGTCTGTCGGATTAGCGGTGAAGCAACATAAATCCGCTTCTCTTCAAGATCAATTTTCCTAGGCTCCAAGTCACCACTGATGCCAACATTTTCCAAGAACACAACGTGCCTTGTTTCTACAAATTTTGTGGTACGAACTGGACAATAGAATCGATACCCTTTAGACTGTCAGATAGCCAATAAAATGACAACTCACGGTCTTGGTCTAACTTCCCAATTTGTGGGTTAAATACTTTAGCTTCATTGCACAACCCCACACATGGAGGTAGTTTAAACTTGGTTTCCTCCTATCCATAATTCATAAGGCGTTTTAGGCATCGATTTCATCGGGAACCCGATTGAGTATATGTGCAGCAGATCTTTAATGCTTCCATCCACAACTTTACTGAGCAAAGTGGAGTAACTTAACATACTTGAACCATGTCCATAAGTGTGCGGTTTCTTCTTTCCGCTACTCCATTTTCTTTGGGATCACTGCATTGAGTCTTGGCGACTATACCATTTTCTTGTAGAAACTCGCAAAAGGACCAGAATCGCCCATAAGTTGCGTGTCGCCCATAATACTCTCCCACGATCCGAGCGCACTACTTTAATCTTTAGATCGTGCTGATTTTCAACTTCACTTTAAATATCTTGAATTTATCAAGTGCTTCCGATCTCTCTTTAATAGGATAGATATAGCCATAACGTGAGTAATCATCAGTGAACGTAATAAATGAATCATAACCATCTACTGATGTCACAGGGAAAGGACCACATATGTCAGTATGAATTAATTCCAAAATCCCTGTGCTTCGAGTAGCACCTTTCTTTATTTGCTTTACATACTTGCCTTTGATACAGTCAAGGCAATGATCATCCGAATCATTAAAATCTAAAGGGTGGAGAATTTCATTTTTAATGAGACGTTCAATTCTCCCCCTCGAAATGTGGCCCAAACGACAGTGCCACAATTTCGACGAAGTCTCATCAATTCGCTATGCTTTTTATTCACATCACATACATTCATGGATATAGGAGAATCTTGCAGGGATAACATATAAAGCTTGTCGTGTCGGATGGCACGACCAACATTATCATTATTAAAATAAATCAAACACATTCCGTGTCCAAAATTACAAGAATATCCATCATTATCTAATAATGAAATGGAAATCAAGTTTCTTCTCATCGAGGGAACATAAAGAACATCATTAAGTTTCATTACAAAACCATTATTCAAAACTAAAGAAACCGATCCAATAGCTTGAATTTCGGCTTCCATCCCATTAGCCACTCTTAGGCTTCTTTCCCCTCTGAGACTTCTCAACATATGAAATCCCTGCAAGGAATTCGTAACGTGCACAGTGGCACCAGAATCAATCCACCAAGAATTTATAGGAAAATCAGCAAAAAATGCTTCATCAACAAAAGTAATTTCATAAGTACCTTTCTTGGCGAGCCATTTCAGCCATCCAGGGCAATTATCTTTGAAGTGGTCCTTCGACTGACAAAAATATCATTCATCACTTTTCTTCTGTCCACTTGAGCTCCCAGGACCTGAAGTGTTTTTAGGCGCCTTAGGGTGCTGTGGATGCTGTGGCTTCTGATAAGGGGAGTAGGCTTGCTCCTTCTTTCCCTTTCCTTTGTAGCTACCTCTATTTCTAGAGGGACCAGCTTTATTTGAGGAGCCGACTTGATTCACAAAATCAAGAGCCCTTCAAAGATTGAGCCTCTCTTCCTCTTGAGAAACATTAGCGATCACCTCGCTCATGGTCCACTTGTCCTTAATGGTGTTGTAGTTCACCTTGAAAGCTTCAAATCGCTTAGGAAGAGACATCATAATGTAATGGACAACGAAACCGTTAGAAATTGCCATGTCCATTGTCTTAAGTCTAGCAGCAATATTGATTATGGTCATAATGTGCTCCCGAACATTTCCAGTACCATTGTACTTAGTGTTCATGAGCCTGTGCATCAGTGTGGTAGCATAAACTTTAGAGGACCCCTTAAAGTGATCCTCGATGGAGGACAAATAGTCCTTTACCCTTTCCTTTTCAGGGATTGCTCCCCTTATGGCCTCACTGATGGAGTTTTTCATCACAGCAAGTGAAACACGGTTAGACCGCTCCCACTTCTCAGTATTAGTTTTATATTCCTTCATTTTGTCATCATAATTGTCCTCCTTCAAGAGGGAGCGACAGCTCATTGAATCTGAACGCGTAGTCCAGATCCAAGAGCTGAAAAGTCGTCATAAGTGTAAACTTCCATTTCTGGAAGTTACTACCATTAAGTGGCTCAATTGCATTAACATGAGCGGAAACAGAAGCAGCTGAAAAAATTTAAAATTTACATTAGGAAAACGCATAATTAATTTGCATGAAAATTAATCTTACGTTGGTATGATTAACAACATGCTTATAAGAATTTTTCGCATCACCGTTGGGCAGAAGCGAAAATTTAACATAATTTATGTCATGCAATTACAATTAACGTTGGTCAAAGAGTAACAGCATGGCAAAATTAAACATAATAAGATAAACATAATTGATGACATGCAATTACAATTAACGTTGGTCCAAAAGTAATAGCATGTCAAGATTAAACATAACCTTCTAATTGAATTTCTCGTTGGTTCCATTCAATTAGGGGCAGAGCATCACGCAGCGGAATTTTTTTTTTCATAATTATCCAGTAATAATTTCATAAGAGACATCAAATAATCATTAATTAAAAAAAATAGCTGCACACGCTGCGCGCAAAGAATGCACTAAACCGCCCAAAAAAACCAGACCGCCCATCAAAAAAACGCACATGCGCGCGCGCCTGATCCGCTCCAACGGCCGAAAATTCTCCACCCGAGACTTAAAAGCATCAAAAAACCCTAAACCTAATGCCATTCAGCCCATTCCTCCCGTAATACACGGAGCAGGCAACGGCGCAGGGAGAGGCGTGAGCGCGCGCGGCAGGCGGAGGCGGCGGCGGCGGCACGCTGGGGCTCCATCGGAGGCGGCCGCGGCGGCGGCCGATCCGCGAGTGGCGGCTCAGTGGCCGGCGGCGCGCGGCGGCGGCATGAGGCGGCGGCAAAATGCGCGCGGCGGGCGGCATGCGCGCGGCGCCCGGCGTCCGCGAGGCGTCGGCGGCGGCTCCAAAACAGAGCAGCAGACCGGCGACGGCGGCATCGCCCGTAAGAACCCCCCCTTTTTTTTTGTTCTTCCCATTCCCGATCCGAAGATCCATCATGATTTGGGGATTTCTAGGGTTCGGGATTCATCATAAACCGGGGAAAAACTTTAGGATTTGCACAAAAAATTGGATTCCCCTCCTTCTAACACGCTACCCGAGCCCAAAAGAACAAGATTAGCATTAGGTAAAACCCCAATCCGAAATGTGACCAAGCACATCAATGGACTAGGGTTCTAGGATGACTAGCAGGGGCTCTGATACCAAATGTTAGGTCCTTATCATCATGCACAACACATCATCCCACCAGTCTAGCATCTAGAACACCTAGGCTTAAGGGGGTTTAGAGTTGGACTCACGGTCGCCGATGAACGCCATGAGCGAAGACCCGTGCCTGCGTGATGCAGGCGTGAGGAAGAGTCGGTGAAGGTCCAAGAGCTCATTGCTCGGGATCATTGGCGTCCTCTGCAGATGGCGGTGACGGCCTTCCGTTGCTAGCGCGTGCGGCGAGATCGGATCGCGTTAGAATTTGTATGAGGTTTGTTACTCTCACGGGAACGTCGGTCACCCAGGAGAGGCTGAAGCCCTTGCCTTTTATATTGCGCTGTAGCAACGGGGAACCGTAACCATAATTTGGTAAGGCACCCCCGATCAGGGCGCTGAAAATCAGGGATGTGGGTTTCCCCACGTCTCCCTTATTCTCGGCTGTTTGGCCTGAGATCAATATCCAACATGATCTAGCATAATCCGTCTTGAAATTGAACCATCGGAACTTTAGATGTTTTCTGATCAGACAACTGAATTTTATCCAAGGAATGCTGCTTACAGAGACTTGTAGAGCAGTAAGGCATTAGCAGTTAGCAAACTAATAATAGATCAATATCCAGGTCCCGCCATGTGAGTTGGATAAAGTTTTAGGAGATGCAATAAATACTTAATTCCTTCCTAATCCAATGCAAAGTGGCACGTGTGCAACTTGTTCGTTTAATTCGTCTATTAATCAAACCAGTTAAACCGCATGCCCCTAGCCCCCTTCCCGCATCTCTTACCTTCATCTCGATAGCATTGCTGCTGACAACAAACTCATCCGCGCCGAGCTTCTCCAACGCCTCCTGCCTCTTCTCCGGCGACGTGCTGATCACTGTCACCTTCATCCCGAACGCCTTCGCGAACTTGACGGCGACGTGCCCGAGCCCGCCGAGGCCGAGCACGCCGATGTGCTTGCCCGGCTCGCACAGCCCGTGGTGCTTCATGGGCGCGTACACTGTTATCCCAGCGCAGAGCAGCGGCGCGCCGCTGTCGAGGGGCAGGCTGTCCGGGAACCGGACGACGAAGCGCTCGCTCACGACGACCAGATCGGAGTAGCCCCCGTAGGTGGTGGTGCCGTCCCTGTCGAGGGAGTTGTAGGTGAAGACGATCTTGGAGCAGTAGTTCTCGGACCCCTCCTTGCAGCTCTCGCAGGACTGGCAGGTGTTGACCATGCAACCGACGCCGACCTTGTCGCCCACCTTGAACTTCTGCACATTCTTGCCGACCTCGGTGATCAGCCCAACGATCTCGTGCCTGCATTTTTGCACTACTATTACTTTTGTTTTCAGAGCAACCAGCAGTTACAAACTTACAATTGTTGAAAGTTCAGACTTGAGAGTATTCAGATGCCTCTTGTTTGGCATGATATTGTCAGATTCAATGACAGTTCAGCCTAGTTCAGGCAATGAGGCAAGCATGTTATGACGTGAACACAACCATAATTGGTGAAGTAATAAGAGCGCGCACCCGGCAACAACTGGGTAGATGGCGTTTCTCCACTCGTTCTTGATGCTGTGCAGGTCAGAGTGGCATATCCCACAGTACAGTACCTTTATAGCGACATCGTCATCTCCAGTGTTCCTGCAGAATGGCAAGATATAAAACGCCATCACAAGCCAGTTCAGATAATCTATTCCATCGCAAGGCTCAAGTCAGAACACAAACTATTTCTCTATTGCACCCATTAGCTTCTTGCAAAATTGCAATGGTTGTCTTCAGAGTTTAGATTCAGAACTCAAAAGGAGACACCTAACCCCAAATGTTTCATAGCCATCTTTCCAGCCCCAAATGCAGCCCATGAAGTCCAATTCAACTTCATACCTAAGATTTCAACTAGTCAGGGATTAGGAAACTACAGTTTCACTTTTACTTATTTCACAGTATTAGGAGATTAAATGTGCCCCTAGCTTCAAATCAATTAAACAGCTGTCCACATGTTCTACCTCCCACAAAGTCTTGTACTGTTGTAGCTGAAAGAAGATCCATGGCCACAACTCACAAGAACACTAACAAGTGACCTGGCACAAAAGAGAAGGCAGGCAGCCTCTTTACCATCAAACAGCTGGTTGGACCCGTGTGTGCTTTTTTGGAAATGCATGTGTACATACAAAATTTGGTAACATCTACCATCTTCTACAAGTCTACATCCTAATTTCTCTCCCTACATGTACTGAATCTGCGTTAGCAACCGTAGTGTAGATCAGGAAGCACCGTGTGATATTCAGAAACGGAGACGACACTCTGTCCCCTCGAACTCGCCATGTGCAGCAGGGCCTACTGGTTGAGAAACTCGATCCATGCACGTAGCACCGCTCGTGAATGGACCTTCACTACCAGCTAGGAGGCCCACGTGAATGGACCTTTACTACCAGCTACGAGGCCCAGACTCCAGAAGGATATACTATACGAATACGAACAAAGGCAGATGAGAGGAGATGGTAGACTGTCATAGTAGCAACCAGAAAAGTTGCACAATGAAGAGATTGTAGCGGGTACAATAAATTCCTGCAGGAGTGGCATTGTCGCTCTCTGTATTAATTCACCTCCAAAAAATCTGATGAAAGGGTGCGTGCGGTTGGGATCTGACCGGATCTGGAACCAGATGCACACCATATT
The DNA here is from genome assembly GCA_036346255.1 of Ampelocalamus luodianensis. Lineage (NCBI taxonomy): Eukaryota > Viridiplantae > Streptophyta > Magnoliopsida > Poales > Poaceae > Ampelocalamus > Ampelocalamus luodianensis. Next base: position 58,978,461 of record CM070623.1, on the reverse strand, counting down.
TGATATCTTTATATAAGAAAATAATACAGTTTTTAAAAAGTATTACAAAAAATAGTCAAAAAAGGAAATTACAAAACTAGATCTATGTCGTCATTTCAATTAGTGATAGGAATCCTGTCGCCAATTTAGCTCTATGTTGCCAACTGAATCCCTGAATTACTCTTGTTTGAAGGAGGAATATGGCACTGGAGAAGTGTTTGTCGCTATTTCAATTGACGACAGAGGCTTGATTTACTTTTCTGTTGGCGACAGGGCTATTATTGCCAATTAAAATGACGATATCTTCCTGTCGCCAATTGAATTGACGACATATATTGTTTACCTTTGTATTTTTCTTTTTTAACTTATAATTTTTGTAATTCTCTTTTAATTATATTATTTAGAAAAAATCCACCATATATGGCCACGATTTTAAGTAGGGAGATAGTTGTAGACTGGTAGGTGAAGCAAGCAAGACTGGTTGGTGGATGGCTAGAGGTAAAACATGTATAACTCTACATATATGGTGCTTAGCTATCACAAATTCACCAGTCACCACAATCCATAGGATTGGTTAGAGTTCAGAAAGAGAGGTGTAGTGTTGGAATTGCAACCTACAAGGGTTTGCACTGTAGTAATTTAAAAAGATTTTACCGTGGATTGTTTTGGAACAAAAGGATTGAGCTAAAATATTCCAAGAACAGTAAGAAGCTAACTAAATACTTAATTTCAGGGAGAATGCGCCGTAAAAAAATGTTCCTTTTCCGCATGGAGCACAGCTGTTCGCAGTTGTAGTCATCATGCACAATAGGGTGACACTAGTAGTCTATAATCTTTGCCATGTAAAATCTTTAATGACGTGGATGAGAAAGAATAAGGAGAGAGAGTAAAACTGTTTGATATTGCAACAGACAATCTATAAAACCCTTATAGACGGTTGTTTCGTTGTTGTATCTATATTGTCTGTACAGTTTGTGGGGTCGTATATACATAACTTAAAGACAATCTATTGTATATGTTGCCTTTAATTTTATCTATAAATGATATGAAAAATATTACAGACAGCAATTATCTATATCATTGTATATGCTTTAATACCCAAAAGAACCACAAACTGACACGAGCAACACCACGACTTGTCGATGCATCCCATCGTTCTGCTGATCCATGCTCAGTTACCACACTTGTACAAGCGGAGAAATCAGAGGGGGAAAAAAGCTCCAGAAATGGCAACCGGCAGGTATTATCAGACGAGAGGCAGCGCGCATGGGAGCATCTACAATACCTTCGCGAGATGCGGATGGGTGAGAGGTGGCCGGAGGCGTCGTGCGCCGCGAGCCCCAGCGCCTTCCTCGGGTGCTGCTGCTCCGCCGCCGCCGTCGGCGCCATTGCGGCCCGGAAGAAGCTTTTCCTGCGAGGGCGCGGCGCTTTTAATCACGGGCAGGAGGAGCTGGAGTCGTTGAGAGCCGCGTTTTGTGGCGTTGCGAGTAGCGGTGTGCTGTCTGCGCTGCTCTTTTATACCGACGCGAAACCGTGCTGCTGTGTTGCACGCCGGGCAGGGGTCAGAGAGGGAGAGAGTGAACCCCGGTCAGGTTTTCAGGATCGTGATCCTAGGTAGAATGGTTTTTCGTTCAACAAATTAGATCATAGAATCAGATTGTAGAATTACGATTCTATCATATTTCTAAAAGTATATATATTTTATATAAAAATTGAGTTATGTCTTCAAACATGCAAGGATAATAGAATTTTTGAATTTTTTGAATTAAGTTTCGTAAATTTGAGTACACTTATCCATTTTACATGCGTTTAAGTTTTTTATTTTTTTTGAATTATTTTTAGTAAAGTAATCATTTAAAATCTAATATGTTAATGTTTTTTTTACCTTAGAACAACACGCAAACAGAAGAAGAAAAAACAAGCCCGGTTAGGTTTTCAGGATCGTGATCCTAGGTAGATGGTTTTTCGTTCAACAGAATTAGATCATAGAATCAGATCGTAGAATTACGATTCTATCATATTTCTAAAAGTATATATTTTTTATATAAAAACTGAGTTATGTTTTCAAACAAGCAAGGATAATAGAATTTTTGAATTTTTTTGAATTAAGTTTCGTAAATTTGAGTACACTTATTCATTTTACATGCATTTAAGCTTTTTTTGAATTATTTCTAGTAAAGTAATCATTTAAAATCTAATATATTAATGTTTTTTTTTTACCTTAGAACAACAGTAAACAGCAAAAAACAACAGTAAAATAAACTATTACAACTTAAATTAGCAATAAGTAATATGAATTTTTATATGTTGATATAGTTTGTTGTCATGATCACGATCCTATCCTAACGATCCTATCTAATTCTATACGATTCTACTGTTAGGAGCACGATTATATAAAATTCCTATACATAGCAAATGCTTCGTAATTCTTATGAGATCAGTTTTTATCTTCCAAATAGGACTCAACTTTTACGGTGGAAAGCCCATACCTCAACTCAATTACTGCCGTGTACATTTTTTTTTAGACCAAGAACGATTCTCTTCGTTATTTAATAGGGCTACAATCATGCTGCAAGGCTTACAGCAAGAACTTAGAAGTAAGGTTCAACCATATACATCTAGCCATATGTGGAGTAGCTTGCTTGGCACAAAAATGCACAACCAAGTTTGCATTCCTCCTTACATGAACTAAATCAAATGAAGAGAACAAAGAACAAAGAACTAAACGCACCATACAATACATTTTAACACATGTACTTTGAAAGTTGGACTGTTTGCTTTGTTTGCATTGTGATACTAGTATTTTTTAAGGGGTATTTACGTGTAGTCAAATGCACCTCTAATTCACACCTTTTTTGAACTGGAGGTGCAATTGAAGCGACACAAAACAAAACTTATTAGAAAATTATAGTGGGCTTTCCTTTGATGTGCCATGAGGGCCCAAAACTAACGGGCCAAGAAACAGCGTGAGCAGCGGCCTAGTTACCGCTAGATACACAGGCCTCCACTCCAGGCTTATATAAAGGCCCAACTCGAGCCCACTTATAAATACGCCCTCATTCTTCTTCCCACTTACTCGAAGCACCACCAATTACCAAACCAGAGACCGAACAGGCCAAGGCGAGAGCGCCCCCTCGAGAGATCTCCCACTCGCCTCCCCTCGTCGCCGTCGAATCGCCTCCGCCTCGTCGCCGGCGTAGAGAACCGCGCCCACCGATGGCCTCCCCCGACCTCCTCTTTAACCTGCGCAACCTCTTCTACCTCGGCGCCTACCAGGCCGCCATCAACAACAGCGACGTCCCGGGCCTCGACGCCGACGCCGCCGCCGAGCGCGACGCCATCGTATTCCGGTCCTACATCGCCCTCGGATCCTACCAGGTAAGAGCGCCTATCCGCGACCCGCGGTGATTCGGGGGTACGTTTGGCTGGCTCTGATCTGTGTACGTTTGCGTGTGGCTTCGCGCAGCTGGTGATCAGCGAGATCGACTCCTCCGCGGCCACGTCGTTGCAGGCGGTAAAGCTGCTCGCGCTGTACCTCTCCGGCGATAAGGTTAGCGCGCTGAATCTGATCTGTCGATTGTGTTATGTCCCCGCTTTTGGTCTGTGGATTTAGATCTGGGGTTGTTTCGGTGTGGTTTGCTGTCATTTAAGGGTCAGATCTGTCAGTTTACATTGAGTGATGTGATCCGGGGTTAGATCCAATGCATCGTTTTGCATTCCAAGAGGCTGGGGCAGTGGCGGACCCAGGATTAAATTTTAGCTAGGGCAGCGTCATAGCGCCGTGACCGTCTTCTCCGGCGTCGACCTCATCCAAAGTATTGATCCCATCCATGTTGACGATCCAACTCTTCTCGACTCCTTCCCCGTATTGGCTCGAAATAAACATAAAAATCCAAACAAACCTAGCATTATATGATTCGAAAATTCGGAGTGAGAAGTTGGAGAGAAAGAGCGGGTACCGTCCCCCCGCCGCCCTGCACGCCCCCCTCTGGCCTCGCTTGCAGTCGCAGACACGCCGTGGAACCGTGCCTTCACCCTGCCGGCCTACCGCTGCCGTAGTCTTATTGCTCCATTTCTACCAAATCAAACAAGTAACGAACGACAACACATTTCAGTAGTCAATACTGTATTTGATTTCGATACCGCCCTGCGCGCCCCCCTCTGGCCTCGCTTGCAGTCGCAGACGCGCCGTGGAACCGTGCCTTCACCCTGCCGGCCTGCCGCTGCCGCAGTCTTATTGCTCCATTTCTACCAAATCAAACAAGTAACGAACGACAACACATTTCAGTAGTCAATACTGTATTTGATTTCAACGTGTGAATGGTAAAGAGTAAAAACTTATCACCTAGATACTTACTATTGGAGCTTTTCCCCATCTTATTGCTGCCTTAATTGCTCATCTTGACTTGACACAAATTCACACAATCATGGAATCAATCAATCACTGAATCACAGTATCACACAAAATCACAAATCACAATGTTCAACACTTCAATAGTTCAACTTAACACTTGATTACTTGAAGAGTTGAAGTCTTGAATGGATCACAAAATCACAGTTGAACACTTCATTACTTGAAGTCTGACTGGATCACTGGAGTACTGGAGTAACTGTACTGCAGTGGACAGTGGCCGAGTGGGAGAGCGCAGACGCCGGAGGCCCAGAGCGGCAGAGTCGGAGCAAACCGCCGCGCCCCTTGGCCCTTGCGCCCTTGCCGGGCTGCAGCCGCTCGGCGCGCGCGCTTGCCCTTGCCGCTTTGCCTTGCCGCCGCGCGTGTGCCGCCACCACGCACCTCGCCGCCCGGCCGGCGGCCACGCATCGTGCCCTCACCGCCTCACGGCCTCGCCCTCTCCCCTCGCCCGCCGCCGCGCGCCTCACGTCGTGGGCTCGTGGCCGCTAGGGTTGGCGCCTGCCTTGGCCGGGAGGAGGAAGGACCGAAGGAGCTCCATCGCATCTCCTTGAGTGAGTTGAGTGGGATGTTGGGCAGTTGGGCTCTTTTCTTCGGCTGGGCCGCTGGGAAGGGGGGGTTTCACGCCGGATGGGAGCTCGGGCGGCTGCCCGAGCTAGCCCGAAGGGTGGGTCCGCCCCTGGCTGGGGGATTGACGAATCTCTCCACCCTTGTTGGTCAATACCATTTATACTGAATTACATGCTGTTTAGTGTCTGAAACTGTTAACGTTAGCTCAACTGCACAATGGGTGTTTGGCTGTGTTCTGAGAACGTTTTCCTAGAGACCCACGATGTATCAGGGATTTACTAGCATTCAATAATATATATCAGATTGGTACTCTGTGCTGGGGCGGAAATGCCTCTCCTCCCCACCCTACCAGAACACGTTGTCGATGACATGGAACTAATACAACAATGGCAATTTAGTAGTACCAACACTTCGTCAACACTGTTCGATGTGTTGGTGTGTTACATATGTTGGACACATGACATGCTGCCTGGAAGAATTGTTGATGCAACTTATGCCGGGACCTATGAGCTCTGATGACATGTGCTGTATAAGGTTGCTAAAGTGTGAAGGGCAGCTAATCTCTGCACCATTTAATTAGAAAAATGCAAATTCGCTTTATGTAATGCTGGAGAAATAAAGACACTATCCTAGCTTCAGACCTTGATGAAATTTAAGAGGACAGTGATAGAAAAAAAATCATTTCTGAAAGCATTTGCTTCTTAGTCAAACCAAAATTAGATCAGGCAAAGATATTGCATGAGATTATTTTTACCTAAGAGTGTATGTTTCCCCCAAACCAGAAGTAACTACACCTGGCAAATTGATAGTTGGTGAAAAATCATTACAGCGCGGATAGCACACTTGTGCATGATGGATGCGTCTGTTGTTTTGGACTTTAAAGGTGCTCCTGTTTAAATCTGTAGTATTGCACGATAGTGAAACCTCATATGTATATATCAAGGTTCCAACAAGATGATGGTATGCTCATAATGTATTTCAAATTTTAAACAGCCTGCTTTTGGTGCATATTATACTAAAATTTTATTAGTATAGCTTGAACATAGAAAGATGCGTGGTAATTTCTTAATCTTTCCAATTATTTTTTCTTCCCATTCCATATATACTGAAATGCCTATATGTTATTTCTTTGTGCAACTTTGAAGGAAGGTGCAATCTCCAGTCTCAAGGAATGGTTGAGTGATTCAGCAATAGGAAGCAATCCTGTTCTGCGATTGATTGCTGGAATTATATTTATACATGAGCAAGACTACAATGAGGCTCTCAAGCACACACACTCTGGGGGAACTCTGGACCTGTGAGTTTCTTTTTCCCTCTATCTTTAGATGGTTTAGCCTTTCAGTAGTGAATTCATTGTTGCATAGCCATAGATGAGAGTGAGCAGAAGCAAATGCTCTTTGTGAATTTTGATCTCCTCAGGAGAATGGTATGCAAGTTTATTTGGTTTCCAGTAAGAAAAATCAAAAAAATATTTTTGAAAAGGTAAGCTATATTGCAGTTTTCGTCACATCGGTCATTACTTCAGGAATATCTTGTTGAATGTGATGGTTTAAAGTTGGACTGTTGGATGGAAGATTCATTATTATATCTTAGATGTGCTTTTGGGTAGCAAGATCATTGATAGATGATTAGATGGTCATATTTTTGGGATGTACTGTACTGTGATTGGTTGTCTGGCACATGTAGTATGGCTTCCCAGATTTGTATTTTTGACATTGCTAATTTATGAATTCACTGTGAACCTAGGTGGTTGGCATATTATGTTTTAGTGTGTCCTACATCCATGAAAGTATACTGAGTGTTGATGATCTGATGTCTTGATTACAGGCATGCATTGAATGTGCAAATCTTCATTAAGATGCACCGTTCAGACTATGCTGAGAAGCAATTGAAGATCATGCAGCAAATTGATGAAGACCATACACTGACACAACTTGCAAATGCATGGCTGGACATTGCTGTTGTAAGTAATTTCACAGTCTAATGTCATGAAGTACTGAAGTTTTAGCTTTGCATTGGGCTCTGCTGGAAACAGGTGTTTATCATTATTTTAATCTATGGTGCAGGGTGGCTCTAAGATCCGTGAAGCTTATCTCATATTTCAAGACTTTGCTGAAAAATACCCGATGACAGGAATGGTTCTAAATGGCAAGGCAGTTTGCTGTATACACATGGGGAGCTTTGAGGAGGCTGAGACTCTATTGCTTGAAGCATTGAACAAGGTTAGCATTGATGACCCCCATTTCAATGAAAGAATTAGCAACAAAACATGTGAAATTTGGTATTTTACACGCACAAGGATGTAATGTTCAAGACAAGGTACCAAAAAACACCTGTTTTTATTCTTGTAGGATGCAAAAGATCCAGAAACGCTTGCCAATCTTATTGTATGTAATCTCCACCTTGGCAAGCCGTCATCACGATTCCTCAGGTACTAAGCGTAACCCAAATATACAGTTTGTACTCCTGCTCAACTGCTTTTTAGTTCATTGGTGTAGTACAATGGCATTGTCATGCTATGTCAAGCGAGCTTTCCTTATGGATCCTAGCTAATTTGGTAGATACATGCCAAATTAATTTTAGAAAATACTTGTTAGCGAATGCATATGGATTGCACATATAATCTCTTCAATATGTATCAAGGGGAACCATTATTAGCCAACAATATTCAAAAAAATAAATTTCTAGCAAGACAAACTGAGACCCTGTGTAGAATTCATGTTTCCACCTACTTGTTTTAAGCTTAACGTTAAAGAGGCCTAAACTTTCAAGATTAGCAGTTACATAATTAAATTGAGAATGCAAAAGGCAATAGAAATTAGCATTCTGGTCGAAATATCTAGTGTTCACAAAGCTGCCACCTTGGAGCAATATTTGTATTTTGCTCTCACTTGTCACTTGTCAGCTTTGGAACAGTAGCCACTCAACTATTTTAGTCGAGTGCTAGCAATTGTACGATTGGCCCAGCTATTTGAGAAACATGGACTACTATCTGTTGATCTCGGATGTTGCAAGACGTGTCAGGAGTAGGACCACAGTCAGATTGTCATGAGATACTTTTCCCATTTGAACTAGCAAATCGTTCTCTCTTATTCTGGTGGTTGAATTTGTCTGTTCTAGTTTTGTGCAGAACAGCTATGTTTTTTGGCCTCTGATCCTGATTTTGCGTATCTTGGACCACCCTAAACTTTTTTTAAAATCAATTTATGGTTTATGATATATGTGAGACATCAAGATTAATGACTTCACAATTGATCTTATAAAAACTACTGGTGTGATGCCTTGTTCTGGTAGATTTTGGACGATAACCCGCGGAGCATTTTCCTTGCTTTGTTTCGTTATTTAGCACCTGCTCAGTGATCGACGGAATTTACTATTTTAATGAGCAAGTGTATCTTGCTTCTAACTTTCGTTGCTTCTGCAGCCAGCTGAAACTATCACATCCTGATCACGTGCTAGTTAATCGTGCCGCATCGTCGGAAGATAACTTCGAGAGGGCTCTCCAAGCCGTCGCCTGAACTCGCCCGCCAAAACCCCTGCCAGATTGCAGATAGCACATTGATCCCGTGTTCCGTTTTGAGTGCCTTAACACAGTGAAGTGCGTTGGTTTTCGGTATCTGTTTTACTTTACTCATTGGTAATACTACCCGGCCAATCTTGTACCCAAACGTCTTCTGTATAAACGAACATGTAGAATCTTGAGTGGTGACATTTGTCGTCAACATCGACGTCTTGTTATATTCTGCTGGATTAGTACACGGTCGATTCTTGTTGTGAGCGACGTTCATCGAATCATGTAAACGACTTGTGCGCTGTGCAGTGCTGAACCTGTCGCTGATTTCGTGTGCCTAGCAATTTGGCATGCCTGAGTTTCGACGTCTGTACTGGTAGTACCCCTATGCAGGCCTGTACGCTCAATCTTGTCTGCCGGACGTATGTCGCTGGAGAAACAGCCCATTTAACACTTATTTGTCATCGAAAGTTTGCATTATCCTTTTAGTGTCACTTTTAGTGTCACTGATACGTAGGTTTAGACTTCACATGTCAGCGATACAATCAAAGATCTTGGAAATTTTGAATGGCATATAAGGAATTAAGCCTTCATTTGAAGAATCCGAGGAGACGTTTGACCATCCTTTTATTTACATGGTTGGTAAACAGATTGGCACCAAGCATAAGCGATTGTCGAATCAAGCATACAGTGCTTTGTCGACTTTGCGCTACAAGCTGGTTATTTAGCATTTGGAGATCGGCGAGCGAGTAATACAATTTATTGAGCTCCTTTAAGAGGTCCATCTAAAGCATGCGGTTCATTGTACAAACTGCACTGTAATATAATCCCTCATCAGGTGCACTTCATTGCTGATCGATGGTCATGTCGATAAAACTATCCCTGTGTTTTTCGATACCACAAGTAATTAATGTTTTTTGTCCTGAAGAAAGTCGGATCGATGGTGCTCCAACATGACAGTAGGAATGTAGGATGGGATTCCTTTGCCACTTCCGGAACAAGATGAGCAACATCCAAGCAGAACCACCGATCCAAATTGAAATTAAACCTCCAGATTTCAAAAAAGAAAGAAGATTGAAAACCACCACTTGACCATACAACTCACTCGGCTCCTTTTTTTTTTATCACAGACAAACTTTCTTTTCTTTCGCGTCAACTTAAAAGAAACCATGCAAGTTTTTTAAAGGGGAAAAAACATGAACGTTCTACCAATGCATGCATATTGAACATCGGTTAAAATAAGCACACTAAACTAGAGAAAAAAACATCATCTTTTTTTAACCACAACACCTTTAATTTAAGTTTATTAAGTACAAGTCACATGTTTTGTCTATTAGATCAATATTTAATCATATGACATATCAATCTCTACATAAATTTAATGGTCACAACAATTAATTTAAATTTTAAAAAAAAATTAGACGACTTAGAAATAGTAAATCCGTTAATTTAATAGAAAGTTGACAGGTTTCGTCAACCATGCATGCATCTGCCTTAAAAAAAACATGCATACATCTGAAAGTTCATATAAATTACACACACTTTATTCATAAATCTTCCAAATTACTACAAACCAAAAGATCACAACTCACACTTATATACGCATGGTACACTATTTGGTACACAATTACACAATGCACATATTCCACAGCTCCACACCACAAGTCAGAGCTCATGTATATATAGACTACATGTGATATATATTGTATGTATAACCAGAGATTCAAGATTCATATAATTAAGTACGTACTTTGATAACTTAATCCATGCATGCAGATGCAGGTGGTACTGATCAATGAACTTAAGGGCACTGGAAGCTGGAGGGCACGTGTTTGCCGCAGTCGTTGACGAGCACCTCGATGGCGATGGGCAGCACGAGGCTGACGACGAGCGCCTTGGCCTTGATGGTGGTGCAGAGGCAGAGCGCGGCGTCGAGGTCGGCGACGCCGGACAGCAGCGGGCAGCACGCCTCGCTGGCGCTGCCACCGATCACAGCGTGAACAAGGCCGTTGAGCGCGTCCACGCACGCCAGCAGCTTCAGCGTGTTGATCGGGCACTTGCCCGTCGGCGAGGGCGTGTACGGCGGCGGCGGGCACGGCACGGACGACGGCGGAGGCTTCACCTTCGGGGGCGGCGGTGGAGGGGGAGGCTTCGGCTTCGGGCAGTGGGGGCATGCCGCGGCCGGCGCGAGCTGGGCGATCAGGGAGAGAGCCAGGAGCAGGAGGGGCACAATGCGGTGGTTCTTGGCAGCCATGGCGGCTCTTCGGCTAGACTTAGTTGGTGTGAGGGAAGCGGGAGAACGGGGAGACTGCTTATATAGGCGAAGTGATGGCGTCTTGGTGTCATGTCTCGGTGGCTGAGATTGCGGTTGGCGTCGAGCTGGGTTGCTGCTTCGACGAAGTAATGGCGCGCGGTCGTTTGTCATTTCGTTCTTGGAGTCGCGCGTGCATGTGAAGTTGTGGGGTCTGCATGTCGCGGTTAAATCGACAGTCGAAGCCAGGTTTTTACTGTCGCTCGCTACATGTTCTCTTGTTTTTGAGCACGTTAGTCTCCATTTGGAATGAGAATAAGTCCATTTTACATTTTTGAACTTTGTGCTAAGTTCAAATTACACTCTGAACTCCAAAATAGTCTGATTTGCACCCTCGAACTGTCAATACCGTTTGGTTTACACCCCTCAGGCCGAAAACAGGTGGTTTTGGGCCTACGTGGCACTCGGGCCCACTTGTCAGACTCCAAATAAGAGAGAGAGAGTGCTGGCGTCGCTCATTCCTCCCCAAATCTCTCCTCTCCACTCTGTCCTGGGGCCGCCACCTCTTCGCCTGGCCGCCTCCGGTTCCGCCGCCTTTGGGTTCAGCCCACGCTGCTCGCCGGCTCCGGCTCCTCCCCGCGTCCACGCGTGCCTCCCTGGCTTTCCCGTGCGGCTCGGCCCCATCCTCACCTCCTCTTGTGCGGGCGCTCGGGCCTTGTGCGGCGCCGGCGGTGGGGTGGCACGGGGAGGAGGAAGGGGTGCACATGGGCTGCGCCTGGGGGTGGGGAGGCCGGCGGTGGGGTCGGGGAAGCCTGGGGGTGGCCGTGGTGGCGGGGCGGCGGCGACCGTGGGCGGAGGAGAAGGAGTGGCGGCGGAGAAGAAGGGTGGAGGTAGGGGAAGAGTAGAGGGGGATTGGGGGCGCGAGGTGACGCAGCAGGTTCAGTGAAACACTCACCGGTGCGGTCGAACGGTGTTAGGGTGGTGGTGGCCGAAACCGGGCGAAGATGGGGGCTTTGGCTCCGACGGCTTGCTCGGCGGCGAAGAAGAAGAGGGGAGGTGGGGGGAAAGTGGAGGGCCCTAGGAGGCACGGGGTGACGCGGCCGGTGTGGTGAGGAACTCACCGGAGGTGGCGAACGGCGAAGAGGCAATGCGGTGGAGACAGGAGCTCGGCTCCGGCTTTGCGTTTGAGGAAGAAGGAGGGAGGAGAAGAAGGGAGCCGCCAGTTCGGTGTCCTGGTGCTGCCTCCAAATGGAGCAGCCGCCGGCGCCGCATGCCCCGCACGTTCCCCTCCTGCGCCCGTGACTCCTCCCTCTCCCCGTCGCCGCTGGCTCCGCGACCAGCTCCTCTCCAACCCACAAGCACGGATCGAGTGGACTCGGGCTTGAACCTCGGCCTCCACATGTACAGGCCCATGACGACCGGAGGGGAGGAGGTGGGCAAGAAGCTCCCCGTGCTCGTCTACTTCCACGGAGGCGGCTTCTGCATCGGCTCCTGCACCTGGCCGAGCTTCCACACCGGCTGCCTCCGCCTTGTCGCCGAGCTCCCAGCCGTCGTGCTCTCCTTTGACTACTGCCTCGCGCCGGAGCACCGTCTCCCGGCCGCCCACGAGGACGCCACCGCGGCCCTCTAGCTCCACGACTAGCTCCTCTCCATCCCATGGCTCGCCGACGAGGCCGACTCAAGCCAGGTGTTCGTCTCCGACCAACGTGGACGCTAACGCGGCGAAACCGCCCAATGTGGATGCCAACGTGGCCCAAAACCACCTGTTTTCGACCCGAGGGGTGTAAACCAAACGGTATGGGCAATTCGAGGGTGCAAATCAGACGGTTTGGGAGTTCATGGGGTATTTTGGACTCGGCGCAACGATCAGGGGTGTAAAATGGACTTATTCCTTTGGAAAAAGTGCATTTGACCCCGAACTGTTACGAAAGTCTGAAAATCAATCATCAACTATGAAATCAGACACGCAACAACTTTCAACTCTAAAAATAATTTAGTTTACCTCCTGAGACCAAAACCACCTTGATTTTGCTAACAGGGCATCCACGTTAGCATTCATGTCACTGTATTTTGCCACCTCATCAACCAAATCAACTCCTCTCTCTTTCTCCATCTCCCCTCTTCACTCTCCCTGTCTAACATCATCTTCTCCAACTCTATCTTCTCCCCTATGTCTCTCTCTCTCTCCATGCCTCCCTTCCTCCCCTCTGATTCGACATGCACCGATGGGTCGCGCTGCCACCGTCCCCTGCCTCGTCGTCTCGCTCTCCCCCACACCGTCGGTGCCCCCTCCGTGTTCTGCCTAGTCCTCGACTTGCTAGTGACCAACATAGCTAGCACGAGGGATTTGTTCACCTCCTCCACTTCAATCGACTTGGGTCTCGGGTAAATTATGAAGTCCATGATGGATGCTCCCTTCCTCCTCCCTCCAGCTTCCCTCTCGATGTCGCCGCCTACTCTTGCTGCGCTCCCTACGCCAATGCGTTGCCGTTGCCATCAACCGCGAGCTCTAGCAAAGTTGTCACTGTTGGTCGTGAGGTTCAACACCCCCTCCCTCACACTAATGTGTCGCCGTTAGCCACGAGCTCTAATAGCGCCATCACTGTCGGTCATGAGGTGCAACATTGCCCTCCCCCATGTCGCCGCTGCCGTCCTCGAGGTGTGTCGCCTCTGTCTGTGAACTCCACTGTCGTTGTCGTCCTCGAGCTTCACCACCATGCCACGCTCAAGGTGCGCTGCCATTGTCCTCGAGCTCCACTACCGCCCATTCCGAGTTCCTAGACCTCGTGATGTGGGTAGAGAGTCTCGGGGAACCCTGGAGCGGCGGTCACCGGGTGCGGTGACGGAGTCGGTGGTGCGGTCGAGCATGGGCAACACTCCAACGGAGTTGGTCCAGCCGAGGAGGTGGATCACACGAATCCAGGTGCCCTCGTCGTCGGACTGCCTCCTCTGCCCATTCCGGTCGTAGATGTTGAGCACGGTGGGCGGGAGAGGAGTCGACATGGTGATGGCGACCGGAGCTACACCACGGAGGGCACAACGCGCAAAGGCAAGAAAGTCCACGAGGTTGCGGCATTTGTTTAGGGTGACGGATTTGAAGCTTAAGCACGGGGCTACGGGATGGGCGATGGCTGGAGATGAGAGCTTGTGGAGATGGGAGAGATATGGGAGGAAGAAGAAGATGAAGGAAGGAGAATGGGAGATAGAGGATGACATGTGGGTCCACCTTATTTTTATTTGCCGATAGTGATGACTAGTTGCCATGTCACCTAAAACCAGCTCACTTGTCAAAAACCACTGTCATGTTAGCTTAAAACCAGAGTGGAATGGACTAAGAGAGGTAAAATAAACAGTATTGATAGTTGAGGGGGTCGAGTGTTTGGTTTAGCGGTTCAGGGTTGATTTTCGAACTTTCAGAAGAGTTTAGGGGTGCCAAATGAACTTTTTCCTTTTCCTTAATGCGGTAATTTTGTTAGACAAGAGAGTACAAGCTGGAGGAAAGAAATATCATGTTTGTATGGGGCTTCTTGTAATTTATCAATTAGAGAAAAGAAATAAAAGAAAAGGTGGGGCCCACTTGTCATAGGGAGAAGAGGAAGGGATAAGGTTGGAGACTTGGTTTCCAACGAGAGGCAACGCTCGAGAGGGGATAGATCCCCTCTCTTCGGTCCGGTGGCGCACTCGGGGCGATTTTTGCGCCAGTCGTTGGCAGCGTCGTGATGCTTCTCCTCTTCTTCTTAAGGGATCCTTCTCCTTCTTCTTTTTCCCCGCATGGGATATCGAGTTATCCTGAATCTGGTTTTTCCTCTCCTCTCTCATGTTTTGGTTTCGAGCTCGGGGCGTGTGAGCTGCTGTGGTTGAGCATGGAGCCGCTGGTAGTGAAGTTCAGCCTCCTCATCCTTGCACACTCCTTGTTTGTCTCCTTGCGCCACCTCCTTGTTGAGGTAGCTGAGGAAGCTGGGGCGGCGCGCCATTGAGGTTGGGTCCAGCCGGCTCTATGCGTGCTTTGGTGAGAAGGAAGGTTTCGGTGTGGTGGATTCGCTCCTTGGTGCATTCGGCCTATGCATATTGCTGTTGATTCTTGTGCTGCATTTTCCCTATACCTCGACTTCACTATTGGTGTGCCCCGAGTTGTGAAGAGCGACATTGTGTCTCTGATGATCACGTTCGTATACCGCGGCACAGCGGGCCGATTGGTTTTCTAAGACAGCGCCTCGGCGTGCCTTGCTGGCCGACTCCATGGCTTTGAGTGCCAGCCACTCAGTGAGTTTGCACTTTCATATTATTTTACTTTACTGCGCATAGTGTGATGTGCTAGTGCTAGTTTCATATTATATTTGTTTTACTCTAGTACTGGGGGACTTTGCATGGTAATTATTGTGGACTCGGTATATGCTCGATGAGGATTTGAGGTCACTATGAAATTAAATACGACAATTTGGATATAAAATTGGTCTTAAGCTTGTAGATTACTTGTTGTTTACTATTTTGTCATATATATCTTGATTGTCTGTTCCTGTGAGCTATTAGTTCATTCACTGTTATTTATCATTGTCAATTGGTATCTAAAAAGCTTGTTTTTTTGGCTCATTTACTTGTTGTGCAGTGAACATTGAATTGTTAAATGCTTTAATGCTTTATATGACTGGTTAGTTTAGCAAGATTTTATTTTAGCTCAAGGCCTAATTTATTTAAGAGATATTAATGCCATATTTAAGTTGTGATTGAAACTTGACCTAAGTGGCGAGGAGGTCAAGAATTAATTCTTGAGCAGCCTAACATCTGAAAGCAATAAGTAACTAATTAAATCTAAGCAATACGCTGATTTTAGTTGTCCATAAGTTATATGTTTTGATTATATTATCTCGTTTAATTGTCATGAGAAGGCCACATGTTATATTCAATTCTTACATGTTGCTTCTGTCGATTATATGCTGCTGAAAATATGCTTTTATGATCACACGTATTGCTGAAATTATTTTAAATATTTGCTAAAACCACTTAATTTACAACACATCATCCGGGAGATCCAGTACCTAACCCGGCATAGATATGTCTTACAAGACAGCATGCTCCACTAATCAATTACACATTTACACTATGGAAATAATTGCCTAGTTAGAATTTGGAATTGCCTACTAAATACTAATCAACTCGTATACAAGCAGCAGGTTCTCTGTTCTTGTTTCTAACATGCACCATATGCATGCATGGGCCCTCACTCCATTCAGTCCATTGGCACTGTCTTCAGATATTTAGAGGACCAGCTATTTAGGTGGCCAAGCTAGCTACTGTGTTCTTTTCTTATATTATTTCATTCAATCATCTGTACCACACTACAAATCTAGAGGATACGAAAACTTCTTCAAAACTAGAGAGAGACTACAAATCTAGAGGATACGAAAACTTCTTCAAAACTAGAGAGAGACTACAAATCTAGAGGATACGAAAACTTCTTCAAAACTAGACAGAGAGAGAGCTCTACCTCTGCCCCTACCGTGCGCCGAAGGGTGCACATCTCCGCAACTGGATCCACCGAGTCGCAGTTTGGACTTATAGATGCAAGTGGTCGATGCCTCTCGGCCATCCGTACGGGTACACTACGCAGCAGACTCAATTATCATACGCATTTCTGTATAAAAAACACTATCAACCATAGATTTTGTTGATGAGAGGATAAATCAACGGTTGATGAGAAGGTGACGGGCCGGTCTCTTCCAAGAAGGGCAACGTCAAGCAATAGAGGCCCCTTGGAGGGGAGGGCGGGGCGCTCACGGTTTGGCGGCTTCCCGTGCCGACATCCATGCATAGCTATCTGTCATCTATCTCTCTCTCGATCTCTTTAGTCTTTCACCACCATTAATCTCCTACTTTGAATTTGAAGAATGCTTACATACGAGATAGCTTCGATCTGTGATCCTTCTCATTCGACTCGTGTCTTCTTTGGACGCCACAAGACCTTCCGTCTTTGTGTTACATTGATTGCTGGTCCGTTGTGCGATCGACACAAATCGATCGATCAGTCTCCCTTGCTGTCTTCCGGCTTGCAGTTGATCTTTGGCTAGCTAGCTGTAGTTGCTTTATCTCCTTCCAGAAATCTATGTTGCTTATTTACCACTAGTAGAGAACTAGCACTCGGAAAATAATCCTATAGGACCTGGTCCACAACTCCATTGATGTAGACTAACTCAACTGCATGACACGTGTCCTTTCGCGAATCTCAAAGCGTGACGTAATAGCCTTCAGTATTCAATTCATGAAAATTCACATCAGTGATTTATGAGGCTGTGCGCATTGAGATTCGTAAAAGGACACGTGTCACATGATAGAGTTGATCCACATCAATAGAGTTGTGGACTAGGTCTTATAGTATTATTTTCCCTCTAGCAGTGCCCTATTTGGAAGGGCTCCGGCTCCTAGTCTGAACCTGCTAGAAGCTTTACACGGTCTCCTAGATGATATGCAATTGTATCTTTTTACTGTTTCAACCCGTGATTAGTACAGCCGGTGTGACATGCATCTATATGTACTCTTACATCTGAAGGCCATGATACAAGTCTCACTAACTGTTGTTGCACGTAATCTAGATATGTAAATAAAGTCTAACTAATTTGTCTCTTGAGGTTGCACGAAATATGAGGGCAATTAGCCGGATCAATCACCTGATCTGATGGACGGATGGGGTCGGTCTTTTATGCGCGTGCACACTTGGGGGGGATTACAATTATGGGACGTACGGCAACTACGTATCAGTAGTATTGATCAAGGGAAAAAATTTCAGAAGGTAACAACTACAGAGATATTTCGAAATTTGAAACTGTAGTATTTTCAAGAGTTGAAACGAATAACATGTGATGAACACTCTTCTTCGACTAACTTTATTGAATGTGATGTTACGTCTAGCAGCTATCTCACTCCACATGCATACGAGAGAATTAATGCATTTTTTTCTTTCATTGTTGGTCAAAGAAATCACGCAAGCGAGGCTCGGGAACAGCTTATCTAGCAGCGGATGCAAAGGAAGAAAGCAAAGACGTGGCCCAGACCGAAGCTGAAATGAACTTGATCACCCGGAGAAGATTAGATTATATCGAATTTGATAGGAATATATTTTCGGAAGATACGGCCAAATCTTATAGCCCTGTCTGAGTTAGTGGACAGAATAGTGTAGATTTAGAAGCATGCGAGCCTCTTGGCTACGAACAGAGAGATGCAGATAGTGTGGTGAACTCGTCGCAATAGTTCATGGAGAGTTCCAAGAACAACTTGCCCCATCTTCATGCATGTCGAGTACTAGCAATTATGTGCCATGTTCATCGGTGGCGGATGCACATAGGGGCGCGATGGGGCTCGTGGAGCACCGGCTTCGCTTATCGCATCTTTGGTATCCTCTCAGTGCTTTTGTTATTATTTGTACCATAAATTTAATTAATTTTATTCTTAAGATTGCTACTTATGTACATTTTTAGACTTTCGAAACACACTGTTTATTATTAAGGTACTATATTTAATGTATTTTCTATTTTAACTTTGTTCCTTATAATTTATATATCAATTTGGATTACATATGATATTTAAATGTGTATTTGCTTTCTCACCTTACGATAACTTTATCCCATTAACACACCATCTCCGTTCTCGAATGTTCATATTGATTCTCGCGTGAAAGAAATGACGGGGCTGTTTGCATGGGCCAACACAACGCCATGCACTGGGTACGTACTTGACTAAATTAACCAGCCATACTTTTGTGCCAGAACGCGTGGGACCAGGAAGAAATGCTCTTGTGTCATTTAGGTCCACTGGGACAGGCATGTAAGTCTACTTAAAGTACTCCATGGTTGGAGAAATGCACGTTCTACTTTTGTCATATATGCGTTTCTGCAGTACTTTTGATCGATGTACATGCATGCATGATGCATCTCTCACGTCACCAGGGATGGGATGCCTCACCGGCCGGCTGGCAAGCCAATCTGTCATGTTGTCCGAATCTGCTACAGGTCTAATTAAGAACCAGTATATATGCGAACTCCATACAAATAATTTCAGTTTCTTGGTCGGTCGGCACTCAACTATACCCACGTTATTTTGATATTTCGCTGTGTGGGTGTGTCGTATTTGCATTGCCTATCCACTATCCACTGTATTGCCGTATTTTGACTATTTTGAACAGACAAAACAGTTCAATCTTGTATAAACGGACCCTTAATTGGTTGGTAAACTCAACTTCAGGGCTCCTGTTCTGTTACTGCTTGCTGAGACGCTAGCGATGCTGGTGGTACGTACCTTTGGTGGTTTATTCGTCAAATCCAACAAGGCCTCAATTGATCAGACACATTGATCGTACGACCTGCTTAATTAGATAGGGTTGGGTTCGTACGTAAATAAAGAAGCCTGGCTAATCACCCTGCACTGCATGCATACCCATGCCCTGGGGACTAGGCCACAACGTACGTACCGGCACGCGCAGCACTGTCATGTGTCACCTCACGATATCGGCCATCCAACTGAGCAGTAGCCTAGATTGACGTGCCGATCAATGGAGACATGGTTGATCAGTCACACGTCTTGGTGTGTGCGCACGGTCGACAAGGCATGCTCTCCTGCCATATCACGTACGGCGCGTATCCATGAGAGTGAACCTGTCGTACGTACTTACTAAGAAGGTGTGGCCAACAGGGCAGCTAGCGGCCAGCGGGCGTCGACCCCGACGAGGCCGCGCGTATATTACTGACCCGACTGTTGGCGACGGGTTACAACCAGAGCGTCGCACGCATGTCACAAACTCGCAATGTCAGCGTATGTCTATATCCAAATATTCGTGGCTTTCTCACGCGATTTGGGTGGGGGGGGGGGGGGGTTTGCCGCGGATCGGATGGATGTCCCCCGGACCAGGGGCGTCTACAGTAGTCGCTGTGACGGTGACCGTGGGACGACCCAAACGATGAAAGAAGAGCAGCGTCGGCCGTGAGAAAAAAGAGGATGGGAGCATGAGACGGCCGGCGTATGGCACTCGCCGCATGGAGCTCACGCGGGCGGCCCAGATTGCACATGCCAATCTGCTTCGTCCCGCGGCCCATCTATGTGCGCGGCGGGCCGCCGAATTGGCTGGTCCTGATTAGGAGGCAGCCTAGAAAAACGCAGACGGCGCGGTGCTGGCGGAGCTTTTCGCGTGTGATTCCTCCGATCGACACGGCCGAGATGCCCCCCGCGGGCCGCGGCCAGAGCCGCGCGCGAGGCCGCCACGCCTAAGCACATATACAACAGTTTATCTATTCATCTACAAATAATGTTTGAGATAATATCTTTAATAATTTATTTATAAAATTATTTATTTTCAACACAACTTATCTTTACAAACTCATCATTTGCGATGATTTGCGTATCCAATTTGCCTCTTATATAAGAGTTGATACATCCTCTCTCCTGTAATGAAAATTTTAAATAATATAACAGATAAAAAGATAACCGGGATGACCACTTTTGACCACGGTCTAAGTAGTGGCACCGCCGCGGCGGCATAGAGCAAAACAGTACGTGATTTCCGCTTTCCGCTGCGTCACCCGTCATGTCGTGTCGTGCCGTGCGCGGACCGAAATAACTGAGCGGCCGCGTGGTCACTGCCGTTTCTGCACACTCGGCCTATTGGAAATTTGGAATTGGGTGGACGGGCCGCTGCCTACTAGCCTTCCACAGACCAACCGAGCAAGCGCTCGTCCTGGAGACGGTACCGTGCTGGTTGGATTAGACACTAGTTAGCAATATGTGAGAGAAAAAATTTGGTGCACCGAGCTGAATACATTTTTCTCGGTACATACTTTAACAATGGAAAAGGCTCACACTGACATTTTGAATTTACGATGTTGCTCTCACTGAAAAGACAAATCACACAGCACACAAGACACTGAAAAAAAATACAGAACCACATGAGAGCAGGGAGCCTCGAACCTTTTTTATGATTTAATCTCTTTTTTTAAAACACTTTAAAGATAATATCTCCGTAACTTTATTTTCAATTCTGACTCATTTGGTCACGCCACAATGTGCGACGTGACAAAAACACTCTATCACGTCACGTACCACGACGTGACCAAAGTTGTCACGATAACCCTCCAAGCCGGCACACATATTTTTTTGGGCTAAGTCATGTCACGCCAAAAGAGGTGGCATGACAGCACTCGTTTGTCACGCCGAGATCCATAGCGTGGCATAGTGCTTTTGCAAGCCACGTGTGTGGCGTGGTCAAATAGGCTAAAACTGAAAATAAAGTTAGAGAAAGAGGTTGTCTTTAAAATATTTTTTAAAAAAGAGAGATTAAACCATAAAAATAGTTCGGGAGCCTCACATAAAAATGCAAAAGAGCATACATGAAGGCAGCCCTCCAACATATTTGGTCAACCTAAGCTCAGGTGGCGACCGATGAAAAGAAGTATACGAAGTATATCTGATAAGCCAATCACTAACAAGATCGAACACCACCATGACACGTTGCTATCGCCAGCTTTCACCTAGCTTTCGAGCAGTACTGTTCCCGTGTTCCGCACTTGCGCTCTACAGGCTCTAACGACTAGAACACTGACCACATCAAGACACAACACCGGCATGAATGTCAGCCAGCCTCACTTAAACCACAGATGCTACGAGCGTCACCTAGTGCTTTCCTTGAGCATAAAGCTAGCTAGCGAAGGTCCAGACACGTCACGCGTTCCCAGCGCCCTCACTTGTATTGCCCTAGTGGCAAGCAAGCATAGATACCATAATTAAACAAGAGAACCGAGCGTTGGTGGTTCGGGTGGCTGGAGTTGCGGGAGAGCATGCAGACTATCCGGGTGTCTCATCAATAATTTAGATATGTCTGTGTTTTGTGAGATTCTGGTATCTTACTCTGCAAAATTTACAGCGTGTGTAATAGAGGATGTGCACGTGTATAAAATTTACAGCGTGTGTAATAGAGGATGTGCACGTGTATGTATGCGTGCGGTGGTGCGAGTGGGGTCTACCTTGTACCCTCAAAAAAACATCAAGAAAGGCAGGAACAGCACAGCAGCATCCAAGCCCATGGCCGCTACCTCCCTCCTGCAGCAACCCAGACGCAGCACAGCACAGCACACTCGAACGAAGCAACCACGGGCACGTTTTCTACAGAAAGCGAAAGCAAAGAGACGGAGCAGAACAGAACGGGATCGTCGTCGCGACTACACAAATCGACCAGTTTTTTCTCTTTCTGTCGCCGACTTTTCCCTGCTTTGAGAATTGAGATCGATGGCCAATCCACACTAGGTTCTTTAGCGTCATGGCCACAGCTATAATAACCTCCTCCTCCTGCTGGTGCACTGACTACTGGCGCCGGTACTGGCACGGATCGGCAGAGGAAGGAACAGGGCAGAGGCGATCATGGCACGCAAGAACGGAATCAGCAGATTGGTGGTGCCGCCGCCGCTCTTATTCTTACTCCTGCTCGGCACCACTCAGTGTGGTAAGTTCACTTCCATGTAAGATAAAAAGAAGTGTCCTTTTTTGCATTTGAGTGAGTTGCTGCTGGTCTATCCCTGAAGACAGCCTTTAGTACCTTCTCATGTAGATGTGACCAATCATTGTGTTCTTTGGTTTTGATCGCATTCAAGAATGTAATTTCTAACACATGATTGTGCACCGTTGTGAGTTTCTGCGTCCACAATGTAGATAATTTTGATTCGTGCAAGTATTCACAGTGCACTGAAAACAGGGTCATTTTGCTAAGGTATATATACACATGATGTGCCACTTGGGGGAAAAAACCAAGAGCTTACATTTGGAAAACTTGTAGTGTCAAATATCAGTGATCAATTTTCTTTATAATCTAAATTTGCTTACATTGCGTACTAATTAAGTGGAGTCTTGTTCGTGGAGCAGAAGCAAGAGCTCTGAGGCAAAGCAAGAAGAACTCACTGCTCAATGCCCTGTTCAAGCTCAATTTTATCAGGACAGTGGAGCCAACGTACCTACCTCCTCCCACCAACCCTAGCAGCAATGGAGACGCCGCGAGCCTCGCCGCCGCCGACAGCGGCGACGGCACCAACCCACCGTTCTGCGTCAACCCTCCAAACTCCCCGTCGATCCCTCCCTTCACCTCGACGCCATCCACGCCTTTCATCCCGGACCAGCCTCCCCCGCTGCCGCCGATCAGCCCCACGCCGCCGTCCTTCGAGCCGAGCCCGCCGGAGAGCAGCACCCCGAGCCCGAGCCCGAGCCCGCCGACGACATCCACGCCGAACCCGCCGCAACTCGGCCCAGGCCCGCCGGAATCGGTGCCGAGTCCCGTATTCGTCGTGCCGAGCCCGCCCGAGTTCGGCCAGCCGGGTTTGGGGGGCGGGTTCCTACCGCCGATCGTGTACCCACCGCCGCTGGCTCCTCCGCTGCCGCCGGGGGCCGGGCAGGCGCTGTGGTGCGTGGCGAAGCCGACGGTGCCGGACCCGATCATCCAGGAGTCCATGGACTACGCGTGCGGCTCCGGCGCTGAGTGCAAGTCGATACAGCCCAGCGGCGCGTGCTACCAGCCCAACACCGTGCTTGCGCACGCGTCCTACGCCTTCAACAGCTACTGGCAGATGACCAAGGCGTCCGGCGGGAGGTGCGACTTCGGCGGCACTGCCACCATCGTCACCAGAGACCCAAGTAAGCCTCAAGCTCCAGCTCCATGCAGGCCCGGCCTCCTCGTGATCTTGATTTCTTATCCTGCGTTTTTCTTATGATTTTCACTTCATCTCTGCAGGCTATGAGAAGTGTGAGTTCAACCTCCTATGAGGGTATGCAGAGATGCAGCAGAACAGACTGCAGATCGATGTGCAATTTTTTCAATACTTCGTTGGGAGCCCTTAACTCCATTTGCTTCTAGGCTCCGGCACTGCAGATTTTGTAACTGATTTTGATTCTGAGACTAATACTGTGCAAAGATGATGTGATTCCTTGACATGTGTATTATACTAGCTCTTAGTCAGGCTGCTGCTTTTCCTCTTTAACATCCAACTTTCTTTGCCCAATTGTTTTAAGTCAAATATGCTAGACTTCATGTTCACGCCAACCCCAGGAATCTCTGGTTGTTAGGCTGTAGGAAAGTTGGATTCTGTCTGATCAAGCTGACTGACTGCTTTCAACACTTAGCAAATTGAGTAAGAGATACGATCATCTGCAGCTCAAAAATATGATGAGTGGAAGAGCAAAAGGAAACCTTGATTTTGACACAAGATATCATAATGGGACAAGAACTCGGTAAAACAGCTACTAGCTTACTACCATGAAATATTTTGATGCTCTGGAGCACTTGGAAGACCATATCTTTATTTCAAGGAAAAATTGGTTCTATAGCGATCAAAGATACCCACTTTAAAAGAGTCAGTGCAACGTATCTGTTGCTTTGTGCTCGAACTCCGATGAAACTGGATAAAAAGGATAATATATACTCCACCTGATACATATGAATAGGATAAAATACAGGAAACTCTTATTTTTCTGATGAAACAGCCAAAGATGGATTGCTAACTTGGAGTTTGAGTGGCTCCTGGATAACTGCATTCACTGCACTGACCATTTCCTTGGGCGAGCTAAATCCATCAGTCTGAAAGTAGAACAAGTGAACTATCTTGCACATCTTCCAGAATAGCTCCTTGCATGGCCTAGGAACAGCACTTTCTTCCCTAAGGACCAGTCTTAGCAAGTCTCTCCTAGAAGTGTCTATGGACTTTTGTATCGCTTTTTTAGCCGCTTCTATGGACATAGAACCACCACTGTGAAGAACAATTAGTGAAACACTATTCAGTTTTCCCTCGCTACCCTCCCTCTGCAGCAGTAGATAAAAAATTTGTCAGAATTGTCCAATTACAATTTACAAGCGTGAACTAAACAGCAATTATGGCCAATTACTATTCTCTTAACAAATAATAGCTATAATTGGAGGCTGAAAATGACCATACATCTTGATAATTATGAGAATTTTTAGTCCTTCAGAATTAACGTGATGCCTCTAATCTCATCAATTATTTGCATGTAATAAGATAGATAAATTTATGTAGAAAGGAATCATATAGCATAAAATAAAATTTTAATTGATCTCGCGGAAATACCTCAAAGCCTTGACTGTCATTCAGGAGACGGCCGCAAGTGCTCATTAGCCTAAATAATTCATTGTACTCTTGATCTTTGACAACATACTCCAAGATCTTTGGTCCAACAAAATACAATGCCGGCAGCACAATGGGGCCAAGTGCGAATGAGACAACAGCATTTGCAATGTATTCTTCAACCGTTGGTACATATTGGCACCTTTGCCATTCTGCCTCGGTCATCATAGACCTCAATAGCTGTAGCCACTGCAGATATGTTCCAACTTGTCAATACTAAAACTATGTAACGCATAATCAGGGGGTCACACATGACACTCACTATTTCTATCAGGTTTTTTGTAACATCACGATCTTGTATTGCAGAAGCCTTTGCTCCAAGCTGGTTCACTGTAGTATAAAGAGCACAAAATACTATTTTCACTTGTTCAGAGTAGAACTCATCTTTGTGATGCCCATCCCACCTGTCATAACCATTGGCAAAACAGGTAACATGAATTAGCTACTACTTAAGAAATTGCAGACAAATACATCTAGTTACAGGATTGTACTTCTCAACTAGTGCTATAAGGTTTTCCAATTCTTCTTTTGATCCTCCAACATCGAAGAAGTCATCAACAACAGTTGTGAGCACACCATTTTTGGCCCATGACATGCGGGCATCAGACAATTCAGGAGGGAATATGGTGGCAGCAGCAGAGAGATAGCAGTATGTCAACTTCTGCCGTGCAAATTGTAGCTGATCCAGTCTGTTGTCTTTCACCCAACTGGTCCAACAAAATTTTGCAAATTGTCTAAGTTAAGAAGATAACAGATTTGTCTAAGTTAAGAAGATAACAGAGCATAATATGACAACAGGCTGGATTACCTATCAAGATGCTTAAGTTCATCCTGGTAAATAGATTGAGAGGTACTGAAATCTTCAACAGCCAAAGCTAGAAGATCTTGATTGCCACAACAAGGCCTGATTAAGAAACATATTCGAAATTGGTGCCTAACATATATATTACTCATATTTTACGAACCGCTTTTTTTTGTGAAATGAAAATCTTACAAGTATTCTGTCTTCAGCATCTGAGAACCCTTATCATCAAAATGTTCGATGTTTCTCTTGTGGTCTAGACGTTCCAGTGTGGTGTAGAAGGGAAACTTAAGTGTGTACTCCATCTGAAATCACAAAATTATAGAATTAAACACAAACAGACCAAGTGAAATGGAATTTCAAATTTCATGAAAGCACCTCTTGAAAGACTGGAGTTCTTTGTACCCCATTAGAGCACAGTTTTTCCTTCAATAAACTGCCTGACCAGGAGCCTATGTTATCTAAGATCAATTCATTCTCTGCTATACTGACTTTTGAAGCCTTGTATAATTCCAGTGTAGATTTTGTATCATTCAGATATCCTTGAAGTGAATCACGGAAAGTGGAAGCTTCAGCAACATGAGACAACTCAACTGCACCAGATTTAAATCAGTGTGTTGTTAAATCAAGACCAAAGTTAGATGAGATCAATAAGAAAGGAAATTCCATTCTAAGAACACACCTGAGGAAATGTCATACCCATTCATTCTTAAAAGGCGAAATGCCATTGCACATGTTGTTATGTCCAGCATGATTTCCTCATCTCTCTGTAACCAGCAACTGCAAACAGGCTACAGTCAAGTTTGTGGGTTACAACAAACAGACTTAATGCTTTACTCAAGGTCATTACCTGTATGTCATATCTAGGATGCTCTTTATATCGCTTACAAAATACTGAGATATTCCCATCTTTTCAAGAGCATCCACCATTGAAAGCTGACAATATATATTTAGCGGATACGCTGTTGGTACTGCAAAAGTCTAATGTTGTTAGGTATTTAGTAACAATCTACACCCTAGCAGGGTCTTGACAAGGAAAAGTATGCAGAATCACCTGCACTGCCAAATTTATTGACAAGTAAATTTAGGTACTGGACAGCTTTATCATCATAGTTGTGGATTAATGCGGCAGCAGTTGTGGAAGGGCAATTGAACAACGAACCATTCTTCCTCTGGAACTTCATGATTTCATTCCACTCCAGCAGGTTTCCTAATCCTTCTGCGACATAAGCCATATATGCCTTTCTTCCATAAGAAATGTCCCCAGCCTCTCTAAATTAAATCAACAATCAGGATTTTTGGTGTGTTACTCAGAGGTACTAGTCAAATTAAGATTGCTAATTTCCTGCAAAACTTTGGTTCTTCGAACTTCCAAAGAGAAATCTTTTTAAAAAGCCTACTTTATTCCGTCTTTCAAAAAGAATGGGGAAAAAAACTAAGCTGACAGTAAATTTCAATTCACATAACCAATCCATACATGCTAACTTTACAAACCACTAAACCAGCTGCCCTGAAATACAGACAGGAAAGAAATACAACATAAATTTTCATGCCAGCATTTTGCCATTGACAAACCTTTTCAATTCCATCTCCCGGAGGTGAAGAATCCCATCAAGATCAGTTTGTTGGACAGGAAATTCCAAACCCATCCCAATGCCGAGGCTAAGCATACCAGCAAAAGTGATGTTGAAACCTACAGGAGCGGCAATCTGCACATCCATAACAGTGGAGAAATTTCTTCCAATAAAATTTAGTCCTGTCAGCGTCATTTTCATAGCGTCAAGAGTTCAGACCTTTCCAATCTTGAACTTGAAGATCGAGAAGATTAAAACAACACTGACAGGTAAGAGAATATTTGTTTGTACCTCTCCTGATGTCCTCCCTGCCAACATTCCATCTCTTAAGCGCAAGAACACATGCCAATGTGGATAAGAGAATGCCCTTGTTGACTGACGAGTCAAATTGGTAGATACCCCAGGATCCATTATCCTGTTGGTTTTCTAATATCCATTCAACACATTGTGGGAAGCGTGGAGCCTGAGGGGAACCCCTCAAGGGCACCATAGCCACCCATGCCGTGTCATATGAAGATGGTGGTAATTTGACTCCCTGGAGCTGCTTCCTTATTCTAGCCTCCCGTTCCTTGGTGTGCTGCATTTGATTACGTTATTTAATTACTTGAAACAAGAATCTCATGGCAGGATTCTCAAATATAACAATCAGCAGCGAGGTTCATACCACGCTTTTCAGGCTTGCATTTTCTCCTACCAACCCCCTCTCAACGTATGCTGTTTGAAGAAATGAGATAAATATCGCATATCAATTAGGAAAGTGGTGGAGCCAGGAATTTTGGAGACCCGGGACAAACTTTTAGCATAAACATAGGGTACGGTATGATTCAATATAATTAATCATTGGAAACAAGTACAAGTTCTCTAGTCTTAACTAATAAAATTTACACAAATATGGAGTACAACATAAAGTCAACAGAAAGTACAAATACAATCTTGCGAGCAAGAGCAAGATGATATGAAATTCAGTGTAGTCCTAGATTATGCCATGTCTTAAATTGCAGTTGCTTTATCGATGCTAACAATTTCATAACATGAAGTTGCATGTTAAATGCATCATCCAAAATGGGGAAAATTTTGCCTTGAAAGGGGTATTATTCTAAAAGCTATGTCCGAAACTGTGAATACGAACTACAGTCTCGTGTCACTACATCTTTCCACCTATAGTTTGATTTTAGCTGAGATCCAACCATGGAACTAAACAGCGTGAAATCATCAAAAATCATTAAAATATTTAGCCAAGCATCAAAACCTTAACAGGAAAGGTGTGACAAAGAAGAATGGAAATTTAAGCAATACTTTGAAATATACTTAACAAATAAGAAATAACAAAGCACCGGATTAGTAGAACATTAGTCTCATCTGCAGACGAGATGTTGTGCTGGCAAGAGCAGTGGAACCTCGACAGTCGCTACGCCCTGGCCAGCCCCTCGCGGGTCGCCACGCCGCGCACCGCCACACCCTAGCCACGCACTCGTCGGCGTCGCCGCACCCTGGCCGTGCTGCACTGCTGCCCACGCTCGTGGCACCGCTCGATTGTGGCTGCATGCGTTGGGAGTGGACTAAGCCACGTAGCCACTTAGGTGGGTCGGCTTATCATTGATGGATTTTTTCTCGTGGGCCTCAACACCAAGATTTTGATTACCGGCCGACTTTCAACCAATTTTCGGCAATTTCGGTTCTATCGGGTACCTCGGTAAAAGTCCAAACCGGTCAAAACCTACCCAAAAAAATGGATTTGCTTGAATTTTATCTTTTTTTCATTTTAATTTCGAAAAAAAATAAATTTTGATTTGAAAATTTCGGCCGAATTTTTACGATTTTCGGCCACATTTCGGTTCTACCGGCGATCCCCGGGCCCCCGGTAAATAAATTAAAACCAGCAATCAAAACCCTGCTCAACACCCATACGACTTCGCACAACAGATCAGCAGGGTCTTCTTCCTCCTGCCCACGCCGCCATGGCTGTCCCTCACCGCCTCCATCCTAAGCCCTAACCTCACCGCTGCCCAGGGAAAACGCCGACGTAGCTACAGGTAGTTCCCTAGTTCCCTTCGGCGGGCCCAGGGTAGCTTCCCCGGCATACCCCGGTGCTGGCTCCACCTTAGACAGAAACTATGGCGATATGCATTGTCAAATTTTTTGATGTTAGCTATACAATTTACTACAAAGATACCATACATTGCAAGAACGTATTTTTACTGATGTAGCTAAGATGCTATTTTCACTACCATAAACAGTAAACGGAACCAAGAAGACCCAGGTATGTGTACCTCTGCTGACCCCAGGACGAGATGCTCTCCCCGATTTCATCGGCGTCATCCCGCGAGGCGAGCAGCTGGGGGATCGGCCGCCAGAGCAGAAGCAGGAAGAACTTGGTAGACTACAACTGGGCAGCATGAGGACCCTGGCCATGCCACACCGCGCGAAAGAATGGGAAAGAAATATTAGCCACCGGTGATTAATTTCGGATGGACGACCACCAGGCGCAAGAAGATAAGGTACGCCTCGCGGACCGAATCGGTTGGAAGGAATAGTGAATCCGGCAAAGAGTGATCGATCACCTGATGAGGGACGGCCGCCGTCGCTGAAGGGGTTTAAGGGGCTTACGGGGGAAGGAATAGTGAATCCGGCAAAAAAGGGTCGATCACCTGATGAGGGACGGCCGCCGTCGCCGAAGGGATTTAAGGGGCTTACGGGACGGATCACCGGAGATGGAAAGGCACGGGCAAAGAGGGTTCATCAGGGTTAGGGAGGGGTTCACCGTGCCCGCCCCACGTTGTAGAGGGAGGGGTAGGAGGCGGCGGCCCGACAGTGGTGGCAGTGCGGCGAGGCGACGATGGCAGCGTCGGCCGCGGGTTCGGCGGAGGACGGTAGCGGCGGGCGGCACGGCGACAACGACGATGGAGGATTTAGGTTGGGTGGGGTTACGACGGCGGCGGCGGCGGGAAGTGGAGGCGTTGCGGCGAGGCGTCGCCGGCCGCGGGAGGCGATGGTGGGAGGTGGCGGCGGATGTGACGACAGCGGCGCTGGAAGCCGCAGGGGAAGAGGGCCGATGCGGCAGGGGCGGCGGTCGAGGGGGAGGCAGGCTAGAGGTGGAGGAGACAAGGCGTTTGGGTGGTCGCGCGATTAGCCGTGCAACTGCAGTTCGGCTAGCCCGTTATAAACAGAGGCGTGTCAAGTAGGGGGCTTAGAGGGCTCAACCCCACCCTTCGGCGCCGGTAACCCCCAACCCCTAGCTAGTCCCTGTAGTTCTAATTTCAATTTCATGAGCAAGGTCAAGAATCGTGTGCGTGAGAGGGAGTTGTAGGTTAATTTGGGAGAATAACATTGTGAAAATTTGTATGTCAATTTTCAATGTGAAAATAACATCTCTATACATTGAATTTTATTATTTGAGAATAAATGTCTGAATGATAGTACTATCTGAAACTGACGGTGGGTCAACTTGAGACTTGAGAGAATGAATTTGCTTCCTTTGTCCATCTAATTTCAGGATTGATTTTAGTATAAAAGGCTAAAACTATTATGATTGCGAATTCGCAGACATGATGCATAAATCAACTTGTTTGCGATAAATTAGTCATATTTAGGATTGTCCTAGAAATTTTTTTGTCTGTGATTGTCACTGTCGGCGAGTACGAACCGTGAGCTTGTGCGTGAGCCGACGGTACCAGCGCAAGCCATGAAGTCGTCGACGTCAACCATGCGTGTGTCAATCAACGACGTCGGAACAACCAGGGAAGCTTCGTCACTCCCTCTTCATTTTTATGTTTGCTTCGCAGCTGGTTATAAGAGCAAAGGCCGTGTTAGGACGAGCATTACACCGAGCGGTCCCCAGGGAAGGAAGCCAATAATGGGAGTTAGCATGAGATCATGGATCCTTGGACGGCGCTAGTTGGGCGATCCTTCCGAGATGAAATTTGTCCTGTTTGGCTATGGCATGCGTTGCACAGGGCTGAAGGAAATGAAAGAAGAAAAAAAAGATATTCCTGGAAGCTTACACAGGGAAGGCATAAAAAATCGGTTTGCTTCTTTCACTCCCATGATCCCAATCCAAGTGGACTCAGCAGCAATATCCTTTTCAAGTATCGATGATTGATGTGTACGTAAAACACATCAATCGTGCGTCTTACATCGCATCCTGTCGATCGGACCATGTATCCTCGACTGACTTGCTTTTGACCGGCGGGCGAGCTGTTTGGTGGAGTCGCGCGGTGTTATCAACCCAGGCGAGGCGAAGCTGGGCTTACGCGTGAGCAGAGCGGACGGATCGTCGGACTGTGGCACGGCAGCAGCCGGCAGCTGCACGTCCGCGCACCTCGGTTGTCACGGCATGGCCGGCAGCTTTTTGTTTAGTTTTTGATAAAGATTGTAGGCAGATTAGTTTTTGCCCATCCTTGTGGAGCATCGGGAGTTTTGCCGAGAGAAGACAGAATGATCAGTGCTCGGAGGCCACAGCCCAGCCAATCTAAGGCCCATGAGCACCACCGCTCTGCGTCCTCCCGACCCAACGGTTCCTCTAGCCCAGAGCCCAGGGCACGGCGTCGCGTGGGAGACCCATGCGATCGATTCGCGCCGCCTCGCGAGCCAACCGGGCCGCTCCTCCTCATTTCTCACGGGCCGACGCGATTCGTGTGTGTCACCTCACCTCTCGGCCGAGGGCCCAACATTCTGCCGTCCGGCCGAGAGCGCGCGCTGCGCGGCTCCCGCGCGTCACTGCTCCCCCTGCCGTGCCGCGCCGACCAGACCAGACCAGTGAGCTTTGCTACGACGGGACGAGAGTTCCGAGCCGAGCGACCGCGCCGCCGGCCTTCGGCCTCGGACCCCTGGGCGTTGCCTAACATTCCCTGGCAACATGTTCTGTGCCTGACATTGCATACGAGTTTGTTTGTACCATGAAACTTGGAGGAACCAATAGCTTAATTAGATCCCCACGACGCACTAATGCGTTTTACTAAGGACACGATATTCCGCTGTCCATCGGTACATCAAGTCTTAATTCGGACCGGAGATGTACTACTAGTAGTACTCTATACGCATCCTAGTGGGAGTACAAGCGCACAGGATTGTATCGTTCGTCGCGACGCAACACGTACGGTACATAACAGAGCTGGTCAACTGTCAAGTGTTAACAACATGCAATAGCCCAACACCGGCATGTGCGTACATAACAGAACACGGCCTTGTTTGGATGGGGAGAGCAAGAGAACAGCGAAGAAACAAACCTATCCTTTTAGCTCGGGGCTTTGTTCGACGGTCTCTGCAACTGTAAAGTAACCATGTTCATCGAGATGGCCAGATGGGTAGTGCTAGCGTCGACTAGTTGACAGTTCGTCATTTTGTGAGACCAACCGAGCAACCGTCGACGTCGTAGACCAACGAACGCGATAAACGTTTTCATTCTGAGGCGATGCATGCATGCTTGTAGCATTGTTACATGCAATAAACTGACTGGCGAACTGTTTGATTGCGCCACGCGGTGTCTCGACTCTGGAGACCAGAAGCGTTCGTCAAGCTGGGTCGGTCGCGATCGGTACGAGCTGAGTTGACAGATCGGTCACTCGTCCTTGCACTGTGAGGGCATCTTTAATAGTTAGAGATAACTTTGTCTTTAGGGTTTTGCTAATTTTAAGTTGCCTGAAATTTTCTTAAGTTTAAGTCACTTGTTGTGACCATTGGATTTGTGTAGAGATTGGTGTGTCATATGATTGGATATTGATCCAATGAATGTCATATGATTGGATATTGATATAATGGTCACAACAAGTGACTTAAACTTAAGAAATTTTCAGGCAACTTATGAATAGACAGTCCCTTGTCTTTAACATATGTTACATTATCTTTAGAGACAACATTTTCAATAGACAGTATCTAGTACACTCTTCAACACTTATATTTTATATTTTTTTCTTTAAAATGGGTCTACATGTCAACTAGAGTAAATTAATGTATCATGTCTTGTTTCGCGTGCACAATCGTCTCTTCAGGAAGAGACGATCTATTCTCTTTCTTCTCCTATCTCTTCTCTATTTAGAATTTTGTTGACGTGACATAGCTAAAAGACGATAATAAATATACTATCGAAGATACCATGAGAAGCTGACCAAGGTTAGGGCACTGTACGTGCGAGGAATCCGTGGGGTTTTCCCGGCCGGGGCCCAAAGCACACGCACAACGTGCCGAACAGCATCTGCACGGGACGGCGGGCCCGGTGTGCGTGGCGGGGCGTTGCAGTGCCCGGGGGCGTGGGCTTGCCGATGCAGGGCCCCCGGCGCGCGTCATGTGGCCTGCGTGTTTCAGGGGCGCGGTAGGTACTTACAGAACTGTGTCGGTCTGCATGTGTTTTGTCTCTTCATGCATGGAATCATTCGTGTCACAGTATCGCACGAGTGAAAAACTCATCTGATCGATAGGATGTGATGTAAACACATGATTAATGTGTTTTACGTACACATCAATCATCAATACTTGAAAAGGATACTGCTGCTGAGTCACATGGGGATCATGGAGTGAAAATAGTTTTTGGGTTTATTTAGCTTCTTCTTTTAACGCAATAGCAAAATTAGCTTCCCGCGTTTGAAATAAAAAAAGACACTTCTATCCTACGGTTTTGCCGCGAAGGTCCACCGTGATAATTTTGTTATTTCGAACATACCATTTTTGTTATTTTGAACGTGAGAGAGTTAGTTTTGCCATTTCGTTTTAGCCAAAAAAAAAAATCGAATGAAAGAAGCAAACTGATTTTTTATGCCTTCCTTCCTTGTATAGCTTAAAGGATTTTTTTTCATTCCCTTCAACCCTGCGCAATGCATGCCATAGCCAAACAGGACAAAATTCAGCTCGGAAGGATCTCCCAACTAGCGCCGTCAAATGCTCCATGATCTCATGCTAACTCCCATTATTTACTTCCCTCCCTGGGGACTGCTCGGTCTAATGATCGTCCTAACACGGACTTTGCTCTTATAACTAGTGAAGCCATAATAAAAATGAAGAGGGAGCTCGTAGACCAAAGCTTCTCTGGTTGTCCGCGTTGATGTCGTAGATTGACACACGTATGGTCGATGACTTCACAGCTTGCGTCGACACCATCGGCCTCACGCACAAGCCCATGGTTTGTAGTTGTCGGCAGTGACAGACGAGGGGAATTTTTTATCAGGAACAATCCTAAATATGGCTAGTTTGTCGCAAACAAGTCGATTTATACATCATGCATGCCAAATTCACAATCATAATAGTTTTAGTCTTTTAGACTAAACCAATCCTGAAATTAGATAGACAAAAGAAACAAATTTATTCTCTCAATTCAACCCACTGTTAGTTTCTTAGTCAGATAGTATTCTTATTCAGACATTCATCCTCAAATAATCAAATTTAGTGTATAGAGATATCATTTTGCAATAAAAATTTACATAGAAAAACTCACAATGTTATTCTCTCAAATTAATCTACAACTCTCTCTCTCTCCCACACACACACACACGAATTTTGACGTTGCTCATGAGATTCAAATTAGAACTACAAGGACTAGCTGGGGGTACTACAATGTACTAAAATAGAGTTGTATTCATTGTACAACATTAGTACTTATGAGTTAAGAATGAAAAATAGAGTTGTGTCTGATGTAATTGTAACACTTCAATAAATATCCGATTGACCTATATCGACATACCAAAATAAATTAGAGACTGTCTATTCATAAGGTGACTGAAATTTTTTTAAGCATAAGTCACGTTTTTTATCCATTAAATCAATATACAATCATATGACACATCCATCTTTACACAAATCCAATGGTCACAATAATTGACTTGAACTTAAGAAAATTTTAGACGACTTAAAAATAGCAAATCTGAATAAATTATTTCAGATATTCCAAACCCTATATAATGGACGCGGCTACACCGTGAGCCATTGGCTGATAGACTAATCGTGCGACCACCCAAACACCTTGTCTTCTCCACCTCTAGCTTGCATCCCCCCTTGACCTCCGCCCCTTGCTGCATCGGCCCTCTAGAGCTTGGTACGATCTACTCACCGGCGAATTCAGAATGAAAATGATTGGGGTCCCTAAGGCAAGATGGATCACGTTCGGCTGAGTTGTGCCTTAGAGTGTCCCCTCATGTTGGACTAAGGGTGTACATATTACATATACATAATTATATCCAAAGAAAAATAAATTTTAGACCCGATGCGCTGTGCACCCTGATGTGCTACAGTAGATCCGCTCCTGCATCTACTTGTCGAAGCTCACTAGAAACTCACCTCGTTCATTCCTTGCTACGACACCCATTGACACCGTAAATCATGGAATCAAGCGATGTGTCCCGTGCCCACAGCACCGACTGTCTCTGTTGTATTGGGTCTTCACCGTGCCGACGAGCATTCCTTAAGGACCATAGCGCCCACATGATCCCACATAAAACCACTAGCGACCTGCTGCTTGCAGAAACAGGCCATGGATGCAACCTACCAAAGCGAAATGATGACTTCTTTTACTATCCTTTTAGTGGTATAATCGTATAATAGATAATTTCGTAAATAAGTACTTAAGTAGTACTCATAATAACAGCCATAGATGTGATGGTCTACGGGAACATTTGGCTTGCTCACGAAAAAAAGGTTAAATAACGTTTGGCGGTGTTAGTTTGGAAGATCCTTACTAGGCGACCGAAATTGTCTTGTAAGGCATTAGCATGTGCGTAACTAAAGAAAACCAAAAAAAAAAAATATCCTGTGCTTAAAACGTGTTGCATGTGTACTTCATGAGTCGCTTCTTTTTTTTTTTCTACGCACACACACGAGGACACCCACACACACAGGTGCGACCTTATACATGTCTAATCTAAAACAAAGGCCAAAAACATCACGAAGTGTGAGCACACGCTGTGACCATTGAAAGCTATTTGACGTGTGCGTGTACTAAACCTAAAAACCTCCCTAACCATGTATTTTTATTAGTGAGCACCCACGCCGAGCCCCTAGCTCAAACGTTGGCGACGGGCAGCTCGCACTCCTGGCGAAGCCACCACCCAAGCAAAGCTCAGTCCTCCACATACGAGTCGCTTCTCTAGGGCCTTACGTGTGCAAGGTCGTATTAGTAACAAAAAGAATATTCGATACATCGTACTATTATATAGTAGTTTAGTACTACCTAATGTGCTACTATGGCTCAAAAAGATTGGACTTGGTACGAGGGACGGCTGGTGGTACAGCGGCGGGTTCGACTTACATGATCAACTAGTTCAATACCCGTGTGCTATGCTACGAATTAAAAAAAAATCATAGTCTCAATATGCCGGATCGTCAAATATTATTGTGCTCGGCGACGTGATCAAGACTATTGTGCCCCGCTTGTTGATCCAACGGAGGCCGAAGAGGGTGGGAATGACGAAAGACCATCAACTCTAATTTTTTTAGTAGTAGAGATACGACGTGGCCTGTTTAACCATAACAAAGCAAAGAAACACCGTGGCACTAGCAAGTAGCAACCGTTGACGTCGTAGACCCACGAATGCGATAAACGTTTTCTGGGGTCATGCACGCGTGTACCATTGTCACATGCAGCAAGTTTTTCATTTGAGTTCAATATCAATTCTTAATTTGTGCTGGGGAGCGCTAAACTTATCTGTAGTTTCTCTATGATGCATCGTAGGTCCCTTTGCAAAATATGTTCAAGGCGAGGAGGTAAAAAATGTCTCCCTTTTGAGTTTGCAGTAAAAACAAAGTAACTCAAAGCAAATCCCTAATTTTCGAATGCACAGGAAACAACCAAACATAAACATGCTAGCAAGTAGCAATCCAGGTAAACAAAGCAGGACGAAGAGTATCTTTACTTGACCGATAAGCCAAGGCCATTGTCAGTTGACTGAAAAATGTGTCGAAGTCAGTCTTTAAAAACAGAAGGGCCAAAACTTTCTGCGAGCACAACTATTCCCCAGTCCTCCCCACTGCAACCTTCGACTTCATTTTTCATTTGGCCCGTGGTGCCATGTTAATTGCAGATATAGCTCCCTCGCCACCAAAATTTCAAAAGTAGCTCTATCCCGAGTGCAGAAGCACGGGAGGCCAACACGTATCGCATTCCGCGGTTGGGGGGGGGGTGAACCCCGGTGACCAATGTGGCAAGCCAATCGGGCGCGGGAGGAAGGGCACGGCGCGGAAGGCGGTGGGCCCGGCCGCCTTCCGCATCGTCGAAGCACGGGATGAAGGTGGGCACCTTCTGCGCCACCCGAGAGCAGGAGTATGGGGATTTTTCGCAGGCTCGAAGCTCCCCGGGATCTTTCCCGAGTTCTCTGACCACGTCTATGGCTTCGACCAGGAGCAGAAAAGAGCAACTTCATTCGAACCGCTAAAACTTCTTATGATTATGATTAGACCGAGCGTTGCAAATATTGAATCAGTTGTGTGTACTCACTCCGATGTGGCTGCAAGATGGAAATTATGGATGTACTTTGGACAATTTCAATGTTGTGCTTCGGTATACCTCTGAAGATTGAAATTCAATTCCAAGAGTTCTTTGATATTGTGGACTACAGTAACCTGAATGTGATTGCTTATTTTTTATATATATAATCTTCGCCTCATGAAGGGAAAGTGAACTATTTTGTGTTGATATTTTTTTTCTCGAAATTGCTAGAAAACAGTCGAATTTCTGACCTTTGATGCCTTGCATGGAGATTCATGCTCGGCCGGCAACGTCGTCTTCTCCGGTGGCGGCAGCAACGACGATGGCGAGTTAGGGTGGGGCTTCGCCGGATTAGGGCTAGGGTTCACCGGGGCCCAGCTATAGAGGGAGGGAGGGGCGGCGAGGCGGCGGTGGTGTAGCCGACCACGGGTCGAAGGAGGGCGGCGGAGGAGCACGGGAATCAACAAGAAATTAGGAGGCGGGGGTGGCGATGGCGGATCCGGTGGTGGTAGCCGCTAGAGACGGGGAAGAAGGCAGATGCGGGGGAGGAAGGCGGCGCCGGCAGAGGAAGATGAAGCAATAGCGAGAGGCACCGGTGAAGGAAGACGGCGCAGGAGGCGGGCGGTGCCGATGGAGGAAGAGAAGGCAGTAGTACTGGGTCAGAGGAGGGCGGTAGGGCTAGGTGGCCTCGCTGTCGTCGACGAGGTTGTAGGAGGCGGGACGCGGAGGGCATGGGGGCGGCGGCGGCACGCGAAGGGGGTGGGATGGGGAATGAGCTTGGGTTAGGGTTGGGGATGGTGTATAGGATTTGGAGATGAATCTAGGGCATTAGATCTCTATCCGATGATTGGAAAAACTGAATGTTTTGGAAGGAAAAAACTGTCGAATATATGCAATGGAAAACTGATATTCTCTTCCGTGCGCCGCACGTGGGCTCAGGAGAACAACGCCGTCGTTGGTCACCGGGAAGCCGCTAAACCTTTTCTTCTGCGCGTGCCACATGCAAGCTTGGGAGGAATATGTTGTCGCCAAGAAGCCGCTAAAGCCTCCAACTTCTTGTCGCTAACTTTTTTTTTCCTACACGATCTCTTGAGGGTGATCTGTCGCGCATCGTGCTCACAAAGACGAACCATTGTTAAGCCCTAAATGTCGTGCGGGAACTGGATTAGGGGGAGGGGAGTAGAGAGGTTTGCTTTGATATTGTGATAAGACACGTGTCACGTGGAGGAATGAGGTCCTTCCGACGAGAAAAGGACCGATGTCCTGTATAATTTTTCTCCGTTCCAGCGGTCCAGCCTGCCTGTAAACTGATAGCTGACGACAAAATAAGAGTTCCAGTAAATCAAGAATTCCATTGATGGCACGACACCTTCTAACCAATCACGCTTCACGGCTTATAAGTACAACGAGTTGTCACTCCCACAAGGCCACAAGGCGAGCAGCTATCTGCTAAAACCTAGTCATCATCGCGCTAACACGGCTACACCACCTAGCTAATATTGTGTGCTACTGCACCAAATGAACAGGATGACGAACTTCGATTACTTGATTCTTTTTTCTCACTAAAAATACAAGCACTCTTTGCCTGCTACTCCTTTCAAATTGAGTGGCTCATGGATGACTGCATTCACTGCATCGGCCTTTTCCTTTGGTGAGCTAAATCCATCAGTCCTGAAGTAGAAAAAGTAGCAAACCTTGCACATCTTCCAGAACAGCTCCTTGCAGGGCCTAGGAACAGCAGTTCCTTCCCTAAGAACCAATCTTAGCAAGTCTCTCCTGCAAGTGTCTATGGGCTTTTGTATCTCCCTTCTAGCCTCTTCTATGGACATTGAACCGTCACCATGAAGAGCAAGTAGCGAAACACTGTTCAGTTTGCCCTGGCTGCCCTCCCTCTGCAGGAGAAGTTTACTGAATGTTAATTACCACCATCTTCCAATAACAAAGATCACTGAATGGAAATCACGGGTTAATGGCTAATTACTATTCTCTTACCAAATAATAGCAACAATTTGAGAGTGAAAATGACCAAGTATGTTTTTAGCTATACACACTATTATTTCTCATCAGTGTAGCAAATTAATCATGAAAATTCAAGAGATTGATGTATATATTTCGACAAAGGAAAACAGTGAGACACAACAATATACTGTACCTCATAGGATTGAACATCATTCAGGAGACGGCCACATGCGCTCATTAGCCTGAATAATTCATTGTATTCTGGATCTCTGACAACAGACTCCGAGATCTTTGGCCCAACAAAATACAATGCTGGTAGAACTATGGGACCCAGTGCAAATGTCACAACCGCGTTTTTCATATATTCCTCTGCTGTTGGCACATACTGGCTCGTTCGCCATTCTACCTCGGTCATCATAGACCTCAGTAAATCTATCCACTGCAAAGGCCATTTGGGTTACCTTGTCAATACTCAAAGACTGAATAATTCGCCAAAGGATATTTGACATGAGACTTACTATTTCTATTAGGTGTTTGGTAACATCACGGTCTTGTACTGCAGAAGCCTTTGCTCCTAGCTGGTTAACTGAAGTGTAGATTGCAGAAAATACAATCTCTACTTGTTCGGAGTAGTACTCCTTTTTGTGATGCTCATCCCACCTATGACAAACATTAGCAAAATGACGAAGACAAATTAAGTTTGAGAATTACATAAGAAAAGGTAGGGTAAAGACATCAATGTAAAGGATCATACATCTCAACTAATTCCACGAGGTTTTCCAATTCTTCTTTTGATCCTCCAACGTCAAAGAAGTCGTCGACGACAGTCGTGAGCACACCATTTTTGGCCCATAAAATGCGAGCATCGGATAGCTCTGGAGGAAAAATGGTACCAGCAGCAGATAGATAAAAATATGCTAATTTCTGCCGTGCAAATTGTAGTTGGTCCAGCTTGCTCTCTTTAACCCAACTGTCGCAAAAAATTTTGCAATTCATCGAAATAAGCTGAAGGTTGTTGGTTCGCATAAGACAATAGAACATAACTGTCGGATATACCTGTCGAGCTGCTGAAGTTCTTCCTGGTAAATGGATTGAGTTGTACTGAAATCTTTGACACCCAAAGCTAGAAGATCTCGATTGGTTTGAGAAGGCCTGTTTCTGCAATACATTTCAGATTGGTCTCTAGTGTCTACATTACTCAAATTTGTTGGGAACTTCTTTTATGAAACAAGAAACTTACAGGTATGATGTTTTTAGCATCTGATAGCCCATAGTGTCGAAATGTTCAATGCTCCTCTTATGATCTAGACGATCCAACATGGTGTAGAAGGGATAGTTGAGAGCATATTCCACCTAAAAACACAAAAAATATAGCATTAAGCATATAAGCAGAACCTCCAATAGAGACAGGAAATCCATGAAAGTACCTCTTTAAAGAGTGGAGTTCTTTGCACCGCACTAGGGCTCAGTTGTTCCTTCAGTAAGCAACCTGACCAGGATCCTATACTATCTAGAATCAACTCATTTTCCGATATACTGACTTTTGAAGCCTTGTATAATTCCAACAAAGGTCTTGTGTCATTCAAATATCCCTGAAGTGAGTTATAGAAAGTGGAAGCTTCAGCAACATGAGACAGGCCATCTGCACCACGTTTCCAGGTGGATCAGTGTGTTGAAAGAGAGCCCAAAGAATCAAAATTAAAAGATGTTAACAAGGAAAAAAATTCCAGCACTAGGAAATACCGGAAGAGACATCATATCCATTCATCCGTAGAACACGAAATGCCATCGCACATGTTGCCATATCCAACATAATTTCCTCATCTCTCTGTAACCAACAACTGTAAACAGGCTCTTGTCATGTACATGAGCTGATAAAAGTAGAAACAGACAACTGGTCTTTACTAGATCTGTAGTACCTATATGCCATGTCCAGGATACTCTTAATATCACCAACAAAATGCCGAGATATTCCCGTCTTTTCAAGCATATCCACCATAGAAAGTTGGCTATGTATATTTTTCGGATATGTTGCTGGTACTGCGAAAATCTAATGGTGTTAGGCATTTAGCAATACATGAAGTAGTTCTTGGCAAAAAAAAAAAAGAAGTGTGCTGACCCACCTGACCCATCTGCACTGCCAAATTTGTTTACAAGCAAATTTATGTAATGGAGGGCTTTAGCATCATAGCTGTGAACTAATGCAGCAGCAGTAGTGGAAGGGGAGTTGAACAATGATCCGTTGTTCCTCTGGAACTTCATAACTTCATTCCAGTCCTGCATGTTTCCTAATCCTTCTGCAACATACGCCATATACGCTTTTCTTCCACAAGTGTTGCTTCCGGCCTCTCTAAATTAAATCAAATATCAGAATTTTCGTTATGTTACTTTGAGATACTAGTCAAACTGATTTGGTGAACAAAACAAAACAAGAATGATAGGAAATTATGGTTCATAAGAAAAAGACTACTTTCATGAAGAAAATTACCAACTTCAAAGTCCATATGTACTCAAAATAAAAAGGGTAAATTTGTTTAGTGCCATCGCAATCGTTCGCGAGTTACAAAAAACCATCGTGATCGAGGTCAACTGAAAAATACCATCACAAACATGAAAAACTCTAGAAAATGTCATTGCTGTCACGTTTCCGCCCCAAGGGTACAAAATGACTCTTCTACCCTCACTCTTCTTCTATGTATTTTTTTTTTTGCTAAGGTCGGTCCCACATGTCATTCTACCCTTGCTTTTCCTCCACAAGCCACCGCTCATGGTGAAGAACAGTGGTGGTGAGGCTTGGCTTGGGGGATAGGCAAAATGGAATGATGTAGCATCCAAAAAAAATTGTTGGAAAAAATAATTAAAAATAAATAATTCAATTGTATTTTGAAAATAAAAACTAAAATTGTGTTTAAAATATTTTAATTAATCTCAAAATACCCTATTTAACTACTCTAAAATTTTTATAAAATTTTTAAAGCTATCTTGCTATTTTTCTAGTTTAAAAGGTATTTTCAGCTTTTAAACATTATTTATTGTGTAAAAATAAAAACCAAAATTAAGTTGAGAATAAATTAATTAAGCTAAAAATACCCTATTTAACTACTCTAAAATTTTTATAAAATTTTTAAAGCTATCTTGCTATTTTTCTAGTTTAAAAGGTATTTTCAACTTTTAAACATTATTTATTGTGTAAAAATAAAAACCAAAATTAAGTTGAGAATAAATTAATTAAGATAAAAATAACCTATTTAACTACTCTAAAATTTTGTATAGAATTTGTAGAGCTATCTTGCTATTTTTCTAGTTTAAAAAGTATTTTCAGCTGTTAAAAATTATTTACTGTATAAAAATGAAAACAAAATTTAAGTTTAAAATAATTTTTACAAGTGCAAAATGTCTAAGGGGATTTCTATGAATTTTCTGATTTTTTTAGCATTTTGGATATTTTTGCGAATTTAATCTGTGTTTTCTCGAACTATTCTCTACGAGGTGTAATGTTGATA
This sequence comes from Ampelocalamus luodianensis, assembly GCA_036346255.1. NCBI lineage: Eukaryota > Viridiplantae > Streptophyta > Magnoliopsida > Poales > Poaceae > Ampelocalamus > Ampelocalamus luodianensis. Next base: position 58,935,343 of record CM070623.1, on the reverse strand, counting down.
TTTCTAAAATTTTCTCTCTCTAAGAAATGCTCTAACGACTGGTTTAGACAGAAAGCGTGACGATGATGGCATTTTCTTGAGTTTTTCGTGTTCACGATGATATTATCCGGTCGATCTCGTTCGCGACGGTATTTTGTAACTCGCAAACGATTGTGAAGACATTGAACAAATTTACCCAAATAAAGAATGCCAAAACAAAACGTAATTTTCCAAACCTTTTCAATTCCATTTCCTGGAGATGAAGAATCCTATCGATGTCAGTTGGTCTAATAGGAATTTCCAAACCCATCTCAACTGCGGAGCTGAGCATACCAGGGAAAATGATGTTGAAACCAATAGGAGCAACCATCTGCTCATCCATAACAACGGAGACATTCCTTCCAATAAAATGTAGTCCTGTCATCATCATCACCTTTGTCATATCTAAACGTTTCAAATATCGAAGATACAAAAATATTTCTAAAACAATATTGGCAACTGGCGACTAAGTGCATAGTTGTCTATACCTCTCCTGATATGCTCCCTGCCAACATTCCATCTCTGAAGTGCAAGAACACAAGCCAATGTCGACGAGAGAACATCCTTGTTGGTTGAGGAGTCTATTTGGCCGGAACCCCAAGATCCATTGCTCTGCTGGTTTTGTAGTATCCATTCAACGCATTGTGGGAAGCATGGAACCTGAGGGGAGCCCGGCAAGGGCACCATAGCCACCCATGCCGTGTCGTAGGAAGACGGCGACAGTTCGGCTTTCTGGAGCTGCTTCTTTATTCTAGTCTCTCTTGCCTTCCTATGATGCATGCCATTTACTGATTCTAACTGAAACAAAAGCACCGTCACATGAGATTAAAATATTACGCTTAAAAAAAGAGTAACAATCAATTAAGAGATCCATACCACGTTTTGCACGCTTGCTGCATCTTCTAGTTCCAACCTGCCCTTAGCATGTGCTGTTTAGAGGGGGAAATAAGGGAGATGGGTGTCAGTCACCAAATCAATAGGACTGCGCTACTCTCTCAAGTCTCAAGAAAAGGAAAAACCGGTAAATTTCTTGATCAAACAGGACACCAGATGGGGCCAAGAAGATGGCAATGTACCTCTAGTGACGCCATGCCACGAAGCTCTAGTCGGTAGCATCGGCGTCGTCCCGGTAGGCAGCCGGTTGGAGGATTGGCGGCCCGAGAAGCAGCAAGCATTTGGTGGGAGAGAAGAGCTGGACAGCCACACGAACTTGTCCATGACACACCGTGGGAAATAAACGCCGCCGTAGAGGTTTAGGCGTTTAGCCGGAATTGTAACGCAGGGTGCGAGGAGAGCAGCCACAGATGAGCTGAGAAAAGAGGCGTCGGAATGGGAAATTCAGGGCGATCGACGCGGGTATTTATGTGCACGGACCGGTAGTATTCCCCATGGTGTGGCCCAGACAGACGACTCCCCACAGCCGTGTGTGAGTGAGAGCAGTGACGGAGCTTCAACCAAATTACTGCATGTGTTAGCTTCGGGAGAATTGCAAACTGAATACAATAGGGAGCGTATATTAGTAGTATAATTTCTTTAGAGTTTAGCAAAGTGCAATACGGACTCTCGCTAAATCTAAATTGCACTAATTAAGATTAGCCAGTGTCTACAACGTAATATATAGTGTAACCATCATGTGAATTACGTATACAAATTCATCGAGAGTATACGTGCATACGTATAGATATATATTTATACACGAACATAGGTGAGTGTAGCCATTATCGATAGTATACGTGCATATGTATAGATATATATTAAGTATGTATACATGATGTTCAAAAAAAAATCTAAAATGTTTGGGGGTCACTGCCCATGTTAGCCGACCTTAAACTCCGTCCCTGAGTGAGAGGCTGAGAGCATCTGTCCCGGAATCAAGCCGGGGAGCTCAGCTGCCCATATGCATGCGCGTTTGACGTTCGAAAACAAAAAAAAATGACTTAAAAGGTAGATAATTTTTTTACCTTATGACCATTGTATTAGAATGGTTGTCAATGCGAATCGCGAAAAAGAAATGAAAAGAGGAAAAGAACGAACGAACCGAGGAAACTGAGACGGGAAGAGAAAGCTAAGTAACTAACTAGAAACTAACATGCAAAGGACGTTCCAAAACAATCAACTCCGCATATCTCTTCCGTTTCGATCTCGAACACGTTTCACGCGAGCTTCACGTGCTCTTGTCCCCTTTTTTTCCAGGTTGATGCCGTACTGCCATTGTTCTGTGAAGTGACCACCGAGCGTCTCCTCTCCTCTCCCCTGGTGATGCCGATGTCGCTGAAGTGACCGGTCGATGGAGCCGTGCGATATATGTGTTTCATGGTCAGTCTGAATAGTCGTCCGACTGTGCAGGCGGCGGCCGCACCTCCGATGCCACGGTTGTAGTCACCGGCGCTGGGATCGGGCAATCCCGGCGGCGAGTACAGGTCTCCGGTCCACACCGGTGCAGGCATGCAGCTCAAGGGAAGAAGGCATAAACAGGTCGGTGCCCCCAGCCCCAGCCCCAGCCCAGCTAAATGTTAAGCCCAAGTTCCACCAGCATTCAGCCATCCTCAGGAGTCCTGACCAACAAGTCTAGCCCGCTGCCAACGGCGCACGGCACGGCATCGAGAGGGAAAATCCCCGCTATTCGACAGCTCGGACTAGCCTAACTAAGCCCGATATGATGAGATCCTGTGACTCCTTCCTCTCGCGGCGTCGCGGCGAAAAGCCCACTCGCGCCGCACGAGAGCCACGCGAGCCGTGATTCCCTGCCGCCTCGCCCTCGCGGCAGCGTCCCGCTCGGCCGGCCCGACACGACCCTGCCCGGCGCATCCGGATCCTCGCCCGTAAACGCAGACCACATAACGTGAGCAGTGATACAGAGGATTCTCATCCCTAGGTTATGATGTAATCAAGTATCCTATAAAAATCCCTAAGTTACGATGCGTAAAGTATATTGTTTGTCTCTCAACTCTTGCTTTAATTTAAAGCTTATCCTTGAATTGTAATACCGGATAAAACGTGTCCTCCAAGTATCAGTACCGTGCAAAAACCGTAATTTAGAGTAGTTTCGTGCTACGTGTCAGTACCACGAGCGAGCCACGTTGGTCAAACACCGGTCAAAACCGCTCTAAAACAAACGAAGGGGTATCTTTTGCGCGGTATTGACAGTTCGAAAACGCGTTTTACCCGGTATTACGATTCAGGGACGAAAATTAAACTAGTATAAAAGTTGAGGGACGAACAATGTACTTAATCCCAAACGAATTTGTTTTGGAAGTTTTCACTACTATTTCGCATCGTGCATTGAAGATGAGGTAGCATGGGAGTACCTGAAAGGGTGGAAAGTACATGATATGTACCGGTATATGATAATGTCTCAGACAATCGTTTTTGTGCTGATCAATAATGTAAAATTGTGTGTACACGGAAAAATAATCCTACTTGTACCTTCTCATTGCATAACCGTAGCATTTAACTTGATTTCATAAATTACCCTATAAACATTCCCATGAAATTTACGCCAGAAAATGGTCAAACCTCACATCCATAGGATTCCGATCTCATAAGATTATTTTCCACAGAGGGTGTATGTAGCATGGGGGCCATGGCTCATGCCTGTCCCACCTGTCCAAAAATAATCTTTAAAAAGCATCCTTCCAAATATTCACTTTTAATTATTTAGTTTTGCTCAAACCACTATTCCCAGATTCCCACGTGAGTCCCACCCACCCCCGGCCGCGGCCGACGCCAATTCAGGTGCCCAGCGTGCACGTCGTTGGCCCATCAAGCCATTACCTACCCAATCAGGTGTAGTGGACCGGCCGCCAACCCGACCCGTGCAGTCCCACCAGCACGGTGCACACCGGACCAGAGACTCCTTACCGGATCCCGCGATCGGCGATTCCCACCGGCCCAAAACCCACTACCGCCTCCCACCCCCCAAAACCCTACCGCGCCGGACCCGCTCGCCGCCGCTGCCGGAGACCTCGCAGGCGGTCGCCATGTGAGTCCCTCCTCGCCCTAGCAGCTCGCTTAACTGCTGCCCTATTTCGTCATGCTGCGTCGCGTGGTGTTTGATCTGGCATAGGTGGTGGTGTTGTGCAGGTCGTCGCGGCTGTGCGTGAAGAACCTGCCCAAGGGCGCCGACGAGAGGCGGCTGCGGGATGTGTTCTCGCGGAAGGGCGAGGTCACCGACGCCAAGGTCATCCGAACCAAGTAAGCGCGCGGAAAATTCACATCTTTTTTGGGGTTTTGGTTGGATGGGCTCCTCGTTAGGAATTGAGGTCGTTGCTGCTGCTGCTGCTATGGCAGTTTGGCCATGTTATGTGATTGTATAGAGGACCGGATGGTTTGGTGGCGAAAAGGCTAAACTTTGTTGCTTTTTACCGAATGCATATATTCCTACACAAGATAAGATGAACAGTTGTTATATATAAAAATAACTCTTTTTGGGCAAGAGAATCCAAATATCACTATGTTTCTACTTGCTTCCTGCATTATTCATACCTGGGCTGGCTTCCTTTGCACCTTACTCCTCAGTAGGTTTAGGTTATGGCGCCTCAGTGCGATTATCACTTTTGAGGCTTTGTCTGTATATATAAGATTAACCTGATTTACACCACACCATATGTTACTGTCTGCTTAGAGAAAGTATATTTCTAATGCGAAGATGCTGCGTAAAATTGAATGGTTTTGCTTTTCGATAGGGATGGAAAGAGCAGACAGTTTGCTTTTATTGGTTTCAGAACCAATGAAGAGGCAGAGGAGGCCCTCAAGTATTTCAACAATACATACATTGACACTTGTAAGATCACCTGCGAGGTACTTTACTTTCTCAACGGTTTTCAGTCTTTTTCTTTGGGATGGTATCTATTGGACGAATTGTCTGTGGGAGAATGAATGAGGCTATGGTAGGTTAAGATGAGGAAATTAACACGCCTTGCCGATATTATTGTGTGTGACAGGTTGCTCGTAAGATTGGTGATCCGGATGCTCCTCGCCCTTGGAGCCGCCATTCTTTAAAGAAGCCTGAATATAATAGTAAAGACAAGACTAACACTGGGGATGCTAATACACCGCCGAAAAGTTCTAAGGGCAAAGGAACATCTGTTGATGTGGGAGGTTCTAAAGGCAGTGTAGCTAGTGATCCCAAGTTCCAAGAGTTTCTTGAAGTTATGCAGCCCCGTTCTAAAGCAAAGATGTGGGCAAATGATACCACGGTCACAGGTACCCTTGATGCTGCTGCCAAAGATAGCATGATAGGTACTGAAGAGTCTAAGAAACCTCAAAAGAATGTTCCAGCTTCTGAGAATGATTCACCTTCTGAAGATGCTTTCGATGAGAAGATGACAAATGATTCGTCCTCAGAAGACGCTTCAGAGGAGCTACAAACAGAAAGTAAACGAGACAACGATGTGACAGATATGGACTTCTTCAAGAGTAAAATCAAGAAAAAATGGTCAGATTCTGAATCTGATGACGAAGATTCCGGTGATCAGTCAGAGACCAGCACTGGTGACGAAGACTCATCTGATGAATTACATGATGCAGATGAAAGGGATCCATTGGCGGATCAGAATGGTAATCTGAACCAGCAAAATAATATAGATAAAACACCCGTGGAAGGTACTGTCATGCAAGAAGTGGAAGATCCTGACAACCAAGAGGGTGAACATGTTGACAGCCAACAAAAAGTTGAAAATCATGACATTCGTGAAAAGGAAGATGCAGAAGCTGCTTCAACTACTGATGAAAAGAAGTTGGCACTGGAGACTGGTCGTTTATTTTTCTGCAATCTTCCATATGCAACTACGTAAGTTCCTGCTTGGTCTTGTTACTTCAGATCAGCATTTGTGTGTTATATTCAAAACATAGCTGCTTGATTTTTCTTTAAAGGATGTTATTGCTCATGGTTTCAGTGAAGATGATTTGGTGGAGCTATGCAGCCAGTATGGCGATGTTGAACAGGCACATATTGTCGTTGATAAAACCACTAAGCTTTCAACAGGCAGAGGTTATGTGCTTTTTAGCCTTCCAGACTCAGCAGTCAGGTCAATATTTTGTTAGCAACTTTATTGTTTCCAATGTAGAAGGATGAACTTATTTTTGACAGTTTAGTTTACATTAAACTTTTTTGTTGGCTTTTCTTATTACAGACACATATTTTTCCTTGCATGCTTGCATGGTGAGTGACCTTGCTTGTTATGTGCTTTTCAGGGCACTTGATGAATTAGATAACTCAAGTTTTCAGGGGCGACTGTTACGTGTTAAGGCTGCTAAACCACTAAATAATAAGAAGTTTGAGTATGAAAAGAAGTTCCTTTTGTGTTGTTTCCTTTCTTTGGTTAGTTAGGCAAATAACTTTTTTTATCCATTTGCTCTTAAATTGTCAAGGTTTAATCATGTCGCTATTGAGGAGAAAATGAGTCTCAAGCAGCAAAAATTGGAACAAAAGAAAGCTTCTGAAGTCGGTGGGGATACGAGAGCATGGAACAGCTTTTATATGCGTCAAGATACTGTATGGTTATCTTCCAGCCTTGACATTGATTTACTGGTTTTTGTTGTTGTCTACTCAACATTCCATTTATATGTTGCTATGGAGAAAATTTTGTAGTTAGGTACTGAATAACATGATATTGTTGTCAAATATTGCCTTGTTATTCTTTTTAGGGTTGATAGTTTTGTTGAATTTTGGAAACTTTCAAGCTCTGATCTGTCATTTGAACTGATTGAACTCATCGCTTATCTACTTAGGTCGTTGAAAACATAGCAAGGAAGAATGGAATCAGTAAGAGTGAGTTACTCGATAGAGAAGCGGATGACCTTGCTGTTCGTATCGCTCTTGGTGAGACACATGTCATTGCGGAGACCAAGAAATATCTATCTAGGTCTGGAGTTAATGTTGCTGCATTGGAAGAACTTGCTTCCAAAAGAAATGAGAAGTTCAAAAGAAGCAACCATGTGATATTGGTAAAAAACTTGCCATATAGTTCTTCTGAGGAAGATCTCGCCATGATGTTTCGCAAACATGGAAGTTTGGATAAAATTATTCTCCCTCCATCTAGAGTATTCGCCTTGGTATGTTACTAACATTCTGCTTGTGTTGTTCAACTGTTTGTTGGTCATGCTGGTTGTTATATATCATGACGCTCCTGTTTCCACTGCACATGTATTTGTTGACTTGTGTCACTTTGGAATGCTACGTTGAGTGTCCTATTACCTTTTGGAGTGATTCATGTTTATATATTATTTGCTCTCAAAATTACCAAGTGAGCTTTATTACCTGCATTGCAGATAATGGCGCCCCTTGAGTTCATTTATTTATCTTGAGTTTAATCTTTTGGTGTCTCAGGTAGTTTTTGTTGAAGCAACAGAGGCTCAGCACGCTTTCAAAAGGTTACTGTACACACGATACAAGTAAGTTTCTGTAGTGGTGCTAGTTCATTCATCGTTAGTTATAAATATTCCAGCTTACAAACTTTTACATTTTGAAAGATTGATTCTTCATTCCTCTATGAAGGTATACCACATCCAATTCTTTTAGCTATTAGTTTATCTGGAGTGTAGTTAATGTGTACTTGACTACTTAAGTGAGATAAATCGCTGTTCTTAATTTTATGTAATCTTTTCGTTTAAGCAAAGTAATGCATGAGTAGTTGATATATCTGCTTTAAAGAAATTCAGTGCGCTATGCAGCACTGCTTTTGCATCTGATATTCCCAGATTGACTCCAGGCTGCGGCATTGTTTACTACTTTACTTCAATGATGAGGGTTCTTCTTTAATTTGTATTCTCCTGCTTAATCTGCCTTTTATATGTGCCATTCATAACTTAGTTGAAATTTTCATTGAAACTGATAAAAAGATCCTGCAATTCTGCTACAAAAATGTAGATGACTATTACCGACATTGATGCAAGTAGATGCCACTTTTTCTGTAATTGGACTTGCCTGCAGTATTACAGATGCACAGTCATACCTGAAATTTGTGTATCAGGTGATAGGATGGAGATCTCTTACTGCTTTCTGGTTATAGTATGATAAGCTTCCTGCTGAACTATAGCTTCTTCATCTTTTCATTTTTAATTTTGTTGGTTTTGTTTACCCATGGGGTGTTTCTGACATTTCTATCAATTTTATATAATTCTAGCTCTTAGGTTTATTATATAAATCTGAAGGTGTATATTTTATAAGTTAGTTTTACTTTTGTACTTCAGGGATACACCACTGTATTTGGAGTGGGCACCTGACAATATTTTATCTCCTACCTCAACACCTGTGGAAGAGGAGGAAACAAATGCCGTTGGTGATAGGATTGTTACTAAAGCTATTGTAGAGCAAACTGTGGAAGGAGTGAGTGCTGAAGAGATTGATCCCGACAGGGTGGAGGTTTGGAATTTTCTCTAACCTCTCTTTGTTATGACTCATGAAGAGCATGCTTTCTTGTATACTTGGCCCTTTTTGCTGTACGCTGCTAGAGGTTGCTATGCCAGAATAGTTCTGCATTTGTGGCTGTGCCTACCTGTCCATGTGCATGGTTGCATGCCAAGTCTGCTAAAGTTCATTTATTTGCTTTTGGTTGGACATGGTTAAAAACCTTAGTAATATACAATTATTCATTGCAGTCGCGATCTGTGTTTGTCAAGAATTTGAATTTCAAGACATCGGATGAATCCTTGAAGCAGCATTTCAGTACAAAATTAAAGAGTGGGAGTCTTAAAAGTGCAAAGGTATGGATGTATGCTTATGAATATCAAACGCACTCTTGCACGTCTCACTCTCTTAACCATGTTTTTTGTTTTCTCTGTTTAGGTAAAAAAGCATGTTAAGAATGGCAAGAATGTTTCTATGGGATTTGGTTTTGTTGAGTTTGATTCAGTTGAAACTGCGACCAGTGTGTGCAAGGATCTACAGGTACCTCCCCTCTCCCCCTTCCCTCTCACTAACTTTTTTGTTTGTTTGTTATAATGTGCTCGTAAAAGTATTCAACATGCTAAAATGTTCTGCGTGTTAATAGGGAACGGTTTTGGATGGGCATGCTCTGATCTTGCAACTGTGTCATGGGAGAAGAGATGGTCAGGCTACAAAGAAAAATGAAAAGGACAAGAGTTCAACTAAACTTCTTGTACGAAATGTAGCGTTTGAAGCAACTGAAAAGGACTTACGGCAATTATTTAGTCCATTTGGCCAGGTAAATGTCCTTTGTTGTCAGAATTTATTGGAAAACCTTGCTTGGGACCAAGGATAATTTTGTAGGGATGAGATCAATCTCATAGGAAATTGCAACAATATATCATCAAGAATAATATTCCAACATTAATAATGTTCATCTTTTCAGCTCTCTTTGATCAACAGAAAAAAGAGTTAATTGCTTTCAGATTGATTAATGTTTCTTATATTTCTCTTGAAACCTTATTAATTACATTGTTGAAAAAATTCAGATCAAACGCCTCAGGCTGCCTATGAAGTTTGGAAGTCACAGAGGTTTTGCGTTTGTTGAATTTGTCACAAAACAAGAGGCACAGAACGCTCTGCAAGCCCTTGCAAGCACACATCTGTATGGCCGACATCTGGTAATCAACATGTCCCCTTCAGGCTCCCATCCTATACTACACTGTAATGAAGTGTATATTGACGTTGCCTTCATTTCAGGTGATTGAGCGAGCAAAAGAGGGAGAGACACTTGAAGAATTGCGAGCAAGAACTGCAGCTCAGTTTGTGGATGAACAAAGTGGTTTCCAGAGGCTGTCCAAGAAGAGGAAACAAACCAGTCTTGTGGACGAAGGCTCTGTTAAGTTTTCAAGGATAGTAGAATAATGTTCTTGAGTAAACACGAAGTAACGAAATTTTGACCGTGTTGTATGGTAGTATCATTTATTTAAGGCAAGCCTTGTCTGTTTTCTCTTCTATTTTTTGGGTTGTGATTTGTTTTTATCTTGCCATTTTGTTGAAGTGCTGAAGAAAAGAAAATGCGGCAACCCGTATGAACAACCTGGAAATGCAACTGCGCTGTAAATTCCATCTAAAAGAAGTTAAAATGGTTCAGCTTATGACATAATGATGCCGCAAATCTATTAAGTTAAAAAGATAGCTGATCTATTATTCTCACGATATTCTATTAAATCTGCATCACCAGCAGCTATACTTTTGCAGTCTGCAGTGTACAGCTTGATCCCAAATTTTATACAGCAATGGACAGACTCGTCACATGCTATCTCATGTGTGTTTCATATCAAAAACTGTCTGGCACAGTTCTCTACAAAGCACCAAGCAGAAAAATGCAAGGGCTCCTGTCAAGTAAAGCTACATGAACTTCTGTCATGTACATCATGGTATTTGTCACACTGTAAAATCTTGAAATCTCAAAGCTAGTGCGAATCGTTGGAATCAACCTCTGCAACTGCAAGTATGGAAAAAAAAAATACCGGTTAAATTAACTGACAGAAAGCGGCTGAGAATGCCGAAGCAATGGCCTAAATGGTATTGTTTCGAAGTGTAATTGCGAGCGTGGCTCTTCTCGCGTGGCATTTGCAAATTTAGCACCTCGTTCGTGCGGACGAGCCTCACGCCGACACGAGACATCTCGTCCACACAGTAGCACAAGCCTCATGCCAACACGTGACACCAAAACCACACGGTGGCCGTATAGACGAGGGAAAATCGAACGGTGGCTGTGCGGACGAGACTCCTCGCACAGTGACCATACATAATTCATAGGTGTCGATCTCTCAGCTCGTCTGGGCGGCTATTTTTGCAAATACGATAGGAAGAGAACCATTTCCTCAAATACCTCCGGAACCGTGCCATTACGAACAAAAAATTCGAGAAGATCTTCTTTAGTAGAGATTCTACGTGAGGTGATACACTACATTTTCTTTCTGGTAAATTGGGATGTTAAAGCAAAGATGCTAATACTTGCCTAATTATGCTTGCTCGGCCTCCTCCCTCAGTGGCTGGTTCTCGTTGTTCTGGCTGTCGAGAGGCATGTACTGCGACATGATCGCCATGATTTCTGAATCCATGTACCGCTGCAACAGAATGCACCCACATTCAAGATTCAGTACTTGCCATTGGACATGCTTTGGAAGAACACGTTTATGCCAGATTTGAGAGGAGATTGTTTGATCCATAGTTCCATACCCTGAGCCTGTACTTGTAGAAGACGTATCCCGCAACGCCGGCGCCGAGAAGGCACGACAGAACCAGTGTGGTCACCAGCCACCCAAACGCCGACATGTTCTTTGCTACATTCAGCGATAAATAGTACTCTCTAAGCAAGAACACGATGAGGAGCAGCAGCAGCAAGAAAAAAAAGATTAAAAAAAAGACTAACCAATGCAGGTGTCTTCACCCTTTATGTACACGAGGTTACCCTTGCACTTGCAGTCGAATCCACCCCATGTGTTCTTGCAGGAGCAGTGAGGGCACGAGCACGCAAGTTTCTCGCTGCACTCGTCAACATCTGCAATGGCAAAAACGAATCAAGAAGAAGAATACACCATTTGACGCAATTCTCACAAAAAAATGCAGGGAAGTAAACAAGGTATGTATGTACCTTGACAGTGGAACCCGTCGCCCTTAAATCCCGGTGGGCACTTGCATCCGCTCAAGTCTGAATCCTGCACACGCACACCGGAAACGTCAGATCAGTCGGTAGCTAGAAACCGACACCTTGGCCTGAAGATCACACCCAAAGTGGTGCAGAAGCAGTGTGTTGTCGTCAAGAGTACCGAGCAGGCAGAGAAAGTTGTGCTGTGTCTTGTGTCTTTCCAGCATCCGCCGTTGTTCATGGCGCACCGCCCCGGTCCGACAGCTGAAAACGTAGTCGAACAGTGGCAGAAAATTCAGTGGCGCACTGAGATGATTTTGTGAGGAACACTGATGATTGAAGGGGAAACACGAGAAGTAGTAGTACGTTTACAGTCGGTGTACCCATCTCCTTGGTACTGGACACCATCCACTACGGGGCATTGGCAAATTCTTCCTCTGTAAGTGTCCTGCCAATACACAAAACGGAGTGAGTAGAAGTGTTAACAGTTAAGCACTTCAATTGATATCACCATAAGTGTTCTGCTCTTCAAAGAACTTGTGGAGATGGATACCTTGCAGGCAGTGACGTTCGTCTTCTCGTCTCGCCAGCAGCCGCCGTTGTTGTTTAGGCACTCGTCAGTTTCCATATCTACAATGTAGAAATGGATATTGTGAATTTGTAATCAACGATTAGCATTGAACTGACGCAATCAATCAGGTACGCCTTTAGCAAGTGTGGATGTAATTATAAACCTGGTGTCAGGCAGACATGAGGCTCAGTAGACTCCTTGAAGCCAGCACAAATCGCCTTAAGAACGGCAGTGCTTTCCAATTTTCCTGTAAAGAAAAAATGATTTGTTTCAGAGAAAAGCAACAGCGTCTTGAAATGAGGAGAAACCTGAACAAAATCCACCGTATATATAATATATTAGACTTCTGAAACCATCGGTTGGATCGAGCAGAGAGTTTAGGCACAGTACAGAGTAATCTTGTGATGAATTTGGAAAAAATCATACCCCGATACTGCACATTGTTGATCACCAGCGTCGGCAAGATCGTCACGTCCCCTCGAGCGCCGTGTCCAACCTACAGGAACAACAAGGTAAGCAAACTGTTGTTACATCAAGAGCACTGCATTCCCAGAACCGGACGCTTGTCAGTCAGACACCAAAAAGTTTCCAGTTGTCGGTCAGCACCGGCTGATCATTCAACCTGGACAATCTGCTCCGTCTTGAGCACGTCGTTGTCGGCGTCGGCCTCGGGATCCCCCATGCACTTGTCGATCATGTCCATCGGCAAACCGAGCGAGCTGACGACGTCCTCGGCGCAGCGGCGGGTGTACTTGTTGTCCTTCATGGAGCAGCGGAGGTGGTAGTCGGCGACGTAGTCCCACCACACCCACGAGCGGTTGTGCGCGTTTGCCACGCGGTGTACGCACAGCTGCCTCAGGTTCTCCACCACCACGTCCCGCCCGTCGTACCCGGCCTCCAGGTCCTCCTCCGGGTCCGGCGCGCAGTAGCGGCCGCGGTTGATGCACTGAGCCTTGCACTGCTTCGTCTCGAGGAAGGCGTCGGGGCAGAACCAGGTTATGTAGTGCGGGGTGAAGAGCGTGTAGCCGCCCTTCTCCAGCAGCTGGGCGTGGCCGCGGAACCTGCTCACGAACGCCGTCTGCTCGTCGCACCGCGGCCCGCACTCGTCGTTGCTGTTGGTCCAGAACTCGTACTCCACGCGCTCGTCCGGGTGCGGCATCGACTCGCGCCAGTCCAGCCGGACCACCACCTCGTCGCCGTCCGGACCCTTGGAGGCGGCGGCTCGGAGGGCGTCGCCGAAGGCCTTGGAGATGAGCGCCGAGGGGACGGTGATGTTGGAGAGGTACTCCATGTCGGGGGTCTCCTCCGCCGGGGTGTCCATCGTCAGCAGCGGCTCGTCCGAGCTGTCCGCCACCAGGACGGCCGCCGCGCCCGCCTGCTGCGCGTTCCACGTCTTGAGCGCGAAGTAGCAGCCTCCGCGGTCGACGAGGAGCACGACGGGGCGGCCGGACCGGGACCTGAACGCCGTCTTGCCGAACGGCTTGCACCCGGTGGCCAGCTTCGCGTCGGGGTAGAGCACCACGCCGGTGAGCGTGGCGCCGTAGTCCGGGACGCCGTAGTTGGCGATCGCGGCCTCGTGGCGGCCCCGGAGCGAGCGCGGCGACAGCACCTTGACGCTGTTCTTCTCCACGACGAACCGGGCCGACGCCACGCTCGCCGCCGCAACCACGACGAGCCACAGGGCGGCGGCGAGCCTCCTCCCCTGGCCGTGGAGCACCATCGCCATGTTTCTCGGTCTCTCGCTGTGCGTTCTTGGATCTTTTGTAGGTTGTTTAAAGCTGGAGACGTAGTGGAGAAGACATGGGAGGTAGAGAGGATCAGAGGACCGGAGGAGACTAATGAAATTACGAGTTAATTTACTAACGAAACGAAATGGTCTTTGTGACGGAAAAAAACGTTTTTTTCCCTGGCAAGTTGGAGCGTAGACTGTAAATTGGAGTCCTAAAAGTTGAAGGTTGAAGTTTTCTACGCGCTGTCGCTGTACATTACGTTGTATTGACCTGCAAGTCTGTTGAGAAAAATATTTCCTTTGATAATAAAAGAAGTATGGCATTGCTTGCTTTGCACAGCAGTACACTATGATATGCTAATTATGCTCCTGGGAAAAGATATGGTTGGGTTGGTGATTCAACTTATTATTTTTCTGAATATTTTTTTTTGTGATCCATGACTCCATGGGTGGTGACACTGACATTGGAGAGGTGTAACCAACCAGCTCTTAGGGTCAGCGGGTGGGGGATAATGAATTAATGATGGGGAGAACAGTAGAACAACTGGGCGAAGTAGGTTAGATTAGACGTGTGAAGATAAACACAAAGGCTTCTTCAATCTTCATCCAATCTCACATATCAGATCATTCATCCAATCATGTACCTAGCTCATGATAAAACTGAACCAAATGGCATTTTAGCGGCTAAGGCCGCAAGTTGTTGTTACCTGTTACATGGGATGTCACATGTTCGATTCCTACCAATTCATCGAGTTTTGCATCTTGAAATATGTTACACAAATTTGTGTCCTAACCGTTTGGATAAATATTCTTCCAGTTAGGAAGGCGTCTAATCGTGTGTGATGTTAGAGAACAAGAAGTCAACTACTGATACTTAGTTTTAAGAACAATATGATGTGCACATGAGTACATGACAATGACTGGATTTATATTTTGACATGCTCATATGCATTGTAGCTTCAGACAGTTCATATGCTACCTAACTGCTCAACACCGGTGTCAAATAACGGAACATGGGCTCATGGGAGCTTGGCATTCTTTATGATTTCGTAGGCATGTGTTATCCATTCCAATTCATCCTCTTGGTATTACTAGTTGAGAACGAGCACACGTCTCTATTGTTGCCATATCACAAGTAGAGGTGGTCAAATGGATTGTGCTAGACGGGCCAGCCCAAGGCCCGTCGCTGTAGTCTGACCCGGCCCGACGCGGCGTGCTGTGCTTGGGTCGCCACCCTGACCTAGTGGCACGGCCAGCGGCGGAGGGCCGGTGGCTCCCGTGGTGGCGTGCGACGACGGCGGCAGAGGTAGCAGTGGCGGTGCATGTCAATGGCTTTATCTACATGGACTACATGGCCCTATCAGCCCATCGAGCTAACCATGCCCGAGCTAGTTCGGCATGGCTTGTGAGCTCAGTGTGTCGTGTCTAGGTCAGCGGCTAAGCCGACGGGCCGTACGGCAGGGCCGTGTCTAAATGAGTCCGTACCGAGCTAGGCCGTACCGGCCATTTGATCGTCTCTAATCACAAGGGCATATCAGGTGAAAATGGGCCAGAAACTCAAAATCTGGAAATTTCTAATCTCAATCGTGGGATTGTGTACCGATGAGCAGATTTCCCACCTCATCCCACCAACACCACTTCAAGCATGTTTTACAAAAAGCCCCCCCCCACCCCGGGGCAACCTCTCCCGCTTACACTTTCACCCCCTCTCTTTCTTTCTCTCTCCCTCCCTCTCCCTCGTCGTGGCGTCAAGGAGTGCCCCTGGTGCACAGGCACCCCAAAAAAATACATTTTTTTAAACTAGGGATCAGTAGTTGGGCACTTTTTTTTAGAAATGGAAGTACAACTTTCGGTCTCTGCACCAACTAAGGATGCACACAGCCATAATAGACATCTAAATTCGTCTCGAAAAGGACTTAAACCTGGGTGGTAGGGGTGTACTTCCACACCTTTCCACCAACTGAGCTAGGCTCAGTTCCTAGTAGTTGGGCACTTGGCAAGTAGCAGAATTCAGCAGGACAGTCATCCTGGCCTTCTTCACTGCTTTTAGGGGCTGATCTCAGCAATGGTGGTCATGGTGATGTTGAATATTCAGACGATCTCAAGGACTACCTTAACCTTTCTGGAGATGCTTCAGATGGTAGCTTCCATGGAGAAAGCAATGCCATGGCTTTCAATGAGCACATGGAGTTCCAGTTCTTGTCTGAACAGCTCGTAATCGTCATCACCAACAATGAGGAGAGCCCTCGTTTAGATGTGAGTTCGTTAGTTCCATCATTGATCCCTTATTTACTGCATTATGTGGTCATTTATCCTCTAGATTCATGAGATTCAGATTCTAACTAGTCCTGGTCCTACAATTTGTTCTTGCCTAGGACATATACGACAGACCACCGCAACCCTCGTCTCTTCCGGTATCGCCTTTCTCTGGACCAGGAGGGTCTGCAGAATGCAGGTTCTCCAGTTAAAATTCAGTTGAGTTCATCTCGCTCTTCATCTGGAGCTGCAGCGTGTAGCAAAACAAGACTGAGGTGGACATTGGAGCTCCATGAGAGTTTTGTGGAGGCTGTGAACAAGCTTGAGGGGCCAGAAAGTAGGGTGATCATTCTAGTTCATTTCGGAGTAATTTGCTCTTCATAAAATCAAATCCTCCTTTAAATGTTTGATTTGAATTATATCTTGTAGAGGCAACTCCCAAGGGTGTGCTGAAGCTTATGAAGGTAGAAGGATTGACCGTCTATCATGTAAAGAGCCATTTGCAGGTACTTGAGTGAAATATCTTTCAATGCATAGTCAATTTTCTCTGATATAAAATCATTATTTATGATGTTTATGCATCACTCCGCAAAATGCATAAATATCGACATGCAAAGTATCTTCCGGAGACAAAAGAAGGTAAAACGTTTAAGCTAAAGAGAAAATTCCTACAGCTTAAGTAGTTGGAAATTAGTGTCTGATGAGACAGTGACAGCTGCTTTATATTTCTTATGAAAGATCATTACGTTTTTACCCAAAACAAACAAACAATGATCATTTTAGAAGAGAAGTGTATCTTGACATCATTGATAATGTTTTTCAAAAGCTTGACAATCGGTTTGACAAAGTTAACATGGAGTTGTTTGTTTGCATGTCCGCTTTAAATTCTATTAATTCATTTGCTTCTTATGATAGGGACAAAGTGTTTAGCCTTGCTAACTTTTATCCTAGTAATTTTTTAAGCACAGATTTAATAAGACTATCTTTCCAATTTAATAACTTCATTAATGATTTGCGAAGTGATGATAGATTTAAGGGCCTAAGGAATCTTAGTGAGCTTTCTACTAAGCTTGTTGAAACAAAGAAGTGTGACATTTACAAGTTAGTATGTTTGCTTCTCAAATTGATATTGCTCCTACCGGTGGCAACGGTGAGCGTAGAAAGAGTATTTTCGATGATAAATCTTGTGAAGAACAAGTTGAGAAATAGTGTGGACGATCAAATATTGAATAATTGTTTAGTCACCTTTATAGACTGAGATATCTTCTCGAAGGCTAGTGATGATAATATAATCAAGTGTTTCTAAGGAATGAGATCACATCGTGTGATATTGTGATTTTCATTAGCTATTAGGACTCTTTTATTCATGTAAGATTTTATTTGAACTATTTGTATTGCATTATTAACTAATTTCGAACTCTTCTGTGCAATTGTGTTGGACTTGTGAAATTAATTATATGCCGTACAATTTTTTTTTAATACTTGAAGTGTGCATCATCGTTACTAAATTCCTGACTCCGCCGCTGCCGCGCCCAATCCACTCGCCCCTGAGCCCACCGACGCGGATCCGCTCACCCCCTAGCCCGTCGTCGCCGGATGCCTGGATACGCCCGCCGTCATTCACGTCGCCATCGTCCCCTACCCCTTTCTCTCTCCGCATAGAAGAGTTCACGGCAACAGGGAGCACGGCTGCACGCCTCTGGATTCGCCTCGTCCCGAGAGGCATGGAGGATGCCGTTCTCAACGCCGGCGGCGCATCGGCGGCCCGATTCAAATTTTCCCTTTCTATTTCTTCATTTTTATTGCAATTTCTGAGTTCCTCCAATTTGAACAGCAATATCTCCTGATTTTGTGTTCCAATGCTGATTAGTACCGAAGAGGAGGATTGTGTATTTGTGTTTCTATACCTGCTTGCTCTGTGTATGGGTTCGGAGATGAATCCGAAAAATTATTGGCCCGTTCAATTTTTTTATGCTGAAAAT
Organism: Ampelocalamus luodianensis; assembly: GCA_036346255.1. Lineage (NCBI taxonomy): Eukaryota > Viridiplantae > Streptophyta > Magnoliopsida > Poales > Poaceae > Ampelocalamus > Ampelocalamus luodianensis. The sequence goes on along the minus strand of CM070623.1, from coordinate 58,917,262 downwards.
CTTGAAGAAAATTTCTTGGTTCGGGCAATTTCATGTAATAAACGATCAGAGGTGGGAGGGGATGTGTGTCATCTAGCCGTAGGTACACAATCCAACGGTCCAAAACGAGACTTTCAGATTTCTAGAAAGATGGAACATTTTCACCTGATACTTCACCCCATACCAGTCTTCACCGGCAACTCAATATAGTTCACCACAAAAGGTATATCAGAATATTCGCAATCTGGTAATTTGATGACTTCAAGCTGAAACCACTGGATAAAAACTGCTGAACAGGGCATCACTATTTTCGTTAAGTGCTCATTGCAGTATTTCAGTACATTGGTAGCCACCCAAGAATGGATGGTTAACACTTAGGTGCACAAGTAGAATTCCCATTACATGCGTTGTTCAGATTAACAACAAAATAGCATGATTAATAACAGAGCAGCTCTCACATCTACTTCTTCCCAAACCTTCCCTTCTTTCTAGCTTTTCTCTTGTCTTTCTTGATCTTCAAGTGAAGTTGTACCTTCTTCTTGCTAATGCTGCCGATTGGCTTCAAGAAGGATGTAGACCTGTTGTTTCCTCCATCAGCCATCTCCACATCTGTATTATTCATGAGAAGATATCGTATCAGTCAAGAACACACAAAAAGATGAGGTAGGTGCAAGTGAAATTGCCGAACCAAAAAAAAAGTTGTACCAAGGGTAGTTTCACTATAAGCTTCGTAACTACAGTGCCTCAGTGACCAAGGATATATCACAAGGACAAATAATTGAGCGCCAAGAATTTTGAGAATTAGATGATTAGATGGTTTAGTTTCTATTCAGACAATACAAACATTTGATGTCTCCAAAGTTCAAACTGCTAGCAAGGCTACAGTAGCTCAATCCCCAATCATGCAAAACTACATGAAATCTACTAACGGGCACTTTTTTGTGTCAAGTAAATGCAGACACAGATTTCTTAGTGAGGCTGGATCAAACATCCAACTTGATATTCCCAGTTTTTTGCATATAGATGATCAAAATTTATGTTCATTCAGTAACAATTCTGTTCTTTCCATAACCTCACAGCATCCAGCCCAGAAGGCAACAATGTATCAAAAAAAGGCCAAAAAGATCACCAGCTTCCCCCGATATAAGTAGTCATGTTACTCCAGAAGTTGCATCTAACATCAAACCCAAGCTATGTGATAAACTATGCGACACCAATTGCCACAGCTCTTTACAATTAAGACAATTGTAATCCAATCCAGACATGAGGAAGCAACACAAACAGACGAATAACAAGAAGCGAACGCTAACAGAAGTTCAAATCCTCCCCAATCAACACAAGATATAAACATATCAGCAGGTAATTCGTGTGGGTCAAGACTTCATGCAAATCACTAATCGCAAATCATTAACCCATGCAACAGTTATCAACCCATGCCTTTCCAAGATAAGTCTACTCTGGTTGCTACTTGAGAGTTTTGAACCAGACATCGAAACAGCCCTCAAATGCCGTTCCTACCTTCCTCCAAAGAAACCAACCAAACATAGCAACGAACTCATTGTTACTGAGATCAATTCCGCAGTTTCTCACCCCAGAAACTAGCAGGTGCAGCTCTTGACAGGCAATCTGCGTAAGAATCGCGCCTTTCTGCTAATCACTGCTATAACACAACCGAGACCTTACTGCGAACAAATAGAACTACTACTATATTTTCTACCTGACGAATTGAATAAATTTTTACTAACCAACAACAAGCACGCGGATTCTAGCACACAAGGCGATGAAGATTCCGCCTTTCCCATGAAACTAACACCAGACCCCCAAACAATTGGTGAACCAGCAAGCGCAAGAGGGCTCACCCATGGCCGAGGCCGAGCTGGAGGCGGCGCGAGAGCTTCCGGAGTCCTGGGACGGCGGGGGCGCGCGGACCGGGACATTGGGGGCGGCGAGGGCGGCGGCCTGCGCGGCGAGCTTGGCGGCCTCCTTCTTGTCGTAGAAGGGCTCCGCGATCTCCCGCCGCAGCGTCCGCAGCCGCTTCTCCCTCTTCGATCGCAGCGACTTCGCCATCTCTCTCCCCCTCTCTCTCGCCGCCGCAACGGAGGGAGCAGAAGGACTCTCTAGTCTGGTTAGGGTTTTGCAGTCGGCGTTGCAAGAGAGGAGACAGGCGGCCTTGTTTTGGGTTTTGTAGGAAGGGGTTACCGTGATAACTTGGGCTGGGCTTAGTTGGGAGGAGCTGCTTCAAAACTTGGGCCGGCCCATACATAAAATACAGGCTTTGCGGCCTGAACTTGGAGCAAGGCCAGGCACTCAAAAACACACCAGCTTCTTCGATCAAGAAATTGCTAAAAATTCAAAGAAATAGAATGGTTAGACCATGAAGAGTCAGCCCAGCCCGAGGTATGGCCCATCTCTGGCTCCGCCCCTGGATTCAACGACCTACAACCATATAATTAAATATGATTGTTCTTATTATTTGGCATTCTCAATATAATTGTCGAAGAAACCAGCAAACATTGCTTATGCCAGATTATTTACTGTATGCAACTACGAGCTAGTCACCACAGGACTCCTATGGAGCCTCGGAGCCGTTGACAGCACGCCAGAATCCAAAGGGGCACCTACCCACCCACTACCCCAAGCATTCCGGAGACTCGAGGGGGGTCGATGACAACCTCACAGGTGAAGAACGCCGCTTGGCCTGCAACCACCAACAACCTCAGCGTCGTTCGACCACCGACGAACATCTGTCGCATTTCAACCAAAGGCGCAAGGACGGTAGTGATGGCGCCGGTGACGATGGCTGTCACAACCGAGGCAGCCGCCATGATCACAAGCGCCCCAGCATGGGGGTCGACAATCTGCGCATGGGTCCGGGTCAGGAGCGCGAATGGTTGCTCCGACGTAGACATGAGGAAGGTTCCTGCAGAGATGGTGGGCGGTGACGTGACTTTCTTAGGGGAGCAGTACGTCAACCCAGACCTTTCCCGACTGGTCCGGAGTACTCTGCCACCCCCAAGCCATCGTCAGAGCAAGTAAAGCCAGCAACCGATCGCACTCTTCAGGACCTCTTCTCTGCCTAAGCACCTAAGGGGAGACCTCCATGAAGTCTTCGACAACAGCGTCCCTGCCGCGCAACCGCCTCAACCACGCTCCTTCGAGGGTGCACGGGCCAACGGGCTATGCAAAGCGGAGTATTATGTTAAGGCTACGACCGCCGCGGTAGACCGCCTCGGCTTGACCCTGGGCTCCTCCCCCTGGTCGGCCCCCACAGCGACCTACCAAGCCACAAGCGGTGCCTGGAGGTCCCCGCTCGCCACCCCCTAATCTTCTGTTGAGGGTGACCATGCCCCAAGCGCCGACGCCGCACCAAGCTTAGAAGAGTCCCACCCCAAGCGGGTCATGGATGAAGAGGGCCCAGCCATGCCACGGGGGTCCTTGTCCTCCCACGATGCGCCGACCTCACACGTGCAAATGGTCCCCGAGGCCACCTCCGGAGACTCCAGCGTCGCGTTCAGGCTAGCCGACTGCCTAGTACTGGTGGGCACATCGAAGCCAGGGAATGGAAGCCACGGCAACTCAGAGGAGGCCATCGCCGACCGTGACGCCCGGACGTTCCTCGACCCTATCCATGGGGGAGTGGTACCCCTGGACGGGACCGACGGTCTCAACTGGAAGCCAGACCACCCTCGTACCCTAGCTCCAGAGGCTACGAGCGAGGACCCTCTCCCAGTGCGACCCCCAGGCCAGGATGTCGGTCAAGGAATCGATTGTGTGCTCTCCCCCTCCCCCCCGGCACCCGCAACTGATTCTCACCACCTCAGCGCCCCCTCCGGCCAAACCCAAACACTCCTTTAGGCATGCAAACATCTCAAATGTCCACCGCAGTGTGCGATTGGTGAACAAAAGACGGTGTGGATCCATGCTGCACCAGGCACAAGAGACTCTAGCTATAAGATGGGATCGCTCCCGAAAGACCAATTCCTGACCGAGGATGCCTTTAAGGATTACCTTGCGATGTTTGTAGGTCCGCTACCCCAGGACGCCACAGCTGCCCTCTCACAACTCTTCAAGCTCGACTGCCAGCTCACTGCGCAAGCAGACGAAGCCCTCACGTCAATGGAGGGTCCAGACATGACGACCACCTGGGATCACGACAGTGAGGGCACGCCACTAGCCTTCCCACCCTCGTCGGCTCTGGCTTCCCCTATGGGAGTCATAGCAGCGCCCTAGGCAAGATGAAAGCTAAGAAAGTACCACCGACGATGACCACCACCTACTCCATGTTCGAGCACGCTATCCTCCTCACTTTTTCTCGTCTGTCATCTTTCTCCTTTTGCGGGACATCCTTCTTGCGGAATGCTAGTCATGTATTGTTGTGTTAGCTTGCTTTAGTTAACATGAAGATTGCTCTACCACTTCTCTCCTCTGATCGTCCGTGCGACGCCGAAACCGCAGTCCCCCAGACCCCTACTTCCCACACGAGCTCCCCTCTCTTTACTCACCTACACCGTACCCTCACAGACCAGCGCAGGCAACATTTTGCCCAGAACCGCTAAGATCCCCGCCGTCGGGGATGTAGTGCCAACAACATTTGATGTCTGATCCAAATCTAAACGTCATCTATTGGAATGTGCGTGGTCTAAACACACCGGCCAAAAGGACGACTGTTCACGAGACTCTCTCCTCCACAACTAGCCACCTTGCTTGTCTGCAAGAAACCAAGCTGAATGACGTAGATCAGGCTCTAGCCTACTACCTAGGAGGCTACAACCTTCATAGCTTCGCCCAAAAGCTAGCCTCGGCACTCACGGTGGTATCCTGCTTCTGTGGAATAATGATCATGTAATCGTCAAAGATGTACAATAAGAGGTTTTCTCATTATCGACGACCATCATGGTGAAAGAGTGTAACTTGGTCTTTTGTCTTTCCACAGTTTATGGCCCTACTCGGGACAGGGAGAAATCGACCTTCCTACAAGAAATCGGCCTGCTCAAACCACCCGCGAATACTAGATGGCTACTCCTAGGAGACTTTAACCTCATCCACCGAGCGGCCGACAAAAATAACATCAATATCAACCGTACACGCATGGGACAATTTCGGAGAACCCTTAACGACTGTGAGCTAAACGAAAGTTATTTTCAAAATAGAAAATTCACGTGGAGCAACGAGCGTCAAAACTCGGTGCAAGTAAGGATGGACAAGGTCTTCTGTAATGAGGGATGGGACATCCTCTTTGAAGCACACGTCCTCCATACGCTTTCCACCTCGCTATTAGATCATTGTCCGCTTCTCCTCTTAAGAAGAAGTGGCTCGAACAGACCAAAAACTTTCCGCTTCGAAAACTACTGGACAATGCTGCTGAGCTTCATGGACGTGGTCCTTAACTCTTGGCACGCAACCAACCATCATTTGGAGCCAATGCATCGCCTAAACCTTAAATTTGCGACCACAGCCTCCAAATTAAAATCTTAGAGCAGAACTTTTTTCCTCAACCTAAACTGCAGCTCCACATGGCCATGGAGCTAATCCTTAGACTTGACATAGCTCAGGAGTCAAGGGACCTTTCATCTGAAGAGAGAGGCCTAAGGTCTGGCTTAAAGAAGAGGATTCTAGGCCTTGCAGTGATAAAGCGGTATATGAAAAGACAGAGCTCCCGGGTCACTGATCTCAAAGCAGGTGACGCAAACACAAGATTTTTTATTATCTCAAAGTGAACGCTAGAAGGCGCAACAACCACATCCAAAGGTTGTAAAAGGATTAGGGATGGGCCATCTCGCATGAAGAGAAACAAGACACAATTCAACATCACTTCCAAACCATGCTACGCATGCCAAGAACTCGAACGCTCGACCTTCAGTGGGAAGCACTGCACCTCCCTATGCAAAACTTCCAAAGTCTGGACAAGATCTTCACAGAGGAGGAAGTGCTAAATGCATTGAACTAGATGTCGAGTGATAAAGTACCCGGCCCGGATGGCTTCACATTCAAATTCTACAAATCCTACTGGCCCATTATTAGACCAGACGTTATTGAGGTGTTCAAAAGTTTCCACAGGCTCTGCACGTTGAGCCTACACCTCATTAAGACTGTAAAAAAACTCTGGTCCCGAAAAAGGATGGGGGCAGACAGTGTACAAGACTACAGACCAATCAGCCTAATTCATGGAATCGACAAATGGATTTCAAAGACTCTGGCCTTAAGATTGGAGCCACACCTAAATAACATGGTCTCGCCTAATCAGAGTGCTTTCGTCGAAACTCAAAGCATCTAAGATAATTTCCTTTATGTGCATAACCTGATAAGACGGTTCCATTGAACAAAAAATTCGATGCTTTTTCTCAAGCTGGCCATAGCAAAAGTGTTCTACACGGTGCGATGGGACTACATGTTAGATCTGCTACAGAAATGGGGCTTTCCACCCAGATGGAGAGATTGGCTATCAGCCCTCCTAGCAACTGCCTCCTCTAGAGTGCTCCTCAATGGCATCCTGGGCACATTAATCGCCCATGAAAGGGGCCTGCTACAAGGGGACCCACTTTCCCCATTCCTCATCATCTTGGCAATCGACCCCCTGCAACGGCTGTTAACAGTGGCAACAGAGCTGGGCCTTCTAAAACCTTCCTCCCCCGGCGGTCAATTTGCCAGGCTAAGAACCTCCCTATACGCAAATGATGTGGCCATTTTTATCTCCCGATCTCGGGATGATATGACAACAATGACCCAACCGCTCCAAAGTTTCGGGACCGTCACGGGACTACAAACAAACTTCCAGAAAAGCACGGTGCTCCCAATTAGCCGCGACCACATTGACCTAGACACGGTCCTCCTAGACTTCCCTACCATCCGATCTAATTTCCCTATCAAATACCTGGGGTTACCGCTTTCGTGCAGAAGACTCTGTGGCGTTGATTTCCAGCCACTACTAGACAAAGTGGGAGGGAGGCTAGCAGGATGGAAAGGCAAGCTTCTACCTATGGCGGGCCAGATGACCCTAGCTAAATCAGTCCTCTCCTCGATCCCAACCTATTTTCTCACGGCCCTGAAAGCACCAAAAGGAGTTCTCCGTTAAAGAAGATGATAAACCTATTTTGGTGATAGAACTTGATGCCAAAAAGCAAGTGGGTTGTAACTTTAGTCCCCATTCCTAAAAATGTACCACTCGCTGAACTTGCCTGCAAAGTCTCATCGATTTTGATAAATCATGAAATGTGGCCCACTCTGCTACATATAGCAATGTCCAGTGAAAGTTGAACATCCACTGTTTCCCCCAAAGAGATAACACAGAACAAGATTAGGATTTGCTGCTGAAATAGCAAACCTCCTCTGATTTTACATGTTCAAGAGAGGAGTGAGGAATTATTTTCATGATCCCTCAAGTATAACAGATAACAAAACCAAATACATAGGAATAAACAATATAAAATAATTTTTTTAGGTCCTTCTAGTCTATATTTTACTCTCTCATTACATGTTTGCTTCCTGGTACAAAACAAAACTACTATAATCAAGCCACTCAGACTTGACTTCTCTCATGCAAATATAAAGTTATAAACACAATCTCTTATGCAGAACAAGGTCAGACTATGTTCCTCTTCAACACTCAGAAGAATCATCATTCATTATTAGTTATTACATCATAATAGTTTCTAACTTTGATTTCACACTTCGCTTTTATGTGAGACAGACATATCTTGTGTCTAATATATAACAACCGATAACGAATACTAAACAAACACACAAAAAAATAAGTTAACTACTAAAGGGAATAGGCGCATGATACAACAGAAGAACAAAAGTAAAATTAATGAATAATAATGCATTGTCAATACGATGGTAGAAAAACTACCAAAAAAACAAGTAAACAACCTGAGTAAATAGAATAACAAATAACAACATATGCAAAGGAATGAAAAGAAATACCTGGTTGATCAATCAGTGTAAAAATATAACAGTCTATGTAAAGAATAAAATAAGAGCACAAAAAATTGGAAGTAGTACCCTCTCAGGTAGTGGCGTTGTCGTGGCTTCATCTTTAGCCACAACAAATTTGTCTGGACTTTCATCATCCATTCTCAAGTTGGCAGCTTCGTTAGTTGCCTTATTCAACCCAAGGTCCTCCTGGGATCTGGCTGCAACTGCCCCTCTAGGCTTGGAAGTTGGCCTCCCTCCTACCTCAGCAGCTGCCTTGTTGTTTCATTTGTCAGCTGCATCACCACCACGCCATCTAGCCCTCCCTTGTGGAGCTGGTAACACCGGGCTCACAACTGGATCTGTGGCCTAGACATCGTCAACCTTCTTGGACCTCAGACGAGCTGTCCAAACACCACTTCGAAGCTCTAGCATTATCCCCCATGCAACTCGGTCCGGCGTTACACCCCTCGGTGCTCCTCCAAATCTCCGCATGCAAAAACACCCAATGAAAACAATAAATCACCGATCAAGGAAACACCACAATAGACAATCACCAAGCACATCAAAATTGCAGCTCAAAACTTGTTCCTTCACCATGTCACAACAGTCAAATATGGTCAGTTCAGGTATACAAAAGTGGGGGAGGAATCAAGCTAGGTCCTTCATCGCCATCGCGAAGCACCTTAAAGAGGCAGCCTGCTTTGCTAGCACCCTAGTCGTTTAAATGGTGGTAGTGTACCTAGCTCGAAAAGACCTTGCTGGGAGTACCTGCCACAGCCCAACCGCCGTGCCAGCTTGCGGAGGAAGCCGAGGTGGGAGGCGGTGGCCACGAGAACTGTCGGGCGCAGCATCGACTCTGGCTTGCCGACCCGCGGAGGTGAAGTGGTGTGAGCCTGTGTGGGGAGAAGAATGTGATTGTCGTCGCCCAGCCGCCACGCCATCCCGTGAAGGAAGCCGAGGTGGGAGGTGGCGGCCGTGAGAGCTGTCAGGCGCAGCAACAGCTCTAGGCCCGTCGGCCCGCGACGGAGGGGAGCAGAGAGGGAAGAGGCCCATTGGGAGAGGAGTCTCCAGGCTGCGTCAGCGGCCATTAGGGTAGTAACTAAAAACCCTAGAGAGTGGCTACACTGGGAGTGGTGTGCGCCTATGCGGAGAGAAGAATGCGATCGCAACGCCAGGAACGATTGGACGACCGAGCAAAACGAACCCGCATTCGATGGCTCACAACGGAAGGAACAATCGAATGGCCAGAAAAAAGGACATCCGCACATCGGATGGCCAAGGAAAACGCGTCAACGTGGCCACCTTGGCTGTGCCCCCAACGAGCCTCCTTTTACCTGTCTGTAAAGATGTTCATAGACGATGTGGTATTAAACGAGACAAATGAATTTACCATAAGGGTTGCACCGCCACGTGCACGTACTTGGGCCAGGCTCAGGCCCAATGGCACAAAAAAAATTGGTTTAGGCCCAATATGCTAGATTTAGGGAAACCGAGCTGCAGACTCTCAAATCTTCTCCTACAGTTTCTGCATGCAAATGTGTTCTGCTCCGTGTGGTTTCACAATCTCTTAGATCTTATCTCACTAGTCCTTGAGGGTAAGTAGTCTAAAAAATAAACTTACTCATGCTTCTTTTGCACTCTTTTTTTAAGACTCAGAATGCCATCTCAACTTAAAATTTAAACACAACGAAGCTCAAATAAATATCGACGATGATCAGGACTGAAGAATATGTTGCCTTGCTAAACAAATGTGCGTTGCCGGTTTGATCATGGGTTGTTCTTTTGTTCATATTGCTATGACGTGTTGCCAATTGGCCTGATTAGATTGGAGAAGATCGGTCCACGGCTTGTGCGGATTTACGACTAGTGACGAGGATCTAAATAATCCTCATTTATTTACTCCATAATCAAGAAATATGACGTCACAAGACATACCCCTTAAAATATCAAAAAGGAAGAACTAGTCAGGAAGTCGTAGGACCCCCTACGACTACCCCCTAGTCGTAAGCTCTTCTACGACTATGATATAATCGCTACGACTACCTCCTAGTCGTAAGCTCTGCTACGACTATGGTATAATCGATACGAGTACATCTGGTCGTAAGTTTTTCACGATCGGGCTCACATGAGTTCCTCACGACTTACTGGACCCACCCGTTTGATGACCCATTAAATAGTGAGAATCTAAGCAGTCAAAATACGCAGTTATCTCTGACATAACTGCAGATAATTCCCACTATCTCTGAATGACAACTGATTGACAACATGGGGAGGTTACTACTCCGGTAATTACTCTCATTATTGTATAATAATGAGCGACTAATTAGCCTGGAATGACAACGTCCACTATTGCTTAGTATAAATAGGTATTTGTTAGAGATAGAAGAGGAGAGGCTTGATAGATAGAAGAAACAGAGCCTTTTCTGGAGTACAATTAGGAAAATCCTCATTCGATTGTAATCCAGAGAGCAAATACAAGATACACAGGAGTAGGGTTGTTATTCTCACCGGAGAAGGGCTGAACCTGTATAAAAATCCCCGTGTCTTCTTCGTCTGTGTGATCAATTGTGGAGACCCCCCGAATCAAACAATCTTTACGTAAGATCGGTTCTAAAACACCGACAACTAGTTTTTGTGTAGATGAGAAAACAACTTCACGTGTATGTATCTACAAGAGTTTTAGGAGATTATGCACATGGGCCTAGCTAGACAACTCATCTACAGTGATCAAGGATAAGAATATCGGTGGCACCGGCCGGTTACCGGTCTGAAAAGTTCCAAATTTAAATTTTAGAATTTGAACTAAGGAATAGTCCAAAAAAATCATGTTGGCTGACGGAGAGCTGTCACTATTTTGGCTCGACAATTGGATCGACGGGAAGTCGTCTCAGTCCGTCGCGCCAAGTCTCTGGAACTTAGTCAAGAAAGGACCAGGAACGCGAGGACTGTGGCCTAGGGCCTGCCGGGCAATGCCTGGATCAAGGATATTCAAGGAGGCTTGTCGATTCAAGCACTCTCCGAATACCTCTCTGCCATGGTAAACTTTCAGCTCTAGCCGGGTACCGAATTAAGACAAACTTCCGTGCATACAAGGCTTTCTTCTTCGGTGCCGTAAAGCTCGCTGTCCACAAACAAATTTGCAAGTGCTGGGCGCCTTTGAAATGTAATAAATTCTTTGTTTGGTTGGCCATACAAGGCAGATGCTGGACAGTTGATCGCTTGCAACGACGAGGCCTTCCGAATCACGGTGTTTGCAAGCTTTGTACCCAAGCGCCGGAAACTGCTGAGCACCTCTTTGCTCAATGCTCTTGGGCGCAGCTTCTATGGATGACCATTCTACGTGCCACTAATACCTGCTCCCCAATGAGTTGGTGGACTCGAGTGCGGAAATGTCTCCCCCAAAGCTTCACGCAGCGCCCTAGATTCAGTCGTCACTCTAATCATATGGACGCTAAATGCAAGAGTCTTTGAAGGGAAATCCGTGGAACTACGAGACAAGCAGGGACGGAGGCAGGGGGACTAGTAGGAGCCCTGGTCTCTTCATGTTTGATGAAGTCCTCTATATATTTTTTTAGTTTGCTTATGAGTGAGGAATAAGCTGCGGCTATGCAATCATGCGGGCGTGTCAGGGTTGAGCCACCTACTAAGAGACGATGCTTAACTCAGTTCTAAACAACTGTTTTGCTGCTCTTTTTTCGCTCCTGGGTACGCCCCCGTCTTGTAAAATCGCTTGGATTGTTCCTCTTGCTCTATCTTAATACATCTTAATACAAAGACGTGCAAATCTATTACTGTTCCCGAAAAAAGAATAGCAATTCCATGTGGTAACTGTTCGGGAATTAGTCAAACTGCACGGTAACCAGCCGAAAATCGATTTTGAATTTAAGTTTGATAATTGCAACTGTTCGTGGAAAACCGGTTATCGCTGATAACTGCCCGGCGGCCGGTTTGATCGTGGGATTAGACTTCATGCTTCCAATTGGTGTGGTTGGATTGGAGAAGATGGGTCTATGATTTGCACGGGGTTTCCGACTAGTTTTGTAAGAAAGAAAAGTTTACACACGTGTGTCTCTTGATTAAAGTGCTTTAGCGACACTACTACACACATCCTCATCGCAGACGGTTCGGAACCGTCATCACAGACGGTTTTCCGAACCGTCTGAAAAAGTTAGTTTATGATAACAGGCGTTATCACAGACGGTTCGAAAGTAGAACCTTCTGTGATAGTATATTTTCACAGACGGTTCTGAATAGTATATTTTTACAGACGGTTCTGAACAAGAACCGTCTGTGATCGGTTCTTGTTAAGAACCATCTGTGATAGTTTTTTCAACTGCAAAAAAATACAAAATATATAGCTTACAGGTGGCCACGGCGGCCTTCCCCTTGGCCGTCCGCCTCTCTGCCTGTTCACTGCCTCCGCTGCCTTGGCCGAGCTCCCCGCGTTGCGCTCCTCAATGTAGGAGATGGTGGAGTTGATGAGGAGGAGCACGATGATACCGACGAAGTCCTGCCAGTCCGACGGGCGGTGGTTACCGTTGGCCATCACGATGGTCATGACGGCTGCCACCTCCATCACCCACGACAAAGAGTTCCACATGAACCCCAAGAACTTGAGGATCTCGCTCTCCTGCACACGCACGCAAGCATCATGCCACCATTGTTACAACATTACGCAAAAGCAAAGCTCGCAGCTAATCTAATTAGTCAAAACACACGTAGATTAAAAGCTCAAAACCCAACAAAATCAAAGATGACATAATCGGAAACTACTAACCTTCTTTTCTTCGAGCTTGTTGGGGCCGAAGACGGCAATGCACGCCTGGGAGGACCGGCTATATAAGGACTCCTGCTACTCCCGTGCACGCATTAAAAATTTTCAAACTCCCGCGCACACATTCAACTCCCATGTTGTGAATCACATATCACAGACGGCTCGTATCACCAACCGTCTGTAATAGTATCGCAGACGATTCTATTAAAGAACTATCTGTGATACTGGAGATTATCACAGACGGTTTTTGTGATAGGCCCGACAGACCCAACACAGACGATTCCATTTTAACCGTCTGTGATGAGGCGTCTACTATTGTCTGTTTTGTAGTAGTACGAACTGAACTATGCATACGACCCTACCTAATTCATTTGTAGTGATGTGATAAGCTTGTTAATTGCTATTCGATGGTTCATGTTTCGACTGTCAATTCGCTACTAGACTCTTGATCGGCAATTTTGCGCCGGTGTGCAAACCAAACACGCACTTAGTAATGCTTGGTTCGTCAGCATGTTGGCATTCGCGTTGGTACGGCAGAGACACCATCGCAGTGTTGCATGCACGGATCACTGAATCCACGGTAGGTTCGATAGTAATAAGTAATAACAAGAGCATCATAAGTTACATGAGTGCTGGTAAACCACTGAACTGCACTGTGCATGTGCGGTGCATGTGCGGCAGTAGGCAGTAGCAGTGTCGCAGCTGGCAGATGGCCACGGCTGCACAGGGCACATGCGTCCAGGTCAACTTATAAATCAAGATGTGATTGATACTTTTTGAGTCAAAACCTATTAAATACGAATCAAATGACTCAACCTATTAAATACAAATCAAATAGTTCGAATACAGATGTCGGATAAAACGAATAATCTGGTAACATCTCTAATTAAGCCAACACATTGTACATAAAAATGTTGTTTACAGAGACATGTAAAAAAACAACATATTGTAGGATCTGTCTTTAGTGCTATTTATAAATAACATAGAGAGGTATGATAATCAACAATTATCTATATCATTGTTCAAAGCTTGTTTCATGATTTCTTCGGTTTCATACCAGATTAATTGCACATTCTTCAGAAAGTATTAACAATGTAGTACTGAATATTGTTTTCTTTTCAGCTATTCGACCAACTTATAGGAAACATCGTACAATACAGACAATGAGACAAGCATGCATCACCAAGCTGAAGTTTCGGACCGAGCCGGCGGCTCAAGCAGCTTGCAGCAGCGTGCCTCCGAGCGCGGCGCGGAGGCTCTCGACCTCGTCTTTGGGGAGCACCGCCGTGACGACCCGGCCACGCCCGTCGGCGTCCGGCTGCACCAGGACGGCGCCCTCCTCGCCGACCCCGTCAATGCCATACTCCACGTGCGCGGGCCTCTGCCCCTTGATCTCCAGCCCGTACACGTCCACCTGCTCCATGTCCACGAACGTCAGGTTGGCGCCGTAGATGATGATGTCCCCCGGGAACGCCGCAACCGCCGCTGTCTCGTCGACCTGCTTCTTGGCCAGCAGCGTCGCCAGCTCGGCGACGTCGGTCTTCGCTGGCGACGAGCCCGCCTCCACGTAGCCGACCTTCTGCTCGTTGCCCAGCGCCTTGCCGCTCCTGGCGGACATGTCGGTCTTGACCACGGTCACGGTCTTCACTTCTTTGGTGGCCCTAATCTTCGCCACCGTCTGCCACAGGAGCGCAGAGATGAGCTCGAAGGCGCCTGCATGGTGGCCCGCGGGCTCCTGCTGCTGCAACCTCACGAGCGTTGGTTCGGCGACATGGAAGGAGTAGCACGCCATCTCGCAGCCGGCGGGGACCAACCAGTAGTCCTGGATGGGCCCGACCGGCTTGACGGAGCGCGGCGCGGCGGCGCCGGCGGGTGCGCGGTCTTGCGGCTTGTTCGCGGGTTCGAGGTTGGTGTCGTCCCGCTTCTTGTCGCTCAGTATCTGCGCCCACTTGTTGAAGCAGGTGGCCGCCGACGCCACGTCGCCGATGAGGTGTGCCCAGCTGAACCCCAGCGCCAGCCCTCCACATTTGAAGTTTGTGACCTGCGTGTCAATCCAATCCAAGGAAGCATTGTCGTTACTAGTTACAACGTGGAGCTCAAATCAGTTAGTACTGCACCGTGCATCAATACACGGTGTCACAATAAGATCTAAGATTTTAAGTATCACGCAGGGACAAATATTTAAACAAATAATTTGTAAGTAGTTTGAGCTTTATATTTGTAAACCAAAATTAAGTTGTCTTTGCTCAGAGAAGAAATCAAGGCGTACTATTTGGTTAAGCAAGTTGGACTGAAAAGCTTGGGGATCGAAATTATATGATCAGGCCAAAATTATAAGATGTGACGCAGTGGTCCTACATGGTAAAGCTGGTCATAATGCACCACCGGCCTTTGACGGTGATCCATAAAATCTTATTCTGTTTGCAAACACGCTTCTTAAATCATCATTCTACAGCTCTGGTGTGTGTGTTCAGTATTGAGATGCTACTGTAGGAACTTCACCGCTGAAGTACAAGAATACCGTGTCTCATTGAACTCTGATGGATCAAACTATTCAAATCATCGTTTCAATCTTTCAACTGACCCGCCATTAAGCGAAAGGACATCTCGCCAGCCAAACTGATCAGCATTAAAACTGTTGGGGCCAATTTAGTTCACTTTATCTTTTTGGTCCCTTTGGTACGATGGATTGATGGTGGGGTTGGGATGATCAGTTCTGAGAACTGGATACTGAATGTGGAGTAATCAGACTGCAAGGGAAATTGAATTAGTAAAAAGTCTGGGTCTGACTGACTTTGTGCAGTTAATACTGTTGATACCTATTGGCAGATTCAGAAATCAGAATGCATGGTACAGGTAAAGGTGCAGTAATCAATAATTTACTAGATTGTGTATAATCTCTACAGTGGACTAGTAAGTTTAACTTTACAAGGCAATTTTCTCAGGTCCTAGCACAGGTGGCATGTGTATATATATATCATCAGTTCATCACCATTACTCATTTTGGAAGATTAATTTGATAAATTTTGTTCATGCAACTTTTCAGTTATGTTTGCATATCAAGAAAAAAACTGCCCATCAACAGTTCACCGTTATAACCGCTTCACTTGCTTTGTGTGATTCCTGTACTACTTAGAATAATTTTTAAGAACATCCGGGACAAAGCGACCTTTCACCCCCACCGAACAGTAGATTTATGACAAGGTGGTCCGCGCTAGCTGCAGCAGTTACTCTATTCCCCCCGGCAATTCCACGGCATATACCAGCTGGTCGCATGAAAAGCTTTCCAAATTTCGCCAATGTCACAAAGCACCATAAATACACGAACTCGCCGCATCTTTCCGACGCCGCTGTGCGCACTGTACTGAAGATTTTTACCACAAGACTGGTGGTAACTAGCATCAGAGCTAGCTAAGATTCGGACAGGTTCAGAGAAACCTTCTAGTAGTAGTACCATGCCACTTGTCATTTTAGTATCAGATGCCAGAGCCGGTCAACTGTTCAAGCACACTGTAGTACATAGAGTTGCAGTCAATGGCTAGCTAAGGTCGCCATTTCTAGCATATAAATGTTTGATGGTTAACAGCTACGGCCGCAGCTGCGAACCATACCGAAAGCTATATTCCCAAACCAACGAAATCTCCGATAGAGACGGGCACGAACTAATCACAGGTGGACGGAGCAGGAAAATACAACGAAGACTAATTAATAACATTTTTTTTATTGAAGAGGCTAAATAAAATTTTACTGCTGTTTTTATCTAGCATATCCATGTATCCACAACGACAATCAAGAAGCATGAGGGGGCAGGGCTACCCTAGCGCCCCTGTCTCGTCCCTGGCTAATCATATTTATTACTGTTAATTAACAATCCCGTAAACTTGTGCGCTAATAGGCTAGCAATAACTATTAGTATACCACTAACTACTTACAAAGATTCCTACGGTTGAGTTGTTTAATCCAATATGCAAATTATCAAAACATATGTGCCGATAAGGTCAATAACGATTGATAGTTACCTGGACGTAGAGCAGCGGGGAGAAGAAGAGCTCCGGGCCGAGCACCTTGTCGCAGCAGAGCTGCCTGAGGCGGTCGGGCGCGTCGTCGCGGAGCCACTCGTCGAGCGCGCGGTCGCACTTGGCCTCGACGATGCGGACGCCGCAGTCGTTGGACTTGATGTACGGGCGGCGCGCGCCCGTGGCGCCGGCCTCCTCGGCACCGTCCTCGGCGCGGCGGACGCGGCCTGCGACGGGGTAGTAGGCATCGAGCCACGGGAACATGGGGTCCTTAAGCACCTTGGTGGTGATCCCCCGCACGGCGTCCCCGGCCGCGTAGTAGTACACCCCGCGCAGGTAGTGCAGCTTGAAGGCCAGGTCGGCGTCCGCAAGCTCGTAGTTCACCTCCCCCGTCACCGAGCTCGGCACCACCGTCGACAGCCGGTGCCCGTGCACCGCCCCCGCCCCCGCCCCCGCCTCCCCGCCCGCCGCCGCCTCCTCGAACACCATGCCGATCGCACTACAAAACCACTGCAATTCGCTACAAGACGAACGTCTGTGGCCGTGCACGGTCTCGGCGGACGCGTGTAGGGGGGAAATATATAGCGCGAGGGAGTGGCTAGCTAGTACTGGTGGGTTGCGCACAGCGCACAGCGCACAGGTTGGATTATAAATACGGGCGGGGAAGTTAGTTGGGAGGTGAACACCGAGCAGTGAGCAGCGGCTGACGGACGATGGATGGATGAGACGGACGATGGATGGATGAGACGGACGCTTCATCGCTGCTGCGGTTGGGGCGCCTTTTTGCTGGGTTCTGCGCGGATTGGCACGTCCGTCCGCGCGCGCCGAAGTTGCCATTCTGCCGCGTTGGTTGCGGCCTGGGCGGGTGGGGGGTGCAGCGGAAAGGCACGGCACGGCAGGGTATGCGTTTGCCGGCTCGTGCAGCTCACAGCTGCGTTGCGTGCGAGTACGTCGCTCGATGAGTTAATTGCCGGATTAGATGTGCCTACTGTTTGCTTAACTGCTTGATTGCTGCCTCCTGGTCCTCCTATGCTCTGTAGGAGGATGGAGGAATGCACATGTAATACCCTAAAAATTGTAGCCAAAATATAGAACATAAAAATATGGGATTTTTAAAACTTTTAATGCACGTTGGAGCTATTTGAATTTTCGGAGAATTATTTGGAGTTTTGTCGATTTTTGAATTTCACAAAAATCAATTATTAAAAGGCAAATTGGTTAAAGTAAAGAAACTGGAAATTAATTTAAAATGATATCTGAATTTGAATCACCAAATCAAGAATTTGACATTTGAATTTAAAAGTAGAGGAAATAGAAAGGAAAATAAAAGCCTCAAAAATCCGGTTTGGGCCAAAATCGAGTCAGCCTAACTGTTATGACTCGATTCTGCTGAGACGACCTTAGCAAGCAATCGGGAGAATCAATGGTAATATGGGGAAGCATTCATAGAACGAGAAGGGGTGAGACGAAGAAGAAGCAATAACAGAAAGTTAACAGCCAGAACAAAAGGAGGATTCAAGTGTTTCTTTTCCTGCTGTGCCAGATTCGCTACAGGGTATACATAGAGCAAACTCCATTACAATGACGTGTGGCCCCTCTGGCTCATAGACCCAACTCACTCGACCGATCGGACACGGACACATTTCAGCCAAGACTCTCGCGTGATTCCACCTTCTTTCCTCTGATCGCTGGACCCGGCTGCTTCTTCCTCGTCTGTATCTTCCTTTGGACAGCGTCCTGCTCAGCCGTGTTCACCTCCATGGATGCTCCTGCACATGGATGTGTAACACTCGCCCCTCCTTGAGATGTAGCCCATATGGCCGCCGCTGGGAAGCGATGACGAAGAACAGTATAATCCTCCCAAGTAGCGCACTCCCTCGGCAATGTTGACCATTTTACTAAAATCTATTGAATAGCTGAACTCCCTTTTTTAACCAAGCGTCTCTCCAGAATCTCCATTGGTTCCGGTGCTCCTAGTGTCAAATCGGTATGATTTTCTACATGTGTAATAGCACTATTAGGGGTTGCCAAACACTACTCGTAACTGGGTAGTTATAAAGATAGCTTTCGGGTATTCTATGAAATATACAGAGGGATGTGACTGGTTAGATATGGGATTTGCTCCTCCTAACATAACAGAAGAGATATCTCTAGGTCCCTTGAAGTGATCGGATAAAGAAAGTGCATGGTCATGCCACTCGTGGTCGAAGAGTTCGACCACTTAAGGTTATCCGATAATCGATCGAGAAAGTATTGAACAGTCCATGGATGACATATATCTCACCTGGAGTTCAAACCAGATATCGTGAGGCAAAAAGAGAATACATGAATAGGTCGCTTAGTTCGATCAGTTACAGACTGGTCGTATGGAGATACGAGCTGGTCGTAGACTGGTTGAACGTAATCACAGAGTGGTCGAAACCTGGTCGTAAGGAGTTACGAACTGATCGAGACTAAATACGAACCGTCGTATACGTTTGGTGATCGATCGACGTAAGTACTAATCGTCGTAAGGAGTTACTGATCGTCGATTTAAATACGCACGATCGTAAGTGATGAGGATCTGGTCGTAGATCATATTGCATTAAGGTTTGTTCGATATAATTTGTGTGTATTCGGGAATCGTTATGTCCTGCTAGTGACTGCTACGATCCGTTATCAAAAAAGAGTTTTTGAGTCGCAACCAATTACACATAAACCTAACGGGTCACACACTTAACGGGTTGGAACAAACCAGTACGGATACGATTCGTAAAACGTGTTCGAATAGGATCCGTCATGGGCACTATATAAGGAGATGCTTGAGGCTATTGGGATACATGACATGCGAGAGACGTGAGTCGCTCCACCGAAACCCTAGCCGCCATCTTCTCGAGAGAGCCCCACCGTGCGACTCAGTGCTAGCACACCAGTGTTCGGTTGTTCCTTCTCTGGACGTGTGGATACCGTGGAGGCGCTACTACGGTTGCTGTTACACTTGAGGATGATCCACGATCTTCATAAGGAACTTCAGAGGTTGCTGGAGCAGACGATTGACCCGCGAGGGCGCTGGACGATCGACTACAAGCACTCCATCGACGCGCTCTTCGTTGGACCAAGCTGCTCTGACTCTTCTTCCGCTGCACTACGCGTCTGGTGGTAACGATCTGTGATCATCTACTTGCTTGGCATTCTGGTTTACGTGGTAGAATTTTTGTTTTGTTGCTATCGTAGCCTACTCGTATCCCTTCAGTGGTATCAGAGCCATCCTGCATAGTTTTTGATCTAGATTGGTCGCATATACTGGATATGTGGAATTAGGAGATTGGATCCATTACTGGTTTGGTTTGATAACCTAGATTGGTTCATATGGATGAAACGATCTAGGCACTGGTCGATAGGATCAATCAGTGTTCGGTGATAGGAGGTGGGTTTTTCGAGGAGACACAGGTTAAGAGCACCAGATGATTTACTCAACTTGTTTTCGACTACCTTGCATAATACTCCTACCGGTCGGGATTCCACCATCGAAGTGTCCCGCAGTGTGTGGTCGTATCAAGCCAGTGATCGGATTGGTTTGGAATAAGGCTAATATGGTTAATCCGCAGTGTGGGACCGCCGTAGTCGTAGCCGCGTTGTAAAGTAGTATGTGTTCATGTCGCCCGATAGAATTGAATTCTATGCATAACTCGTTTTTGCAGGGTTTGATGTGAATAGTATGGACCATTATGTATGTGATACATAAATGGATTTTCATGGTCTACGTGTCATACTGTAAAATAGCCATCGAGCTATATATTATTATATAACGGTCTGCGTACCGACATGTGATGCTTGATATTATCCTATGTAATTTATTACTAACTTTTAGGAGTAATTGCTTAGTAGACGAATACGGTCAGAGACTTCAAGCATGGAGGTCGGAGAACAGGAAGCATGTTAATGGAGATCGACGTGTTAAAGGCCATACTATTTCACAGTTTAATATGATTATCTTTGATTATTTGTGTTTATTCTAATTTTGCTATTTGATCATATTTGATCATTAGATGTTTTGACATGATAGAGTAGTATCTCTCAAGAAAAATTAAGTAAAATTGATGCATTTCCAATTGCTGCGCCTATCACAATTTTGATCGTTAATTGGTAGGTCTACCAAAATAGGGTGCCATTAATTATCTTAATAAGATAGGGTGGGTGTCGGACACCCACATGTGTAGTGTTGGTTTAACTTGACACTTGAACTCACTAAATGATGTTAGAGGGAAAACATGGTTTAGAACATTTAGTGGGAGTATCTTTTATTATCTGTTGTTGATTAAGTTCGACCAGGTATGAACTAGTTGTATAATGATACGACCAGGTTCAGACTAAGTCATATGGAGATACGACCAGATCCAGATTAGTCGTATGGTGATACGAGCTGGTCGTAAACTGGTCGAACATAACCACCAACATGAGTATCTAATAGAAGATCTTACATAAATATAGTGCTGAATCTTTGCATATATTTTTCTATTATAGATCATGACACCTACTACTTTTTCTGCACCTACCTTTAATCTGCGATCTATTCTTGAGAAAGAAAAGTTGAATGGTTCAAACTTCATTGACTGGTTTCGTAATCTGAGAATTGTTCTCAAACAAGAAAAGAAGGAATATATTCTATAGGGTTCCTATCCTGAGGAACTGAGTGCCGATGCACCTCGTGCTGAAAAGAATGCTTATGAGAAGCATTGCAATGACGCAGTTGATGTGCACTGCCTAATGCTTGCTACCATGAACTCTGAGTTTCAGAAGTAATATGAGACCACAGATGCTTACAATATGGTTGTAAGTCTGAAGGGTATGTTTTAGGATCAAGTAAGGGCAGAGAGGTTTAACACCTCTAAGGCATTGTTTTCTTGTAGGCTGTTAGAAGGTAACCCGGTCAGTTCTCATGTGATCAAAATAATTGATCTCATTGAGAGCTTGAAAATCTTGGTTTTCCCCTTAGCTAAGAGTTGGCTACTGATATGATTGTCCAATCGCTCCCTACGAGCTTTGATCCTGTTATATTGAATTTTTATATGAATAGCATGGAGAAGTCAATGACCGGGTTGCATGACATGCTTAAGGGTGCTGAGGAGAGCATCAAGAAAAGTTTTAATCATGTGATGATGGTTCAAAAAACTACTAGCTTCAAGAAGAAGGCTAAGTCGAAGGGAAAGGGTAAAGGCAAAGGAAAGACTCAAGATGAGATCGAGAGTCTCAAGGCTAAGCTTTAAAAGCTCAAGCTGGGTCCTAAGCCTGACACAGAATGTTACCATTGTCATGAGACTAGGCATTATAAGAGAAATTGCAAGTAGTACTTAGCAGAAATGAAAAAGAACAAAGGAAGTAAGACTTCCAGTTCAGGTATAAATGTTATACAAATTAATCTTGCCATTTCTCCGACCAGTTCTTGGGTATTTGATACTGGATCAGTTGCTCATATTTGCAATTCGATGCAGGGACTGATAAGGAGAAAAAGCTTGGCAAAAGGAGATGATAATCTTCGGGTGGGCAATGGAGCAAGAGTTGCTGCATTAGCTATTGGTATTTTACCGTTAGCTTTACCTTCAGGATTAGTTATGGAATTAAATAATTGTTATTATGTTCTAGCCTTAAGCAAAAACATTATTTCTACTTCTTGTTTAGGAGTAGAAGGTTATGAGTTTAGAATAAAAAACAATTATCGTTCAATTTATTTGAAAGATATGCTTTATAGCCATGCTCCATCGGTGAATGAATTGTATGTTTTGAATCTTGAGGATATGGTCATCTATAACGTTAATGCTAAGAGACATTGACCCAATGAAATGAATCCCACTTTTATTTGGTACTGTCGACTAGGTCATATAAATGAGTAGTGCATAATAAAGCTCTATAAAGATGGTCTTCTAAACTCATTTGATTTTAAATAATTTGAAACATGTGAATCTTATTTACTTGGCAAGATGACAAAAGCACCTCTCATGACCAAAGGTGAGAGGGCGAGTGACTTGTTTTCCCTTGTACATACGGATGTATGTGGAAAATTGAGCACTTCAGCCAGAGGTGGTTTTCAGAAATTCAAAAACTTTTACTCATGACTTTAGTAGATATGACTATATCTACTTAATGAGGCATAAGTCTGAATTATTTGAAAAGTTCAAAGAATTTCGGAATGAGGCTGTCTTCCTCGGTGACTTCCCAGTAGAACCACTTCTTCTTCCACCCTGGCCACGACGACCGGGTGAACATCTTAATATACTCTCTCGACTTCCCGTTGTGGAGCTTCAGACCGCAACTCCCAGCAATTCCGACTTGTCGAGCCATCCCGTAGTAGTACTGAAAAAGCTCGAGGTCCGTCGGAATCCCCAGGTATGCCTCACACAAATACACTTAACATTGTGATGAAATTAGGATCAAGATTCACTAATTCCACCCCAAAGTGCTCACAATACGCCTAGAAGACAGGGATTTGCCCATCCTCCCCCGACGACCAATGTTGTCCAACTGCTGAAGTCCATTTTATGAGTACCTTCTCGGGGATCTTCTCGGCAGCAACCAATGCATTCATCTTCGCTGTATCCATCTCCAATTCCTCCCACTCTGAGACGATCCTGGCCATTTTTCTCACGAAAGGGAGATTTGGATTGGGAAAAGCTTCAAAAAAGTACATAGATTTTGCTGGCGGCGGAGGAGGCGAGGACTTGACGAACAGTCAGGGTGAATTGGGGAAAAGGTAAGAACCCTAAAGTCACCCCTGCGGTCAGTTTTATAACCGCACGCTTGAAATAAAACGCCGTGGAAACTTAACGGTTACCACCGCTTTGAGAATTGCTCCAACGGACAGATCCTTTTAAATCTTCCTGTTCGAGAAAGCCGAGGCTCTTTTCACACCTCAAGTGAAATTACCTTCTTGGCCAAGTATATTTCTTGTCAAAAGAAATACCACTCGGAAAGGCTTTACTTTCGATCATCGAACCACGATTTCTCCGTAGTCGTAAGATTTTCTACGACTACCTTGTAGTCGTGAGATTTTCGGCAAAATTCCTTGACCAAGTATATTTCTGGTCGAATGATACATGTGTTGAAGAGTTTTTCCTTCAACCTTTCTTCACAACCTCCTAGTGGTCGTAAGAATATTTATGTCTCCTTACCCAAGTAAGTTATTTTCACTTGAAGCTGGGGGGTTAGATAACGAGGATCTAATAATCCTAATTTTGTTGTTTATCTATAATTGAGTATTATAGGTAAATATGACGTCACATGGCTTTTGAGTATACCCCTTATAGTGGTAAGGGAGGAGTCAATCAGGTGGTCGTAAGTCCTTCTATGATCACCCATAGTCGTAAGTTCTTCTACGACTACCACTTAATCGTAAGTTCTCCTACGATTACTTTCAGTCGTAAGTCTTTCTACGACCAGTACCCAATCGACGCATTTCTACGACTACCCCTGGTCGTAAGTCCCTTTACGACCAGTCCTGCCACGACTTCTCCACAGTTAACTGGGAGCACCCACCTGTGGGCCCTATTAACTGAGAGATTTAAGCAGTCAATGTACGTAGTTATTCTCCGAAATAACTACAGATAACTCACCATTATCTCTGATTGATAACCGTCAGGCAACGTGGGGAGGTTACTACTCTGGTAATTACTCCCATTATTACAAAATAATGAGGCGCCTCCTGACCTGGAACGACAACCTCCCCGCATACTATAAAAGGACATCTTTCAGAGAGAACGGAGGAGGGACTTTTGAGAGGCAATCAGTAGCAGTATTAGCGCAAAGTCTTTCCACTGATTGTAACCAGGATACCCAATACAATACACACAGGAGTAGGGTTGTTATTCTCTCTAGAGAAGGCCCGAACCTGTATAAAATCCCCGTGTCTCTTTTGTCTGCGTGATCAATTGTGAAGGCCCCTCGAATCAAACAATCTTTACGTAAGATCGATTCTAAAACACCGACAGTGATCATCTAAAGAAATGTGGAATTTTTTCACAACTCACTCCGCCGGGAACGCCTCAATGGAATGGGGTGTCAGAACGACGGAACCGAACATTGTTGGACATAGTTCGGTCAATGATGAGCCAATCTGATCTTCCATTGCAATTCTGGGGATACGCTCAAGAAACAGCTGCTTTCACTTTAAATAAGGTTCCATCAAAAACAGTAGAGAAGACACTATATGAGATATGGATTGGGAAGTATCTTGGATTATCTTTTCTCAAGGTATGGGGTGTGAGGCATATGTCAAACGTTTGACGTTTGATAAACTCATACCCAAGTGTGATAAGTGCTTCTTTGTGGGGTATCATAAGAAAACTAATGGATATTATTTTTATAATCGGGATGATAACAAAGTATTTATTGTTCGTAATAGTGTCTTCTTAGAGAAAGAGTTTCTTTCCAAAGGAGTCAGTGGGAGCAAGGTGCAACTCGAAGAAATTCGGGAAACATCTGAAAATATTTCAACTCCTGCTGAACCTCTACAGGATGAACAAAATATTGTTGAACCTGTAGATGAAGCATCAGCCCCACGAAGATCTAAAAGGCCATATCAATTGCCTATAAAGTATGGGCATGACGTATTATTGTTGAATAATGATGAGCCTAAAACTTATTCGAAAGCGATGGTGGACCCAAACTCTGAGTCATGGCTTGAAGCCATGAGATCCGAGATAAAGTCCATGTATGATAATCAAATTTGGAACTTGGTTGATCTACCTGATGGTGTTAAAACTATTGAGTGCAAATGGATCTTTAAGAAATATATATATATGATAATCAAAATACTTTCTACTCCCGGGAGTAGTTACTCCCACCTTTGTATATATATGGATGGATGGAAATATTCACATTCATAAGGCATGACTCGTCACGAAGGGTTTCAGACAAATTCAAGGTGTTGATTATGATGAAACCTTCTCGCCCGTCGCTATGCTCAAGTCTATCCAGATCATTCTAGCTATTGCTGCATATTTTGACTATGAGATATGATAAATGGATGTCAAAACAACTTTCCTAAATGGAAACCTAAGTGAGGATGTATACATGACACAACCTGAGGGTTTTGTCGATCCAAAGGAAGCTGGAAAGGTATGCAAGCTTAATAAATCCATCTATGGATTAAAGCAAACATCTCAGAGTTGGAACATTCATTTTGATGAAGTGGTCAAAGGGTTTGACTACATCAAGAACGAAGAAGAACCTTGTGTTTACAAGAAGGTTAATGGGAGTAAACTTGTATTTCTGATATTGTATGTAGATAACATACTATTGGTAGAAAACGACATTCCTATGCTTGAGTCTGTTAAAGCTTCATTGAGAAATAGTTTCTCTATGAAAGATTTAGGAGATACAACATATATTTTTGGTATAAGGATCTATAGAGATAGATCTAATAGGCTAATTGGATTAAGCCAAGATGTGTACATCGACAAGGTATTGAAACAGTTCAACTTACAAGATTATAAAAAAGGTTTCTTGCCCATGTCACATAGTATTAATCTTAGCAAGACTCAGTGACCTACGACCACTAATGAGCAAGACAAAATAAGTAGAATCCCATATGCTTCGGCTATAGGATCTATCATGTGTGCCATGCTATGCACACGACCTGATCTGTCGTATGCTCTAAGTGTTACGAGCAGATATCAGTCAGATCCAAGTGAAGTTCACTGGATAGCAGTCAAGAATATCCTCAAGTATTTAAGAAGGATTAAGGATGCATTCCTTGTATTTGGTGGTGAGGAAGAGCTGGTCGTAACTGGTTACACCGATGCTAATTTTCAAACCGATAAGGATGACTACAGATCGCAGTCTGGGTTTGTATTTTGTTTTAATGGAGGAGCAGTAAGTTGGAAAAGTTTCAAGCAAGGAACGATTGTTGATTCTACAACAGAGTCTGAGTACATTGCCACTCGAAAGCTGCAAAAGAGGCCGTATGGATTAAAAAGTTCATTAATGAACTGGGTGTGGTTTTGAGTGCTTTCAGTCCAGTGCATCTCTATTGTAATAATAGTAGAGCCATTGCACAAGCTAAGGAGCCTAGATCACATCAAAAGTCCAAACATGTACTTCGACGATATCACATCATTCGTGAGATCGTTGGAAGAGGTGATGTGAAGATATGCAAAGCCTCTCCCGCAACCTAAGCATGAGGCGCACACAAGAGCTATGTGTATTCGATACCTATACGATTGACTATAGTGCAAGTGGAAGATTGTTGGTGATATGCTCTAGAGGCAACCATAGAGATGATTGTATCACGTTTATGTTTATGAGTTATTGAATAAATGTGGTAGTTCCAGCTGAGTTAATTAAGGGTCGAATCTTATGATGGCCTCCCGAGCACTAACAGTGTGACGAGGATTAAAACCTCTATATATTATCTTTAATATATAAAAGACCATACGTCTTCATGGTCGTAACCCCTAAGGTACACGACCTCACTGGTCGTAGAGATTCCAGAGGTTACATAATGGGTACCTGCCTGACGAAGGCCCAAGCCAAGCTTCCACCAGAAAACTCGCGAGAAAGTATGAATTGATACTCGGAATAAACCCCAAGGTATATTCTCTACCGTATGATGAATGGAGCACGTGCATATTCCATACCATACGACGTATCTTATCCAAGACACACCAGTGAACAACTTCCATACGGTTATATGTTTCATAGACATATAACCGCCGAACGGTTGATTCCGTATCAACCGACACTTGACTCCGACCAGACGTAACGCTTCGCATCAGACGCCTTCTCCGGAAGTAACTGCCACCTCTTCGAGAGCTATTTAAAGATGGAATCTGGACGGATCAAGGGAGGAAAAGGAAGAAGACAAAAGCACAAGCCAAAGATTTGTGTAATAGTTCTGAGTTAGCAAGAGAGCAAACAAAGTTCTTAGTACATACCTTGTAAATTCCAGTTCATATTAATAAAGAGCAGTCCCATCATTCCCTGAGATTTCTCACGTCACTTTCTCCTTTTTATTTTCGTAAGATCGACGTCTTGATCGTCGACACAGTGCAACCATAAGTCTGTAATGATGTCGACATGACTAATTAATTTACATTGCATCAGTGTTTGTTACACGATTCGGTGGAATACAGGAACTGTGTTGGATGGAGACCTTTTTCCATACGATGCAAGAGGGGGCCTTCGGCTCAGGTGGATAGAACCCGCCGCTGGTAGAAACCTTAACAGGCGTAACTATGTGGGGTAGTGTATTGTAAGGGTCTTGTGATAATTTTCTTAGTCTCACGCCTACGGTAGTGTGTTGACATTATAAGATGATTGTTTCTTGTGGGTAAAGTTGTACAACCTCTGCAGAGTAAGAATTGACCGGATAGCCGTGCCCACGGTCATAGGTGATGCACAGAAACTTGCTTGGTTAGTCTCTGTTTGACCAAAACTATTTGTGGGTGGAATGAAGCTTTCGGGTGGATGAAACCCTAAATCTTTGTCTTGGGTGGATAGGACCAGTGAATACTATTGGGTGGATAGAACCCTAAAAACTGATATAGCATATGGTGGATGGAACCTTGCCAATTACTCAATTTCATTAAAACTTGTGTTTAGTTAAAATGCTAGGTCTCAGGACTTGTCTACATCTTAATTTATTTCAATTGTGGCTTTATGCAAATAAAAGAACTCCAAGTTTTCCTTTGATCAGCCTTGCATCTATTATAATTGCATTCTGTATGTTGGCTCGCGAAGTATGTCTGTGTACTCACACTCGCTGACTATGAATAAACTCAGAGCCATTTGACCAAGACCCATATGCCTACTTCGCCGTGTCAGGACTAGATGGGGAAGACGATGGTGGAATGTAGGCCGGGACCCCCAGTCGCTTGTCGGTGGGCAGTGCTGATGGATCCACCTTTTGTTATCTTCTTCCTTATCTATCTCTGCTTTCTGTGTTGAACTCTGTGCTAAGTATTTGGCAACTCCGACCTATATTGTAAAACAAATGATTGTACGGTCTATTTATGTGTTGTGTAATATTAAGTGCCGTAGTCATGTGCGATCCAAGTGTATGATCCAATAATATATATGTTTGTACTATCTACTGATCCAAAAAATAGTATGATATACACAGAGGGTTTCGGACAGTAAATCTGGATCTCAAAAGTACACCTACTGAAAGTACAGCCAGATCTGATCCACTCATGCTCGATCTATCGATGCGCCAACGCACCGTTGAACAAACGAACAGTGTATGCCCGCTGCAGTAGTCGTGGAAACAGCGGCATGCAGTTTAATGCGACAGCGACAGTGCTGCTTGCGTACTCGCTACATATTGTAGTCCCTACAACGAGATGCTTATGTGTTTCTTCATCGGTACCGTAGCTGAAGGAAACACATGAAGAGAAAAAGAGAAAAAGGAAACAAGGCTGTAAATAGCAGTGTTGAAGGATGATCATCTTCAGGCATGGTAGATTACTCGATTGGTGAGTTTTTGGCTGTATTAGCCTCTTTTTTGAGAGAAATAGCAAAAACAGACAATTCCTTCCCGTGGACAAAATTGCAGAAATGACGCTTTCTACCGTGCGAGGTAGTGTGTCATTTCTGCAATTTCATTTGCCGGTTTGCTATTTTTAATATTTTACTTCAAAAACTTGCCATTTTAGCTATAAACTCCTGATTAGCTATTGGTAGCCGAGACTACAATATGTAGCGAGTACGCAAGCAGGTAGGCAAGAAAGTTTTAAAGTGGCTGGCCCTACTGCAGTGGCCGACCTCACAAGCAGCCCATGGAAAATCGGTGAATCGGACATGAACAAATCGGAACGCTTACGATTTTGCTTCTCTGATCTCTGATGCGATAATGTTCCATAGGACTACACCTTTTTTTGGTGGGCTAGTGGTGGTGGTGTTGTAACTGCAAGTGATAACCCGGCGCTGCCGTGGCACGTACACCATTTGCTCAGATAGATCTACCGCTCCGGCGGTCCAGCCGGCCGCTGCTGCAATTTTCCTGGCCCGACCTAAATCTAATGTAGCACCCGGCGTGGTGGCGGTGCCCCGTGGTCCGAAAAGCGTCAGGAATTAAGGATCGCGCGGGGGAATGACGGGAGAACGCCTTAATTAGGCCAAAAATATGGGTGCTCTGGGAGCAAGCGCTTGAATGAGCGCTGCCATTTGCTTGCTGTCACGAACAACGACGCCGCGAGATAAGAAAAAGGAGGTTTTGGGCGTTGGGAACGTCCTATGCATGCATGCGATCTCTGTAAAGTTAAAACGGCGACTTCGGGGAGGTTAAGTACGATCTACATGTCCTGTATATGGTAGGTCACCATACGACATGAATCTGCTATATCTATGCATGTATAGCGAGGCGAGACAGCAGTTTCGCCTTGCGGCAAATGCAATCGCCGTGAGACTGAGACACCGTGGTCTGGGCCTGGTCAAAAAAAATTTAGACTAAAGGCAGATTGCCCGACTCCTTTGAAAGCCAGGAATAGGCCCTGGTCAATTCTGCTCGTCCCATTGGACAATTCGAGCATCAAGAGCGCAGCCTATTCGATCTGAAGAGAGAGGGGAAAAACGATTTGCTGGAAGAGCACCAAGTCTTGTCGCCGAATGCTCCGGCCATGCATCAACCCCGAAAAGATTTCTGTTTTGCTAAAATAATATATTTTAGAAGCGAAATAGCAAAAATATCCTTATATGAACGAAATATCAAAAATGATACTTTTATCATGCAAAAACGCTACGGTATTCCACCTTCTGTGCTTCTTGTGCGCGGCAGACCGAAAAGCACGTGTTAACGGTGTGCACAGTGCCACTACAGTGACATACAGTCAATTGAACGCACACAAACACCGATGTGTATTGCTGCTACAGTGCTATGCATCCATTCGAACTGTGCAAGAGCGTGTTAACCGTGTGCACTGTTGCTCAACGCCAATCCGAGCACGCTCGCACACAGATGTGTATGGCTGCTACAGTGCCACACATCAAAAACGAATCGTGCTACAGTGCTCCCCTGCCGTGGCAAAAACTCCCAATTTAATTTGCGTCAACATCTCTAAAGTAAAGCATAGTACATCAAACGGTTGGAGATGGTGCGACAGTCAGAGACGCAAGAATCACGAAATACGAAAGCACATTGGGCAAGTAAGTATGGACGGTTGGGAGTTGGGAACTGACAAGTGAACGGTCGTCATTAGTTTGTACAGTAGTAAAAGTACGTCCGATCGATCCATATATAGACGTCACGTTAGGCAGGTTGGGATAAAGTTGGTTACAATGTTGCCCTTTTCCCTCCCGGCCCATAAGCATGCTAGGAATGTGTACGAGTGATCGATGTTCAAGTTTTTTTCCTATTCTGTAATGCCAATTGCCCGTGAACGTGTCTTGAGGTCAAAAACTCAGTTCTAGCCAAGTTCTAATGAGTCGTTTGTGTGCATGATCTAGACAACACTACAACAAAATTGTAGTTTAGAGACACCCTCTCGGTAACACAAGAGTGAAGTGTCACCAAGATTTTTCATGATGGGTGTTTCATGACCCTTCCCTTGACGCATGGGTGAAGTTGATGAGAAATCTTGATCAGGTTGATATTTTTGGTTAAAATCAGTGTTTTTGTAAAAGCAGACTCACCTATTAGATATCTATTTTATTAGATATTTATTTTATAACGGTTATGAACCCACGATCAATGTTAAAAGGAATCATAATCCCTTTTATTACAGCCAAACTGGTCGCAAACCAGCTTGAGTCATGAGACAAACAATTATGGACACTACACGATCAACTATACGGTTTAGGCCCTAGTCAGGAGAAATGACAGTTTTTCACATGACTAACATGAAAGTAGCATCGGCACATCTAACAAATTACGACAATTAGCTAAGAGATGTGACAGTTCAAGACTCAACATAAGAACGTTGTGTGAAGATACAAGGCGCCTTTAGAGGTATTAACTGTCACCCCTTCAATAGTTATAACGGGGCAGCCTATGTATTCTGTAACTTAACTCTTAACACAATCATTATGCTCTCAATATTTTCATTCTCATTGTATTCTTATATAAACACTCATTATATCCATGATAATAAAGTTCTTCGTATAGATTGTGCTCTCATATTATTTTTCTGGTAAACTCGATAAAGGACCCTGCATCTGGATCATCGACAAAAAGTGTCATGATATTTGTATTCTTGGTGACACTCGTGTATCTCGTTTTGGAAGCATCGTGAGATACACATCTTAGTGACTCTTTAAAGGGTCATAATGTTAACGATTATTTTAGGAAAAAAAATTGTATTGAAATCAACCGAACATTTTAGGAGAAACTTACCTGTGTTTAAATTTTCTTTATCAACTTTGAATAAATAATCATGAGTATAAAATATCAATATTTTACTTTTTGCACGTAAATTTTAGTCTTTGAATCTAAGTAACAGTTACCAAGTACTTAAAAATATCAAAGTTTGTTTAACCTTTCTTTTGACAAATTACTTTTTTGGACCACACCAAAAATTATATACCCAACTTTGAGATGTGCATGTTTGATTCTGATTTGATTCAATGGTTAAAATATATGACTTAATTATACTATACTGAAAAAAAACATAAGTCCATACTTTGTTCTTGCTCTAGCTAGTCTCAAAAGAAATACTAGCACCCATGCATCGAAAAAAAAACTAGTACAATATGGTGAGATCTAATGCTTTTTCATGTGTTTCTTGAATAGAAAAACAATGACTCCAAACTGTTTGGACTGTGACCGCATTGAACTCATGAAATTGACATAAAGAAGCTGAGCTTTTCGGATGTATTTCAGCTGTACTCGCTCAACTGTTCAAGCTAGCTGGTCAGTGTAAGACAATGAACGAGGATTAGAAAGCATCGCACACCGTGAAAGACTGGGTTGTATGCTTTATATATACTGATGATACAAGGGATTGCAGCTGGATTACAGCCGTGAATCATGGGATTACAACCAAGTAAATCAGCATGAAATCAGTGATCTGTTTCTATCTATACAAGATAATGATACATGGCAGAGTATCGCTAACATCCCCCCGCAGTCTCATCGTGAGGTTGCCGAACATCGAGACTGGATCGAAAAGCATGAAATAGCTGGGTCAGCAGACCTTTTGTCATCACATCGGCAAACTGGTGGGACGAAGGAACATGCAAGACGCAAACCTGACCGAGAGACACCTTTTTCCGAACAAAATGGATGTCAATTTCGATGTGCTTGGTTCGGCGATGTTGCACGGGGTTTGACGACATGTAGACGGCGCTCACATTGTCACAGTAAACAACTGTGGCAGGTTGTAGGAGTCAGTGAAGTTCCAGTAGGAGTTGGCGAAGCCAATAACACTCAACAACAGCATGGGCGACGACTCGGTATTTAGCCTCGGTGCTGGAGCAGGACACTGTAGATTGCCTCTTGGAGGACCATGAGGTAAGGTTATCACCAAGGTATATACAGTATCTGGAAGTAGAGCGGCGAGAGTCCGGGCAGCCGGCCCAGTCAGCATCAGAGTAGGCGATCAACGTGGTCACTGGTGAGCACGTGAAGCTGAAGATCGTAGTCCATGGTGCCCTTGACGTAGCGAAGAATCCGCTTAACAAGTGCGAGATGGGGCTCCCGAGGGTCATGCATGAAGAGGCAGACCTATTGTACGGCGTAGGCGAGGTCGGGCCGAGTGAGAGTGAGGTACTGAAGGGCATCGACCATGCTCCGGTACTCGATCGGATCGGATACGGGAGCCCCATCGGCTGTAGAAAGCTTGGAGCGGGTGTCAACAGGAGTCGCCGTTGGGTGGTAGTCAGCCATGCCGGCACGCTGAAGAAGATCCGTGGCATATTGGCGTTGTGATAAGAATAGTCCAGAAGCAGTCCGTGTAACGGAGATTTCCAGGAAGAAGTGAAGATCCCCCAAGTCAGTCATAGAGAACTCGGTATGAAGCCACTGAGAAAGTCGACGAAGAAGCTCTGGTGATGATGCTGTCAATATGATGTCATCGACGTACAAAATGAGGTAGGCAAGGTGCGGACCATCCTTGAGGACGAAGAGAGACGTGTCGGTAGCCGAAGCAACGAAGTCCAAGGTAAGAAGGTAGGTGGCAAAGCATTGGTACCACGCACGAGGGGCTTGCTCGAGACCGTAGAGTGACTTCTTCAAACGGCATACGTGTGAAGGACGGGCCGGATCGACAAAGCCAGACAGTTGTTGACAATAGACCATCTCATCAAGAGTGCCATGAAGAAAAACATTCTTGACGTCGAGTTGGCGTAGAGGCCATGAGCACGAGGTGGCGATGCTGAGCACAGCTCGAATGGTGGATGGTTTCACGACCAGGCTGAAGGTCTCATCAAAGTCGACGCCGGGCTGTTGAGAGTAGCCATGCACAACCCAACGTGCCTTATGCCGAGCAAAAGACCCGTCAGAATAAAATTTGTGCTTGAAAATCCACTTGCCTGTGACAACATTGGCGTCAGGTGGACGTGGAACAAGAGACCAGGTCTCGTTGTCAATGAGTGCTTGGTACTCGTCGGCCACGGCTTGGTGCCACAGAGGATCAGCAAGAGCACCTTTGTATGTCTTTGGCAGTGGAGAGACACCGGAGTGAATTGCCGAGAGATTGAGACGGTCCATAGGCATAACGATCCCAGATTTGGCCCGTGTGACCATGTGATGAGGTCCCGGTGCCGGTCGGAGCACTGGAATGGGGGCTGAGCACACAGCCGTGCCGATGGACGTCGTCGAGCTGCCTGGGGATCCCGTCGCACCTGGAGGAGAAGACGCATGGACGAGCATCATAGGTCCGGGGACGCCGCGACTGCCGGGGGCGCCGTGCTGTTGGAGACCGCCGCAGGGAACGACACCACCGTGTCGCGGGAGGTCCTTAATCCAGAGAGCCTAGTCGCATTAAGGGGCGCCGTCATGCCAGGGGGTCGTGGCTACTGATGACGCCGTCGTGCCATGGGAGGACACCTCGTGGGGCACCTGGAGGGGGGTGGAAGCGCCGGAACGGCCCTGCATGCTGAGCGGAGTCGTGGCGCTGGGAGGGCCCGCAGTACCTGCAGTCACAAACAGAGGTACAAAGGCAGTCGTGGCCTCATCTAGAAAAAAAGTCAAGTGAGGTTGTTGGAGCACGAGGGCTGTGTGTTGCAAACGGAAAAGTGTCCTCGTCGAAAACAACATGGCACGAGGTGCTAACCTTGCGCGAGGAGATGTCGAGGCAGCAATATCCCTTGTGCGAGCTCGGGTAGCCAAAGAACACGCAGGGGACCGAGCAGGGCGATAGTTTGTGGGGAGCGGTGGAAGATATGTTAGGATAATAGAGACAACCAAAAATCCGAAGGTGTGAGTATGACGGTTGTTTATGGAGGGGGGTGTTGTTTATGGTAGGTGATGGCCGACGATTATGGAGGTAGGTCGCGACGGCCAGAGCCTCAGCCCAATAAGAAGGCAACATGTGAGCATGGAGGAGAAGCGTTTGCACGATGTTATTGATGGTGCAGATGGTACGTTCGGCTTTGCCGTTTTGTTGTGAAGCATATGGGCAGAAGAGGCGAAGGAGGATGTTGTGACACACAAGGAAGTCAGAGTTAGCAGAATTGACAAACTCGGTGCCATTATCGGCTTGGATGTTTTTTATGGGTAGACTGAATTGACTTAAGGCGTATGCGTGAAAATTGAGAAAATATTGGTGGACATCATAATTTTGACGGAGAGGAAAAGTCCAACAAAAATGAGTAAAATCATCAATAATGATCAGATAATATTGAAATCCCAAATTACATATCGATTTGAAGAAGAAGGACCACTTGGTGTGGTTCGAGCATGTGAGGTCGAGGACGATCGGGACGTGCGTCTTGACGGCGACGGTGCTGAACGGGTTCATGAGTACCGGCGGTGCCATGTTGGCCACAATGTCGATGGTGCTGTTCTATGCCATGGTGAGTTGGAGGAGGAGAACAAAAGAGGTAGGGCAACGGAAGAGATAGATCGGAACTAATCTGATGCCATGTATGACAATGAACGAGGATTGAAAAACACCGCACACTATGAAAGGCTGGGGTTGCATGCTTTATATAACCTGATGATACAAGAGATCACAGCCGGATTACGACCAGCCGTGAATCACGGGTTTACAATCAAGTAAATCATTATGAAATCAGTGATCTATTTCTATCTATACAGGATAACGATCCATGGAAGAGTATTGCTAACCGTCAGTGTGGCTCAAAAGTGACCGGAAATAAAGGCCAAGTTGAAAATAAACTCGCTATATTAAGTGAATGTATGAATTGTCCCCGGCAAATATCGGCGGCGATCGAGAAAAGAAGATAAGAGTCGTTATCGCGTTTATATCATAACAGTACGTGTGAAGCAGAAAGCAGCTGTAGGTGAGGCTGAGGGTCTAGTGACTGACCGCTGCAGATAGAATGGCTACCTAGCTAGCCTTAATTAATTATCGGCGACCACTAAATAACACACAGGGGCGGCAGAAATTGGACATAGGGGCAACTTAAAAAGTTGAAAATTTCGCATACGGAATGATGCGTACTAATTAGACTAATGTAAGTGATTTTGTTGGTATTTTTTTGTGGGCAGCGTATCAGGTGAAAATTATGTTAAAAAATCAAACCTAGAAGTTTTCAAACATTCTTAAAATTTATGAGATGTAGGGGAGATTATGTTCTATTTCTCTACAAAATTTCAAGATCAATCTCAAACGTATTTGCTATATACGAAAAAGATAAATGCAAATGTGATTGAGTTCGGTGTTAAAATTTTAAAAATATATAAACCCCCCTACCTTTGGTTTTTTTTAGAATTTTTAGAAACTTCTGCGTTTGAAATTTGTATTTTTCACATGATATCGCTCATTTGCAGTGGTAGAGTTGTAGGTGTACGACTTCATCCATCAAGATTCAAATTCTGGTACCCATCTTTACGCACACGTGGGTACACTTCAGTATGAATTTTGTGAGATCACATATTTATCTCCGGCCTTTGTCTGTTTAGGTGTGTGCTAAGGTGGCACGCTCGCGTGTGATGTGCGTGCATGATGGTGTGTGTGTGCGTCTTCCTTATAATTGCGCGCGCGCACACACACACACACATACATATATATATATATATACACACACATAACGTGACATCATTAACATGTGAAAAACTAAAAATTACTGATATAGACATATAAGCGAGTGCATGGGTTACATAATTGAATTGATGCTGGTACATAGTAAAAGATAGATTAACACTACAAGAAGAAGTATAAGAAAAAGAACACTAACAGGACAGACCACTTACAACATGCTTCATTGGGTGTCTTAGGGACATATAATTAGAGAGACAATTTAATTAATTACTAAGGAATTACATTAGTAAGCACACAACCATAGGGCGGCCAGGCCCTGTCAGCCCCTCTTCGCTGATAGTTGTCACCACCATCAACTATGAGTTGAGTATATGCTATGGGTGCGAGATAGCCATCGTGCCCGAAGCTGCTGCACACGTGTACATGCACTATGCGTTCGTTCCTCATGAGTTCCATTGCATTGGGATCATGGAGCAGTCAAAGTTTTATGCAACGTAGAGGCTACGCAGTGGCAGGAAATCGATCAGAATCGTATTGAAGCATGCAAGAGAAGTGCTGTTCATCAAGGGATCAATCTGGTTAAATGTTATTATTGACCGTAGTCTCGTCCACGTAGTCTGAAATTAATTTACCGACCGACATTTTAGTCGGAAGCAATGTTACACATACAACGTTTACAACGTACGATGCACGTTTCGGACGATCGGAGGAGACGCGGGAGGAGGACGGCCGTTTTGTCGATCGGTCATGCTCTTGGTAATGTATTATAGACACCAAAGAACGAACATATCATCACAGGGGGTGTAGCTCATATGGTAGAGCGCTCGCTTCGCATGCGAGAGGCACGGGGTTCGATTCCCCGCACCTCCACCAGTTTTCCTTTTTTTTTCGCTCAACTTTCCGCCTAGCAGACAAACTCCCGCTTTTGTATTCATAAAACGTATTCTGAAGTCGCTCAACACAGTACGTCAGTTCAGTACTTCCGTTCTTCCCATTCCCATCCATGATCCATCCACCCCATGCCCGAGCCCGACCGTCGATTCGCCATCCGACGGTTCGCGAGACCCTGTAGCAACGGCGTAGTGAACTCCCGTGCGGCACTGGCTCCTCCCGCAAGAAAGACCGGCCCACACTGCGATAAAACCGGAAGAAAGAAACAAAAGCTCAAAACGCGAGGAGGAGGGGAGAGGGGCAGAGAAGCTGCTGCTGCTGCTGCCGCCATCGATGGATTCTGCGGAGCTGGAGGAGGTGACCCGCAAGTTCGCGTGGCTCAATTTCGCGTACGCGAGGGATGAGCTCGAATCCTGCGTCGCTCTGCTCCCGGAGCTCAAGGTATACACATGGGCTCGACTTCTTGGTTCCCTTTCCTTTTTTTTAGGGGCAATTTTCAGTGGAATTTCGAACTACATTGATCCGGTGGATACGCGATTTTATTGCAATTGGGAGTATTATGATGGATGTGTAGGGATCATTTGGAGATTTTGTCTATGTTTTGGTGTTCTGTAGCGCGGAAGACGGGGTTTATTAGCGGTTTTGGTGATCATTATGAGCGCCCCCGACTTGGGTTTGATCGGGCTTAGGAGATGGATGGATCGGGATGTACTTTCCGTGTTCCGTGGGTCTCTGAAATTCCCAAACTGTACTATCATTTAGGGTTTGTTGTGACTTGTTGCAAATTAGGAGAGGGATTGGGGAGAAGATGTGCAATTGTGGATATATACAGTTCCCAGTGCCGCAAATGTGACAATGTACTCATGTACGTGCTGGTTTTGGGGGTTCACAGTAGGATGAATTGCTGTTTTTCTCCCCCGAAAAGAATACTTAAATTTGCAGTTTATCATCAGGTGATACACCTCTTTGTTTCCTTCATTTCAGGTTCTCCTCACAAAGTTTCGTAGCCTGCCACCATCATTTGAGAAGACACCTAATGCGGCCGCGGAGCTGAAAATTGCAAGTAATATTTGAAGCAGTTGGTTTTGGAGAAATTATACTCTGGCCTTTTTACTGTTAATTTGTGTGTGATCATCTGAATTGTACAAGTTGAACCATTGGTTTTATCAGTGAAGGTTGGATTTTGAACCAATTTAAGAAAACTGCTCCTTGCACATGGAACCTAAAACGTTGCATATGCGGTTTCATCCAATTTGAAATGTGCTCCGTAGTTGAAAGAATTTTGTGGCGCATTCAGTTCAAGTAGCATGTCTGCTCACTGGTCATAGAGTACAACTACAAACCCTTCTCCTGAAGATAACTTTCTTA
Source organism: Ampelocalamus luodianensis (assembly GCA_036346255.1). Lineage (NCBI taxonomy): Eukaryota > Viridiplantae > Streptophyta > Magnoliopsida > Poales > Poaceae > Ampelocalamus > Ampelocalamus luodianensis. The sequence goes on along the minus strand of CM070623.1, from coordinate 58,878,248 downwards.
TTGCTCATAGATGTTCTGTATATCCATTCTAGGAAGTGTTGTTCACATTATTGTTGTGATACAACTATTTTGCAATGGACCTTTTTGTTATAGATCAAATTTTTGCATAAATCTGTTGTGGTGACTATGATTATGAAACTTTTCAGGGGCTATATACGAGCATGCTGTTATCTTGAGCATGAAAGTTAAAGACCCAGATGCATTTGAGAGGGACTTCTGCCAACTAAAAGCTTTTTACATGGATACATGGTTTGTTTCTTCTTTAACACTTTCTTGTCCTATACTCCTATTTACTGTTGAGATTTATCCTACGTAGTCAAGCATTTTAAATATGTTGCTATCTTATTTTTTTTCTCAAATGATGGTGGGCATGCATTTCCTTGATACAATCTACTTCATTCCGGTGTTAGTTGTAGTTTGTAACCATCAGCCTTAGGTTTAATCAGTAGCATATTATTCTATTCCTGAAAGCACCTATCAGGAATGGGAGGTGTCAGCAGAATGCCCTTGATGTAAATAATAAATATGTAAAGGTTGAATTGCTGTCCCTCAGCACGTGGTCTCCATGTTTGACACTTGTCTAGAAGTTCATTTGTCCTAATCTGTGTGACCTCCTAGAGTTTTAGGAGCACAATTATCTTGTGACTAAAAGATGTTACTGAACATTTCCACATAGGCCTTCTATTTTGTAGCACTGTATTTCTGAACTTGTATTTGTTGAGTGTTATTTATATTGTGTTTTTTTGTGATTGCTCATCCAGTGGCATGATCCCCCCCTCATCAGATGAATACCCAATTTTGGGGCTTAATCTTGTGAGGCTGTTGGCTGAGAACAGAATAGCTGAATTCCACACTGAGCTGGAACTTCTGCCCCTGAAAGCTCTAGACCATCCTTGTATCAAATATGCAGTAGAGCTTGAGAAATCCTTTATGGAAGGTACCTACAACCAATTGTTCAATGCTCGACAAGCTGTGCCACATGAGACATATGTCTGCTTTATGGACCTTCTTGCTGAAACTATCAGGTGAGTGAATTTACATCGTCGGTTTTTCCTATGTGGCTTCTGTCGTGAAGTTCCTTATTGTGTTTTCTACATGCTCTTTTTCAGAGATGAAATAGCTGATTGCAGTGGTCAGGCATATGATTACTTGTCAGTAAGTGATGCAAAGAAAATGCTAATGTTTACCTCTGACCAAGAGCTTCTCGAGTACATATCAGAGGTAAGTAATTGTTCTTTTTATCTTCTGTATTTTGTCCTATATTCATTTTTCCATATGAGCGATGCGACAGTGAATAACTGGTATTTGAATGATTTAAGGATAATAGACACACCGTGTTAGATGCATGAGTGAAGGCCAAAATTCTACCTAGCTATTGCACTGATCGAACCATGTAGATTATGAATGCTACTACTATTGGTTCTGTGTCTGAATAATCATGTTGATGACAGGGACAACCTGAATGGGAAGTCGAGAATTGTTCGGTCCTTTTTCACATGGCAAAATTCAAACCTCGTGTGGGCACACCCTCATTTCAGATGATCAAGAGAACTCTTGGCTATGCGCAGGAGCTGGAGCAGATAGTGTAGTTTGCGACACAAGGTGGACTTGAAGAGATGTAGGTAGTCCCAAAGCAACGATCAACTTAGATGCTACTATGTTCCGTGACTTGTAGATTTTTTTTTTTTGGGTTTTATTTGAGACAATGACTCTGTGGAATTTCTGTTTAAAACGCACGTGATGACTGCTTGACGATGCTGAAAACAGTTGCGAGAGTTTCAGGACAGTTTGGCATGTCACTGTCCGGGCCAAGAAGAAACCTAAAGATGTTCAGTGCCAGTTTGATGCTTCCAGTACTGATAGTTCAATTCAGTTCGGTGCCTGTATGGAAACTCACCATATTCCTCATGTGAGCTCTTCTGTTTGTTATCAAATTGATTTCCCCTTCGCCTGAGGCACAGTCCTGCTGCTCAACTAGTAGAAAACATTGACAACATTCAGAGATACTAGAATTTCAGACCACGCGCCCACCCTGAGGAATTTCAATTGCTAGTAGAAATCTATGTACAAATACCACCCCATGGCAACAGAGGAGCAAAAGCAATGATTTTTATTGGTTTTGCACGAGGGAAAAAAAAAAAAGAGAAGTGGCCTAACGAACTCGAAGCAGCATTGCACTTGTGCTGCTTCAGCTACCCTCTCCTTCCTGTAGAGAGCTCATATATGCCTTAAGGCAACTGCCTTATTCCTTGCTATAGATTAGCATCAACAGAGAGGCAGAAAAAGAAGGCAAAAAAGGAGGACAACATGGTGCTCTTCAAGAACCTCCAATCATCGACTTGAGTAGCTTCTTCAACGTATCCACAATGCTCGAAAACGAAGGGCGCTGTCTTGGATCACTGAAGAAAGGAAGCAAAATTACACTACTGGCAACGTCTTGTTCCAAAAATATAGTATGCAGTCAAGCACAAATTGATCTTGTCACTCGAAAGATTTTATCAGATTATCAAAGGGTCATAGGAAAGGCTTACTCATCCCAGCAGGATTCAACAAGAGCAGCTAGTTCCGGGATAGTATCTTGTGGAATCGGGAGCCTTCTGTTCTGGAATGCCACTGCTCCTACTACCTGCAAAGGTTGTTGTACTGAATCACAAACCATAGTCTTTCTACACCATACAGAACAGGGTAAAGAGATGGAAGATTACCTGTGCGGGGCCTAGGCCGCTCCATGGTTGCTGCATCGTCAGGAGCTCCCATAAGATCACACCGAAGCTGTACACGTCGCACTTCTCGTTGGATGGCTCGCCACGGAGAAACTCTGGCGCCATCCATTCTGGCTGCAGTTTAACAGAATTCGGTGATAAGAAACCAAAAAAATTGTATTGGCAGATTAATTGAGCTAGGATTGTCTTATGAAACTTACTGTTCCAGCTACTGATTTGGACGATATGAAGGTGTTCGCCTTAAATCTGGACAAGCCAAAGTCACCTACCTGAAGTCGTATTAAGGACAGTAAAGAGACAAAAGTAGAACAATGGTTTTCGATCTTGCTATACTATTTGGGAGTTGAACTCTGACTAACCTTCACGGACCAGTTCTTATCCACCAACATGTTTGGTGTCTTCAGATCCCAATGTACAATAGGAGGATTCAGGCAATGGAGATAGTTGATGCCTTTTGCCTGCATTGCGAATACAGCATGTGTCACATACTCACATTATAGAGAAACCATATGCATTTCAGGAGCTTGTCGTCTGTAAAAGGAAGACAATGTGATACATACAACGTCTAACGCCATGCGCAAACGGCGCCTTAAATCGAGCATTTCTCCATTAGCTGCCTTGTTAATGAGACGGAAGAGGCTCCCTCTGTTTACACCATCAAGGATCTTATTTGGTGCAAGAAGATTATTCATATTGTCTGTGACAACTGAAACTGATAGAAGGTTTACCTAGGCAAATACTCTGTTACTATCGACAGATGCGGGCATTTTGTCACTGCACCCATAAACAATACCACGTTCGGATGGCGAACACGTTTCATGATAGCAATCTGCAAGGCTTAACAGTAAGTCCTGAGTTGAAGAGGAGACAGATTGTGATTCATACGGACCATAAGTGAAATGACCTCTCTAAGGAATTCCTTCAGCTGAGCTTCGCCGGCGTCCTGATCGGTAAGCACCTTTACTGCAACATCCTACATATCCAATTCTACAACCTCAAATTTATGATCTCCAAAGGACACTTAGCTCATTGCAAAACTAAGAAAAACAGGCTTTCACAATGAGAAGTTAAGGTACTTACCGAACCGTGCCAGTCAGCGCGATAAACGGTACCAAAGGAACCTGCATTGCACCCAACAGTGATCAAATTCACAGCACGCATCAAGTCAGTATGAATCATGGAGGTAAAGAAGTACCGGCGCCTACGCGTTCCTTGAGTTCGAGCTCATCCCATGATATCTCAAGCCAATCCGCGGCGAAAGATGGCTCAATGCTCACGCGTTTCGGAAGCGTAAAACCCGGGATGTTCTCCTTATTTCCATCCTCGGTACCGATCTCCATCACCTTCAATTGGTTCGACACTTCAAACACTGATATGTTATTCCAATTGCCGTTCCGCGTGATCTGACCACATTTCGACAGCACGCCTTCTTTGCTGGCTGCCTGAACAGAGTTCTTCTCCTTGGCCACGCAGTACCTAGCAACTGCATGTAGAGTACAGGATTGATCAGCGTGTACAGGCATACAGCTGCATAACCTAAATGTTCGATTCGTATGTGATGGTAGGATGTTGTACCCGAGTACTGAGGATTTGATAGTATCGAGTTTCGACGTTCTTCAGCTATCGCGTGATTCCAAGCCGCAACGGGTGTTGCGTAGTTTGCTGAACCTGTTGTACAAGAAGTCTTGAAAGGCGAAGACACAGAGGAGAGTAATTGCCCGTTGATGGATGAGTCTGGGCTGCAGATGCTTCCTGGCTCAACGACGAGATCCACTACGTATTCTCTGAAGCCACCAACAGAAATGCAAAATAAATCAAGCAAGTCTTTGTCAAAGATATTATTCCTCACCGATGTATTCCATAGATTAGCATAAACATGTCCCAGACTCCCAGCTGTCTAAGTTCAGCTATGCTACAGTATATCTGCAAAAAGACAGGAAAAGGAACGGATACGTACCTTACATATCTTCTCTCGTTGTCGATTTTGACAAGGCAAGAGGATCGGTGAGGTGCAGAGCAGTACTTGCAACCTTGCGCAATCCGGCATGGCAGGCCGATGAAATCCGCTAGTTCCTGCAAATTTGGAGAGGGAGATGCTACTGAAAACCCTTTTGCTCTAAAGGTAACATGAATCATCGAATGGCAGAGCTCCTGTCCAATCTTTCAAAAAAAAAAAAACATGAATCATAGCAAGTGCAGTACGCCCTGTCTGATGGCACGTACCTTGAAAAGAATGGCACGGTGTCTGCAGAACCCGATGGACAAGCCGCCGATGGGGACGACGACACACTTCTGCCGCTTCCTCAACTGCTTGCTGACTGCCTTCCACCGTATGTACAGGTCCCCGTCCTCCGATCTCAATGCACCCCTTCAAAACAACCAGCAAATGCAGTATGTCAAACTAATGCGAGCTATATGCACCGGCACATGCAGTACTACTAGCTGAACTTCAAGACTGACTTGAGTCAAGCTATGTGCTGTTGTCAGCTCAAACTACTGGAAATTTTGATAAATAAAACTCATTTTTCAATCTACCGAATTGAGAACCTGCAGTAGATGTTTGATGACTGATAAGGACGGCTGTTAATCGATCGTTATGTACATTTTAAGTAGCAACTTGTACAACGAAGTTATACATTTAAAGTGAAAAAAAAATACATATATTCGATCAGCTTCTTTGGACTAAAATCGAGCTCAGAGCCTCAGATGACACCCCCAAAAAAAATTCGGTACAATCTTGTGGCAGCATCATCCATTCATGAAGCTTTACTGTACTACATAGGATGATAGGAGTTACGAGTTAGAATTTGTCCTAAAGCTTTACTGAAAATGAAGTATCGTTCTTCGTTCACATGTTCGTCGGTGCCCAGGTTCACGGACGAACATGTTAAATTGCATGTCTTGTGATCTATCAGACTATCACAGGGAGTGCATGCACAACTAGCACGGGCACACGAGCGAGCGAGACATGCATCTACGTGTACACCGCTGATATTTATCAGGCGAACCTTTTCCTAAGGCAAACCCGTGCCATGCATGCATGCAACAATGGCAGCAAGCTAACCACTGGCTTACCCCATGTGGTCGGAGACGAGGACGGCGAGGCGTCGGACGAGGTCGAGCGTCATGCCGAGCGAGCGGTAGAGGTCGAGGGCGCGCCTCTCGAGGTCGACGAGCACCGAGTCGCCGCACTTGTTGATGAGCACCACCTCCAGCGACGACTCGCTGGTGTCCATCTCCCGCAGCGCCGCCAGCGTCGGCAGCCGGCGACCCTCGTCCGTGGCGTTGCACGTCGCCCACAGGTGCGGGTCGATGCCCAGGATGTTGTAGAACCCGTGCGCTATCTTGTCGCCCCACGAAAGGCACCCGTTCACCTGCACATGCGTATAGTACATTGCGTTGCTGCTAGCTCTTAATTAAGCCTAAATCACTCCTGATTAACCATCAACAAACACAATTAATCGCACACACGTACACTCCCATCAGATGAATTAGTTAATTAAACTTTTTATAGGATTAATTAATGAAACCGAGAACTGTAGTACTCCACTAGTAGACACGGACGTAACTAGGATCAGGATTAGAATAGCTAACTACTCCAACTAGCTAGAAGGTAGGTTGCACTCCTAAATTTGCTTCGATCAACTTGCAATATTTAATGTGCGGAGCATCAAAATAAAGACTTCAACGGAGAAGAGGCTGCACTGTTAACGATTAGTGATGTGCTTGTTTTTGCTAATTAATGCGCATGAATATTATATAATCTTGCGATACATTAACTGATCATCGGCATGAGCATCTCTCAAGGATATTGGCACTAAGTGAATACCACTACTCCTAAATCACAAAGCAGAAAGCTCTACCCACTGAAATGTATTTGCAACAAACGAACAACACATCTTTAATGTTATTCTTTCCAAACAAAAAATTGAGCAAAACCATCAAATTAAGTAGCACCAGTAAGTACTAAACCATCCGAAAAATTGCTAATGATATAAGGGAGTGTCTATACAACATGCGACTGATTTTTTTTTGAAAATCAGTCACTTTTTGAGCCATTAGATGGAGATCTAATGCTCCAGATATCACCTCCACCCCTATATCCCTAACTCAATCTCACTTCCCACTCTCTCACCAATCACATAGCACTAAAATTGAAAGATGTATAGCAGTTCTCATGATTATAATCGCTAAAACACCTAATCATCAATCAAAGTCAAAACTTAGTTGTGACAAAATAACAAGAAGGGCAAATTAAAGAATTGAACACCATGTGCAGGACTTGGTGTTTCTTTCTCTACTTGCACTGCACCGTCATATGTGTCGTACGACCGAGGTCCGATATAGAGCTATATACGCACCCAAAGCCGGTAGGAGACGGTGGCGGCATCGGCCGCCACGTCAGCGGCGACGTGCTGCTCCGCATCGCCGGCGCCGGACCCACAGCGCAGGAGGAGCTCGGGCGGGACGCCGGCGAGGAAGGCCTCGGAGGTGAGGCGGATGGCGAGGCAGAGCTGGAGGTAGTAGCTCTCCCTGGCGCGGCGGACCCACGTGTCCCTCCCGCCGGCATTCGACCCCGGCAGGGAGGATCCCGGCGCCGTGGCCGTGGAGGCGGTGGTGGTGGCGGGGTCGGTGGTGAAGGCGCTGCCGGTGCTCCACTCGGCGGACAGCGGGGCCGCGGGGGCTACGTCGACTGACTGGAGGAGCGCGTAGTCAGCGAGGAGCGGCAGCCGCGAGTCGTCGGCGAGGTGGAAGGTGGTGGGAGCGGGGGGAAGGGGCGGTGGAGGTTCCGGGTTAAGGAGGCGGCGGCGGTGCGGCATGGCCGGGGGAGAGCTGATGCATGGAAAGCAGAGGAGGTTGCTTGGTGCTGCGTAGAATTAGGGTTAATTGTGGGAGGCATTCAGAGAGGAGGAGAGACGGGTTGTGACTGTGAACTGTGACGGAGGAGTTGAAAAACTTGCAACGGAGAGGGGAGGGAAAATGGTTGAAACTTGCTAGTTGGCATAGACACATGGAGCTAAGAATAAATCTGTATGTATAATAGGTGGGCACCAATATTTAAATTCTGATGAATGAAATCGTACACCCACAACTTCTATTCACCAAGAGATGTGTTTCCGACCCTTTCTTTTCTTATCAATTATGATTTCCTTTTTATATTGTAGGTGCTACATGAACAATATTTATTTCTCAACGATGTTCCGATGTATCATTGTTCACCCGCTATGTATATTTTTTTTTTGTATTTTGTTATAATATTAATGCGTGAGTAAATAGATCTGTATGAAATGTATTTTATTTTGGAATTTAAACGTCCAGTGCGTTGTCAACTATGAGAAGTGCGATCTATCTCGATTTATTTCTTTTTCTCCGTCCAACCAAACCAAGGGAGTGGAGCTAACTCACTGGTCACAGTCAGTTAACCACTTCTCATAGTGCTGAATAAATTTACTTTCATACAAACGCTATTGCCTCCCCAGCCGATCCACACAGAAGAGCTTGCAATCAGAAGTTAACCCATGGCGTGTGCAAACTTCAAACATGGCAAAACCGTTAACGCTCTCTGCCACCAAAGGCTGGTATCAAATAATCCACAAGCTCCAGGGCAGCTATGCAAAAAACGATCGCACTACAGCAAAACCCCAAGCCCAAATCGGCAACTCCACGAGGGCGCGCGACCAAAAAGCAGGCGCGTGGCGGCCTGCCGCGTGTGGCGACGGGGACACCCGATGCGTCGCGTCAGCTCGTGGGGGTGGCCGGCGCGCCCGCTAACGTGGAGCTCTCCCCGTGATTCGTCGATCGGCCTGCGCCGTTTTCTTTAACCGACTGGGCGACTGGCGGGGGCGCAGCATGGCAAGGGATTGGAGGAGGAAGCGGAGGAAAATCTGGTGCTCCACCGCGTGCGCCGAAGCGAAACCCGAGGACGAGGGGAAACGCACGGCCGGCACATGCCATGATGCGAGTGTGGGCACAAATCGGCCAAGGCACATGCACGCGCCGGAACAGATTGTACTGTTTGTTACTTGCTCCGTGTTTTTTTTTACTCGCCGCTTTGACCATAGACACGTTTTCGAGTTGTAGGTTAGCAAAATTATTATTATTTTAAGTCTAAGATAACTCATCTGGTCCACGTTAAAGAAGAAAGCAAACCCCTCTCTACGAGGCACTAAGTCCCAGCTCAGCCCTCTTCGGTGAGACGCGCACGCTGAGTCTTGGACTCGAGCGCGGGTGGGAGACGTGCACAGCGGTAGCGTCTCCACTGAGCCAGCGCTTAGTCCTCAAGTTAGCAAAATTATTAAAAACATTATGATGTCGAAGTTCTTTTGCTGATAAATCTATCAATATTATTCAATGTTACAAATTGAAATATCTTTTTGTAATTAGTGGTCAAATTTTTACAAATTTAACTACAATCAATCTAAACGGTAAGGAAAAAAGAACGGAAAAGCCGTTTATAGGGGAATTTTAACTTCTAAGCGAAGGAAACGACTGGTAGTGGATATGAACATTGCCATGTTCATTTTAGTGTTAGTGGAAGGTGAAACGTAGAAATACAAGATTTATTTACAGCTACTTTGGTAAACTTTGGGCCTACTCCCAATCTACCGTGTCTTAACAATTTTGATATGGGGTTACATAGGAACGGTGTGTCTTGTAGATCATTTCATTGCCTGCAGTTTTCGCATGGTTCCAAATCTCGTCAGTTAAGCGCTTGATGCAAGCAATGCTAAACTTCACTTTGGGAAACTCTTAACAAAACTGATGCATGTCCTGCTTTGTTCTTTTCGAAGCATAATCACGTCTTACTTGCGAGTTATATCACCATGTACGGTAGCTAGCTGTTGGTACATGGTACTGTACAAAGGGAAAGGCCAAACCGATGAGTTCACTGTATTTTAATCCATGTGCCTTGAAGGACGTGCCTGGCTACTGTTATGAAATGTGAAGGAATCTGATTTTTCTCCAGCACCACTACTTTTTGGGGAAAAAAATTAGTAGTTGGACATGTAAAAATGCCAGAGGCCAGTGAACCTTTTGACAACACGGAAGGGAAGATTCCTGTAAAGATGCCTTAAATGGTTGTGTTGTGTACTTAACATCCTTTGTACAGAGGTATTTTAGTTGCTGTGTTCACTTCCCGTGATAGTTTGATGCATGGTTTTTTTTTACTGTAAAAGAACATGACTAGATTTTTAAGATGATGTCGCAGGGATGGTGATAAGGAAATATTGGCGTTTTATCAGGTGCTAATAAGATAATGAGAATTAGGGGGCCTAACTCTCATTAGCTAGCGTTACGGGGTAAAGAATGTAATAGCCATTTGGGACTTGCTTGAAAAAGATGGGAATAGTTTTTTTGAACCAACAAACTTGGCATGACCTAAGTGATGTTAACAACCACTCTCAAAAATTGGCAAGTGATCGCAGAGCCTATTGTCTATTGCACACGTTCTCACCAATCAAGAAGCATCAAAGTTTGTTTATGGTGACACAACAAGACACACATTTTTAATACCATCACAAATAACTGCTAGTGGCTGCAATTAGCCCTCCTAACTCATATAATTCTTAATGGTGCAGCTAATGGAGGCCATCAAGAATAGACCCCTTACGAAGGCATGTGAAAGGTGGTTGGACTCATATGGGGCATTAGACCTGTCCAAATAGGTCGTGTTTGTCGGGTTGGTCCGAAGCACGAAACTATTGGCCAAGTCCAAACATGACACGATTTGGCCAACCTTCTTCTCTGCTTCCACTCCCGCCAGGCGGCCACCTTCCCGTACCGTTGCGCCACGTGCAGCCCCCACTCCCCGCCAACATTCCTCGCGCCGACGCAGGCCACGGTGACACGCGCATCGGCCAGGAATGCACAGAGCGGGGTGCGGCGGCTACTCCTGTGGCGGCGGCGAAAGAGGAAAGAACCCGCGGTGGCGGCGGCGACGCGCGGCCCCATGACAAGAGGCAGCGGCGACAACAGGTGGGGAACATGGGAATCCCTATTTTTCTAGATGGACTAAATGGGCCGAGCCTGGCCCATTGGGTGTCAGGCCAACCAGGCTATGCCTAAACGGGCCTGTATCGTGCCGTGCTGCTCGTTTGGACATGTGTGTTGGACACACCCACGATCCATTCTTTTGGAACCTGCACAAAAACAGCAAGTCAGGAAAAAATGTATTTAGTTTCCTAAAAAGACAAATCTATTTCTAACCTCTCTTTTACTCTTAGGTACCACATGTATCTCATCATCCAATGAACAAGACTATTTGACCACTTTCTTGTGAATATTTGTAGGAGCTTGGTAGGTTATTACATAGGCAGGCAGGCATGTACGTCTTGCTTTGGTTGGAAGCCAGACCTAGGAAAGATGCTTGAGTTCATCTTAGTTCTGTTTGGAAACACAAGCAAAGGTGGAAACACAAGCAAAGGTTGTATTTGAGGGCTGCAGTCTTTTCACTTTTGTTGAGAAATCATATCTCAGTAATCATTATAAAGTTTATCTGCTTGAGCATTATGAGCAATGATTTCCCCCTATGATTTTGCAATGGCACAAGTTGCATTAATTTTCCAGGATATATACACTTTCCAGTATTTAGTTATCTGGTTTGATGACATTGCAACAGTACAACCGTAAAAGTTGCTTTAATCTTGCAGGATATATATCCTTTCTATTTAATAGTCTGGTTTGATTACATATATACTTCTGAGACAAATTTTATGCTTACTTCCAGGAGCAAGCATCCATGAGATATGGAAATTTGCATATTTTCTTTTTGCTGAGTCAATAATGGATGTCTCTTGAAACTTCAGTCAACTTTGTAATTGACTAATTATTAAAAAAAAACTCGTAGATCCAGGGAATTTTCCAAAAAAAAACACAAACAAAGAATTTTGAATTATTATAAGGTTAGCGGTAGTGCCTTTTCTTATTTATTTTTTTTTTTGCTTTATATCCTCCATTCAGCTAACAAGTTATCCATAGGCTAGAGCAATTTTAATATTGAGGAGTGGCATCAAACTTCTTGCAAGTTGGGGACACCATTGATTGGTTATCCAACTAATACTGATTTGTAAAGTTCGGTTCGCCTACTTTTTTGCTTGGTAGTATGATATTTTTTACCAACCAATATTCTTGTGTTCTATTCTGCACCACCAAAAGTTTCTCTGTGCTTACATGGCTTATTAATTATTAGTTATTTAGAGCTCTCCATTGCCCTTGATTATTCCCATGAACAATAAAGACAGTCAAGAAGAGAGTTTTTTTTTTAAAAAAAAAAAAGCAGTGTTTTCAAGGTGCAATGCACCTACACTCTAGACCAACAGATTTGAGTTTTATTTAAGCATCGCTATCATAGTTTTGAAGTACTGTACTTGCTAATGGCTTCTTACTTCTTCTGTTTGAATGTCTCCAGTTTGCACTGCTCATCTAGTGCTTGTAGAACAAAAGAACACGAAATAAGGCGTTTTTGTTCAGACTAACAAACGGGCAAGTTGATTGGTCAGTCACCAGTTCATATATATGACAAACCATCCCAGTTCAGAACTGACGTCAAGCAACAATATCTGCTCCAAGTCAGAACTGAAGCAATTCTCAATTTTAAATGGTTTGGTTTGACAAGCATTACCCACCCTGCAAAGAAAAATACTCCTAATTCAGACAAGGAGGACCCATGCTCCAATGCCTCATCCTCCCATGCTTCGGTTGTCTCCATTTCAATCTGCAGTGCACCTAGCTTATCGCTCTGGTCAGGGATGAAGTTTCTGACAGCAAAGCACATCGCGTTGTGGAAGACTCAAGGATTCAGACTTGTGCGGAGAAAACAAGTGCTCCAACAGCCGAGCAGCGCATGATCGGTGTATATCTATGTGGGCCACGCTCCACAAGCTCTTTCTTGCTCGACAAAAGGAAGGATATAGAGAAGCAAACGATAGGCTTAATAATTTGTCAGTAGCAGATACCGATCGAAACCCGATCTTCTTTTGCTTCCTGTGTGAATTGGACAAAAGTTTATCATGCAGCGCAATGGAATTGCAATCTCACCTCTGTTGGAATTAATACGGGTTGGACCCATGTTTAATCCTAATAAATTCCTGAAAAATCCTAAAGGCCTATGTGCATGTGCTAAAATTATTTAGTCCCATATGGAGAGTTGAATGGGAGTTACACCACTTTAAAAGGTGGAACGTGGTAGCCCTCTTGTGGAATTGGAGAGAGCCAATACACGCGCGCGCTCACTCGCTCGCTCGCCTCGCCGAGCCGTGCCGTGCCGTGCCGTGCCGTGCCGTGCGTACGCAAGCGTGTCAGGTGCGTGCGCGTTTTTCTTTATCTATTCGAAAATCGAAACACACTGACTCACCAAGACTCCTGCTTCATCTTAGTATGGCTATAGTGTTCTTGTTCATTTACTTTGTGAAAATGACTAGAGTAATTCTCATGATTTATCTACTATATTTCTGGATTAAAGTAATTCGAAAAATAGCTTCTTTTTCAGGGAATGTCTGGCCTTGCAATTTATTTCTGATTTATTCATCCATCACACACCTCAGTTTCATGCACTAACGAATTGCTGCAAAAATTAGAATAGTTTACAAAGAGAAATGGTGTGACATGAGTTCTGAATAATTTGATGCACCCATGTTCAGCACTCGATATGAAAGGCGCAATGAGTAATCTTTCCAATGATGCCACTCATGCAGGTTTCAACCCGATCATTTGTTTTTTGTATCAGCTTTAGTAGCTTTGGACATCGGTGCATCAACCTTGCTATTCCTTCACGTGCAGATGAGTTGTTTATGAACAATTACTAAACATAGAGTCGGTTTGTCTCTTTACTTTGTGCGTTAAGCTAGCCGAAATGTACTACCCTAATCCTTGTGCTCCGGGAAAATCACAAAAAGGAAGGGACATAAGTTTAAGCAGCCCTATAAAAAGAATCACTCCATTTGTTCACGAATATATAACGTTTTGGATATCGACACGGTTTTTAACATACAACTTTGACCGTTAAATTTTATATGAATATAGTCATAAACTAATATAAAATTATTATATTATGAAAATATTTTTCATGACTAATCTAATAATAACATTTTCAAATAACCAATATATAAAAAATTATATATCAATAATTAAAGTTAAAAAAGTTTGACTGCAAACTTTCTAAAACGTTGTGTATTACTGAACAGAGGAGGGGTAGCGAGTAAGATATGGCGAGATCTAGCATGTTATTGGTCTAATACGTTCTACTTCTATGCCTCTAGTCGACTAGCCCACTAGCTAAAACTTTGAGGCTCAAATATCTTAAGAGGGTGGGGCCATGTGCAATTACTGAAATTGGATATTTGTCTCCAGCCAGTGGGACATTGTGATGAGAGGATAAGTGCCTGATAAGAAATCAACAACCAGGAGGTAAATAGATGACATAATAATGATGAATAATCTTTCAAGTGCTTAGTGCTTATGCTTTTTGCAGCACAGGACTAATAATGCTAGTAATGCTGTAAAATAATAAAGTTAAATGGTGGTGGACTGGTGGCCATCAGCATATCTATTCCTCTTTTTTGGGGGGGCCATTAGCATAATTTTAGAAGAATACTAGCAGATTAATTTGTTATGTATACACATGTGTACAATCAATTTTTGGCGTCCCTTTCCAGTTTTTAGGTTGATCCATGGACTCCACTCAGCGCTCCAATTGCTTGAAATTTAATGCGTTTGGGAATATGCCATGGCGAGCAAGTGGTTAGCAAACTAGTTCTGAAAATGGAACTGACAAATGTTCTCATTCCTTAATTAGTTTTTTCATCAGGATTTTGAGTTGCTTCTTGTAATATAATGTAATTGCTAAGAAAATTAACTGAAACTAAAGGAGGCTGCTCCAGTTCTTTTCAGAACAAAAATACCAAATTACACTATCAACTCAGTTCATTACATTTTCCCTTTTCCTCTTCTTCTCAATCTTCAAATAAAAACAAAGCAAAGTAACTAGCCGGGCCGACCCGTCACCTATGCTCGTAGCCTGATAGCGGAGGCAAGCCATTGACCTGCCCGCACACAGCCGCACGGCGCACGGGTCGGCGTAGTCGCAGGATGACGACTGCCGGCGCGCGTTCGTACGTGCCGGAGGGCTTGACTTTGCGCGTCACGCTGCCGGTGCGCGCGAGCATGCTGCAGCAATAGCCGGTTGTTTTGTTTGTACCCTATGACGCCGCAGCCACCGACGCCAAGCGGGTCGCGCTGATGGATACCTGCGTGGGAGCAGCGGCGCAATGGCCAGAGCCCGGCGACACATGCGCCGCCGCCGCCGCCGCGGAAATTTGGGCGTCGTCGACATGCGAAGAAGACGGGAGGTGGCCAGGTGGGCAATCCATTCGACGCGCCCGTGCATAAAAGGTCGTGCACTGATGCACTCTACTGAATACTGATACATGCATCATATTTATTCAAGATTCTACACATACAAAAAAAACTACACATGGTCGGAAGTCGGAACTCTTGAGACTACAGTGTGAGGAATGCTAACGGCTGGAAGAATAAACAAACTCCAGCTGATCAGAGCCATTCCTTTGGATTTATGCATGCGTCGAGAAGTTTCCATTCTTCAGTCCCTTCTTCCGGTTTCTGCAAACAAAAATGGAGCGTTAGAAAGCTTACCTGACCCCTGAGAATGGTAAGAATGTGACAACAATACACCAAAACATCTCTAAACCATTTCCTTTTCATAAACAATTTCTGTCGTATGTTTTGCTTACATGATCATACTGCCATCGTGCAGTAAGTGGAAGAGACATCAGTATACTCTCAATCCTTCCTCCAGTCTTGAGGCCAAATGTGGTACCACGATCATATACCTTCAAGAGAAGCATATTATAAAGACAGAAGAAAGGTACCCCAAGCATAGCAAGACTCTTGGCTGTGTTCATCTAAAACCACTTACAAGGTTAAACTCAACGTAGCGACCTCTCCGCAGTTGCTGCCATGCCTTGTGCTCCTCATTAAATGGAGCGTCCTTTCGGCGTTCTACGATGGGTATGTATGCAGGAATTACAGAGTCCGCACATTCTGTAGAGAAAGGCAAATCACTTCTCTTGTCATTATAACTCACAGCAACAACTAAGAGTGCATGCTTCCTGTCAAAAACTAAGAGTGCATATTGCACAGCAACCAAAACAAAGAATTTCTAGTATGGTCCATTTTAACCAGTCAGCTAATAAAAAAGGAACAGGTCCATTTGACCCCTGAACTATCGTGTTTGTCCAAATTTCAACCTCCAACTACGAAACCGGATAACCTACACCCCTAAATTGTCAAAACCGGGTATATTACCCCCCTGAGGCTATTTCGCCCCAGTTTCGCCAACCTGGCATCTACATGTGTACGTCCACATCAGCATCCTCCTCCTGTTTCTTCTTCCTGCTCTTCCTCTTCTCTAGAGCTGTCCGCGGCCATGGTGTCCAGCACGGCAAGCACAACGCTAGGGCCGGAGGTAGATGAGAGCGCGGCGACAGCCGTGGTGAAGCAGTCTGCATCGGGGTGGTGTTGGAAACTTGGAGGAGGCTGCGCATTTCTTCAAGCAGGTCGGGCGCAGCCGGGACGGGGGAGGAGAGGGAGCCGGAGGACGATGACAACGCGCACACAAAGCAATGCCCTTCCACCACTCCCCCACTGAAAAATCAACTCCATCGCCAAGGGGTCCGAGTCCCCTGACTACTAGGCCGCCGTAGGTGCTAGCACCGAGGTCGACGCCGACATCATGTGCTCCATCAGCCTCTACGAGTACAGGGATGATGAGATGCTGCACCGGGATCGAGCTTGTCGGCCCCGGTCCCTCCCACATTCGAGCACCAACCACCACCATCTCCTACAAATACGCCCCCAAATATGGAGTATTGAGGCAGCAGTGGTTTGGATCTGGAAGTGCGAGGAGATGGTGGGGAGTAGGAGGGATCTGGGCTTCAGAGGCACTCATGGCTGCAGCCAAGGAGGAGAAAGAAGGGAAGGAGGAGGAAGGGGAGGATGGGGGCATGACGGGTGGGCCCATCATTTTTATTTATTTGGATGGGTGATTTTCGGATTTTATTTTTTTATTTATTTGTTGATTTCTGCTGACCTGGATGCCAAATCATCTTAAAACCTGATCACGTATCAAAACCACTGCCATGTCTGTGCCACGTCAGATGAAAACCGAGGCAGAATGGCCTGGGGGGGTAATATACCAGGTTTTGACAATTGATGGGTGTAGGTTACCCGGTTTCGTAGTTGGGGGTTGAAATTTAGACAAACAAGATAGTTCAGAGGGGTCAAATGGACTTATTCCAATAAAAAAAGGGAACAAAATTCAATGCTATGGAGCCCTGCAATTTGAACACTCCCGGACACAGTGATAGAAATTCCATCTCAGCCGTGAAAGATTAAGGAACCACCGTAGCAAAGCCAAGAAGCATTTCTTGATCATAATCAAGAATACAATTAGGTTGATTTGATCATTCTAGTAAGGAGAATTACCTGTAGCAAAGCCAAGAAGCATTTCTTGATCATAATCAAGAATACAATTAGGTTGATTTGATCATTCTAGTAAGGAGTATTACCTGTAGCAAAGCCAAGAAGCATTTCTTGATCATAATCATTAAGATCGTCAAAAAATATTCCACCAAGCCCACGTCGTTCATTACGATGCTGCATTGAAAGGCAAACAATGAGCATACAGGAACACAGGGTCCAAAAACCTTCACGAAGAACCATTAATTGCTTCATTAAAAGTCTGCCTAACAGAAAATTATCATCTTCTTCAGGATTACCAATTTACCATGGCCACCGCACAGACCCAAGACCAATTGCCCAATACAATTATTATGCAGCAATATTATCAAGATTCCTTTCCTTTTTGTGGAAAACCATAGGTGTCTGAACCAAGTCAGCATATATTGATTTAAATTCATGCCATTGCAAAAGGGGCTGAACAAAGCGCTCTGAATTACACCATTGATTCCAATCTTAATTTCTAAAACACCAAATGAGAAACTGAACATACCTTAATATAAAAATAGTCATCACACCATTTTTTGAATCTTGGGTAAAAACTTGGATCAAACTTATCACATGCTTGTTTTTGAACCTGAAATCAAAGATCAAAACATGAAAACTGAGTCATCGACGCATATGAAGCGGAAACTAAAGTGTTCAACTGACAAGAATACCTATTAATCATAATTAGTTAGCCTCTATCTGCTATTCTGATTCTTCTCAAGGTTAACATTATAAAAGCTTCTTGGCCATTAAAAACAGTAACATATAATTCTGCAATTGCAACAGAAAACTCTGCAAAGATGGGTTCAAGCAGGTGAAAGTGGTCTGTACAGTGCCTGTGCTAGTAGTAAGTTGCATTGCTCAATTATTGGATTGGAAGGCATCTCTCTTTCCATGGGAAAGAACAAAGTACACTCTAACAGGGGCGTCTAGGAAGCATGACTTTGAAATATAAGTGCTGACATACTGAATGAAAATGCTTCACATCCTCTTCACTGATATATGAAGGAGTCAAATCAGTGCCACCTCCAAACCACCATTGTCTTGGTGCACCAGGAGCATCTGCAGTTGAAGTTTATAATTCATGAGTACTGAAAATCACAGTTCCTAACAATGAAGACCATTGGAGCGAATACTGACTAACTAAATGTAAATTAATTGTAATAGAGATGATCATGTTTAAAATATGATATTTCCTCAGACAGTAAATAAGATGACTCCAGTTTAAGTTTGTATTCTCTTAAGGCAACATTTAAAGAACGTCATATCATTTGTATTGTGGGCTTTTGGACATGAGTTCGCATGCATATTAAAGCACAGAGTACTATATAGTTTTCCCCTCGGATAGTTACCTTTTGGTGCATCTGTTTCAAAATAACGGTAGTTAAAATGCAATGTTGGAGCAAATGGATTCTTCGGATGAAGAACCTGCAAATAAAAATGACCACCTCATTAATCCAGTATCCATGTATGATGATATGTCAATACTAGAAAAGTAAAGCGATGTGTAAAAATGTGAAACAAACATACAAAGCTCGGCAAAATGCCACGCTTTTCTATGGCAATGCAATGTCCACAACTGATAAATTACGTCCTACTTCAAAACAGATCCAATTTTTCACGCCAATGCACCCGTTAAGCTTCTCACCGAGCTAATGCCAGCGGCAAAGAAGGGCACGGGCCCAATCTTCTGCCCATCCGCTGCCCCATTCTTCCCAGCCTCCCCCTTGGCCGCACGGTACGCATCGGGGGGCATGACCCCGTACACGACGGAGACGCTCACCCCGGCCTTCTCAAACACGCGCCCGTCCTGGAGCACCCGGCTGATGCCCCCGCCCCCTCCCGGTCGCGACCACACGTCCTCGACGAACCGCGCCCCGCCGCCGTCCGCCTCCTCAAGCGCGGCGCAAACCTCGCCCTGCACCCGCCGGATCATGGCCTCGAACCGCGCGCGCACCGACCCGGACCCCGCCCCCGCGCCGTCCTCCCGCAGGAACGTCGGCGGCGGCTCGCTCTCCGGCGTCTCCTTTTCGATCGCCACCGACGCGCGCACGCGCAGCGCGCGCGTGCTGCGCGGGAGGCAGGGGGAGGGGAAGAACACCTGCACCGGCGGCGACCTGCGGTGGCGGCCGGCGGCCGGGGTGAGGACTAGGTTTTGGGAGGGGGCGGTGAGGAGGGAGGACGCCATGGGGGAAGAATTGGTGTGCGCTGGTTGTTCGGGTTTCGGGGTGGGGCTGTTTCTATAGAGGTGGCGGGCGGTGACTGCCGCCGGTGGGCGGCGCGGGATGCGGCCCGCGGTTTTGGAGGTGGGAGGAGTCAAAAGGGGTGGAGGGAGGGAAGTGGGCGGTAAAGGTGGGAGAGAGTTGGTTTTGTGCCGTTCTTGGCTTCAAGGGGATAAGGAAACGGATCATGTTTTGGGCTTGGGGATTCTCTGAAAGAGATGCAAGTATGCAAACAATTTATAGGGCTTCTAAAAACAATTAAAAAATTAATTAGCAAAGTACACCTACATGGAATAGAGTTATCGACTGAAATAGTATTGTTACGCAACGAAATAGCAAAAACAGCTTCTACAAGCGAAATGACAAAAATTGCACCGGTTTCGCGTGATAGTGGCCTCCCATTGCCCGGATCCCCTTGTCGCGTCCTCACAGCACGAATCCCACATGTTGCGCCCCCACTGCGCGGTAGGTAAGGATCCGAACGGGGGCGTGTATCGCCTGCCGGTACGTCCATGGTGTTATTTTTGTTAATTTGTTTGTGTGAGGATGGAACTATGTTTTTTCTATTTCGTCGCGAAACAGTGTCAATTAAGCTAAAAACTTAAGGAATAATTGTAAGTTAACCTGTTAGTTAGTAGTTGACTCATTCTATTCCGTACATTAAAAAAAAGCACAAAAAAAGAATGATCGAGGCAATATCAAATTGGACAGCTTTCATTATCTTCTACTCATCAGATCAGTTTTACGAGCTAATTCGCCATCAGATATCAATGCAAATCCCAGGTCGTTTTATGATGGCTAAGAAATAGTGGCTGTTACTGGCGTCTACTGGTGAACTATTAATCCCTGCACGAAAACAAGTCAACTACTCATGCAGTAGGAGAAAGTCAACTCCTCACGCATGCCCTCCGAATTACCAGCGACGGAGCTTCGTTGGGGTCAAGGGCCTTGGCCCCGTGTAATTATATAGAAAAATAGTAGTATTTAAGATAATTTAGTGATTAGTTTTGAAAATAGTCACATCTAAATTACATAATTCACGTATCATCTAGTGTTGATCCCTCTAATTTTGAGCTCAAGCTGTCACTGCTAATTACCAATGGCAATCTAGTGTTGATCCCTCTGATTTTGAGCTCAAGCTGTCACTGCTAATTACCAAGCCATTGGTTTTGAGCAACGAAATGAAGCAGTGGTCGGTGTTGAAACTTTCATACAACGTATTGAAAATGCAGGGACATTAGAAGTGTCGGATGCCTAGTTGCCTACAACACAAAATTATATAATGCAACAAGCTGAAACTAGGGTTTTAAGAAGGTCAAACCATGGAATCCACGAGGCTGACTGCCGATCTCCATGCGTAAGAACAATTTGCACACAGTTTGACGCTTCGGCACTGCGTGACCACACAGACAGAAAGAAGGAAAGAAGTTTTGGTAGGCTTTGTTTGGTTGGAGGTTAGGCAACCTGCCTGCCCAAAAGTGTTGTGTATGAAGCTTGAAAATATTTATGATTTTTGTTTAGTCAAACAAGTCTGGAGATGAGTTGTTTAGTTGTAAAGCTATGCTTGAGTAAATTATAAAACTAGAGATAAAATAAAATGTCACATTTATAGCATTGATCAAGACAGGATAAAATAGATTGGTGCGTCGATATTGAGGCCTGGTGCTCATGCGCTCGTTTTCCGTAGCCTGAATCGGGCAACACGTGACTGGGCCTAAACTTCAGAGCTCTAACCAAACAAGCTCGGATGCTAGGCTAGGTCAAGTTGCTCCAAGTCTTAAAGCAAACATACCCTTATCCAATAAGCCAAAGCTTTCGTGCCATAGCTTGAGGATGAGTTTGTTTTCGGATTCGGATCCTCTACATCGAGGGCCTAAATGCAGATGATCAACAACACTCTACATTAGGAGCGTCTATCAACCGTCCGATTAAAATCCAACGGTCTAGATCATGTGCTTACAGTGTTTGTGCTGAGTACAATTTCTTTACACAATAAAAAAAAACGGTGGTACTGTGCTACAGTGGAATGCTAAAGCACGTTCAGTAATCATTGTAGCAGACTCATATTACTGCACGTACGGTACTCCTCTGCAGTAGTACGGACAATCTGGATCTATGATACCCTATTTTATTTAAAACCCGAGAGAAGGGTTTTATTAGCCCATTATTTAATAAAAAGCCCATGAAGAAAAGTCCGTGCTATAAATGAAAGTACGGACAATTCGGATCTGCGATACCTAGTAAATGAAATAATTAAAAATTCATAATAACTTGAATAAGCTAGGAGAGTAGTATCCAAAACTGGTATCGTACATATCTTTTCAAGTTTTAGAATTAAAGATACGAAATTATGAAGCAAATTGTCGTGATAGATTCTATACAGTTTTCGGGGAAGGAAACGAGGGAGAAAACGGTAGAATCAGAAGTTTATTATAACTAGGAAGTTGTAGTAAATTTCGTGAGGATTCCAGAAAATATTGGTTTGCTATTTTTAGAGTTCGGGTGAATAAGTTAGAACGTTTTTACTACTGAGATAGCGGGTAGTAAGTCTGGTAGAATTGGGTTAATTGTGTCGTCTTGACGTAGATATGCGAGGAAGATTAGTGTAATTTTTTGGTACTGTGATGTTGTGGTTTTGATATTGTTTTGACTTGTTTGTTCAGAGAGTGTGGCTTCTAGTGCAATCCCGTTGACTCGCTACTCAGCTCCAAGGGGATAAAGAAGCAAGTACATGGTAGAGTGGTGAACAACGAGTTGTTCGCTATTGTCATTGATATTACTTATCATGCTATTTATTATGCATTCGTTAAGCATATTCTTATACATGATGTTGATGACATTGAGTGAATGATATTATGATATTGAGTTAATGAGAATGAGATATTTAGTTAATGAGACGAGTTGTGTACATGAATAATTATGATATTGCACCATTTACATTCATCATGATTAGAGTGCACGAGCCAGATCGGTGAGAAAGTTATGTAACTATTCGGGTAAAGTCGGTGAGAAAAAATACATGACTAGTCTGAAGTGCTCTAGTTAAAGTCTTACATTTGTAAAGATCAGTTAAAGCTCTACAATATAGGGACCCCCATCTTAACGAAGATGTGGGAAGAGTGTGTCATCGACGGGTGAACATCCATTATACCGGTATCAGCTAATGAGATGTATATGAGCATAAGCATGATGGTGCATTCGCATATATGAGTAAATTGTTAAATTGTGCAACTTTACCTATATAGAATATGGCTTGTTTATTTGAGTATGAGAATGACATTAAATAGAGTGATGATGATGATAACCTTAATTATGGTTGATAAACTGTTGTTTATGATTTTATTATGTATTTGTTGAGTCGTAGACTCACTCTTGCTCTATTGTTATTTTTAAGTGACTGTTGAGGATGTTTCACTTGTAGAAGGGCTAGCGCATTTGGAACCACAAACCCACACTCAATTACTTGATTCATTGGATATGAGAACCTTTATTATAGAGTAATGAAATATATTTAGGACTTGTTAGTTTTGAATGGCTTTAGATGATGCATTGGAGTTGAATATTCATTCAATAGATTTTATTCGATTGGTTTTGAGTTGTTCTTGTATTAGTATCTTGCTATGCTTATTAAAGATTAATTATCTATGACTATTATATTCACTTTGCTTGTTTTAATGTAACCCATGTATGGGTTTTATCATTGATATGCATTCTGTAATTTATTATTAATTGATGCTAAAATTAATAGTTAGTGTAGTTTAGTGGCATTTTGGGCATATGTTAGATCATGGTGTTACATGATTCTTCGTTTTCTGAAGCTTTGAGGTCATGGCAGTGAAAAACTTTTTAGCGAAATTTTAGCGGTTACCGCCGGTTTTCGGTCTTACCGGTGGGAGCCAGTAAGAAACAGTGCCGGGCAAAAAAATTCTGCCCAATTTGAAATCTCAAGCCGGCCCACCCAAGCGCAGTGTTCATCTTCTATTCCCCTACTCTCGCTCGCCCTAACTCTGAATCAACCGCGTGGGGAGGCGATTTTGGCGGCGCATTTGAGGAGTTGAGGCGAGGTCGAGTGAGGACGCGAGGTCCATCCTTCGGCACCATTCGGCAGCAGCTCGGTCGGCGGCGGCGGCAGCGAAGAGGCGGAAGGGGCCGCGCATGGCGGTGCTGAAGCTTGTCTTCTGCTCGCTGCTCGTGCCCCTCCTTCCTCTTCAATCGCTCCCCTTCTAGTAGGTGCTAATCCTCTCCTCTCCTCTCCTTCTGCTCCAGTTGGTGGTTCGGGGAATGCAACGTGGGGGCGTGCCTTCGTGCTCGGATCAGTGCCGCTTCCAATGGATCTGGAACTGTGTGGTTTTGTAAATTATTAACCGTGTTCTACTCTTTGATTGGTTTGCGAAGAGGGATGGTGCTGATGTTGTCAATGGAGCGAGACAGGTTTGGTACAGCTTTCCAGTGATGATGATTGCTTTGTAGTTTTGTTTGGTTTTGCAATGGCTACCTTGTATTGGGGTTGTCATAATGTCTATTCACCATCACTTGTTTACACTTCGTTGATTTCTTAAAATTTTCGCCGAAATTTTGGCAATTTCTCGGTTGTTGCGGCCGGTGAAAATTAGAATTTCAAAGTTCAATTCGAAAATTTTGACCGAAAAACCCGGTAACCATCGGTAACCGGACCTATGGATAGCCACCGATTTTTTTTGGCAACCGGTAGCGTTTTCCTCGGGTCATGGTTCATGGAATACTAGATCACCGATATAATTCGTGACAGCGATCCAATAAGGAGATATTTCTTGATGTGAGACGAAGGGAAGCTACTGTGGTATTGCTTTCTATAAAAGCAGGGATTAGTCCTTTTATAAAAATAAAAAAAAAGCTACTGTGGTATTGTATCAATAATTCATTTGGTTCTGGAATGTTTAGGAAACTTAAAAGATGCTTTACAGAAGAGTTTAGTGGTAGCTGCACTTTTGCACCTTGATGATGCATTGGTGTTTGCTAAAGATGAGCATTGCCGCTTGCGGCAAGACGGCCGGGCGTGCGGTGCACGCGACACGATAGGGCCGACTGCGGCGGGGCCGCCGTGCCGCCGCGGCCGGCGCTCGATCCGCCGTGCACGGCCGGCGGCCGGCACGGCCTCGGGCGATTTTCGTGTCGTGCCGGCCGAAAAGCACGGGCCCAAAGAGGCCGGGCGACCACGACCGCGATCACAAAAACAACATACATTTTCAAATTCAAGTTATACAAATTCAAGTGTTCAATGACTTCAATCTCGGACTTCTCGGTTTAGGGTTTAGGCAATTTTGAGTTTGTTTGTGCAATGCGCCTCATTAAAAACCTTTCTAGGTAAAACTCACACCTCGTGAGAAACCCTAGAAAGGAAAAAAGAGTACGGCCAGCTCATTTTCA
Source organism: Ampelocalamus luodianensis (assembly GCA_036346255.1). Lineage (NCBI taxonomy): Eukaryota > Viridiplantae > Streptophyta > Magnoliopsida > Poales > Poaceae > Ampelocalamus > Ampelocalamus luodianensis. The sequence goes on along the minus strand of CM070623.1, from coordinate 58,853,374 downwards.
AATTGAAATATTCAAAGTTATTACAAACCATAGTTTCAAATGTCTCACATAGTCACACTCTCACTGACTCACACACTCACACTCACTGATCACCAGCAGCAGCATCCTGATCATCAAGCCATAGGTTCTTAAAGGAGTCTTCTAACTCCTTGGTCCTCCACATCATGTTGTGCTCTTTGTTGGCCTAACTCCCAGTCCTTGATGCAGACCAACATCTCCACCGTCTCTGAGGCCAATCGTCGTCGCCGCTCCTCAATGATCCTGCCAGTAAGACTAAAGCAAGACTCCGAAGAAGTAGTTGAGACAGGAACTGACATAATATCTTTAGCCATGGTAGAGAGAACTGGATAGGTTAGTTTATGCTCATGCCACCAATTGAGGATATCAAAGTCATCCTCATAGGCCACAACATTGTCACTATCAAGGTAAACAGTGAGCTCAGACAAACCAGGAGTCACAGTGCTGGATGATGAACCAGTGGCAGATCCAGGACCTGATCCTCCAAAAATTTTGCCCCATGCCTGCTTTCTCTTACATGTCAGTCCTGATGGATGTGTGGTCCTGGCTGGCCTAGCTGCACCAAACTTGGATTCATACTTGTTATACTGACTTATACAAGTCGGTTTTAACCTCGATAGAATAAGCACGTAACTCATATTGTTACACCGAGCAAGCGGTTCAAGAACATTATACAAACCTCTCATCTTAGCCCTAGGGTCCGAACAAATGCAAATGAATATATCGATGGTATAGACTTCCAGACTTCAGAACTTAGCCTTCATTGGCACAACAACAGCACTAAGATTACTATCATGTTCATAGTCATGCAGATGGCTAGCAATCTCAAGTATATGATGCAGTACCAAAGGACTAGTGGGGTAATAAACACCAGAAAGAACAACAGTTGAATCATAGAACAATTCAAGGAACTCCAATACCTTTTCAGCAACAAACCAATGTTGTTCATTCAATAGTGGATGGCCATAGTGAGTATTTATGAACACAGAAAACACAGATCTATATGGCATGAGATGCTTTAGCATAAGAAATGTTGAGTTCCATCTAACATCCATATCCAAAGCAAATTTACGAGGGCGCACACCCTTAGCAATGCAGTAGTTTTTGAATTGTGCAATGCGTTTGGTTAGATGAATTTAGAAAGTTAATTGCGTTCTAAAGACCTCGTATAAGGTTGAAGCCTTTTCAAACCAGATTTGACAATCAAATTAATTATATGGCAAGCACAGCGCTGATGCACAACATGATAAATCGTTTTATTAGCATATACTGGATCAACATCAGCACCCAAGTAACCAGCAAGCATAGGTGTCAAAGTAAGCATAGCAGTTGTATTAGAAGATGCATTATCAAGGCTAACAGAGAAAATTTTGTCAAGCAGACCAAAATCTTGAAGGACACCACCAATACATTCAGCAATGTTAATTCCAGTATGCTTCACTTCAATCAGTTTAAAACCTATAATGATTTCTTAAGTTCCCAATCAGCATTAATATAGTGAGCAACAACAGTAATGTAATCTTCCTTAGCATTACCTGACCAGATATCAGAAGTCAAACAAACAGAAGACACAGCAGGCATAACAACATTTTTAAGGTGATTGCGTTTTTCATTGTAAAGCTTACACAGGTCTCTAGCTGTGGTAAATCTAGATACTCTAGCATATCTAGGGTTGTGAGCACGCTGAATATAATCATCCCAGGCCTCTGTGTCAGCTATTGCTAAAGGAAGATCTAGTCTAGCAATCAAACGACATAACTCAGCCCTAGCAACATCAGGTTTATATTCCCAGTTTCTATATGATCCATCAGGGTTTAAAGCAATCCTAGTTTGAACCATAGCAGCATGATCTGACTTCTTCCTACATGCTTTCTGATGCCTAATCAAATGGCCAGTGCCAGCATTTGAATAAGCAGTCAACCTAGTCTTACAGAACTTGCAAATTGCAGCAGTGCGTAGTTTCTTACCATTAACTGTTTCTATGATTTCAATGAAGTCTTCCCAGACAGCAGATCGACGCTTACGGTGGTGGGCGATGCGGAGAATTGCAGTCGTTAGAGCCGCATCATGGTGGCCGGCTACGCCTCCTCTAGGTTGATCGAGCGGCGGCATCTCCCATGTCGTCGGCGTCGTCGGAGGCGCCTAACTCGATGAGCTCTTCGTTGATGGTTCTAGGGTAGTGGCCATCGTCGTCGTCCATCTCCACCTCTCGGCACCGTACCTCAACGGCCCGTGCGGCACCAAAGACGATGCACGCAAGCGATCGGTCGACGACTGCGACCAAACTCAGCGAAAAGAGACTAGGTTAGGGTTCATGTCCAAGAACAGATAGATCTAGGGTTAGGGTTGTTGTGACGAACTCGCATACCGAGCCCAGCCGGCGAGAGGCAGAGATGAAGACGCGGTGGTAGGAGCACCTCCCGACGCACGGCGAGCAACGAGATCGGCCGGTGGAGGACAACAGCGGTTAGAGAGGCGGGAGGAAGAAGATAGTACGAGAGGAGGAAGGCGAGAGAAGATCCGCGGTGGAGAGGTCGCGGAGGCGGGAAACGACGATGAGAGGCGGCAACGATGGCAGTCGCCAGTCTGCGAGAGGCGGGAGAAAGAGCCCGTCCCACAACGGGAGGACGGCAAGACGAGATCTCAAGATCCGGCGGTGGAGACGTCGCCCGAGATGGGCGGACGACAGCGATGTGACGCGGCGATGGCGCGGCGAGAGGCGAGAGGAGCGGGATTGGGAATGGGATTAGGGATTTAGGGTTGGGGTGGCGGGTGCGGTGGGAGTCGGGGATCGGAGCGGCGGGGCTTATTATAGCCCCCGGCAGCGTCGCCGGCCGCGGCCGTGCCTCCGTGTGGGCCGGACCGTGTCGTGCCTCGATCGGTGGGGTAGCGGCCCAAGCACGGCACGTGTGCCGGCGGGCCGCGCGACGCACGCAGTGGGGCGGGCGGCCGTGCTTGGCCGGCCAAAAAGCGGGCTCCGTCTTGCCACCGCCGTGCGGGCTGCATGCTCATCTTTAGTGTTTGCCCGTCCCCTTTCAAGACCACATCAGCTATGAGATTAATTAGGAATATTCATCAGAGTCCAGAGATCTGTCCACTTCTCAAGATTTTTTTCAGTCATTGTGGATGGTAGGGACGATTTGAGCAAACTCATCCCAGGAGTATCGTTTACAAGGGAAAAAAGACTTTTTTCCAGACAAGAATATGCAAAATTTACGGTCCGAAGCTCGGAGCTATCAGATAAAATAGTTCAATTTTAGCACGAAAAGTACCTTACATGTAAAAATCTTTATAGTTCAAGTTTACATGAAATATGTATCCTACAAACAGATTTTACATCAGATACATTTCAACATCTAAATTCAAGAAACCTGAAAAAAAAATATTAGAATCTAATAATATAATCAACAAAAAGAAGAAAATTACATTTACTCATGGGAAATAGTTTCTCTGTATTGAAAATTTTAATCCAGATGATCTATAGTATGACACATTAGAATACGATCTCCAACGAATAAAAAAAAAATCACATCAATAGCTACGGTATGTTACAGTCGAATCAGGGTCCTGCTCATGTGGCAGCACTCTCTCTCTCCACTCCCCTTCCCCGCCAACAAAACCGCCCTCTCCACTTCACCTCGCCATTGTCGTTTCTCTCCTCCCTGCTCCCGGTTTTCTCGCTCTCTCCCGTCTCCTCCCCTCCAACCCCACTTCCACCTCCCCACACGCAGCAACAAAACAATTTTTTTGGGTACGAATTTTCCGTCCTGTCTTCTCGATCCGATCGAGTCCTCCGGCCTTAACCCTAGCCCGGAATGGCGGCGGAGTCGTCGGCGACCGGCGGCATGCGGAAGGCACCTTCGATGGAGTGGCGGTGGGTGTCCACGGAGGAGGAGGAGGAGGACGGCGGCGGCGGCGGCCCCGCGGCCGTCGGGGCGGTGGGCAGGGGCGGGAGTTTCGAGTCCGAGGAGGAGGAGGACGACGACGACGACGACGACGAGGAGGAGGAGGGGAAGCAGAGGCTGATACGGACCGTGCCGTCCGTGGACTGGTTCGACGTCGAGGGCAACGAGGTCTCCATCGCTCAGCAGCTCGAGGACTCCGAGGTGAGGGGGTTCGCTTGATTCCTTTGCTTTGTAAGTGTCATTTGCGTTTGGGGCGAGGGATTCGGAAGATGGTGATTTTGTGACGTGATTAAGATGGAGTTGCTTCGCACGTAGAATGGCAGGGAAATGGTAGCGATTGGATGCTGATTTGTTTTGCCTTGGTTCAACCTTGAATTGTAAAAGGGAAGGATTTGCAACTAATCAGTAATCACACGGAAATATGATCGTTATGCTGTCCGGAATGGCTATGCTTGGACCAGGGGATAAATATGTGTTTGATCGGAAATATCAAACTTTTTTTTTTGTAGAATTTTATATGTGGAGACTAATTCCTTCATGCAAACTTTCTTTGTTGGCCTTTTGGGCTAAGATCAAGTGTTATTGGGACTAATCCGGACGTGGGGAGAATGGTGATGAGACGCAAGGATTTTATTTGCGGTCTTCCTTGTGCATGAATGATGAATCAGACGCACTAGTTAGTTATTTAAAGAGTAAATTTCATCTGATCCACGTGTACTGCTGAAATTTCCACGACCCACTACATCCTGCTCATAGAAGACGCAGCTTTAAATGGAACTGAATCGGGAAACTGTAAATAGTGTTGCTAGAGACAAACATCGCCTTCACCTGTCGTGCAAATCTTGGCATCGTTTATTTTCAGACTTACGTATCTTCACTGCTTTAATAAAGAAACTAACAGGGTGCCTCGCGCATTTGCGTGGCTAGATTTGTTTCGAAGTTTGTATAAATTATTGATAATATATTTACGCATCTTGTAGGCTATATAGACTTTTAAGATATCCTAAACATTGGAAACAACAACAAAAGTTTGAAAGAAATTACAACCCGAGGAACGTAATTGAAGTATGTGCTGTGATGGAAGAAAATCATTGAGCATAATAAGTTGTTGGGGTTCTTAAAAACTAATCACTCTTTATCATGCATAGATCAGTTGCATTCCCCTATTCTTATGCATAGATTAGTTGCATTCCCATGTTCTTACTCGATTAGTTTTTTTTTAATTGTATGCATGCACGTGTACCTCTATTTATTCTAAAACAATATGTGAATTATATGTGCGACAAATTATCTTATTAGTTTACATAGTATAATGTAGTAGAGTACCTTGCTCACGCATATACCGATGCACCATGGACGACCTACTTTTAACTTATCTTCCCTCACACGCCGGCTACCCTACCTAACCGTGTGGCTTCTATCTCTTCTCGCTGTTACAGTTTTTTTGTTTCAACCTCCAACAGTAAACCCAAATCTTGATCAATCCCTCTCAGCTTCATCTGCTATCCCTTCCAATACAATACTTTACCACATAGTTATCTTGTACTTCTCCCTAATTATTACTTAATACAAACCATTGTGGCATCAACGCGCATACACATGCAACCGTCGTCGATCCCAGCTGGGGACACGTGTCACGCTCTTTCTGGTGACCCCGAGCATATTCCCTACAGCTACGCCATATCTACTCCAAGCTTTTTGCTCCTCTGCCTCTGTACGTTCGCACTTCTATTCGTACGGATGCATGCATATACATACTTATGCGTGATGTTATACATACTCGACACCCTTTTCTCTCGTATCAATCGCTCCTCTTCGACGTTGGCCAACTCAACGTTGTGCCTTCCTCACTAACCGTGGCGACCTCCCATCTTCACTAATGTCGACATGCCTGTTTTAGTCGTTGTCTAACGATATGGAGAATCTTTTTGCTATCGTCGGCGACAACGTGCCTCTCACCAGTGATGGCACACTCCTAGCTAACTGATGGCTCCATATCGTCTATAGCTCGTCTTCAATGCAAAGCTTCATCTCCTCTTTGCCAGGGCTTCCCCATCATCGAGTTTCTTTGGCTACTAACTTCTTCAACAACGCCGACGCTCGCCACTTGTCATCGTGGCCCTTGGCTCCTTCAACACTGGACTTTCTCTTCAATAGCCCCGGCGAGCAGCACGATATTGTCCTCATCTCCGTCGTCGTCGCCTCGGTTCTTCGCTTCCCTGTGGATCAATATCTTCTACTGGACAGATCGATGCCAATGCGCTCATTCGTGGTCTCCGACAACACCATTCGTGCTATCCGTGTTGTAACCTGTATTTTTTAATCAAAATTTTAGTTATTTTTTATTTTTATTCCATAGGAAGCAATAATAGAAACACGTGACCTTAACAATGAACGTGGTGACTTCTTTTGTGTCTCCCCCGGCACCATTCGTGCCATCCTTGTTATAACTTTTGTTTTTATTCAATATTTTAGTTATTTTATTGGAGTTCGTATACAAATCAAATTGCTAAATTTATTTAATTTAGTCGGAATTTTAGTTATTTGGGGATTTTATTTTGGAATACGTATGGAAATCACATTCCAATTTTTCTTTTATTTTTTGTTCTGAATTTCAGTTCTTTTTTTCTTGGAATTCGTGTCTGAATCTAATTGTTATTTTTTTCTTTATTTTTTATTCCGAATTACAATTATTTAGGGTATTTACTTTGGAATTCGTATTGAAATCAAATTACTTATTTTATTTTATTTTTATTCAGAAATTCAATTATTTTTTTGTGGTATTTCGTATACAAATCTAATTGCCAACTTTTGTTTAATTTTTATTCTGAATTATAATTATTGGAATTTGTATCGAAATCAAATTGCTAATTTTATTTTATTCTTATTCTGAATTTCAGTTATTTTTTGGTTGGATTTCATATACAAATCTAATTTCCAGTTTTTATTTTTTTATTTTGAATTAGAATTATTTTGGGATTTTACTTAGAAAATCGTAGGGAAATCAAATGTCTAATTTTATGTTATTTTTATTCCAAAATCTAGTTTTATTGTACTTAATATGGACTCTTTTACTTTAGAATTCGTATGGAAATCAAATTACTGATTTTATTTTATTTTTTTATTACGAATTTCAGCTTTATTTTATTTAGCATGGACTCTTTCTTTTAATCTGGACTATCTGGACCACCACGATCGACGATGTAGATCTCTCTTGTTCCACCGATTAATGTGCGAATTTCTAGCCCGTGAGAACGAACGTGGTGGTTTCTTTTGACTCTACTTTAATAAGATAATAGATAGATGTTGTCATTGTTGATAATGTTTTCTTGATTATCTTCCACATGGTTTAGTTATTTCATTCTTATGTGCAGGAGTTTGATTTTGGCAGGACATTGTTTCTTGCTCTTCAGACTCTTGCCGTGGTGTTTGGAGATATTGGAATAAGTCCGTTGTATACATTTGATGTCATGTTCAACAAGTATACTATTCTTGGAGAGGAGGATGTTCTTGGAGCACTCTCACTAGTTCTGTATACTCTGATTTTGATGCCATTAGTGAAGTACGCCCTAGTTGTCCTTTGGGCCAATGATGATGGTGAAGGTATATCCGAGGTTGTGAATTGAGTTAGTCAGGTCAAACTTGTTATACATGACTATGTTAGAGGCTTAACATCTTTCAGCGATTCCGTGACTATGCAGGTGGCATATTTGCCTTGTACTCTTTGATTTGTAGAAATGCAAAAATTAGTCTCACTCCGAACCAAGTACAGTCTGAGAAAAGGATGTCAAGTTTCCGACTCAAGCTTCCGACACGAGAGCTCGAGAGATCCATAAAAGTAAAGGAGAAACTCGAATCTTCACTGTTGTTGAAGAAGTTGCTTTTAGGCTTAGTGCTGTTTGGGACTTCCATGTTCATATCAAATGGAGTCATCACACCAGCCATGTCAGGTTTATTTCTTTATCTTTTTGTTCATACTTTATGTTCAATCTTGAACAATTTGTTAGTGGGCACATCATGAAGAACACACCAGCCATCAAATGCATATTTTGTCCTTTTTTCATTAAAATTTTTCTCTTTATCCTTGAATGTAGTGTTATCTGCTGTCAGTGGCTTGAAAGTTGGGATACCAAATGCCTCTCAAGGTGATTTATTAAAAATTCCTGTATCTAATAGCACCAAAGTGAATTATTTATTTTTATCACTGCTGCTTATTGCCCTTTTTAACTCCGTAAAACGTTATTTGCAGATATTGTGGTGATGATTTCAGTTGCGCTTCTTGTAATCTTGTTTAGTGTACAGAGGTATGCCACTAGCAAAATGGGGTTTGCAATTGGCCCTTCTTTACTTATATGGTTTTGCTGTCTTGGAGGAATCGGCATATACAATCTCAGTAGATATGGCCCGACGGCTTTTAAAGCATTTAATCCTATCTACGTTATCTACTATTTTGGGAGAAATCCCTTTCAGGCTTGGCTGTCCCTTGGTGGCTGTCTTTTATGCGCAACAGGTAAAGATCATAGCTAGTTGACCTATACTCAGCTATCATTTGATTTTCCTACACAATCTTCTGTTTTAGTAGGAACATTCAAATCTTTCATTTGATTCTCTCATTTTGTTTGCTGATTCTCTTTAATATTATACATTTTTAAAATGAATTTGGTTCCTCTGCTGTCTTAGAAAGTAGGCTGTTGGTTAAGAACTTTGTCTTAATTCTAAGTAAAAAACCAGATTATTTTTCTTCGCTAAAAGAAATTCAATTAAGCTTATCCAAACTATATTGCAGGATCCGAGGCAATCTTTTCAAACCTTTGCTACTTTCCCGTAAGATATGTTCAGGTATTATCTACAAACTTATGAATGCCCTTGTCTTAAATTCATTTCCCCCTTCTATAGATCATCTTTGTATCTTCAACTAACATTTCTTTTAAACACCTTTTTCATTCAGATGTACTCAATGCCCTTGTCTTAAATTTATTTCAACCTCATGGTTTTGTTTAAATCCATCTTGTTTCTCCTTTGCAGTCTATGTTTGTGCTTCTTGTTCTTCCTTGCCTTGTCTTGGCGTATTTAGGACAAGCTGCTTTTCTCATTGCAAACCAAAAGTCATCTGAGCAGATCTTCTTTTCATCTATCCCAAGTAAGTTGGATATTACTAAACGTTTAGCTTGTGCTGTCATTTCTTATGGATAAACTCCATCATTGGTTCTTCCACGTGTTATGTAAATATTTTTCTGATTAGACCAATTGCTTTTTCTGCTTTCATTTGGCCCATATCGCATATTCCATAGGAGTTATGTACTTAACTTATTGTTCAGTCTTCTCTTTGCAGGTGGAGCTTTCTGGCCTGTTTTCTTAATGGCCAATTTAGCAGCACTGATTGCCAGTAGGACAATGACGACTGCTATATTCCAATGCCTAAAGCAGTCAATAGCACTTGGTTGCTTTCCTCGGCTCAAAATTGTTCATACGTCTCGAAAATTTATGGCTAAGATATACATTCCTGTTGCAAACTGGTTTCTATTGGTTTCCTGCTTGGGCTTTATTGTGCTATTCAGAAGCATATATGATGTTGGCAATGCATATGGTAATGATAGTTCATTAGATATACTTTTAATGCCAATATGTTTACTTCTCCGTCTATTCAATATGTTGTAAAACCTCTGTGTTCTACATACTCTTTACACTTTTCCATCTTGAACAGCCATAGCTGAGCTTGGGGTGATGATAATGGCCACGATCTATGTTACAATCATAATGCTTCTAATATGGGAATCCCATATTGTTAAGGTGATGTCATTTGTCATCACATTCCTCTTCTTGGAGCTGGTTTTCTTCTCATCAGCTCTGAGCAGTGTTGGAGATGGAGGTTGGGCACTGTTGATTTTTGCATCTGTCCTTCTCATGATTATGTTCATCTGGAATTATGGGAGCAAACTGAAGTATGACAGTGAAGTCAAACAGAAGCTTTCAAAGGATTTGATGAGAAAACTAGGGCCCAACCTTGGTACTATTAGAGCTCCTGGACTAGGCTTGGTCTGCAGTGAGCTAGTGAAAGGAGTTCCTGCAATTTTTGGTCATTTTCTGACCTCTCTCCCTGCAATCCACTCGATAATCGTATTTGTGTGCATCAGGAATGTACCAGTGCCTGTGGTTCCCCAAAGTGAAAGGTTTCTTTTCCAACGTGTCTGCTCAAGGGGCTATCACATGTTCCGCTGTATTGCCAGGTATGCTTTATCCTACATTGACTTTTTAGTTTAGGTCTATCTAAGATACAATTACCGTGATTATCATATTAGCGCTTCAACATACTCTTTTTCTCTGAATATATACTTTACTTAATATCATCAAATCCAGTGTATCTAACTGTAATTTTCTATATTCCTAACAACTTCGTCGACTGCTACACACAAATAACTGGATAATTTTGCCATAGGCCTAATGACTTTTCTTACTTGGGGATAATTACTAATTTACTTTAGCACGCAAATCGTATAACTTATCAACTGCGATTCCAAATATGGTGAAACAGTTAGTTACTGCTGTAATTTACTGTGCCAGCATACCTTGTACCTTCGTAGTCTATTGACTAGAAATAGTAGATTGCTACTAATTGTCATTCAAAGTAGGTATGTACCATCAAGTTATGAACTGTCTTGGTTTAATTGCTCCTGGAGTCATTCAGCTCCAGTATATCGAATCTACTCCAAAAGCTTCTCATGATGATAACTTGGCTGTGCACAGATACGGGTACAAAGACAAAAAACAGGAGCACCGCAGCATATTTGAGCGGCTTCTGATAGAAGGCCTCGAAAAGTACATACAACGGGAGGCAGTAGAGTTATCCCTACAGAGTGAAGATGATATCGACTCTGATGAAGAACCTTCAACCCCTGCAAGGATAATCACAGCACCAAACGGTAGCCTCTACTCGCTTGACGTCCCTCTCCTGCTGGACTTTTTGCCTTCAGCAGAAGCTATTCCCGAAGCCAGTTGCTCAACACCTCAACACGATCCTGTGGTGGATTTCACACAAAACCTTGAGATCGAGCTTGCATTCATCAGGCAGGCCAAGCAATCTGGAGCCGTCTATCTCATTGACAATCCCATCATCAAAGCCAGAAAGGATTCCTGGTTCTTCAAGAAGTTGATCATAAACTACTTTTTTGCATTCTTGAGGAACAACTGCCGCAGGGCGATCATGTCAATGAGCATTCCACACTCGAATCTGTTGCAGGTGCGCTTGACATCTTATGTCTGAATGCGGAAGCTACCACTTCGATACCCGTTATTTTGTTCATGGCTTTATAGTATAGTTCACACTAACCATAAATGAATAACAATGGAAAACAGAGGATACTTGCACTTCTGGCTTTATTCAGAAGGCGATAACATGGATCGTAGGAACCCACCCATGTAATTTTTGTGCAATATCGAAATGTGGCTGAAAATGTTGTAGAAGGCACGTCACATGGTGATGTATTAACCTGTGTTTTCCGTTGTGAATCAGAGTCTTTGGTTTTGTACTCGTTTGATTTTGTGAGGCAAGATGTTGATATTTGCACAGAACTAGCCAAAAAGGTGCATTTTCTTGTGTACATCTTCGTCCATCGACCAGTGTTATTACTTTATCATTATCTTGCGTGTTTCTCCGTTGCCATCTTGCTATGTGTCTATTGGGAGTTCGTCTTTGCTTTGCTTTGCTCGCAGCTTGATGGCTTGCAAACTAGCATGTGCGTGTTAGCACTGCATTTCCTGTTCCATTGGACGACGCTTTCAGGGCATTCATGTTTTCCAGATAGGTGATATCAGATCATACATTACAATCTTGCTTTTTTTCGCTCTTTCCCCCCGAATAGATTGAGCCCTAGACTCAGTACGGTCTGCCGTCTAAGTTGTCCAGATTCATGCTTAAAAAAAAGGCACCAACTCATGGTTAGGCCGGAAAACACGCATTAGTGTATACTGTGTACATTACAGAGAGCTTGAATGTTTTGATTGCAATTTCGCCAACATTATTGATAGGCAAAATTGGATATTTGTCACACTAAAAGATGACACTACAAAAAATATCACTCCAAAATATGAAATTAGAAATTTGCCACTCTAAAGCTTGGCTCTTTGGATATTTGTTACTCTTAAATCAACGTGAGATTGGGAGGAAGGAGGGGAGAAGGTGGCGGCGAGCTCGAATCTAATGCGTGGCGGGGCTGGGCGGTGTCAGGAAAGAAGGTCGTGTGGCCAAATGGCCACAGTAGTCCTGTCGTCATTAGAACAGTGTTGAAAGGCTTAAGTTGCCAATTGAAAGCTCCTATCGCCAATTCAAATGGCGACAAGAGCCCATCACTAGTCCATGTAGTTTGGAATGCGAATTTGAAAAAGATAACGAAATAAAAAGTAGAGAATGTGAGATCGGCGGTGCAATCTGGAATGCGAGTTCGGCAGTGCAATAACACAAACAGTCCCTTCGGAGTCAAATGACAAAAATATTTAGGTTTAGGGTTGCCACACGCGCTGTTGTCCCCATTGTATTGTTTGTAGAACCGGTTCTTTTGGGAAAAGAGTACGGAATTTGAAATAGATGAAATATTTGGGAATACAATTCGAAAGACTTCATAATTTAATTATGAATTACATAGTGCGCATGGTTTAGTTACGTCCATTACAAATAAAAGTATGCACGAATCAACAAACCGAAAAACACCCATGATACATGTGCGCCTTTTTGGAATCAAAACAAATGCAGATTGAAACAAAGTTAATTAGTCTTGGTCGCCCATCAGTTCCTTCCCCTTGTCTCGGGACTGCTGACGGCGGCGGCCAGTCTCGAAGTCAGCCATGTTCTGCAAGACAGGCTGGATGATTGAATGATCTTAGGATAACAGAACGTAAGGCCAAATTAATAATCATAATAGCTTACCTCTTCGATATGAAGTTTGCTCGGGAGACGGGGAGCGCTAGGACGGCTGCCGATCTCACTAGCAAGAGTATTTCCCTTGTCTGTCGCGCGCTCGGCCTGGTCGTACTCAGCTTCCTTCTTAGGGGTCCTTCACCACCATCCTGCTTTCTTGGGCTCCTTCGGTTCCTTTTCAATAAGATCGGGTACGTAAGGTTTCCAGCGTTCGAAGGTCTCGGGTCGCTTCGTAGGGTTGAACATGTACGTCTGCTCGATGAACGTCTTATCTAGACAGTCGATCCATTAGAAAAGGTTGCAATGCATCTTCGGCTGCCATTATGCGCGGATGAAGTTAGCGATATGTGGAATGCAACGTAAGATGTGAAAAATATATATGTGTTTAAGATTCTCTTACGAGGATGTTCCCATACGTGTAGTACACCCAGGCGGCGGTCGTCGGGTGTATGGACTGAATGATCTTCGTTGATTCTTTGCACACACATTGCGGGCGTGGAAACTCTAGTGGTACCGGCGCATCCTTCGTAGAACAATTCGAGTAGAGTTTAGCTATCTCGGCAAGCCACTTGCGCTTCTGCAACATCTTCGCATAGAAGTCCGGCATCTCCTTCTTCTGTTGTGTGAAACAAGTTGGAGTGAAATGTTGGGCGTGGTGGTGTAGTATTCTCCAGCTCTCTTCTAGCTTCTTTTATAAGTGGATAAGGTGTAGTGCTGAGGGTGGAGGGAGAAGTCATCATTTCGGTCTGAAATGGTAGCGTGGCAATGTGTGTTCATTTCGGTATGAAATGGTAGCGTCGTAATGTATTGTCATTTCTGTCGGAAAAGATAGCAGTGTGTGGCGTGACAGAGTGCAGTCTTTTTGGTCTAAAAAGATAGCGTGATAAAGTATGGTCATTTCTGTCTAAAAATATGGCGTCACAGTGTGTTGTCATTTCGGTCTACAAAAAGTAAGTGTGTGACGTGACATAGTATGGTCTTTTCGGCCCGAAAAAGTGTTGTGGCAGAGTGGCCATTTCTGTCTGCAAATGTAGAGTAGCAGTGTGTTGTCATTTCGATATGCAAAAGGTGGTAGTGTGTGGCGTGACAGGATGTAGTCTTTTCGGTTTGAAAATGGGGCATGGCAGAGTGGTCATTTCGGTCTAAAAATATAGCGTCGCAGTGCATTGTCATTTCGGTCTACAAATGGTGGCAGTGTATGGCGTAATAGGGTGCAGTCTTTTCTGTCTGAAAAGGTGGTGTGGCAGAGTGATCATTTCAGTCTGAAAAGGAAGTGTTGCAGTGTGTGTGTTCATCTCAATGTGCAAAAGGTGGTGGTGATGTGTGGACTTTTCCGTCTGAGATGAACCTGGGTACAAAGTTTAATTTCATTGTGGTATTGAAGTCTCATTTTCTAATGCAATTGTCCTTTGTTATGTTACATTTATACAAATCCAGTTGCCAAAAGTTAAATACTTCTTGCAATTCATAAACAAACATACAACATCGTTCATACATGAATCTTTTATGCAGACAATGACTACTACTTACCACATATTAAGCACACTACCATTAGGATACACATAAGTTTCTTGAGCCACTTCAGGTGCTCAAGAATCATGTCCAAACGCTCGTCTGCAGGTGGCATGTTTACCATTGGACCATATGGAACTACAGGTGGACGTTCAAATACTCTTTCTACCACAGCACCAACAGAGTCCGCTCACTCAAAGTACTGGCAACCGTCGGTCTGAAAACCACACCGAATAGTGAAAAAGAAGTAACAAACAAACCCAAAATACAAATACCAGCTGTCCATGGTTTAATATCGATCTTATGAATGAATGCTGGAGCTCTCCTAGAGCGAAACTACACAGAAAATGACACATGAATTTTATACAGGTTCAAGCCTTCTCTTGAGAGAATAATAACCCTACTTATGTGTTACTGCATTGATTGCATTTAGAGCAGGGAGGAAGTCACTAAAACTAGGGTTTGATGACTTTTGTCTCTTGTCTTTTTCGAATCTCTCCTCCTTTGTCTACCGACTTTACTCCTTATATTGCGCATGAAGGGGTGGCAGTTGTCCACGTCAAGAGGCGTCTTAACATTTGATGCAATGCGCACGTTCAATGGCGGTTATTATTAGACACATATCCCCCATGTCGCCTTGCAATTATGTCAGAAACAAATGTTTATACGTTCAGTTATCTCAAGGAATAATAACACATATTTAACTACTGCGTGTATTAAACATAGTGTACAAATGTCCTTAGTCAATTGGGTCTACATGTCTGTAGGCTTTATCAACTATAGGATGATCGTAGTAAAGCTTACGATCATGGGGTGATCGTAGTAGAACTTACAATCAATGAGTGGTCATAGAAGAACTTACAACCATAAAGTGGTAGTAAGATGATTTACGATCACATAGAGTGGTCGTAGAATAGCTTACGACCACTAGGTGTTTATAATCTCCCTCATTTTTGATATTGATGGGTACCCTTGAAGGTTGTATAAAAGACATTATCATCTATAATGAATATGACCGATAAATAATTAAATTGATTGAGGATTATTAGATCCTCATCACCAGCATTCACGGAATTCAAACTCATCGAGAAATACAGACACTTGTAGAACACACGTCCCCTATTCGCTTCAGTGAAGTACAAGACATTTGCCTGAACCCCGCAGTTCGCGTAGTTCACACCTTACATTCGCCAGCGTCACCACTCTTCGTCTCATTGAACTAAACGACAGCTATGGTGTCAAGTAGAGTTCTAAGACAAGTGTAAGTATGAGAAGATAAAGGCTGGGTTTAATTGGTTGGATGAGCTTTTGTAAAGGTGGAGTTCGTCGTGCCGGGTACAAATTTTAAATATTAAAAATTAGCCAAATCGTCATTCGAAATCGAGGATAGTTCTGCCTAGCAAGTAGCAACTATGCATGCGCCACGTGCGTTGTAGCCTTGTAGGATGGGCAGAGATTTACCCTACTTTTGGGGGACTGGTTGTTCGTGTGTGTTTTTGCATGGGAGGCTGCAAGAGGTGCAGTGTGCTTTTGCATACCTGGTGCATGTACGTCAATTTATGTTAAAAGTAGAAAAACGTTATCATACGGACGTATGGAGCATCGGACGGTGTCACAACCCATCCACCATCTGCATGTACTTTCCCTACCTACCATCCATCATGTGTCCTCCCTTCTATCCTTTTCCTCACCTGCCGAGAGAAGCTAGAGGCTTCTTTCCTTTTCTTCTTCAATGCTTCTCTTCATCTCTCCATTGCTTGCTCCATTTGTTTTCTCCCTGGAGCTCTTATTCTAGGTGCTACTTCTACCGAATATGGCTCTTGGGAGCTCCCTCCATCTGGTCCTCTTCTCCCTCTCCAACTTTTCCCATCCCTCCAGCCGAAACAAACCAGGCTCCTTTATTTCTTTTTCTCTACAGGTGCTTCGGTTGAAGTTCTTGCCCATGGCGCCGCCCCGGCCACTCCCTGCTTGCGCCCCTGCCGGCGCGCCACCGCCTGCTCGCCTGCCGCCTACTGGCTCAGCTCGCTCGGCTGGGCTCGCCTATGGCTCGGTTCCTCTCCCCTTTTATTGATTTTCAAATTTTGATAAAATGTTGTATCGGTAGAAAAAAAATATTGTATTTATAGAAAAAAAAATAATGTTGCATACAATTCACTCCACGACAATGTTACAATTTTTTTTTCCAGATGTTTTAATTTAATTTATGATGTTGTAACCATTGTTCGAAGATGTAACTATTGTCCGAAAATATTACAACCGTTGTTTAAGTATGTTACAACCGTGTTTAAAAATGCTGCATGCAGCAACGACGTACAAAACTAACACTCAAAATCGTACGTTGGAACGCTAGTCGCGTCCTAAAAGTATGCGACTACTCAGTCTAAATCAAGCGTACGCCCTACTCCCTGGCTTGCCTCTTCTCCTCTCCGGCTCTCCCTGTGCTATCCTGTCCCCCTCCTTCATGGCGGTGTCCCCCTCCTTCATGGCGGCGTCTACGTCGTCCCACATCGAGTGCTCGTCCACCTTCGTCTCGGCAGTGACCCTGTCCTTGATGCCCTGCGTGGCCTCCTTGGTGACGCCCCACGCGTCCTGCGTCGTATGCTTCGCCTTCTCGCCGAGGGCCTGCGTCGTCTCCGCCACCTTGCTCGCGCCCTCTTTGGTCATCTCCGCCACCTTCTCGCCAGTGTACTCGGTCCCCTCCGCGGCCCAGTCCTTGGCCTCGCCCGACCTGTCCATGGCCCCCTCCGCCGTCTTGTCCTTGGCCGCCATCGCCGTCTCCTGCGCCTTGCCCATCGCCTGCCCCACCGCCTCCTTCGCCCTGTCCTTCATGTCCGCCGCCTTGTCCGCGGCCTCCTGCGCCGTCTCCCTCGTCTCGTGCTTCGTCTTGTCCGTCATGCGCGAGGCCTTCTCTGTGGCGTCCCCCGCCATGTCCTTGGCCTCTTTGTTGGCTCTGTCGGCCATGTGCGACGCCTGGTCTGCCAGGTGGCCGCCCTCTTCCTGCGCTCTGTCTTTGGCCTCTCCGGCAATCACCTTCACGTGCTCCTTGGCGTCGCCGGTGGCCTCCTTCGCTTGCTCGGCGGTGTCCCTGTACTTGTCCCCAATGTCCCTCTGGTTGCCCGGCGAATTGTTGTACGCCTAGCGCACGATCTCACAGAAAAATACTAGTGATTGACATGAAGCAACATCGCATTGAACATACCTGAGACAATCTCAGGGCGGATTGCAAGCAGAGGCGGCTCCGGCTCGCCGTATGCGGACGCGGAGGAAAGAAGTACAGCCTGGGGAGAGCCTTCGCGGCACTGGTGCCGGTGAGCGCTGCGGCGCCCGCGACGCGCGCGCCTCCGAGCATGGCGGCCATCAATCTGGACATGGATCGAGGCTGGATCAGCTGCGATTAAGTAAAATGGCTTCGTGGGAATGTGAGTAAGGTTGCAGGAAGGGAGAGGATGAGCCGAGTGCTGTTTATAAGGTGGAGGTGGAGGGGAGGGAGGTGACACGTCCGGAGACACGTTGCGGCGCGTGCTCGGGGAGACGACGCGTGGTGGCGAATACGGCTCTCTGGACTCTGGAGTGGCGTGTGTTGCTGTCCCGGAGGCCGGAGTCATGCATCGGCATACGGCATACGGCATTGCCAAGCCAAACCGTTTGAGCTCGCGTTGCGATCGGTCCGAAAGTTCTTGACAACCTATCTCTCGCCGAAGTGTCGTACGGATGTGTCATCGAGAAAAGAAAATCCTTAGACTTGTTTGGATATATTGTGATCTGACTTAATTTATTTGGATTGACTCGAAATTTGAACTAAAATCTCTTTCAATCCGAACAGATTAATTATAATCCCTCTCTATCCAAACAAGCACTTGAGTAATGGGCTCATGCTCGTCCACTTTCGATGCAAATACACAACGCTCGTGCGTGACTAGTCTACAAGGTAAAAATTTCACAGGAATTTTATATAAAATATACTAAATCTTGCTAGATTAAACAAATTCGTGTTCCCAGTGAGACCTTTTGTTTCACAGCAACAAAAAGAATTTTACATAAAATATGCTAAATCTTGCTAGATTAACCAAAATCGTGTTTCCAAGTGAGACCTTTTTGTTTCACAGCAACAAAAAACAAATGGTCCGCGCATTCACCTTTGTTTCTTACATGAGCTACCGGTGACTCGTTGTACCCACCAGAGTAATTTCCAATAGACATATAGTATATACGGAGCATCGTCACATCGACAAATCGATTATGTGACACATAGGACAATGCCTGCCAAATCTCAACAGATCGTTCTACCAGTTGGTTTAAGATCTAATTGTTGCATTCTCACTCGAAGAACAGTGATACAACTGCAAAAAAAAACTGTATTAAGCTTCTTCGAAAAAAAGAAAAACTATATTGAGCTGCAAAACAGCAACAATAACACACACAATAAACTATCTTTAGCACCAGTTCGTTAATTAACCGCCAAACTGTCACGCTTCCGCCCCCTCCCACGGCATCACACCACAGCGCACACCCATCAGATTCCCCTTCTGCGCGCCTCCCATAAAAAAACCCTCGCGCCCTCGCTCTGTACTGTACGTACCCAACTCGACCCACGGATCATACGACCGAGCGGCCGGCCAAACAGAAAAGAAAAGCGCGGCGAGAAGGCAAGAAGCCTTCGCCGCGAGCAATGGAGCCGTCGACGCGGCCGGCCGATGCCCAGTGGGAAGAGGAGGGTCCGTCGACGGAGCGGGTGTTCGAGGGGGAGCCCCTGCCGGCGCGGTCGGAGACGATCACGGGGCGGTCGGTGGCGGTGAGCGTCGTATTGGGCGGCACGCTCAGCATCGTGGCCATGAAGCTGGGCCTGACCTCGGGCTTCATGCCGTCGCTCACCATCCCGGCCGGCCTCCTGGCCTTCTTCCTCCCGCGCGCGTGGATCCGCCTGCTCGACCGCTTCGAGGCGTCGCACCTCCCCTTCACCCGCCAGGAGAACACCGTCATCCAGACCTGCGTCGTCGCCTGCTCCAGCATCGCGTTCAATGGTACACAACGCATCGAGAGCTGAGCACGAACAGCATGATCTACACATAATTTCAAGTTCTTGTTGCATTGCATTGCATGACTGTGTGTACAATTAATGTGTAGGTGGGTTTGGGACGTACATTCTGGCAATGAGCAAGAGCTCGGCAGAGGGCGGCGTGGGGAGCGACGGCAAGAACGTCGAGGAGCCTCACATCGGCCGGATGGTCGCGTTCCTCTTCCTCACCAGCTTCGCCGGCTTGGTCGCCATCATGCCATTCAGGAACAGCATCATCATCCGGCACCAGCTAACGTTCCCGAGCGGCACGGTCGCTGCACACCTCATCAACACCATCCACACCCCTCAAGGCGCCAAACAAGCAAGGTAAAAATTAGCCGAGCAGAGTGTAAAACCACACGTTTTCTTGAGCCAAGTAATGTACGTCAAAGTTTTTCTTGTATGCCACAGCAAGCAATTGTCAATGCTGTTCAAAACCTTCGGTGGAACCATGGCGTGGTCGCTCTTCCAGTGGTTCTTCGCCGGCGGCAAGGACTGCGGCTTCCAGGCCTTCCCGACGTTCGGCCTCAACGCATATCGACGCGGGTGCGTATTAAGAAGAACACAATAACCATTGAACTCTAAACAAGAACCCCAATTAATTCTCTAATTAACATTGCATACTAATGAACGGCTCTTGTTTCAGGTTCTACTTCGATTTCTCGATGGCCAACATCGGCGTCGGGATGATCTGCCCGTACAATATCACCGTCTCGATGCTCCTGGGGTCCCTCGTCTCGTGGGGGATCATCTGGCCGTACATCGAGACGAAGGGAGGGCACTGGTTCCCCCGTGGCCTCGACTGCGACAACCTCAGCGGCATCAATGGCTACCGGGTGTTCGTTGGGATATCAATGATCCTCGTCGATGGCCTCCTACACTTGCTCTCCATCCTTCTCCGGACACTGTACGCCATGTACAAGCGGCGGCACAGCCAGAGTCCGAGGCAGCAGGCCGGGCAGCCGTTCCAGTGTCTTAGAATCGTCCACCGGCCGGGGCAGAGCTTCGACGACCGGCGGAGGATGCAGGTGTTCCTCCGGGACAGGGTCCCCAACTCGGCCGCCGGCGTTGGCTACGTGGTCTTGTCGGTCATCTCCACCATTGTGATACCGCACTTGTACACCCAGCTGAGGTACCACCACGTGGCGTTCGCCTACCTCGTCGTGCCGGTATTCGCCTTCTGCAGCGCGTACGGCACCGGCATCACCGACACGAACGTCGCGACCACCTATGGCAAGATTGCCATGCTCGTTTTCGCCTCGTGGGTGGGGCTCGAGGACGGCGGCGTGGTCGCCGGGCTCGTTGCCTGCGGCGTCATCATGTCCGCCATCGCCACCGCCTCCGACCTCATGCAGGACTTCAAGACGGGCTACCTCACCCTCACCTCACCGCACGCCATATTCATAAGCCATGTCGCCGGGACGGCGCTCGGCTGCGTGATCAACCCCGTCATCTTCTGGGTGTTCTACAGGGTACACAGCGGCGGCGAAGGCTTCACCGACGCCCCGTACGCCAAGGTGTACCGCGGCATCGCCATGCTGGGCATCAGCCACCACGGGCTGCCCAGGCACAGCCTGCTGCTCTGCAAGATCTTCTCCGCGATCGCGCTGGCCGTCAGCGTGCTCCGGGAGGTGTCGGCGCGGAGGAAGTGGCGCATCCGGCGGTACATCCCGAGCACCATCGGCATGGCCGTGGCCTTCTTCGTTCCGCCCAAGATGCCCATAGGCATGTTCATTGGGAGCGTGGTGATGTACCTGTGGGGGAGGGTCGACGGCGACGGCGTGCGACTGCTCTCGCCGGCGGTGGCGTGCGGGCTGATCTGCGGGGACGGGTTCGGGTCGCTGCTGTCGTCGATGGTCACGCTGTTCAAGGCGCAGCCGCCAATCTGCATCAAGTTCTTGTCTCGACAAGGGAATGAGCGCCTGGATGCTTTCCTTGCAACAAGACCCACGTCATAGCGACATAGCCTTGGGGATTCAACGTGCATGTGTCATGTGTGTGTGGTATACTAGCTAGTACTACGATTAAACGGCAGTTTGATCACACGTTGTGAATATTGTGTATAATCGGCGAAAGAAATACCTTCCGTGCCAACACATACGCGTCACAATAACCTCATAAAGCACAACCATCCGTGTTTTGTATTAGTGTACAATTCCATAACAGATAGTGCGCCAACCAACAGTTAGTCAACTAGTGTGACACCCATATCTTGATGCTAATGGCCATACTTCAGATCTCGTTAACCCTGTGTATAGGGTTTGAAGAAACATGAAACGACGTTCGGATAGGTGATAGGAAAATAAAATAAGAATAGGCAGTACATTCAAATAATTGCAAATACACCATATATACAAGTCCAGAGTAAAATAGGTAGAAATGGATAAATTCCAACAATGGGGGGGGGGGGGTTGGATTAGGAGGATCTCTTTGAACATTTTTAGATTTTGTTTAAAATTTTTGAACTAAATCCTAAGGATTTGAGAGAAAGAAAAAACTCGTTTATGTGAGATTTGTATGCGTTCACCAGTCCCTCAAATCCACCATTTTCCTCAAATCCAGCATTTCCCAAGGATAGGATAATAGCTTGATGGCAAGAGCGAGGGTGTTTGTTCCCACCCACGTACAATTAATTCATAGAGTCGACGCGGTATTAATTAGAGTACATACTTGTTTGCCTTCAGTCAAAAAGTGCATGCCCGGCTGCCCGCGCTCTACGAGCTGTCGAACACATGTCAGTGGTGGTCTGTGTGGGAACTTTTTTTTTTATTAATTAACCTATTTTTTAATTTATTTTTATTGTTAACATCTCGCAAACTTTATTTCTAATTCTGGCCCTTTTGATCATGCCACCACCTGTAACGTGACAAAATAATATTATCACGACACAGGATAAGTCCAGCTAAATAGCACTTTTTATCACATCACTGGTGGTGGCGTAACCAAACAACACTGTCACGCCATTGGTGGTGGTATGATAGGATATAATGCTGACGTGACAATATTGTTTTGTCACGCTACTAGTGGTGGTATGACCAAAATGATCAAAATTAGAAATAAAGTCTGCGAGGGGTTAACAACAAAAATAAATTAAAAAATAGGTTAATTAATAATAATAAAAACTCTGCGTGGAGTGTACATCCTCACTTAGTCACTTGTACTAAAAAGTTTTTTTAAAATAATATTATTTTATAAGATAATTATAAAATTAAATAGTTGGGGATTTTTTTTTTATAAAAGTAGCTAGGCTCTTGTCGTCGTTCCAATTGGTGACATGAACCCTATTTACTGTCTATCGCCAGTCCACCTTCTTGTCGTCATTTCAATTGACGATTAGTAGCGAACAGTATTCCTATCACCTCGGCGAAAATGTCATTTTAATTTCAGAAAAAAGAGAACAGAGGGAGGAGAGGGGGAGAAGAGTCCTAGCAAAGCCCTGCCAGTTCGAAGCGGAGGAGAGAGAGAGAGAGAGACAGAGCAGCATATCTGGTCGGCCATTTTGCAGGTAAATATTTTTTACAACTTTGTACATTATTCTAAAACCTTGTCGGTTAGCAAATAAAATAACGACATATAATTCAATAGATTAGATAATTTTAGTTGTTTTATGTAGTACATCATTTTAGCTATGTATAGTTTAGTCTATCATGCAGATGTTACTTATGTTGCAGCACTCAAATGATTTAAAATAAATCTGCAAAAATAGAAAGACACCTCGGTAAATATTTTTAAAAATGTTGGAGACACTTTTTAAGCAAGAAAAGTAGCAAGATACATAAAATGGCTTCTGTAAAAATTGCAGAGTAGCTTAGTATGGTTTGTATAGCCTAATTGAAATAATTCCAATATAATTTTGATTTCTGTTTGTGCGCGGTAATTATTTTGTTAGTGCCGAAAATACTTTTTGAACTAGGAAAATAGCATGACACATCTTAAAATTGTAAAAAAAAAAAAAAACTGGAGTTGCTACATAGGTTACATAGAGCTGAATTAAAATAGTATGAACTTTTTTTTTTATTTTATTTGCACACTATAAAAATTTTAAAATTCTGGACACACTTTTTAAATAAGAAAAGTAGCAAGATACCTATTAAAAATATGTAAAAAAATGCAAAGCAACTAAATAGGGTATGTAGAGCTTAATTAAAATAATTCCAACTTAATTTTGGTTTCCATTTGTGCACGATAAATATTCTGTTAATGCCAAAAATATTTTTAAAACTAGAAAAATAACAAGATACCTCTAAAAATTCTCTAAGAAATCCAAAGTAGCTTAGTACGGTTTGCAGAGCCTAATTGAAATAATCCCAACATAATTTTGTTTTCTGTTTGTGCGCAGTAATTATTATGTTAGTGCTGAAAAGACTTTTAAAGCTAGGAAAATAGCAACATTCTTATAAAATACCTGTTAATGCTGCTTCTTATTACTTTATGTATATGTTTCGTAGTTTTTACAATGTATGCACTGAATTTTCAGACATGACGGACCCAGGATACGTTGCGCAGTGCCCGTACAAGTTGCTTGACCCGGTCATTGATGTGCATCATCGTAGCCGCTTCTATACCATCCTCCCCCAGGAGGGCGAGGTGCGATTGAGTTTGGTGCACTACGGCTGCGCACGCCCATAAGGGCGTGGAGGGTGGACCCACGTTGGGTTCTGAGGTACGTGCAATTGTGACCTTCGTGTACTCATTTGTAGCCTTGCTACTTTGGGTAGACGAACGTTTGTTCTTAATCTTTTCTGACGCAATTTGGGGCAGGCAAGCCTCCTTCCATTGGCGAGAATGGTTGGGGTGACGTGGGAGGACGACCAGGATAGCATGGCCAGTGGTCGTACATTGAGGCGCTTTTCGTACGATCGGTGCCTCCTGACGGCGCTGGTTGACTGGTGGAGGTCGGAAACACACACGTTTCATTTTCCATGTAGGGAAATGCCGCCAACGCTTCAGGATGTGACCTTCCTGATCGGGTTACCCTACGCTGGCTCCCCCCTGGCGGCGTACGACATCCTAGCCACGTGGCGCATAGAGTTGCTAGCGAGGTTCCAGGGGGTGCTACCGCCAGACAGCGGCTACAGGGAGTTCAGCAGCACCCAAGGGCCGACGCTGAAGTGGATCTGTCGGTTCTATGTAAGTCTTCGTAACTCTTGTCCTCTCGTACGAATTGATCTGTGCACCTTGTTGATATGTATCTGTCTTCTTGCAGCCCAAGTGTATGGCGGAGGACGCACCCGACGACACGGTGAGGAAGCACTTCGAGGTCTACTTGTTTGTGGCTGTTCGGTGGGTGATATTCCTGGGTCACACAGCGTGCTAAATTGATTTCGGGTGCTAAGTTTCTGTTGTTCTATTTCACAGGTCATCTATACGCCGATCACTACGCTGTGGTGCGCTGGGTCACACGGCGTGCTAAAAAATCATACTAAAAATATAGTCGAACACACAAACGGTGTCGGGGTGGTGTGCGTGGAGTGTACCTCCTCAGTCCTCACTTAGGCACTTGCGCTTAAAAAAAGAGTAAAATCGTCCATTTTCTTGTGTTTCGTCCACAATCCAAACGGCCCTTAGTTTAGAGAGCCCAGCGGCCCAGCCCAAATCTGTCTGCTGGGAAGTAAAAAAGAGAGACAGAAGGGGTAAATGAATCACTTGCCTCCCGTGTTATCCTCTTCCACCTTCTGGCTCTCGCTCTCTCCCTCGCCGCGCGCGATCGCTCCGCCCAAATTAAACCCCCGAGAAAATTGCATTCCTTCCTCTCCGTATCGCAGAATCTGGCAACTTGGGGCAAGTATCGCAGAATCTGGCGAGATAACTGCTCTAATGGCGGTTAGAGTCCCGTCCATGGAGCTGCACCGCTCCCCGCCGTTCCTCTCCGGATGCCGAGGTACTTATTCTCCCCCCATATCGTCGGGTTTTGGCATCGGAAAGGGTCTGGGTGGGCGAGAAACTTGCCCCAAGTTGGGTTCCTGAAGCTTCTAGAATCTTCTGCACCTTTAGCCGCTTCTGATTTGGAGCTTCTGCTGCTGTATGCGAGCATCTCACCGCGACACCTCGCTTAGTGCTCTGTTGATTACAAAGGCCGTGGGAGATGGTACACACGGCTATTTATAATTGGTTCAACTTTTTGCGTTTTAGTTACTAGTATCACTGAAACAATGCTAGGGAGGATAGAGAAGGTTATTCATTTTTCTTATTACTGAAGCAATTTTAGGAACGATAGATAGTGTTGTTTTCTGATTACTGAAACAATGCTATCATGTGTGGTAGGAAATTACATTAACGCAGTGTTAATGTAAGTGGTAATAGGTGATTACAACTCACAACATACGAACTGTATTTGTGGGAATTTCGAAGAAAAAAAGAATAGGTTGTGGTGTATAACCAGCATTAATTACTCAAGATCTGTGCTGCAGCTTACAAGTAGCCTAACTGCACATCTGAAATTTGTCTTGATGCAACTTCGTATGTACTATAAAACTAGCTTCACTCTCACAGTTCTGTGATTCATCTGATGTTTGAACTTTTGTGGGTGTAGTGTGATGCTATGGGCGTATGTTCACCGAGATATTTTTTGTTTATGTATTACTCAATCCATTTTGTATGTTTCATCTTCTATTTTTCAAGGAAAAACATGCCTTCAGAAGCCTTTCCTTGTCCAAGCAAAGAGATTAGGGGGGGTTGGAGAAAGCAAATACGTTACGAGGTATAAAATCCACCTATATGGTTTAGCTGCTTGCCTTCTATAAGAAATTAATGTGGCTGATCACATAGGACTTATAAGTGTCACTGTAACTGCATGCTCGTCTGTATACTATTCTAAGTTTCTAACGCTTAGTCGCTTACTAAAACTCAAAGGTCACGAGGAACGCAACCAGGTTCTGGACAACTGAAGAAAAGAGCACCCCTGACACATGGAACTGTTAGTGCACCTCTTCCGGTACCTGGCCACATACCTCGGCCTCCTTATGCTGGTACAAATAATATGCCAGAGATATCAAGTGAGACACAAATGCATGACAAAGAGAGCATCGTCCACATGAAAGCTGCCTGTGAGCTTGCTGCTCGTGTTCTTGAATATGCAGGAACGTTAGTGAAAGTAAGCATGCATTTCAGCATTTCCACGATGTTTGTTTTTCTTGAAGATAATTATGCTACTGACTCACCATTATGTTTTTGCAGCACATCTGTGGTGCTCAATTTGCTCATAATTTATATGTTCAATTTGTTTACATAATGTCTTTTTTTTTTATGAGTAGTCCATATTAAATAATAGCTTCAGTGAGAAATCTATTGCATCTTTCTACCAGCCCTCTGTAACAACAGACGAAATTGATAAAGCAGTGCACAAGATGATCATTGATGCTGGAGCCTATCCATCCCCGCTTGGATATGGTGGGTTTCCAAAAAGTGTGTGCACATCGGTCAACGAATGCATGTGCCATGGAATTCCTGATTCACGCGAACTAAAGGTTCAGAAAGAAGCCTTACCTCTGGCATGTTTTGTGTCCAGTTCAGGGCTTTTCACCTCCACAGTACCGCTGCTGACATAATTATTTGTTTTATTGGATGTTTTACAGGATGGAGACATAATTAACATTGATGTCACTGTCTACTTGAATGTATGTGTTTATTCCCTTGGTCATGTATAGTTATCACGTATCATCACTTCATACTATTGAATAGTATTGATGTGTTAGTAATATCCCTCTCCATTTCAGGGTTATCATGGGGACACCTCAAAAACTTTTCTTTGTGGAGAAGTTGATGAAGCCAGTAAACGACTTGTGAAGGTATATTACCTTTTTCTCTAGAACACATCAGTGCATGTTCTTGGAATCCATGATTTTTGTAGTCATGGTTTGTGGCAGACCTCTGTTTGCCTGTCCATTTGGTCACCCTACTCATCGTTACTAGTGTAACTATGAAATGGTAACTCTTCAGTCAGAATGGTATCTCTACTTATGTAAACTTCAATAACCATAATGACTTACTGTTGCTAATATCAGGTTACTGAAGAGTGCATGCTCAGGGGCATATCATCCTGCAAACATGGTGCCAGCTTTAAGAAAATTGGTAGAAGAATAAGGTATAGATCCTTCGCACCATATTTATGTCATGGCCAGCAATGCAAGGATAGCCACATCTATTATTCAATGGAAAGTAGTGTTTGACCATATTTCTCAGTGTAGTTACTGGGTAAGTTACACCCAAATAGTGTCCTCTCAGATCTTTGAACTCCAACACTGAAGAAGTGTTTTGTGCCAAATACAAAACAGAGTCACCATTGTTCCCTTTTCTTTCTTCTTTTTTTTTTTGAGCAATTTCTCATCCTATTTCCTCCACTGGCTAACCTGTGCTTGTAAAAAGCTAAAAATCATTTTGTTGGTAGCATTTACTCTATTGTGTTTTAAGTTCATGCATTCCCAACCTATCATTTGTGTGCGCGCAGCAAAACTGGAAACTGAATTCCTAAACAAATATGCAATTAACTTGATTTTCCCACATGGTTTAATACAACTATATCATATTTTGCTTCATTTCAAATACATATTTAATAGCTTTCACTCATTAGTTTGCTTGACCATTTCAGTGAGCATGCTGAGAGGCACGGATTTGGTGTTGTGGAGCGTTTTGTTGGGCATGGAGTTGGGAGAGTATTTCATTCAGAACCAATTATATATCACCAGCGTAAGTGATAATAACTCAACAGTAGCCAGTGCATATGGAATTATGGATTGAAAACTGAGAAGCGTTTCCACGTTTCAAACGTGCCAACATTACTAAGATAGGCTATTATGTGATAATAGAATGAGAAATTAAGAACCACTCTTGAAATAAGGAGCAAATTCTGGTGAAGCTTAAGGATTCACGCCAGAATCCGCTACAACCAAATATGTCTCAAATTTTGTCCAGTCTGCAGACATTATGTTTGGGTTCATATGCCATTTCCATCCAGTTACTTCAATTGGTCATAATCGCAATAAAGAAAGTGGGACAAGCATGTGCTGGGCCACAAACGTGATTGTGGAATTTGATGACAGTCAGATAAATTCGGGAGATTATTGAGATATTGAAGCAGACACGATATTGGTAATGATTTTTGAAGTGAAGTGTTATTGGTTTTGCTCAAAGTGCAATGTTTAACAAGGCTGTTTTAGCACTAGAACTTGATCTGTCCCAGTTGTGCTACAATCTTTTGTGCTGACACAGTTTGTGTGCAGTTGGAGAAAAATCCAAAAAAAAAATGTCTATTCCAACCCTGCCTCTATCTGGATGTGTGTTCTCGTAAGTATGGTTGTAGTACTTGTTAGATTTGACGGTTGTGTTCTTTTAACAGGTAATAATATGCCAGGACAGATGGTTGAAGGGCAGACATTAACAATCGGTACGTATCATTTTGTTCATTTTGAGTTTTACACAACAAAGCTAGATTTGGTTTTCCTCTCAACGCTCTGCCTAGCTCTCACCAGAACCGATCCTATCCATGGGAAGCATTGAGTGCGACATGTGGGACGACGGTTGGACGGCCGTCACGACAGATGGCAGCTTGGCCGCGCAGTTCGAACACACGATACTGATAACCAAGACCGGAGCAGAGATCCTCACGAAATGCTAGCAAGATCGGTGCCCATGGCCACTTGTGATCTCAATCTGCGTAGATTCGTGTGGTGTACGTGATTCTTTTGCTGTACAGAATTCGTAAAACTGCAAATATAATTTTAGGCAGCAAAAGGGAACCGGCAGGGTTCTGGGCCTGGGGATGTTAGGTTCCCACCGTGTCCGCCTCGCGTGGCTCGGCGCGTCGCTGCTCCTCGTCACGTCCACCTTGTGGCCTGTGCCGTCGTGCTGAGCGATCGTGCGTTTCGGCGCTTGCGTGCTCAGAGGGACAGCGGCCGCGCACGGCGGACGGCTACGGTCGGTGGGAGTCGTAGCGTTGGTGGCTTTGCGGGTGCGGCGCCGAAACGTGGAACGGAAGCGAGGTGTTGGTGCCTTGACGGCACGGGCCACGACGGCTCAAGCTGCCGCGGTGCGTCGCGGCTGGCTGCGGTCAGGAAGGAGCGGGGCTCCGGGCGCCCGAGGAAATCTTAGCGCCGCGGTGGTTTGAGTTTGCGCGGGCTCGTCCATCCGTTTTGACGACGTGCCGTTCTTGGGCTGCGACACATCCAGCCCGCGAAGGGAAGAGGTGTTGGTTAGCCGCCTAACCGCACGGATTGGAGGGGGCAATTGCGTCTAGAATATCTGTAGATGGCGTGCGTTGTTGACCTGCCGTCGGAACGCCAGGTTGCGTGTACCGTTTCGTAGGCGGTGGGAGGACGCTGGTGGCTGGATGGGGGACACGACCTGTTTTCCCCGTAGAAGCGTGGGCACCGGGCTAGTTTGGCGCCGTCTACGCTGGAGCACGGGCCGGCGCTGCTCGGGTCTACCCGTCAGTCGCGGTGGCTCCTGGTTCGGCGGTTATTTTATTCTGTCGTGCGCCGCCTAAGATCCAAAGCCGCCGACGCCTCCCAACTGTGGTCCCGTGCTGACACGTGACGGTTCCTCTATGGCCGGCCGGCTCTGGCAGTGTTCTTCGTCTTACCGCTTTTACCACTCGAGGCGATGACTTGACGGCCGGCCAGCTCTGGCAGTGTTCTTCGCCTTACCACTTTTACCACTTGAGACAATGACTCGACGGTGGAGACTGACTTGAGACTAGAGTTTTCTTTTCACTCCAACTTTCATGCTCAAAGGCCACTGTTCTTTTTCCGGAGTGCAATACTAGCATGTTTACTTTCCCCCATAAAGGAATAATTCAGTAAATTACAGGATTATTCCTGCAGAATATTCGGCTATATGATCAGAAAACCTCTGAACTAGTTTCCAAAAGAAAGAAAAACCTCTAAACTATACCTGCCTTTATCCACCTTGACTTGGTAAGTATCAAACTTATGTAACAACAAGTAAAGCTAACCACAAACATGCCACTTGTTTCTCTGGCAAAGCCAATTAAGCTTCTCTGATCAGCCACACTACTACCGTCAATTTTTCAAAGTGAACTTAACTAAAGCTGAGGCGGTTACTTGCAAGAGCTTCCCAACTCCCAAGCTACCACCGCAGCAAAACAATCGGCGGAGCAGCCTTGCAGATCCATCCCGCTATCCTTGCTCAGTTGTGCTAGCACAAAAGGCAAGGCACACAGTGGCGCGCGACGCTGGTACCACATGACTACACGAGCACAGGGTAGGAAGGGGGGCCCGCGGGGGCGGCTGGACGGATCGCTCATGTGTAACTCGGGGAGGGAGCTTGCCGCGGTCCGAAGCTAAGTAGAGTACTGAGTACCGACAGGAAGGCGTCAAAGGCGCGTGGGGCGTGGCCGGTTGTTGCGTTGCGTTGCGGCATGGGATGGGAGCAAGTGCGACTCCCCTGCCCTATACTTGCATCGGAATATCAGAGTGAACAGTACCATAATATTTTTAAGATCTGAGCTGTCAGATCAAAAAACAACAGATAGGATTGGTCGCTACAGGGTTTATAAACATTACCAATGTTACGGTGTTTTGCTGCAGTATGTATGCTACAATGACAGATCACGATCTCACCCGTTGTTTTTCGATCCGATAACTGCAAAACAATATTACGACAAGATTCAAGATGACGTTGCTTCTTTTAGGTCAGAGGATTTACGTCTCTGCTCCTGGCCCCTGCGCGACGCGACGCGCGCGATGCTCCCCTCCGCACGCCGTGTGTACGGGTGGACTCGTTCTCCTTGGGCCCTCCTCGCGGCGCGGCAGGGCAGACCCCACCGCTCGCTCGTCAGCTCGTCTCGTAATCGTTGCCGCGGTTTTCTGCGCGCCTCCTCCGACTCCGAGTCGTCCTCTCGGTCTCTCCCCTCCCTGTGGCTGGCTGTCGGTCGGTCGGGACTCGACATGGAGGAGTGCAGTTGCGCTTCGTGTGCTACGGAATTTCATCAAGTGAACCGTTCAACGATGCAATATGTACACGCCACTTACTTTTGCTAGCTCCAAAAGAAGAGTTAGAAGTAATTTTGTTAGGCACACACATCCTAACTTGTTTGATTTGAATACAGGATGGAAGAGCCATTCGATGAAATGATGCTGGGTGTAAAAATCTGATTGATTAGCTAGCTTTTAGACTCCAGTTCTTGATCCACAAATTAGGATGAACAAGTTCTTTTCCCTCGGATTACAAATTAGATATTGAAAACAAGAACGTCTGGATTATTGCAAAATTGCAAGTAATCTAGCCAGATCGACGGCTAGAGACATGTCCAACACAAAGTTTGTGAACAAAAGCGGTAGATTTCTCCTTAATCAGAGATTAATATTTTACATTGAACAACAAAATGTTTTGGTTTCGTCTTTTGTTTTTCCTATCTTATAGGAATTGCAACATGGGCAGTAGTCTACGTACTGTCTATGCAAAAAGAACACAATCTATGTACACCTAGTTACCAATCCTGACAATTAGACGATCGATTAACCTCTTACTAGTACATGTCGTTCTACACTTCTATTGAGAGCTTTCACTTTCCAGAGTCGCATATGTCGTCATCGGGCGCTAGCTCCACCTAAACCTCCTCCGGCGGCGGGGGCAGGTTCAGGTCGATCCCCACGCCGACCGCCGGCGAGGCGTCCACCACGGATAACGACGACCCGGTGTCGCTCTGCTCTTCCTCACGAGCTACCGCCTTCTTGACGCCGACCACGGCCGGCCGGCGAGGCACCGGCGCCGCCACGTCCACGGTCACCGCGACCCTCGGGTCCAGGAACAAGAACGGCTGCGCCGCCACCATGGCCGGCACCCCCAGGCTCAAAGCCAGCGACGGCGGGGCCACCGGTGTCGCGGTCGGCGGCGCCGCGGCGGGCGAGTCCCGGGAGGACGACTCGACCGTGCTGCTGCTCGGGCTCACGGCGCCGGCTGCCAGCGCCTTGGGCGGCGGGACGTGAGCGTAGGAGACGGGGAAGTTGGTCTTGGCCTTGGTCCCGCGGAAGTGGAGCGCCGCGGCGTCGTAGGCGCGCGCCGCGGCCTCGGCGGTGTCGAAGGTGCCGAGCCACACCCGCGCCTTCCTGGATGGATCGCGGATCTCCGCCGCGTACCGCCCCCACGGCCGCTTCCGGACTCCGCGGAACCTCGGCTCCATGCCGTCCGCTACGGCAGCGGGAGGCGCGTTCTTGGGAGCCATGGAGTGCCAAGTGTTCGACCGTGCTCGGTTGTTGTTGTTTGGTGTGGTGCGGCCGTGTGTTTGGTGGGTTGGAGTGGGGAGAGGAAAGGGAAGGCGAGGTGGTATTAATAGGGGAGGCGGGAGATGAGGGAGGGGCCAGCGGGAGGGGAGGGTTTGACCCACAGGCGTAGGAGGTGGGCGCGCCGCCCACCGCGTTTGTCCCATCGTCAATCGTTTCTCCCTCTCTTCTCATTTTCTTGATCGTTTGACGGTGCATTTTGGTGTGG
This sequence comes from Ampelocalamus luodianensis, assembly GCA_036346255.1. Lineage (NCBI taxonomy): Eukaryota > Viridiplantae > Streptophyta > Magnoliopsida > Poales > Poaceae > Ampelocalamus > Ampelocalamus luodianensis. Next base: position 58,820,526 of record CM070623.1, on the reverse strand, counting down.
TTGCTTCTTGCTTGCTTGGTCAGTGTGTAGTGTTGGTTTGGTTAAGGCGTGGCTGGTTCTGTGTCGTACTTTTTCCTGCTGTCCTTGTTCCCTTTGGATGCATAGTGCAGTGTCTTTTTTTTTAAAAAAAAATTATGCTGGGAATGATAGTAGAAAACGGAAATTGTTTTTGCCTCCTTTTATGTGTTGGTTTGCTACTTTGGTTTGACGAATTGTGTATTTTCAACTACCAGAGAGTTTTTAGCTTTCTGTCCAGATTTCATGTGTGAATTTCGATCCACTGAGGTGAGGTCGTTGTATTTTACAATCAAGTGCACAGTGCTTCTCCGTAAGCTTTGCAGCGCCGAAGTGAACGGTAGTGCACTAGCGCGTGTAGCCTGGCAGTTCCGTGCAGGGAAGCGACGGCAGCGCGCTGTTGACTGTTGAGTGAACCAACTGTTTTCCGTCGCCCACTTGATTGCCTTCCATCCTTCCAAGTTCCAACTCGACGACGTACGCGCCGAACGAAAACATGCAACACCGTCACGATTTCCAGACGTGCACACGAGTCACACCACCGCCCACCCTACTAATCTACTAAACCTTGCCTGCCCCGTACGAACGAGCGAGCGAGCGGTCCCAGCGGCAGCGGTGGTCTGGTCTCGTCGCGAGCCGCGTGGCCCGCGGTGCGCTACCGTGGAGCGCTACGTACGTCTGATGTGATGGATCGGGCGAAATGAAAAAAACTAGTGTTTGGGGCAGGGGAGAGGGGGACGGCCGCACCTGGACCGCGTCTTCCTTGCTTGGCACGGCGGCGCGGCGGGCGGGCAGGCAGATTCGCAGGGGATTTGGGTATTGTGTTGCTCTACGTGCACCCGACCCGAGCTGGACCGGCCAGTCTTTCGCTGTTCTCTGCCGGGTGCCAGTGGGCTACGCATATTTTTACATAGCCTCGACATAATGGCTAACAGGTGTTTAATTTTATGTGGATCAAGCTGAAGTACTAAAGACGCCTTGTGTATACGGTATCTATCTCTTAACTAATAAAGAAAGAATTTACCTCTGCACAGTAAAACAATCGTTCCACACTCTAATATGAAAACAAATCCAACGATCCCGAACAGCTCGTGAGTCCCTCACCCACCCCAACCGCTCGCCACTTCCCCTCCCCACCCTTACGCCCCGTTTCTGCTCCACATCTCCGGTCAAGCACCACCATCACCATCGACACGCGGAGGAGCCAGTGGGGAAGGGAGACTGTAGAGATCATGTGGATATGATTCTAATCTTAGTGTGTTGAACAATTAGCAATAGCGTCGAGGTGTTGGGAGAAACCCTCGTTTTCAGTGAAGTTCCTGTGCTGTCAGGTCTGAGGCGGTCTGACCGACCATGGTGGTGGTCAGACCGGTCCTGTCGGGTTGTTTTGCTTGTGAGAGGCTGACGGTCCGACCGGCCAGAGCGGCGGTCCGACCGGCCAGTGTGACGGCGATCGGCCATCACGAGCAAATCGGGCCGCCATTAAAGTGGCTTTAGATTTTTAAGCTGGGCAAAAAATAGAGGGTGTAGACAAGAGAGGAGATTCTACTGCTCTTAGTCCCATAATTTTTGGAGCCTCCAAACAAAAGTTCTATTCGTTTGAAATTTTCAGAGAGTTTCGAATTTTCCAGGAGGAAATTTTGGCTAAGTCCCAGGGGGCGGTCATACCAGCCTTTGGTTGGCGGTCAGACCGGCTAGTGGGCGGTCAGACCGGCCAAGGGTGGCGGTCTGACCGGTTTTGGCTTTGTTCGTCGTCCCGCGTGGTGGCGATGTGTTTTTGTTAGGTAAAATTCATGTTGATCATTGCATATGTGTTGCATGATGCATGTTTTGGCTAACGTGGGTCAAGTTGTGAAGAACTTGTTCTCGGATTCGTGTTTACTTGTCTATTGCTGTGCAGGTGGCTTGCAGATCAATGACGGTCAACGGCGAGGTGGATCGGGACTAAGCTTGGAGAGCTGAGATCTAGAACGATCAAGGATGCTGGGTGAGGTCAGAGGACTCAAGCAGGGTGTAGAATGGACAAAAGTGACCGAACGGGCAGTTCGATGCGACTGGTTGGATCAAGCGGCGCGGGAGTCGGTGCAAGTGCTATGGTACCGGTGGGATCCGAACAGGAGAGACTTGACGACATGGAGCCGTTGATCAACCTACACGTGGCGAAGCAGACGATTGCTTCACCAGGATTGGACTTGATCTTTTTGGAGAAAGATCGAGACATGGGTATTTTGGTAATTTCACCAAATATCGCCTTGGTCATTTTTGGCTAAACCGCGGCGCGGGTCGGCGCATGGTGAAGCGGTTTAGGTCAATCGATGATGAAGACGACGCTTTGATATGCGTGCGTGTGTTAACCCATTGTGTGTTAGGGTTTAATGGGTGCCCTAATGGTATATTCCCTATATTCTTAGCCTCCATATAAATAGGGGATGTTGGGCTGGTTGCTAGGGTTGCTGAAGCCAAAGAAGAGCCAGCCAAAACCCCTTTGTGTGTGCCCAATTTGGTTTAGGGTTTTGAGGAGAGAAAGGGAGAGCTAGGGTTTAGGGATTGGATTGAGTGTGTGCTCACGTGGTGAGCTTTGTCCTCCTAGATTGGAGTGGCTATAAACAACAATCATCCATCTATCCATATCAATCCAACCAGATTTTTCAAGATGAGTCTCTATTTCATTTTTGTGTTGATCCTCTCTATTTGAGATTTTGGGGGTTTCTTTGATCCGTGAGTTTTTGTTTGGTTTCTTCTCTTGATCTAGCTTGCTAAGATATATGGGAACACATCTAGAATCATCTTGATCATCAATCACCCACGAGCAAGTCTCTAGATCAAGTTTTCGTTTTTGCTTGGTTTTGAACCCTCTTTCCGTAAAATAGAAAAAGGTCAAAATATTGATGTGGATCTACTCAATCGTTGCTTGGAATAGGTTCCTAATATCCTTAGGAAGGTGTGTTCCAAATTTGGTCAAGTTTGGCCGAGTAGATCAAATGTTAGACTGATTTTAGTTTCGGTTTTCAGGCTGATTTTCCCGTTCATCGTGCTACAGGTGAGACCGCCCATCTGAGAGGTCAGACCGCTAGGCATATCAGTCAGACCGCCCCTGTTAGAGGTCTGACCGCTAGGCAAATTATTCCACCCGATTTCTTGAGAGGTCAGACCGCCCGAGACATTGTGATTTGAGTTTATGTTGGTTTTGCTTCGGGGTTTTGATTGGATTCAATACAAGTCTTCCACTGTGCTTATAGATTGATCTTCATAGCTTTCATAGTTATTGGAGTAAACATCGTGTTGAATTCGATTTAGGAGAAAAAAAGTTTGTACTCCTATTCACCCCCCCTCTAGTCGTCTTTCCAGTCCAACAAGTGGTATCAGAGCCAAGTTTGCTCTTTTGTGATCTTCACCGATATTTGAGTATGGCGACTAATATGAGGACTTGTGAGCGCTTCTAGGCATCTTGTCGTGGTTCTTTTTCCAGTGATATCCATTGTAACAAGATGTTTGAACGTGTAATATTTATGATGGCGATTGAGGAGGAATTCTCCTACGATATTTGTGGCGATCTCTTTTGTTTTGATTGTCCTAGTTTCAGAGATGTGATAAGCTTGGAGCCCGAGGAGAAGGAGCCCGGTGGCATATGCGCAGTAGCGATTGAGGATGAACATGATAAAGAGCTTTTCGATGATGATCATGATGAGTCTTCCGAGGATGACCCCCTACCCAAGCTAAGCAAGGTGAGCAAAGAAAAACTCATTGATGGCTTGGTGTTATATGTATAAATTGCATACTCTTAGGAAAAAATGAAATTGCTAGAAAGATAAAAGGGAGATTTGTCTCATGAGCTCTCCAAATTGAAAACCTCCATGTATGCTTATGATTCTTTACTTGAAGGCATGGATAACTTGAGTGATTCTCTTGCACGCCTAAGATCTGAAAATTAATTATTGAAATCAAATGCTTCTATGCTATGTGATTCTTGTATTGCCTTACATCATGAGCTTGATAATGCTAAGTTAGAAATAGGCAATCTTAGATCTATGGCTAGAAATGATTGTGATTCTTGTGTAGGCATGTTTGCTGAATTTGAGACTTTAAAATTGACTAATACTTTTCACCTTGAGCAAATAGAAAATGCTAGGGCTGAGATTATTGAAATTGAAGCTAGGCCTTGTAGCATGTGCTTAGAACATGAAAAATTGCTTAAGGATGATTTAGTCTCTTGTAAGAATTGTGCTTGTTTAGAAACTGAAATTGATGTTTTGAATTGTATGCTTAATACAAAAGCATCATTTTTTTTTTTTTTTGCACATTTTGCATTTCCTTGAAGAGCGAGGTTGAGTCTTTGAAGAAATTACGCGATGATATGAGCGCCAAATCATGTGACTCTTGTATTTGCCTTCACTCCGAGATTGATGTTCTCAAGATTTCTTTCGCCTCTTGGTATTCGGAGTTGGAGTTTTTTTGTGCTAAACGTGAGTCACTTGAAGTTGGTTTTTGTGCCATCGCCTTGAGTAGCTCTTCCTTGGCGAGTGCAACTTCTTGTGACTCTTTTTGTGTTGTCCATGGGATTTCAAAAGACAAAGATGTCTCTTCTTCAAATGGTACTACATCTTTAAAAAGGAAGTACCATTGCATCTTTTGTAAGAAAAATGGACACACTTTCGAGTTTTGCTTTCGCCGTTTGAAACATGAGCATCGAGTGCGTCGTCGTATCTCTAGGAACACACATAGCCTTTCTCATAGCATGTGTGAGCCTAGTACCGATACGAGGGCGAGTCATAATGTTAGTTCTCCTAGGACTTCTTCTTTGAGCGACAATGGTGTTTCGTCCTCTCGGACTATGTCTTCTAGTAGACCTTTACACCATTTGTTGAGCATATAAGCATTTTTCGAATTACTTTAATCCAGAAATAAGCTAGATAAAACATGGAAAATACTCTAGCTATTTTCACAAATACAAATCAGGTATGAATGAACACTATAGGCATACTAATTTCTAGAAAGAAAATAGCATATCTATCTCAGTGTTCATGACAACAACAAATAGTAAAGCAACCCAAGTAACATACCCAGATTCAGCAGAAGAAGAAGTAGCACCAGCATTCTTGATAACGTCGTTGTTCGTCATGATGTAGTGGACGTCGCGTAGTCGTGCGATTGATGTAGAACGAGCGCAGAGTCGTGTAGTCGATGTAGAACGTGGCGTGGCGATCGCGCAAACGCCCCCAAAACCTTATTCGTCCTCGCTCGTGCAAGCCTTCAAGGACGAGGTTCCGGAGGCCTGCTCTCCCGGTGCGACCGTACACGCGCCTCGCCGGGATGGAGATCGCCAAAGACAACAACAAGTATTGTGGAAATGTAAACTGTGGAAGTGGAAAAACTCTAACCAGAGCCAGTCCTCTCAGTCTCCTTAAATAGCCAAAAGACAGAGAGTCCAAAGGTCGCCAGAAGTCCAAAGGCCAACAGTCACCATCAAGGACAGTTGCCAGAAGTCCAAAGGCCAACAGTCAACATCAAGGACAGACGTCAAAAGACCAAAGGCCAACAGTCACAATCAAGGACAGTGCGCTTCGATTTTCGAATAGATAAAGAAAATCGCGTCTGCACCCGACACGCCTGCATACGCGCGCGCGCACACGCACGTCACGGCACGGCACGGCACGGCACGGCTCGGCGAGGCGAGGCGAGCGCGCGCGCGCGTGTGTAGTCTCTTTCCAATTCCACAAGAGGGGCTACCATGTTCCACCTTTTAAACTGGTGTTACTCCCCTTAATCCCTCCATGTGGGACTAAACATTTTTAGCACTTGCATATGGGCCTTTGAGATTTACTAGGAATTAATTAGAATATAATATTTGGGCCTAGCCCATATTAATTCCAACACCATTGCTCATTTTGTAAGAAGAATGGACATCATGTGGATTTTTGTTTTCGGCGTGCAAAATATTTGCGTTGAGCTCATGCTTCTAAGTCTTCTAGTGGGCATAGTCTTTCTCATGACATGCACACTAAAGAGCCTAGCACGAAGACTCGATTTGTTGATGGCTTTTTTGACACCTTTTCTAGTGGTGTTGGACAGCATCGTGGACTTGGATTCTATAGTTTTGGTTTTGGTCCACGAGCTGCCCCGAGGCAGGATTTCCGCCATTCTCCAAGAGGTGGATCTCATTTTGTTCATCGAGGTACACACCCACGGCGAGGATATGTGAGTGCCATTGGTGCTTCTGTTGGCTCTCATCATGGTGCTTTCAAGCAAGGTCATCACCGTTTTTCTAGATATGGACCTCGTTTTTCTCATCGAGCTGTCCACTCGCGGCGTGCCTTCAAGGTTGATGTTGGAATTTCTTGCATGGACCATCATTTGCATCATGCTAACTCACGTAATGGTTCGACTGCCTCCAGTGGTGGTGTGTCCAAAGTTTGGGTTTGCAAGCATTTGCTCTCTAACCCTTCGGGATCCAAGATTTGGACATCTTGTCTTTCTCATGTGTAGGTAACAAGAACGCGGATTGGAGAACACGGACTTAAAGATTCTGATCTTTTGCTTCATCACTTATTTTGGTGGGGCCAAATTATAATGATTCAGAATAATTATATATAGATATTACAACTGTTACAGTTGTATAACAATTACAACTATTTTTCAAGGTGTTATGTTATATAACCAATACAAGATGTTGCAATATCTAACCACGCAATTGTGCAAAAAAATTCAACTAGTTTTTCCAAACTTTAGCTTGAAAACATGTTGACTTTAACATTCTAAGCGGACATACACCAATACTAAAAAAAACGTGAGATAAAATGCTCCCCGTTATCATCAGAAATTTACCCCTCTACCCAAAGTTTTACCTAGATATTGACATATAGTAGCTCCTCCCGCGTGGTGTGCCCATCCATGATCCCAGTCGAATGGAACGGCAGAGATTAACTTGCGATGGGTTCCGCACCCTCGCTTCCCCTCTTATTCCCCCTCTTTCTCCGAGGAAACTTTCTGAACGACGGTGCTGCTGCACTGTGCACACAGTCGTGATCTTCTTCTTTTTTTTTGTCGGTACACCGTCCAACAGCATCGCTCGTGGACCTCCGCCCTGACGTGTACCCTCCCGATGCCCGAGGTGCACCGCCCCCGCCGCCCCCCCACACGGACCGCCACCGAGGTGATGTATGTCCACCGTGGTTGCCTTTGGTACGTGTTGTCGCCGTGGCTTCGTGCATTCGTCCTCGTTGCCGTTACTCCGTCGTCTTCCTCACCGTCTAGTTCGGTGCACAGTAATTCATCATCCTCACCCTCTCCGTACATCTATGTATAGTACGTGTACTTTGGAATGTACACAAATAACCCTCACATGTGTACAGTGATTGTAGTAGAATACTCCATCATGCGTGTATTGCTTTGTGTGCTTGCGTGCAGTAACTGTGCCTATGAGTATAAAGTACAGTACCGAATACTTGTGTTGTTGTAAAATTCTCCTCATATGTGTACCGTATATGTTCCATGCACTGTCGTAATAATACTTCTTATATGTGACATGTATTTTTGTACGGCACATTAATATGAGCAGACTGTGTTGTTCATAGTTCAAAATTCAAACAATTCGGGCGCGTGTTTTTTAATGGAAGAGAGAGTGGTGGTGAGTCCCGCGTTTACTGTAATCCCTTCTAATCAGTACATAAATGCTTCCCTTATTTTTCTAAATGCAGCAACAAACACAAAATCAACTTTTGTATGAATCTCGAGTAGACTTGTTCATAGATGGTCCGGTCTAAACCTGGTCCGATCCGAATATTTCAGAGACAAGTCTTGATTTTTGGTCTAAAGTCTACAAAACCTGGATAAAACATAATTAAAATGATAATATTTTTATTAAAAATCACAGTTTTCAGGTCAGACCGAGCTCGGACATGCCCATTCAAGAACATGCTTTTCTAATCCCCGAAGCTCATCCCGACCAAGAGCTTGAACAGGTCTAATCTGGAGGTAGCAACGAGGGAAGAGATTGTTGGTGCAGGTCGACGCGAGTGTGGACACGAGTTAGATCGGTATTTCCGCTAAGTTGGATGCTTAATTAATTAAGCCTCGTGCTGCTCTCCAGTGCTCGCCAGATGTGCACGTACAAGGAAGTGGGGCATAAATATTTCCAGCGGCCAGCTTTTTGGATCGAGGCAACGAACGAACCAACGCGGCGAGCTGCGGTTGGTGTCACGTCCGCAGATGTCGCCGCCGTCGCTCTCCTGGCGAATCACCGGATCGCGCGCGCGTAACGCCTGTTAATCGTTACGGGCTTACGGCGTCCACATGTCAGCCTGACAGACCAGACGGGACGGACACGACACGGCTGCGGCCTGCGGGGCGTTTTTTTTTGTTGCTAATACAGCGTTATCTGTGCGCGAATCAGCTTTTCTGGCTTCACCTCGGCGTCAAATATAAAAATAATATAGCTGCTCACCGCTGGTGGACGACAAGTCGTCAAGTCTGTGAGACAGAAAACCAGAGCCTCACATCCATGCGACTAGGGCCCGATGACATTGAGTCCATATGTTCGGGGTACAGACCAGCGAGCTCCAGTGTAGGACGTACCGGGTGAGGGTTGTCCGTGCCCTGTCGCATGGACTCGACAGCACCATGCGCCGGACACACAGACTCGACGGTATCGTGCTTCGGATACACGAACGCGGTGTCTTGTTTACTTTTAACGTGAAGAGAATGTTAGAATTGCTAATTCATACGTCAAAGATACTATATTAGCCCCAAAAAAAAAGTCGTGCACGAGGGAGCCCAACGGGGCCCACTGACCACGAGGTTTCTCTATTCCACACGCACACGCACAGCTCACCGGTGGTGGATGTCCGCTCTCTATTTATTTATCGTCGCTCATCGGCGGCCGGCGCATCCCGGGCCCGCCGTGCCATTATTTTTCTCTACTATACTCTCTCTCTCTTACTTTTCGCTCCCGTTTCAGTCGTTCGCGGATTCGATCGCGTTGTCTGTTTACGGCTTTACACCGACAGCTTCCTTTTATTTCCCTGTCGCTAGAATTACATTACACCGACGGGCTCTCCATGCTTATATGCTATATGATATCAGCGGGGGCGTATCACATGCACATAGCTATATGTGTGAACATATGGACATACGAGATCCGGGCCGTTCCTTGCGCGAGCGACGGCTGAATGGAAAGCGCGCGCGCGCCGGGTCGAGCGACCGCGCGATTTGCGTTCCCCCCTCGCACTTTTGGAGAAATGAGCGGCCCCGAGCTCATGGCGTAGGGTTCCACTGCATCGCGCCGCCGACTGAGTTCGGCCCATTCGTCCCTCCTCCCGAGTCGCCCTCAGTTCGAGCCGGCGTCCGTGTCGCCGACTTCGCCCCTGCTGTGCGCTCCCTCCTCCCGAGTCACCCTCAGTCCGAGCCGGTGCCGCCCCCGCGTCGCCGACTTCGCCCCTGCTGTGCGCTCCTCCTCCCGAAGTCGCCTCTCGAGCCGGCGCCGCCCGTGTCGCCGACCTGCGCCGCCATGCGCTCCTCCTCCCGAAGTCGCCTCGGTCCGAAGCGGCGCCGCCGCGTCGCGCCCACAACCCTAAACCCCTCCACTCGCCTCATTGTGTAAGCTGTTGTCTCTGATATGAACAATTGATAAGAACTGTTTTCCGATAGTTCACAATTGATATGAAGTTGAGTCTGATTTCAGAATGCTTTGCTATGATGTGCAGCATTATGGACGAAATGGAAGATGGGCACTCAGTGCGGCGATAGCTTTGCCTCGCCCGAACCCTCGAAATGGCGATGCACATTCCTCATTGCGATATCGGATTGTAAAACCCCACTAAGGCGGCTAGCATCCCATTCTGCGTGAGTGTGCGCTCAATTTGTAATTTTCATGATTAATATCGTTCTAGGACTAAATCGTCGTTACCGTTGCAGGGATCGTCATCCACACCGGTAGTTACTAAGTCTTTGACACCTGTGAAGGGGATGATTTTTGAAGATGAGGATGCAGCCCTAGAGTTTTACAAAGCATACGCGCATGTTGCGGGTTTCTCCGTTCGTATCGGACAGCGGACGACTACGAATGGAGTGTTGCAATGGAGGCGGTACTATTGTGCCAGACATGGGTGGAAGGAAGAAAAAGGTAAAGACAAGGTTGATGTCAAAGTGAAGAGGACATATGAGTCTAAATTGAGTAGGTGCGGTTGTGAGGCCATGTTTGGTATCAAACGGACTAAGGACAATAAGTTCAGATTAGAGACATTCGTCGAAGTCCATAACCATAGTTTTGTCTCACCTAGTAAGCAGCACTTGATACGGTCTAATAGACAAGTAACTGAGAAGGCTAAGACTGCATTGTTGCTCAATCAGACAATTGAAACATTCAAATGGTTATTCCGTACTTTCTTAAGATGTATGGGAGGTATTGCCCCTAGATTGATAATAACCGATGAAGATGCGGCCATGAAGAAGGCAATTGAGCATGTCTTCCCAACTAGCACGCATAGGTTATGTATGTGGCACATATTGAACAAACTTCCAACTAAGATAAGACCAGATTTGAGGGATAACCAAATGTTTTACAGTCGTGCCAATTCATGTGTATATCCCTCAGAAACTCCAGAAGAATTTGAGTCTCAGTGGGCAGCTATTATTTCTGAGTTCGGTTTGGAAGATAATGAGTGGCTCGCTGGTCGATATAGGATTCGGGCCTCATGGGTACCAGCCTACTTTATGGACGTACCCTTGGCAGGAATTCTTCGAACAACTTCACGGTCTGAAAGCACCAATTCTTTTTTCAATCACTTTATTGGTTACAAACATGCTTTGGTTGAGTTCTGGATCCGGTTCGACACTACAGTGGACGAGCAAAGGCAAAAGGAGCTAAGAGAAGACCATGCCACATTTCACACTAGGCCTCAGTTGAAGACACCATGGGCATTAGAGCAGCATGGCAGTGAAGTATTCACCCATATGGTGTTCGCTATATTTCAAAAAGAGGTTATTGCGGCAAGAGACAAGTGTGTTGTTGAGAGCACGGCGCAAGTATGTGACCTTAAAGTAACAGCGGTCAATGAGGATGGCAAGAAGGTAAGAAAAATCACTTGTGATACTAACACCATGATTGCCCAGTGCTCCTGTATGTTGTTTGGTACTCATGGGATTCCTTGTCAGTCACATTATCCTCAGACACGAGGTGCATTCTTGAATGAGCTTCCAAGTTATTATGTTTTGAAAAGGTGGATGCAAATTGCAAGAGAGAGGTTGTGTTGATGACAATGGCAATGTTCTTGAGGAGAAACCAAAAGATCCTACGGAGGAAGAAATTAAAAGTTGGCTTTGAGATGCGCAAGGACTTAGAAGAATTGATACATCGAGCTACACCTCACTACCTTACATGCATAATGCGAGAGGAAACTTAAACAGTTTATACAAGACATGAACCAGGAAATTCCTGCCCGCCCACAAAGTAGAGTGGAGGAGGTTGAAGCATATCTTGGGTGTGGCATCCCTCATGACATCGATATATTGCCGCCTACCGACAATCTCACTAGAGGCAAATGCAAGAGGAATCGGCCTGGGGAGAGCAAACCCAAGAAGTTGAAGGGAAAGGTAGCTCGCATGTGCAGGACTTGCAATGAGATCAGTACCCATGACAGCCGCAATTGCCCTTTAAGAAAACAAGGTTAATTATGATGTAATGTATCATTTTTTTCTTATTAGGGCCTCTTATTACATACTTACTCAAATTTGTTTTATGTGGGCAGGCAAACCAGATGACATGATGTAATCTGATATTGGATTCTGGATGACTGGATGTTAACTACTACTCATATGTAATATGCTATTGAAATCTGCTGTAATGTTCTATTGAATTCTTATGTAATGTGCTACTGAATTCTAATGTAATCTGATATTGAATGCAATGAATTCTGGATTGCTGTCTCAAATGAATCCTGACATGTATATGAAATCTGCTTCAATTGACAATGGTATGAAATTTGCTTCAGTTCTGAATTTTTGTGCCTCTGCTACAGTATCAGGTCAGCTCAGATGCTTCAATTCTGGATTGTTGTCTCAAATCAATTATGGATTGTTGTCTCAAATGAATTCTGGATTGTTGTCTCAAATGAATTCTGGATTGCTGTCTCAAATGAATCGACATCCAAGATGAAAAGCGCTTAATTCACAATGGTCCAAATTTGCTTGATTGTGAATTTTGTGCCTCACATGATGATCGTCACCGAGATGCTTCAATTCTGGATTGTTGTCTCAAATGAATTTCTGGATTGTTGTCTCAAATGAATTCTGGATTGTTGTCTCAAAAGAAATCTGGATTGTTGTCTCAAATGAATCCTGACATGTATAAGAAATCGCTTCAATTCAAAGATGGTCTAAAATTTGCTTGATTCGAAATCGCTCTGATTCAAAGATTGAACTTTGCTTGAACTCTGGATCCGAGACATACACTCAGACAATTTTGAATTTCAGAATCTACACGAGACATCCATCGAGACAATTTCATAATCTACAGGACATACACCGAGACAATTTCATAATCTAGACAGACATACACCGAGACAATTTGAATCTACAGACATACACTGAGACAATTTCAGAATACGCCCCCCACAACATACCAGCTGACATTCCAAACAACATTTCACATTTCATAGCCTACACTGAGACATCCAAACAACATTTCTCATTTCAGATCCAAACAACATTTCACATTTCACATTTCAGACAGCAAGAATACAAATTAGAAACTTAGTTGACAATCTTTTCAATACAAATTCCTAAGAGCAAGAATACAAATGCAACTACAACCATTTTGAACCTATCATCTCCAGAAGTGCATTTCCTGACTGAGTTGTTGATCTCGTCCAATGAGGTCTTGATCTGGTCCAATGAGGTCTTCATCACAGCAAAATTTTCCAATACACGTTGGTCCACTGTGAAAACCACTTCATTTCCATTCAACTTGACAGGAGACTGATCTCTTCTCTGCTGTTCGACAGGATGCATCCCACTCAGATGGCTCAGGTATTGGTCTTTCCACATGAATGTATCGCAACCCCCCGAATACAACTGGACCAACAAAAACGAACTTTCATCATTAGAATGCATAAACTGCCCGGCAAAACCAAAAACCAAATTCAACAAAAAAAGGGAGATTCTTACCCCGTCGTTTCTAGGGCACTTGTAGTACTCTTTTCCTCGATTCTTCGAGCTCCCTGACACGGCCCGGATCATCGTCGCGTCGCACTTTGGGCACGGCAGACGAGAGGTAGCCCATCGCTAGGGCCTGTCGCTGACCACTCGGAGGTCTCCCCGCGAAATTTCTTCTTGTCCATGGGGCGGCAACGCGCAGGTGAGCGGCGCTCGAGGCGTACCACGGGCGCTCGATTTGGGTGAGGCGCACGGAGCACAAGGGGGAGGCGGAGCGGCGCACGGCCTCAGGGAGGCGAGCGCGAACGGAGCTCAAGGGAGGCGGAGCGCCGTGAAGGGAGGTGTAGCGCCGTGAAGGGGCGGTGGAGCGGCCGGCAAGGTCGCCACGGTCGCGAGCAAAATTAGGTTCGCGTGGATTTGGGATTGGGGAATAGATGTTGCGGGACTCGTTTGGCCGGGGGGTGTGGAACGCAAAAGTGAAGCGCTCGTTCGGGCGAGTGAGGGGGGGAACGCAAATCGCGCGGTCGCTCGACCCGGCGCACGCGCGCTTTCCATCCAGCCGTCGCTCGCGCAAGGAACGGCCCGGATCTCGTATGTCCATATGTTCACACATATAGCTATGTGCATGTGATACGCCCCCGATATCAGCATGTTAAGTTCCGATCGAACCAGTTGATTAGACTGTGTCTATCATTTTGGACTGCGACGCAAGATCGTCACGGAAATTTTCAAAGCATTTGTTTTATCCTCAAAAAAAATATTGATTTGGATAGCACGCGAGAAACCACCCTGGAATAAAGTCGGGGTTGTGCAGGTTTCGAAAGTTGGAGGAGCTAAAGGTCAGGGTTTTACAGTTGAATGAAAGTTCTATTTTTTTTGCATAATAGTTAAAGGTTTAATATATGGACTTTCACTTTCCCTGATTAAAAACAGAGGGATATGATATCTAAGTTGCACCAAGCACGAATCGACTATACAAGAGCGTTTCGTCGATGAGACGGTGGAGCCTAGTGTTCAGTACCACGTCACCTACCTAGGAACTAATCAATCACGAGACACGCCTAACAAACTGTAGTACCAAAGATCATAAACAACGGCACCGCACAGCACTGCAAACAAGCCAGCAGGTACAGGGAAACCGGGCTTAGGGAATCAGGCAGGCGGTGGTAGCGTCACGTTGCCCACGGGGGCAACGCGTGGGCACGCGCAGGTGGCGTGCGCGGTGTCCTGCCCTCGACAGCTTCCGCGTGACGGGCCCGGGGCCGGCGGTAAAGCAAAGGCTACGCGCTAAACAAGAGGAGCTTTCCGTGTACTCGTCCGGTCGTCCCCTACCACGCGGCCACGCCCTACGGCGGCGACACAAGATTGTGCGATACCACACACCAGAAACTGAAACTGAAACTGAATCTGTGTGGTGAAGCGACCTCTGAAACAAATGGTCCGTTGGCACGAGTGCACGACTGTGACTTCCCCGAGAAATGATTTTCGGTTCATGAGCAGGGCTGAACGGCTAGACCAAAAAATAATTTTTGGCTGATCTACAGGGCTGAACGGCTAGAATGAAAAAGTTTATTGTTTGGTTGTCTACCTTGTAGATAGGCTGACTGCAGCTTCCGAAATAAAAAAATATCTGAAATACCTGTAAGGACGATAACAGCTTGTTTGTTCTCGTTTAACACGATTAACAACATTTAACGACACTAAACGTAATTGATGACAATTAATACAATTAACGTTAACTACTGTAATTAACGACGACTAACACAATTGACTGCAATGAACAATGACTATCGCAATTGATCGCATATAACGACGATTAACGACAACACCCCAATTAACATAATATACCGCCATTAACGACAATCAACGCAATTAAAGACGATTATTACAATAAACAATTATGACAACAAATAATTATTAAAAACAATTATAATAATAAGTAATTATTAGAATAAACAATTATTACAAAACAATATATTTACAATCGAAAAGAAGAAGAAAAAAGAGGCGGCGACGGCTAGGGTTTGGGTGACCGCCGCCGGGAGGGGGGTTCAGTGGTGGGGTCGATGGAGGAGGCCAACAGCTCGAGAGAGGAGGGGCGACGCTGCCGAAGGAGGAGGGGAGGCGCCAAATCTAGATCTGGCCGGGGCCAAGGAGGGAGGCGGCAACGCAGGTGGAGAAGGAGGGCGGCACACGTGTAGGGAGGAGATAGGGGCCGACTTGGGGTCAAGGCCAGCGCGCAGATCCAGTAGGAGGAGGGCCAACGCAAGAGGAGAGGCGACGCCGCGTGGGGAGAAGGGGCAATGGCAAGTGGGGAGGAGGGGCGATGACGCTGATGCGGGAAGAGGTGGGGGGGCGACACAGGAGGAGGGGCGGCGACACTGGTGTGGGAAGAGGTGGGGGCGGCGTCGTGTGGGGAGGAGGGGCAGCGACACCGGAGGAGGTGGGGCTCGGGGGTTAGGGTCAGGGTTTGGTCGGGTGGGGTTTTATTCAATGGCAAAAGCGGGTAATAACTCGTGAACTTGAGGGACAAAGTTGAAAGAGGGTGGTGGGAAGCCGTGAGAAGCTGCTCCGCGGCGGCTTTTCGCTTATGATTTTTTCATGTATAACGCGGCTTCCGGCTTCCGAGAAAGCAGGTGGGAAAAGCCCTCCATTTGGGACAGCTTCCGGTTTTTTCGAACGAAAAGCCAAAGCCAAAACCGTCCCAAACACCTCCAAAGTCACGAGAAAGCAGCTTCAGAGTTCAGAAGTTTAAATATGGACAAAATTTACACGAAGACCTGACCTACCGGCAGCGCTGCTTACTCTCGTGCCAATGCGCCGTCCTCGAATAACAGGAGACAAAATCTGAGAGCCACAAACAAGCTCACGTTTGGCTCAGCCATGGTTATTAAGGCGGTAAGGCGAAGCGAGACGACTCACCCCCCTCACACCGCTTAAGCGGTAAGGCGTGAGGCGAGGCGACGCCTTATAAACCTTCTAAGGCGACAGTGCAGCAGACGCAAAAGATCCCGCAGCACAGTAGAATCAGCTCTAGATCCTCTGGCCGCAGAAAATCACGGTTACCCAACTGCCCACTGCCCCCGCTGCCCCCACCTCTTTATCCCTTGCCCGGTAGCGATCGCTTCTCGCCGCCGCGCCTCCTCCACGCCGCGCGCTTTTCTTCTTCTTCTTGGCAGGAAAGAGCGGCAGCGCCTCCTCCACGCCACACCACTTCCACCGGCCGCGCGAGATGGGAAGGTGGGGAAGCGACGCGGGGAGGAGGGGAGGCTGCGGAGGAGGAAGGACGCGGCGCCGACGACGGGGTGCTGGATCCGCCTCCCAAGCCTGAGCGGCGGCGGAGGAGGAAGGAGGCGGCAATGGAGGAGGAGGAGGCGGCGCCGACGACAGGGTGCTGGATCCGCCTCCCGAGCCTAGGCGGCTGCTGCATGTCGTCGCGTTCCAAGGTTCTCCCCTCCCCCTCTTCCTCTCCGTCCTTAGCGACGCCTTAGGCCTAAGGCGGGGGCGACACCTTGCCCCCCGGCGGCGCCTTAACGCTTAGGCGTCGCTTAGGCGGGGGCGACACCTTGCCCCCCGGCGGCGCCTTAACGCTTAGGCGACGCCTAAGCGACGCCTTAATAACCATGAGCTCAGCTCCAACGCCCATCCTCGTCTTGGTTATCGCCCTCGTCTCTCGCAGCCGGATCTTTTTCTCCGTCCACAGAATCTAATGTATCCTGCAAAGCATCAGATGCGAACCAGGTCAGTTTTGTCCCCCGGGTGAAAAAGCTGGACAGCAGCACGGGCGAATTCAGTGAGATCGACACATGCATCCTCGATTGTACAGAGGACTCCTGAAATCATGCGAGCTAGAATTCCAAGTTTTTCAGTTTCCACATATTAGCAGCCATCGAACCTCCAAAAAAAGAACATACTAGCAGGCTAGCAGCCATCTTAGAAACAATTAAGTTGAATAGTTGGATGAAGCCCGTACACAATTAGACGAACACGTCAGTAACACAGTCTAATCACTGGCAAGTCAATGACAAATGGAGCAAAGATTGCATTTAAGTGCCAGCAAGTGAGCATATCAACAGGGAGTTATTCCCCTCACAAGGACTACCCACCAGGGACTTCCACTAACCACCAAAATTTTCATCAAGTCTTAGGCTTTTGCCCATACAAACTATATATGAGAGATGCAAAATGCCCTGATTCAAACAGGATCCAAAAGAAACACCATCTGTGCCAAGAGTTGTGTAAAAAGTGGCTTACGACCCTCAATGGGAATGGTCCTGGATGTGATATCTTTTTCTGTAAGCGCAAATCCAACCAGTCAGAAGGAATTTGCGAAGCGCGGGTTCGACAAGTTGCATGCAGCGGAGGAATGGAAGTAACCTTGTGGATATCATAGGGATATGCTCATGATCTTAGGATGATGATATAATTGGCAATGGTGGTGAGGGTTTGTCAAATCATTCGTTTTCTGCAGAGTTCAAGAATATCGGTTTGACCGCAACTTTGTTTCGAGTTGTTGATTGGTCGAAAGCTTCGAGTACTGTAGTTACGAATACTGTTCATCAAGTACTGTAGCTACGAGTGCAAAGTGGTTGAAATCTTCGAGTTCTGCGGCTATGAGTATCGGGTGGTCGAAAGCTTCAAGTATTGCAGCTACGAGTGCAAAGTGGTCGAAATCTTCGAGTTCTGCGGCTACGAGTATCAGGTGGTCGAAAGCTCCGAGTACTGTAGCTACGAGTGTCGAGTGATCGAAATCTTCGAGTGCTGCAGATACGAGTACTGAGTGGTCGAAAGCTACGAGTACTGTTCATCAAGTACTGTAGTTACGAGCACTGTTCATCGAGTACTGTATCTACAAGTGCCGAGTGATCGAAATTTTCGAGTACTGTAGCTCCGAGTGCTATAGCTACGAGTAACAAGTGGTCGTAGCCCTTTTCGACCAGGTGTTGTCATAGTTTTTCGACCAGGTCAGTGGTCGTAGACAGAGGTCCTGAACATTGGTCGTAGACAGTGGTCCGGGATGCTGTTTTGCATGATATGTGTTTTGACTAACGTGGGTCAAGTTGCGAAGAACTTGTTCCCAGAATTGATTTCTTGATCTATTCTTGTGCGGGTCGCTTGGTGGTCAACTATGGTTAACGGTGAGGAGGATCGGGACTTGGGTAGGAGAACCAAGGTCCAGATCGTGGATGCCGAGTGAGATAGTTGGACTCAAGCATGACGCAAAATGGACAAGGATGACCGAACGGGCAGTTCGGTGCGACAGATTGCTTTTGGCTAAACCGCGATGCAAGTCGGTGCAAGGAGAAGTGATTTAGGTCAAGAGTAGTTAAAGACGGCGCTTTGATATACGTGTATAAATGAAACCCATTTGTGTGAGGGCTTAACGGGTGCCCGTTTAGATGTTTTCTTCTAGAATCTAGCCACCACTATAAATAGGGGAGAATGCTGGCTGTGCACATCGGAACCCTAGTATTTGAGAAACCCTAGTTTGTAGTTTAGGGTGAGGAAAGTGGAGAGGTTAGGGTTCTAGAGAGTTGGATTGTTTGTGTGCTCAAGTGTTAAGCTTTTATCCTCCAGGATGGAGTGGCTGTAAACCAACATCAATCTGATATCAATCCAAGCAAGATTTCTCAAGACGAGTCTTTTCTTGTTCTTACTTTCTCTTATGTGATTTTGGGGTTTTCTTTGAATCGTTGGTTTTCCTTTGATTTATGGTTTAGATCTTACTTGCTGTGACATGTGGGAATGCATCTAAGATCATCTTGATCATTTTTTACCCACGAGCAAGTTTTTGATCTTATTTTGGTTTTGATTCAGTTTTGAAATAATTTTCACTCAATCAGAAAAAGGTCGGATCCTTGGCAATGATCTTCACGATCCTTAATTGAAATAGGTTTCTGACATCCTAGAGAAGGTATGTTTCAAGTTTCGTGAAGTTTGGAGCTGTAGATCAAAAGTTAGACGATTTTGTGAGTTTGCGTTTAAGCTGCTTTTACACTGTTCATCACGCTAGGCCAAAGGTCGGACTACCCATTCAAGAGGTCAAACCGCTCTTTTCATTTAGTTTTGAGCTTCTAGTGATCTTAATCTATTTTCTTTGGGGTTTTAATTGGATTCAATACAAGTTTTCCACTATGTTTGTATATTGATCTTCATACCTCTCGTAGCTTAGTTCACCTATTCAAACAACCCCCCCCCCACCCCCGTCGCCATTACGGTCCAACAAGCCTACATCTAGTTGAATCATGATTTTGGCCAGTTCCAGTATAATTCAAACCAGCTGAAAGGTTGTCTACCTTGCACAGGCATGTGGGTTAAGCGGTTCATCATCTTTCGAACTGTAAAGTATCTGATTTTAAGGGGGGGGGGGGGGTTCTAGGTCATGAGGCAACGAAACTAAACATTAATCCTTCTTTCCCAGTTCGAACTTGCAAAAAGCTTTTATTTTTTTGAATAATTGCCGTGGTGCTTGTGCTTATCATTTTATTTGGTTTGTTTAATTATTTGGCCATACAAACTTAGCAATTGCTAGCTGGTGTTCAACTGAGGAGACCATGATAGCATAAATTTAGACGCACCTTCTTTTTCTATGGATGTAATGCAAATCCCACCAAGGATAAACAAACAGGTTTCACCATATCTTCTCACTGGCAAATACTAAGGTCTACAGATACGTATAGGCAGGACGTAAATTTCATTGTTACCTGGCGTGCCAGCTGGCATTGCTTGTCCCCTGCAACAGCCAACAACGATCCCTTAGCACCCTGAAAATGGATGTCATAAATAATAATATATATCAACCCCGGTTAAATGAGTTAAATCGTCAGTTGTCTTTTGCTTACAACTGGAACGACGCGTGACGAGGACATGTTGCGCATGTTTTGCTCCAAGGACAGAAATTTCTTCTCCCAAGATTCATTTAACCCTTGCAGAGCTTGATTAATCATCTGTTGCACCTGTTCCTGTGTGAACATTGGCTGTTGTCCCTGGTTGCTGAAACAACCTGGAGAGAATTTTGACAATGAACCAATCTGGGCCTTCTTGCTGACACCAGGGGCACCATAATACCTCCTACGCTTCGAGCTCCCCACCTGTTCCTGTACAGGATGGGGGCATAGCTGAGTATGTCTGGCCTCCTCAGTATGTCGATATGTGGTATCCTGGAAAATAGAACACGTGTAAAAACAGTTCATCTGGTTGGAATACGGAAGTATGGAATCAATACCATTGCACAACTTCGTATTTGTTAATCAAAACATTACATGTAACAGGAGTATGTACCTCAGTTCGCAATGCCTTCTTGACAACAAGTTCCCCTTTACCACTGTGAATCTTGCTGGATGGGTCAATATCCAGCTTTCTACCATTGTCCATGCTCTATACAATCAAACCAGAATCATCAATTCATGCTGAAACATGTCAACAAGCAGGACTTGCATTCTTAGTTCTTACCATAAGCTGCTGATGCATTGCTATGCTTTGTGAGCCTGCAGCATTACAGGGGTGGTTTCCTGCATTCCGGTTCTTTCTTTTTTGATAAGAAACCTTCATGACTTCATCTTTGGCCCAATGGTCACACAACATTTCCCACCATTTCGGCAGCATCCATTCAGGGACAAATGGTTTCCAATTCAGCGGATCATCATGCTCAAGTACCATAGACTCATCTCCCTGCTGTTCCTCAGAATCTTCTCTACCATCTTTCTCTTCTAATGCCATTTCTTCACTGGCCCTAACAACCGCAGAAGATCTTTTGGCCTTTTCTGCTGCCAACTCCTCTCTAACCCTTTGCTTCTCATAGCAAAAGAGGTTAACTAATTGTCTAGCCGCTTTGCGGTCAAAGATCTTTTGACACTTCTCTTCCTGGCCAGGGGACCACTTGTAGCGTTTCTGCAGTATTCCAATAACAGGCATTCATCATTTGCAAATCTCACAGTGAGCAAAAAAATAGTTTGAAACATGTCCTGATAAGTTACTCACAAGGAATTCATCCAACACAGTAGCCCTTACATCTGAAGGACATTGATGCCAATGGTAAACCACAAGCTCACAGGGTTTTCCATTGGTATCCGCTGATACATAGGTCCCAGGATAGTTCTGCTTGACAAGAAGGGAGAGGGTAGTCGCTACCTTAGGACAGGGCGGGTGCACATTCCAGTTGCTGGTTGCGTAAGTCAATTTGTCACACACATGAAGATTAGAATGTACAAGTTCTTCAACCATCGATAAACATAAAAACATGGGAAATACTTACTCTGTACCATTGGGCATCAGCACAGGCCTATCAGCTTCTTTGCGTGGTTCCATTAGTACTGCAGGGGTACGCCCCCTGCGCTTTGTTGATGATTCACTAACAGATCCTGACAGCATATCACCATGTTGTGCATCCTGAAATTGCTTGACATCAGACACTACTCAAATCATGCAGATGCACATGAAAAAAGAGCCTCTTGCAAAAGTTACATCCTTGGGTCCTTCCACCAGAAATTCCATTAAACAATAGAAGGCTTCTCGTGTGTAATTTAAATAATCACAGCACTAAAACATTAGAGCAAAACAAAGGAAAGGCTAAACTACACATGAAACTCATGTCAACACTTTTTAACCAACAAGCAAGTTTTCAAGCCAGCACCACAAGTTTGCAAACCTGCATATACAACTGCTCATATGCATCAATTTCAAATGCTAAAATGCAAACCCCATCCCATCCCATCAAGCCATGTATAAATTAGAAAGATTAAAAACAAAGAGCTGAACTTTGTCCACAACCTCTGTAAAGGAAAACATTGGAACAGTGGAATAGCGACCACATGTAACACTATGCATTGCTGTCTAACGAGCACAGCACTGCGGATAACACTTCTGAACTCACATTAGAAAGAAAGCTCGGCAAGAAGGGAAGGGGAGAGGGACCTGACGGTAGAGGGGGGATCGTGATCGGTGGTGCAGCATTGTTGGACTGCTGCAATTAAGTGGTAGCTCTGCAAGAGTGGGAGGCACATGTTAGTGATAAAGAGGTAGAGACAACCGAGTAGGTTGGAGAGAGGGGGACAGACTTTCAAGTGAAAGTGAGGTGATGGTGGGCAATGTAGTGGCAGCCGGAACTGGCAACAAGGCAGCAAGGCGGCTGCATGAGGCAGCCAAGTTTATCTGGTGGCGTGTTCCTGAGAAGGACCAGTCCCCAGGATGTTCCCCTTCATTTGAAGAAGAACCAATGAAGCCATTCTTTTTTTGCCTGCCATTCTCTGCAACGTTATTGCTATGATGGTTGAGTTGCACCTGCTCCGAATGGTTCTTGCCACTGCAAGCCTCTTGTGCCATGTGTTCATCCATATACTTATTTGTATTTTCTGATGGGTTTGAATGCACTTCTTCATCACTTCTATCAAGCTGGTCAATCCCATTAAAGCTTTCCTGATGTATCTCATGCTCATGCCATGAATTAGAGCTAGGGTTTGGAAGCGCCCACCTAGTCTCGGGTGAGTACATCTGGCTGTAGCTGTGTGGAAACCGCTCAGTTTGTGGCGTATTCAAAGTAGATGATGTAGTAACATCGACATTATCCAACTCATTAGAGCCAGCTTGAGGACATGGGTACCAAGCCGGTGAACTAGGGTCAGGATCAGCTATGGTCCTCTCAATCTGTGGCGCTTCCGATTGATTTTGATTTGGGGGAGAATCAAGCCTCTGGATAGGCTCAGCATCAATAAGGTCTGGTGATCCCTTTGCCAAGCGCTTACTGCGCCTAAGATGAGACCACTCATTTGAAGAATTCATCATACTCTTATTTTTCCTCTTCTGATTTCTTTTAGGATCTTTGGGGCTCTTTTTACTATTTCCTGTTGCTTTGCAGGAAAAGTCCACCTGTTCCTGATCCGCATGAACCACATCACTGGAAATTTCACATGCCTGCTGCACATGGACAACTTGATGCAGAGAACTTGTCTGCCCATGCTTGATAGCACTAGGAACAACCACATGACCAGTTTTCTGCTTGTTGTGCATTGTATTTGTGTCATCGGGAAACCCTCCTTCCACCTGGTCTGTACGAACTGAATAGTTTGAAAGCATTCCTTGTGCCTGTGATGCATGGACGGCCTGATTAGGATGCTCTTCCTGCACCTTTCCTGGTTGACAAGATTTTGGACCAACTGCAACTCTAGATTTCTTCTTGCCAGGCTTGGCAATAGCCACATTGAGTGGCTCGGTATGTGACTCCTCTCTATGCTCTGAAGGATTGGCAGGCTCATTTTGTAGCCTCCCTACGACAGGACTTTGTGTCCTTGTGTCAGCTCTGAATGAACTGAAGGGCTCCTCTCTAAAAGAAAGCTTGGGATGTTGTTTATGTGTCTGTTCTGAATGAATGGGCTTTTGAACCTTTCCTGCACGAGCTGGTTGACTCGAAGACCCATCCTGCACATGCTCCACAATCTGGGACAACACGGAGAAGAAAAATGAACAATGAGACAGGGTATAATGAGATAGTCCCTCTGGTCACAAAGGTGTCACCATGGGAAGTGCGGTCAATTCTTTGCCAACCTTGACCAACGAAACTTTACAAAATTTGGGCTGGCCGCACGAAAATTATATAAGCAGATTTATCATAAAATAATTTCATAATCTTATTATCTTGTATCTTTTGCAAATATACGGCAATAAAAACTAATGGTCAAAGTTTCACCAAATACTTTAAAAGTAAAAAAAGAACACCTTTTTTCTGTGGCCAGAGGTAGTATATGGTTGTCAAAAGGAAAATTAGAACTATAAATATCCCAAGGAATGAGGTTATTTAAATTTTAAAGCATCTAAACTCCACAATCCACATCCCATAACCACAGTGATTTCAGCAAATAAAGATTTTTGTCACCCACTTAAACTCATATCAATTAGCACCAACCTTGGGCTCTCTTAAGCACTTCCTGCACTTGTTCCACTATCTCATGCTCTTTGTTGATCGGGCAATAATGCGATATGAGGTTGTTTCTCTTATAAAATCTAGTGAATCCAAAAGCTAGCCTCTTGTCCTCTTATATATCACATTATCACCGCTTTTATATCCATCTTCACTGAACTTGCTTATTCATTGACCGAATCAAATACTGTTCACTAATTCCAATTCAGGGAAGATAGGGGGGAAAAAATCAAATGCTGGTTGATTGCACCAACCGTGATTGGACCTAGGTAGCCTCTCACTACAGATGCCTTCTGCTTCAATAAAAACCAAAACATGAGAAAATGCAGACTACTAAAAACTAAAGCAGGATCCCTTCATTAGCCACTCCTTGCTAAACCAAGTGATCTAAAAGTAAAGTCACACATCCTAGTCCAAAATTCCTGACTTAATTTAACCTCGCTGCTTAGAATTATTACAGGAAAAGGTCGCAAATGTACAATACAAACTCGAAACAAACATTAGGCATTCTCATAACAATGCTACTAGTAGCCTCTTCAGCTAATTCAACCTCACAAGTTAGCATTAGCAACAACAACCATCGCTCCATTACTCACGTTTGAGCATTACTCACGTTTGAGCTACCTTAGGAATTTGATGAAGCAACAATGCATTACAACCGAAACCCTGGGAGCAAACGATAGCGAACAGTACCTCTGAGGGCTTCGGCGGCCGGTTGGAGGTGATTGGGACGGCTACGGGAGGCGCGACGACTGAGACGGCGGCAGCGGGGGAGGCCGCGAGCTCGGCGCCGCAGAGCGGGCAGGCGAAGCGCCCGATGCCGTGCGGCACGGTGAGCACGGCGCCGCACCCGCCACACGCGACACGCACAGGCGCGGCGGGCGCGGCGGAGGGGACGCCTCGTCCGGGGAGCGGGAGCGCGCGGCGAGGGCGAGGCGGCATGAGCTCCGGCGGGAGCGCCTGGGGCATGCCGCAGTCGGGGCAGGCGAACTCCGTCAGGCCGTGCTCCACCTCCAGAGTCTCGGCGCACCCCGCGCACCGCACCTCGAGGATCCCCTGCGGCGTCGCCATGGGAGGACGGAGCGATAGCTAGGGTTTTACTAGTTTTATTTTTTTCCCGGTTTGTTTTTTCCCTTTAGCCCTCGGGGAAATAGCGCAAGGACGGTGGAGTGTGATCTGTCTGATCCGGTCGAGTGGCTATCCCGACAGCTGTGGCTGGTCTACTGCAGTGCAGAGGGAAGCAGGGCCATTATCGTATCTTATTTTATATTTTTTCTCAGAGTCAGACACAGATAACGCCAAATACGAATATGGATAGTCTCAGTCATAAATACGGAGCGAATACATGCCGAACCGAATACGGATTGTCTCGATCACGAATATTTAATCCTAAAACGCGCAAAAACATAAAACCATATATATCGCATATATAAAGTTCAATCAGCCATACTACATATCCAAAATACAACAACATTAGTAATTTAACAAGCAAATTGAACTACATCGCACTATCACGACGGCTAGTTAAAGAAGTAGTAGCAAATCATAGT
This sequence comes from Ampelocalamus luodianensis, assembly GCA_036346255.1. Lineage (NCBI taxonomy): Eukaryota > Viridiplantae > Streptophyta > Magnoliopsida > Poales > Poaceae > Ampelocalamus > Ampelocalamus luodianensis. Next base: position 58,794,903 of record CM070623.1, on the reverse strand, counting down.
GATAGTAGTAAAAAAAGATGTCCAAAATGTAACTAGTCAACTACACAATATGACAAATACAACATATACAAAGCCTACAGACCAATACCATTAACTAGTTAACGATACACAGAATGTTGACCGGGCGCAAGCCTATAGCGTCCCAATTTTTTAGTTTTTCTAAATCTTTTACTGAAAATAAGGTTTATAAACTTTTCATAATTTTATAGAATTTAACCAAGCTTAAATAGAACTTTTAGAAATTAAAATAAATTAATATGAATAAATCAAACATCCATTAAATTTAAAATATTTTATTTAAGTTCCTTATGTTCAAAAGTATTTTTTATAAATTTTCTGGAATTTTTTCGAGTTCATTTGTTTTTTTGGCTTATTTAGATTTCCTATATTTCCTTTAAAAATAATAATTAAATACTAGAAAGCCTCGTGGGCCAATTTCTCTCTTAAAGTTTACCCGGTATCCGGGACAGTGTTTGTGGATACTATCCGATAAATTATCCGAATAGATTCGAATCCAACGGATACCTCCTTTTCGAATATGTTTCCGTATTCGGCAAAAACTATCCGGCTCCGAATCCAAAATACAAGAAAAATCCCGGATATCCGATTTCACGTTTCGAATAAGATCCTAGTTTATTCGGATGGATGGAAACTATCCGCTCTATTTGCACCCCTACCTGGTGGTGATTTTCGGGCCTAATTCGAATTCTCCAATAAATTAGCATTGTCCAATAAAAAAAATAGCTTAACAATGATTTATACTTCTCTTTGAAAAAATGGTGATTTATTCCCTAGAGAAAACGATGATCTATGTTAGATCGTATAGAAGTATTTTGTTGCTTTTAAATCTATATAAAACGATGTTGAGCCTTGGATCTAACAAACCTTAAAAAGCTGATCACCTTTATTTTGGGAGGATGGTTATTTTATTTATTACATCGATAATTTCGTGGTCATAAAATATTTATTCAAAATAAATTATAAAAAATATACCACAAAAAATGTATAGGTATAAGATATCTTTTGACTTTCTACACTGAAAGATTGATTTCAAATAATGCTTTATTTACAAAATTAGAGGAGTCTAGGCACCTCTAATCTTCAATGGTCCCAAGTGACACATTTTAAGGTAAAAAATGAGTAATATCCAAGAAACAAATTGAACTGTTTTTTGGCACACGGAATAAATGTTTTTTTACACAAGGCAAAAGTGACACAATTTTAGTTTTGTCGACACCATAAGACCTAAATGTTTTTTAAAAAGTCACTTTTGTCCAAAAGAGACATGCATTAAGCATAATCCTAACAAGGCAATGAAGACAAATTGTGATGCATAGGACATTTAACATTGACTTGCTTTGTGATTTGGCTTTGAAGCATTGTTTTCTGGTCGAACCATCTACTCAAAAGACCAAACAAATCAGCGGGGAAAAAGAAACCAAATCTACCAAACAGGCGAACACCACCTTGTTGTTGCCACTGTTTTTTAAGAGTCGAGAACGATTACTAATCCCATCATAAAAAGCTATTATTTTTTGAGTTGGAAGTCATTTTACTTTTCTATTTGCTGCCTTTTGGTAAAAAAAAGTTATGGATGAGTTTTATAATGGATAGCGGACATCCATCCTCTCTGCCTATTCTCTCAGCTAGCTTAAATTTACTATTTATTTCAAAGAAAACTGGTAAAAAATTGCTTCTTCCGTACCAAACAAGGTGGCAAAACGAAAACAAAAATCGTCGGAAAAGAATTGGCGCCAAGTTTTTCCTTGTATCGGTCGGCTTCCGCACTGAGCCTTTCTTTTCCCGACGGCGGCAGTGGGCCGGTTACTAGGGGTAGGCGGTAGGCGACTCACTCCAGTTGTTGGCTTGTTGCCACCGCACGGAGATCTCACTCCAATAACCCCGTTCCCCAAGGGCCCCAAAGAAAACGAAGGAACCCTAGCCATTGCCCCCGACGGCATGGCGCCGCCGCCGCCGGAGTTCGTGGAGGTGCGGTGCGCGGGGTGCGGCGGGACGCTGGAGGTGGAGCCGGGCCTCACCGAGTTCGCCTGCCCGGACTGCGGGACCCAGCAGGCGCTCCCGCCGGAGCTCATGCCGCTGCCGCCGCCGCGTCCGCGCCGGGCGCTGCCCATACCCGGCCGCGGACCCACCGCTGCCGTCGTTCCTGTGTCTGTGCCCGCACCAGCACACGCGCGTATGCCGTGCTGCTGCTGCGGCGCGCTGCTGAGCGTCCCGGCCGGCCTCGGGCGCTTCGCGTGCCCTCTCTGCGGCGTTGAGCTCGTCGTCGACGGTGGGCACCTCTGGCTCTACCTCGCCTCACAGGCCGCTGCCACAGTCTCCGTCGTGGCGCCGCCCCCAGCTGGCGTCACGCTCACGTCCCCATCCCCGCGCCGGCGGTCGGAGGTGCGTATCTGTAGTGTTTTTGGATTCGCGGTACGAATTAATTTCTGCATGATCCAAACTAAATGCAATGTCACATTAGTTCAGGCATATCCTATTACATTGTGGCAAGAATCCCGACGTTGCTCAGCTAAAGTAGTACTAAGTGAGTTGAGCAAGACCGTCTGAGCTTTTTGATTGTATTGTGTTAGTAAGCTGTAGATTTTTCTGGGTTTATCAATGGGATGACAGTGGGGTTTTAATTTGCATTTGCTTTTGACCCATTCAAGAGCTGTCGATATTGTATTTGAGAATACAGGTCAATTCACTGTTGGGAAAAGTTCCAAGAGCCTTGCTTATAAATTGAGGTCAGCCTTATTGTAGATCAGTCACAATTTGGTTATTATTAGTTTTGAGGAATCAGGAACACGAGTCGTTTCCCCCTCAATAAACAAGCTGAATCAGTGCTAGTTGAATAGAGAATTAGAGAGTAAGTTTCAAGTTCAACGGAGTCTAGGTTAAGGCCTGGTCGACCAGCATGAAGTGAGATTCAGTGGAGAGAGAGAGAGGTAAAGAAAACAATGGAAGACACCAAAGACAGAAGTGATACATTATGCAGTCATATCTCTCCAAAACCCCTTTGATCAGGATCTCCTTTTCCCTACTCAACTATGTATAGATCTATTCTCTCTAATGTTATTTTCATATTTGTTTTTGTGTCCTTTTTTGTGGAGCAGGCACAAGTAGAAAGATATGATCATCCAATTCGCTCTGAGCGGACACCAGCACAATGCCCCAGTCGTTCAGTTCACAGAGAGGAGACATTCAGTTCTTTCAGAACAGACACCCGGACGACAATCCACAGCATGTTGGCACAAAAAGAGCCCCTTAACCATTCAGTTCGTAGAGAGAAGCCACATATTGAGGCACTCAATAAGACTACTGTGAGGTCTAGTACGAGGAACACTAGATTGCAAGCTGGTACTGAATCTATAAGTGTCGAAAAAGTACAGCCAGAGCCTCCCATTCAGGCAAGCAGTGCACCACAGGCACAAGCTCTCCCTCCCAGGTATTCAGTTCGTAGAGACCATTGTGCAAGTCACAGACAGCAGACAAATGGTGCCTCTAGTACTATGGAGCAGGAAAAAATAGAGCATCTGAATCAAGCTGTTAATGTAGAACAGGCACAAACTGAGTATCAGAGCAAGACAACTGGATGGAATCCGAAGAGGAAAAGGAGCGGCAAGAGTACCAGTGGGAATCAGAAGAGGAAAAATAAGGGCTTGGCGAGTGCTCCAAATGAAGGGCTCCATCTTAGGCGTAGTAAGCGCTTGACAAAGCAGACAGAACATCCAATAAACAATGAGCCTGTCCAGCGGCCAGCTGCTTCCCCAAATGCATGTAATTATGATCCTCCAGATATTGACCAAATCATCGCCAATATGTGTCCCAGTCCATCGCTTCAGCACCAAATGCCTCAAGCAAGCTCAAGTGAGTCGGGCAATGTTGATGCAGCCATTTTACCAGCTTCTTCAAATCATGGTATGTTTCAAGCTGAGAAATTCCCGTACTGCTACAGTCAATTGTACCCTCCAGAGGCCAGGGGTACAAACCAGGTTGATAAAAGTGGTGAACAGGTGCAGCCGCAGTCACCAGAGGCCCCACATCAGGTTATGCATGTGCAACAGGTATGAGAACCTCCAGGTGATGCTACTTACTCAGAGAAGAATTGCAGGAACAATTTAGTTATCCTAGTGTGACTATTGAAGGCCATGACAAGGATAAAATCTCTCGCAAAACTGGTTCTCTGGCACGACCAACTGCCAGATGACCATCGCTGCCGGCATTTGCTTTGCCGCTTCATTGCTGTCGCTAACTACCACCGCACTGCCCACCACAACTCTGCCTTATGTACAGACAAGCTGGTCTCTACTTCATTCAACTCCATGTAGCACTGATACATCTTTGTGTCTCACAGCCCTGCCAACTCATGGCGACCTTCCACCACCACAATACCAACCACCACACACTCCCGTCCCAGACTCCCAGGTCCCTCCCCTACCACACACACCCCTTCTGTGCGTGTTTACCTCGTGTGAATTATGCTCTTTTGAGCGACCCTTCCTATGGCATGAAATTTGAAATTAGATGGACTTACCGAATGTGATCTATGGATATTTCATATTTGCGTGTTTTGAGCGTGGGTTCAAATCTTGCAGGTATTGATTGTATGCAACTATGCACAGACACACGGCCCAACGTTTGCTTCAGAGCTTTGTGTAGTCCTAATAGGATAATATTGCAGTGATATGTGTTATATACAAGCCAAAAAAAACTCCTGATCTTACAATTGCTAATTTAAGGACCGTGGCTTGAATTTCTGCATGAATTCTACATGTTGAGGGTATCTGAGTGGTTTTAATGCGTAAACATTCACTTATTCAGGAGGATGCGCATGGTGGCCATCTCCTGTTAGGATCTGATGGCAAATCATCAGGTAAGCACAAGGGACGTTGCCCTACAAGACTGATCGAACCACGTAGGGAAGTTGACAGGCCCGTTCTGACACCAAATAATATCGAGTATGTGTATTGATAAATTGTCAAAGTTGTTTCTTAATGCATTCTATCTTCGTGTACCTGACAAGTAGACTTACCCTGACAGCAACTGGGATGTCAACCCACCTTGTCCTAAGGTGGCCTCTACCATCACCGTTCTTATGAAGCAGAAGTACCCTGGGTCAACCTATCTGCCGGTTGGTCAGCATGGTGATGTTCCACCTAATGGAGAAGTGATACACCACTGGCACCAGTATCCTCCGGAGACGAGGGCTTCTATTTTGAATGAATTTCTAGTAAGTAACTGAATACATGCGCATTATTGTAGATATTTTAAACCATTGATCTTATATTTCAACTTCTGTAGCAACGCTACAAGTGGGCCTCTGGCCATGAAGCAGAGTGCCTGAAGCTATTTGACCGCAGAGCAGTAAGACAGTTTGCTGGCCTCCTGTGCGAAGAGAAGCGAAGGGTTAGAGCAGAGTTGGCTGCAGTACAAAAAGGCAAAGAAACATCGGGCGCACGCAGGTCCAATAGACATGCAGAGTCAGAGGAGGAAGATGCTAGAGAAGAGCCGGAGGACCAGCAGACAGCAGAGGGAAGTGAGGACGATGACCCATTACAGTGGAAACCTTCCCCCCCTGCATGGATGTATCCAAAATGGTGGGAGAGGTTGTGCGAGCACTGGGCCAAAGAAGAAATTTTGAAGATGTCTTCCCAGAACAGGAAGAACCGGTACACTGGAGGTCGTGCTCATCACACAACAGGTTCGCGGAGCATTGCCATGCACCGACAGCTTATGGTAAGACATGAATACAAATTCCCTTGATTAACTCATTTCAATGCCGATTCCTGATTCTGATTGAATTGAATAGGTCATGGAAAATGGCGGGGAGCCGGTGTCGGAGCTCGAGGTATTCAACAAGACCCATAAGCTTAACGGTGGCACAGGGGAATTTGTCAGTGAGAGAGCAAAGCGAACTGTGGTAGGTGCCCAAGTTGTAATCATCATTTTTCTTTGCGGCAAAAAAGTTGTATGCGTCATTTAGAAAGTAGTTTCGTAGTGTAACATGCAAATTGGTTTGACGAGTACATCAAATGGCTGCTGAACCGTGTTTACATGCACTGCATTTTCCAGGAGGGTTTCAAGAAGCGTATGGAGGAGGCTGGTGATAAACAGGTAGACCCCCATCTTGCATGGGCACAAGAAGTGGGGGGCCGGAACCGTGGGAGGTACTATGGACTCACTGGTATTATTGACAAGGCCAAGATTGATGAAATAGCGAAGTCCATCCCTGGTTTTAGTAAAAGGGGCCAGCGGCAGAATTTCACACAGGAGCAGGTGCAGCAGATGATTAGTCAGGCTCTTCAAAGGTTAAATGAGACCTGGGAGAAGAAGTTTAAGTCATTGGAGCAAAGTGTGCGTGGTGTGCCATTGTTAGGTGTTGATCCTGAGGTACAGGAAAACTGAGTATTGGGTTTCTTCTCCAAATTAGGGATGAGAGATTGATCTGATGTCTCTCTCTGCAGCATGTTCTTGGGTCTTCTGCGGCTGGAGGGGGTGCTCAGGAGGATCGGTCAAGACATCAGGTTACACATCATTTGTCACGCTTGTATTAGAGATTTTGAGCACAAAAAAATGCATAAATCAGAGTTGTGGTACTAAATGCATAAATCAGAGTTGTGGTACTAAGCTTTATGCTATCATGATCTTTAATTTGCGCAATTGGGATCCTTGGTAGAAATATAAGATCAACAACAGAAATCGTGAAGCAACAAAGTGGCAAAGCAATTGTTGCGAAATGTTCATAGCTGCAAATCTGAGCACGAAAGCAAATGCTCACTGTTTCCCACCACGCATTTTAAAAAATGAAAATTCTGCTAGCGACAGTATAGCTCCAAAGCTAATCAACTTCTTGACCTAAGTTCCTGCGTGCATATACGTTTGGTCGGACTGACCGGGCTTCCTTTCTAGCTTGTTCATTGGAGCAACTATGAAGTGATCTAATTCTATGACGTTTTGCAGGACGGCTCAGATTATCAGCATGGAGAAAGACGTCGATCTGCCAGACATGAGGTCAATGTTGATGACGAGGAAGTGGTGTCTACAAGTGTTTGAGCTGCATCGCTGTACAATTTTTTTTAGCATGTTGTATAACCTGTAGCTGATGCAGTTTCTGTGTCCGTTGTACTTTGGAGAAATGCTGAAATGCAAGGGCGTTTCCCCACTGTTACGCAGACGCCCTCGATATTCAACTATTACTCAGATCAGTTTCAACTCTTTACCAAGGTGATCAGTATCAGGATCCTAGGCAGGATCGTTTTTGTGTTGATACAATTGCGATCATTGGATTGTATCGTGGTATCATGGTAGAATCGAGCCTCATAAACCGCGGTTTTACAAACTACAATGATTTAACCACTTTTTTTTATGTGTTTTTTCTTGATTAAGATCTACCGGTATTAAAATGTGATTTTTTTAATAAATATTTACAAAAATAAATAGTCGATTTTTTAAAAACAAAAATTGGCTACCGTCGTCGTTTGAAATGGTAAAATATCTCTATCACCATTTGGAATGGCGACAGTAGCCTTGTCATCATTGCTGAGAGGCTTAAGTCACCAATTGAACTCGCGAAAGCTCCTGTCGTTAGTTCAAGTAGCGACAGGAGCAGGAAATTTTAAAAATATACATTTATATAGAGAGAAATTAGCGTCAAATTTTAGTGGATCTCATGAAGTTTTTTGGTAATATCTTTAAGTGTTTGCGCAGTTTGGAATGCGAATTTGGAAAAGATAACGAAATATGGAGTAGAGAATGCGAGATCGGCGGTTCAATTTGGAATGTGAGTTCGGCGATGCAATAACACAAACAACCCCCTTCGTAGCGAATGACAAAAATATTTGGGGGTTTGCCACACGCGTTGTTGTCCCGATTGTATTGTTTGCACAACCGATTTGTGAATAAAATTTGAAAGACTTCATAATTTAATTATGAATTACATGACGCGTAAGGTTTAGATACATACATTAGAAACGACAGTATGCACGAATCAACAAACCATAAAACACCTATGATACATGTGTGCCCTTTTAGAATTAAAAAAAGGTGGATTCGAACGAAGTTAATTAATCTTGTCGGACCATCGGTCCCTTACCCTTGTGGTCGTTTCGGTTTGAAAAGGTAGTATCGTAGTGTGTTGTCATTTCGGTCTGCAAAGATGGTAGTGTGTCACGTGACAGGGTGTGGTCATTTTGGTCTAAAAAGGTGATGTGAGAGAGTGTGGTCATTTCGATATGAAAAGGTAGTGCCACAGTGTGTGGACTTTTCCATTTGAGATGAACCTGGGTATAAACTTTAATTTCATTGCGGTAATGAAGTCTCGTTTTCTAATGCAATTGTCCCTTTCATGTTACGTTCAAACAGATCCAGTTGCCAAAAGTTAATGACATCTTGCAATCCCAAATCATAAACAAGCATACAACATCATTCATACATGAATCCCTTATGCAGACAACGAGTACTACTTAATACATATTGAGCATACTATCAGTAGGATACACACACATAAATTTCCCGAGCCACTTCAGGTGATCAAGAATATTGTCCAAGCGCTCGTCTACCGGTGACATGTTCACTATTAGACCATATAGAACTAGAGGTGGGCGTTCAACTGTTATTTCCACCACGACACCAACAGAGTCTGGACATTAAAAGTACTAGCAACCACTGGCCTGAAAACCACACTGAATAGTGAAAAATAAGTGACAAACAAACCCCAAATGCAAATACTAGCATTCGCAAAAATCAAACTCACCGAGAAATACGAACACTTGTAGAACACACGCCCATGTTCTCTTCAGTGTTGGAGTACATGACATTTGTCTGGACCCAGCAGTTCGGGCAGTTCACGAGCTTTGCATTCGCTAGCGCCACCGCTCTTCGGCTCTTTGAACTAGACAACTGAGACATGGCGCCGAGTAGAGTTTTGAGACAAGTGTAAGTAGATGAGAAGATAAAGGGTTGGAGTTTAGTTGGTTGGATGGGCTTTTATACAGGCAGGGTTAAAATTTAGGCAAATCATCATTCGAAATGGCGATAGCGATCCCGTAAGTCCTAGTCGTCATTCCAAATGGCAACACAACCTCTCCTATAAAATACCATAAAATTCACGCATAACTCACTTTTATTCAGAAAAAAGAGCAAGAGGGGGGAGAGGAGCTAGCGAAGCACTGCCCGTCCGGTCGTCCACCTTGTAGGTAATTTTTTTTAACTAAATTGTAATGTCCCGTTTGTCCTGAGTTCTTGCAAGTTTTCAAAACCAAAAAGGAACCATGCGACGTTGTTGAAGCTCTCAAGCTTAACTTGAGAATTTAAGCAAAAGGTTGTTTAAATTGACCAAAACCAAACCTCAACTAAATTCAAAGTTGGATTCATTCGCGCTTTATTGCTATTGTTGGGAGTTTGAATCGGGTCTCCCTTCGTCCGCCTTTCTTTTCTGTGACCCAATCGCGACCTCCCCTTTTCTCCCCGTTCGATCTTTGATGAACGGTTAGATCTCGTTTAACCATCAGACCACCCTTGTGCTTGGACCTCCCTGTTGGTCACGGCCTCCCCCTTAGGTCACGACCGCCTCCGAGTTATTTCAAAGCTCGGGTTTGAATTTCTCCTCCTCAGGACCTCCTCCTGTTGGACCTCCTCCTCAGGACCCCCCTGGTTCTGACTGGTTCCACCCGCCAATCCCCTACTCACCTTTTTCTCATCGCATCACTTCTAACGCAGTCTGTCCACACATTAAATGCTGCTGAGCCGCATTAAATGTTATTGTGTCACTCTGGATGTGGATGGGTCGCATTAAATGCAGCCTCCACAATGATCATCTTTCCCTCTAGTCTTTTTCCCTACCTGCCCCTTTTGACCTTTCCACACTTTATGTCAGTGTGCCTTGCCTTTGCCTTGGATTTTGGTGATACACTTTGTAGCCCAGATCCTCTCTCCTCCCTCTATAAATAAAGTGCCAAGGAGATCCTTTTGAGCCCTTGTTTCCCCGCAGTTTGCCATTCCCACTCCTTCCTTCTCTAGCTCGTTTTCTCTGTGTTTCGTGTTCGCCTGAGCGATTGGAGCCCGTGCCTTCTTCAACAAGCTTCGCTGCCAAGAAGCCAGTTGGAGTCTGTGTCGTCTTCGACCTCCTCGCCGCCGAAGGACTTACTGGAGTTCGCATCGTCTTCGACCTCCGTTGGAGTTCTTTCGCGACCTCCTCCAGCGTCTCTCTTTGTTCCAGTGAGTTCCCGTGTTCCGTTCCCTATACGTTGGACCTCTTTTTGTCAAGACCTCCCTCCCCGTCTGAACCACCTCTTGGTCTTTTTGCGAAGACTACCCTTTTGGTCTTTTCGCAAAGACCACCCTCTCGGCCATGACCACCTCTTGGTCTTTTTGCAAAGACCACCCTCTTGGCCATGATCACCTCCCGACCATGACCACCTCCTAGTCTTTTTGCAAAGACCACCCCTGTTTACCTGGACCTCCCTTCTCGCTGGATCTCCTCCTCGTTGGACCTCCCTTCTCGTTGGGGACCTCCTGCCTTCTGGTTTTGGTTTAGTTCTTTTTGGTTCTTTACTTATAGTTGTTTTGTTTATTTGGTTCTTTTCAAACGTGTAGATTCCGACTTCGCGAAGGAGTATTTGGATCCGACGACCTCTATTGAAGGACAACTCTACAACGAAGGCAAATCGCAAACCTTTGATGATGTTGTACCTAGTTTTCAAAAAGTATATTGTTTTGTATCAGCATGCATGGTTATTTGTATAGAAATGGTTTTGGGAGTAGCTAAATTCCTATTTGATAGTATGCTTCCTTGAATAGTTGCTTTCGATATGTTGACATGATCCCCTTTGACACCATAGTGGGTATTCTTAGTTGGTTTTCATGCTACACCAACCTGGGAGCATTTTATGCTTAGCCCTGCTCTAGTTGCGTTAGTCTCGAGAATCTTGATGCTTCGATAATAAACTTGACTAATTGAACTATGGAATTGTGGTGCGATTTCACTGATGTGCAACTGTGGTGGGATGCTACAGTTGTGTTGATCGTGGTGGGATGCCACTGTTGTTAAAACCTTGTTATGCCAGGACCAGGGTGGTCGTATGGCCGGGTTGAACCCAAAAATGTTTTCTCACTCAGACGAGTGATCGTGCAGTAAAGGGGAGGTGCTAAGTGCACTTTGGGATGAGGTTGTCTCGCCTGGGTGGTTTAAGGACTTAATTTTGTGTTCCATTGATCCAGGACTACCGTGCAACCACAAGACCAGTTATGGGATGGTCTGGGCCAACTAATTAGTAATGTTATGATTTGGTTTTGTTGTGGCGGTGCATGTTGATTCGCATGGCGCAAGAGGGGGCTGAGATAGCAAAACCTTAGCGGCCAGAACCAAGTTAGATCAAAGCTTTGTAAAGGCTTTGTCACGCTCTCTAGACTACTCACCTTCGGAAGTGAGCAGGGGTTTTAACGGGAACCCAACCAACTAGAGAGGTCGTGAATTGTGGGTAAAGTTGTATAACCTTTGCAGTGTAAATCTATTCGAATAGTTGTATCCTCGATTATGGACATTGCCTGGTGAAATTGCGCAAGGGGTAGACTTTCATTAAAAAGTGACGCTCATGAGAGGTCATGGCTGTCTCTCGAAGAGACCTTAGCCGACTCCTGAGAGGTCATGACTGGCCCGTGGGTGGTCGTGGACGTCCTGGTCATTGGTGCAACCAGGTCGTGGGAGAGGTCCTGGTCGTTGGCGCAACCAGGCTTTTGGGAGTGGTTTTGGAAGTTAGTTGGTGCTCACGACCTCCTTCAAGAAGAAATTGTTACTTATGTAGTACTCTTTTAACTAAGCTTTGCAATCTACTTATATTGTTCACTGTCCAATATTGCTTTGTGCAGCTAACCCTACAACTCCCTTTTGCCAAGCCTTGCATAAATATTAATTGCATAATTATTCCTTGCGACTTGCTGAGTACATTCAACGTACTCGTGGCTTTGAGCCCTCTGATTTGAGCAGTGGCAGAAGAAGACCATGGGTGTTCTGGCCTATTTGAAGAGGAGTTCGTTGAAGACCAAGCCTTCTAGGGACGTTCTCCACTCGACAGCCTGTGAGCTTGCCGGATGGCCCTGTGCGCTTTTGTGGTTCCGCTTGTAGTATCTGTTGTCATTTTCTTTTGAAGCCCGTGGTAGCGACCTGTGTAATCAACCTTGACCATAAAGGTCCTCTGTTAATATAAGTTAGTTTGTTTGCTTTATCTTTAAGCTTGTTATTTGGTTTTGATTACATCTTTGTTGAAACTATGCGAATTAGCGACTGATCATGGGACTAGCTCGGCGTGCACAGAGGGTCCCGGGGTTGTTCTACATGGGGTCCTGACATAAATGGATCACATAGTTTTAGATGTATGATTACATAGTATAGTATATTGTACATCCTTTTAGATATGTAGTTAATCGTGGAAATTTTGCTTATAGTGCAATACGGCGAATATGTTAGATGCAATCAATTTTAAAATTTACTACAGTAGGGGACTGCTTTGCAGGATCTTGGGGGAGTTGATTTACGTTATTTCCAATCGGTGACCGTAACCTTAACAAGACCAGAGCAGCTATGATGTTGTGGTTATTCCACACTTTCGATTTGGACTATATTGTGTACGATCTGAGCTTGAGTTGTCTTGCCAACTGAGCAACACGGTGCATATATTGGGAGTTAGTGCAGCTCAATTAAATAAGGTCATGACAGTCATACGTATGCAAGGTGAGGGAGCAAGGGGGTTTGGTCCTTCTGGCCCAGGCATATGCCGAGACCATTCCTGCATCTGCATCTGAACAAGAAAGTGGTGGTGATGCTAAAGAAGAAATTGGGGATTCCAGTCACAACGAGGCGCACACAATGGCCGAAGGTCGGGGAGTTGCTGATATTGCCGATGAATACTGTGTGGAAGAGGCTTCTTTGGTTCGAGAAGTTTGTAGGATTGCTGACAAAGGTGAGGAGATCGAAGCCCTAGTTCAAATGATAACTCTCGAAGACCAGGACTACAAAGCATTATCGGAAGATAAAGGATCCGATGATGAGAATGTTGTGGAACGGCAGACGGTTCCATCCGAGTAGAACACATACCAATTCGACAACCTCGTCGTGGACGAAGTGTCACAGCCCCAACTATTAAAATGGATTATAAAGAATCTCACTAACATGCATTATCAAATTCAAATCATTTCATAATATATTGTACTTGGAAAATCTCATTTCATATAAACATACACTTCAAATTTCGGTTTTCTTTTAGCATCTGTAATAAAAAGTTGTGATCATCATCTGGAATCAATTTATTTAAATACTACATTAATTCTCATGAATAAATATAATTTTTCCAAAATTTTTGGGACTAGTTTGAACCTAATTAAAATTCAAACAATATTCATAGACATACAACATGTTTGAATTTAAATGTCACAAATTTTAATATGAACAGTGGGGTTTCATAATTTTTATGGGAACTATATACTCCCAGGAACCCCCACAAATTATTTCATGATTTTTAGAATTTTACTTCTATTTCTAAGCCTCAGTCAAAGTAGGGCATTCAAATTTAAACTCAGTCAAACTCTGAAACCTAAACCCTAGCTACTATTCCTCCGATCAACCCAATGCGACTCGGTTGAGCTCGATCAACTAAACGCACTCTCGCGAGCCGCGGATGAAAGATCAACGGCTCGAACTGCATCGCTTCACCACCGAACCACTTAACTCTTTTAAACCTCGCGCTTGGATCTAGATCTAGCGGTCCACTGTGCCACGTTTCCAGCCGCGCGAACGAGGAGACACCGACTGTGGGGCCGTGTTGTCGGACCCGCCGTCTACCTGGGTGGCGCCAGCATCTAACGCCACGCGCCGAGCGACACCGACGTGCACCGTAAGCGGCTCCGGCTGACGCCGTGAATCCACCGCCGCTGCGCCAATCCTCGAGCTCCTCACTTGACGCATCTCGTTGCCGCCATCGCCGAGCATAAGACACCTCGTAACCCTAGTTCTCCTCACTCTTCCTCTCGCGGGTGAGGAAGGAAGCTCTCCGTGCTCCTCGCCGTGTAAGCTTCCTCCGCTGGTTCCGATCGTCTCGTGATCAATGCCTTTTCTATTTTGGCTAACCTCACTGTATTTTTGCTTGTAGCCTCGGTTTCCCTTCGTGCTCTAGCTCACCTCCGAGCACACTCAAGGTCACCTTCGTGCCTTGTTCGCTCGAGAGGTATTATCCTCAACCGAGCGCGTCATATCGCATGCCTTGGGTTTCTGATCTTTTCCCCTAACTTTATTTTGACAATGCACGACAGGTGTGCGTGTATTCGAAGATTGTTCCATTTTCGGCCGAAGATCAAACCTTTCATCTCCCACCTCATTCCGGTAAGATCCTCTTCGATTCCTTGCTCCTAGAGTATCCTCTGTGGATCTTTGAGCTATACCTAGCTCTCATTTACCTCCTTTTGGCTTGTGCATCCTCTCCACGTGAAGCCCCTTTTGCCGCACTTGTCTTCTCCGGCGCCGACACTGCTCCAGTCAACCTCCGACTTCCCCAAGCTTCTCACAGCTCCAGGTGACCTCCCTAAACCTTTAGGTAGCATAAGCAACCGCTAGGTTGTACTGAGAAGCTCGGTTTAGCTGCATGCACATTTGCCGTATAACCCGCCGCCGCGCGCCGTCGGCTAGCCGCCGTTCAGCCACCTTGATCGCCGCTACCACCACCGTGGACGCGATAGCATAAGGCTTCCGTCTTTGCCCTTGGTCGGCACCGGAAGGGACCACAGCACCGGCGATCCACCGGCGAAGCGCACTGGAGCGGCGCCGTTGTCGACAACACTGTAGCATATCACTTAAGTTTAAACTGAGGTTTAGCGGTTAAGTGTTGGCGTATTTAGTAGTTGCGCTTTTCTTAAGGGCATACGTACCTTGGATAGTTCAGATCTGGTTTTGCGCCTTGTGAATCAGAAAACGTATTCCCCTGTGTTCGGCCGAGCTGACCTTGGGTGTGGACTGGGTCAAGACTTTGACCTGGGCCCGCAAGTCAATGACCGTAGCTAGCGCGGCGCTCGGTAAGAAAAGTATTAGCCGATTAAGAAATTCTGAAAATGAATTATTGATACACTAAAAATATGAATAACTTCTAAAATACATAACTAATTGATTTTAACTCCAAATCACATGAAACCACTTCTGGAAATTTTCACTTTTAGTAAACTTGATATTAAAATTAGTTTCAAACATGTCTCTGTAGCAGAGAGCTTTATTTGGAGATTAATCCATTAAAACCATTATTTTTACAATAGGAAAAGGACTGATAACTTCAAAAATGCATAAGTAATTATTGGAAACTCCGAAAACAGTGAGACCACTTTTGATAATTTTCATTTTCAGTGAACTTAATTCTAAAAATGGTCTCCATCCTACCTCTATCACAGAAATTATATTTGGAAGAATATAATCTTTAACTCCATTATTGTTATACTATAAAAGGCTGATAACTTTGAAAATACATAACTAAATCATAAAAACTCCAAATAGGACGAACTCAACTGTTTTGAACTTGTCTTAATATTACCTATTTACCTATGTAATCCTTTACCCCACCACTGTTCTACAAATTTTGGCCAAATAATTAAATTACATAACTTAGGGTTAATGAAACCTGAAATTCAAAATAGCATAACTTTCTATTCATAACTCCAAATGGAATAATTCTTTTACCTAAATCCATCTAAAATCATGACCTAACTACTGTAGAAAAATCATGCATTTTTTAGTATTTTGATTTTTTAGTTGTTTTCTCGGTATTTATTTGATGTTATAATTATATAGATCCCGAGCATATTGATATCGACACTTACGCTACTGAGAGTGAGCAGCTACTGTACCAGCAAGGCAAGCATCATTTGAACTTTCTTTTGCATCATATTTGATCCCAGTTTTGGTTAAGTTAGTGCAATGATAATTGCTTGCATGCTATTTTGATTATATAAATATTCTTGTGATGTGTAGTTTAGTTATGTCCTATGCTTGAGGTTAATCTTGAATTATGCCAGTACCTACATGCTTAAGATAGTATGTGATGATTATTGAATATGGGTTGCTTAGTCATGCAAGTCTAGATACGGTAGTTTGATTGCCGGGGCTAACTCGACAATTACGGGAAACACATACTTACCTCTTTATACTTTAATTCAGATCTTCGTATCTGTGTTATGAGCTAAAATTTGTCATTTTAAAATGAGATCTGGTCCGAACAAGTGTTGGTGTCTTTGTGCACGAGCATTGGGTAAGTGGAAGGACTTGTCTGGACAATTGAGGACCGAACTTTGGTAGCGTCGTTAATTCAAGTACACTCGTGCTGCCACACGCGGGTTGGGAGCCGTATGGTTAAGTAGGGGGAAGGTTTTATTGTGTTAAGTCCCACGGTGGTGAAATTGTAAGGGCATGGGGCCGTGAAATCCCGTGTTCCTTTTGGGCCGATAGGATGGGGGCGTTAACGTCTTGTGTTTCCTAGGATATATAGGATGGAGGCGTTAACGTCTTGTGTTTCCTATGAGCCATGGGTTGAGGGACTTAGCTCAATAGGATCTTCTTGCTAAAAACGATCATATCTTGATTTACCCGGCCGGCATACCATAGGAAGTATGCTATATTCGGAGGCATCTGGAGGCTTACGGGCTAATCAAGTCGTGTGGGTAAAGTAGTACACCCGCAGGTATCAATCTATTCGAATAGCCGTGTCCACGGTTATGGACAACCGCTTGAGTTCGGGAGTTACTATTGTTAGACTTTTAATTAAAATTGTGGTTGAACTTGGCATTCGTCATGAACGGGATGTTCATGTGTTTGATACATCAAAGTGGGCTGCCACTTTGGTTTTGCATGATTCAATTGTTTATTCTTGAAATGCTTTACTATATGCTTTACTTCTACTTCAAATCTGATTTTAAAATGGGCACATGAAAACTAGTATGTGTAGGATGTTATTTGTTGTGTCTCTTTCGCAAAACTAAACCAATATGAGCCATCCTTTGAATGACCCTTATGCATAACTAATTTTATTTGTGTAAGACTTATGAGTACACTTGTACTCACCGGATGTTTCTTGGCCTTTTCAAAGTGAGGAAGATTATGAGTCCGACGATCTTGTTAGTGTTGACTTGGGTGACACTAACGAGTAGTGTGCTATCATTTAACTCCCAGTCGGTTGCCGATGGGTGATGGGCATACCACCACTGGTCTTTTGCTTAATTTACTTGCTTCCGCTGCTACTTGATACTTTACTTTGAATTTGGCCGGTCGGCCGTATGTAATAAGTTGTAGACCTTGACTATTATGCAGTATGTCTTTTAATCTCTTGTTGTATGCGTTGTATGGATGTAATCAACGTTGGATGAGGGTATGAGTATATTGGTCGTTGATCTTGGGAGCCAATATAAGTCATACTCGTTGTTAATTGATCCCCATTTAACTCACTAAGTGTAGTGCTTCGAATCGAAAGAGAATCGACAATCATGTAGCGCTCGCAAGGGAGCAGTGCGCATGACCGTTGAGGCTCTAGTATTCGGCTAAGCCTCTCACTTGGATAGAGTTAAATTGGAATTCATTTACCGGAGACCCGTAATTATGTCCCTAAGGCCTTGTCCAATCTCGGTCTTATGGAGATAATTACCGGGGTCCCCACACGAAGGCTCCCGCGTATCGTGGGAATACGACCAGAATGAGAACAGACAAGGAACCATATACAAATGCAAGGAGGCCGTGCAGGAGGTTGTCAAACTTTGGGTCTTATCGTTGCATTATACGTTAACAATAGTGAAGTCTAACTCAAGATGCTACAACGTAAAGTGAGACATAGAGGGATGCCCTTGACGAGTGCCTGCATTCCAACCTAAGTGGGACACCTACTGAAAATGCTTTAAAGTAGTCCCTCGCACATGTGTCGTCGTTGAATCAATGCAATCCCACAAGAACCTGCCATTAAGCTTCATCGCGAACATCATGTACGGTGAGATCGTGGATAATATGAATTTTGAGCCACGGTCCATCATTCGGGCAATAGAGAAAATGTTCTAGTATGCAATCAGTTATGCTAAGGCATGAAAGGCAAAACAGAAGGTATTGGAATCAAGATTTAGTACGTTCAAGGACTCCTACCACAACCTGCTCGGCCAACTCAGAGTCATACAGGATATGAATCCCGATACTCATGTCGACCTTCAAGATGACACATCCGCGGTGGACCGAGAGGAGGGTATTAAAGTGAGTATTCTTCGCCTCTGGTGCATGCATCAATGCATTCCGGCGTTGCCGTCTAATCTTGTGCGTGGATGATACGTTTCTGACTGTGAGGTATAAGGGATAGATACTTGCTGCAATTGTGATGAACGGGAACAATCAGGTTCTTCCCGTGGCCTTCGCATTCGTTAAAAGCGAGAACACAGATTGTTGGTCGTGGTTTCTGAGGAACGTGAAGATTTCTGTTATACAGGGCTGTCCTAATGTATGTGTCATACATGATTGGCATGCCATCCTGTTGAGTGCAATAACTCAGCTACAACAAGGGGGAATGAGTCACTTCTGTGGGCGGATCTGCAAAGCAGGTGGTGCATGAGGCACTTGAGTGCAATCTTCTACAAGCAGTTCCACACAAGGGTTTGTTGAACCTGTTCAAGCGGTTATGCAACCAAAACCAGCAGAGAAACTTCGATGCACTTTGAAAAATCCTGGATGAGCGAACAGGAACACACAGAAGGGAGGGAGCGAAAAAAACCCGCTACAAGCACTGATAATCTCCCTGAGGCATTGCCAGAGTTAACCATAGACGATCCTGGTATGAGGAGGAAGACAAGGGGAGGTGATACGTTTCTCGTACTAGATTGAGGACCAAACAAAAGTGAAGTGATTGTTGCTACATGACAATAATGGTGCTCGGTATAGTGTCATGACAACCAATCTAGCCGAAGTGTACAATTGGATCATGTGCGTCGCCAGATGCCTCTTTTTGGTTGGTATTATGGAGACAATTCTCCACGATACCATAAACTACTTTGTTGACCGAAGCAACAACGCGTCGCTCTCTATGGCAAATGACAAAGTATTATACTCCGTCATGATTACCAATTACATGGAGGAGAAGAGCAAGAAGGGTGGGATACACTGGGCATTCAAGATTGGCACAAGGGAGCTTTGCTTTGAGATACTGTGCAGAAAGAAAGGACACTGCGAGAGGATCATCTATGAGTGCACGCTACACCGCGCTAGTTGCATATGCACTCCCAAAAAGTCTCTTCTTCTGCATAGGTCATGCTCACATGTCATGACTGCATGTTCAACGGTTGCACAACATCCTGGCCAATAAATTTCAGAATATTTCACCAAGGAAGAGGTGATGCAAACCTTGAACACAGAGCTGTATGGTTACAACGCGGTTGGCCATCCTACCTGGGAGTAACTGATCTAGGTCACGGACATTGTTATGCTGAAGGAAAAGGTTGGTCGGCAGCATGTACGACGTATTAGGAATGACATGGACGAAGCAGAAGCCAGACGTCGTACAAAGAAGTGCTCAATTTGGAGAGAGTCCGACCATAACTTCAAGAAACGCCCTACGAGAAATGCGCATGATGGAGAGGTCGTCAGTCCGAACGGCGCCGCTGGGACCTCATTCGACTATCCCATATTATAACGATGCAGATCTAATATATTTAGATAGATATTACAATTGTAGTAGTAATCCAAATCTACCGCAACCTAGCAGAAGTCTCCTGCTTCTCCTCACGACCAAACTAAATTTTGATCCACGTGAAAAAAAGTCGTCTCTCTTGGGACTTATGAGAAGAAGAAAAAAGAAAGAGAAGCCACATGCCCATCATCATCTGATTGAAAGATATTAGATACATGTTGTTCATCAATTCCCTAAATAATTATCTCTAAGTAAATATAATTCGGAATTTAAAAATAAATATAAAAATTAGATTTGTATATGAAATAAAAAAATGGAATTCAGAATAAAAATAAAATAAAATAAGCAATTTGTTTTCGGTACGAATTCCAAAAATTATAATTTAGAATTTAAAACAAATAATAATTGGCAGTTAGATTTGTATACAAAATAAAAAAAATAACTAAAATTTGGAATAAAAATATTATAAAATTAGCAATTCGATTTGATACAAATTCCAAAGTAATATCACTAAATAACTGAAATCCGAAACAAAAAATAAAGAAAAATTAACAATTGAATTCCGATACGAATTCTAAAAAGGAATTTTGCAAATTGATCTCCATACGAATTCCAAAGTAAGATCCATAAATAACTAAAATTCAGAATAAATTAAATAAATTTGGTAATTTGATTTGTATACGAACTCTAATAAAAATAACTAAAATATTGAATAAAAGTAAAAGCAATAACGGGGATAACACAGATGGTATCGAGAAAACACAAAAGAAACCATCATGTTCGCTCTCAATGTCACATATTTTTATTGTTATTTCCTATGGAATAAGAACAAAAATAACTAAAATTTTGCTAAAAAAATACAAATTATACCGAGGATAGCACGAATGGTGTCGGATGAGACTACGAAAGAGTGCAGTTACATCGATCTGTCCTGCAAAAAAATATTGATCCATAGGGATCGAAGGGCTGAGGCGGCGGCAACGGAAATGAGGATAATATTGTATTGCTCACCAGAGCCACAAAGAGAAAGTCCAGTGTTGAAGGAACCAAGGGCCGTGATGACAAGTGGTGAGCGTCGGCGTTGTTGAAGAAGTTAGTGGCCAAAAAAGCTCGATGATGCGTAGGGGTGAAAATGAGGCAGATAATTCCTGCTCGATCCGATATTGTATCCGAAAAACTTGCTCGGGGTACTAGTTTTTAGTCTCGGACGGCATCCGATGTTATCCGTATTTGAAAAATCACATGGAATATGGGTCAGGAACTTAGGGTAGGGGAATGCAATATCCGATCTGTATATTATACCCGAAAGATATTCGATAAATCAACAAAGTTGATATCTGATAAACATTAATATCCTCTATGGTGCTCTAGTCATTGACTAATATATAATATGAATTTATGTTTGATTATTTTTATGTTGATAAGAAGGATAAATAATTCTTTAATAGGAAGTATAATTTGACACTTTTATTGATGAAGTTATATCTTTTTTATGTGTACACTATCCGTCAAGTTATCTGTGATCGATTTGAATTCGATCTGCATCCGCCATGTGCACGCATTCCAAAAAAATCTGCACACACTTCCGTATTCAGGGTATCCGTATCCGACTCCGAACCCGATGTAAAACTATGAGCTAAGATATAAGAAGAGCAATATTCGTCCGTATTCGACCCGTTTTTCATTCATAATGATGGGAAGCCCTGACATAGAGGAGATGGAGTTTTGCATTGAAGACAAGCTATGAACGGTATAGGGCTATCGGGTAGCTAGGAGTGTGACATCATTGGTGAGAGACACGTTGTCGCCGATGATGACGAAAAGATTCTCCATATCGTTAGACAACGACTAAAGTAGACATGTTGATATTAGTGAAGATGGAAGGTTGCATAGGTTAGTGTGTAAGCCTCAACGTTAAGTTGACCAAAGTCGAAGAAGAGGAGCGACCGACACGAGATAAGAGGATGTTAAGCATGTATAATATCATATGTGCATCCTTACGAATAGTAGCGTGAGCGTACAGAACCAGAGGAGCAAAAAGCTTGGAGTAAAGATGATGTAACCGTAGGGAATATGCTCAGGGTCAACGGGGAAAGCGTGACACGTGTCTTCAGCTGGGGCTAGCGATAGTTCATGTGTATGCGTGTTGGTGTTGCAACAATTACTATTAAGCAATAATTGAGGAGAAGTAGAAGATAACTATGTGGTAAAATATTGCAATAGAAGGGGTATCGCCTGAGAGGGATCGATCAAGATTTGGATTTACTGTTGGAGGTTGAAGCAAAAAACTGTGATGACAAGAAGAAATAGAATATACACGGTTCGGTGGGGCAGCTAGCATGTAAGGGAAGATAAATTCAAGGTAGATCGTCTATAGTGCATCGATGTATGCGTGAGAAAGATATTCTAATACTATGTAAACTAATAAGATAATTTTTCGCGCACATAATCAACATATTCCTTGAAATTAAATAGATGTACATGTGTATGCATACAATTTGTTAGAAAGTAACTAACAGAATAAAAATATGGGGTATACAACTACATGATCTATGCAAGATGGAGAGTGATTAGTTTCTAAGAACCCTAACAACTTATTATACTCACTGATTTTCTTCTATCAAAGCTCACACTTCAATTACGTTCCCTAAGTTGTATTTTTTCTTCAAACTTATGTTGTCATTACTAATGTTTATGATATCTTAAAAATTTAAATAACCTAAAGATATATAAATCTATTTTTAATTATTTATACAAACTTTAAAGTAAATCTAATCGTACAAATGTACCAACCACCCTACTACTGGTTATAGCAAATTCAGATAACTTACCCGAACAGAAACGAAAATAAGAATTCAAATCTCGAATCTTCAAAATCTGTAGGTCCGGACCAACCAACCCACTTTACAGTTTCGGTTTCTCCCCTCCTCTTCCCGAGCGAGGAAAAAACCCGAAACCAGACAACCCCCGTTCTCCTCTCCCCCCCAAACCCTCACCGCCGATGGCCGGCGGCTCCTCCCCCTCCCCAGCCCCCGCGCTCGTTCAGGTTCGCTGCGCGGGCTGCCGCGAAGTCCTCGCCGTCGCCCCCGGCATGACCGAGTTCATCTGCCCCAAATGCCGCATGGCGCAGCGCCTGCCCCCGCAGCTCATGCCCAAGTCACCCTCGTCGTCGTCCTCCCCCCCGCCAAAATCTTCCGCTAGACCCGCCCCTCCCGCTCCAGCGCAGCCCCGGAGGGGGGCGCCGCAGGCGCAGGGGGTGGACCCAACGAAGATCCAGCTCCCCTGCGCGCGCTGCCAGGCCGTCCTCAACGTGCCCCACGGCCTAGCCCGCTTCCACTGCCCGCAGTGTGGCGTCGACCTCGCCGTAGACCTCGCCAAGCTCCAGAACTTCCTCGCCTCCTCCAACAACGCCGTGCCCCCGGGCTCCACCGCGACCGCCCCGGCCTCGGGGCCCACGCCTCCAGTGCCGATGCCTCCGGCGGTGCCGTTCCTCCCCATGTTGCCGCCAGGCATGCCGCAGCCGCCGCAGCCGGTGGCTGGTGCGATAATCCCGATGGTGCTGCCCGCTACCGAGCCGCCCGAGGAGATCAATGAGGTATGTTGGTGTGTTACTTACTCTCTCAGTTCCTTGAAGGATGGAGAGTCAAGGGTGTGATGGGTGGGGGCTATGGAGTGGCATTGTGTGGCAGGGAGTTTTAGACTTAAATGATTTGTCGGAGTGAGAAATTCTGTTTTGTAGGTTTGCGTTTTTGTAAAGGATAATATATTCATAGGGAAGGCAGTTTTGGAAGAGTTCCATTTATATACTTTTGCATGAGATTGGGCATTTTGCCTGCTTGAGGTGATCAATGAAGACAGCAAATATCATAGTTCTGTTCTTCTGCTTGGTGTTCAATGGATTGGGCAATAGAATTTCATCTGTGGTGATTAGCTTGGCTGATTGGTTGTAATTTTTTAATTGAACGGGACACATCTGATCGGTTCAATG
The DNA here is from genome assembly GCA_036346255.1 of Ampelocalamus luodianensis. Lineage (NCBI taxonomy): Eukaryota > Viridiplantae > Streptophyta > Magnoliopsida > Poales > Poaceae > Ampelocalamus > Ampelocalamus luodianensis. Next base: position 58,771,236 of record CM070623.1, on the reverse strand, counting down.
GGTCAGGTTATCAGTTTCTCTATGCACTTCCTCACGTTCTTGTCTACTCTTAGTTTGGTGTGTATGGTATTGCACATTTGCTCATTATGTTTGCTGATTCATGTATAGCATTCTCCATTGTTCATGAAATTTGGCTATGGAGTAATACATGCGAAATGTTCATGACTTTTCTCATAAACATTCAGCTGCTCTGGTGTTTTGTCTTACTAGAGCATCATGTGTCAGTGCCTGCTCCATAGGTTGTATTATCGGGCTCGCAGCCTTGCACTTACCGGGCTTTTGTCAAGCAGGTTGCAATTGATGTTGAGCGTGAAGAAGATGAAGGTGGTACTGTTGGAGAGACTTTCACTGACTATGTAAGAATTCCATGTACTTTGATGGCTGAGTCTGCACTGTGTGGAAATGCTTTCTACTTCTTATAGATATTATTATTATTATCGAATTGCTTGATAATTTGCCATATGTGCACTTATTTCCAGAGGCCTCCCAAGCTATCTCTTGGTCTGCCTCATCCAGATCCAGTTGTAGAAACTTCTTCTTTGTCAGCTGTTCAACCTCCTGAACCGACTTACAACTTGAATATCATGGATGAATTGGATGATACCAAGGTGTTATCTTGCTTACAAATTGAAACAGTAGTTTATGCTTGTCAGGTTAGTCACCATTCTATGATTTTTCTATAAATATTTTATATATCACACCTCTTGTAAATCTTTATGTTGTTTTATGACAGCGGTACCTTTATCATCTCCCTACTGGTGATAGAGCAGGTTTTTTCATTGGTGATGGGGCTGGTGTTGGTAAGGGGCGAACAATTGCTGGATTAATCTGGGAAAATTGGCAACAGGGAAGGCATAAGGCAGTGTAAGACTTTTGGCAAGAAATCTCATTCAGTAGCTGCTCTGCTGATTTTTTTAAGAATTTCTTACAGTTGTGTCTGCCTTCTTCATTGCTTGATTCTATCTGTATTTGTGGTTGCAATTTCCAGGTGGGTATCTGTTGGTTCTGACTTGAAGTATGACGCTCGAAGAGATTTAGATGACGTGGGTGCAAAATGTGTACAAGGTATGGAGCATATTAAAATTGAATTGCATTTTTCACCTTAAGTCATGCCATCTACATGCACCTTCAACAGTATGTGACACGCACATAATAACATGTGGACATACCAACACGGCATTTATTGAGAAATCCTAGCAGGGAGTATTGGCCGACATGTGATTTGGTTTTTTTATGTATAATGTATTAATTGATAAATCATAGATTGTTTTAATATAATAATAGATGCATCATAATGATACATCATTATTTATTATACTGTGCACCAAAATATCTATAAAGTTCAAGCAATAATGATTAGAAATTAGTCAAATTGCAGATATTGGATGCAAGTGTGATTATATGATGCACACATGTTTCGCTAAAACTTTAGTTTAGCACTTAGCAGCTAGCCCAAAAAATGTACTTTTACGTCCAGCAAGTTTACCATGGCATATTAACCTGAAAGGGTAAGTCCATACTGCATCCAAAACTGTGTCTTACTGTACATGTAGGGATCATGTTTGAAAATGTGTTGTGCTATATCAGATATTTTTTTTTTAAAAATGGCAATTGGAGCCATATTGACGTAGCTGCAATGATTTCTTGATGTGCCGATGCATTATAGCATGTCATATGGGACATGGGTAATCCTTATGAGGCCTACTGGTGGCATGGAAGGCCCTTCAAGTCATATCCCCTTTTGTTGATCAACCTCCTGGTAGCATTAAGCATTTAGCTGTAGTTTGCAAGATTTAGGGCTATCAATCTCCTTTTTCCATTCTTCAGTTATATTTCTCTGCATTCACATGTATGATGTATCATAGTTGCCCTTTCATTCCAATCTTTTTCTCAGTACCAACTATTTAACAAATCCAAGGTTGAATATGCCGGGATACTAAATAGGATCGTTTGTGTTATGGTTTCAGTAAAAGATGAGCTCCTCCTGTGGAGTTTGGCCGGAGCTCGAGGAATATCTAATCTCCTCGCTCTAGAGCCAGTCAATGCATGAGTCCTCTCTCTAGTAGGTCTTGGGTCAAGTTTGTAAACTGTGAGAGAGATACATCATTGATGTAAAAGGGTGTGTGTATGTGTGTGGTTGTACGGGGTTTTTAAACCCACTTCTTTTTTTCTTCTTAATATAATGATGCGCAGCTCTCCTGCGTGTTCGAGAAAAAAATAGGATCGTTTGTGGGTTCAGCAGTATTGGATGAGATCGTAGGGTCATGATCCTACTAGATATAACAATATTATGTGCTGGAAATAATGGGAAACATATAAACTATCTAAGCATAGACTAAATATTACATTTTGTTCACAAACGTAGGATCGTGATCCTAAAGATCCTATGATCAGGATTGGGATACTTTATGATCCTACCAGTGACGTGTCGGAAAGGTTCCGTAGCTACGATTTGCATGGTATAGTGGCAACATTGGATAAATGAGGATATAGAACTTTTAAATTGGCTTGTGCCAGAATGTCAATGCGATATTTAGGCAATTAAGTATTTGAATACCCAGGGCCTGAATCAACACTGTCCTCACTGAACATTTTTTTTACGGGAAGCCCACAAGGAATATTAGTAGCAACAGTTATTAATAACATTTGATCCTACTACTCACTCACTCTTTGTACCATTGGAGGGAAGTACACAACATGTACAATTATCATAAGAATTTGTCTTCCAACTGCTATGCAGATTGATTTATCTATCCAGTATCCATTTCATGGTTGAGATTAGCAATTGATATTGGTATATTTGTTATGCAGTGCACCCTTTAAATAAGCTACCATATTCTAAGCTAGACTCAAAAGCCATTGGGATCAAGAATGGGGTAATTTTTGTAACTTATAGTAGCTTAATAGCATCATCTGAAAGGGGCCGTTCCCGTTTGCAACAATTGGTTCAGTGGTGTGGACATGAGTTTGATGGTCTCCTAGTGTTTGATGAGGTAATGGATTTGATTTAAAGAGCTGAGGAGAACGGATTTTCCATCTTTTTGTATAGCATTCATTTTATAGCCAGATCTGTGTACCTATGTGTGTGTTTGTGTGCTGAAATCATATATCCCTTGCAGTGCCACAAGGCCAAAAATCTGATTCCCGATGCAGGGAGCCAGCCCACTCGCACTGGTAAAGCGGTTCTTGAGATCCAGGTGTGTATATAGCTTGAGCTTTTGATTCATAATCTAACTGGAAAATAAATATTTATTGTTCTCTATATTTCCAATTTCATGAGTGTATATTGTAAAATGTCAGAAAATATGCTCAATACTAACAAAATGATTTTGACGATGTAGAGCACATTAATCTAATCTGAATGATGTAGTTTTAAGTAGGGTATTCTGTGCATAATTTTAAGGAAATTAAGGGCAAATTACATTCAAGAAGAGAACATTTCCCCTTCTTGCTGCCATAATCTGATGGGGTTTGTCGAGTTCCAGAGTTTAATAAATAAAAGAGTGCAATTTACCGTAATTTGTTGCTGCATGTCAAGTTCTGGAGTTTTACAGTATGAGCAGAACAATTTGATGCAACTATTAAGTGGGCACATGCAACACATATCATGCTAAACACTTTTATCGAGTAAGGTATTTCAGAATTAGACGACAACATTTGTTGTCCGTTGTCCTTGTCTTTTTTAAGAACTTAAGTTTAACTTAATGAGCAAAGATCAAAGAGACAGAGATACACAATACTGATAACACTAATCATCAGGCACTAGAAATCTTAACGCTATATCTAACCTATAAGTGACTATAACCTTTAGCTCAGTCGTACCATGATATTGCTTCAATGCTTTGCACAGAGAATTTGGAAATATTTTATATCAATACATCATGTTTGAAAGAATATACATTTGATATATGCTTGTTAAACTAATATTGTGACATCACCAAACATCACAGGAAAAGTTACCTGAAGCTCGAGTTGTTTACTGCTCTGCAACTGGTGCATCAGAACCGCGAAATTTGGGCTATATGGTTCGACTTGGACTCTGGGGTGATGGAACATCATTTCAGTGTTTTCCACAATTTTTAGGTCTACTTCTTTATCCTTTTTTACTTAAATCTTTCTTCTTTTCATATTTTTATTTGTATTTGTTATCATATTTTAACTTGGATTTAAGAGAACTATTGATGTGTCCATGCTGACAGCAAACATGATGATAATACTAAGCCCCAGTAATGGACCCTAAACTATGGCCACACTAGACTCTAAATATATAGAAACCGCCTCATTAGCTTCATCTCACTTTACTGTGCAAAGGATGACTTGGTTGGAACTTGACATATTTTTTTAAGGATCACTAGAAGTTTATGGAAACAGACCTTACTAGTAGAGGTGTGTGGGACTAACTTCGGTTTACTGCTGCTCCAAGTAATTCAAGCTGCACTGGTAGTTAATCTAAATTATCATTTCTGGAGTGCGTCGATTGCTGGATTTTTCAGTATATATTTAGGACACTGAGTATTCAGGTTTTGCAGTGGGTTATGTAAGTCAGTCAGTTACTTTGTGTTTTCTTTGGGGTTGTGCGAGTCTTTGTAGTTGAAGCATTGCATGCCTTATATTATATTACTTTTCTATGCTAATATGCTTTATTCCTAGAAGGAGCTGCTATGAAATCAAGTAGAAATCTACCAAGTGTTTTTAGTTGTTCATGCTTTATGGAAACTTTTTCAGGTGCTCTTGAGAAAGGTGGTGTGGGTGCTCTTGAACTTGTTGCTATGGACATGAAAGCTAGGTTAGTATTTTTTTTCCAGATCTCAGTTGCCATGGACATGAAGAGCCCATCTGCAATGGGCACCATGTGTCAATTGTGCTGTGTGTAAATGGGAAACTGACTAGAATTTATTCAACCTTTTCTGTTTTAAGTATTGGCTGGCACATGCTTTTTATTAGAATTATTTATTGAGTCCCGCTTTCATTAAATTTGTTGCAGGGGTATGTATGTTTGCCGTACACTAAGTTATAAGGGGGTTGATTTTGATATTGTGGAGGCTCCTCTTGAGGAAAGAATGATGGTAAAAACTGTAAAATTTTGACATCTTTTCTGCCTCATAACTTTATTTGGGTGGCATGGTCGCTGATGATGTAGTGTTAGTTGATAAGAGTAAGATATGTATCGCTAGGAATCTAGAGATGCGGAGGAAGACCTTAGAATCGAAGGGCTTTAGACTTAGTATGACTAAAATTGAGTATATGAAGTGTGATTTCAGCGGTGCCAGGGCAGATGATGGAGATGTTAGGCTGGACGGACAAGTAGTGCATAGGAAGGACACGTTTCGATATTTGGGATCGATGCTATAGCGAGACAGAGAGATTGATGAAGACGTGAGCCACAGGATTAGAGCGAGGTGGGTGAAATGGCGCCAAGCATCGGGTGTCCTGTGTGACAAAAAAGTTCCTCAAAAGTTAAAAGGTAAGTTCTTTATGACAACGATCAGACCTGCGACGCTATATGGAGCAGAATGTTGGGCGACTAAAAGACAATATATACAGAAATGAGTGTAGCGGAGATGAGGATGCTGCGGTGGATATGTGACCACACAAGGCGAGATCGAATCCGCAATGAGGATATACGTGATAGGGTGGGGGACTGGGGGTAGCACCAATCGAAGAGAAGCTTGTCCGACATCGTTTGAGATGGTTTGGACATCTCCAACGGAGGCCTTCCGAGGCACCGGTACGCAGTGGAATTTTAAGACGTACTGAAAACGTAAGCAGAGGCAGAGGTCGACCAAGACTAATGTGGGAGAAAACAATTAAAAGAGATTTGAGGGATTGGAATGTAATTAAAGAATTAGCTTTGGATAGGAGCGCATGGAAGTTAGCGATTCACGTACCGGAACTATAAGAAGGTTTAGGGGCTGTGTTTTAGGCTCTTGGCTCAGATGGCAGGATGTATGGCTTAGGGTTTTAGCCTTGTAGGTTTTTTTTCTATTACTATTTTATTTTATTTGCAAGGCTCTCGTCTCTTTGACCTGGAGGAGGTTTCATTCCTAGCCTACCCAAACTTGTTTGGGACCAAAGGCTTTGTTGTTGTTCATGTGGAACAACTAATTGGTTTTACCTAGGCTATGTATCCATGTCTTCGCAAAAAAGAGAGAGCCTGTGTATGCATGTATAGCTCATGATAAAGTTGCACCATCTTATTGATAATGCAGAATATGTACAGAAAGGCAGCCGGATTTTGGACTGAGTTGCGCCTTGAGCTCCTATCAGCAGGTGAATTCTTTGCAGAAGAGAAAGGCATTTCAAATCAAATATGGCGGCTATACTGGGCCAGCCATCAGGTGTTGCTTCCTTACTTTTTTTTTTTTGCATCCTTGACAGTTCCATGAGTGCATGTTTTTCTAACATCATATTGCCCTTCTTTCCGGCATTGCTGAAAGTTGAGAAGTAAATTATAAGATACCATAAGGAGTCTGGTAGATAATTGCATCACGTGCTCAAATACTAGCACATGTTATTCTTGCAAAATTGATGGCCTTTGTTTTGCAGCGTTTCTTCAGGCATATGTGCATGTCTGCGAAGGTACCTGCTGTTGTGAGGTTGGCTAAGGAGGCCTTGACAGAGAACAAATGTGTGGTGATTGGTCTTCAGAGCACTGGGGAGGCTCGAACGGAGGAAGCTGTCACAAAATATGTGCGTTTATATTTTCTTCTGAACATTTCATTTTTTTTTCCGCTATAGCATAGTTAGCTCCTTTCGAAGTAAATTGATGCTCAAAATACTTGATTATTTCAAATTTGAATCAGGGTGTTGAAATGGAAGACTTTGTTTCTGGTCCTCGGGAGCTTCTTCTTAAGCTGGTAGAAGAACACTACCCTTTACCTCCAAAACCCGATTTTTTTCAGCAAGGTTTGTGCTAGTTGTTTCAGCACGTTAATCTTAGCCAGATTTTACCACATCTTTAATCCAAGCAGCATGCAAAATTTTGTGTGTAATGCATGAAATGTTGTTACCTAGAATATTAGTATACAGCCTAGTGGTCTATCCTTTTCCTGCTCAACTATATATCTCTTATTTTATCATCCGTTGCCAGTTGCATAAACAAATTTTGGAATTTGATCCTTTTCCATCTAGGAAACTGGGCTTAGCATCCTATAGAAGGGTATTTCATATTTCATCTTGCATCCCATCCTTGCTGAATTCTTTTTTATTTTCTCATCTTGTTTTCTTAATTCTTATGGTTCTTCTAGTTGCCTGCTCCTTTATTATTTTATCTATGTAAATTCTTGTAGGTGAAGAAAAAATCACAGAGATTCAGCGTAAGCGGCATTCTGCACCAGATGTATCATTTACAGGACGAGTTAGGAAAGTAGCAAAAGTGGAAGATGTGAGCGATGATGACAGCGATGATTATTCTCCATGTAAGTTTCTTGGGAGTTACTTGATTATAGTTTCAGCTGCCAACCACGTAGCAAACATTTATTGCTTACTGTAGTTGCAGGGTGTGTCACTTTCTCTGATAGCATAGCTGTATTGAAATATTAATGTAAATCAAGTTAGATGTTATGGGCTCGATTTTGGTGGACTGAGTGGAGGGCGAAGAAACAATTTCTAAACGTGAACTTAGAGAATAACGGAGGCTGTCGCAATCAAGGATCCAAAAACCGTTACCGGGACAAATCCCGCTCGGCGGGCGGTACCGGTAACTGGTCGGTTACCGGAAAAACTGGTCAGAAAAACAAGAAAAACCGGCCGGAATTTTAAATTGACAAATTTTGAATTAGAAAGTGTTTAATGAAGTGTATATTTAGCTCATACAATACGTAATCTAACATATTTAGCTCATATGAAGTGCAAACCGGTCAGAAACAATAATTCAAACATATTTAGCTCATACAATACGTAATCTAGTGCAAAATATGCCTAAACCAACCTAGGAAGCACATTATGCATTCAAAAATTCAAATTTCCTATTCATCGCTCAACCGCTTCCACCGGAAATCCAGAATCGCCGATTTTTTCCCCCCTGGTCGCAATAGCCCTTGTGCGTGTGGTGGGACTTGTTCCCGGCCAGCAGCAACGAGGCTCTGAGCACGCCTAAGATATTGAGGCTTATTTAAGTTATTTGATTAATGCTTAATCTCCGAGTACAATTATACTGTTAAGGGTATTTGTGGTATTCCACTTCTAGTCTAGAGTTTACTCTTGTGTGTATCCTTGTACTATATATTGCCCCTTAGGCTATTGCAATGCAATCAACTATTCACATTTGCACTCTCCCTCTCCGTCTAACATGGTATCAGAGCACTAGGTTCTCTCCTAGCCTCCATCCTCTTTCGCTGCCCCCGAGAGGAGCAATCTTCACTCCCGGGGGTGTCAACCTTTTAGTTGTAGTCTCTTCATCTAACATAGTCAAGCAGCAACAACTCTACCACCGCTCGTCTCTTCTTCTCTTGGCTCGGAATCGAATCAATCTTCCCACCGACTCGAGCACCCGATTTCTCGGAGCCGGAGAGGAGCGAGACGAACCTGGGCAACGTCGGATCTGGTCGCCCTCGACCCTGCCCTCACACCGCCGGCCTCTGAGTGGGCCTTGGCCGCCGCCTTGGCGTCGCCACCAAGGATCAAAATCTCGATGCGGAATAAAAACATTTCTGGCAGAATGGTAACCGGTGGTTACCGAAAAAACCTGTGAATTTGGCGGAAATTTGAAATGAGGTCATTGTTAAACCGGTTATCGGAAAACCCTGAAAAAACGCTTGGAAAAATTGGAACCAAAACCGGAAAAAACAGAGAAAACCGGTTATGGATAATGAGCAATTGGAAGAATGCAAAAATTAATTTGAAAGTGTTTGATGAAGTAACAATCCTGATACATAAGGAGCTTGATGTCTAGTTATAAATTTGTGAGGAGCCTGATGTTGTACATAAAAAGTCCTTCTTGCTAGCTTCACTATGTACGGTAGTTCTCTCCTCCAAGTGTCTAAAGCATGTAAAATAATAAAAACATAAGCTAATGGTAATAAACGATAACTTGATTAGCATACTAAAAACAATAATGGAGTAGCAATTCATACCAATACATTGTCGAGAAACGTGAAGCTAGGTGGGCTTTGTATTGATCCCAAGTGTATATTTGATGAGCATATTCTACCTAATGATTATAAATTAGTTAGTAATATGCGGGTTCCACCCACTGGTAAACAATTCTTGCATTGGCTTGATTTCCATAATGGTAATTATGATGAGAAGAAATGTCTGATGAATGGGAATCATCACTAGAAGGTAATAGGTTGGCATCTCGACGTCCATAAGTCCGAATAGACCTTGAGCTAGCATGAGATTCATAGGAAGAAGGGTCTTGTGGCTGAGAAAGATCCAATGAGCTTTCTAGGATTCCAAACTACTCATGTTGGGACTTGGGACTTGGGAGTACAATAATTCAAGCATATTTAGCTCATACAATACATAATCTAGCACAAAAAAGACCTAAACCAACCTAGAAAGTGCATTATGCAGTTATAAATTTAAATATAAATTTGAAAATTTTCGGCCATCTTTTTAATTCCCGGTGGGACTTTTTAAATCTCGGTTCCCACCATGATTTCCAGTTACCGCCGGTTATCGGCCGGTATTTTGTTCCTTGGCCACCACCATCCTCCTCCACAGATCTGGTTGGGAGGCGGCTGCAACGTCTCCGCGCCCGAGCCCCCTGCACGCCGCTCGTGCTCCGCCGCCAGATCCCGCCGCCCCGTCGCCGGATCCACGCCCCCTAGCTTCCACGGGCCTCCTCGCTCCATCGCCTCGCCGCACCACCGCCGCCAGTTCTCTCGTCGCCGCCGTCACCCCTAGGCCGCGCTGCCTCCCATGCTATGCCTCTTCGCCAGCCGCCAAAAGAACACAAGGAGGAGGCTCGGCCGGAGGGAGAAGAAAGGAGGGAAGTCTGCTGGAAGAAAGAGAGAAGAAGAAAGGAAGAGTGGTCGATCTGGTTTATAACCAGATCTGGCCGGAGCCGCTCTGGCTTCACCGGCTCCGGATTCTCTACCGGCTCCATCTTCGGCTGATCTAGCCCCAGCTTCTCCTCTAGGTACAGCTGGCTTTGGCTTCTTGCAGCTTCTTTCGTTGTTGTTTCTTTCGTTGTGTCCATCCAAGTCCATAACACTTCATCTTTGAGTTCGTCTAAGCTGTGCAAGTCCACAAAGTCCTTGTCAGTCAGCCGATTGCTTCCTGGCCCACTCCTTCCCTTTCGCATGGCAGCCGTCGCCGCTCTCCTCTCTGAGCCACTGCAGATCGTAGAAGTCGTTATGATGCCGCCGCTTCTCTTTGAGCCACTGTCCCGAGCTTCTAAGGCTGCCACTCTTCTTCTGCACTGCGCCTCTGCTGCGCTTCTTGTGCACTGCACCACCGCCGTCTCGGCCTTCAATCCGCGCCGGCATGCTTCTATCCATTCCTCTTCGGCTTGATTTGATAGCTCTCTATTCCTATCGATTTCATCGTCTTCTTCGTCGTGTTGCCGTGGTCGATTTTGCTCTCGCTTGCCTCTGCTTTCTTAACCCCTGCACCTTGTGCTTTATTGGGCTGTTGCATGACCCTGGATGGGAGATCTTTTGATACTCGACATATTTTCCAAGAGTTGCACGCTACGACGACATTATCAAGACTCGGACTTTGGATTTACAATCAACCATTCACATTTGCACTCCCCCTCTCCATCTAACATATACGTCCTTTTATAGCAACTAACCAATTGTATATTTGTATCCATCAGGGATACTTAACAACTAATATATCACTATCCCTTCATAATAGTGATTGCTAACCAAATGTATCCATCAGGGATACTTAATAACTAATATATCTCCTAACAACGATCCTAACTGGCTTCCTGAGGTGTGTGTCAGCCACAGCCTATGCGCCACTGCTGCCGCTGGCCTGAGTTGTGCCGCGTCACTGGTATGTGCGGCCCCAAAAGGAGTCCACAACATTTCCGCCGTCCCGCAAAAACAACTCTTCCTCAAGCTGGAACGTATGGTAGCTGCGATGGAACCCCTGAATGGCCACCCATGAAGCTTCAGCCGGCGGGTGATCCCGTTATTGCACCAACAAACCCACATGCCCTTGTTCAGTCGGGCACGCTGCACCTTGATGGGTGTGGGCCGTGGGGATGACACGGCCGTGCAAGATCTCAGGCAAATGGGCTAATATGTTTTTGATCAGCCTTTTGATGTAATTTGTCCTGGTAATCTTATTCGCAGAGTGCAATAGATTGTAACTGTTTGTTGGCACTTCTGGAAATACCTGTACCCAATGATAGTGGATACAGCTGGTGATTACTTATTGGGATTTAGGAACATCATGGTTACTTCTGAAAATTACTAAAACAAACTTTCGGTAATCGCGGAAGTACCTTCATTTATGACATTGGATACACCTGTTAATTTACTTACTGGGAACAACATGGTTACTTCTGGAAGTCGCCAAAAATACTTATATAATCTATACCCTCAAAGATGTTGAGGAAATCATTTTTTATACCGGGAAGAATTGATAGGACTTGACTCTGGATGTATTCAAGATCAAGTTATTTGAGCTGAGCAGCAAAAGAAAGCAACTAAAAGCATCTTATGTTGGGGAGGAGTTATGTGGTCAGGCACTCTGACCTATCACTTGAAGAACTATATATCGATGGGGAATGAACCGACCATAGCAGTAAGAATTAATTAATATCCTTGATCTGGTTGAATGCTGCAGGAAAACGTAAGCATTAGCACCGAAGGTTTAAAATAATGGCTATTGCTCTGTCACAGCGAGGTCCATAAAATATCTATGTCTAGTTATATTTGTAAGAAACATGACATTTTAGAATGCGCGCAGTCAAGACTATGATACGTACACTTTTACCTGCACTTTTTTTTGTCAACTTTATTCTTCTCAGTCACCCCACTTTATTGTACGATGAGCAATGGATGGTGGAAAAAGTTTGTCTAAAATTCCTAATATACATACACATATACCATAGTCCTCATACCGCTCCATTTAGATAAGCAAGATTCAGTTTTAAGACTTTAAAATTTAAAAATTTATCATGCCTTACAAAATTAAAAAAGAATAGAAAAATATGTCTTGTAGCATCGCGGTCAGCTACCACTGGTATGAGATTTTGTATCACCTTCAATGTCAGTGCACCTGTTTTTTGTGGGACAGCTTTGGTTTTAAGGTCTGAAAAGGCTACGACACAGTTATCCATAAAATATTTTTACCTTTTGCATCTTGTAAGTATAACAGTGATGTAGTGGGTATGCTCTGGTATATTTGCAGAAATGAAATTTAGTAACTAAAAAAACATCCGAAAAAGGAAATTAATGAATGGAAGAAGTAGTAGCTGTGACGTGATATGAATATAACAGTGGAAAAATGAATGAGAAGGCAAATAATGAGGTCGACAAGTTACAACTAGGGGAGGGGGAGCATAGAACTTGCCATGTATGTTGGTGCTGTAAGTGGTAATCACTGATCAGGTTTAGACTATTTATTGCTTCACAAGCACATGTATGTAACAATCAAGATGATTGGATGGGAAACTGGGATGAGTTCCGAAAAAGAATTGACTGAATGGGACCAAGAATCAAAATCCCGCCGGTAACTGGAAATCCCGGTGGGAACCGGGATCCAAAAAACCGGCCGAAAATTTTCAAATTCAAAATCCCGGCGGTTACACCCCCAATTCAAATTTCAGTATTCGAATTTTGACCGGTCTTTCCGGTTACCGGGCGGTATTTTCTCCGGTATCAGGATTTTGATCCTTGGATGGGACGGTCCCTGATCGGCAGAGGAAAGGAATATGAAATGTTCCATGCCCTATTTAGTAATAAGAACGACAAATAGAACGTGAAAGAAGGCTCCCTTCAAAAACTTGAATATGCAAAAAATGACTACCCAACGAAAGCTGAAACTTCTCTCTACGTGCCCGCTACATGCTATCCACTATGGTGGTTACTGTGGCCTGCTATAGTGGTATAGCATGCAGCTACACATACTTGCCGAAACAGCCGCTTTAAGCAGCCACAACCAATGCTCCACTGTAGCATGATATTTTAGAACATAACTATTGTTACATGCATACTTGTGCTTAACTACGTGGACTTTGCTAATAATTTATATCCTTATGAGTTATGATGATTGTTAATCTATTGTATAAAATGTTTCAGCTGAGTCAGATCATGAATCAACAGAATCTGATGAGGAGTTCCACATGTGTCAAATCTGCAACACAGAGGAGGTGACTTTTATTGCTTATTGTTTGGTACCTTCATGTTAAATACAGTCATACAGATATGTATTAACGAATGTTATTCACATTTAGTCTGTGCTACATTCGTTGAACTCATTGCACTGTACACATTATATGGAATGATGCCTTTTGCTACTTTGCTTAGTGACCTTGGCTGTGTTCATTTTTTTAGGGAACCTTGGCTGTGTTCATTTTTTTAGGGAACCTTGGCTGTGTTCATAATTCTTTCTTTTCTTATTTGTTTGTACCATTTAGTATTGTTTAGAAATAAAACTTCTATGGTTGAAGATGGCAATCAGGGAATAAAAAACTGGCCGGTAACCGCCGGTTACCAGCCGGTTACCGCTTACCGGCGGGGGTCCGGGAAATACAATCCCGGCTGGTTTTGTTTATGTTTGGCAAATTCAAATTTCGAATTTCGGTTGATTTTCAATCAAATTCGAGCGAATTTCATCCGGAAAAAAATCGGGAATTCTAGTAACCGGCCGGTTACCGTTCCCGGCCAGCCAGCGGGAAGTTCCCCGGTAACGGTTTGCTGATCCTTGATGGCAGTCATACCAAAAATTGATTAGGATTGTAGAATGCTTACAGGAGAATATAATATGTGTGGAAGTGCACTGCCATTTTAAGTTTCTTTTGTGAAGTTCGTTTTGTATAATAATATCTAAATTTTCAGGAGATGAGTCTGTTGCTTCATTGTTCTGGTTGTTCTCGACATGTCCACCCTAGCTGTCTGACTCCACCTTGGACTGAGATATTGACTGATGACTGGTCATGCTACACATGCAAGAAGGTAAAAGGCGAGGAAAAGGAGCAAGATGCTCATGTAGCTGATCTTTCAAAGAGGTATGTATGTATATGATGAATCAAGATCCTCATTAACTTGTGCTCATATGGCCCAGTTTATAAATACCTGTTGTTTTGTGTGTTATTGTCAGGTACGATACTGCAGTAGAGAAAAGAATGAAGATTTTGGATATAATACGTTCCTTGGATCTCCCTAATAATCCTCTGGATGATATCATTGATCAGGTACTTTTAGCTTACTCCTGCTGGGAATTATCACAATCCTGATTCTTTCCTCTAATTTCTGAGCTTGCATTGACATTTTTATGCATAATTGGGTGACATTAAAGGGGCAGGAATGTACTCAGGTTTAGGATCAATTACTACTTAAGAAGATTGTTATACCCCGGCCCAATTAGTGGTGACCCATGTGGCCTAAATGTAGTATTTATGGGATTAGTCCCACATGGAGAGTTGAAGTGTAGAGTAGTGGCATATATAATGCTTGAGGATCCAAACATAGTATTTCCGGTTACCCACGTGGGGCTGAGCTTTATAGATTTCGGACCTTGGGGCGTTACAAAAGTTCTCTTACAGGTAGCTAGGTGTCTGCTAACTTTAATTCGTAAGGTTATATGCCATCTCTTAGTTTTTCTTTTTTGTCTTTTGGATGTCTGGTAGATGATTATTGTGAGTGGGTGTTATGGTAATGCATGGTATCACATTTCAGAGCAGGAGAAAGGGAGGTTGGAGATGCCAAACCATTTGCTTCTTGAGTAAGCTCCTGTGAGTTAAATCACTGTTGGAATATCTCAACTCAAGCACCCCAGCATAGAGCTCCAGTCCCTACTAATTAAAACTAGAGCTTCCTTTGTGGCATCCATTTTGGCTGAAGATGAAATCTTATTTAATGATGTTGTCGTATTTGTTTGGGCTGATTTCTACTTATCATCTACATCCTTCTGTTTTATATTATTTTACTAGTTTATATGTTGCTCTAGAACTTGATTACTTGAAAGTAATGACAAGATGAATGACTTATGTAAAAAATCTTAATTTAGCTCATTCTTAGCACTAAACTATACATATATTAAGAAGTTTTCATTTTATTTGGATTTTTTGTAGCTAGGGGGCCCTGACAATGTCACAGAAATAACTGGACGTCGTGGTATGCTAGTAAGAGCTTCAGACGGGAAAGGCGTTGTTTATCAGGCGCGGAACGCGTGAGATAGCTTACTTATGATACTTTTTTTTTTTTACATTTTCTGGTTCAGCTAATCCCATATATGTATATATACTGCTTGTAGGAAAGAAGTCTCAATGGAGATGATCAATATGCATGAAAAGCAGCAGTTCATGGATGGCAAAAAACTAATTGCAATTATATCTGAAGCGGGATCAGCTGGTGTTTCTCTACATGCTGACAGAAGGGCAAACAACCAGGTTTTATGTTGCTCTGTTTTGCCCATTTGTTGCAACTATGCGTGAGGATTATCTATTGGAATCTGACTCAAAACTGCTTAATTAAAACTTTGCAGAGAAGAAGAGTACACATAACACTTGAACTCCCTTGGAGTGCAGACCGTGCAATACAGCAGTTTGGGAGAACCCATCGTTCTAATCAAACTTCTGCACCACAATATAGGTCTGCTATTTATTTATATGAACGGCCTCAGGCTTTCTTGTAGATCTGGCTTTTGATTTTGCACTGTTTGCTGCTGAAGTTATTATTCGCTGTCCAGTACAAATTGCGACTACAGTGAAGATTTTTATGGTGTATTCTGCTTCTTCATGAATAGTTAGATCCAGACTGGAATTTTGTTCAGTTTGTGAAGGAAGCACGTGCTAAGGATGGGTAGAACCGTAGAAGTACAGTTATTGACTTGTCAATGTATTATATGTAGGTGCAGGATTCCTTTTAATAATAATAAGGTGCAGGATTCCTTTTAATAATAATAACTGCCAATGGCTGTCAGCCGGAACCTGGAACAACTAATGACTTGTCAATGCATGATATGTAGGAGCAGGGTTCTTGTATCTGTTTTCGAAACCTGCTTAGGAATGGATATGAGCTTGTTTTGTAGGCCATCTGTTCAAGTTTAGATCATGAAGGCATTAAAGAGGGGTATATGCTGCCTTCAGGAAAAAGAATGGTTAGGCAGGTTAAATGTTGAGATAAGCGTGCCAATTTATATTGATTGTCCAGGCTCAATTCTTGTTATGTCGATTTTTTATTGTTCACATGGTCTGAAGATGGAGCATTAACTAGATAGATGGGTTATATACTTAAAAACGAATTTGGAATCTCAATTGTAGGCTTCTTTTTACAAATCTCGGTGGTGAAAAACGATTTGCATCTATTGTGGCAAAAAGACTGGAGTCTCTTGGAGCTTTAACACAAGGAGATCGCAGGTTTTTGCTGATTTCAATCAACTTTATAATAAAATATTAGCCAAAACATTTCTGAGGCTAGATTTGAACTTCTGCAGGGCTGGACCTTCTCTGAGTGCTTTTAACTACGATAGCAATTATGGGAAAAAGGCGCTAACCATGATGTATAGGGGAATAATGGAGCAGGTTTATATAATTTCAGTTAATTTTCATGATTGTTTTCCTTTTCATGCCTTATACACCATTCTAAGAGTTGGTTTCAAGGTGATCAGGATTCTTTTCCAGTTGTTCCTCCGGAGTGTTCTGACAATCAGGCTAGCATCCAAGAATTCATTACTGAAGCAAAAGCTGCTCTAGTATCAGTTGGAATTATCAGGGATGCTGTAGTATGTAAGTTTATCTTTAAAAAACAATCCTTTTTTTAATCACATCTAAGTTTTTGTGCTTGCGTTGCTAAATGAATAACATTTGTATATGTGCATTTCCTGAAACTGAAGACGCTTATATTTGTCACCTAATTTTGTCATATAAATGCCAGCGTGATATTTACTATCTTTCATCTATTTGTTTTGGCATATTTTGTTTGGAAAATGGAACGTTGGCCGTTTGCCCTTGTTTAGCAAGCTTGTCATATTTGTTAATCTTGCATTGGTATTTGAGTTTGAAGTTATGCAGTATCTCTTATGTTGGTGTACTCCTGACTAACATGTTTAACCATTACAACTCATCAAGCTTGCAAATTGATTATAAATTTAAGAGTAAATTGCATTGGAGCTCCCTAACTTGTTCGATTGTCTCACTCAACACCCTGAACTTGCATTTTAGTTTCTGGCTCCCTAAACTTGCTCCCGTTTGCACAAGTCCAATCAGCCATTTAATAACAGACCTTGCTGAGTTGGTGCATGTGTCAGTCGGACGTGCATCCAAATGGGTACACATGTTAACTGGTCCATGTTAGATGGTGTTCTTTGCGTATTTATATATATAACTTGTATATCTTGGCCTTTGGCCCTTTGGAATAGAAACGAGACAACAAGTTCATTCCAACATGGTATCAGTGCCATGGAAACCCTAACCCTAATTCTTCCTCCCACGTGACCGCTGTCGCCGCTGTTCCGCCGCCGTCACCACGCCGGAGCTCCTCCGCTCCGCATGTCGCCTGAACCCCGCCTCCCAAGCGTCTCTGCTTCGCGCGCCACCCCGCCGCCCGAGCCTCCCTTGACGTCGCGTCGCGTCGCCTGGTCCTCCCCGAGCTCGGATCCGTGTCGCCCGAGCCCCCTCAAGCCCGGATCTGTTCCACCCTCCAAGCTTCGACTCCGGCCCCTGCTCCGTGCTCCTCTGTGCCGCCCTTCGAGCTCCGACGCCGGCCCTTGCTCCGTGCCACCTGAGCCCCCGAGCTTGGATCTGTGCCGCCCTCCAAGCTCTGGCGCCGGCCTTGAATCCTTGAGCACCACACCACAGATACGGGCTCGGCTTCCGCCTCCCTCTGCTCCTGATTCGGGCTGGCAGCACGCCATGGAGCTCCTTCTAGGGCGCGAGGACGATGGGGGAGGCGGAGGCGATGGCGAGGTGCACCATTCTAGCTCGTCTCGCCCGCTCCGCCGGAGCTCGTCTCTGCTCTGGCCCCGAGCGTTGCCTCCTGGTAGCTTGCTTCCGGCCCCTACTCCGGATCCAGCCCCTTGAGCTCACCTCGGCACTCAGATCCCACCACCGCCTCGGCTCCCCTGCTGCTGTCGCCTCGAGCTGCTTCCAGTCGATGCCGCCGCTGCTCCGGATCCAGCTCCCCAAGCTTGCCCCGGCTGCTCTGCCTGAGCTCGCCTTCGGCCCTCTACCCCGGGCCGACGCCGCCTCCACATCGCTGCCCTGCCGCTGTCGCCTCGGGCTGCTTCCAGTCGATGTCGCCGCTGCTCTGGATCCAGCTCCCCGAGCTTGCCCCGGCTGCTTTGCTCGAGCTCTCGCCTTCGGCCCTCTACCCTGGGTTGACGCTCTAATACCATGTTGGAATGAATCCTTGATCTATTCTAATGGGCCAAAGACCAAAATATACATGTTACAAGTGTAGGTAAATATACAAAGAACACCCTATACAGAAGACATATCTAACACCTTCCTCATCTCCCCAAGTCAATTTGATTTCCGCTCATGCAGCGCGACGAATCTGCCGTTTTCTTCCTCGGCTCCGACTTGGTTTCGCCATTGTCATTCGTCGTCTGTGATGAGCCTCATTCAAATTGCTTTGCACACGAGCATGCCCTCATTGGCCCCCACCTTTTGACGTGCTCACTTCTCTTCCTCACCCACCATGTCGTTGTCGCCAACTCGCCACCATGCTAGAACCGCCACCACTGCCGGCACCTCGTTGTTGTTCCAAACCCCGAACAACCGCCACCATAAGCTTCGCCTCGTCATCCTCGTTCTGTTTTGCCCATTCTTGAGGACTCACATCCCGTCTCCTGTTTCGTGTGTGTGGAGCCTGAGGTCACCGTCGCCTCCCTCTCTGGTCCGTGTCTCGACTAGAGGAAGGTGACGCCATCTCTGTTTCGCCATGTCAGCGTCCACCTCAATGGCTTCTGTTATCAAACAACGGATTGGACTTGCAGTGCAAACGGGAGCAAGTTTTGGGAGCCCAAAAGGTAAAATGCAGGTTGAGGGTCTTGAATGAGACAACAACACAAGTTTAGGGAGCTCCAATGCAATTCACTATAAATTTAAATTGCACTTGTTGAATACGATTTACAGTTTGATCAAGAAAAGAAAAATGTGGCTCATTAAATGATATTCTTCAGGCAATGGAAAAGATGCAGGAAAGCTTTCTGGTCGGATTGTCGATTCAGATATGCATGATGTTGCTCGTTTTCTTAACCGTCTGCTGGGCATGGCTCCCAATATCCAGAACAGGTGAATTGTCATGCAGGATGTTTGTCTCTAGATAGTTGATTGGACTATACTAACAGATTCTATGTGACAGGTTGTTTGATCTTTTTACAAGTATACTTGATGTGGTCCTTCACAATGCACGAATAGAAGGGCAGCTGGATTCTGGAATTGTTGATATCAAAGCTAAGAATGTTGAAATGAAAGAATCACCCAAGGTAATGCTGCTTTCTGATCACATTTTTCTTTTGCAGCTCCTACTCCCATGAATCATAATGCAAGTTCTCCCTGCAGACCGTTCACATTGATAGCTTGTCTGGTGCTTCAACAGTACTATTTACTTTCACCATTGATCGTGGAGTTACTTGGGAGGTAAGAAGACAAATTTGGAGCGAATATTTGTTTTTCCTTGAGAACCACTTGGACATGATTGTAGTTGTATTTAAGTGCAATCCAGGTTTGTTGTAAAACTGCAACTTTGATCATTTGTGCATGATTTCTTTCGTGAACATGTGAATGTATGAAGTCCGCAAAGGCAATGCTTGATGAAAGACAGAAAGATGGTGTTGGTTCTTCTAATGATGTATTTTATGAGTCCAGGAGGGAATGGATGGGGAGAAGACATTTCACTCTAGCTTTTGAAGGGTATGTTGCGGTTGGATGATCATGTATTTATTCTTTGGTTCTTTTACGAGCTACATGTTAGCATTATTAAAAATTAAGCCCCCTTCCATAAATGGAGTGAGAGGGAGGGAGGGAGAAAAGATAGAGCTATAGAAATTCAACATTCAATTAGTACTGTGTGATATTCAGGAAAAATATTGAATTGATCCTTTCTATACTTGCTGTGTTTTGGGATCCTGCAGGGCGAATTAGCAAATGTGCAATATTGACATATTCTGCAGAGAAGTCAAGCCAAAAGAGAGTAAAAAGGTCAATAATAAGAAAATGAAACCTTATTGTTTTGTTGGGATCTGTGAACTATTTTTTTACTTAAAAAAGTAAATGATAATAAAATTTCAATTTATTTATTGGCAACTGAGGAAGGTTGAAATGAGGTTTGAATATTTATACCAAGTGAGAGAAACGTGCATGTATGATACAGTGATTCATTTGATTATATATACAGTATACTACTAGTTTTCCTTGTCCGTGAAAAGACAATAATTGATGTGATGTGATGACCTGAGTCTTTGTTATTTTTGTTTACGAACCAGGTCAACTGAAGGAATGTACAAAATAATTCGACCTGCTATTGGTGAAGCATTAAGGTATTTGCTGTTCTTCATTATATTTTTTCTGGCATAATTTCCGTGTGAAAATTTTAAACTGCATACAGCTTCATTATTACCATTTGTAGCTAGCAGCCTAGCAGGTATCATATCTTATGTGAAGGATGTCAATTCATATTTTTCATTACCACTGCATTTTACTTTTGCAGGGAAATGCCTTTAACTGAACTGAAAAGCAAGTACAGGAAGGTGTCATCAATAGACAAAGTTAGCAAAGGTTGGCAGAATGAATACAATGCTTCATCGAAGCAGGTAATATATATATATATATATATATGGAAGCCTTTTTTCTACTCCTGGGATTAGTTACTCCCTATTCCGTATCTCACATATCTCACAACGTAGGGAGTATCTTGCGCAACCGAGAGTATGTATATGTAGTATACGAGTATATAAGACCACATAGGTGGTATTTACACCTTTTCAGGGGTGGTATGTATAATTTTTTAGACATACTCCTTTTTATGTGCGAATATGAAGGTATTTACAAAATATGCTAAAAAAATATGGACTCTCTTGCAATTTTTTTTGTATAGTTCACATTAGAGTATCTTATAATTAGTATATGAGTATACCCAAAGTGATAATGGAGTATGTCAAGTTCTTTTAGGTGGTATATCAGAGGTGGGAGTAACTACTCCCGGGAGTAGAAAGTATATATATATATATATATATAATGTATTTTTTAAGGGTTTCACCCCTAGGTGCGTGGGGATTGAACCTAGGACCTCACACCCGTGCACCCCCGCCAGTGGTGGACCCAAGATTTTCGGGATGGGTGTTCGGAGTTAACGAAATATTGTTCAATGGAAAAAGTAAAGGTCCACAATAGAGAAAAAAAATCAAAGTACACGTACAAATTGTTCCTAGTAGATGTTATGAATAGCGCTTATATTCATCATGAGGCCAATAAGTCAATATATATACAAGTACAGGTATGACATATATGCAGGTAACCCCTTATACAACAAGGAAAATACATAGGTAATAATACACATCTAACACCCCCTCAAACTTATGGTGGATAAACAACATGAAGTTTGGAGAGATAGAAGTTGTGCTGGACTCTGGTCTATGCCTTTGTGAACAAGTCTGCCAACTGAAGCTCTGAAGGCACATACTGAAGAGCAACAACCTGGTCCTGCACCTGTGTCTGCATGTAGAAAGCATCAACACCAATATGTTTTGTGCTGACCACGCATGTGCTGAAATCAATCCCTATAATTGAGACCATCGAAGATCACCGGGCAACGAAGAGTAGAAATAGTGCCCGAAGAGGACGATTTTTTTAATGAAGACTGCTTATTCGATACTGCTCTGAACCGAAGCCGTAAACCATCGACGATTTCCTTCTTTGACCCGAGCGATTCAAGGGCGCGGCAGCAGGGCGGAGGCTCTGGCGCCAACGCGGCGGATTCGGCGGCTTAGGCTTGAGGTCCGGGGCAATGGCCGCTCGGGCTCGAGGAGTTTCGGCGGCGGCGGCTCGGGCTCGGGCGACCGGCGTCAGAGGCACAACAATCGGGCTCGGGTGGCGCTCGGCGTCGGACGACCGGGAATGCTGGCGTGCTCCGGCTCGGGCGACCGGGCGGCAGAGGTGCAACGCTTGGGCTCGGGCGGCGCTCGATGTCGGATGGTGGAAGACAGCGAGCTCAGCAGCTCGTCGGACGGCAGGAGAGCGGCAAGCGCGCTAGAGATGGCAAAGCTAGGCGGCGGCTGGAAGAACCAGTGGTGGCTTGACGAAAACAAACTCTAGGTTTGGTCTGATACCATGTTATGAATATCGCTTGTATTCATTATGAGGCTAATGAGCCAATATATATACAAGTACATATATGGTATATATGCAGGTAACTCCTTATACAACAGGGAAAATACACCGGTAACAATACACATCTAATAGTAGACACAACATCTCAAATAATTCCAAGTAATCACATAATAATTTAGGATTTGTGATCAACGAATTCAGGAATAGGGATGTGCATGTTCTATCAACGTGTGCGATCTACCTTACCGGCCCTAGCGGTGCGGTTGCCGCATCGCAGTCCCTTCCCAAATCCCAGGACCACGTCTCCCACGTGGCCCGGCCAGGCTCTGCTTGGTGCACGCCGCTGCCCGCTTTTCTTGGCACTTGCTACCTTGCCCTTCACATGCCGCCGCCAAGGCCAAGCCAGAGCCCCGGAGCCGCCCTCGCTTGCTCGCCTCACGCAACGCCTGGTTGCTTAGTGGACTCCCGCGCCAGTGCTACCTAACGACCCGAGAGATACATGTGATGGGTTGGAACCTATTGGGCTGTTGGGTTGGCCGGCTGGGCCACACTACTTGAGACGAATTGCAAAGGGGGAGTTGTGGGAGTGGTCTGAAATCTACTGGCGATATAAATGTGAAGTATTTGTCCTAATTATCAATATATGTCTAATATACCTATTACATACATAGTATTTTACAAAAAAAAAAGGTGTTCAACTGAACATTTATGACCATTGCTGGGTCCGCCCCTAACCCCGCACTGCACTACCTGGAAGTCATTCTGTCATTCAGGCCCAAATGCAATTTTATGTGTCCATGTAAACAGTTGGAGCACATATTTTCACTCAAGTAGGGAACTTCTACGACTTAAAAGTTGAAACACTTCAGAGAAGTGCAAGTGTGTAAGGGTCTTGTTATATAGTGTTGGACTTAGAAATTCTTTTACAATTAACGGGTTTTTAAAAATATATTAATAGACAGGTATTGATTTAGCAATATTGAAAGGTTTAAGCATGCTGATGGGCACAAGGCTGGAGTGCTTGGGCATGTTTTTGTGATTTAGTTCTTCATGTGAGCAACATTTTGATGACTACCCTCCAAAGGATCATGAATTGTCCCAGCACGCAAATCTTTGGTGGTGCTGTTTATAGGGAATAGCGATGTGTTTGTGGATACATTGTGTTTTATTCCTCTTTTAACTTCAGGATTAAGTTTGTTTTCCATACTCCACTTACAATTGCCCCAAATTTATTTAAGGATGACCACATGGCGGAGCTGCTACTGTACCTTTACCCTCTTCTATGTGCATTACTTATGCAGTATCCTTTTACCTCATTTCAGTGTATGCATGGGTCCAAATGCAAAGTTGGGAGCTACTGTACAGTAGGAAGAAGGTTGCAAGAGGTTAACATTTTGGGTGGCCTCATACTTCCAGTTTGGGGTACAATAGAAAAAGCCCTAGCTAAACAGGTTCATTCTGTCACTTATTCACAAGTCTTACCGTGGTAGTTATTCCTCTGAGTTGAATGGTGTGGTGCCTCTTTATTCAGTGGGTTTATATGATTGTGGGTCTTGGGCCTCTTGGCATCTTGCCTATTTATCTGTATTGGATCCCCTATGGTCAACTAGTTCCAAATAGATCTACAGATTACTTATAGCACTGTATACCTTAGGGTAAGGTAAAGGACTCCTCTTCAAGGCACCCAGAAAATAATGGTGTTCAAAGAACAAAGCTAAGCAGAAAGTTTTCAAGATAAGCAGGCAAATAGTGCAATTGTGATGACAAGAACAGTAGCAGCAGGACTACATGAGGCATTAGACAAAGTCAGATCTGGCAGATTTGAAGAAAGTGGACAAGTTTCATGTTAACCAGAATCTCCAATACCAATATAAACTGGTACCATAGTCAGTGCTCAGTACCAGGAGCTTTAGTTAGAAAAGAGAGGCCACAGGAATATATCCTCCTTCATTCGACAAGTTCATCTGGGTTAGAAACAACAGTAGAAAACCATGTCATGGATAACATTGGACATCTTATCTTGAAAGAGTTATGTATTTTCTGTTTATGGTTGAACCTCAATCCTCTGCCCTTCAGAACTCAACTAGATTTTCTTGTTTGTGTATATTTTATGCTTAGCTGAATAGCTGTACCATTGGAGTGGTTGCTTAATGCTCATATGCTTTGCTGCTGTAATTGAACAGGTTCGTCAAAGTCACAAGAGAATACGTGTTGTCCGTTTAGAGACAACAAATGACAGTCAGCGAATTGTTGGACTACTCATTCCAAATGCAGCAGTGGAGTCAGTACTAACAGGTTTGTTTTTGATTTCCCATAATCCCTGTCATGGTATTTATTGTGGTCAGTAGTATAAATGTATAATGGGGAGAATCAGTCATTCTTGCCATCAAACCACACAGTAAAATCACCATACTGTAGCAACTGTAAAGTAAGGTACTATTATATCACGGGAAAGCTCAGGAAGCTGATTTTGTTTGTTGATAGCATTTTCCAGTGAGGTTCCATTTAGTACTGCAAACAGTATAATGTGTGCTAGTCCTGAACGTCTGCAATAAAAGTAAAAGATAAAGAAAAGGAAAGGAAATGATGGTGGACAATTCAGAAGGAACAGATAGAAGTTAAATATGCTAGCAATTTTTTTCCTAGAATGCTGGGAATTCAATTTTTTTCCCCATGGCATCACAAATTCACAACTGTATTTTTTGTTAGATGTTGAAAGCTCTATATGGATCCTTGTCATTTCCACTCCTCTGTCATGTATCAGCTCAATTCAAACCAGTGGCTATTTCATGAGAATCGTAAATCTTATGCTGTCTTTTGCAGGCTTACAGTGGGTCCAGGATAGTGATGATTGACATGGAAAGACTTTTTTTTTTCACATTCATATTGGTGGTGTTGATCACTTTTCTGATGTTGGATGCAGCAGCTTTCAGAGGCCGGCACATTTAATTTTATTTCTAGGGAGCCGGCAAGCAAATTTGTCTAATTTGGTGTGAAGTTGTTAGCTTATAAATTAAGCAGGTAATACAAGCAGCTTCTTTTGTATGTAAAATATGCAGTGTACCATCAGTGTTGTTTCTTCCTTGTCCTTTGTTCTCCATTTGGTTTATATGTTGTATATTGTTATGTAAAGCAACTAAAAAGCTCACCTGATCCCAAAAAGGGCGCACCAAACCAAGATGGTGCCATAGTGTTTCGTCCCCGGAATGGTTGCGTACGCATTAACTAGCCTAACAACAGCACATGAAAACTTAAGATTGCCTGTATCATTTCCTGTTCATAGATGTGCAAAATGTTACACCTCAGGACAGTACGTATCCATCACAACTTTTCTTTGATTGTGTTGATGTTGAACTGATTCCCACGATACATTTTACTTGTTGAATACTGTACCTGGGTGGCAAGTGTTATGACTGCTTCAAGTGAACGATGTCGCCTTACATATCCCTGTTGATTGGTTGGTGGGGTAAGCATGATAGCTATGCTTTTGAGGAGTTTGTAAAGATTCCAGATGACCCTGGCCAAAAGTTCAAAGTCAGTCGTCGTGGGGTGGTTGGCATCTTGTTGGTCTCTTGACCGGGTTGACCCTATGCGTCATTATTATGACTAATTTGCATTGATTCTCGGATGATACGATTGGTTCCAGGAAAAAAATTAGCTCAATATCCTTTGCTAGAAGCTCCTGAATTGTTCTTGTGGTGGTATTAATTAAATGGATCACGAAATGGTCGGAAAGCAGGGCTCGTTCGTGGCTGAGATGACCAGAAGATACAAGCCATAAATTGTGGTTGCAACCCATGATGTGCTACATGCCTACATCTGTTTCGCTGGCAAGTCACCTGGTTTCTTGATGCTTAGCGGCTATGACCTTAATTAAGCCAAGCTAGTACCATTTCGTTATCCATACGGGAGATTCCTCGGGTGATGTGTCAGGCGGCGACCTTGACGTGTTGGCCACTGGCTAGCTCCACTCCCGAGCAATCATAGAACGCACTCACCTACTCGCTGCTATCTGATCCGATCACGCGTCCATGGTGGCGACGCCATTACTGGGTCCATGTTACGTGCGTCGATCGCGAGTACTTGTCGCCGATACGCATCGGGGTGGTTCGGTGATGCCAACATCCTGGGTGTTTGTTCGTTGGAGTATTTGATTTTACTTTTACCCTCCGAGCAGGGGCGAATCCAAGGGGGTTGAGTCTACCCTTTGATGTGGCGCCGGTACCTACTCCCTCCCCAACGGCGGCCATGTGTGCTGCCTGCGCTCATTCGAATTGAACAAGAAAGAGGAACCGGGGAAGAAAAGCCAGTCTTCGCCACTGCCCCCGAGGCTAAGCTTATCCGTGATGCGTGATCTCAAAGATGATCGACTGGGAATGCGTAAGCCCAAAAGCACGGTGCCTTTCACTTACCAGCGACTTAGTTTGGTTGGTAAGGCAGTGTATCGTTCTCTCTCGAGGTTATCAGTTGACATCTACATTCTTCTCTCTCTCTCTTTTTTCCTGAGATGAGAGATGCAGCTCATCTTTTGGGCTTGTTTTGCAATACGAAGTATTTCATCCCATGGAGAGAGCTACGAGAGCCTACGACCCATTCGATGCACCTCGCTGACCACCATACCAGTACAAAAGAGTCGAGCTTGTACTGCTGAAATCTGAAACCACGCCTGCTGCTGGTGCGACCTTTCCTCTCCTCCACAGACGATCCGGGCCCGTGAGGCCCCGCGTGACCTGCTGACAGGTCCGCCCGCCTACAAGCCACGGGCCGCTCCGCGTCACACGTCTCCGGCCGGCCAGCGACCCGTGCGACAGCGAGCGCACGTGTCCCCTGTCTTGCCACGGCGCTGATGTCTGAACCCTGGTGATCCTAGTATGCAAGTGGTGGGCCCCGCCGATGGCCGACCAGGCAGGGCACAGCGCAGGCAGGCAGGTCCGGCCGGCTACTGGCATCTGACCGGCAGGCTACCATCCACCGCACGTTGGCCCACAGGGCGGTAGCTGACAAACGATCCGCGTCTACCCAGGTCAACCAGCAACAGGGCCAACCGCACGGACCCGTTTTGCCATGCGTACCAAGGGCTCCCTAGGCAACAGGTACAGTATTCCTTCCTCCCCAAAAGAAAAAGGGCGACCGTTATACAGGTCACGCTGGTTAGAATTGGACCATAAGTGCAAAAGCTCATTTATTTATGGAATTCCAAAGCCGTATGTTATAGTCTCATATTGTCTAGCCAAATGGTGAGAGAACAATTTATAATATGAAGTCCTTATTACCTATTAAACATGTGACACATAAACATGAGGTGATATAGGGGGACTATAACTAAAGTCACAAACACGCACGTACGCACACGCGTGCGTATATTCGCATAACAATCGCGTGACTTGCGACCATGAACGTGTCGTGAACTTAGTCCATATTTCTTTTGCTAACCGTGCATTCCTCTTTCTCTCTCTTTTTAGATTGATCGAAATAATATGGTCGAAATCATAGACCAGTATGGTCGAAACACTGTGATCAAAATAATGTGATCGAAGTCATAGACTAGTGTGGTCAGAATAAAGTGGTTGAAGCACTATGGTCGAAATAAAGTGATCGAAACATAGTGGTCAGATCCATAGACCAGTATGGTCTAAATACACTGGTCAAAGCTGTAGACCAGTGTGTAATCATGATCAATAAACACTGCTTAATTCCTATTAATTAGTTTTGAATTAACAGTTACCAGTGGTTTAATATGTGCTTTATTATGCAGTTACTAGAGAGTAACTGTCTCGACCTTAAAAAGATCTGAAGACGTCCAGACCTGATACGGTTTTGAAAACACTTCCATTTTTTCTTCTTCCTCTCTGTTCTACTGTACTGGAGAGTTGTGCTATCGAACCAAGCCGTCCATTCTCCTTGGCGTGCACCGGGAAGGAGGGTGAGTGGCATCTTCGAACCATTGTCGTAAAGTTCATCTGCACGGGGCGGCAATAAGGTTTCTGGGCAGCACATCTGCTTGGCCGCTCGATGTGCTGCTTCATCTACGTTCTACACTGCTTTGAGTCTTCGCTGCTTCCTATTCTTCATCATACCCAACTGTAAGTTGGTTGTGTGATCAAACTATTCAGTAATAATTCTACTATTGTGTATATTTAGAAGTGCAATGAGTTACCTGTTGTTAGTATTGCTTTATACATCTCTAGTTTTATGTGATCTTTGCCTCATAATAAAATCTGAAATTAAAATATTGTCTATATTTCCAACAATACCTTCTACACACATATGTAATACGTGTAGAAGAAGAGAAAAGCGTATTAGAAGTTGCCATATAGCGTCGTGAGTATGTTTGAAGTAAAAATAACTTGTTGTTTTGTTGAGTTTGTTAGAAAAAGATGTAGCTTAAAGCAAAGAAATGTTTTCATCTTGAATTTGTTGGAAGAAAAATATGACTTGTTCACGCCTATTTTGTTCCTTTTGAGAGAGTCTAGCATGGTTATCTTATAGTTATGGATAGCCTTTTTAACTGGTTTTTAGAGGCAACATTCGTATGGTATGCTTGAAGTGTATAAAAAATTGTTGTTCTTGTTGAATTTGTTTATAGCTTAAAGCGGAAAGAAAATAGTCTCTTATTGAATTTGTTAGAGAAAAAGTTTGACTTGTTCATGTGTACCTGTTCTTTTTGAGAGGGTCTAGGGTGGTTATCTTGTAGCCACCCTTTTGAATGGATTATTTGAAGCAGCCTAACACAGCAGCTAAGGAAAGACACATGGAAATCATGCACGCTGATTGCGGAGCTTCTCAATTTGGTTAAACAAGATAATTTTTTTTGGAAAGGTAGACCAAAACACTACTTCAGTTGACAGCTGGGTGCACCTAGCATTATTCACGATGGACGGAGGACGGACGAAGCTTCCTGGAAGCCTCCCAGCACCGAAAAGGAAAAGAGATAACCGAACGTAATGAAAAATAAAAGCTAACAAGCCAATCCAGGATTTTACAAAAATGGCAATTTGTACATTTTGAAGTATTGTCAAATTGCCTATATTATTATTTAAAATAACTAAAGCATAACTATTGTGTAAAAGGTTTCCACCAATCTAGTTTTTGCCGTTTGCGCGGTGGTTACGGTCTATTGCTGCCTTTTTGTATAAATTAAACATTGGAATCTTTGTTTCCGAAATCCAAAGCATAAGATGCTCCACCACCTACCTTAAATAAAAAAATATAATACATGAAAGTATTATTTAGAGAATGTGCACGAAATCTTGCCATTTAGGTGTTTGTTTAAGTAATTAGGTTAACCAGGTAACAATGAACTTTAGGAAACCATTTTTCGATGACTCATATGGAGTAGCTGCTTATTTTTCATGTAAAAAAACAAATGTGTATGATACGTATAAATTAACAACGTGCACAACATGTATGAGATCCTGTCGTTACATTACTAACGCTAAACCCGACCAATAGTGGATTTTTAGTGAACTATTTGTCGCTAATGCATAAAGAGAGTATGCACATATTTTTCCCGTCGAATAAAAACAAATAGGTGTAACATGCGAATTAATTAGATACATATAGAACACGTATCGAATCGAATCCTATCGTTAACGTCAACACCAAACACCGCCAATAACGAACTTTTAGGAAACCATTTGTCGATATCTCGTTGGGAGAGTACATGTATGGTTTTATATGTATTACGCATTTTTTATGCAAACATTTCAACTGAACTAGCTCATTCATTTCTTTTTTTTTTTTTAAGAATACACAAACATGAAACCGGATTCTGTGTATACGTACAATAGTACGTATGCCGGTCTGCATTCGCAGGTTGCATTTGCATAGCCGGGACCGGAGGGAGGACTCGGCTGCGCTCCTTCGGTTCTGCCGATTTTTGGGACGCGGATTGTCTGCGGCAGAAGAGCTACTGCATACGCTACGGTGCGTGCAGCAGCTCCAATGGTTTTGGATCAGGAGTGGCGGACTAGGATTGGTTGCGCACTGTAGCGAATCGACACGGCATCAAACGGCCACTGTAGCAGATCGGTGGCTGTAGCAATGATTAAGCTCGTTGATTCCTAATCGCATGGCCGCACAAGATCCCAACTGCACGTATCTCCATTGCTGGTTGGTAACGCAGAGGATCTGTTTCCCGATTATTATTTTTTTGCCCTCCTCTCGCGCAGTGGGACCCACTTCCCGCGGCTCCTCCACAATCATCAATCAAAACCGCCGCGACTCCTCCTCCTCCCTCCTCACGCCACACCACAAGTGTCCGGCCTCAGAATCGGATCAAAAGAAGCAACCCGATCGAGACTCACGCACACCACCACGGCCGTGTCCAGAATAAAAGCCAAAAGATCTCTCTCCCCCTCTCTACCCCCGTGTGCTGTCTCGTCTTCGCGAGCAAGTTTCCCCCCTCCCTCCCTCCCTCTCTCGCACATCGCCTTGTGGCTGTGGGTCCGTGGGGTGGTCGGACGCGGCGCGCGGCGGGTGCTTCCTTGGCATGGTCGGGCGGATGGAGCGGGAGACGGCGTCGTCCTCGGCGTCCTGCTCACCCTCCGACGCGGTGGCCTCGTCCTCGGCCAGCGGCGGCAAGAAGCGGCCTGATATACTAAACATGATCCGGGTATGCCCGCGTGCTTACTTTCTTGGCTGTGTGACAAAAGTTTCTCCTTTTATGCGTACCCTGTTACTGTTTAGGTGTGTTGGTGTCTGATTGAATACCGTGATGTTCGGTTGGTAGGAGCATGTGTAAATACGTGTTTAGATTAAAAAAAAAATCCTCCAAAATCACTATCAAAATCATTCATAAATCCCAACGGCCCTTAAGTACGATGCAGAGGAGAGTTCGAGTGATTAGGTTTTTTCTTAGGGTTTTTTTTTTGTTGCTACTACTAGAGGAGGTTAACTTAATTGGCTAAAGCTAGAGGTGCAACTTGTAACTTGAAGTCACAGGATTTCAAGGTTTGGGGTTGCAACTTCCAAGCGAAGTCCGACTTGTGCAATTTCGCTTCCTTTTGACTTGGTACGCTTGCGGCATGTCATGCCAGCCGTAAGCAACTTGTACCTTTTGGAGCTTTGCTTTGCGTCTACTAGTTAGCATCTTGTTGTACAAAACCAGCTCATGCAAATCGTGAGCTCCAATCTGTACTTATCGGGAATAGTAGTGGTTCTCTTAAAGCAAATCAATTACTGATTTTTTGCTATATTTGTCTATTACGTGCCAATTTTTTTATAAAAAAAACAGTGTTGGTCTTCTTGCATCGGAAATAGTTGCCCCTGATAGTCATACAGATAGATATGTGCAGTTAACCACACCTTGAGCTCTGTCTATGTGGGTGTAGTTAAATTCTGAGTATGTGATTACCGCGTAGGTGCTAGGTGCGGTCCTCCCGCCAAGGCCACCTAGCCGATTTATCCCGCCTAGGCAGCCACCTAGCCCCGCCTAGGCGGCGATTAGCTGCTAGGCGCTGATCTGCTGCCCGCCTAGCGTCTAGGGGAACACTGGATTATATTGCGGTAAATGATGTGTGAGTGTCAGTAACTTGCAGTACTCGACACTTATCCACATGCTTACGAGTCTTACGAGTTTAGACCTGGACCACCCATAAAGTAGCACTAGCTCCTGAAAATGTTGTAGATATCGAATCAAAGTAGGGAAGATTATACACATGATCCTTAGGATTTGGCCATGTGCGTTGTTTACTAGGTTTTGGAGATTCTTTTTTTTTACTACTTGTCTCTCACCTGTGGAGTCCAATATTACTTGTACACTGTGATTTCATTGTAGTTTCCTTTCCTCTGCTAGTCCTTGGGTCCTCTACTTGGACCTTACATAGCTGTTCTTTTGCTAGCTTTGTACAACTGTGCCAGTAGTCAAGTTATTTGATCAAGTAATATTTTGATTTGTTTGTAGGAAGGCTCAGTACTCTATTTTGTGATTTTTTTATTTCAGATTTCTATCGGCTTTGTGTCAATTTGTTCAAAACATTTTGATAGAATAAGTTATAAGTTTTGAACTTAAGAAACGGTGAAGATGTTAGATTACAATGGAAACCGGTCAACTTTCAACTAAGTTTTGGCCAGATTAAACTTTTGGGGGTTAGTATAAGTCCTATTAATCTGGAACTGGCAAGAAACTAACATTTTCAACCTCCAAGAACCAGGTTTAGACCAGTTTACATAATTTCAGTTAGGAGCTGAAACAGAAGGGAGATGCTGCTTGTGTTACCTTTCTTTCCTTCAGCACTTCAGTTCATTTCTCACTGTGTTAGTGTAGATATGGTGGTTAATCAAGTTTGAACCTTGTTCTTCAAAAAGCTATGATTTGGCCTGCATTTTCAAAAGGAAAGAAAAGAAGGAAAAGGGCTTTGCACAAGACTAGTTTAGATTATGTTCTCTTTATCTTTAGTAGTCTGCTTTGTTGATTCAAGAATATTCTGCTAGTAGCTTCAGGTTTTACGTCAACAATAGCTTTTGTCCTTAAACAGAAAAACTATACCACAGTACATGACACATCTGCTAGGTTTACGCGAGATATTATGACCTGCTATGCTGCTGCCAGTAGAACCTTGTCCTTATAGTAAAATATTGATTTCTGTTGAGTTTTTTGTGACTTTTGCATGTTGCTTTATGTTATCATTTTCATGGGATTCCCCCTCATATCTCCTTTTTTTGGTCCTGTTTTTGGCTAGTCCTCAATTATTGTTAATGTTTAGTAAATTGAACATACTGACATTGTATTTGGTTTTTCTGATTTCTGCATGGCTGTAAAGAGTGCAACATGTCTTAATTCATCATCTACTGATACTGGCAAGGGGCGGAGTAAACTCTCAAGCAACAAAGTGACACATGGATTCCACTTGGTGGAAGGGAAATCTGGCCATGACATGGAGGACTACCATGCAGCAGAGTATAAGTTTGAAAAGAACCATGAACTTGGTCTCTTTGCCATTTTTGATGGCCATTTGGGAGATAGTGTGCCGATTTACTTGAAAGCTAACCTTTTTAGCAACATACTGAAAGAGGTAAGCTTTACAATTTGGCTTTCTATTCTATGGCAGCAAAACTAGGAGTATGCATTATCATATCAATATTTAACCCTTAACACTTTTACTATGTGGATATATCTTTTCCTTACCGTTTCCCTTTTCTGATTGCTGCAGCCTCTCTTCTGGACTAACCCTCAAGAAGCAATTAAAAATGCTTACCACTCTACAAACAAATATATTCTAGAAAATGCCAAACAACTTGGACCAGGCGGTTCAACAGCAGTTACTGCTATTGTAGTTGATGGTAAGGATATGTGGATAGCAAACATAGGTGACTCAAGAGCTGTTTTGTGTGAAAGAGGCGCTGCTAATCAGCTCACTGTTGACCATGAGCCTAGTACAACTAATGAAAGGGAGAGGATTGAAAAGCAGGGTGGCTTTGTAACAACATTCCCTGGTATGATCTTTTGTTGTGTAATTGTCTCATCATTGTTCTTAGTCAGACAAGATGTATTTGCATGTGCCTTATTGTATTCCATGGCTTGCTCACAGGTGATGTTCCTCGGGTAAATGGCCAACTCGCTGTTGCAAGGGCCTTTGGTGACCGAAGCCTCAAGGCGCACTTGAGTTCAGAGCCTGATGTTAGGCATGTACCAATAAGCTCAAGTATAGAGTTTGTCATACTTGCCAGTGATGGATTGTGGAAGGTTTGTACTAGAACTGCTTATCAACTCTTTCCTACATTATCTTGTTCCTTTTCATGTTTCAGTGTTTTTAAGTATCTGTTGTGAAAGATGTCTGTACATTCACATCATGAATGCTATCTCCCTTTACATTGCGCTTCTTTAGTCCTTGTCTACTTGCGTGTTTACCATGTTCTCTCAAAAAAATTATGATTATCGTTTGATTAAGGGCTGTTCATCTTCTAGTTTCTTGTTTGTTTATCGTATGATAAATGCATGGCCTGTTTCCAGGGTGATTCGCCTGTATTTGAGAATTCTGTTCTTAAAAATATGTTTGCAAATCAGTTCCTAAACCTACACCTTTGCTGAATGAAGGTAATGAAGAACCAGGAAGCCGTTGATCTCGTGAAGTCAATCAAGGACCCCCAGGCAGCAGCAAAGCGACTGACAACCGAAGCACTTTCAAGGAAGAGCAAGGATGATATTTCTTGCGTCGTGATCCGTTTCCGCTGCTGAATCCCGTCCTCTGTGGCGCACAAATCTCCGTTCATTTCTGCATGATGTCGTGTCGAGGAATTTGTCTGTATTCATTTCTTTGTTCCAAATTTCTGTAGTGAATATTGTACCTATAGTAGCTGCGAACAGGCTTAGAACTAAGCAGGAAAATGAAGACTTGGGTAGTAGTGACTAGTGAGTGTGCAAGGTGCTCATTCATCTGTGCATATATACACCAGCATAAATTGCCCATCAATTGACCGGGACAAGCAGAATGTCGTTGTGTACTTGTTGAGTTGTTGGCTTGATGGTAATGGACCAATGTTGGTAAGGTTGTGTGTGGAAATTTGTTGATTCAGATTCGTTTGCTGTTCATTTCGTAGAATGTATTGCTGATTTCAGTGAAACAAACTAGGAATTAATGTTGTCTTGCCGTCTTCCAAATTTCCACCCATTTTGTAATGCTTTTGCCTTTAAGCTAGATTACTTATATAATTATGGCCATGTCTTGGTCTGATGGTAATGTCTTAGTCTGATCGGCTCCCTTTCGCGCGGGGCCGGCCGGTCCCAGCTTCGCCGGTTGCTGCGTCCGCTTCATCAACTTCGCTTTATCACCATTATACGTCAATCTCATCAGGTGGCGGAAGCAATAAACAGATACAAGGGGAGCCGGTTTTTTATGCTATGCACTAAATAAAAAATTCAATGCACATGTTTGAAAGATGTCGTGCTTCAAGTTTTAAACACATACATTTTGGAAGGGACCATATGCATGCTTGAAGTTATTTTAGAGAAGTTCATAGGGGATTAGAACACTTATGACGGCATGGGGAGCAGGGTTTTGATTGCCGGCCGATTTTCAACCAATTTTTGACAATTTCAGTTTTATCGGCACCCTCGGTAAAAGTCCAAACCGGTCAAAACCAGCTCGAAAAGATCGGATTTGCCTTCATTTTATCATTTTTATTTTAACTTTGAAAATTTTGACCGAATTTGACTGAAGTTTTCCAATTTTCGGCCATTTTCAGTTCTACCGGTGACCCCGGTGAAAAATTAAAACCGGTAATCAAAACACTGATGGGGGAGAGCCGTGGCCCCCGCTGGTTTCCCCTCCCTCCGCCACTGATCTCATCTTAAGAGGATCGATCGGAGCAAGTGCCAACTAACGCTTTATTACCATCACACATTTTCCTCACTTTGGTTACACACAATATGCTTTGTTACAACATTACGTGGCATGGAGTGTTTATTTTACAGAAACAAACTTACCAATGCGTCACACAAGTACTCCATGGATGTACATCAGTAGATGTATCAACTCCGAACATGCATGACATGACACTAACCTAACATTATACGATTCCATTAGCTGCACAGGTAACATAGATACTAACACACGCGCTCAAACGTAAAGACGATGTCATCCGTCAATTTCCAGTAAATTACCTGCCACATATGATGCATACCCCCCATCTCATCCAAACACGTAGCTATTCTCCAGGGCTCTGAAAATCGTTGGCTCCTCCGCCATCACCTTCACCATCTCCGGCGCCACGTGCACGTACACCACCCAGTCGCCGTCCCCGCGCGCGCTCGGCATCGGCATGACGTACCCGGCGCCGGCAGGCCACGGGAAGTGGTACGACGCGAACGCCGGCAGGCCCGTCCCGAAGTCGGCCTCCCCGACCGGGAAACCCATCCCAGACGACACGATGCACGCCGCCGCATCGGTGCCACCGGTGCCACCCAAGTACGCCCTCGCGGCGGCCGGCTTCGGCCGCAGCGCCTCGACCCAGTCTGCCAGCCCCCGGAAGTGCTCGCCGGTCGCGGCCTCCAGTACCCACCGGTGCACGTCGTCCGCCACGTCGGCGAGCGTCATGCAACGCAGGTCGTCGGTACCTACGACTCCGTATGGTATGGTCAGCACGTTGCCGAAGTAGGCCTTCATGGCTCCGTTCGGGAACAGGCGAGTGCGTCCGTCCACAACCAAGCCCATGCAGCACGAACGTTGCCGCGGGGTGGCAGCCCTGGAGCAGAGCTGCCACAGGTGGGCCGTGAATGCCTCCAGCTTCGTTCGTCCTGGCCCGGCAGAGGCCTGCAGAGCGGCGATGTCAGCGGCGGCTACGCGGTAAATGCGGTTGATGGCAACGGCGGCGACGGTCGGAGGGGGCGGCGCGGAGCTCAGAGGGGAGAACAAGCGGTCGATCAGGGCGTCAGTGGACGGAGCGCGCGGTGGTGGGTTGCGCGGGGCGACTAGGGAGCGGCGGAAGGACGGGGCCGTAGGTGGGGAGCCACCACGGGCGGCTGCGGCCCACGCGACGAGGAACATGTTGAAGGAGTAGGCGTCGCAGACGCGGTGGTCGAAGGTGCAGCCGACGACGGTGCCGCCGCACTTGAACTTGGTCACCTGCGTGCACACGCCATGCAAGGCAATGTCACCGTTACGATTTATGGACGTCACGTTAAAGCCTTGAAAAAAAAAAAAGAACGTTACGTTACTGGATATTATAGGTGGATCCGTGGATGTCTCAAGATTTTTTGCAAGGTTACTTGCACGTGAAATTAATTATCTAAGTTATATTAGGCATGATGCTATATATATAGTACACTACTCTACCTTAGATGCAAAATAATAAGCAGCTACATATCAAAATCCATTCTTCATATTTTTTAGATGCATATGAAGATTCTCTTTTCAATCAGTACCAGGGTATGATGTGCGTACGTACATGTACATGTAAGATCGATAGCATTTTCAAAATGTGTATAAACTTTTGTTGAAGGATGTAATCTCTCTTATATATTATGTACACAGTTTGTGGCTTCGTGCTAGTTCGTTCGCACATGAATTAAACATCTCCAGTACATCACCTATGTATATCATGTCATCTGGCCGTACGTGTCACTTTTGAATGGCGTTAAGCATCCATTAGTAAGTAGTAGTAACGGTGCATGCTTGTCAACAATTAGGAATTGTTTATTTATAAAGTGACTGAACTTTTTTAAGTATAAGCTCAGTTGGTGGGAAGGTGTGGATGTACACTCCCACCACCCAGGTTCAAGTCCTTTTCGAGATGAATTTGAGTGTCTATTATGGCTGTATGTATCCTTAGTTGGTGCAGAGACCGGGAGTTGTACTTCCATTTCTATAAAAAAAAAAGTCATATTTTTCATCTATTGAATCAAATATCTCATCATATGACACATCAATCTCTACACAAATTCAATGATCACAACAAGTGATTTAAACTTAAAAAAAATTAAACAACTTAAAAATAGCATGATTGCAACAATTAATACTCCATGCACAGGATCGCAGCGTACGTCCAGCAGGCAAAACCGTCACATGATCATAGAAAGTTCACGACAATACAAAACGCGATGCCGGACTCATGAAATGATGAAATGGTTCGATTATCTCTACTATAAAGGCACCAGTACTCAATTTCCCTACAGCTACACTAACCTCTCACCCACGCAGTCATGAGTTCTCCTATATGAACCAAAAAAACTGCACCCAGAAAAAACACACCTTTCAAACAAACGCACCAGATCAACTCTAACCTCTCCTTCCTCTTACTCACTCAAATCCAACAGTCCAGATTCTTTGGATCAAACATCATCAATCATGG
Source organism: Ampelocalamus luodianensis (assembly GCA_036346255.1). NCBI lineage: Eukaryota > Viridiplantae > Streptophyta > Magnoliopsida > Poales > Poaceae > Ampelocalamus > Ampelocalamus luodianensis. The sequence continues at coordinate 58,733,048 of CM070623.1, read as the reverse complement.
CCTCTTCCTCTACCCAACTCCTCGACTCCTCCTCTACCCAACTCGTCGACTCCTCCTATATGGTCTCAATTCAACAGGTTCTCAGGTCCTCACCAACAATTAACAGTTAAACACAATAAAAGCCACGGTTGCAGTACACGAGGGAAGAGAGCTTGACCGAGTTCAGCAATGGCAGCAGGTGCAAGCAGCAGCAGCAGCAGTAGGTTGCTCAGGGCAACCGCCAAGGCATTCCATCCGGACAGCCACCTGCAGTCGTCTTCGGCTTCCGGCAACGCCAGCCCGTGCCGCATCGCGTCTCTCAATTTCCCGTTCCTGTGGGAGGCGAAGAAGAAGCGCAGGATCAGCCGCGCCGCCGGGCAGAAGGCCGCCTTGATCACCTTGGGAGCTGCGAGTACCACGCCGGAGAAGCAGCAGAGGCTTTTCGTACCGGAGGAAGTGAAGAACGTTGACCTTTTGTTACCTCTGGCGTATGAGATCACGAGGAGGCTGGTCCTGAGGCAGTTTGGGGCAACGTGGCTCGCACTGACGTGGCAATGCTGGGCGAAGATCGCCGAGACCATTATCCATCAGGTAACTAACTGGCTGTGCTACAGAATTCCCAATTTCCTATGAAATTATTCATCCTTGGTAATAAAGTTCATCTGAACGGCGAACTCAGGGTGTCGCCAGATGCCAGTCGTTCACGCTGATCGGTGTGGCGGGATCGCTTGTTGGTTCAGTCCCATGTTTTCTCGAGGTAAGATTCTTCCTCCTGCAAGTGAAATCAATGATGCAAGATGTTAAAGTGAAGACATCCAATAAGACTCAAACCGTTCCATGTGTCTGTAGGGTTGTGGTGTTGTTCTGAAGTCATTCTTCATGCAATTCCGTGCCATGTCCCAGATAGTAGATCAAGCCGAGATCATCAAACTGCTTATTGAAGCAATAGGTATATCCTTGTGAGATCACTAAGCACCTATCACGTCAAACTGAGTTTGCACAACGTTACACTTGCACCTACTAACTTGGGAAAAAAAAATCCTTTTCTTCAGACATGTTTCTGATTGGCACTGCCCTTCTCACGTTTGGCATGGGGATGTACATCATGTTTTATGGTTCCTGGAGCATTCAAAAACTGGGACGGCATGTTGACAAATCACACTTAGGCGTATTCAACCTAAAGGTAATTGAGCCTTGTCAATAGTTAGTAGTCCATGTAGACAGATCGATTACACATATGTCAATGCTAACGATAAGCTACAAATCCATACCAGAAGCTGAAAGAAGGGGCCAGGATCCAGTCCATCACGCAGGCAAAGTCGAGGATTGGCCACGCCATACTCCTGCTGCTCCAGGCAGGCGTTCTCGACAAGTTCAAGAGCGTGCCGCTGGTCAGTGGCGTCGACATGGCGTGCTTCGCCGGAGCGGTGCTTGCTTCCTCCGCCGGCGTCTTCCTCCTGTCAAAGCTCAAAATGCGTCAGCAGCAATGCAAGCAAACTTCTGCATGAAGATACCTCCATGCGCTACACAAGAATGACCAGCATGGCAATATCGTACGCTATGAATACACAGAAACCAGAGGAACAGATCAAGGTTTCTACGTACAATAAGGGAAGGGGTTCGGAAGATTCAGAATTGCAGTCCCTGAGCTATACAAGCAGAGTTCAGATTTGCTTCACTCTTTGTTTAATCATACCTACCTTTTTGATTGGTCAGCTACTTAGCTCTGATTCATTCATTCATTCATTATTTCAGGTCAACACGACTAGGAATAGTAGCGAAAACTGTAAAAGTCACGAGTCTCCTCTTTTTTCACTGTCTGTAGTACAGAGATATTGATGATACTTCGTGACTCAGATAACAATTCGTGATTCGTGAATTGTGAGTCATGAGAAATCTAAAAGCAAATCTGCCTGCTCCTTTTTGCTGTCCATTACCCCAGTAGCTCAAATGAGATGATGTGGTCACGGCAGATGAAGCCGTTGCAGAAGGCGATAAATAGCTACACCTGGAAATGCCAATGGCCATGTTCCTGCAACGAGAATGAGATCGATGGACGGCCGCGCGCTTTCGATGGCAAAGTCGTGAGGGCCGTGTGGGGCCGTCGCGCCGGCTCTTCGCTTCTGCTTCGGCCGTTTGGCCCCCGCGCCGCTTAGGAGCGCGGAAGGGACAGTCTCGACTCTCGCGCGAGGGGCGGGATAGCCGGGTGCGGCGGCGGTGGCGCTGGGATTGGCCCCGGCCGGACAGGTGGTTTCGGAGTCGGGATAGCCGGGTACGGCGGTGGCGAGTAGGGTGATCGATGCGGACGCTCCTCGCTGGCCGCGCGTGTGCGGAGCTCAACGGTTACCGCTGCTCCATCTCTTAACCGCGGCCGTCCATGGTAATCTCCCGCCGCGTCTCACTGCTTCTTGTATGATTCCTCCGCCGTAGCAAGTGATTGCGACAGCGAGGCGGAGCCCGCAGCGACGGCTAGGCGACAGGCGTCGTGAGCGAGCTGCCCAGGCATATTCCTTGAAAGCAATATGCCGCATGCTGGTTTAAAAAAAAACAAAAGATTTGTTATTTTTAAGTCACCTGAATTTTTTTTAAGTACAAGTTAATTTTTGTGATCATTGGATTTGTGTAGAGATTGATATGTCATATCATTGAATGTTGATTCAATAGACAAAAAATGTAACTTATACTTAAAAAAAATTCAGTCACCTTACAAATAGACAATCCCTTAAAAAAAATATAGAGATTAACCAAATACAAGTAAATTTTATATTCCAACTTACCAGTAATACGGGTAATTGCGTTATGTAGTGTGCTATAGTAATTACGGGTAATTTATGGCTGGCGTCGTGAATTCAAAAAAGGGGTTCCATAAACTGAAGACTGGTAAAAACATATAATATATTTCATCTTTCTTATCAAATAGTCATTTGATTTATCTACAACAAATAAACACTTGCTCTTCTTCTCCAGGAAATTGGCAGGCTTCCTTGTATACAACTTTCTAAAGTCGTGGAATGGCGAAAGATTGTCGTTTATCAACATTGTGAGTATATATATTCTCTATGTATATTTTGTAGACTACATAGCAAATTAATAAGTTAACTTATTATCTGCCATCCACAGATATCACATTCACTGAGGACGGAATTCTTGGTGGATATTTTGAAGAGCAGTGCAAATGAATGTACATATATTATCCCTGGAGAACTCCAAGATCTACTTAAGCAATTCATGAATTATTTGTAGTATGCGAGACATGACTTTATTATGCCTTGTTATGCATGAGTGTTTTCCGGATTATATACATGGTCATATACAATTGCGTGAGACTTAAACTATGGAAAAATATTGTCGTTTGGTTGCTTTCATGCGCATCCCTGAAATGAAGCCGTGGCGTTAGCACGAGTTTCATGTGCATCCCTGAAATGAAGCCGTGGCGTTAGCACGAGCACTATATTATTATTTGTAGTATGTGAGACATGACTTTATTATGCCTTGTTATGCATGAGTGTTTTCCGGATTATATACATGGTCATATACAATTGCATGAGACTTAAACTATGAAAAAATATCGTCGTTTGGTTGTTTTCATGTGCATCCCTGAAATGAAACCGTGGCGTTAGCACGGGCACTATACTAGTATGTAGTAAGAATTGTCTTGATATAATACTTAGTAACATTAATTCCTGAACAGATTATACCTGAAGCTTCTCATAGTAATCTTTTGTGACGCTGAAGATTATACCTGAACAGATATCACGCCGGCCATCTTGGCGGGCACCAGCTTCTCGACTCCCTCGTCCACCATGCCAAGCCGGAGCTCCCGCAGCTCGACGCCACCGGCGCTCGCCTCCGTAAAGTCGACGCCGCGGCCGCTGCACAGAAGCTCCGGCTCGCCGTCGCCGTTGGCCACGACCTCCCCAGCGAGCGGGTAGTACGCCACCAGCATCTTGGCCAGCGCCTCCTTGAGCGCGGCCGCGGTGGGCGCCGGGTGGAGGTAGCAGAAGAAGACGCTGACCTCGAGCGGCGGCAGGAGGAGGTCAAGGTTGGAAAGCGGCAGGCGGTGCTCTTGCAGCGGCAGCGCCGGAGCCACCGTCGTGGCCAATGTGACCGTCACCAGCTCGTGGCCGCCGTGCACTTCGGTGGTTTCCTTCACCATGTTGTGTACGTGATATGTGCGTGTGTGAGTACTGACCAGTGACTAGTGACTACTGAAGGAGAGACTTATAATTAGGTCTGCAGGTTTGAAGGGAAACTGGATGGTGGTGGGGTATTTAAAGGAAAGGAGGGGGTAGGTAAACGGAAGTAAACGACGTACTTAGAGTGCAATGTACTACTATATATCTAAATCTTAGTTATATTAGTTGATCATTTTAGTTCCTTGTCGGGGAAAAAAAAACTCTCATTTAAGCTTGGCTGCTCCTAAAAAAAGAAGATGATAATGAAATGATATTTGGAGTCTTTTGGTGGGGAAAAGACGAGTAACACATATACTAGGCAGATATTACTTCTTCTAGGATGGTTAATTTGTTTCTTCCTGCTATTGCTCCCCTGTAACTTCCCTTCTCCTGTCATCAATTTTTTTTAGGTTTGTTTTGAAAAAAATGGGGTGTAAGAGAGCATCATTGATGTTGGCTTACATGGTGTTGTTTTTGGTGATATGCCCTAAGAGGCAATCATGGAGATGATTATATACATCACGTCTATGTTTATGAGTTATAGAATAAAATGTTATTATGTTTATTGGATGAGATCATTTATACAGATTAGCAAGTATGTGACTTGTTGGTGAAGCTCTTTAATGATATCATTATAAAAGTATCACTAGTCGGATGTCACTGGTCGAAACGCTATTGACTTATCGACCAACACATGTATTGATTGATGACCATGTTTCGCCGGTCATAGATATAGGGATATCGAATCAATAATGTGAACACATGTCAGAGAACATATTGTTGGATTGACCTACCTTGAGACACTATTGAGATTGTTATGATTCTATATGTTATTAGTTGGTCTCAAGCAATTATGATGTATAAATCCTTATACCTGAGATCAGCATGATTTCCTACATGTGTAACAGTACACTTAAGAGTTACCAAGTGCTACTCCGTAACCAGGTAGTTATAAATGTAGCTTTCGGGTATGCTGTGAGACATGCAAATGGATGTGATTGATCGGATATGGAATTTGCCCTCCTAACATAACATGAGAGATATCTCTAAACCCCTCAATGTGATCGGATAAAGGAAGTGCATGGTCGTGCTACAAGTGGTCGAAGAGTCGACCATACGAAGTTATCCGTCACTAGATCGAGAATATACTGAACAATCCATGGATGACAAATATCTCACTTGGAGTTCAATCAGATATCGTGAGGCAATTGGAAAATACGCAATCAGGTTGTTTAGTCTGACTAGATACGAACTGGTCGTATGGAGATAAGGACTCATCATAAGCTAGTCGTACATGATCACTAATTGGTCGGCGAATTGGTCATAAAGTGTTACAAATTGATCGTGACCAGATGCGAACTAGTTGTATGGAGATACAAACTAGTCGTGAGTAATAAGGACATGGTTGCATATCATATTACATAAGGTCCATCCAATATAATCTTTGTGTGTATTCAGGAGTCGCTATGTCATGCTAGGAATCACTATCGACTTGTGATCGGAAAAGAGTTTTCGAGTCACGACCGATTACACATGAACCTACAGGGTTACACACTTAATGGGTTAGACCAAACTAGTCCGGATAGAATCCATTATGGACTCTTTATAAGAGGAGACACGAGGGCTTTTAGACGTAAGAGTTACACCACCAAAACCCTAGCCATCATCTCCCCAAAGGCTTGGTCGTGCACGCTGGTACTAGCACGCCGGCGTAAGGAGCTCCACCCCTAGATGTGTGGATACCGTAGAGATGTTGCTGCGCTGATTGAGGACGATCTACGATCTACGCAAGGAACGCGAGAGGTTACTGGAGGAGACGATTAGTGCTAAGGACGTTGGACGATCGACTATGACCACTACATTGATGTGCTCAACGTTGGACCGGGCTGCTCCAACTCTTCTTATGTTGCACTGTGTATCTAGTGGTAACGATCTATGATTTCTTACTCGCTTGGTGACGAGGATTAAAATCTCTATGTATTATCTTTAATACATAATAAAAGATCATATATTTTCATGGTCGTAACCTCTAAGGCTCACGACCTCCCTGATCGTAAAGATTCTAAGGGTTACTCAAATAGGTACCTGGTCAGACAAAGTCTTGTACCTAGCCTCCGACCAGGTAACTGCTCGTAAAAGGGGATGAACTGATTCCAGATATATTTCTTACCGTGTGATGAATGGAACGCATGCGTGTATTCCATATCACGCGACGTTTCTTTATCCTAAGACACCGACAAACAACCACCATACGGTTGAGTGTCTCACAGACACTCAACCGCAGAGCAGTTGCTACTTCATCAACTATCATCTCGCTCCGACCAGTCGCGACGCTTCACAACAGGCGTCTTCTCCAGAAGTAACTGCCACCTCTTCGAGGGTTATTTAAAGATGAGGCATGGACGGAGCAAGGGGGATCAAGTGGCATCAGATTGAAGCATAGTCATTAGCATCATATTCGTGTTTCAAGCCTGATATTGTAGCATAACGAACATTACTCTCAGTGTAAATAGGATTAGTCCACTGTCTGGTCATAGGCATCCTCTGTAATAGTCAGTTCATATTAATCAAAGAGCAGTCCTATTCTCTCCCCAGAAATCCCGTATCATATTACTCTATTTATTTCGTAAGATCGGCGACTCGATCGTCGACACTTGGCTTCCTCGTTTACATGATAGTTTTTTTTTAATTGTGCGCTAGTGTAGTGTATCCCTTCAATTGTTGCATGGTGGTAACTCGTACATGGAACCTAATCACAACCGAGCTTATGGAGGGCATCGTCGGGCATAGGTGTTTCGTGTCGGCCCGTGGGTGTGACTTTGTACATTTAAAAGAATATATATATATATATATATATATATATATATATATATATATATATATATATATATATATAGAGAGAGAGAGAGAGAGAGAGAGAGAGAGAAATGGTATGGTACTCACGGGAGTATGTACTCCCACCTCTCATAACCACTTAAATCGGTAAGACGATACATCATAATTAATTTGAGCATACTCCAATAGTGATTATAAGATACCCCAAAGTGAGTCCCGTGAAAAAATAATTAAATCCCACTTTTTATAGCAAAAATTGTGTATATACTTCTTTTGTGTATGAAAAAGGGTATATAGCAAAAATAAAGAGCTCCAATGATTTTTTTTCAATCAAGTCGCATTGGAGTATCTTATAATTGATATTTAAGTATATTAAAAGTGATAAAGAAGTATAATATGCTCATTTAAGTGGTATGTTGGAAGTGCAGTATGTACTCTAGAGTACGAAAAAAGATATATATATATATATATATATATATATATATATATATATATATATATATATATATATATATAGAGAGAGAGAGAGAGAGAGAGAGATTGCACTGTAGGTCTCTGAACTCGCGAGGTTGTGCCACTTAGCTCACTAAACTTGTATTTCACTTTATCAGCCCCTGAACTTGCGAGGTTGTGTAACTTAGCTCCATGAACTTACATTTTACTCTCTCAACCCCATAAACTTGCGAGGTTGTGTCACTTAGTTCCCTGAACTTGCGTTGAAACAAAGTTCGTCGGATGCAGTGTTGGCGACTTCGTCCCCTCCGAGTCCGGTGGACTTGTCGCCGCCCCGCTCCGGCTGTGTTCATTGTCCCCGTCAGTGCCGTCACCTCACGCCGATAAAAATGGATTCTTCGGTCCTTGGAACGCACCGTGCTCGTGTGTTTGCCGAAGCTCTACCATCGCAGCTTGTCGCCGCCCTCGCCCTTGCCTTCTCTGAGTCTGCCGTGAGAGAGAGAAGTGCATTTTCAGTGCTAGAGCAGGGGCACAATACTTCTCTCTCTCACGATAATTCGCTATCTCAACCTTTTTTGTTAGCAAACGACCAAATAGAGTTCGTGCAGAGTGAGTAGCCACTGCTCTGGCACTGGGCATGTACTTCTCTCTCCCTCAAGGCCGACTCAGAGGAGACAAGGGCGAGGGTGGCGGCAAGCTGTGACGGTGGAGCTCCGACGAAGACGCGAGCACGGTGTGTTCCTAGGCCCGAAGAATCCATTTTTGTCGATGTGAGGTGACAAGGACGATGAATATGGGCGGAACAGGGCGGTGACGAGTCCATCGTACTTGGAGAGGACGTAGTCGTCGTCATCGCATCTGACGAACTTCACTTCAACGCAAGTTCAAGGAACTAAGTGGCACAACCTCGCAAGTTTAGTGAGCTGAGAAAGTAAAATACAAGTTCAGGGAGCTAAGTAGCACAACCTCGCATGTCCAAGAACCTACAATGCAATTTTCTGATATATATGTGTGTGTGTTTAGTGACACACAATTGCATTGTTATATTTGTATTTGAAAGTTTGTTCAGATGCATGGATTTGTAGTTACTAACAATATATAGTAAACTAGAACCACCTCTTAGTGTGGTGGTGGAGTTGTGAGTGTACAGCTCCACCCACTATGGTTCAAACATTGGTGCTCACCTTTATGCACACGCGAGTGCGCTTCAGTAGGAGTTTTGTGAGGTCACGGGCTTATCTTCAGCCTCCGTCTATCTAGGTGTGTGCTAAATGTGCGCACTCGCATGTGTGTGTGCGCATGTAGTCTGTGCGTCTTCTTGTAATCGAAAAAAAAGTAAAAAGGAGAAGAAAATAAAGAACCTCCTGAAAGTCAATAGTTTTTCAACCTAGTCCCTATACCTCATTTTGGTTTATTAACACCCATGCAAGTCATCCTCAAGCAGCAGCGAACATCAAGGCGAGATGTAGGGAGTAGCATGACATGGATGCTCATCTTTCATAATTAGGCTACAAATTCGTGAGCAAATAAGAAAATGGTGTGGGAGTGAGTGAACACTGACTTTTATGAAAGGTTCTATATTTTCCCTAAAAGAAATTAACATTCAAAGTCCAATTTTAGAGACCATGCTGCTCTAACTACACCTTACATTTTGCAGTTCACTTCAGTCCGTTCCAGGAAAGTACCTATCGACGATTCGATCTTACGAAATAAACAGGTAAAAATGGCTAAGACTTCTTAGAAGAGAATGTGGTTGCTCTTTATTGCATTGAACTAGCTATTACAGGGGTGCCCTTGACAAGACGGTGGACTAACCCTAATTACCCAGAATGTATTGACTGCTATGTTACTGCTTCAGATGAAATCCAAATGCTTGTTGATCTTCCCAATTGAATTGTTTTGGTTGTTCGTCATCCACCTTTAAATAGCTGGCGAAGAGGTGACAGTTACTCTTAGAGAAGATGCTTGTTGGAAGTGACGCGACTTGTCGGGGAGGCAGTTGTCATTTGGTACATTAGTAACTGATCAACGGTTACTGTCAGTGGGAGATAAAACCGCGTAGTGGTTATTGTCAGTGACTCAGGACCATGAAACGTCGTGTGGTTTGGAACAAATAAGACATGTGTTCCATTCATCACACGAGAGAGTTATACTTAGAATCGTGTGTCCAAGTGCCAGTTCAAAGCTTCTACGAGCAGTCATCTGGTAGGGGATTGAGTACAGAACCTCGTCTGACCAGGATACTCATAGTGTAACCTCTGGAGTTCTCACGACCATAGGGGCATTAACCTCAGGTGTTACGACCATGAAGGACATGCAGTCTTCCACTAAATATTAAAATAATATTTAGAGATTGTAATCCTCGTCAGTACCCCTTGGATAGATTTTATTTCTAATAAACAGTGGACTTAAAGATGGGTGGTGGGCTGGTGGTGCGACGAGGAGGCGAGGAATTAGGTTAGGTTTTGCAGCGATAGTCAACAATAGCAACATGTGTGTGTGTGGGGGGGGGGGAGGATGAGCAGGCGACGGGATCGTTAACGGTGATGGTTAGGGTTGAGGAGGGAGTGGGGAAGAGAGGCCAGGGCGTATATAGAAGAGAGGTGATGAGATCCACTTGATCATGGTACGTAGCTTACAATTTGAGTGTGACTAGAGATAGAAAAAATAGATATAGCTAGCCTAACACCCCCAAACTATGGCGCCGCTTTAGGGTTTGTTTGGGACGACTTCCACTTTGGTTTTTCGCTCGGAAAAGCCAGAAGCCGTTTTGAACATGGGAAAGCCGGAAGCCACCCTGGAGCAGCTTCACACGGCTCCGACAAGATAGGGTTCCGAGTTTACTCCTAGAGTTCGGAGTTATTTACCCGCCTCATCACGTATATAACCCAGAACCCCACCCCTCAAGCGCCTCCCACCACCGGCCCCCGAACCCTAGCGCTTCGGTCTCCGCCAGCCTGCCCGTGCTGCTGCGCACCTCCGCCCGCCCGCACCGCCTCCTCCTCCCACGCCGCCGCCGTCCCCGACCTCTCTCCTTCTCCCTTGACGCCTCCCACGCTGTCGCCACCGCCCTAACCTCCCTCCTTTTCCCGCACTGACCTCCCTCCTTCTCCCTTCTCCTCCTGGGTCCTTCTCCCTCCTCCTCCCGCGCCACTGCCTCGGTCTTTGTGGCCCCTCCTCCCTCCTCCTCCCGTCGTGGCGCCGCCGCCCCGACCTCCTCCTCCCACACCGCCGTCCTCCCCTAACACCACCTCGGTCTCCGCCGCCGCTGCCATCCTCACCCCCGACGCCACCCCCACCGTCCTCCTCCTCCGTCGTCCTCCTCCCTTGTCATTAATTGTGGTTAACTGAGGTTAATTACCATTAGCTATCATTAATTGTGATTAGTTGCCGTTAATTATGGTTAATTGCGATTAATTGTCACTAGTTGTCGTTGATTATGGTCTAGAAAGTCTACCTAAAACTTAGACTGTCAAACATCAAATATATTCAGCGAAGCCGTTCAGTCTAATTTGAAACTGCTTTTAAGGAAAGTTGTTGTCATACTAAATAGGGGGATTCTAGGATTTGACCTCATGAGATAGATGGATTTCAGATTTTGCCCCTCTATGTGTCTATGAAATCCATCTATTCAATAGAGCAAATACTGAATTATTCCTACTAAACATGCCCTCGGTATTCAGACTTCACTGCTTGGCTTCAGGCCTCGGGGCCAGCTAAACCGAACCGGCCAACCACTCCAGTACAAGGCCCACGTTGACGTATGGTCACCTGTCACAAGTACCAAGTCACAACCACAGTAAGGTAAGCATCATCGTCAATTGTTTGTCTTCCGACGAGTCGATGACAACTGAGAACTCGCATGGCAATACGGCACTCTTTTTGGAGGCGCGATGCGACGGTTTCGGATGGCGTCCGGCCTTGTGATCATTGTTGAATTAAAGCTACGGCAACCGAGGACGCGATCTCCCGGCGCGTCGGCGGTCGACCTTGCTACCCTCTCGCGCGGCGGCTCAGGCGACGAGCCGTGCGCGAGCGCCAATCCTGATCGACTCTGCGCGCGTGCATCTGCTACTACACCGGCCTCTGCCCGAACATTGCGTGCGCGCCACCCGTGCCATGCATGGCGCGGTTTTGAGACGCCCGCGAGCTGCAGAGTGCAGCATGCGTGATCTTTATCACCTACGCTAGAGAGGAGATCTTTTAAAATAGAGAGGAGATCGATACGTGTGTAACGTGCATTGACGGGAAATGAGATGGGTTGCCAGAAAGTGTGATCTTTCTTGGTTTAGATCAATCAAAATTAGAGGCCTGCGATCGATTTGGATTGGTGAGGCAGTCGTTCGAGGCGCCAATTACATCCATATGACAGAGAAAGATCGATCGATGAAGCTAGCTAGGGATGAAGCCAAGTTAGCCAGTACTACTGTAAAATTAACGCACTACAAGCACTAATCCTCCCATGCGCGCGCGCATGACGACACAGCGAAAGCTCGCTTTTCGACCCTAAGGATTTCGGATCAAGCGCGGGTAGTTAGGTTGACCCTTTTGCTTCACTTGGTAAAAGAGAGCCTCCATTAACAAGGACAGCAAACTACACTCGAGCGTTTGACAACACAATAGTTTCCTGTCTCTATGTTTCTTCCCAATTTCATCCTAAATTGGCAGGTTATTAAATTTTCTTGTGAATTAAATTAATGTTACCGCTCAATTCCATATCTGCCGACAAGTTGAAGACATGTTGCCGGTCAGAAAATGAAATACTCCTTCCCTAAAAAAAAAAAGAAGAATGAAGAAATACTCCTTAGCACAAGTGCTCAGTGTTCAAAGCACATCGATCTATAAATTAAGCATAAGTATTGTCGTAGGGGTGACTCACCGTCCCAACGGCCAGATGAAGAGTCGGAAGTTAGCCCCTTCACATCATGCGAAGGGTTGCAAAAGAGCCATCACCTCGATGCCTCGGTCAATCGGTCCACCACCTTAGCCTTTGCCCGAAGGAGTCCTCGGCCCTAAAGGGTCTTGGGATAGGTTAGGGGTGGAGGGGGGTCATTGTTGAGAATAATAGCATTTTTCGAATTACTTTAATCCAGAAATATAGTAGATAAAACATGATGAATATTCTAGCCACTTTCATAAAGCAAGTAAGCAAGAACACTATAGACATACTAATATCCGCATTTAACGAAACTAGCATATCTATCACGGTGTTCAAGGTAACAACTAGTAATATTACTAACCAAGAAGTACATATGAAATAGACATACCCGGATCCTGTGGTAGGAGCAGCAGTAGTAGAAGAAGCGGCGGTGGAGTCTTTGTGAGATCGCCGTTTGTCATGGCGTAGTGGTAAGTAGTCGTGCGATGGACGCCGCGGTAGTAGTCGATGCGGTTGTAGGCGAGCGCAGAGTCGAATGGAGAGGAAGAGCGTGAGCGCCGCGCGAACGCTCCCAAAACCTTATTCGCCCTTGCTCGCAAGCCTTCAGGACGAGGGTTCGGAGGCCTGCTCTCCGGCGGCGATCAGACACGCGCTTGCCGGATGGAGATCGCCGAGACAAACAACAAAGAACCGTGGTGTCTTTCGTGGAGAGAATTGGAGAACTTGACTGCTTCGGATAATGACTATATATAACAACGGACGAAACACCACCATCACTCACTAGTAACAGCAATTGCATCGCCTAGTCAAGAGGCGAAACGGTCACCATTATTCACTAGTAACGGCACTGCATCGCTTAGTCAAGAGGCGAAACGGTCGCCATTACTCACTAGTAACAAAGAACCGCTATCGCCACCATTATTTGAATCGCACCGTTATTTCAATTTGCAAAAATGAAGAGACCGAAGCGATCGCAATTATTGCCAACCGTTTATTGCGAGTCGGTGCGTTTCGATTTTCGAATAGATAAATAAAAACGCGCACGCACCCGACACTCCTGTGTCGCTACAAGACACGCACACGCACCGCACCGCGACGGACGCAAGACGCACGGCACGGCACGGCTCGGCTCGGCTCGGCTCGGCTCGCAGACGGCGGCGAGGCGAGGCGGCGAAGCGCAGCGTGTATTGGCTCTCTCCAATTCCACAAGAGGACTCCCACGTTCCACCTTATAAATTGGTGTAACTACCCTTTAACTCTCCATGTGGGACTAAAAAGGTTTAGCACATGCACATGAGCCTTTGGGATTTTCCAGGATTTAATTAGAATTAAAGTTTGGGCCTAGCCCATATTAAATCCAACAATCCCCCACCAGATCCCAAGGGCACATGTCAAATTCCTTGATCCACAGTATTGTTTTAATATATCAGTGTTTCGATGGAGACCGGTTAAGGTTGAACATCCATCTAGAACAGAAGCTACACTTATCCACAACTGCACAATGGACTAAGCCTTGAATTGGCGGTTTGTGTGAATAAGTTTCACTTAAGTCCTTAATCGATACTAGGTCGCCAGCATCCCCGCGGTTGGAGCATATAAGTCATACTCTGGCCTATTCATGAGCTTCCTAGAGATTACCCTATCTCATAGACTGTGACTAGCAGTCGGGCTCATATAGGTGTGTTCTTTCAAGACTGCTCTGTAGGACAGCATCTTTGCTTAAATAAGCCACAGAACACATTAAGATAAAATCAACCTACCATACAGATTTAGGAGAGAATTGCATCTCCAATGGAGTGGGTCTATAAAGGTACTCTCCTCCCAGTTAACCAAAAGCTTGTTTCGCCAATCCTACTTCACGGGATCTCCGATCATATAGGATGGGTTACCACTATGGTATAACTCACGTGGGTCTCAAACCCATCTCCTTGATGCATTGTCTATCACATTCGTGATAAACCCTTTGTGAAGGGATCTCGCGATTCTTAGTTGTTTGGATATAATCCAAAGCTATTACTCGGAGTTTCTCATTTTCCGATGCACTTGATCTTCTCTTCACATGTCTTGATGATTTCATATTATCCTTAGAACTGTTCACCTTGACGATCACGACCGATTGTCACGATTCATCGTAATAGCTGCACGGTTTATCAACCACCGGCAGTCCATCAAGAGCTCACGAAGCCATTCGGCTTCAACGAAGGCGATATCTAATGCCGTGAGTTACGCTTCCATTGTTGACCTCGTTAAGATGGTGCGCTTGCAAGACTTCCATGAAAGCAGCGCCACCTCCAAGTGTGAAGACATATCCACTTGTGGCCTTAATCTCATCAAAGATCGATATCGGTTTGAATCACTATAACCCTCTAGTACCCTAGGTACCCGGTATAGTGAATGCCATAACTCATATTACCCTTTAGATAGCGCATTACCCTCTCAAGAGCATGCCAATGATCATCTCCGGATTAGAAACAAACCGGCTTAGTTTGCTCACAACAAACGAGATGTCGTGCCCGTACCGCTTAGCTAAATACATAAGTGAACCAATTATCCGAGAATATCTCAATTGGTCTCGGCTATTCTCCGATTCTTCCTAAGCAACACGCTAGGATCATAAGGTGTTGGAGAAGGTTTGCGATCGCTATAACCAAAACGACTCGAACCTTTTCCACATAATGAGATTGCAACAATGTAATCCCACCATCATCACCTCTCAACGACTTGATGTTCAAGATAACATCACTACTCCCAAATCTTTCATCTCAAAATTCGAGACAAGAAATCCTTGACCTCCTTAATCACATTAAGGTTGGTCCCAAAGATCGATATGTCATCAACATACGGACATAGAATGACTCCTCGCCCCACCATGGCGATAATACACACATCCGTCGACTTCATTTACAATAAAGCTGCAGATGTTAAGGTCTGTCGAATTTTTCATGCCACCGCTTAGGTGCTTGTTTAAGACCATACAAAGATTTCAACAACTTGCACACCTTTCCTTCTTGACCATTTACTACAAATCCATCTAGCTGTTCCATGTAAATTTCCTCGTCCAACTCTCCATTTAGAAAAGCCGTCTTAACATCCATTTGATGAATGAGAAGACCGTGTGAGGCAGCCAGAGATAGTAGTACTCGAATAGTGGTCAATCTAGCCACATGTGAATAAGTATCAAAGAAATCTTCGCCTTCCTTTTGGGTATAACCCTTGGCCACAAGTCGTGCCTTATACTTCTCGATAGTACCATCAGGCCTAAGCTTCTTTTTGAACACCCACTTACATCCTACAGGTTTACAACCATAAGGACGCTCAGTGATCTCCCAAGTTCAATTAGAGATAATGGAATCCATTTCACTGGATGCTTCCTTCCAAGATTCGCATCCGGAGAAGCATATGCTTTAAATGGTACTTGGAGTATCATCCACAAGGTACACAATGAAATCGAACCAAAAGACTTTGCAGTCCTTTGTCTTTTACTCTTCCTCGAGTTTCATTGTCTTCCTCCTCGGAATTTGATCAGGGTTTGCTCAAAATATTCCATTGGAATGGCAGTTCAGAGTTGTATCGGGCTCGACTCGATAAACTAGGCATATCTTTCATCGGAAAAATATCCTCAAAGAAAGTAGCATCTCGGACTCCATAATTGTACCGACATGCACGCCAGTACTCAGATTTCACCACTAAAAATCTATATCCAACGCTATGGTGAGCATAGCCTAAAAAGACGCAATCCACGGTTTTGGTCCAAGCTTACGCTTTTGGAGATTGGCACGTTGACTTTCGCCAAACAACCCCAAGTGCGCAAGTATGAAAGTGATAGTCTTTTCTTCTCCCATTGTTCAAATGGAGTTATCTCTTTATTCTTTGTGGGAACCCTATTTAGGACATGACATGAAGTCAATATAGCCTCCCCACCATGCCTTGGAAAGACCCGATGTGTCTAACATGGCGTTAACCAAATCGATTAGAGTACGGTTCTTTCTTTCGGCAATCCCATTTGACTGGGTGAATAGGAGGCGTCCTCTCATGGATTATACCATGTTCCTCACAGAATAAATTGAACTCATTAGAAAAGTACTACGCCACGATCGGACCTAACCCTTTGATTTTCTTTTCAAGTTGGTTCTCAACACGCCTTATAGATTTTAAAGTAGTGAAAAGCTTCATCTTTAGTTTTTAAAAGATACACATAGCGTAACCTAGTGGAATCATCAATCAAAGTCATGAAATATCTCTTACCACCTTTTGTCAACACACCATTCATCTCACACGATCTGAATGTATGAGTTCTAATGGTGCCAAGTTTCTTACCTCCGCGGCCTTGTGAGGCTTACGAGGTCGCTTTGATTGCACACAAACTTGACATTTAGAACCTTTGGCAAGGGTGAATTTGGGATTAACTCTAAAGCGGCTAACGCGTCATGCAACCAAAATTTATGTGACAAAGTCGTGAATGCCAAATAGTAGTCTCATTACCACTGAAAATATGATTCACAACATTATTACACAAATCGAAAGAGATAGGCGGAACAAGCCTCCGCACACATAGCCTTTACCAACAAATTGTCCACATTTGGACATTACAAATTTATTGGACTCAAATACGATCTAAAGCCATCTCTACACGAAGAGATCCGCTCACGAGATTCTTATTGATGGATGGCACATGATGCACGTTCTTGATTGCACAATCTTTCCGAAGTAAACTTGGATCGACCGTGCCAACACCATGAACAGTGGCATGTGACCCGCTCCCATTAGAACGGTGAATCCCGAGTGACTGGTAAGAAGAAAACAATGAAATATCAGCACACACATGTATATTAGCACGGTGTCTATCCACCAATCGGTAGATTGACATACGGAAAAAATAGTAGGTAAATTACCATACCCTGAAGTTCCCGTCTCAGTAGTACCAACAACAATATTGGCAGACTTGGAATTCTGCCCTTGCTGATTCTTCACACCCTTGCGTTGACTGCAATCCTTGGCCCAATGACCAGATTCGCCACACACAAAGCAAAGACCATCCTTTGTGTTCTTCTTCTTCTTTTAAAGCTTGTTGTTTGTGCAGTCTTGTTTTTGCCTTTGAACTTTTGAGCTTGGCCATTCTTTTCTCGCACCACATTGGCACTAGAATGTCCTCATTTCCTCTAGTGTGTGTATCTTTTGCCCTTGCCTTTTCTTCAACATCAAGAGACCCAATGAGATTTTCCACAGAAAACTCTTGTCTCTTGTGTTTCGAGAAGTAGCAAAATTCCTCCACGAAGGAGGAAGCTTGGCAATAATGCCTCCGCGACAAACTTGTCCGTAACACACACTTGAAATGCTCAAGTTCTTTGGCCATGGATTGTATCTCATGAGCTCGCTCAACTACTGAACGGCCATCAACCATTCTATAGTCATGGTATTGCTCCATGAGATACAGTTCATCGCTCGCATCCAAACCCCAAACTTGGCCTCGAGTGCATCCCACATATCTTTCCCATTTGTAATCACCATGTATGCATCAACTAACTTCTCACCAAGAACGCCGATCACGGCACCTTTAAAAGGTTATCGCACCTCAACGCTTGCTCTGCTCAGAGTAAGTGTTCCTTCAGCTTGCCTTTTGCCACATGAAAACGTTCATGGCGATTAGCCAAAGCACCATCTTGGTGCGCCACCTCTTATAATTCGCACCATCGAATTGAGAGGGCTTAAGCGCAAAGAAGAAAGCGATTGTTGAAAAATGCCTATTACAATAAGGTTTTTGGATTGTTGAGAATAATAGCATTTTTCAATTACTTTAATCGAAATATAGTAGATAAAACATGATGAATATTCTAGCCACTTTCATAAAGCAAGTAAGCAAGAACACTATAGACATACTAATATCCGATGAACGAAACTAGCATATCTATCACGGTGTTCAAGCTAACAACTAGTAATATTACTAACCAAGAAGTACATATGAAATAGACATACCCGGATCCGTGGTAGGAGCAGCAGAGTAGAAGAAGCGGCGGTGAGTCTTTGTGAGATCGCCGTTTGTCATGGCGTAGTGGTAAGTAGTCGTGCGATGGACGTCGCGTAGTAGTCGATGCGGTTGTAGGCGTAGAGAGTCGAATGGAGAGGAAGCGCGGCGCCGCGCGAACGCTCCCAAAACCTTATTCGCCCTTGCTCGTGCAAGCCTTCAAGGACGAGGGTTCCGAGGCTGCTCTCCGGTCGCGATCAGACACGCGCCTTGCCGGATGGAGATCGCGGAGACAACAACAAAGAAGCGTGGTGTCTTTCGTGGAGAGAATTGGAGAACTTGACTGCTTCGGATAATGACTATATATAACAACCAGACCAGAAACAACCACCATCACTCACTAGTAACGGCGGCCGTTCTCGCCTAGTCAAGAGGCCGAAACGGTCACCATTATTCACTAGTAAAGCGGCCGTTCTCGCCTAGTCAAGAGGCGAAACGGTCGCCATTACTCACTAGTAACAAAGAACCGCATCGCCACCATTATTTGAATCGGTGCATCGTTCTTTCAATTTGCAAAAATGAAGAGACCAGAAACAGTCGCAATTATTGCCAACCGTTTATTGCGAGTCGGTGCGTTTCGATTTTCGAATAGATAAAGAAAAACGCGCGCACACGCACACGAACACGCACGGCACGGCACGGCACGGCACGGCACGGCACGGCTCGGCTCGGCGAGGGAGCGCGCGCGTGTATTGGCTCTCTCCAATTCCACAAGAGGACTCCCACGTTCCACCTTATAAATTGGTGTAACTACCCTTTAACTCTCCATGTGGGACTAAAAAGGTTTAGCACATGCACATGAGCCTTTGGGATTTTCCAGGATTTAATTAGAATTAAAGTTTGGGCCTAGCCCATATTAAATCCAACAGTCATGGCCCCGTATAGATCAAGGGAGGTGACGTGGTGCCTCATCATCGCTCGGGAGACTCCCATCGACGATGAGGGTCATGAGCAACCTATCCATCGCTTCCGATTGCCCAAACTCGCTTGAAAACAACACATCCTTCGAGGCTCCCATAGCGCCCCTGCTCCACTTGGTCATGACGGGCAAAACGAAGCAAACCGGGGATGAAGCAAAGACGCACGCACACACACCAAGCTGGGAAGCAACACTGTGAACTTAGAAAGAGGTGTGTACAGTTATGTCAGAGACACATATATGCACGTTTTGTATTTGGTACCACGCGTAGTCAAGCATGGTATAAAGAGTCCTTAGTCGATAAGACAACGCACAGATGTCTATGTGAGATTAATCGACTAGAAGATGATCGTGACTTGATCTGATCGTAATAGACCTTCCGACTAGAGATACATTAGATGGCTATTAGAAATATTATTATCTATAATTAATATTATTAATAAGTAGCTTTATAAATAGATGATTATTCAATCCTCGTCAAAGTCTCAGAGAATGATTTGAAGCAGAGAAATAAAGTATGTTTTTCCCGTCGACCGAGATTTATCAACGTAGTTGTGTGCCCCATCGCTGTCCTTGCATGTTTTTCCTTGGTAATCCATGCTCATCAATTCAGTAGTTCGATCTTGCAACTCTCAAAAGATGGAATGTCAGATCTCTGGATCACTGTATGCCAACCAAATCTGTCCCACGCGATGGTACGATTACTGTGCCTTGCTGCATTTTTCTGTGTAGTTGCACTGACCTAATGCCACCGCTATATAGCTTTCTCAAGGACAGAGGAGCAGTTAGAAGTTTACAACATAGACATGTTTTTTGTTCGATAAGGGTTTGTGGATTGTGGTGTCTTGAGTTCATGACGTCGGCAGCATTGCGCAAACTCACGTTGAGTGGAACATTTTAATTAAAATGGTGCGGAGAAAAGGTCGGGTTATCATCTGAGAAACATATCTAGTGCTAATGAGTAATTGAGTACTAAGATGATAATATCAATCTTGACTGTTGGATCATACAGGGTGTTTAATGCATGATATTGGAGGTGGGAGCATGCAGTGTGTTTAATGAAGGTGCATTAATGAAGGCGCATTGAATGTGAGAGCATGTAGGGTGATTAAATGGTTTAGAGGTAGGAACCCGCATTAATCTTAGCTGTTCAATTCAGATCCAACGGTCAAGATTGACATTAGCACCTTAGCACTCAATTAGGTTGCTCCCAGTAGGTGGTTTCTTACTACAGTTTCTTATTGCATGAAAGTCATTTAGATACCACCTTCCCAATGCATGGTATCATAAAGTGTTGTATCTTAAGCCTTTGATATAGGGTCTTTACTAGTATTTTTACCTAGGATACTGTGTATGAGTAGTATCTAAATAAGATACCAGTCTGCTCTCTCTCTTTCTTAATTACAATGTCACATCAAACTTTTATCTATGCGACAGCCTTAAGATACTTACCAAGATGAAGCATTAGGAGCAGCCTTAGCACTAGATATGTTCCTATACGTGTGTGTGCCCCCATTCATATCAAGTGTCTACCTCTAGTTGTGTGTGTGTGTTTCCATTCATATCAAGTGTCTCCCTCTAGTAGGGACTAACTAGTGATCACCGAGCCCAGTATTTGTGTGTGTGGGGAACATCCACTATGTTTAGGACATGGATGTACGGAGGAGGAAGTCGGACTCTCAAGTCACGTCCTTGATCGTCGACGCACGCACGCGCGCACGCAGCACTGTCGCAGACAGACGTTAGGTGCACCAACACCTGGTCCATCCAGCGGCTTAAGGAATACCCCAGTGTCGGTCACTCGTGAGATACCTTTGGTTCCCTCTTTGTCTTATCCCGGCCCTTCTAGAGAAAACGGGCTTCGACCACGATGACAGCGCATGCTTCATGGACAATCCATACAAGACCATTTTAATCTCGTGATATGGCATGATAGATTAACTATTTTTCTATGGTCATACTGGTCGTCTCGTGATATGGCATGATAGATTTACTACTATCTTTCTATGGTGATACGTCATGATTTGAAAAAGGGTCTAAGTAAGCTCTAAAGATAAGTAAATCTCATGGGATTTAGTTCCTATGGACTTGGGTGCGTGCTCCATTAGCTAGTCTTTTTTTTATATATATATAATAACTTTTATTAGCTAGTTGTGTTAAAGCTAATGATTAATTAAGGTACTGCAAACACCTGAACATTTTTAAAACGAGAAAAACCTGCACGGAGGTACGAACTATTGGCCTGTTTAGACTCGGATCCTATCCGTGTGTAAACAATCAACAGGCCCAACCAAAAGGCCCAAAGTTGCATCGTTCGTTGCTGCCCTGCAGCACGTTCCACCGAGCCAATTCCAGCCGGCCGCGTCGCGGTGCCCAGTTGGTTGCCCACGACCACAAGTCGTGACTCGTGCGCGCAGCCTGCCCTCCGAGCCACAGGCAGCGCCCGGCCCGAACCCCACCCGCGCGCTGCCGCGGTGCTTCTGACGGGGGTAAACTTCGCGTACCGTGTGGTTCTCCGGTGCCTAGAATAACGGAACGAACAGAGACTCGCGAACAGAGTAGCAAAGCGAAACGGCGCGCGGCACGTTTTAATATTCTGATGGGTGTATATATATATATCCGTCTTCTCCCGACTCATTTGGATACAATACTACGGTCCACGTAACGTTACACGATGTTATGTCACCGGCCATGACAACAATTCCATTTACATCTCTCGCTCCCTTGTTCCCTTCTACACAAGAGTACATTACATACGTTACAAGTACTATACAGCAGGTACACGTAGCCAAACCAAATCATAAACCAGACATCTAAGGTACACACGAGACACGATGGCACGATGCGCCATCCACGTTTTCCCACGTTAGAGCTTAAAACCCTTCGCATGCATGTCTTCACCCGAATATGTAGCTGCTCTCCACGGCCTTGAACACCGTGGGCTCCTCGTCCATCACCTTCACCACCTCCGCCGCCGCGTGCACGTACACCACCCAGTCGCCGTCCCCGCGCGCGCTCGGCATCGGCATGACGTACCCGGCGCTGCCGGGCCACGGGAAGTGGTACGACGCGAACGCCGGCCGGCCCCACCCGAAGTCGACCTCGCCAACTGGGAACCTCATCCCCGACGACACGACGCATGCCGTCGCGTCAACACCATCGCCGCCGCCTAGGTAAGCCCTAGCCACCGTGGGCTCGGGCCGCAGCGCCTCGACCCAGTCGACGAGCCCCCGGAAGTGATCGCCGGTCGCGGCCTCCACCACCCACCGGTGGACGTCGTCGGCCACGTCGGCGAGGGCCATGTCACGCAAGTCGGCGGAGCCTATGACGCCGTATGGTATGGTCAGCACGTTGCCGAAGTAGGCCTTCATGGCGCCGTCCGGGAACAGGCGAGTGCGCCCGTCCACGACCACGCCCATGCAGCACAAACGTTGACGCGGGGAGGCCGCCCTGGCGTGGAGCTGCCACAGGTGGGCTGTGAACGCCTCCAGCTTCGTGCGCCCGGGCCCAGCCGAGGCCTGCAGCGCGGCGACGTCGGCGGCGGCCACGCGGTAAATACGGTTGAAAGCGGTGGCTGCCGTGGCTGGCGGGGCCGGCGCGCAGCTGACAGGGACGAAGAGGCGGTCGGCGAGGGTGTCAGTGCAGAGCGAAGGTGGGCTGCTCGGCGCGAGGAAAGAGCGGTGAAAGGATGGGGCCAGCGAAGCGGAGCTGCCTTGGGCGGTCTCCGCCCACGCAACGAGGAACATGTTGAAGGAGTAGGCGTCGCAGACACGGTGGTCGATGGTACACCCGACGACGGTGCCGCCGCACTTGAACCTGGTCACCTGCGTGCGTGTGCCACGCAGTGGCACAGTTGGGAACTTATGATAAAAGCTAGGAGAATCGAATAATTTTGCATGTTTTATGTGGAAATTATAATTACCACAATACTTATGCTTATAAAGATTGAGTTACATCTACCTTAGCTATCTCTGTACATGTCAAATCTTGTGTTCAAGCGTATATGGAGGATGGTACGGATGAAGCACGATAGTCGCCTACCAAACTGAAAAATTTCAGTGTCACAGTGGTAATAAACTAAAGAACGTTGGTATGCCAGGTGTTTCATGACCGTGTTTTATACATAGCCTGCCGATTACGCAAGAAAAATGTAGTTAATTGGAGGTAGCTAAATAGGATTGAAGAAGGTGACTGCCACGTTGAATATATTGCTCCAAGAAAGCAGTGAAAGATGCCCCCTTCCTTTTTTATCAGGTGAACTTTGGGCTGGAGATGTATCTGTCCGTATTGGTGAGATACAATTTTATAACCATACGTGGTTGGTAACCTGGCGGCCGTGCACTACAAATGCTAGAGACAACAAACTTCTCATTTCTTTTCATGGAGATGTACGCCCGCTTTTTCGTTTTTGGGACACTTTTTCACACACAGTGATGCAGTAAATGGAGGAAAAGTTATAGCATACGTTCTCCACATATAAAAAATGGTGTTTGATTCGTTCCACAATCCACGACAGTCGTGATTGAGTTTTATGCACAGACTAATTCACTTCAAAAGCTTAAGCTGATAAGTAAACATAGAGCAATATACTTCATCACTACTCGTACTTTAATGTCAACTAAGCAGTCATCTGAGTCCATGGTCGAAGTGTAAGATTTCCAAGTTAATTTGTGTGTTATTGCAATCGTGCATGCATTTGAATTTTGAGACCTTAACGATTAATTACAAGTTTGATTATTTTCTTTTTGCTTACTTTCGTGCCTTTATTTTAAAGAAAAAAGAATGTAGTGCGCGCGTATATGATCCGAACCTGCACGCACATGACCCCGGCCTTCTTCTTGGGCACCAGCTTCTCAACGCTCTCATCCGGCAGGCCGAGCCGCACCGCCCGCAGCTCGGTGCCGTCCGCACTCGCCTCCGCAAAGTCCACCCCGCGGCCGCTGCACAGCAGCTCCGGCTCGCCCGCGGCGTTGGCCACGACCTCCCCCGCGAGCGGGTAGTACGCCACCAGCACCTTCGCCAGCGCCGCCTTCAGGGTCGCGGCCGGTTGGCTACCCGCCGCGTCGACGTAGCAGAAGAAGACGCCGACGTCCATGGGCGGCAGGATGAGGTCGAGGTTGGACAGCGGCAGGCGGTGCTCCTGCAGCGGCAGGGCCGGCGCCACCGTCGAGGCGGACATGACCGTCGCCTCGTAGCCGCAGCCGTCTCCGCCTTTGGCGTACGTGATGGCCTCCTTAACCATATCGTGCAGTGGTACGCGTGTGCGTGAGCGCACGGGGTGTGAGTCCGTGTGCGTGTGTATGCGACTGAGAGGGAGAGATCTAGCGGAACTTGGTTTTGAACAGCAGAGCAGAGTGCAGATGGCCAGAGGCGAGCTAGGGCGGCTTTATAAAGGAGGTGTGGGGATAAAAAAAAAACACTCCCGACATGGTTACAAGACAGACACGGTTTGAATTGGTAGTCTCCTTGAGCATCTACATTGTTTTTTAACTTGTTACTAAGAAGAGTGACTCAATCTAATAAAAAAAATAAATCTTTCAATTAGATTATTTCGTAAGCTTGTATCTAAGATTTTAATTGCTACTAACAAAACAAGTTTTTAGGTAATAAGCAAGTCTCCAATAGTTATTTTGTTATTTCTTGTGTCTTGGTATTAATAACTTGTTTGTTTCTTCATCTAGAAACAAGTTCACTTTCTCTCCTCACCATCTCTCCTCTACACCATCTAAATGCTGATGTGTCCGTTCTTTAGTAACAAGTGACATGGATTATTGTAAATGCTCTTAAATTAAACTTTGACTATTGATTTCTTCTACGACATACTGTTAATAACTATAAAACCATAATCATATGAAAATACTTTTAAATATGAATATATTGGATTTTTCAAAACATAAGTTATTTTTGCGTGGTTCCTCTAGGCCTTTTAAGTCTCAAAAGTAATAAGGTTAAGTCGAAAAAGTTTGATCATACTCATTTTACAACAAATTACATCATCTGTATATGTAGAATTATCATTTATCATACCAATGTAGCGAAGACCTTGTAAGGAAAGTCGTCGAACATAGTACTGCAGCTACATATAGCAACAGGCTTGTACTGGAGCACCATGCAGGCATGCACCATAAGCTAGATCTGACCAACACATCAATCGGACCAAGATATATTCGGCTACCAGCAGATCGAGCGAATCTCGTTAACAATCATCGGTTGGCATGCAGGCAAGGCACGATGCTTAATTAATAGATTAATATGTCACACATCCGTAGGCTTCCGGTATATGGAACCAGTAGCTAGCGCTGTTTTACATGCTTGCAGCGACCATAAAAGAAAGTCCGTGAAAACATGCATGGGGCCATAGGAGTTAATTAGCATACCCTTTAGTGGCTTGTTCTTGTTAAAACATAAGAAATTCGTATGATTTTTCAAGGAATTAAAGTAAAACATATATTATTCCAATTGGATGACTTTAGCAGCTAGCGAAGTTCATGCTATCCAAACAATCGATCACTTGCTTCCCAAACCTAACAACAAAAAAAAGAACAGAATCTTCACTACTCCGGGATTCGGTTAATTGGTTTTCATGGACGGCACGGCCATTTTCATTCCTCCCTAGAAGATCAGAGTTAATTACTAGTACTGGTAGCTTTGCAATACATATCATAATACTCGACACAAAGTATATAGTTTACACAGTGATGCTCGAACGAATCTCTAGTAAACACATGTATGGAAACCAGCACTAAGACCTTGTTTGGTTAAACCAATATCTCTACTTATCCACATAGATAGACTGGGGTTTTAGTTCAAATTTTCGGTTCATCCACGTAGATTTTGGCCAAAAATAGGTTTCCAAACAAGCCCTAAAACGGTAAAGCACGTACATTTGTTCACCAGGAAATCTTCCTCTTTTTAAAAACGGCCGGGGGGCGGGTAAGCTAGCCAGCTAGAGTCTGTCAAAACAAAGCTGAGAGTTGAAAGCTGAGGTAGAATTAACAAACAGCCTCAGAACTCATCTTGAGATACTCTCATTAGTTACAACAAAGGGGCATATACAAAATCAGTCAGACCATCTTCTTTAAATTTAAAAGATATGGTACTAGCTAGATGATAGCAAGTACATATCACGCAAAAATTAGGTTCGGTTGGGCACAGGAAAAAGGCTCACTGCCCACACGCTGTTTTTAACGCCAAGGATCGATGGTCAGAGCTGTTATAAGTTGGGGCACATACATACTTCAGCGTGTGTATACATATATGAACTGAAGCTCGAACAATAGAAAATTAGATTAAAATACCAACGGAGCAATAGCTAGGTTTGGTTAAATGGTCAACATTGACTAGCTACACTAGTACTTCGCAATGTCGATCATGAGAGTGAATTAATGCTCATGTTAGCACTTGAAATGTGTGAAAAATTATTTAAACTAAGGCCATTTCGATGATACGATGGAATTATATGTGAATATACTGAGAGAAGAGGGTGGTACAATAGATTTTTTTTTTAAAAAAAATAATACATTTTAAAAAATAGAATTACAAAGATAAATGCCCGTTTAATATAATTACAAAATGGATTTCCGTCGCCAGTTGGATTGGCTCTGTCGCCATTTGGACTGGCTTTGAAATAGACGCCAATCGCTATTTGGAATGGCGACAGAGACCCCGCAGCTTGCTGTCGCCATTCCATGCTGGGCTATAAAAGGGCAAAAAATTCAGCCAAAATTCACTTTCATTCTGGAAAAAAGAAAGAGGGGAGGGAGAGGGGGAGAGAGGGAGGAGCAGATCCAGTCGTCCACGTTGCAGGTATTTTTTTTGTAACTTTGCATTTAAATTCAAAACCCAGGTAGATTAGCAAATATAACTCGTAGGTCCGTAATTTAATGGATTAGATAGTTTTAGTTATATAGTTATGTAGTGTACTTCGTTGTAGTGCATCTTTATCAATGTGTGTAGTTTAATTTTAGATATGTGGTTAGTCGTGTAGATATTTTTTATGGTGCAATGATTGAACGGATTATATAGTTTAAGATGTATGGTTATGTGGTGTAGTTCATTGTAGTATACATCTTTATCGGTGTGTGTAGTTTAGTTTTAGATATGTGGTTAGTCGTGTAGATATTTTTTTTAGGGAAATTTTTGTTTTTGCCACACAAAATATGTGCAAATTCGGTTCTACCATCGGAATTTTAACCATTCCATTTTTGTCATTCTTTTGTCATTGTACTTTTCATTTTTACCACCCCGTCCAAGTCAACGGGGTTTGACCATCAAGAAATACAGGGAAAACTAAAAAATGGCAGAAAATCGTAGAAAACCTAGAAAACACAATAAAATAGAGAAAAAAAATTAGCAAAAACTGATAATTTTGTGTATTTCTAAACAGTCAAATCCCCTTGACTTGACGAAAAATTGAACGGAGTGGCAAAAACGAAATGTACACTGACAGAAGAATGACAAAAACAAAATGGTTAAATTTTGGATGACAGAACCGAATTTGCACATATTTTGAGTGGTAGGAACAAAATTTTCCCTATTTTTTATGGTGGAGTAATTGAACGTATTAGATAGTTTTAGATGTATGGTTATGTAGTGTAGTTCATTGTAGTACAACTTTTTAGGTGTGTGTAGATTATTTCAAGATATGTGGTTAGTCGTTTAGATATTTTTTATAGTCCAGTAATTGAATAGATTAGATAGTTTTACATGTATGGTTTTGTAGTGTAGTTCATTGTAGTGCATCTTTTTAGGTGTTTGTAGTTTAGTTCAAGATGTGTGGTTAGTTGTATAGATATTTTTTATGATGCAATAATTGAATGGACTACATAATTTTAGATGTGCTATTTTGTAGTGTGGTTTAGTTCAGGATATGTTGTTAATGATTTTTCTTAAAATTATACATTTTTAATATAATTACAAAAATAATTTGATGTTTCATAAAAGTGTGCTTAATATTGTTTATTTTTTTTTATGTTTCTTGTTATTAATAATGTACGCATCGAATTGACCACACTCTGTCATGCCTCCTTTTAAGATCGAAATAACAACTTGGACCAGCTTTTCTTAGTTATTAGACATCAATCACTAGTCATCCCAGCTTTTCAGACTGAAGTGACCACACCCTAGCACACCACCTTTTTAGACTGAAGTGGACACACCCTGTCATTCGCCATTATTTACCCCCTCGACACTACACCCTAGCCGCTTATAAAAGCGGGGTACACTCCACAGCCACAGCAAATACTTCACTCCAACTAGTTTCGCACAATAGAGAGAAACAAGGGAGAAGAGAGCTAGAGGACTTCATTGCGTCGGCCTTGGAGATGTCAGGATATGGGGAGATGTTGCGGAAGTGGAAGTGACTTACCAAGAAAGCGGGAACCTATCCAGATCATTCAATGAAGGGTGCGTCTGTGCCACCGGAGTTTCCACGCCCATAGTGCAACTCCGTAACCCAACGAATATCATTCAGTCCACACACCCATCGTCTGCCTCTCGGGCGTACTACACGTGCGTGGATATCTACGTAAACAAATATAACACACATATCAATTTTTCCAATTGTACGTTGCATTCACGTATCGCTAACTTCATCCGTACATAATGACAGCTGGAGGAGCGTTACTTTTTCTTCCAATGGATCGATGGTCCGGACAAGTACGATAAGGCATTCATTGAGCAGAAGTACATGGTCAACTACGCGCTCCCACTCGAGACCTTCCACCGCTGGAAACCTCACGTACCCGAGAGCGGGGAATACAAGGAAAATGTACCGATGGAGCCCAAGAAACCAGGGTGGTGGTGGCAATCCCTGAATAGCACGCTGAGGACAACCAGGCTAGGTGCACGATCGACAAGGGGAAGATAACCATGGTCCCATTGGGGGCTGGTCGGACTCTCGATGCTTCTCCAAAGAAGGTGGTTACTCCGAGGAGCTCATGGAAGCCAAATACAGGGTTGCCTTCGGGACTAACCATGGCCGCAGGTCTGCAACAGACAAGGGGAAGGCGCTGATGGTCCGTAAAGACTGAATTCTTTCCCATCCGCTAGTTTTTTTTATTCCAAAAGGCGCACAAGTATCCGCGCCATGTAATTCGCACCTAGATTACGAAGTATTATTGTCGAAGTTGAAATCTTATCTGTTAAATTTAACTTCCTAGTTGTTCTCTACTTAAAATTTTGTTCTCTTTTTTTTTTTTGGAAATAATCGGTTGTGAAAACACTTCACTCGCTAACTAGGGGTGTTAAAGGATCGAATAGTGGTCTTCCTGTATTCGTATTCGTATTTTCTAAATGAATTTTAATTCGAATATTGTCGAATACGAATACGAATCGAATGTTGTAATGAATGTGAATACGAATTGAATACCTACTCAATTCGGTCGGATTAGATATCTTCATAACTTACATAATGGTAAGATATTTATGATACTTTATCCTCATACATAACACACTTAATCATTATAGTTTATCTATTTATCTAAAAACATGAATTCACATTAAACTAAAAATAATCGTCCAACTAATTAGCCATACTGCAATAAAATATGTATATTGCTTTATCGAATACGAATACGAATAGTGCAGATAAAACAACATTTCGGATGGAAAAAGTCTATACCATATTCGTATCCATATTTTTTATGCGAATACGAATATGAGAGAAATTGTTAATCGGGGTAGAAAAATCTAAACCATATTCGTATCCTATCAAATACGGTAGTCGAATAAAATGGATAATTCATATCCGATTGACACCCCTATCGGTAACAACAACTCGGTTATAATTAACATATAAGCACTACAAGATATTACCAACAAACTTAGTAAAATCGGGTAAAATTTGTAGATGCATTCTCTCAAAATATAAATATATATTTATTTCAATTGTTTCTGCAAAAAAAAAAAAAGCAGTTCCTATAATCTGTCGCCATTTCAAATAGCGATGTTATTTCTGTCGCCATTTCAAATGGCTACGTAGACATTAAACACTATTTGGTTGGTGGCAGGGATCCAGGCGCTAATCCAACTGGCGACGGGTTCATGTCGTCGTTTCAAACGATCAATGCCTATCTTTGTAATTTTATTAGAGGAACATTTATTTCTTTAATTCTATTTAAAATATATTACTTAAAAAATTATGCTCCCTAATCGCAACTGCAAGCTGCATACGCCAACTTTTCTGTACGTGGTAGTTAGTTCGGGATTGACAATGCAATCAGAGCCATGGGTCGATCGATCTATCAGTCTATCAGTATTCGCTACCTATATATAGCGCTAGGTAAGAAAGAAGGCAGACGACAGGTAGTGGTGATGCAACAATGCAATATCATATGCCTAGCTAGCTAGCTACTTGATTAATTTTTCTCGCCAGAAAGTAAGTTCAAAGTGTATGCCTCGTACGGCCTTGTGAGACATGTACTACATGCCAAATTAATAAACACAAGATCAGAGTATATGCGCATGCAATTAATTGTTAGGTGGTACATCTTCTTCTCTTGACAACTGACACTTGTCGTCACCTAGCTATACAGTCTGCTATTGGTTATTCCGTCTATTCAGAAATATACATCGGTTTAGAAAACATGCTTATTTAAGTTTGACCACTAATAAAAAAACTATGTATATTGATCATGTTAAAATAATATAATTTGATTATCCACTAAAAATATTTTCATAATATTTTAATATTATATTATTTTATGGACATATTTATATAAAAAGTAATAGTTAAAGTTACATATTAAAAACCACGTCAATATCCAAAACTTCATATATTATTGAACATATGGAGTATATCTGACATGCTTATGGGAGCAAATCATAGTAGGTGCCCTTTCGTTAAACAAACTGCAATTTTATCACGTACGCACGTCGGTACGTGCATGCAAGCTAGCTTCTTGTTGGGAGGTTGAGCATGCAAGCAATGTCCATATGGATTTGTTTTATCATATGTGCACATATGCTGGTTTGCTCGACTCAAGCAGTCAGCACTATACTTACCTTAGCGACCGGCACGCATCATCAACTACACATTGTTTGCATTGTATGGTTGGTTTAGTTCGATTGCACTAACAAGCTAGCAAAGCATACAAGTTGATCTAAGCTCTCTGAAATTATTAATATGCAAGGTTGATCCGGCTCGCATTAATCCTCGCTGTAATATCTCGTGGTAATCGCTAACAAAACACCACACATACACGTGCCATAAGGTCTTGTTTGGAAAGTCTAAATTCCCAACTCATTCATAGGGATAGACCGATAATTTTTGCTTCCCAAATAAGGGAGTTTAAAATCCCGGCTCATCCACATGGATGGAGCGGAAATTTAGGCTTTCCAAATAAGACCTAAATGATACATGTTTCAAAGCATCTTCATTTTTTAGAGCACAAAGTGAGCAAAGTTAATTACTCCACTTGCGGTAAGATTTGTTGATCTCCAAAAGGGAAAAGGCCGGGTCTGTTTCTATTGGGTCTGAAGTATTGCCTGAAAGGAGGCCCATTAAAGACGTGGAAGTTGGACCAACTATGGGCCTGGCCCATACCAAGGACCACGCCGACAACATTTCCACATTGGTTGCCTTTCTTCTTCTTTTCATGGGAATTTCCGCATGAGTGTTGCACTTGGCACATGGACATGACATGATCCTTCGAGGTCTACATGAGAACCAAAGTCTTGCTTTCAAAGGTAGCCTAACTCAAACAAAAAAAAAAGGGGTCTTAATCTGTCCAATTTAGGAGAATTGGCGTCTTGAATGTGCTTTCCTCGTGTGTATCAAAAAAATCGGTTAATAGTATTTTTTGGTCCTCTAACTATACCTGTGGCTAAATTAGCCAAATCGGTTCTGAAACTATGCATTTTAGCTCGTTTTTGTTGATCGGCTCATTTTGCATCAATATTTACACACTAAACTAAGTCAACAATGGGAGGACTTTGCATCACATATATTTTAACCTGATTGATACTCCAATGAAAATAAAAAGACCCATATTCATGTGCGCACCGAGACCTATCCAAACAGGACACGGCACAGTTGGTCCGGCTAGTTAAACGAATTGTGTCATGTCGATCTGTGGGTCAGCCGTCGACCTAGGCATAGCACGCTAAGCTCATGGGTCATGCCGTGCTGGCCCGGACACGATTAGCCCGACAGACCAGGGTTGGTCTGTTTATTAGCCCATCTTGGTCTGAAAATTTTGAAAAATTGCAAAAAATCTAGAAAATTGTATAGAATTAAAAAATACAAATTAAATTTTGAAAAATGAGTTCTATACCCATAAAAAGAGACAAATATATTGAGAACATAATAATGAGTTTTATTAATGTTTAGATGGCTGCCTCGTTAAAAACTTTGCCAAGTAAAAGCTCAACATAAGAAAACCCTGGCAAAGAAAAAGGAGTACAGCATATAACTCTGCATACATCGATGTTCTAAGTATCGTTGTCTAAAGATTTTTTGAACATATCCGCCAACTCTGGATTTTCTACATAATATTGATCTTGGGCATCAGCTTGTTCCTAGTCTTTCACAGTTAGAAGTATCTCTATCATCTCACTTGTGAGATTTGTTATTCTCTCCTCCAATATTCTTCCAGAAAGACTGAAAGCAAACTCAGAAGAAATCATCGAGACAGGAACAGTTAACACATCTTGTGCTAATTAATATGTATAGCATTTGATATGTTACCATATGGCCATTCTACCATTGCAAACATTCGAAGTGCTCTTCCTGGTAATCCACAGTATCATTATCCAGATAGATGGATAGTTCCACATTGCTATGGTGGGCGTTGTATCTTGCTTCAAAACTTGACATTGTAGATCCTTATTTCGTGGAGGAAGAACATGCACCTCATATTTTGCCCCACGCACAATTTCATGAGCCTTCAAGTGACTAGCAATTTCAAGAATATTATGCACGATTAAAAGAGATGTTGGAAAATACATTGTGGATAAAGCAACAAACAATAGTAACTTTTCAGCAACAAACCAATGTTGCTCAGTCAACAGTGTATTACCGTCATGGTTGTGATAGTGCATGTGAATAAAAACAGGAAATGTGCTCTTATATGGTAAAAAGTTCTTATGCATAATGTAAGTAGAGTTCTATTTTACCGGCATGTACAAACCAAATTTTCATCGACGTACATTCAATGTAATGCAAAAGTTTTATATGCTGCTATTCGTTGGTTAGAATGATTTAGGAAAGGTATTGCATCGCAGAAAGCTTAAATATACGGTTAACCTCTTTAAACCACATTTAACTATAATATTAATAATATGACATGTGCATCACTGATGTAACAAGAAGGATTAAGTGAGTGAGAATATCCATTGCCCTAGAGTTTGCTGCGATATTGTCTATAATTATTACAAAAAAAAAAAATTGTAAGACCAAAATCTTCCACAACTGAAAGCATATAGGCCCCTAAAATTGTTTTGGTAATTAATGAGTATATGTGAATGTTTGTTTAACATGTTCATTGAGTATCTACGAGGTGAAGATCCATTGATGGTTAATGATGATGCAAAAGATGCACGTTGAACGATTCGATAAAGATCTTTTTGGCTCAAAATAAATAAGTAGACTAGGATCCTTTTTGTATTTTGCCGGTCTTAGAAGAATTGTTTGAAAGACCGGATTTTTAGGATAAACGTCGTACTATTAAGAGGGATCGTGACTAGTAGCTTGAATATATGGTCTTGTGCAATATGGATCAATTTAGGATCATGCATGTAATTGAATTCCTATTCTCCAAAAAGTTTCAGTGTGGATGTCAAAAATCGGTTGTACCGACGTCCGTCTAGCGGTTGTACCGCTTGGTGCGGTATGACCGCATGTTACTTGGCGGAACAACTGGTTTTTGAACTCCTCACCAACCGGCGTTAATACGATGCGACCGACTCTTTGAGCGGTACTACGCGTGCGGTCATTCCGTTTTAGTTGGCGGTTGAGTTTTACCAGAACAGATGCATTTCTGACTCACACCTCTCCGAGATAATCGGTCGTACCGAAATTGAGAAACGGTCGTACCGATCTGCGGTTGTACCGAATTTCATATGGCGGTACGATTTTTACAGAGAGCATGTCATCTCGTCGTTTCTGGAAACCCTTCGTTCGGTCGTACCGCTCCTACGAGCGGTATAACCGAAAGTTGCGGTCGTACCGCAAGTTAGTTGGCGGTCATACCGCAAGGGTTGTTCAACGGCTATGTCAGAGTCATTTAATGCCACTGTTCTAACTGTTACAGTGCTCAGTCTCGGGTGCCGTCGTACCGCACCTTAGATGGCGGTCATACCGTATTTCGCTGTTTTTCTGGGTATGACTCTCCAACGGTCGTTTTTGTTGGTAGGTGGTATAAATAACCCCCAACTGCTCAAGGGTTGGGTGCTAGACCTCATTTAACATCCTTACAGCCTTGAGCATTTATTCAACTCCTCAAATACACTTGTGCACCCTTTGAGAGGTTGTTGAGCTCATTCAAGTGCATTCATCATTCTAGTTGATCCTCTTGCACTTGGTTGTTGTCAAGCAAAGGTCATCGATTTGTTACTCTTGGAGTTTTGCCGAACTCCTATACGGCTTGGCGGTGTGTGCACGGTGATCTCTTCAAGAAGATTGTGAAGAGGCTCGGTGCCAAGATTGTGAGTGGTTTGGTGTTCACCATCTCCGGAGTGGAGGAAGAACAACCAATAGTGATCGAGGAAAGACTTAATTAGTGGAGCCGGCTTGATTTGTTCAAGCTCCCTCAACGTGGACTAGTGAAGACCGGCAAGTCTTCGATACCACGGGAAAAACCCTCACTGTCTCACTTGTGGTTAATTCTTGTCTTTACTTATTCCGCATTTATAATTCAAGCATTTATCTTGTGTTAAATTGCTTAGCTAAGAATTATATCTTGTATTGACATTAGTTTCTTATTGTGTTAGAAAGTATTTGCTAGTACCTTTTAGCTCTAAGTTTAATTTGGTCGATTAAATTTAGAAACCTCCTATTCACCTCCCTCTAGTCGGTTATCCTTGATCCTACAAGTGGTATCAGAGTTTGGTCTCTCAATTTATTAGACTTTACCGTCTAAGAGAGAAAGGATGGCTAGCGAGGGTGTGCCTATAGGAAAGACTCCTTTGTTTGATGGCTCAAATTATTCTTATTGGAAAATTAGAATGTCTATTTTCTTAAAAGCCATGAGTCCGAACATATGAAAAATTGTAAATTAGGGTTATGTTATG
This sequence comes from Ampelocalamus luodianensis, assembly GCA_036346255.1. Taxonomy (NCBI): domain Eukaryota; kingdom Viridiplantae; phylum Streptophyta; class Magnoliopsida; order Poales; family Poaceae; genus Ampelocalamus; species Ampelocalamus luodianensis. The sequence goes on along the minus strand of CM070623.1, from coordinate 58,697,556 downwards.
CCTCTTGAACCAACAAACTTCACGGTTCAAGATGAACGTAATGCTCATTTAGATGCTCAAGCTATGAATGCTCTCTTTGGTGCTTTGAACGCGGATGAGTTCAATAGGGTGAGCAATCTGGAAACCGCTCATGCTATTTGGACTACTCTCTCCGAAATTCATGAGGGCACATCCACGGTCAAAAAAGCTAAATTGCATAGGCTTCGGATTAAATATGAGACATTCATAATGTTGTCAAATGAAAACATCACCGAGATATATTCAAGACTCAACAACATTGTGAATGAACTCAAAGGTCTTGGTACTAACCTTCTTGATATTGATTGTAACAGCCCAAAATCCCTAAGTTGGATTAGTTAAGCATCTAATGTGCATTTGTCAAATTCTGGACTTTTTAAAACTTTTTGTTGCAGCAAATAGGTTTCAAGTGTGGGAATATTTTAGTTGGATTCTATATTCTCTGTCATGCTTGTTGGATTTTCGAAATTTTGGGGCTTGATTAGTTCTGATTAATTTGCATGTTCGACTTCGAGTTTGAATTTAAAACCCCAACCTAATAGATAAATAAAACAAATGGAAATGAAAGTGATAATTTACAATCTAAACTCAGTGTAATTATTTTGAGGATAAATGGAGGAATTAATTAAAGCACGTTTTGCAATTTTCTCACATCAAGTAATCATAATCAATATTAAATCAAATTGCTAGAAAATTTGCAATTAAAAATTTAATTATTTTGATTTTGTGTTTTCACATGCATCACAAAAATCATGTTATTATGTATGCGTTATTATCATCATCCTTCTTTTTCGATTCGACCGACTGTAGGTGAAACGCCTGCGTGTCCCTTCTTCTCCGTTCCTGCTAACTCCCTTCGCTTCTCTCCTTCAAATCTCATCTAAAAACTCAAAACCAAGTCATGCATGTCATACCGCCGCGATCGTCATCGCACGACCAACCCATTCCTGCAACCCGTTTTCGCATGCATGGCAGTTTGAGCGATTTCGCAAGAGGAGAGGATAAGTCGCAGATAAAACACCTGCGTGTTCATTCTTTCCCCAACTTCTCTCCTCGCAATCACAATCAAAAACCAAAAATCATGCGACGCATGTTATACCGTTGCGATCACCGTCTCGAGGGCATTCCGTTTCTGCAATCGTATCTCGCATGCAAGGTCATTTGAGCAAGTTGGAAAAATGTGAGAGAAACACACTGCTATTTATTCCAGTGCTAATTTCTCTCACTGCCATCCCCTTTCCACCCCACTGACCAATTTTTGTTTATGCCCAACCGAACCACCCTTCCTCTCATGCATTCTTTCTATTGTTTGTGTGGTCATCTCACCACTGCACACCACTGCCAATCCATGCCTATTTCTTTATGTCCAGCCATCCCCTACCATTTCATTGCCTAACCTAACAGCCCACACCATCTTCCCCATTTTTTTTTATGCAGCACCACTCCCATCCATTCGTTTTTTTTATTCTTCCCAAGCACACAACCAACAAAAACTGAAATTTAAAATAATTATAGAGAAAAATATATTACATTAAAAATCCTAGAAATTTTACCTCATAATATTCAGTGTGTCCTCTTCCTACCCTAAAATTTTCGGGAATTTTGGACTTTGGAAGCTATGCTTAAAAATTCACTAATCTCTGTCAGCCGTCCTACAAAATCTGGAAAAATATTGTCCACTCCCAAGCCGAACACCACCCAATGCATTTCTGTCCACCAACTGTGAGCCCTCACACAACCACCCCAAGCCATCTCTTGTTTATGTATTCACTCATTGCAATCGCTCCTCCCACAACCCATCGCTTTTGTTCCTTGCCCCAACCGAACATAGCACACCTAACCTTTTCCTCTCTGCCATTTCTTGTCTCAAGAGAGCACTACATAGCACCATCCCACCCACACAACTTTCCACACGCCACTTCATTTCCACCAACAGAACACTGCTAGTTATTTCTTCTCTCCCTCTTTGAGCTTAACACTAGTTCATCTCAACAGCATCTCTCCTTCCAATCTTTATCAAAAACCGAAAATATCTCAATGCATGCTAGACCATTGTGTTCCCCATCATTCAAGCAAACCTCTGCCATGGCTCTTGCCCCAAGCCGAAAGCCACTCATTTCCTTCCCACTGCCTCTCCACGCCATCTCTCCTCTCCACGAACTTTCATTTCCTCTTTCTTCTCTTCAAGAACACAAGCTCCTCTCTACTTCTCTCCTCCCAATGTCTAGCAAGAATGAAAATCAGCCCATGCATGTTATCTGGGGTGATCCTCACCATCTAGGCTTTCCATTTATCCAATCGGTTTTCGCATGCGAGCTCTTTTGAGTAGTATGCAAGGAGGGAGGAAGGAAGACACACCTTGTCTTTGTCTTGGTTGGAAAGAGAGGCGATGAGCTTGTGGCCATGGCGACATCGGTGGTGGCGGTGGCGGCGGTGCCAATGAGTGAGTCGAGGCGCCGCACAAAGACCTTGGTCGGCGGCGGCTTGGTGGTGGCCGGTGAGGCTCGGCCCGCTGGCACATGGCGGCGGTGCACGTGGCGCGCGCCGGCAAGCGAGGCCGAGGGCGCGGCCGAGGCGCATCCGGCCGGGCCGTCGGCGGCGGTGGCAATGTGGTGCGGTGCATGCATGCATGTGCAACAATGAGGGCGCTGGAGGGTGGCGCAAGGCGGTGCGGTGGTGCGGCGGCGCCCGGCCCAAGCCCGACGGAGGCATGGTCGGCGGTGAGGCATCGGCCTAGGACGGCTTGGAGGTGCGGCGGCAGCACACCTCTGTTACTACCTCCTTGTGCTCTCGGTGTGCATTTCTCGCTCCCTATGGTGACATTGGAACCCCTTGTTAATCAAGGCATCTTTGTCTTTGTCAAGTTTTGTGAATGACAGCTAGGTCACTTAATTGAAATAGCTAATCTGAATGGACTTTGGCTAGTAGGTCTTTAGTTCGAAAATTATTGCTTTTGTAGGTTGTATGATCGATTAAGGTAATCCAAGGTATTCGGTTTTGTTAGAGGGTTATTAGCATGACTAATTCTAGTAGTCAAAGTCTTTCTTAATGCTTTTAGCGGTTGAACATTTTAAATTTCAGTAGCTTTCCGACTTAGAAATATGTTCTTTTGCTAGATAGTTGGACAACGAGTAAGATGATAAATTTTGGCATGAGACTATGACTTTGCTAAGTCAAGTAGTTGTATTCTTTTAGGCTTTGAGCACTTGTCCAACAGCGAGTACCTAATCTGAAAATTAGTGTGGTTACGAATTTTTGAAAGCGACAAAGGGCAACCAATTTCTTTTGTTGAAGTGTTAAGCGAGAAAGGAAGTTTTAGTGCCTTGTGCTGTGTTTAGCTATTAGATTGCTCTAGTAGATTATCAATTTTGAAAGTGAAATTTGTAGGAAGTCAGTTGGAAGTTTTCAGTTAAGAAAGATGATGTTGTAGGTTGGGTGAACAGAAAAGAAAATCAGTTTTTCATTTAAATAGCCGTCGGTAAGCTTACTAGCTAATGGAGCATTCTAAATCTACAAACCACATGTTACCAGTAATTAGGTTGTTTGAAAGTGCTTGGTAGCCTCTCACAACCATCTATCAGAAGAGCAAATAGGAGTTCTTGTTCTCAATAGCAATAACATAACAACTTTCAGAATTGCCGATAGGATTATGGCTTGGTTAGTGCAGTAGTTAGATATGTTTCTGAGTCACTTAGTTGGTTGGACAATTATCCGGTAGTAGTAACCTAATCTGAAAAATAAGCTTCGCTTGGATCCTCATAATCAAGCAGCGAAATCTTTGTTAATGTGGAAAATGTGAGTTTGGAAAGAACAATCAGAAGAAATCCTATCTAATTTAAATATTTCCGTATAATCTAATTTGTTGTTCCTAAATTCATAATCTATCTTCTGTGTTATTGATTTTTGAATTCTTTTGGCATTCGTGTTTATTTCTTTGTTTTTCGCTTTGGCAGTTTTTATCGCTAGATGTCGTTGATATCGAGAGTGATCCTCTGCAGCAAGTCGAATATCTCTAGCAAGGCAAAGGCAAGCAGTTTGATCATATCCAGTTCATTCCCATTATTTTCAAGTCTAATACTTTGTTTTCCTCAAATGCGTATGCATGCTTTTGTGTCAATGATTATTTTGTCGATTAGAGGTAGTTAATCTCATTGCATTGTTGCTCAAAATTGTTCACCCTGCCACTACCTTAGGAATATTATTCTCTTTGGTGAATTAGAGCCCGTGAATGATTTAGGGCCTTTTATTTGTAATTACGATATGATGCTTAGCCATGCTTAGATACCAGGTAGAATTGGGCGGTTATCGACTTAGTCGATAACTTTGATCACACAAAAATTATTATAACTTTATGATTCACATTTTTGCTATGTTTAATTGTGAAAACTAAAACTGAAAATAAAATGATTTGGACTTGGGCACAATGGTAAGTTGGTGTGATTTTTGGGTGTGATGGAATGGTGCCGAGTCAACAAGGACCGAACATCTTGTTACACTAAACCAAGCATTCTTGCGTGCTAACCACACTAGAGTATATGGGACCTCTCTTGACTTAGTACTTTGGCGTGTATTGGCTCCGGTCGCAGGGGTCGCGGGAGGGATGGTGTTGGGAGCATGGTAGTTGTCCAAAAGCTTCACCGTGATGGGATTTGTTGTCTTTTCGGCTTTACCATGTAAGCGTATGGATTTCTATCCATACGAGCGACTCGTAGTTGATACACAATATTGGAAAACGTCATGTTAGACTTAGCCGTGCCTGCATACCAAAGGAAGTATGCTAACCGTGGCTGGTGGAAAGGCGGTCTAAAGTGTGGGTACAGTGGTACACCTGAGGTTAAAACTATTCGAATAGTCTCGTCCTAGGTTATGGACACGCTTGGGGAGGTCTTCCAAGAGTTAGACTACAACATTTTAATTAAAACTTGATGGGTTGGTATGAACGGGTGTTCATACTATTGTTGTGATGGCCAATGGGTTGGTCATCTCCAGGATGTCTTTTTGTCACTACTTACTGTATCGCTGTTATTTCTGCAAATAAAATTGAATTGTTAAAACTACCTTCAAACTATTACATTATTGCAAAAGAAAACTTGCTTTCTGCTAAAAGTAAGTCCAGAGCCCCCTCCACTTAAATAAAGCTTGCATGTAGTTAATTATAGTTCTGTTACCCTTACACGTCAGTCTTGCGAGTACAAAAACAATTTTTGTACTCAGTTGCTTTGCTTAATGTTTTGTTGCAGAGGAAGAAGGTGAGCCCCAAGGGCTTCCCTTTGTGAGATGCGCCGGGTTTGACGACTAGCTTGGCGGCCGGTTGGTTGCCTTGTGGGTAAAGGCACACTAATTGGCTCTTTTATTTATCGCCATCTTATGGCTTTTGCTTCCGCTGTGTAGTTTGTTATTTATCTTGTAAGTTCAATCTGTTGTTTATTATGTAGTTTTGATATTGTAACCTCTCGTGTATGGATTTGATGCATAATTTTGTAACGGGGTGTGTATACTGCATTTCTGGGAAGTATACACATCCTGAGGCTTGGTTTATTTGAATTGTGATGCTATGGTCAATGGAAGGCTAAGCATTACAAGTCGAATAAACTGGGGTCCTCACAAAGTTGGTATCAGAGCTGTGCTGACCGTAGAAACCCCTAGCTTGGTCGTCATTAGGATATTTAAAAAAAAAACTTATTTTCAAAATGTCAAATGGGTTATGAAAATTTAAGTAACTTTTCAGATTTTACTCCTTACCTATCTTAGCTTGCTCATCTTGCCTTATTCTTGTTGAATTTTCAGAAAAGTTGTTCCCCTCTCTTCTCCTTTCAAAGTTAGTTGGTTATCGGTTAAATTCGGTTTGGGGAATAATGAGGGTTGAAAATATAAAGTGTGGATTGTTATTTGGCGAAGACTTGAAGCACTCGGAGTTGAAGCACTCATCTTGGAGCTCGGATACAAAATCTGGACAGCAAGCACAAGTTTCAGACTGCAAGCAGCGTAGTCCGTCGTTAGGGTTAAAAATGAGATATTAAATCAACTAAAACTCATGGGATTAAAAGGGTAAGATGTGATATTAGAAGGCTAGTGCCCAATCTACCCTTATATGGTTTTTGCCATGCCTTTTAGATGCGTTAGAACTTGAGTTGTGTTCTGAAATGTTATCATCCTAAACGATTGCTCGTTCATTCAATACGAGTTAGTCGTAGCGGGAAGCAAATCTTTTGCTTTGTGGTTTTGCACTTGGTCTTATCGTTCACACAAACATTTGGAGTTCAATTATTGTTATGTGTTTGCAATCGGGTTAGGGTAATGTCAATTTCCCCTAGACGATGCCTTATTGCGATATTAGGATTAAATTATGGTTTATTTGTAGAATATATCTACGCCCTAATGATATTACTTAGGATATAGACGCTAGATTTTGTAACCACTTGCTCTCTTTGTTCCAAATAGTTGCACATCGCCTACGGACGGCATGTATAGCAACTATGTCGGAACCTTTTTGAGTAGTTAGTACATGTTAGAATTAAATTGCATACCCATTGCCATTCCCTCACCTTATGTCCATTCTTTCCTCAACTTGTCTTTCAAGTACCGAAATATTTAAGGGGGGGTAGCAGATACCTCAAAATACTTGTTAGACATCTTGATTCTCATACTTTGATCATGCATATAGTTTCTAAATTAAGTCAAGCATGTCATGTTAATCAAGTCGCATAGAACAAGAAGCATGTAGGCATACATGTGAGCATTTGCACTCTCACTAATCAAAATTTAAAATTTGCCTTAGGACTAATTTGCACACATGCATCCCCTCGTGCATTCATCCTGTGCATTTCCTTTCCCAGCCAATCCAATAGAACCAGATAAGTGAGGTTAGACAGGACCACCTTAAACCTTGCTTTCCTTCTCTTTTCGACTTTGAATCACGGTATTGATACTAGGTTATCATATAACTAGTCCTTCCGTCCTATCGATCGATGCCACTTTTCGGTCGACTGATTGGAGCCGAGTCTTTCATACTACCAGAAGACGACGTGAAGCGTGATGTCAAATTATCTTCAAATCAAGAAAGGAAAGGTTAAACAAAGCAATGGAAAGGAAAATGTGGCAAACAACGTCGGATCTTTGCGTCATGATCTTCCAGCACTATCTCTGAAGGAAATCAAGACAACAGATGCTGCATTTTGTTTAGAGTTGAAAAGGACCACCTAGAAACCACTTAACAGAAGGGCATTAGAAATCCTTCCGCAAACTTTCCCGCTTTAGAACTTAAAACTTCTGAAGAACCTCTCCGGATTCAAATTTGAGTTCGGTTCACGACGAAATCCGAAGCATGACCTCGTGACCAAACCCACCTAGGTTGCCATAGCCCTTCGTTCCGATTTCCGAACTACCAGAATCTCGGGACGAGATTCTGTTTAAGGGGGGTAGATTTGTAACAGCCCAAAATCCCTAAGTTGGATTAGTTAAGCATCTAATGTGCATTTGTCAAATTCTGGACTTTTTAAAACTTTTTGTTGCAGCAAATAGGTTTCAAGTGTGGGAATATTTTAGTTGGATTCTATATTCTCTGTCATGCTTGTTGGATTTTCTGAAATTTTTGGGGCTTGATTAGTTCCCTGATTAATTTGCATGTTCGACTTCGAGTTTGAATTTAAAACCCCAACCTAATAGATAAATAAAACAAATGGAAATGAAAGTGATAATTTACAATCTAAACTCAGTGTAATTATTTTGAGGATAAATGGAGGAATTAATTAAAGCACATTTTGCAATTTTCTCACATCAAGTAATCATAATCAATATTAAATCAAATTGCTAGAAAATTTGCAATTAAAAATTTAATTATTTGGACACGCTTGGGGAGGTCTTCCAAGAGTTAGACTACAACATTTTAATTAAAACTTGATGGGTTGGTATGAACGGGTGTTCATACTATTGTTGTGATGGCCAATGGGTTGGTCATCTCCAGGATGTCTTTTTGTCACTACTTACTGTATCGCTGTTATTTCTGCAAATAAAATTGAATTGTTAAAACTACCTTCAAACTATTACATTATTGCAAAAGAAAACTTGCTTTCTGCTAAAAGTAAGTCCAGAGCCCCCTCCACTTAAATAAAGCTTGCATGTAGTTAATTATAGTTCTGTTACCCTTACACGTCAGTCTTGCGAGTACAAAAATATTTTTTGTACTCAGTTGCTTTGCTTAATGTTTTTGTTGCAGAGGAAGAAGGTGAGCCCCAAGGGCTTCCCTTTTGTGAGATGCGCTTCGGGTTTGACGACTAGCTTGGCGGCCCGGTTGGTTGCCTTGTGGGTAAAGGCACACTAATTGGCTCTTTTATTTATCGCCATCTTATGGCTTTTGCTTCCGCTGTGTAGTTTGTTATTTATCTTGTAAGTTCAATCTGTTGTTTATTATGTAGTTTTGATATTGTAACCTCTCGTGTATGGATTTGATGCATGATTTTGTAACGGAGTGTGTATATTGCATTTCTGGGAAGTATACACATCCTGAGGCTTGGTTTATTTGAATTGTGATGCTAGGGTCAATGGAAGGCTAAGCATTACAAGTCGAATAAACTGGGGTCCTCACATTGATGTTGTGCGCAAGATGCTTAGGGCGCTCCCGGATAAATACGAGACATTGGTGACATTATTCCTCAACTCTTCCGAGTTGCCAAGAATGACTCCAACCGAACTTTTGGGCAACCTCATCAATAACGAGCTATATAAAAAGGACAAGGAAGAGCTCTTGGAGTCATCTTCATCCAAGAAGAAAATTACCGCTTTCAAGGCCAAAGCGGAGTCAAGTGATGATGAGGATGAAGAAGAAGACTCGGATGAGGAGTATGCTCTCCTTGTGAGGAGAACGAAGAAATTCATGAGAAGACGCCCACATCGAAACTTCAACTTCAATAAGTACAAGAAAGTGCAATCTTCAAGTGACAACAAGCGATATAGCAACATTCGTTGTTATGGATGTGATGAAAAGGGGCACATAATCTCAAATTGCCCCAACAAGAAGAATGACAAAGATAAACCATCAAAGAAGAAGGAATTCGATGGAAAGAATAAGCTCTTCAAAAAGCCTCACAAAAGGGGCAAAAATGAAGCTCACATTGGAGAGTGGGATTCCGATGAAGAATATTCGGATTCCGACTCCGATTCAAGTGATGAAGAGTCTTCCAAGAAAAGAGGACTTGTCGGCATCGCCATAAAGGAAGCTCATTCACTCTTCTTGTCTCCTACATGTCTTATGGCAAAAGGAGATAAGGTAAAACCCCTTGATGATGATGCTCCTTCATATGATAAATTAATGAACATAATTAAAGATTTAAATGAATATATAGGAAAAGAGAAATCAAAATTTAAGGTCTTGAAGAAAGAATATATCTCTCTAAAAGACTCTTATGAGGAGCTAAAGAAAGCCCATGATTCTCTTCTCCTAAAAGATATGGAAAAAATCTCATTCACATATTGTGATTACTTGTGATCTAATGGATGAGATACCTAGAATAGAAATTGCTTCAAATACTATATCCATGTCTAGCATTTCTACATCATGTGATGATTTACTATCCATGCCTTGTTGCTCAAAAAATGATTCAATTACAAATACTTGCGATCCTTTACTAATTGTTGAAAACAATGAGTTGAAAGAGCAAGTCACCAAGCTAAGCAAGAGCTTGGAAAGATGCTTCAAGAGTAAAGCAACCCTTGACAAGTTATTGAGTGAGCAAAAGTGTTCATTCAATAAGGAAGGACTTGGGTATGTGCCCAAAAAAGGTAAGAAACTGGTAAACAAACCGCCAAGGTTTGTTAAGCAAGGTGGTAAATATTGCAATAAATGTGGTAAGGTAGGACACATATCAAATGCTTGCTCAAATATTAATGTTAAATCCTATGACATTTAAGATTCTTGCTACATGCTTAAGAAATCTATAAATGGCAAAATAATTGCAAGATTTATTGGCACTTCGATTTTAGGCGCTAAAAAGAATGTTATTTGGGTGCCTAAAACCTTGGTCACTAACCTCCAAGGACCCAAACAAATTTGGGGTTTCTAAAAGAACTTGATTCTTGTTTTGTAGGTGAACTAAAAGAACGGTGAAAAACATTGGATGCTTGATAGTGGATGCACTCAACACATGACCGGTGATAAAAAAAATGGTCACTATATTCGAGAACGTAAAAGAAAGTGACAAGATCACATTTGGAGACAATAGTAAAGGAAATGTAATAGGATTAGGTAAAATCGCTATCTCAAATGACCTCTCCATTTCTAATGTATCTTTAGTTGAATCACTAAATTTTAATTTATTATCCGTTGCTCAAATATGTGATCTTGGCTTAATTTGCTCTTTCTCAAATGAAGGTGTTTCAATTTCAAGTGAAAAGGATAATGCTTTAGTTTTCAAAGGTTTTAGATTTGGAAATCTTTATTTGGTAGATTTCTCCTCAAATGCATCATGTCTACAAACTTGTTTAATTGCAAAAACTTCATTGGGTTGGCTTTGGCATAGAAGGCTAGCTCATGTTGGCATGATTCAACTTAAAAGTTTTTCAAACATGATCTAGTTGTTGGCTTGAAAGATGTGAAGGTTGAGAAAAATCGACTTTGTAGTGTTTATCAAGCCGGTAAACAAGTCGTAAGTTCTCACCCTTCTAAGAGTATCATGTCAACTTCGAGATCATTGGAACTCTTACATATAGATTTGTTTGGACCAACAACCTATAAGAGTATCGGGGGAAATAGCTATTGTTTAGTTATCGTGGATGATCACCCTAGATATACATGGGTATTCTTTCTAGATGACAAAAGTGAAACCTCCGGAATTTTCAAAAGCTTTGCAAAACGGGCTCAAAATGAATTTGATTTCAAAATAAAGAAAATCCGTAGTGATAATGATTCCGAGTTCAAGAATACTAAAGTTGAAGACTTTTGTGATGAATTTGGAATAAAGCACGAACTTTCCACAACCTACACTCCGGAGCAAAATGGAGTTGTAGAAAGGAAAAATCGAACATTAATTGAGATGGGTAGGACAATGCTTGATGAATATAATACTTCCAATAGCTTTTGGGCGGAAGCAATTAACACCGCTTGTCATGCCATAAATCGTCTTTATTTGCATCGTTTTTTGAAAAAGACTTCCTATGAACTCCTTGTTGGAAGAAAACCGCTCTTATTTTCGTGTTTTTGGTTGCAAGTGTTACATTTTGAAAAAATATGTTTGTCTTTCAAAATTTGCAAGCCGATGTGATGTTGGTTTATTACTTAGTTACTCTTCAAATAGCAAAGCATATCGTGTCTTCAATCAAAACTCCGATTTAATTGAAGAAAAACACGATGTTCAATTTGATGAAACTAACGACTCCCAAGAACAACGTGACATACTGCATCGAGTCGTGCTATGTCTATATCGAATCAATAATACCATACTTCGGATCCTGCGGACACGGCGGAACTCGGGCCGGGCAGACACGGCCAATTTGTAGCGGTCTATGCACACCTAACCTCCCAGTTGACCGTGTACTTTTCCACGAATTCTCGGTCAAACCGCGGGCTCCATCTCATATCTCCTTCCCCACTCCCAGCCTACCATCCTAGGATCCATCCCAGAACATCTGGAGCGAAAATCGGCACGAGGTAACAGCTCTGCAAGCGCTAGGATTCGGATCCTCTGTTCGTTCGTCTCTGGCCCCGAATCCCCTGCCTGAAGCTGCAAGATTCGCCTCCCGCCGGATCAGGCGGGTCTTGAAATGGTGCAGATCCAAGAAACGCACTCCGGTCTGCTCCTCCTCTTGCCAAGTTCCCCTCTCGTGATTGTCTTATTGGTTCTTGTGCTTCTTTGGATGATTTGTGTGCATGTTTCTTGTTTGGATTTCTCAGGACAAAACTGTATCTGAGTAATCACCGAAGTAGGACGAGTTGGACCCAAGCAAGGAAAAAAAAATCAGGCGCGAGGAGAGGGTCAAGTTTGATGCTTCCAACCTGCTTAGGATCACTGCAAGATAAGCCTCCGATTCGATCTGTCAGCTCTCGAAATGGTGAGGATCCAATAAGCTTCCTTTCCTCAGATTCAGTGGTTTCGGTTTGTGTCGGTTGGTTACCTTTTTTTGAGTTGATGGTTTGCTTTAGGAATGCGCAAAGCGACGTCAAAAAGTGAGAATGTGACGTGCTGCATATTTTTCGTGGTTGGAATGCATAATTCTTGTTCGGTATGCTTGTTTTTGTTCTTGTCAGGTACTACTTTTGTGTTTGTTTGAGGTTGGTTACTCGGTTGGTAGTGATGTGCTGCATATTTTTCTTGGTTGGAATGCATAATTCTTGTTCGGTATGCTTGTTTTGGTTCTTGTCAGGTACTACTTTTGTGTTTGTTTGAGGTCGGTTACTCGGTTGGTAGATTAGTAGCTGTGCGTATTCATGCAGGTAACTAGTTTGAATGAATGCTTAGTTGGCTTGTACAGTGATACAAAGTGAGCTTGCAATGCTTTTGGATCTATCTAATATCTGAGGTCTGGATGCCTAACACTCTTGTTATACGATGTGTGTGTTTACTAGTTGTGGATTACTACAGCTTCCCGTTCTTTTAACTAACATATTTGCAGAGTGAGAAGGGAAGCTTTCCTCTCTCTCCCCCGTTTCCCCCCCTGTTTTGTCCGTCCTTTTTGAATGATTTGTACACTCGGCGCCTTTTGGTTTGGTTCTTGTTAGAAACTTAGAATTGCATATACTCCGGTTAGATATAAGGATATTTACTCCCTTGACTGATATATGAATAACAAATGTGGTCGTTACCTTGCAGATGGAGGACGAGCAATCAGCCACATATACTGTGGACGATGCACTTCTGTGTTCAGGTTTTGGAAGGTTCCAAATATTGGTTCTTTCCTATGCTGGGGTCGGCTTAATTGCAGAAGCGATGGAGATGATGCTGCTATCATTTGTTGGTCCATCAGTACAGTTAGAATGGAAGCTTACTTCTCATCAGGAAAGCATGATTACAAGTGTTGTTTTTGTTGGAATGCTGATAGGAGCTTACTCTTGGGGTGTGGTTTCAGACAATTATGGAAGGAGGCAGGTCCATTTTTTACTTCTGTCATCTACTTTTTGCACAAATTAGACATGACCATTTCCTCTCTCGGTGATGTTTAGCATAGGGTTACCAAAACTGGTTCCCAAACTGGTGTTCATTGGGCAGCTGGTACCGATTCCATGTTGTAGCCGGTTTCCAACAGTAACCTGTTCAGAACTGGCAAAGGTCTCATGTAATAGCCAAGTTTTGACATTTCTATGTTAGTTTCAGAAAAAAAAAAAAAAAAACTCGAAACCATCGTCAAAATTTCTGTTCATGAAATAATGATTTCCAATTGTATCTTTTTTATTCTAGATCTTAGAATAATTACAGGTGGGGAAAATAGGATATTATTTAAAGTTAATGCAAACATTACCTGATTTTATTCTTGTTTACAGCATACAAACTCTTAAATTCTGTTCCATTTGGATTTTATAGGAAGGGATTTCTCTTTACTGCCATTGTAACGAGTGGAGCTGGATTCCTGAGTGCTTTTGCTCCTAACTATGTGTCGTTGATTTCACTAAGATTTTTAGTTGGTATTGGCTTGGGAGGAGGACCTGTACTTGGATCTTGGTTCTTGGAATTTGTTCCTGCTCCAACTAGAGGAACTTGGATGGTGGTATTTTCAGCATTTTGGACTGTTGGGACCATCTTGGAGGCTTCTCTTGCATGGGTATATTATTTTTTCCCTGATATTTTGAAACTGAAAAGGTAGTTCAGACTAGTGCTGATGTATCAGCAGTAAACATTATACACGATAAATTGTTTTGGTACGGTGTCCCATTCTCATCACAAGCTCCAGTATATATTCAGAAATTTATGAACACATGCGCTGTCAAATAGTTGGCTCACCAGAAGTGATGCAGATTATATTACAAACAATTAGTCTGTGGTGTTAGCAGGTCTGTTACGGGATGCTTGGAAAGAAAAGGTTGCTTAATTCAATATGACATGGGAATAGATTTCAAGGAGAGTAGCAATCTGGAATGTCACTTTAGAAAGGAACCTGTATTATAAGGGCACAAAAGCACATACTGTTCACACTCTTTGGCGTTTACTTATCCTAGTCAATCCCTTGAAACATTATGTGAAACACTATATTCACAAAGATCTATCTGTATTTTTTTACTTTGTAATTTTGATGCAAAGATCTATAACAAAATACCCTGTTCTGCATAGGCAGCTCTTAATCCAAAGGAACATAAACTTCACATGTTAGACAGTTATGCCCAAGTTTGGCTGGAGGTGGTTGCTAGCATTATCCGCTGTTCCGTCTAACTTTTCACCCTGTCATTATGTGACTAATTTTTCACCATACTAATGGCAGACAGTTATGCCCAAGTTTGGCTGGAGGTGGTTGCTAGCATTATCCGCTGTTCCATCTTTGCTCCTGCTTCTATTTTATGCTATCACACCAGAGTCACCAAGGTTCCTATGCATGAAAGGCAGAATAATGGAGGCTGTGGAGGTATTGGAGAAAATGGCGAGATTAAACAATGTGCAACTCCCTTCTGGTAGCCTTGTTTCTGACAAAAACATTGAGCTAGATGAAGTTTCGAGATCTTCTGAGTCTGCAATACTTCTAGCTGCTGATGAAGAAAATGACATCAATGAAGACGAAGGTTCCAATTTTGGAGGTATTAAGTCCGTTGTCAAGCTGCTCACGCCAAAATTGCTCAGAGCAACTCTTCTTCTGTGGATGGCTTTCTTCGGAAATGCATTTGCCTATTATGGAATTGTTCTGTTGACATCAGAGTTAAGTAATGGAAATAGGATATGTGCAAAAGAGGAGGTTGAATCCGTACACTCAAACAATGCAAGCCTCTACAGAAACGTTTTTATCTCTAGCTTTGCAGGTTGGTTCTTACTCTTCATAGTATCTCTGTGATAACTATCTTCCAGTGCATATGATCCCATCTTGATGGCCAATGCTGGCTTGTTTTCTTGAAACAGAGATTCCAGGGTCATTTCTATCAGCCATGATCGTGGATAGATTTGGCCGAAAGCTTTCAATGGCGTCGATGCTCTTCACTAGCTGTGTTTTCTTATTCCCATTGGTGTTTTCCCGGACAGACATACTAACAAGAATCTCCTTGTTTGGTGCCCGGCTTTGTATATCTGCTAGCTTCACCATTGTATACATATACGCTCCGGAGGTTAGTCCAATTCTACAACATCATTTGCTTCAGTGTCACTAGAACATGCTACCATAACCCTCTCTTTGTGATAACCAATCTGGAAATTGAAATTGAACCTTGTGAGGTGTTGATGTTAAACAGTATTTTCTTCTTGCTTCATTTTTTTCAGATTTACCCAACCTCGGTCAGAACAACAGGCATCGGTGTCGCGAGCTCGGTTGGCAGGATTGGAGGCATTCTGTGCCCTCTCGTCGCTGTTGCTCTGGTGCACAGCTGCCAACAAACGACGGCGATCCTCCTCTTTGAGCTTGTAACCTTCCTCTCCGGGATGGCTGTGTTGTTCTTCCCTTTCGAGACAAAAGGCCGTAGACTTAACGACACCGAGGTCGATATGAATTGATGAGGTGTCGTATGTTGGACCATTTTTTGTGCTGGTTACAGAGAATGCCCTATTAATTGAACATTTCCAACACGGTGGT
Source organism: Ampelocalamus luodianensis (assembly GCA_036346255.1). Lineage (NCBI taxonomy): Eukaryota > Viridiplantae > Streptophyta > Magnoliopsida > Poales > Poaceae > Ampelocalamus > Ampelocalamus luodianensis. The sequence goes on along the minus strand of CM070623.1, from coordinate 58,681,848 downwards.
GTTGATGATGATGTTTAGTCATTGAAAATAAATTTACAGGTGATGTGTTCCTCAACTTTGTTTCTGGAGGTCTAAGTCGGTTAGAATATATAGTTCGATTGGGAAACGAATTAGCTGCACTCCCGATTTATATGTAGAGAGGAGAGCCTTCCAGCTTGTCTGAATCGGACACGTTGTCCGATGACTGCTGTTGCCGCGCGCGGCGGCCGCGGTATCTGTACGTGGTGCTGGGCTACTGGGAATTAAGGGGATACAACATCCACAGGGTCGACGCGGACGCCTTCGACCCGACGCCGAGCCCCCGGTGGTCGTCCGTATCCACAGGGGCAAAGCATGGGCGACGAATCATGTATCCACAGGGGCAGAGATGGGCGTGCCCGAGGCGTGGAGATAAGAGTAGTGACAACCCACTATGTACATTTGCAAATTCTCAGCCCGCAGTGGTCCGGCACTCTCCGGCCCCAGGCTTGCGGCCTAGCCTGAGACCAAGCAAACCCCAGCTGAGTGTTTTACAAATATATTACAAAAAGAATTGGTTGCCAGAATTTACATTTTTGAAGACTGTCAATGTCTAGAATGTCACTTATTTATAAATGAGGTGGTATCTACTTACTATGCCACCAAGTGTTACTAGTTTATTTGTTATAGCACACCCAAGGAAAATTTGTAGCTTTTGTGAACCCCCTGTGTTTGTAGGAACTTACTTGCTGGAAGTATGCACTCCAATATTTTTCCCCTGTGTTTGTGAACCCCCACGGTACCAAGATCGTTGCTTTGCATCCCTTGTGCACCAAGATAGAAGACGCGAAAACCCTGAATCGGCATGCAACTTCGGCTTGCTCGGCGCCCCGCGGCCACCCAACAGTAACAATATATACCTGGTCCTGGTGCGACATCGCCGCCGCTCGCTTGCAGCAATATCAGGTGCATGGTAGGCGTTGCCTTCCACCCGGACGGGCATTCGGGCAACCACCACGGCGGCGATTGTATGCCGCCGTTCAAGGGCCAAGCCTACTCCTATAGGGAGCTGGACGCAAGGGATGGGCTTTTGCCGTCATGGTGACGCGCCGACGGGCATTGCTATGGACGCGCCGACACGCACACTGGCTCGCTTCGCGTAGGTCGCTCAATGCTGAATCCCGTGGCGTTCTGGACGGAACGACGATAACAAGTGGAGGGAGACTGTATTTTTTTGGGCTAGTCGTATTACGCATGATTCTCTTTTGTGCGGTTCTGATGCTTTTCTACTGGCAATATTATGTATTATTCTCTTTGACTACCGTCAAATTTGCATGTCGAATTCCCTTGTTCTCGCTGAATTGAAGACTAGCGGCAACCAGGCGCAGCACGAGTATATCAACGAATTGCAGCATAAATCCTGCCAAAGCGAAGTATTTCTCCAACAACCATAGGCACGGTTGATAGGTAAGTAGGCTGAAGTCGAACAAATTTTTTGCAACGTTCATCACCAACAACCATAAGCACGGTTCTAAACCACAGAATTCTTGCAGCAACAGGATACCTCAGTGCAATATATCCATCACATTACATATTGAAGATTGACGCAACAGGAAAAATAAGAAATACAAACATAAGCAAAGTGTACTGCTGCAGCAAAGGTTTTCTGCTAGGAGACTGAAAGTTACTGTTTGCAGCAAAAATCTACCGCTAGGTAACTGAAACTTCGGTTTGAGCACAGCGTTGACTGGCCTTGTTCAACAAAAAATGCATCACTGTTCTGCTTGACAAAAACCCAACATGTCTGCAAAGTAAACATTAAAGCTTGGTCAGATTACATACTACTTACAGAAGCAAAGATGATAACACAAAAGGTTGCAAATACTGCTACAGCACGCACCACCCAAATGGATTTAAACAAGAGAAAGGTGTGAAAAACACATACATATACATAGATACATATGTTTGGTAAAAGCTTAGCACATTACTAAAAGTAAACTTCAGAAATAATACAAGCATGTGCTTATTGTTTATTTACAATGATGCAAATCTGCAAACAGTTGTAAATAAAGGGGACTTACAGTTTCAGATATGTTTTGTACTCAACGATGCCTCCTGTCTCTATACTCATCTCTAGAATAGCGGTGTTCATAATCCCTCCTTGAATGGTGATAGGAGTCATCGTATCTAGACCTTTTGGAATCATGGCTATCTGCATCTCTAGTTCTGCGTCGACCATGCTCTTCATGCCTCCTCTCATCTCTATTTTGGCTGTCCCTGTTTCCATCTTCTCTAACTCTACTTGAATATGGGTCATACCTATCTTCTATAACTCTACTTGAATATGGGTCATACCTATCTTCTCCAACTTTTCTTTTGTTGTCTCTCTCCACATCATTACCACCTTTCCTTCTCTCCTGCTCTCTCTCTTCCTCCCTCCCTCTCTGCTTTTGCTTCTCCAGCACGTTTCTCTCTTCCTCCCTCTGTTTTTGCTTCTTCTCCAATTCCTTTCTCTCTTCCTCCACCTGCCTTTGTTTCGCCAGCTCCTTTCTCTCTTCCTCCACCTGCCTTTGTTTCTCCAGATCCTTTCTCCTCTCATCTTGGCTCCTTTTCCTTTCCTCTACCTCATTTCTGTAAGATGCCCTTTCAGCATATTTTTCATCATTACCATTCTTCAACCCTCTGTTGAATTTCCTATTCTCACGGCTGTCAGCACTAACATCTGATTCACTACCACTGCTACTGCTGTAATATGAACTCTCACTTGAGCTAGTCACCCTTCTTTTCTCTGGCACTGTCTCCTTTACCCCTGCATCAAGGTGTCTTTTCCTGTCACGAGCATGACCATCAGAATCAGAATCAGTATCGTGATTCCTGCGCTTATCATCAGTCTTCGCGAATTTGTCTTCCTTCTCTTTACCTTTTTGTGCTTGTTTATCATCTTTAGAATCATGGTGATGGGACTTTGCAAGCTTCTTCTTTTGCTTGACATAAGTCTCCGAGTCAGTCTCTGATTCATCACTGTACTTGTCCTTCCGAAGGACCTTGCTACATGGCTTCTCATCTTCAGAGTCATGGCGAGAATTCTTCACAGGCTTTTTCTTTTTGTAGTCATCACTCCCTGAGTTACTCTTCGATTTATCGCGGTACTGGTCCTTTCTAACAACATCAATTCGGGACTTATCAAGTTTAGAGTCGTGACGAGTAATCTTTGCATATTTCGACCTCTCAACATGGTCATTGTCCAAGTCACTCTCTGATTCATCAGAATACTTGCCCTTCCTAACAGCCTTGCTTCGGGGCTTATCATCTTTAGATTCATGGAGAGAACTCTTTGTAGATTTCTGCCTTTTCTGATCATAATCGCTCTCCGAGTCACTGTGTGAATCATCCTTGTACCTGCTTCTTCTGGGTTTCTCATCTTCAGAGTCGTGGCGGCGAGAGGCCCCAGGTCTCTTCTTTCTCTCATCGTGGTTGCTTTTCCCATGTTCTGTTTTCTTCTTGTCATAATCACTATCTGAATTGTGATGAGAGCTCTTTCCACGTTTTGCCTTCTTATGGTCAGTCTCAGAATCATCATCTGTATCATGACGAGATTTCTTCCTGTTTTCCTTCTCCTTCTCACCATAATCCATCTCAGAATCATCATCTGAATCATGGCGAGAACTCTTCTTCTTCTTCTCATGATCATGGTCTGAATCTGAATCATACCCATGCTCACTCTTCCTAGAACTTTTGCTGTGACTCTTTTTGTCATTCTCTTTTTCCTTCTTTCCCTTCTTTGCATGCTTTCTGCCATCCTTTGGAGTCTTGCTATATTTATTCCCATCAGTATCCAACTCTTCAGAATCCTTCCCAGGAACAAGCTCCCCAGACTCCACATCACTTTCTACATCCCCATTCTTCTTGTGTCCATCCTCAGCATCTAGCCCAAGAGCAGCCCTCAGCGTCTCAAGCTGCTTCTCCTTCCGTGCGGCGACGTGGTGGCTCTGTGTGCCCATAAACCTGAAAAGAATTTACCTTCTTGTCAGAAATTAATGAACAGAACAAACAAATGAACATATAAACTGCTAAAATAACGAAACACATACATATACACGAGTAGGAGCCAGAGCACATGATAATTATACGGAACTACAAATAAACATAAGCTACAATTCTCATATTGAACCGAACTTTAAGCAACAATTCTGTTTCAAAGAAGAAATATCAGAACACTAAATCAAGATATCTAATTGAAAAGAATAAATCAAGATGCTGTTAAATGTTTACCACCGCCTCCTCTGCAGTAATTCCACACAAAAAAAAAATAACTGACAGATACAAGAATACACTAACAAGACCAATTCTTCGATCCATACCCTTTGCCCGGGAGTGGTGGTCGCCCCCCGCCGCTGCCGCGGCCTTCCTCCTCCGCGACCGCAGCAGCAGCCGCCTCGATCTCGGCGGCCTTTCGCGCCTCCTCGACGCGCTCCTCGATCTCGCCCTCCGTGTAGCCCTGCTCCTCGAGCGTGTCCCTCAGCACGAGCAGCCGCAGCTCCACCTGCCGCTTCCGGTCGTGCTCCAGGATCTCCTTGTTCGGTTTCCTCATCCCGCCGAGCCCCCCGGTGTCGTCGCCGGGGCCGGGGAGCGGCGGCTTGGGCGGCCCGCCGGCCGCGGAGGTCCGGGGCTTGACGAAAAACTTGTTCGTCTGGATGTACCCATTCGTGCCGGACCCCCTCGGAGTCTGCAGTCCGATGCCGTTGTACATGGCGGCGGCGGCGGCCGGGGAGACCCTGGTTTGGCAAAACCCTAGGGTTACGATCGAGTTGGGTTCGTGGCTTTTTGTGGGGATTGGTTCGCGAGATCCCCAATTCGGGACGATGGGATTGAGATGAGAACGAAGAGGGAGGCAAGCGTTATTTTATTTTTATTCCGGTAGTGGGGCCAACGAATTCGAGTGGTTTCGTGGGGTTCTTCGTGTTGGTGTCGGATCGGGTAAGCCGGGTCAGTGTGTTATACTATGTCTATATGGCAAGTGTTATTGCACCACGTGGAAACGTAAAGGTAGTCAAATGAGTGGCACGGCGTAGCTCGGTCCGCTTGGCGTTGCATGATGCGCAACTGTGGAGGTGGCCAAATAAGTGGCACAACTTGCTTGGTTCGGTATGTTAAATGGGTGGTGTCATGTTGGTCTATAGGTTCAGCTGTGGTTCCAGGTATACTGAGCGTATCAGTTTGCGCACTTTTAGCACAACAGAGTAAGGAAGATCTATTTAGTCCATATCGGTCTAAAAATTGTGAAAATTTGTATTAATTCTAGAAAACGCATAGAATTCAAAAATACAAATAATTTTTTTTTAAAAAAATGAGTTATATACCAATAAAAAGAGGCAAATATATTGAAATGTAATAATGAGCTTTACTGATGTTTAGATGGTTGTCTCGTTAAAAATTTTGCCAAGTAAAAACTTAATATGAGAGAACCTTGGCAAAAAAAGAGAGAGTGTAGCCTATAGCTATATATACATCGATGTTCTAAGTGTCGTTGTCTATATAAAAATGTTCAAACGCGTCCGCCAACTCTGTAATTTCTACAAAGTGTTGATCTCGTGTGTCAGCTTGTTCTCAATCTTTCACAGTTAGAAGTATTTTCACTATCCCACTCGTGGACTTATTCTTCTCACCTCTAGTATTCTTCCAAAAAGACCGAAAACAGACTCGAAATAAACTGTCGAGACAATAATAGTTAACACTTCCCGTGCTAATATGGATAGCACTGGATATGTTATCTTATGTCCATACGACTATTGCAAAATATTGAAGTGCTCTGTATAGTAATCCACGGAGTTAGTACTGGAGGAAGAACATGTATCCCATATTTTGCCCCCACGTAGTTGTCTTCTTACTTATGGAGGATAGTACTGGAAATCGTTGCAAGCGAACTCGCTCAAACTTTAGTTCATACTTTTGACAAATATCGAACAATTTAGTACAAACACCTGAAAAATAGTTAGAATAATTTATGCATGTAACATCACTGGTTGTTTTCTGTCTAGAAATCATAGAAAATCTAGAATTATGAGCAGTCCTAATATAATTTCCAAACACTTTAAACCCACCAAAGTTTAAAGGTAGGTCATGTGAAGCAATTAAACGACAAAGAACTACCTCAGAACTATAATCCCAGCTAAGTTTTGCACCGTCGGGGTTGTACTACAGCTGCATTTGCCTCATGATCAATCTTTGGCTTTCTTTACATCTGGCAGCATGTCTAATCAAGTGCCTCATTTTACCTGAAAATTTTGCAGACAATTCATGATGCCGAATTTTACAAACATCATATCTTACGTGATCTCCATTTTTGTCTGGCTTGGATTTCTTATCGGAATCTTCACATGTACTCTATCTAGATCTCTTTGTTCCAGTGCTTGCAGACACAGCGGCACTCGTAGACTCTGATGATGATATTGTTGGCCTTTCTGTTTGAGTTGGAGGCACAACATTCTCGAAGGGTGCAAGATCATCCTGTGAAATTTCAAAACTAGTAATAGGAAAATAAAAAAAAAAACGTCACACAAAGCTTTATTCTAAATATTGATAAGGATGATTGGCGTTAAGCCAATAGGATTTGGTGGAGAGTTAAGGACTGAGACCAGATGGATGGACAACCCAATATACTTGACAAAAGTGAGTCATCAGTGAGAACTAGAGGTGGACAGCCACGAGTTGGTAAATAGTCCATCGTCTCACTAGATGACAAGTAAGGACAAGAACCATGTGCTAAGTAACAGTCACAGATCTAGTTCAACCACGAGTGTGGTTTATCCAACTTAGCTTTGTACACTGCTCTTCCAATTGAATATCTATGGTATGGTCCCGTCAGCATCGGAGTGTGAATTCCACTGTTGGCTGGTAGTCTCCCGAGGGCTGTATGGATTCTAAACCTACCGGGTAGCAACAAAAAAAGTTGAGCAGTGGAAAATACATTGTTATCTCAGCTTAGTCGCACACTAATGGTTGCATGTATATAGCTTGACAGTACGAGCTTGAGATATCTTGTGGATAAAGTTGGGCAACTCTGCAGAGTATAATTAATGGTATTCGAATATGCCGTGCTTCCGGTTAATGAAGCTGTGTTCATGGGTGATTCCAATACACGAGGCATAAGTAGAGTTTTATAGATGTTTAATTGGTAATTACAGATGTTGTAACCCCTGTTGTTATATACATTATTGTTTTACTGTTTAAATACTATATTGCTTTCAACTTAAATAATGCATTCCATATATACTTATTAGGGTAAAACTGTACCATTCCTTTGATAAATCCTAGCATATAATTAATTAGAATTTTCATGCAACTTACTAGGTACGGTTGTACTCATTCTTTACACGTAACATGTCTTGTAAAGGAGACTGAAGACCCAACATGTAACACGTAACCTTTACAAATTCTTGTGCATTCAGGTCTCCAGTTTCCTTCATACAGAATAACCAGTATCTGGGATTTACAACAACGCATGCGATTGATCGGACCTGTCAGTTCTTCATCAACTAAAACCCGCACGCACTTTGCCATCCTGCAATTCAGCGATGCATGATCTCCTGGGTATCCTGTGCTTGCTGCTGCCCCGCATATTCTGCACTGAGAGGTTGTAGCCATATTTCGGTGCTTGGGAACCTCATCAATTGGGGTATAGATCAGTTCTGGGACAAACGCCTTGCAACAATTTTGATCTTAGAAGGCACTTGTACTCCCACAGCGCTACTAAAATTCAGAGTTTACCCCCTAAGGCCTTGTTTGGCTAGTGCGGAAATCTATCCAAGGGAGAAACAATCCAAGGGGGGATTGGGTTGATCCCTCTCTCTCCACCCAATCCCCTCCCACCTTGGATCTAATCCCTTGATTTGTTTGGGCAAATGGTTGGATCAGTAGGGATTGCATATATTAAAAAAATCTGAAAACAAAAAAAGAATATAGAAAATTCCAAAAACAACATTAAAAAATTAGAACCATTCAGAAAAATTTCCAAAACCAAACAAAAAAATTCGAAAAATATCAGAAAATTTTCACAAATAGTCCAGAAAATTCAAAAAAAAATGCAGAAAATTCGAAAAAAATCATTAAAATTTAGAACAAAAGGTCTAGAAATTTCAAAATTTAAAAAACACAGATTATAAATTTTGAAAAAAAATATTAAAATTTTGAATACAACCTCTAGAAAATTGCATAACAAGTGATGCTATTGCAGAAATATCTGATATCAGGCTTGGAGTTAGCATACTATTGGTACATGTTTACTGAGTTGTTGAATCGCATCACGACAGAAAGGAAGCAACAATCATATCAAGTTCATGATGGTCTAGGCAAAAAACTATGACATCAAGAGATCTCAAGGACTTTGTTCCACAGCATCAAAAACTCTAAACACGTCTTGCATTAGAGCAACTGATGACTTCCTGATAATTTAAATCAGTCCACAAGGGTGCCCAACATATCATGCTCTCTCAAGAGGAGGTACCTGAAATTCCACAAAGCAAAGATAATTAGAGCACTGACAATCTATTAAGTAATGAACTTTCTGGGTAAACAAACACCACAACTTTATGACAAATGAGGCGATTCTTGTGTATCTCATCAGCAAACCAGAGCAAGTTATTGTATCGACTGAGCATAGTGATAGGTGATCTAGTGTAAGTTGTATGCAAACCAAGCCATGTGTCAGGTAGTAGGAAAAAATGCAATCGGTTAGCTTTACTAAAAAATGGATAGCCCTTAGATATACAGAGAGGCAATTTAAAAACAATTTGTTCCTACATTTAGGTTTTAGCTCAACATGCATAGGAACCATTAAGAAACAAACCAATAGTAAATCTGCCACCATGTTTTTGACTTGAACTCATCACAGACAAAATAATTTGGCGTGTCATCACTATGAGTAATATTCTAATCTGCAGGCACTTCTTCATCTCAATAGAGATTAATTTCGGATTTAAGCAGCTGATTTGATTAACTTTTGAATGACACAAATGCCCTTTAGAGCCTCTTACTCCCACTTAGGTCAAGAAGATTGACATCAGACAAAAAAAATTCCAATGGGTACTAATGTTCTTCAGCCAGTCAAGCGCATTTATCAAACAAAATAGCTTGTATCATGAAGATGGGAATGCTTCTAAAAGTTAGTGTATTGCATGGAACTCATCGATATAATAATACGGCACACAATTTTCAACTCTGGTGATATGAACACAAATGACTTTATTACAAGAAGCATATGAAAGACTACAGTATATCTAATTACTGATATCCCATTAGTCGTTACACTTGGACAAAAATGGTTGACTGAAGAAGCATAACATCACACGATATTGTAAACTGTTTCTAGCAAAGACATCCATATTCAGGAGTATATAATAAAAATTAAACTCCTAGACATAAAGGCTTGGGATATCAGTACCTAAAAGGAGAAAAGTAATACTGATTATATCAAACTCATTTCCAATGCAAACACTATCAACAAACTTGTTAAAAGAAAACAACAAGCCATTTGTTACGGTATCTTGTGTACCTCGTACATATTTGTCATTGTTAATATTTCTTCAGATATGTTAATTTGCCTCGGCCATTGGATTGCAACATAGGCCACACCAGTTTTGATGCTAATATTGCTTTGAAGAGATAGCTCATGAATAAAAAGTAACAGGACAACAAACCTCCATAGAGATTGCACCTCGATTGCCCCATGTCAGATGGATACACTTCTTTCCAAGAGCTACAAATATGGGTCATCCCTCCTATATTTATGAATTAAATCAAAAAGGAAAAAATAGACAGATTATCTTTACTTTCTTTTTTAGGAACATTTGTCGTAAATTTTTCACCAAGTTACATCTAGCAACTGCATATAATTACAGTATGTCAACATCTAATCCCCATCTAAGCACAAGAAATAGTTGGTAGTACTAGTATCTAATCATAAGCATTGTTTGTTCCATGTTACATAGTATCAAATGAAACCTTTAAAAACCTGCAGTGCAGTAAGGTAATATTAATTCTGACATCGTATGTACCTCTTAAGGAGACACAATCACACAACTAAAACTTCTGTCAGCAGAAGATATTGTCAACAAGAAGCTTACCTCAGAAGGAGAAACCTTTCTGTAGTCGACTGACACAGCATAGAAGCCCACTGTCTATCCAAACTAGTGTGTGCAATTCAGCATCTCCCATTTCACATAAATTGTATCCAAATATCTGGTCTATAAATGGTTCTGATCATCTATTGCGTTTAGCATTCTAACATCAGCAAGAATACACCCAAATCTGTCATTGAATTTCAACATGTCTTATACACCAACTAAACTCCACTCGTACACCATACTGGTACATCACTAAAGACAGTTAGACAAAATCTAACTAATAAGATAGGGTGGTTCAGATTTCCCTGGCAGAATCTAACTAATTACACTGAATTTTCATACGAGTCAGAACACAATCTAACTAAAAAGATAGGTAGAATCTAACTAATAAGATAAGCAGCATTTCCATACGAGTCGCAGACAAAATCTAACTAGTACATCACTGAATTTCAACATGCTTTCCCTGACTTGATAAGATAGGCCAGTTCAGATTCAAGTCTTGTACCATTGCATGGCCAGAACACAATCAGGCAGCATTTCCACTAATTACACTTTAACTAGTAGTTTTGGCCAAGATGACAAATAAATGTCAGACTAAAATCAAGTGTTAGATATTATAAGAGGACGGGATACATCATGCCTCATGTGCTAGTCTTCATCAGGATAAAGAGTTAAACTACAAATCCACCATGTTCTCCATGAAAGACATGCCAAATTCGCCCCCCGTGAGCTTGAATATCGTGATCCAAATACAGAAGCCGAACAGGAAAAAAGAATCTATACCCATACTTCATAGTTAAGAAGCAAGACACAGTGACACACTCACTTCCTGTTCTGTCCTCAGATTGCAGAAACACTATATCAAGAACAACCTAATCTAGAGCCTTTCAGCAGCAAATTTTGGTCCTAGCAGATAACTTGAGTCAGTAATTTCATCGAACGCACTGAGCTCATGCTCATCATCCTTACTACTCAGTTCCATCGCATTGTGGGTAAGAACAAAGAAATGCCCATCCGACCTAAAACCCACCTACCCGCAAAAGGAAGCCCTTGAGATTCGATCATTCGACCCACCACACCAAGATCAATAACTCCAAACCCACATCCCCAATCTAACCAAGCTCCGCACAAGAAAACAACCAGGAATTAGAACGATCTGAGCATGCTTACCAAGCTCTGCGCGGAGGGAGCTGGGAGCGGCGGCGCGGCGTTGGATGGGGACGTAGGCGAGGCGAGGGTGCGGCGTCGGCCACTGGGCGTGAGGGAGGTCGTGGCGCCGGGCGAGGACGGAGGCCACAGGCGCAGCGTCGATGAAGGGCGCGAAGCCGCGGAGGGAGGGGCGGAGTCGCGAGCGCAGCGACGGGACCGAAACCACGCGACCGAGACGAGTCTCGTTACCCCCGTGGAATGGGTTGGAACGGGGGAGGGATTGTCGATCCCGGGAGTAAGCCAAGCAGCGAAACGGAATGCGCCGGGAAACAAATCCCCCACCGGGATGATCCCCGTGGATTCATCCCCGATCCCGGTTGTTCCCGGTCGATCCCGGCGCTTCCAAACAAGGCCTAAGGGGGATTGTCCCACCCTCACCTCATGCACGAAAAAGCCATTCCTTTCGCTTCTCGCTAAAAAAACCCCTCGGGATCTGCACAATAGATGAGTTTTTTTTCTCTCGGGATGTGCGCTTGCTAATTCTGGCCTAGGTGACTTTACGAGTGTACTGACTTGATATTTTTGAGGTAATTTGAGGTGAATTTGGGATAAATTAGATTGTATGGCACTTCTGGGACTATGAATTTGTTTGTGCAGAAGTAATTTTAGTCCATATGATTGTTTTCACCTTCAATTTATAGCTGGGTCGAAGTAAATTTGTAGAAATTTTGGCATTTTGGTGGATTACAAGCGAAATTAAGTGGATTGCTGACTAAAAGGGAATTGATTTTTTTTATACCTGTGGAAGAGTCTATTCTCTATTGCTTTTTAGAGCAAAATCCCGGATTAGTGGAATTGATTTTTGGAGTTAAGTTGTGTGCCAGTTTTCAAATATTGAATAGAGGATTATCCATTATTATGGGAAGAATTTGGTAAGTGTTGTGTGAAAAGTTAGGATCATTCCTTCCAAATGATTATAGTTAAGGGCTAAGGCATCTATTAGTACTCACTATGGTGACAATACAGCTTTAAGAAATAACCACACTAAGTTCTCAAAAAAGAAATAACCACACTACATGCTTTGGCTGCAGGAAATAATGGCATTCATAAGATCATATGTCGTGCCTGGAGGGTTTCTAGATAGTGTTACTCCTTCATACGTCCCATATATGACCTGGAGAGCTCTGAAGGTATATTTTAGAACTTGTGTTCACTGTCTTGGCTCAAATATGTCAATCTAAATCACTATTTTTTTCACTGCTCAGCATTTCTTTGATAGAGCAATTTGTGTGTTTACAACAAGAACCTTGCTAAGCTCCGTTGGAGTCTCAAAGCAAGGTAACCCCAGGTGCCATTGCTATCAAATGGATCCTCAAGGTAAATAAATCATGACTATTGAAGAAGCTATTTTTTCTGGCCACCACGCTTGTCTGTGTAATTTATTCAATTGATCAAATAATTTGAAGACAAGCGCAAATTCATGTAAAAAGAGTTTAGAACTTCAGTCAATCCACTATCATGGGCACAACATAAGTGGGCAAAAGGAAATTACTACTGTAGATTAAAAATCACATCTTTGATTTACTAACTTCTTTTCAGAAGGTGGCTCTTGTCATAGAACAGCCTCATAAACCCATGGTAACCTGCAGAGTGGAGAGTTTTATCCTTCTACAGTTATTGGCAATCTGATGTGCACAAGATAGTAGCAATATCTTATGTTTTGCTGATGTACTTGTGTTTACTCCTTATCCTTATTAATGTGATGTTCGAAAATATATGTATCATCATCTTTTAATTGCTTGATTCGCTTTATGTGTTAAAAAATATTATTTAAGTAAGGTTTAGATTCTGTTGCACGGGTGACCACGCAGCGAGGCCAGCGCTTGGCTTCTCTCTTACCGCGCTGACCCTGCTGCCTCCCGTCGCCGGCCGGCGATGGGGCCAGCGACTCATCACAGGCGCTGTCTGCACTGCTCCCGCTCGTCGTTGCCATCACCACCGTCGTGGCGGAGCCGGTCTACTGCACACCCATCGAGCGGTAGGTGGCGTGGGCTTTGCCACTTCATTTGCGGGGAGGTTATTTTGATTAAAAAAATGCTAAATGAGCCAAAAACTCTTGTTCCAGAGACCGACTCACCATTTTAGCGTGCTCTGGTGCCCGCCAGAGCTACCATCGGCCGGGATATACACATTAAAAAACGTTGAGGTTGACAGTGCCGAGAAAAGGAACGGAAAGCCATTAAGCTTTAAATACACATATATGCGTTACACGTAAATATAACTAATATAACATATGGCAAAATGATGTAGTATTTAGCTATTACTCAAGGTGGCCAAATGAGTCGTGCTTCCCGTGGCCGAAATCTTGGGATTGGCGGTCCTACTACATCGTAACTAGGTCGGGACACGTCTGACACGGGCATGACATGCTTTGGTCGTCACCCCGGTCCGACATGCATAGTGCCGCGCCTTGGCGTGGCGCGACACGGCCCGAGGCACAACACGGCGTGACCGACAATCGCGGTGGAGAAGGCCAGGTGCGGCTGTGGGAGCAAAGGAACCGACGGACAGAGGAGGAAGAAATGCTGGCTACTGCGCTGCGCTGTGTGCGTGGTGCTTATATCGTGCCGACCGGGCCAAACAGTGTCGGACCGGCCCAACACAGCTCATGTGTTGTGTTTGGATCGACACTTCAGCCCATATGTCGGTACGGCCCGCACTGGTAAACGGGCTGGCCCGTTAGGCACCACGCTCCCATGTGAATTAGTGTATAGATACATACTTGCATCCATTCAAAGGCGGATCCAGCACTACAGACTGTAGTAGTCAAGACGGCTGTTCTAGCTTGGCTATCCAAGTGTTATCAATTTTTTTCTAGGGTTTGTCGGAGGGGGGAAGATGACCGGAACACTCGCAATTTTTAACCATGGCCGTGGGCCAGGTGTAAAGCGCGAGACACACATGCACGATCCCTTGAAGCTCGTGTGTCCACCACACGGTTCCCTCGCTCGTAGTGTATATCTGCGCTGTGCAGGGGAGCCCAGCTGTGTATGCGTGCGAAGGCAACGTCGTAACGCACAAAACGGGGGCGCGCGGCGCCCCGCACGCCATGGTGCGCCCACAGGTACTACAGATTTGGCATCTTATTAACCAAAAGGAGGCCTCCCAAATCCCAATCATTTGATATGATTACCTACCAAATTGTACGTGTGTTCCTCTTTGATTACCGACACCAACGGCTTCTAATTGTGTCACATGTCTTCTGCTGTTAAGGGTGCGGTTTTGTGATCTAGCCTTTGGATGATATACATTCAAGAATAAGCCCATCGACAGATGGTTTGTTTAGACCACGGGAAGTTTTTCCGATTCCTGCAGAAATGACCATTTGAAACGTATGAATTTCATAAGAAATAGTTTAATTCATGCCAGGAACTAAAAAAATCCCATGTTGGAAAAACATTGGACCCTGTCAAAAAGCGAAGGAGAAGCCATAATGGCAGAGAGGCCCCCTGTAAAACGAGACACTCATCGTTAACCAAGCAGCTAGCTTCACTAATCACTCACCAAGCAGTTAACTATTTTCCGATAGGGTTGGCGTTAACCCTCGTAATTAACACCCCACACTTACCATGCCAAGAGAGAGAACGTGAGAGGCGACTCCACTCGTTTTCTTCTCTCTCTCTCCCCTCCCGCGGCTCTCCGCTTCTCCTCTCTTCCTCTGGTCATCGCCACAGTCTCCCCACTCGTACTCCATCCCCAGCCTCCTCCTCCGCCCGCCGCCGACTCCATACGCTGCCGCCAGCTCCGCGCTGCCGCTCCCTCCCGATCGACCCCCGAATCGCCCGAAACCGCGAGCTTTACGAGGTGGGATTTCGTGGGGTGCTTTTGGGTTTGATTTAGTTGCTGGAGGTGTTTTGAGCTGGGGATTTGGTCGAGTTAGGTTGTTTTCGAGGTTTTGGTGTGCTTTGTGGGGGGTTTGATTCGGTTTTTGGAGGCCCTTGTGCGAGGGAACTTGTGATTTTGCGAGGGGCTCTTGATTATTTCGTGCGAGGGAACTTGTGCTTTTCTGATGGGTTTGCTGTCATTGGTTGGGGATTTGGTGATGTTTGATGAAAGATTTGCCAAATTCGTGTGCTTCTTAGCATTCTGGAAGGAAAAATTCCCATTCCGAGTCGTTTGACGGGTGAAATATCAGTATTTAGGTGTTTTTATTAGTGAAAGTTCTTGTCTTTTTAGCATTTTAGTTGCTTGTTGCAGTAGTATACTCCCTCCAGTCACACATACACGGCGTTTTGGACATTAACACCGTCCTCAAAACACAACTTTTACCACTAATTTCTATTATTATATAGTTATAGCACCCAATAAAATTGCAATATTATGAAATACTATTGGAGACAAATCTATACATATATTCCCATATATCCAATCTACATATTTAAGAAGATATGGATAGTCAAAGTTTTGAAAATTTGACTGCGCGCATCCCAAAACATCCCAAAACGACATGTATTTGTGACTGTAGGGAGTAGTTGTTTCTTATTTTTGATGGATTCTTCCTGCCCAGGTTATCGCCTTTTTTGGAAACCGTTTGTTGGGGAGGGAGCAGGAAGGAGAGGTGAAGAGGCAGAAAAAGTAGAAGGCTTGATTGTTGAAGAATGGTGGAAGGCCCCAAGTTCGCCGGCATGATTGGCGGTGTTGGCGGCTATGAGAATGGTGGGAATTTTTGCGACATGGCATACTACCGGAAGCTTGGTGAGGGCTCAAACATGTCAATCGATAGCCTTAACAGCCTGCAGACCAGCACACATGGTGGCTCCATTGCAATGTCTGTGGACAACAGCAGCGTTGGGTCGAGTGATTCCCATACTAGGATGCTCAACCACCCAGGCCTGAGGGGACCTGTTGTGGCCAATTACTCAGTTGGGCACAGCATTTTCCGTCCTGGACGGGTGTCACATGCCTTGAGTGATGATGCACTGGCACAGGCGCTGATGGACCCAAGGTACCCAACTGAGACACTCAAGGATTACGAGGAGTGGACAATTGATTTGGGTAAGCTCCACATGGGAATGCCCTTTGCACAGGGTGCCTTTGGGAAGCTCTACAAGGGTGCCTACAATGGGGAGGATGTCGCCATTAAGCTTTTGGAGAGGCCGGAGGCTGATCCAGATAGAGCCGGGTTAATGGAGCAGCAGTTTGTGCAAGAAGTTATGATGCTTGCAACCTTGAGGCACCCGAACATAGTTAAATTCATTGGAGCATGCAGGAAGCCAATGGTTTGGTGCATTGTGACGGAGTATGCGAAGGGTGGATCAGTTAGGCAGTTTCTGATGAAGAGGCAGAACAGGTCAGTTCCACTAAAGCTGGCTGTGAAGCAAGCATTGGATGTTGCAAGGGGCATGGCCTATGTCCATGGTCTTGGGTTCATTCACAGGGATCTTAAGTCAGACAACCTCTTGATTTCTGGTGATAAATCTATTAAGATAGCGGACTTTGGAGTGGCTCGGATTGAAGTAAAGACCGAGGGGATGACACCTGAAACAGGAACCTATCGTTGGATGGCCCCGTAAGTTGAACAGACCAACTAGATGAATGCTATTTACCATGCTAGTTCTAACTACTCTCAATACTTTATTCCAATTAATAGAATTTTGTTTAATTATTGAACATCAGCATATATCAAGAGTATGAAACTACTGATCAAGCAATTCCATATTTTTGTACTGGTCATTTATTATATTTTGGGGTTTGCAGTTTTGATATATATTATAGTGTGTTGGTATTCAATGAGAGCTGTGTACCATGTGAGAATTCACTATGACATGCAAGGTGGTTGTTATTCACCAATTGTTGGAGATATTAGAGATTAAGAAAGAGTCCAGAGTTTAGGTAAGAGTCCAAATCGTGTTAGAGTCGGACTGTAATATTTGACACTATAAATAAAGGGTGTGAGGATTCCAAGAGGAACACACAATTATTCCCCGAAATTCTACACCAATCATGACACTCTGTTGTTCTTTAATGATACATAGCACTTTCTGAACTTCACAGTAACAAGTCCGAATTTCACAATTACCTTTTTCTTCCAAAGTTCCTTTGCATGGTTTTTGCACAGCCTGCAGTATATTGAGTACTCAGGTTGTGCAAATACATGTGCTGATTTGCATGTGCATTTGTCATATGATGCTGTCCAGGATTTTTCATTTATGCAATTATACTTCATATTTTTTGTTGCTTCTTTTACTAGTTGAGGTTGAGGCTGTGTTGGCATAGCAGGAATGCAAGTTAATGCTTTGTGTTTGGACATTTATACGAAGCTTTGATCCCACAAGAGATGTGGATTTACTGTAGAGCATAAACTGATTAGCAAAACCATGTGGGTTTACCGCAGAGTATAAACATCATATATGCACACGCTTTCCGTAAGCCGGATACAGGTCTTGCCATATGGTGGCATGTATGGATTGTCTCACTTTGGGAAATGGCATTCACCTAGATTTTGAAGCTTCTTGTTGGTCTTTTAATACGTTCCGTAGTCCTTACCAGTGCTTACTAGTGCTTTTTGTTTGCCATCTGGTTGCTGCTAGATACTGATTAGCTTTACAGAATCTGTGTTCTTTAATAAACTATAATCAGTGCATGCATAGCTCTTTCTCTTTGGTTCTTCCTCTTTCTTGTGCAAAGATAATTATAGGGTCTTGAGAGTTCAGCTCTAAAAAACTATGTTGTTGGGTCGAATCCAATCCTCCGATCAGTTGTTATTCATTTAGGTTTAAGTAACTTTGAGTAGAACATCAGTTATTACTTACCACTTCTCTCGCCCAAGAATATTATGTTAATTCTTAATGTAGAGGATTTCAAACCCTGCTATTATAAGACCAGTGGTTGTGGTGTTCTGTTACTTGTTCTTCTTTTGATTCAATTGTTTCAAAATTATAATCCATCTTTGTGGTGCATTGAATTGATCAGAATCACTATTCACACATCATCTTGTTGGCCAAATCAAAGCTGTTTCATGGACATGGCAGGACGATCTAGAACAACTTGATTTACACTACTCTACTATGGATTTGGTTTGTTTTCATGTGCAGGGGCTAGTCGACTTTGTTTTTCTACATATGCCTAAAACTTATGCTGGCTAGACTGTTCCAACTCTTTAAGATCGCTATTTAATTGAATTGCTCTAGTTTATTTCATTATATATGTAATATTTAATGATGTAAGCATGTAAGTCGTAAGTTACAGATACTATTTTATATAGAAGGAAGACTGATGGCTGAGTTATGCAGTTTTAACCGAAGCATGTATCTCCAAGTTGAATGGTGTTTGGTCATGACTGTGCATACCACCCACACACATGTTTTTGAGTTTTTCCCGTGATGACTAGTAGTACATTTGTCATTCATATAGTGTCCACAGAAAATTTTAGTCAAAAGAGTGAATTTAATTGTGTGTCCATTTAATTAGTAAAATTCTTCCTCTTCTCCAGTGCAGGGGCTAGTCAACTTTGTTTTTCTACATATGCCTAACACTTATGCTGGCTAGACTGTTCCAACTCTTTAAGATCGCTATTTAATTGAATTGCTCTAGTTTATTTCATTATATATGTAATATTTAATGATGTAAGCATGTAAGTCGTAAGTTACGGATACTATTTTATATAGAAGGAAGACTGATGGCTGAGTTATGCAGTTTTAACCGAAGCATGTGTATCTCCAAGTTGAGTGGTGTTTGGTCGTGACTGTGCATACGACCAACACATGTTTTTGAGTTTTTCCGGTGATGACTAGTAGTACATTTGTCATTCATATTGTGACCATAGAAAATTTTAGTCAAGCAACAGCCTTCTTTCCTTTTTGTAGCTGAAAACATAGCAAAAGAGTGAATTTAATTGCGTGTCCATTTAATTAGTAAAATTCTTCCTCTTCTCCAGTGCAGGGGCTAGCCGACTTTGTTTTTCTACATATGCCTAACACTTATGCTGGCTAGACTGTTCCAACTCTTTAAGATCGTTATTTAATTGAATTGCTCTAGTTTATTTCATTATATATGTAATATTTAATGATGTAAGCATGTAAGTCGTAAGTTACAGATACTATTTTATATAGAAGGAAGACTGATGGCTGAGTCATGCAGTTTTAACCGAAGCATGTGTATCTCCAAGTTGAATGGTGTTTGGTCGTGACTGTGCTTACCACCAACACATGTTTTTGAGTTTTTCCGGTGATGACTAGTAGTACATTTGTCATTCATATTGTGACCACAGAAAATTTTAGTCAAGCAATAGCCTTCTTTCCTTTTTGTAGCTGAAAACATAGCAAAAGAGTGAATTTAATTGCGTGTCCATTTAATTAGTAAAATTCTTCCTCTTCTCCAGTAAGAGATCGTAGTTAACAAAAGTTTCACACAATGTACATGCCTTTTCAGTAGAAATGGTACTGGATAGAATTGAGGGCCCTTTGTATGAAATAGGAAACTTAATATGCTTGTTCTGCAAGCTGCATTATATATCCGTACTTCATTGGAACATGTGGCTGCATAGACAGACATCCGGAGTGGCAGAGAAGTATCTGCAATGTTGCCGTCCCAAGCACTTGTGTAGCCATGGCCTATTCTCGTGCTCACGCACACTCAGGGCATGAAACATCTCGATCCACTTGCTCTTGCCACTGTTCGAACTGATCTGGGGTATTGCATCAGTGGAGTCAGTAGGAATGTAGGATGCGGCTTCCATGGAAGTAGATATTAGCGAATCACATTTTCTTCTATTGGAATGCTTCTTTTGAGATGTATGATGAAATGTGTACTGCCACGAAGTCACGAATAGTGGAGTCATCGTGGTTTCATAGCATCTGGGGAGCTAGGACCTAGGTCACACTTAAGGTTGGGTATATGGTTTGATTGAATTACCATACATGTCCATCATTGGTTTGTATAACCTCATTTTGGAATTTCCGGCTGTATGCCTATATGCTAGTTTCTAGGCTGCTTTTTCTAATTTTCATGAAATAACTAGATGATTCGGCCCGAAACCCTAAAATGATACCAATCAGCAATTCCAGGTCAGATGCTACGGTTTGTGTTCACACATGTAAAATTTTAAATCTAGTGGCACATGCATGCACTCTACGTATAAACACTGTGCTTTGTATTAACCTAGAAAACAACAAAACAGCGGAAAAGCCAAAACTTGCCATTTTTCACTTTTTGTTAGAACGAAGGTTTAATTTATTACTAACTATTGTTTTTCCTGGTATTTACTTTTATGGTAGTCAAATGATGAGGCTACAGACCAAGTAGGCTGTTTTGGTTATATTTTTGTACTGTTTGAAATGTTAAAGCATTCACATATATACACCTTTTTAACTTGATTCCAGATGCGCTGACGCTCCTTTTTTTTTCTTCTTCTTTCAGCGAGATGATTCAGCACAGGCCGTATGACCAGAAAGTAGATGTCTACAGCTTTGGTATTGTCCTGTGGGAGCTGATAACTGGCATGCTCCCTTTCGCTAACATGACAGCAGTACAAGCCGCATTTGCTGTCGTGAACAAGGGTGTCCGTCCAGCCATACCCCAGGACTGCCTGCCCGCCCTCGGTGAGATCATGTGCAGGTGCTGGAATCCGAACCCTAGTGTCCGTCCTCCATTCACTGAAATTGTCAGGATGCTGGAGCATGCTGAGATGGAGATCCTGAGCACTGTCCGCAAGGCCCGATTTCGGTGTTGCATCTCCCAACCGATGACTACAGACTGAATGAGACAGAAGGAGAGCTGAGAAGAACATAATGGAAGCATAATTGAGTGTATTTATCATATATTAGACTTTGTGCTGCTGAAGTAGAAAGCCCCACCTGAGTGTATGACTGTGTGTATATACTCAGGTGTAAGCCGGTTCTATCTTTCAAATATTTCCCTCTTATATAGTATACCTAGTTTGCTTTTTCAGACTGTTGGGATGTGTTAGGGCTAGCTCTTTATCCTTTTGTCAAAACATCCGCCCGTATGTTCCTGCTGCGTTGTTCATGTGTTAACCCTCCTGCTGGAACATGCACAACTTTGTTGCTTCAGAGTATATAGTATGTATAATTTCCTAACATGGCTTTGTTCCGGGGGTTAATTCTTTATACGCCACTGAAATTTTTTAAAATTCCTAATTGTGTCACTTATATGTGGGATTTGGATCCATATGTCAGTGACATATAAGGAATGATACAGGTTTTCCATGGCAAATAAGGAGTTGCCCAATGGCAAGAGTTCTAAATGCTGATAATTGCAGGCTTCCAGTTATTTTGCATTGCCCTTTTCTTAGGTTCAGGTGTTAATTATTGGTCGAATCAGTAGTGCGTGCCACTGAAATGAAATATAACCGAACAATGTTCACTCAGCTTGTCAGATTCCCTTTCCTGGTCACCTGACTGGTTTACACTGACGCAATTGAAATGTTGAAATGACTCAATAAATGAACAGAACACTTCACACCTCAACCGGAGAGTTTCACTACAGAATTGTTAGACGAGGCGATGACTTCGAACGGACACGAGAAAAAGATAAGAGAACGACATATTCAACTGCAAACTATACAAAGCTCCGGCATATATGCAGCTTTCCGTTATGGCTAAAGCACTGGGCATCATTCTTGCGGGGGGCCGAGTGGAACAAAAGAAGAAAAGAAAACAGATTTTTTTTGGGGGGGGGGGGGGAGGTCGAATCTGGAAAGCTATGACACTAACATTATAACCTAACCGGAGGTGAAACAAAGACTTCACCTCCAGGCCTATGATGTTGTACAACAGAAGCAGCAGCTCCCATTTCACATATCAACCTCCTTTGCCCTTCTCACCTCCCATGAAAATATCATACATGACCCAGCTGCTGCTCCGAATCAGTCATGAAAAGAGAAAGAACAATCAACCGCTTTCCTTCAAAGGGCTCTGCTCCGCATTTGCTATGGCTTCTTCAGTCTTAACAGGAGCAGCAGAGGGGCTCTCAGCAGCCGCGGTATCTTCAACCTTTGGTCTGTTACCATTGCCCTTGGTTTCTTCTAGCTGGACAGCCCGTGCAAAGGTGGCCGAGATATGGGACATAAGGTCCATTGGTGCCTCGGCCTCCACCAGCTTCTGGGCCTCGGCATCAACACACTGCTCCTTCTGCTGCTGTCTGTTATCCAGCATGGCTTTCTCTCGTTGCTCATAGAAGCCGAAGTCCTCAAGGATGGTCGTCTCGGCTTCATGGTTCTTGAAGATGGTTAACATCTGGAGACCCTGCTCCAGCCTGACCTGCAAGTTTGTAAGTTAATTAAAATACTGTTAAAAAGGCCATAAATAGACCACCACCAACAGAGAGGACAACCAAAAGTAGACTATAAATGTAATTTACATTCTAACAGTTAGAAAGATTCAAATCTTAAGAAAGACACCGTGTGCATTAGCTTTACCTCCTGCGTGTCCCTGCTGTTTGTCACAGGCTTGCTGTCGTTGTTCTCCAGAATAATGTGCCTAAGAAGGTTGTTTGGGACATCCTTAACAATGTGCCATTTGACAGGGAACTGACCGCTCCACTTGTCCTGCTGCCAGTAATCAACACTCTTCTCGAAGTCAACAGGTCCAATCATGTCAGACACACCGCAGAATTGACCACTACCATTAACCTGTAAAGAAACAGTCATAGATCAACTTCCCTATGCACACATACTAAAACTCAAAATTGAAATCATATGGTAGCTCAAAAGACAAATATTCTATTTTTCCATCAGCACGAAAATAAAAGAGAAGAATTAGCAATTAAGGGAATGATCATACCGAGAAAAACAAGAAAATAGGACAATGGTCTTCTTTCTCTTTTGCTTCACGATAAGCAGCATTTAACTTTCTGTTCCCGCTAGCAGTGCTGGCCCAAACACCATACTTAATGCTCTTGTGTACGTGATCTTCAGTGTAGGACTTTATTACAAAAAATTTGGCATTCTTGTATTCGGTAACAAAATCAGGGTGGTTGTACAGCCCAGAATCAACTACTAATGCGGTTTCCTTATTTTTATCCTCAGTTGAGGAGTTATACACTTCTTTGTTTGGTTTAGTGGCCCGTGGGCCACGGTTTTGCTCGTTTAGAAACTCAGGAGAACCCTTCTCATGCTTGAAGCCCTTGTCAAAGGTGCTAAATCTGCGACTAGCAGCACCCCAACTTGGTGTAGTACCTCCGAATTTACCACCTAGCTGTTGCGCCTTGTATGATCCAGAGCTATACATGGATCCCTGATGCTGCAAGAATGCAAGTCATCAGTACGATCAGAAAAAATAACTGGCATGGTAGGCACAATAAATAAATAAATAATAGTAATAATAATTGAATTTCAAAATTAACGTCCTTACAAAAACCAACCATGGACCGTAACCACTGATATAATCAATTAAGAACATGCCAAAATACAATTGCATAACAGTACCATTCCAGAAGTCTGTGGTATGTTTCCTTGTCCAAAAAATCCAGGAACACCACTTGGTTGCATTGGAGCTGCAACAAATTCACACGATCAGTACGAAGATGGCATGGGCCAATGTATGAAATTGTGACATCGCACAAAAAAAAATGTATACACCGTGAGGAGGAACCACACGGAGATTAGTGAAGGAAATCTTACCACCGTCAAAAGAACCAAAAGGTTGATGGAACCCTGGAGTATGTGAATAGAGAAGTCCATCAGGAAGGTACTCTTGCATTGAATCACATAGCGATATCCCAGTTGCAGAATTTGAATATCCCATGCTTGGAGAAGCAGGTGGCTGGTAGTAAGGACTCGACAAGGGGTAGTGCAAAGGGAAATATGGCTGGTTGTCTCCAATGGTTGACAGAGGGGAATAAGCTCCATACGTCACCTGAGGATCGTTTGCATATCCAAGAGATAACATAAGTAACCAGTCCTTATTGTAAAATCACTTTAGTAAAACAAGACCACGAAAAGATTAATAAAGGGGGAAATAGTTCAATAGTCCAATACTTACAGGTGATGCAGCATCAAGCCCCTGTGCACTCACAACATGCGGATATTCTTCCCATTGACCCAAATGGTTCAAGTATCCTTAGAAGAAAGCAAAATCTTAAATCAAATTAAGCAGTGGTAATTCACGAACAGGGCAATATGCTACCTGCTCAAACAACAGAAAAAAATCTGAAAAAAAATCAAATAAATAGATTTTCCCCCGTCCTCCCATGGTACTGGGATAGAAATTAAGACATCATTTGTTTGTTTTCAATGGGGATGGAGTCAATGAACAAAGCCCAGCAAATCAGTAGCAAATATCCCCTCGTTTGGACAACAATGATACTATTTAGTATTTTAATTAAAAATGTAACTATTTAGTATCTTCAATGCATCCTCCATGTGGTGCAACAATGTGTTGGTGGGGTGTAAACACCAATACAGAGAAACAAAAATATAATCTAACCTCCAGAAAAGAATGTTTGTGGCTGAGGGGCATACACATTGGGCTGGTAGACGAACTGTTGTTCTCCACCTTTACCCAAAAAGCTAGCCTTCTCTTGAGCACCTTTTGGCGATTTTAAAGAGCTTGCACCATGCACAACAGTGGTACATACATTATGATCTTTACTAGACAGAACCTGGTAGAATAGTAATCAACCGTTAGTAATACTTCAAGATTTGCAAATAAATAGAGAGAAAAAAAAAGAACTACAAGGAGCATTACTGCAGTAACCTTCTCTTTGGCACTCACACTCGTGGAATGATTTTGCTCACCTACAATTTGCGATTCCAGTGGCACCATGTGATCTATTCAAAAGGAACATCCATATGTAAGTCCAGCAAATTATAAATTGTATTTTGATGCGCAAATCAAACTTAGAAGCTAACAAAAGGGAATTATAAGGCATAGGCAGGCAAGCCAACTGTCATGTACAAATACATAACGGATAATGTCACCAAACACGCTAAACCAAACATAAACAGTAAAAAATTATCGTAATTTGCAGAAATTCTATATAACCAGGGCATCATCAACAAACTCACATTATACACTACACAGTAAATTAATTCTACTTTAGTGAAGAACACTGAATAGTGAATTCGTCATTAACCACCATCTAAGTTTCTAAGACTTTGCTATCGGCTCAAACACAAATGCTGACCTTCAGGCATCCTACGAAGTAAATGGAGTATGTACGAACTTAAGCACAGTCTGAGTAACAAATTGATGATATCTACATCAGCAACATGGCTGTCAGAACTCAGAACAAAATGACATCTAAAATTGCAATTCTCGAACCAACCCTAACCTAAAAGAAGAGGCGCCTTAACCGCAATATGGCACTTGCCCTCACACAATGCAACCAGATGATCTGCTGATGCAATCATGTAATCAACACAAAAAAATCACTATTCGACAACTGCTTCGTATAATTTTGCAGCTTTGAGCTAAATTTGACCAGAAAACCAGGAAATCTGGCAATTTTACCACGACCCCACACGAACGAACAGCGCCAAGATCGCAACTATACAGAAAATTCCCACCAAGAACCTCAAATCCAACCCGAAAATAAGCAAAATAAACCGGAAAGCCACGAAATCCGCAAGCAGCCCAAATTAAACCGAAAGAAAAAGGGAAAACCCACGAACCGGCTGAATCTTGAGCCTGCTGAGTTGCGTCCATCTCCGAGGGCAAG
This sequence comes from Ampelocalamus luodianensis, assembly GCA_036346255.1. Taxonomy (NCBI): domain Eukaryota; kingdom Viridiplantae; phylum Streptophyta; class Magnoliopsida; order Poales; family Poaceae; genus Ampelocalamus; species Ampelocalamus luodianensis. The sequence goes on along the minus strand of CM070623.1, from coordinate 58,655,941 downwards.
AATTGGCTAATAAACGCGGGGAATTTCGCGGCGAAATCTCCCGGCGAGGGTTTAAGAAATTAAGTGAGAACCAAAGAAATGGTAGAATTACTGGGAAAAATCGAGCGAATTCTGAACGACTTTGCCCCTGTTAGTTATATAAGCTCCATGTAATTGCAATATGGCCCTTCTTCTTTGTAAGAAATTACATTCATGCCCCTCCCGAACTACATGTATTGTACTTGGAAACTAGTTACAGTATATGATCTGGCATGAACAAAGACACCGTGTTATTAGTCTAAATCAAGATCAAATCCAGTTCTGAATCGTGTTGGTTAGTTGTGGATGCTTTCTTGTACTTGTCCTTGTCACCCTTATCTCATGTAGATATAACAAAGGTTTAGATCACTTTAAAGTCTACTTGCACAAAAGTATTAGCACCATTTGTGTTCCTTGTTTAGCTTACCTTTTTGTGTGCTCATTTGTGTTTTCCCTTTTTTTTAATTCCTGTGGCACCCAATGTGTTTACTCTACTGCATCACCAATCGGAGCTTATGTAAGTTCAGGCAGGGTTAAACGCTGGAGCTAAAAGGTAATTTGCAGGAATCTCTTGAACCAATAATGCCAAAGACATGTGTACTCATGTATGGGCCATCTGCCTTCGCTTAGTCCTAGCGCCCTTTTCTCTCCTTTGTAGATTATATCCTGTCACGCTGATGTCGACCTTCTTCTTGGGAAGAAAGTTTGGAGAAAGAAAAGGAGGCCCTGCATTCTGCAGTCTGAGTGTGAAAGTTGCGAATGCTGAGTCGGAGTGAGGTGGTTATTTTTTTCTTTCTAGAATGGTACGTTGTACGATGAAATAGCTAAAATGACTCATTCATAAGCGAATTGGCAAAATGGCACCTACACCGCGCCCAAAAACCACGACAAGAGCCTATTGTGCGCCCATCGTGCGGTAGGGCCACGTGGCGGGCTTCCATTCGGCGAGAGCCGGCCTGTCGTGGCTTTTGAGTGCAGCACGAGTGACATTTTTATCCATTCGCGGGAGTTATTTTTTATATTCTGCTTCATATCAGTGCCATTTTAAAAAGGGGACTATCTATTTATAAGTTATCTAAAATTTTCTTAAGTTAAGTCACTTGTTGTGACTATTGGATCAATATCCAATTATATATATAACACACTAATCTCTACACAAATCTAATAATCACAACAAGTAATTTAAATTTTAAAAAAATTTAGACAACTTAAAACTAACGAAACCGTTTAGAAAGAAAAAAACTACGGTGGCTGTCGCAAGTACGCGTTTCAACCTGAAGACGACGTACGAGGCTCTTGATTCGAGGCTAAGGTAAGCATAAATATTAGAGGTAGCGTAGCTTTTTGGAGCGACTCGTGACTCGCCCTATCGAAAAACCTGTGCGTGCTGTGTGCTATTGCGAGGGTCCTTCTGTTAAAGAAACATGCCGGCGTGGTGCCTCTCCGGGACCTATGAAAAATACGTGAACGATGGTTGGTGCACGTAGGCAGGAACTAGGAGCGAATTTTGCCAAGAAATTTCGTGCCAGTACCGATTGATTGATTGATTGGTAGGGTTAAACTTCGTGGCAAAGCTGCAAGAACCAACGCACGCGGCTCGGCCGCGGCACAGGACGGTCAGCGTCTGACGGCCGCGGACGGACGGTAGATGTCGCGGATTCGTGGTGCCGTCGTGGTGGGTAGCCGAGCATAGCCTGCAACGGCACGCGCGTGAGTTTGTGCGCTGCGCACGGGTGGGAAGCTATCGCCGTAGCGCGCGGGGTGGAGCGCAGCGACGCGCCCGGGCCAGCTTTGGGTCTACCACTCTACCAGCCGCGGCCGGGCCGGGCGGCCCGGCCCCGTTTCGGTGCGCGTTTGTGGAGTCCTGTGCGCCGTTTCACTCTAGTGTTTTGATCGTCGTCTCTTAGCTATCTCACATCAATAAAATCATACGAAAAAAGAGAAAAGACATAAATTATCTCTTTCTAAAGAGATTAATGTGCACGCGAAACAAGACATGATACATTAATCTACTTTAGTTGACATGTAAATCCGTTTCTAAGAAAAATTATAAAATATAAATGTTTGAAGAGTGTACAAAAGACTATCTATTAGAGATGTTATCTCTAAAAATGATGTAGCATATGTTAGAGATAATGTTATCTTTAACTATTGAAGATACCCTTATCCGCCGAATAGTTTTGCCGCTTGCCACGCCTTAGCCTGCCGCACGCGAGAGAGGCCTCGACATGTGGCATGTTTGGACAGTCGGATTTGCGCATCAGAGAGGCTAGCCCGGGTAGGCCGCGGAGAGGCGGGTACCTAGGCGAGCCTTTTTTTTATATATTTTTAAATCCTTTTTTAAAATTATTTTAAAGATAATCTCTTATTAACTTTATTTTCAATTCTGATACCTTTAGTCACACTATAACCGGTGACGTGACCAAACAGTGCTGTCACGCCACCGACCCCTTTGGATGTGTCCGTTTTTAAGCTAAGTTCTGCCGCGGTCGGTGGCGTGACAGCATAGTTTGATCACGCCGCGGTCGGTGACGTGGCCAAAGGAATCATAAGAAGAGATTATATTTAAAATATTTTTTAAAAAAAAGATTAAATAAAAAAAGCTCTGCCTGGGCTGGCAGTGGTCACTGCCGACTGTCTGCAGCTATAATTAGTGAAGCCATCGCATCAAGCACTGTAAGTTGCTTAGCCCTGTACGAAAGATCAACAGATCGATCATGCTCGTCGGGACAAAGGCATGCAAGTTTTTTGCAATGAGCCAATGGCATTTCACAGATGCACATTATTCTCGAGCTGAAACGACAGAATAAGAACAGAGTTGACACTGCATCTCAACTCTTGTTATATATAGCACCAGCTGATTCTAAAGTTGCATTACAGTCAACTGGCAAGGAGAAAGATATAAAACTTTTATTCTAGCATCACGGTCAGCTGGCTGTAATTAATGATATCAGGTTGAAATGAATATGTACGTTGCAGGTTTTACGGGAAAAAAAATCAGGTTCCATGACCTCTGGACCGCCAACCATGGCAAGCAACACAAATACGCCCCCATGCAGACAGGGCCTGTAACTGTAAAAGGGGAAACATTAGCTAAGGAAACAGTGGTTCAGATTTTTAGTCCAGATCACTGATTATTTTTCAAGCTATACCATCCCTAAAATGATCGGACAGTGTCAAAAAACCAGAACTATCCATGCTTAAGATCTACTATACATAATTATATTACGTTTGTTCTCGAAAAAAAAAACTATGTGATTTACCAATAACCATTTAGTTTAGAAAAGATCATGACATAAGCCTAGAAAATCTGACTTATGACTTTGTGTGATTCTTTTCTTGAAAACAGGGTAATGTTGAACTCCAGTTTCCACACCGAGAAGACCCACGCAGCAGATTATCAAGCATGCTTAGTTTCTCCAGTAATGTAACACAAAAGTGCGGAAAGTACACCAGAGCATGAATATACCTGGCGAGCATGACCGTTTCTTGGAAATTTCCTAATGAGAGTTACCAAAATCCTTGGTGAACCCCCCCCCCCCCTCCCTCTAATGACGCTTCAATTCTTGGAGAATGTTCAGTACATTAGGCGATAGCTTGGGGAGGAACCTATATATCTGCATAATAGGAATAAAAATCAGGAGATTGATATTTTCAAGAGAGCATGTGCTTCTAGTTATGAGCAACGGATATCTTCAGATCATATTATGTCCATTTGATGAATCTATTCTGAATAGCAGTTTCATGAGAATGTATTTTTCCATTGAGGTGAAAACTAAGAACACAGAACAGTCACTTCGAAGTTGCAATGGATTTGTAGAAAAATCCACTAACGCTATAGCTTCATGCAAATGTTAGTGCAGTAACTATGGAATGATCAAAATGTGAACAGAAACACAATGCAAAATTATAATTTCAGCTGCCTAATCATGAAAATGTCTTGTTGAGGAAGGAACCATAAACTTTACTACACTACCTGGAGTGTGCAAAGACACAAGCCAAACCTACCCATATCTTCACAAATACATCGATAATGACTGGAAACACACAAACAAATATGGTAATTGCAGCTTGATCGACTTCAAGGCCATAGTGCTCAAGAACTACTTCTGCCAGTGTGTGCCAACCTGACTCGGAATGGTACCTGTAAAATAGTAATTGGGAGAATTTCAAAGAATGGATGACATGGCCAATAGTAACATCGCAATGTAGAGTTCCATGACTCATGCAGTTCATATAGGGCATTGCTTCGAAATGAAACACGAGATACTAACATTCAAGTTCAGTTTTTTCTAGCAAGATAGTAAATAACAAGATTCTGTCATATGCAAGGTGCTACCATGCAACAGGTAGGCTTTGTTTAATTAAGGAAAGCCTCTTTTGGAGTAAAATACCTATAGACAATTAGAAATTTGGTTATATGTTGATACATGCACAAGATGTGGTGGACACTTGCATATTCATTGAACTACTAGCCCTTCCATAACACTTTTGCTAAATATCCAGCATAAGAAATAACATAAAAGCCAGTATCCTTATTTTTCAACAAATTATACCAGTACAACCAAAAGGACATGTTATGTAAGGAAGCAAAAGCATTTTACTTACCCCAAAGAGATATCTGCAAGCATAATGATAAGAAAGGCCTTCCCAGCATCTGAAATATTACTCAATAACTTGTATCCTGTGAACTTGAGCAATGCAACCTGACCATACAGAAAGCATTGAGATTAAGATGCATATCATCATAATTAAATTCAACAGAAAGCAATAGAACCTGATCATAATTAAAACATAAGATGACTGACAACTGTGAAGATATCATATTATTTTTCCATTGAGTAAAGAAAACATGGCTGCCTACTGAAGATAATAGATATCAACATAAACCAATATCAAGGTGTTGATCACAAAAAAAAAGTTTGTTATTAAGGTGCTTTTAGTACAGGCATTGTTATTGCGGGTGCTCAGAACAAATATTTTGCATCACCAGATATAAGACAAGAAGACATGAGATATCTACGACTCAGGAATTGCTAGAAATACTGCAAGCGCTCCAGAGCAGAATAACACATCTAGAAATAAATCAAACCAAAAAAATAGCTCTGCTATTTGAGAAGTAGTTTGCAAGCATCCTAGCTAAACCACTGTGCATAACCTGTATTTTGGTACATGTAGCAAGAAGAATGTGGGTAATTTGATTGTCTGGCAAAGCTATCAGGCCAAGGTGCAGCAAGAATTACTTAATAGGACGGTGACAGCTATGCCAGGTACTATTTGTATCAGTATCTGACTATCTGTAAAACCTAACAGTGCACTAAACTTGCCAATTTTTAGGCATACGAATTATTAAAAAAAAACACTAGAAAGAATTCTGCTCAGATCTAATAATACAAATTTAATAAATAAAAAAATTGAAAAAGAACTGTTATCAGATGGATACTTGCTTTGCTTTCATTGAAGTAAATAAGAAGGAATAGGACGATCCCATAAACCATGTCGGAGAAGATGTTAGCAAATGCTTTTCTGTTTTCCAGTCTCCATTCATCTCTCAATTCTATCCTGGTAAAGTAGCATAGTGAGGCATCATTTTTTTTTTTTTAAAAAAAGAAGTCTTTACCAGATGAGCACAGGAAAGATCTCATTCATGTAAAAAAGATGGCAGCGTATAGGTGCATATTGTAGAATCGACAACTTTGGCAAGGATGTATAACGGAAACATTTTTCTTACACTTTTTCCCTCAACTCCAACCAGATCTCATCATCAGAAAGAGGAGGAGATTTACCGATCTCCATTTCAAAACGAAATCTTGCTTTCTCGACTTTTAGGTCCTGTACCATCTGAAGCTTCTGGCTTCTTCTTACATCAAACAACTCAGCAGCAAGTGGCACCTTCTGGACATACCTAGACATAGTAGAAACTAGAAAGTCATGTAATCAATTCTATCAATTTGCAATATCGCGAAAGCACGAACAGCCACAATTGTCGCTGCCACAATTGACATTAGAGTTACAGCTCCAGCTTACTGTCAGCAGATTGATGAAAGAGTATAACGTGAATTACCTGTCTAAAAATGGCATCAGCAAATAATCATGAGCTACAAAATCAAATATCCATGGAACCAGGATCAACAAAGCAAGAAATTTTGCCTGAAAATTGCAAATGAATCAATTCGTTCAAAACGTCTCAATATGATGATTACATGCACGATAAGTTTGTTCCCTATTTGACATGTGCCCTCAAATGCAAGAAGAGCAGAGAGGTTCAAGCTGTTACACATAATGGAACATAGAGAAAAGCACGGCATAGGTACTGAAGCTGGACAGTGCACAGATATCAAGTTAGTCATTGGATCACAAATTATGATGCGTAGTGATCCTGCAAAGGTAAGCAACACATACCGAGTTTGTCGAAGCATACTTGAAAACTCGGTCCTCAAACAGCATGTCATCATCGTCTTCATTAGTAGACTCTCTAAAAGTCTCAATAAAGCCCTTCTCCTTCATTATCTCCATTGGATCACCTGTTATCTGCTCCGACACATCAGTGCCACCGCCCCAATCACTATTCCCCGCCGAGTTGCTTGTGCCAATCCAATCCTCCCATGAACGTCCTTCTGAATTCATCACCTCTTGCTGTGCCTCCCGCAGTTCGACAATAGCCTCTGCCTTGCTCTTCCACTCTTCAAATTTCTCATCCTCTGGAAGTTCTTCATCTCCATCAACGACACTAAGCACGTCATCTGCTCTCCAATCAGGCCAGCCCCACACATCCGAGAACCAATTCTTCCACCACGGCTGCCTCTTGGAACTTTTCCTCTTCTTGGCAAATACCACCCAATTCCTCACCCTCCCTCTCTGGGAACCAACAACAAACACCTTACAGGCGTAAACCCTCTTCCGAAGTCTCTCCTCATCGACTAGGCAGACCATGTTGGCACTGGGGCGCACCATGGAGCAGCTCATTGAGCTCAATGAATGGATACCACATCTTCGAGGTGCCCAACAGAACTTACAACGTCGGCGTCACCCGAGTACCACCGATCATCCATTCTTGCAAGTTGCAACCAAATCCATTAGAAGGCGGGGACGCACTTTGGCAAGCTCAACAGCTCTGCGACAGGAAGCTCACAGTCTCCGAACACACTTATCTTAGCATAATTTCTTCCACCATTGCTAGCATTCTCCTACGCAGCAAAAGAAATGCACGACTTGCACAGACTCCACCACGCTCTCAGTAATGGACCCAAGAAACCTCCCAGAGAAAAACACAAGAATTTCCTCTCTCTCTCTCTCTCTCTCTCTCTCTCTCTCTCTCGCGCGCGCGCGCGCGCGCTCTCGCTTTGCAGCACGGGCAATTGAAACGAAGAATGTGTCAAGAACGCTAGAAAAAAAGCTCAAAAACACTCTGATTTTCGGGAAATCAAGAATCCGAGAAGGATCTTGTAGCCTCGAAAACACCACCCAAAAAAGAACAAGAAATAGCACCCCTTTGCGTAGGAAAATAGAAGGTTTGCGCGTTATCTGATTACCTTTATCAATTGTCGTCTGTTTCGCCTGCAGTCCGCAATGGCATCATCCTTTAATCCATTGGAGTGGATAAGAGGAGCACACGACCGGCCGTACACGAAGCACTTGGAAGTTGGAACAGCGATGGCCGACGAACTGTATAAACTATCACACGAAGGACGGAAGGAGGGAGCAGTTGGGCCTGCGTCCCTTGCTTCCTGGGCCTGGCCCAATCAAGAACACCCTCCTGAATCTGATGTACTTGTATATTTATCTCGTCAGTTGTTCAGAATCTCTTTCTGCTGTTACGCAACGTATATTGTTAGAGATTACTTATTCTCTGCCTATATTTAGGGACAGCGAATTGATACGATGCATAGGTCCGAAGCCGAGAATAAAAATCGGACGCTATCTCCTCCACATGTTCTAACCTCCACCACTTAATCACTTTATCTCTTCAGCTACCATCCACCTCCAACCACTCACCCACACCAGACTGATACCACCACAAGCGTTGCAGCTCTTCCTCCTCACGCCCTACGTGCAGGAGCTCGGCATCCCGCACGCCTTCGCTAGCCTCATCTGGATCTGTGGGGCCTTCTTCGGTCTCCTCATGCAGCCCCTTGTCGGCCACCTCTCCGACCGCATCGCCCCCGCCACTTCCCCCTTTGGCCGCCGCTGCCCCTTCATCACCACCGGGGTTGTGGTTGCGGGAGCTCAAGGGCCTGGAGCACATGGCGGAGGATGTGCTCGAGGAGCTTGAGTTCAAGGCGCTACATGCTTCCCGTCTTGAGCAGTTCAAGCTCCAGCTCCTCTGGTCCAGAGCCGACAAGCGAAAGCGCAAGGTCAGCTAGCTCTTCTCCTCGTCCCCCGATCGCCTCAACCTGTGACACGGGGATGAATTTGTTGTACAAGGATTTTTTTGTTGCAGTGTTTTAAACTTCTCTAATATGTTGCGGTTATTGCCTCAACCCGACGTTCTACATCCGGTTATTGCCTCTATCTTGGTGAGAATTTAGTCTCCTCGTCCTCAAAATGAAGAATACTATTCCTCGTCCTCAAAATGAAGAATACTATTTCTCGCTCAAGTACGGAGGCTGAGTACCGTGCAGTTGCTAATGTCATCACCGAAGCTACCTGGTTACGTCAGTTACTTCAGGAGTTGCGCTGACCATTGTCCAAGGTCGCTATTGTGTTCTACGACAATGTTAGTACTGTCTACATGACCATCAATCCGGTTCATCATCACCGCACTAAACATATTGAGACTGATCTTCACTTGGTTCGCGACAAGGTTGTTATGGGCCATGTTCGTGTACTACATGTTCCCTTGGCATCGTAGTTTGCCGAAATCTTCACTAAGAGACTGTCATCGTCTCTGTTTGTTGATTTTGCCGAAATCTTCACTAAGGGATTGTCATCGTCTCTGTTTGTTGATTTTCGTACCAGTCTCACGTACGGTCGGCCAACGTTGTGACTGTGGGGGCATGTGAGAGATTACTTATTCTTTGTCTATATTTAGAGATATTGTTGCTATTCTCAAACCGACAATATCTCTTGTAATCGTTTTTTATAGATATAATATATCTTTTGTATAGATAGAATGTATCTCTTGTAAACCAGAAGGTTTGTAATATATTTATATGAAGATCAACGCATAGAGCCCAACGTGGCTTATTCTAAAACATTATATATATATATATATATATATATATATATATATATATATATATATATCCTAATTACAGTTTGCTATGCTGCAAAAGAAGGTACTCTACAGAAGAACACAAGGTGGCAATTGCGATTTTTAAGAAGAAATTGCACAACGCAAGGCATCTTGCTGTCCACATCATCAGTAAGAAATTGCACAACGCAAGGCATCTTGCTGTCCACATCATCAGCGTCCGTGCTGATTGGAGGATGGTCGCACATTCTGATTCACCTTCTCATGCTGTCATCTTTATCCTTATCCAACCTTGTTTTCACCCCCACGGCTGATACTGGGAAGCATATTGGTAGAATATTACTTACCTAGATGCACACAACATGCCAAAGATGCCATTCTTAGGAAGCCATGTTGGAATGGACATCTTGAAGCATAGATGCTTACAAACAAGACCATAAAAACATCAACTGTTGTTTTGTTTCTTGTAATTGACACGAAGGGAAGAGATGGCAGGAGGTGAGGAGGGGAAGGAACATGTGAAATTGATGCAATTAGCTGGCGTTGAAGCTCTTCTCTCCAGTGGAGGAAAGGTGAGAATAATTGTAGTGTTTAATAGCTGTAATGTTCAACTTTAGTTTCTGTTCTGTTTTTCTAAACAAAGTTTATTTCTAGTTCTCTCATGAAAATTGTTTCAAGGCCTCATTCAGACTAAACTGGAAACAAACAGAGATTTTTCAGTAGTTTCCACACTGCATTGCTAGTCCCTATGCAAGATTATGCTTGGATGTTATGAAAATACAATTTGGTATGCTAGCAAACTTTTTTTTTGGGAAATATGCTAGCAAACTTTAATCACAGCACACAAACATCAACCCATAGAAGTCTTCCAGGGAAAGGTTGTCGTGTTCCATAAGCAGAAACTGAAATATTTGCCTAAGTTTAAACTGCAAGCATGGCATACTTCTTCCAAAACAGTATCACTAACTGTTTCCTTTGTAAACTATAGTTTACAACAACGCAACGCTGCACAAAAATATGTTGCTCTTGTTTTCAAGAAGAAAAGAAATTGTTGTTCTTCCAAATATGTCGCACTGAAAGCATTGGATATCTTGCATGCAAAAACAGGTAGTACCTCTGTCGTCCATTGAAGGGAAGACAACCTGCCTCTTCTTCTCAGCTCACTGGTGCAGGCCATGCAGGAAATTCACCCCAAAGTTACTCCAAATCTACACGACCCTCCGGAACACTGGCAAGAATATTGAGATAATCTTCATATCACTTGACCGTGATGAGATCAGCTTCTTGGACCACTTCAAAGGCATGCCATGGCTCGCCTTGCCATTCGACACTGGCCTAAGGCGAAAATTGTGTACGCAGTTTGACATCGAGCATATCCCTGTGTTGATTCCTTTACCACCAACACTATCCGATGGGTTTGGAGTCGAAGAGGATGCAGTGAAGCTGGCCGAGGAGTACGGAGTAGATGCATACCCCTTTGGTGCAAAGAGGAGAGGGGAGCTGGAGGCTATGGATGATGTCAGGAGACAAGGAGGTAAGCTTCAGGAGCTTCTTGGCTGCAAGGAGAGAGACTATGTCATAAGAGCAGATGACATTAAGGTAACCAAAATCTAGTAACTATAAGTTGGTAATATGTTTAATAATGCATACAAAAGTTTCTCAAGTATTTAGGACATGATTCAGGTAGTACTACAGGCTAGATACAGACTTGACTGTCAATAGGTACATCCTATGACAGGGAACAGAACAATCTTGCAGAATGCAGCAAATAGAATACAAGCTAAATATGCAAGCACAGTCATTGACATCTCAGTAGGTGCCGTTACTTTCACTATGCTTTGCCATATAGTTCTAGTCATATAAAGCATAAAAACACTAGAGTTAAGTGTGGTTTTTTTAAAACGAATTGTATAAGCAAACAACATGAGATAAAATGTAGCCACCAGTGGAGCACAATAAATGTGATTGTGAAGCAAAACATGAACCAACAAGCTTCTCTACACAATATGCAATATTTACCGTTGTTATGCCATGGTAGTGTGTCACATATATTAGGGTTGCAGCTATGTCTCATTTGCATTCTTCATTTTAATCCATATAGTTAATTTGGCTGATTGGCTCAGCTTTGCAGTTTCACCTCCTATGTTAATTATTTCAGACTCCAATAGCTGACCTTATTGGCAAGACAGTCGGCTTGTACTTCGGGGCACACTGGTGCCCACCATGCAGTGCCTTCACCAAAAAGCTCAGGGAGGTTTACAATGAGCTGACAACCTTGAGACCTGGAAGCTTCCAGGTCATCTTCATTTCCATGGACCGCAGTAAGGAAGAATTCCAAGCAAGCTTGACTGCAATGCCATGGTTTGCTATCCCCTACTCTGACCCAACATCGCAAGAGCTTACTAGAATCTTCACAATCAAAGGCATCCCAGCACTCGTGGTCCTTGGGCCAGATGGTAAAGCTCTCAAAACAGATGGCAGGGCAATAATTTCAAATTACGGTGCAATGGCATTCCCTTTCACAGAATCTAGAGCTTCTGAGGTGGAGGAACTGCTCAGGAAGGAAGGAGACAGCCTGCCCCGCCGAGTGAACGATCCCCGACACAAGCATGAGCTTGAGCTAGACATGGCTAAGGCTTATGTCTGTGATGAATGCCAGCAGGAAGGGAGGTATTGGGTGTTCTCTTGCAGGAAGTGCAACTTTGACCTCCATCCCTCCTGTGTAGGAGAAAGTACTTTAGGCAACATCTGATATATGTACAGTTTGAGGATACTTAACAACAATTATGCATGTTGTGTTAATACAGTTCTAGTGACAATGTGGCACTGAAAAAACACTGTAACTGTAGTCTATAGGACTCAATGAAAGTAATGGTAAGAGTTCTGGTTTGCTGAATGCACAATTACTATGCAGACCCTCTGAAGGAAATAAGCAATCAGTTCTAAAGATTCCAACAACACAGTTGCTATTATGATGATTTTATAGATAAAAAATGTTCATGTGGCTATCTAATCTTGACAAGGGAGGTTTCAAGAACTCATCCAAGAGGTAAGTCGTGCCCCCCACAAAACACTTCATATAAACAGCACTTGCAGCTATTTCATCGAACACATAGCATGCAGCCTTAAGAACACCAAGAGGAACCCATAAAAATTGCAAATTTTACAACTGGAATCAGTCAGATAGCTACAGAATCCTATTTACCGCGTAAAAGGATTACAAGCGGCAATTTCAGGATCTTTAATAAACAACGGCGGCTTTAGGTTTGAAGAACTCAAACAACAAAGCAAAGTATTATTGCAGAAATCACCTTATGATGAACGCTTCAAGCGATCAAATGTGGCCATAGATGGGCAATTTGCGAGGATTCTCTGCAGAAAAGATAAACGTTTTCTCGATCCAAATAGCATCCTGGCGGATTTGGCAGGGAGAAATTGGGCAAGAGGATAAATAGACTGAACAATTTAAAACGGGGTAATTACACTGAGGCCCTCGTATTATAACTCATACCGCAGATATCCCCTTGCATGTTTACATAAAAGGGTCTTTAGTTTGTTAATGGTTGAACTTAGGCCCTTTTGTTACTTCATTACTCCTCTTCACTTAGCGGTAGATGCGAATGAGATGTCGCTCTGTCGCACCTAAAGTCTATCAGTGATGCCTTAAAAAAAAGTGATGCCATTTGATAGTAACTGAAATTGTATTTTATTCTTTTAGAATTAACTACGTTATCTTCGTCAAAACTTTACTACTACGAATTTATCTCCAACAATGTCGAGGATAATAACATAAGTAAGGACACATGTTTTGCTTTATCAAAATACACCTGATTACCAAACAGCTTCTCCTTACTCATCTCGAAAAAAAACTTCTCCTTGCTCAATCTACATTGGATAGCCTTCAGATTAGTGATTCAATTACTACTGTGAAGTGAAAGTGGTGGTAAATTCTAACGGACATAGAAATAAATTCCCTCAAATAAATAAAAAGAAAATAGTGCATTCTTTTTTTTTGAAAAAAAAGGGTGCAACTCGTTGTTGTAACATGTAGTTAGTGAGAATCAATTTCTAGTTGTTAGATAGAAAATACTAGATCCACTCAGATTGAATTATTCGTTTGTAAGTTACTTTATCTCCAAGAAAAATTATATAGAATAAATTTATTTGTAAGTTATAATTCATGGGCTGTTGGCCAAGCAGCTCAAATTAGTACAAATTTCACTAACAGTCCACAAAGTAACAATACACACACTTATCACTAAAAAAGCAAAGTGTTGCAAAGTATCCGTAGTTATCAAATCACCATCAGTTCGAGTTGTAAACCACCGGTAACTGCGCCTCCTATGTTCACCGAGCTGCATACCAAGCTTGTAAATTCCAATTAATCAACCAAAACTATTTTCCATAAGTAAACATCTAGATAGGCAAGCGAATTTGGGTTTGTTTGGTCTGTTACTATCGTGAATCAAACTGAATTTTGGCAACGCTAATAAAAATTGTCAATCGTTTGTTTTTTTACCAATATTTAGTAATGTCAACAAGAATTTAATAACGTCAACGAAATTCAATATCATACGAAGGCAATCCGAGAGTGAGAAAATCGTTAATCTTGTACCAACGTTTACTTTACTAAATTTTGGTTTTGTCAAGTTTTAACTTGTTCGTTAGGGCGATGAATCAGACAGCCCTTTTATCCTCATAGTCTGATCATATTCACAGCTCACCCCTCGCCCCGTCTGTATATTTGCGAACCACACCTTCCACTGCACCTTACTCCTCCTCGCGTCGTCGTCTCCAACTCGAAGCAAACTCGGGACACCCAAACCAAACCCTCGCACTGCCCACCTCCTTCTCGGCGGCGGCGTACGGGCGGCAGAGGCGGCCATGGCGGCGGTGAGCTCGGCGAGCGGGATCCTTGCGATGCTGCAGGAGCCGACGGAGGAGCTCAAGCTGCACGCGCTCGCCAGCCTCAACTCCGTCGTCCACCTCTTCTACCCGGAGATCTCCACCAGCATCCCCACCATGTGAGCCCCGCCGCTCCCCCCTCATCTCCCCTCGCTTCCCCTGCGCTACCTAGTTGCCGCCGCCTCGGCCGCCGCTGTGTCTGTTGCAGTCGCTGCTGTGCCTGCGCGATTCAGTCAGGGACTCAGGGGCCGTGGCTGGGATTTTTAGTGTTTCGATCTGCTCCTCTCATTGATGAGGATTTTGGAGGAAGAGTTTCCTTAGATGCTATTGCTGTTGCGCGATTCGTTTGGCTGGTCTCGTTCGGTTCGATCTGAGAGTTTGTGTGAGGGAACCGTGGGTTGTGGGTTGGTTCTGATCTGTAAACTTGGGGATTCCGGGGGTTTAGTCCGCGGTTTTGTGCTCTTCAGGATGAAACCCTAGGATTTAAAGAGAAATTTCACACTTATTGCTGGTAATTCGCGTGAGTGAATTGGTACTCACTGTAAACATTTGAACTTTTTGCACTTTTGTGTCCTTGCTTGGATTTCGCAAGGGTTTTGGTGGAGAGGATAATCTATTAAAGTGAAAAAATGGGAATATTAATAGGAGTGAACTGAGGAGGGGTAATGAATCAGAATTTTAGCTTTGAACTTTCAGGGGTGGGAGGGATTCCAGGCTTGTAATTGTTGAGAATTTTGATTTGTTTGACCATCGTGCCTGTTATATACTACTCCCTCCGTCCAGAAATATAGGTGTATTTTTTGAATGGTCTTGTCTACAAATATAGGTTGTGTTTCATATTCTAATGCAAAATAAGTCTTGTTCCCTTTATATCCCTAATAAATATCCATCTTTACTTTATACTCCCTAGATGCATGCATTGAATATAGTACTTGGAGGTAATAATTAAGGGTATTCTAGTAATTTTTAATGTTTCCTTGGTCTATGTGCAAGATAAGATATGCCCTATATATTTGGAAAGAGGGAGTAATATACCAAGGGAAATCTTGTATGAAGTGAAGATTTGATCTGTAGGGTTTGGGTTTTTATTCTTTTCCTTCAACATAATTTATTTCTTTTTTTTTTTGAGAGTACAAGTAGGACGCCACTCACGCGCGCACACAACCCCCCCCCCACGCACGCACGTACACACGCGCGCACACGTGGATGCGTCCTTAACACACGCCTAATCTAGAGCAGGGGCTGAACCCCACGGAGCGCGGACACACGCTTTGACTACTGAACGCACTCACGTATGCGTGTACAGATTAAACCACCGAAATGGTTTAAGGTAAGGCGCCTGGGATCAAGCCCAGGCCGGCAGCTCGCTCACCAGCGAAGCCAACCAACTGAGCAAGCGCTCGGTCCTCATTAATTTCTTTTATTTAATAGGGAATTTCGTGGTTCTGTCGAGTGACATACAATTTGGTTGCAAATTGCAATACGTTAAGCTTGAGGTTTGATAGGTAGTTATGTGTTTTGAGAGGTTACTCTAGAATCTAGATAGTTGTTACTTTGATTTAGATTATAATTTTTTTGTTTCTATAATTCTCATTCCACCCAAATTGGTATAATGTGGCAATGTAACTTTGCTTTCTGTATGTAATTATTCTTTATCTAGTTGTTACTTTTGTGGAACGGAGAAGCTTTAATTTTAATTTGGATTTTGTTTGTGGAGCGATGTACTTTGTACGATGAGAACATATAAAAAATTACTTGAGCTTTTTGCGAATATGATCGATTAATGTCTATGATTGGAGGAAATTAATGTCTAAATTTGCAATAATATAAGTCAATAATTTGTTTCCAATTGTTCCCTTTTTCCTGCAGTGAGAGCTTGTATGAAGACGAGGAGTTTGATCAGAGGCAGCTTGCTGCGCTAGTTGTTTCTAAGGTAGTACCTAACATTACTTTCGATTTTTTTTGGGAAAGGTCATCTTTTGTATTGTTTATATTGATGTTTGTTGTATATCATGTAGGTATTTTACTACTTGGGCGATTTAAATGATTCACTGTCATATGCACTTGGTGCTGGACCTCTATTTGATGTTTCTGAGGATTCAGATTATGCTCATGCTCTTTTAGGTGAGGAGTTGCCTTAAGTTCTTCTGAGTCACTCTGGATGTTATTTTCACACGAAATTTCTTTTGGTCATTAGATTGAATTGGTGGTTCTTTTTTTCAGCCAAAGCGTTAGATGAGTATGCCAGTATCAAGATGAGAGCTTTGAAAGCTACAGAGGAGGAAGAAAATGTGGATCCCAGATTAGAGGCCATAGTGGAGAGGATGCTGGAGAAGTATGATAATATCATATTGGTTGCCGATATCCTTCTGTATATCAGATGGGTATTCACCTAATAGTTATTCTTTGCTGCAGGTGTATTCTTGATGGGAAATATCAACAGGCCATGGGTATGGCTGTTGAATGCAGGAGACTGGATAAGTTGGAGGAAGCAATTGTTCGGTGTGATAATATTCACGGGGCTCTTTCGTATTGCATCAACCTTTCTCATCAATATGTTAATCACCGTGAATATCGCTGTGAGGTACTGGCATGTTACACCAAATCCTATATATAGTCTTGTTATTTTGTTAAATGGAAATGCCAGGATTATTTTAGAGTTGGGTACCTATTTTTGGCATATAGGAATTACTTGCTTAAAAAATGAAAAAACTTATGAATTGACCAAATAATTCACTTTATTGTCAATTGCAGGTTCTTCGCTATCTTGTTAAAATATACCAGACTTTGCCAAATCCAGATTATCTGAGCATTTGCCAGTGTCTTATGTCTTTGGGTGAACCTGAAACCGTTGCAAACATATTGGACAAGCTGCTTTCTGGAAGCAAGGTATGTGTTTGATCTTTACTCTGCTCAGCCATGTTACTTAGATTCTTAGACGGCACTCTCAGTTGCTTACTTGTGATATTGTGTTCTTTATCCAGGATGATGCTCTCCTTGCATACCAAATTGCTTTCGATCTCGTGGAAAATGAAAATCAGGCCTTCCTTTTGAATGTGAGGAATCGTCTGGCCTCACAGACTCCTCCACAGTCTAACCCTGATAGTGGATCTGCTTTGCCGGATGATCAAGCTGCTAATGCGGATTCAGGTAGCACAGAACCAGCTGGTGATGTTCAGATGGTAGATGATACAACTGCACCAAATGGAAGTGCTCACACTGTGGATCCAAATGAGGTAGCACATGCTGATAGGCTTGCAAAAATTAAAGGAATACTGTCAGGGGAGAAATCTATTCAGCTGACTCTACAATTTTTGTATAGCCATAACAGGTAAAGTGACTTACTTTATAAATGTGAGTTGTGGACAGCTGGCCTCTCGTAATTTTTATAGCTGATATTGACTTGATGGGACTGTTTGTTTCAATAGGTCCGATCTTTTAATTCTGAAAACAATCAAGCAGGCTGTGGAAATGAGGAACAGTGTTTGCCACAGTGCAACTATTTGTGCCAATGCAATCATGCATGCAGGAACAACTGTAGATACCTTCCTAAGAGAGAACCTGGTATTTATCTTTTTACTTGTGTGTTGTCGTCATGTAGCATTTTTCGCCTTTGTACTGTCTCATGTTGGTATTATCTTGCAGGAGTGGTTAAGCAGGGCAACAAATTGGGCTAAATTCAGCGCAACTGCTGGACTAGGTGTGATTCATAGAGGCCACCTTCAACAAGGCCGGGCTTTGATGGCCCCCTACCTACCTCAAAGTGGTGCTGTCGGTGGTGGTAGTCCATACTCAGAAGGTGGTGCCCTCTATGCTCTAGGTTTGATTCATGCCAACCATGGTGAAGGAATCAAACAATTCCTACGTGAAAGTCTTCGCAACACCAGTGCTGAGGTGATTTTTTTTTTGTTTCTTTCCTGTCCTTTTCAGCTAATGTCATTCATTTCATGTATATTTTGCTTACTCCAAACCATATTATACAGGTCATCCAGCATGGTGCCTGTTTGGGACTTGGGCTTTCAGCTTTGGGCACAGCAGATGAAGAGATATATGAGGACATAAAGAATGTTCTTTACACAGACAGTGCTGTGGCAGGGGAAGCAGCTGGCATTGGCATGGGCTTGCTTATGGTTGGAACAGCCAGCGAGAAGGCTAGTGAGATGCTTGCTTATGCACATGATACACAGCATGAAAAAATTATCAGGTCAGTGCTGTTTAATTACTGTTGCATTATTTCTCAAGACGCGTCCTGTTCTTGTGCTGACATCCCTTTCGTTCTAGGGGTTTGTCACTTGGCATCGCATTGACAGTATATGGCAGGGAAGAGGAAGCTGACACCTTGATTGAACAAATGACTAGAGATCAAGATCCCATACTACGTTACGGTGGTATGTATGCATTGGCCCTAGCCTACAGGGGAACTGCAAATAACAAAGCCATCCATCAGCTGCTGCATTTTGCTGTGTCGGACGTCAGTGATGATGTTCGGAGGACTGCCGTTATGGCTCTTGGATTTGTCCTATACAACGAACCCGAGCAGGTCTGTAGAATTTATATGCCTTCCTGTTTAAATAGATGCCTTTTATTCAATTTGATTTCCAATGATCTATACATTAACCTTTTCCCAGTTGATTAAGCAGCCATCTTTTGGGAAAAATTTCTAAAATAAACAAGCATCAACAGCTTTGATCCACACCTTACATCTTCTGTTTTGATCATGCAGACTCCAAGAATTGTGTCCCTGCTGTCTGAATCATACAACCCACATGTTCGTTATGGTGCAGCTTTAGCTGTTGGGATTTCCTGTGCAGGAACCGGATTAAGCGATGCCATTTCCTTGTTGGAGCCTCTTACATCGGATGTTGTTGACTTTGTGCGCCAGGGTGCTCTCATTGCTATGGCAATGGTCATGATCCAGACTAATGAATCCTTTGATTCTCGTGTTGGAACATTCAGGCGTCAGTTGGAAAAGATTATTCTTGACAAACATGAGGACACCATGAGCAAAATGGGCGCCATACTGGCTTCTGGTATTCTAGATGCTGGTGGTAGGAATGTCACGATCAAACTACTGTCAAGGAACAAGCACGACAAGCTCACTGCTGTTGTTGGCCTCGCCGTTTTCAGTCAATTCTGGTACTGGTATCCTCTCCTGTATTTCATCAGCCTGGCCTTCTCGCCAACAGCCTTCATTGGGCTCAACTCTGATTTGAAAGTGCCCAAGTTTGAGTTCCTGTCACATGCTAAACCGTCCCTATTCGAGTATCCCAAACCGACCACTCAGCAGACTACAACTTCGGCGGTCAAGCTGCCAACAGCCATTTTGTCAACATATGCCAAGGCGAAATCTAGGGCAAAGAAGGATGCGGAAAGCAAAGCTAACCAGGAGAAGACAACGGAAGATGCTTCTGGTTCTACTTCAGGCAAGGTGGCTAAAACTCAGGAGAAGGATGCTGATGCAATGCAGGTAAGAATAGCTAATGCTGTGGTTTTACTTTTTTTCAATGTGTTTACATACAAGAATAATACCAAACTTGGCTGAAATGAAATCAGCGCATAACCAAACCTTGGTAGTTAGTGTAATGTATTACCACTACCAGCCATTTAGTTAAATAATCAACCCTGCTGTTCGGTACACTAGCATGGTGCTGGGCTTGTGATCCACTATCTAGTTGGCATTGATGTTTTTGTTAGAGATATGTTAGAGATAGAATAGGGAGTCTTTTATATTTCCTTATCTGTACCCTTGTACACCCTATATATATTGCCTATTGGACCTCTTTAATATACACACAATATTCATAACATGGTATCAGAGCCAAGGTTAAGATTAGGGTTTCTTGCGTGGCGCGCTAGCCTAGCTTGCCCCGGAGCAGCAATCTCCACTCCCGGGGGTGGCCTGCTCGATGGATCGTCGTCGCCTGCTCCTCGTAGAAGCAGCAGGCTCTTCGTCTTCAAGACTCGCCCGGATCCATGGTGCTGTCTCTGCCCGACGTCGTCCCCCGTCGACCGCGCGCCGCCACCGGAGCTCGCTCGGCTCCTCTCGGCGGCCGTTCTTGATCTGTCGCTACCCGCCGGATCGCCGCCCGACGATGCTCCGCACGCCGACACCTTCTCTGCTCCTTGCGAGCCCACGCCGATGCTGTCCCCGAGCCCGCGTCGACTGGACTGCCTCGACGACGACTCGGATCCACACTAGGCGGCCTCCTCGTTGCTGCTCCTTTGCAAGGTTGTCGCCTAGAGGATGCGGCGCCGCATGGAGCATCTTCCCCGAGCCGCCTGGAGCACCTCCCTTGTGTCGCCTAGATCCACGGGCTCGGCCTGACGTCGCCGCCCAAGGTCGACGCCGTCGCCGGAGGTTGCCGCGCCAAGGAGGACCCGCCGCCTCCAGTTCCAATCTTCTGGGATTGGGCCGCCGCCGCCTTGGCTCCCCACTGGATCCGGCGTCGCCTGCTCCCTCGTTGCTGGACCGAGTTTTGCCTCCCCTAGCACCGGATCCGGCGCTGATGGCCTCTACTGCCTTCGCCTCGGCCGCCCGTCGACGCCGTCCTCCAAGCTCCTCTACTCGCGCCGCCCGAGCCCGCACCGCACGGATCCGGCGCGCCTGCCGGCTTCCATTGCCGGATCCTCCCCACGCTGCGGCCTCGGCTCCTCTCCTCCTGGCCTTCTCCCGACGGATCCACCGTCGCTTGGCCTTCTCGGATCTGGCCAGCTCGGCTCGCCTGGGTCACCGCATCTCCTTTGGGTTGCCTCATCTCCTTCGACTCGGGAAGGAGAGCACAGAGAGATGTGTTGGTTTCTTTCTGGTTTGGAAGAGGAGGCTTTAGCTGGGGGAAGTGGTGGTACTGTGCTGTCGGTGGAGAGGTTGGGTTGTGCTGGCCCGATTGGGTTCGGCTGAGCTTGCATCTCTGAAGTGTGCTTGGCTCCACCGGTAGCTTTTCTTTGAGTATTTTTCCTCTTTGTGTCATTATTTCTGTTGCGTCCATCAAAGTCCGTAAATCTTTATCTTTGAGTTTCGTCTAAGCCATACGAGTCCACAAATTTATTGTCAGTCATAGAACCATAGGAATTTCTTTTGCATGACAGCAGCCGCTGTTCTTTTCTTCGAACCACTGCAGATCCGTCGCCCTGCTTTTAAGGCCGCTGCGCTTCCGCACTGCGTCTTCGGTGTACTTTTTGTGCATTGCGCCGCGCTTCTTCTGCACTGCGTCTCTATTGCGCTTCTTGTGCATTGCGTCGCGCTTTTTTTGCACTGTGCATCCGTTGCGCTTCTTGTGCTTTCTGCGTCTCTATTGCGCTTTCTGTGCACTGTATCTCTGTTGCACTTCCTGTGTACTGCGTCGCCGCCGTCTTGGGTTTCGATCTGCGTCGTCATGCTTCTATCTATTCCTATTCGACTTGACAATTTTATCTTTTTGTCGGTTTCATCATCTTCTTCGTCATGTTGCCGCGGTCGACTTTGCTCTTACACATTGTGTTTTATGGGCTGTCGCGGGACCTTGGATGGGAGGAGTCTTTTATCGACATATTTTCCAAGAGCTGCATGCTACGACGACATTATCAAGACTCGGACTTTGGTTTTTCCATATTTTAGTTTCAACCCTTTCCAAATGCAATGCTATTGCATATACCTTGCATTTGCGGGGGGGTGTTAGAGATATGTTAGAGATAGAATAGAGAGTCTTTTATATTTCCTTATCTGTACCCTTGTACACCCTATATATATTGCCCATTGGGCCTCTTCAATATACACACAATATTCATAACAGTTTTTACATCAGCTGTAGAGCATGATAAAGGTGTCCTTGAATTTACCTGTTTCGATACCTTTTCCCAGGTTGATAATGTGGCGGAGAAGAAGGCTCCTGAACCCGAACCAACCTTCCAGATCCTGACGAACCCAGCTCGTGTCATCCCTGCCCAGGAGAAGTTCATCAAGTTCATCGAGGGCAGCAGATATGTCCCCGTGAAACCTGCTCCTTCTGGATTCATCCTCCTCCAAGACATGCAGCCTACCGAGGCCGAGGTACTCGCACTCACCGATGCCCCCTCAACTGTGGCCACAAACACCGGCAGCACTGCAGCTGCCGCTGGCCAACAGGGGTCAGGCTCCTCTGCCGTGGCCGGCAGCGATGAGCCGCAGCCACCACAACCCTTTGAGTACACCTCGTAGTGGTAGATAAGAGGCTTGTATCGGCTGTCTGGACACGCAAATCCTTTCACCCCTGCTATACGTTGCTTATTCTTTTTTGGGTATGTAGTGTGCGGAAACTTGTCGTTGGTTGGAAACTCTGTAGAGTCATCGGTAGAGAATTCACTCGGATGGGAGTCATATAGGATTGAATATTTGGAATTTGGGGTATCGGCTGGGTCAAGCCCCGGCTGCGTCTTTTCCTGTGATGTAAGTTGCTCAAGATGTTTTTAACACGCTTTGATTCTCGTTGCAATGATGATATTGCGCCATTTTCCAACGCTGGGGCTGTTGAGACTTCCGATTGCCTTTTCTTTACTTTACGGTGATGAATGGCATTGTTGTGGTCAAGGCAAGAGATAGCAGACGCTTCCGATTGCCTTTTCCTTCATTCACGGAAACACTACGAACAAGTCCAGATTACACGACAGGCGAGGCCCTGGAGACTCGAAACTTTGAAAATCGTAGAATATGACAGTAAAAAAGAATCTAAAACGAGGTGGAATGTGACGACTGGGCAATTTGACTTGGATGCATCGCCACC
The DNA here is from genome assembly GCA_036346255.1 of Ampelocalamus luodianensis. Classification (NCBI taxonomy): domain Eukaryota; kingdom Viridiplantae; phylum Streptophyta; class Magnoliopsida; order Poales; family Poaceae; genus Ampelocalamus; species Ampelocalamus luodianensis. Next base: position 58,633,090 of record CM070623.1, on the reverse strand, counting down.
GACGTTAATTTAACGGCACCAACGAGCGGCGGCTTCCTCAGCCGGTCGGCCATACTGGCCACGGGCGGCGCGTCAGCTACCACGGGCTCCGCGACGACGCTGGGAGGCTCCGGCTCAGGTCGGCGGCAAGGACGGACGCCCCACCGCCCCCATGTCCTCGACCCTCGGGTCAATTACTCCAAGCTGGACCACCACCTAGACGTCCTCGACCTCCCCCAACCGCCGGCCAAGACTCTCTGCCGCCCTAGACCGCCGCCACCGCGAGCCTCCCTGTGCCGCCCCGGCCTCACGTCGCCGGCCCGCTCCAGAGCTTCTTCACCTCCACGGAACGCACGGTAGGCTTCCTTGCGCCTCCCTTGTGCCTGTGCTCACCTCCTTTTCATGTCCCCTCCCTCCGGCCGCTGTCGCCTCTGTTCGGCCGCTACACCTGGCCGCTTCGCCGCCGCCATCTCCTCCTAGACGTCGCTCCAGCCGCGACGCCACCTCCTTGGGCCACACCTACCGCTTCACGGGCATTCGCCTCTCTGTCTGCGGGACGCCTCCCCCACCACCGCGCCCGGGCTCCTCGGGATCCCTCCTGGTCTGCAACCACCGCACTGCGCTCGACCCCATCATTGTCTCCATCGCGCTCGGCCGCCCCATGACCTGCGTCACCTACAGCGTGAACAGGCTGTCGACGGCCATCTCGCCCATCCCCGCGCTGACCCACGACCCCGCGGTGGACGCGGCACGCATCGTGGCGCTGCTGGAGGAGGGCGACGTGGTGGTGTGCCTGAAGGGGACAACGTACCGAGAGCCGTTCCTGCCACTGTGGGCGCGCAAATTCCCGAGACGTGCTAGGAGGAGGGGGAGGGGGAGGGCGATGACAGCTCGGGGGGAGAAGAGGAGGGTGGCGGCGGATCGGGAGGTGGAGGGAGGAGGCGGCTGCTCGGGAGGTGGATGGAGGAGACAGTGGGAGAAGAAGGTCACGCTGGAGCCAGAGCGCGCGGGGGGAGAAGAAGGCCACGCTGGTGGTTTGGCGTGCTGCACGTGAGCTGTCATCCACGCTGGAGCGTCCACGTCAGCAGTCAACCATCCACGTCATCGGTCAATGCCAGCCCGAGCTGTTTTGGACCTGCTTGACCCACTTAAATAGTTTAGGTACGGGATTGGACACTTTTAAAGATGTTGGACCCAAGTGAACCCCCCGACTAAGTTTAGGGACCTATAGTGTACTTTATTCTAAAAAAAACAAAGAAAAAATCCAAAGAAAAAAATACTCTCGGTGATTTTTTAAAAAGTGTAAAGCAGTGTTAAATAGTGTCAAATATCGTTTTTTTTTTAACCAAAATAACTGCCGGCCGAACCTCACTAGGTCCCGGTGGCATGACATTGCCTTGCCCGTGCCCATAGAGGCCGGACTTCGCCTTAGGTGCACGGTGAAGACATGCCCAGCCCTTAGAAGCATGAACAAATCGTGTGTTACGTCTGTAGTACCATTTTTATAATTGATTCGTAGATGAGACTACTTTTGCTGATACGCATGCCAACGGTGCCAAATGCGGGCAAAAACTCCCCTCTCAACTGTTCGCTGCACATCTGTAACACTTCACCAAGCACTAGCCGCCAGCACGAGCACCTGGGCGATGTGGCAGCACGCGGGCTGCGCAACCGCCGGAATGAGCAGTCTCGCCGCGGTCAGCCACGGGCCACGCGATCAGACGCTCACCTAAGCCTAGGAGGCACGCGCGAGCGTAGCAGCGGTGCCCTCCGCGGCAACGTTCTTACGTTGAATGCACTCACCACCGGCCCTGTTTTGGCACGGCTGGCGACGACACAAGCAAAAAACCAGATACAGCCAACGAAAGAACGTGCTATGAGATGCAAGTAAACGAAATTCTCTAGCTGGATTACATCGTCAGAATAAACAAGCGTCGCTACATCTCGCATGTCATGTCGAGCTAGTGAACACATCTCCTAAACAGTTGTACTCAAAATAAATGATTAATCAAGGTCGACCTCGACCTCAAGCGCCGACTTAACCATAGCACGGACATACGTGAGGCCAAACCACGTCAGTCAGCAGTTCGGATCACGCAGTGTGGTGTAATACGGCAAGCACCAAGGTACACAGGCATTGCAGTAGAATCACATCACGCTGAGCATGCACTTGCAGGGCTATACTGCTTGCCTATTCCCCACGTGCTCCCTTGCACAGTTGCACCCAAAGCTGCTACTGCATCCAGGGGTGGAGCCCACAGGCCCCAAAACGTTCACCGCATAGAAGAGTGACAGTAACCGTGAGAAAGCACAATCTGCAAGGAACATGTAGTTCGCAGTTGTGGTAGGACCTGCCAACCAAAGAGAAAAAAATGTTAAGTACAGTAGGTGCAATTTGCCTTATGAACAACGAAATGTCACCTATTGTTCCTGGTTCTTGAGTTCGTGTTCAATGAGCCGTAGCTTCAAATTGTTCTCCTCATTCAGGAGCGAGAGTCTCTCAAGTGAAGATTTCATTAGCGACATCTGAGAGTCCGAAACATGGCTTCTTCCAGCTTTTGGTGTCTGCCATGGTGGCATTCCTGTGCCAGCTGCACTGCCCATGGAAGGGTGGGCAAACCGTTTCATCCTCGCGCACAGAGCAGTAATGGAAGAACGCAAAGCATCCAGCTCCACGTCTGCAAACCTATCTGCAAAAGTTTTAGCAGATACAAATTATGTTAGCACATGAAACTATAGGGAGAGAATGTAAAGTCAGCTTTCCCAACTACGGACCAAGCTGCGCCTTGAACTCCTGCTCTGCTTGTGACAATGGTTTCTTGTTTGCAGCAGGCAGCATCTTGAAGCTCTCTATGCGCTTTTCCAACAGATTGTATACCTTGAACGCTCGATCTATCCGCTTGGTAAGGTCTTGATCTTTGGCTTCTATGGATAGAAGTGATTGCTTCACTGCTTGTAAGCGTTTATGCTTGTCTTCCATTTCTGTCTTCAGATAGTCTGCATGTTCCTTGAGCTCAATGAAAACCTAAGCATCATTTAAATAAACTGTTGATCACTGTATTTTCCTTTTGTCCCCTCGTTTATTGTTATCTAATCAGCAATGAAACATTTATATTTAACAGGCTCAGGTATCTGCAGAACCGATTTATTGTAGTTGTCCACCAACGTCAAATGACATGGTCTAAGGTCTGAAAATTTGCAAATATGATAAAGAATTATCTGCAAAATATCATGGTGACAGTTTCTTACCTTGTGCCCGTACTCCACATAGTACTCATGGAAAACCTTGATATAGTGATGAAGTGTGGATTTTCCTTCAATAGAGTCAGGGGTCAATGACCTCAGGCTTGATGAAGATGGAAGTATGGGTGGATCTGGACCGGCAATAAGCTCTTTGCTGATCATTCCAGTTGTGGATGATTCCACATCCTTAATGCTCTTGCTGTCTATGTCAAGCTGAAGAGGCGTTGGTTCCTTCCAACCCTTCATCTCCACCACAAAGCACTCACCAGGGCATGTGATGCCAACTAACTGCACATGGCCATATGCATCTGCTATTGTAACAAATCCAGAAAGGAAGGGAGAATTTGTCTCATTGTTGCCTGTAGTGAGGACAGGATGCACCGAGGGTGGTGTCGAAGCCATTTCAGGGTATGAAAATGGCAGGAAGTGCAACGTGGCCATGTCAAGTCCCCCACCATGAGCACAATAAAATCTCTCTGGGACAAGGGGGTCCAGAAACAATGACAAAGAGCTACCATTAGAAGTTTTTGATAGTGCCAAATCCACGATTGCGAGTCGTAGCAAAGGAGGAGAGTGCCCCATCCAAACAGCATCTGTATTGCTCTTCACATTTGATCCCGTACTGGATGCGCGATGTGATCGCAGGGCCAAAGAATCTTGTGAATTAGAGTCGCATATCATCGCAATACTCTTTGTGTGTCCATGTAAATCAACATTAAGGCGAGTGGGGACCCCAATGCTCCACTGTGGCTGAATTTCATCAGCTAGAGCATCAATCTGGAGCTGTCCACTACCCCAGGCTGTTACAAGAACTGAATCTTTGCCAGCGGAACTGTACACAAAACCCACAGCTTTGCCTTCACAGGAGCTGCTCTTGCCTTCAGGTTCATTGTTTTCCTCGCAAACTCTACAAAGAGGTCCCTGCATGGGTGCTCAATCTGATCAACATACTATTGATTCATGACAAAAACATAGAATAATTGTTACATTGACAATAGGCAGTTATAAATTCGAGTGCTGAATCCACATGATAGCTTTTCTAGCAGTTCCCAAATCAGCTGATAATTTGATCAATTTTCTTTCAAAAGTTATAAATTTCATCAATATATTACGATAATACTCATGAAACAAATAAATGGCAATCGAAGATACATTATGAAGCTGATAATCCGCTATTGTTTCATCAAGAAACTTCAGGTTTAGTAGAACTATAGAGTACAAAAGTTATAAATTTCATCAATATATTACGATAATACTAATGAAACAAATAAATGGCAGTCGAAGATAAATTACGAAGTAGATAATCTGCTCTTGTTTCTTCAAGAAATTTCTGATTTAGTAAACTATAGAGAGTAGGTCTGTCACAATCCTTGTATCATTGGGGTAAACACCGCCAAGAGGATGGCCGGGCGGTGGCGGTGTGCTCGAGGGGAGGTAGCAGAGCAGTGCGCAAGGGGGTTAGGGCGCAGGAAAGATAGGAAGACAAGAACTTGAGAGAGATATAATAGATTGGAATAATTCATTACTTACCTCCAATAGCATGCCCCCCCCCCCTAACAAATAGAATCTAACCTAATAGGGTCTTATCCCTTATTTGGTTAGTTAGGACCGGCTGGGCCCAAGGGCCTACGCCCATGACACTACACCCCTCCAGGTCTCCAGGACATGCAGCTCATCCTCAAGCTGCTAGGCAGTGGCCGCGGTTATAGCCCAAGGAGGCCCCCCATGTCGATGAAAGGTCATAATGCCAGCGTTGCGTCACGTCGCGCTAGAACACCACAACCCTGTTGCCTCCATGCGTTGATGAGGCCAGAGTTGACAGCCCAATCATTGAGGCCCATCATATTGGCCTAAATGGGGTTGTTGTGGCCCACTCGTTTGGCCCAAATAGGAGCCTGCCTGCTGCTGCCCCAAATTGGGTTTGGGAAGTTGAGGAGAGGGCATCCAGAGCATGCCTCTCGTCCTTAACGCTGTTGCTGCCTTTGCCGCACCCAACGCCACCACATCTGTTGCGCTAAGTACTTTCGTCACCAGCTCATTGGGCACACCCGCATGCATGCACGCAGCACCCGTCCCTCCTGGCTCCCATGCTAACTCCACAAACTCTCCTGACTTGTTTGCATCACATGCATGCACGTTTCCATGCATGCCACCTTGCTGCACCTTATGCATGCACGGCAGATCACATGTACTTGCCTGGCTTCATGCGCATGTACTACAACTGCTTCCCCAAACAGCGCCACCACTGCGTCTTGGTGCGCCGCCATGGCAGCCTCGTGACGCTTCTTCGCCGAAATAATCTTGGTCGGCACCGAAGCAGTCTCTGCCCCTGGGTGTGCCGCTGCTACAGTCGGACCCGCCGAGGAAGGAACCGCCGCCGCCTCTGCCGGATGTGCCGCCTCTTGCTCTTCCTTCGCCGCAGCCGTCACATCCTGATGCGACGCCGTGGCTGCTGGGAGCAGTGCCGCCAAATCCGCTTCTCCAAGCAGCGCCACTGCTGTCACGGGCCGGCCTTGGAAGATGTCATGTCGGCGCCGCTTGAAGATGCAGCGCTGCCCCTGTCATATGAAGGAGCAGCAGTAGCAGCGTCACTGTCGTGGCACGGCCTTCGTTGCTCCTGCCACTTGCGCCTCTGGTTGCGTTACCTGTGAGGGTATCGTCTCCTCCGATGGACTCGCGACCGCCTCTCGTGATGTTGTTGGTGCAGTATGAAGTGGCCCAAGGATGCAATTTAGTTTGGTGCTGATATTCTTCAGCATCATTAGTATGTATGCCTCCTTTGTCTTCTTCCTTGCGGCCGGCCATCTCGATCGTGGTGGACAGTTCAAGATCGACGGCTCTGATACCAAATTGTCACGATCCTTTGATCATTGGGGTAAACACCGCCAAGAGGATGGTCGAGCGGTGTTGTGCTCGAGGGGGGGGGGGGGGGTAGCAGTAGCAGTGCGCAAGGGGGTTAGGGCGCAGGAAAGACAGGAAGAGAAGAAGAACTTGAGAGAGAGATAATAGATTGGAATAATTCATTACTTGCCTCCAATAGCAAGCGGTGTTTACCCCAATGATCTAAGGATAGAAACTAATCCCAGCGATGACACATAGAAACTAATCGCTAACTTCCTAACAATGAGATCTTATCCCTTATTTGGTTAGTTAGGGCTGGCTGGGCCCAAGGGCCTACGCCCATGACAAGGTCAAACATAATATCTTAAATGATTTTTGGAGAGAAAAATTATAAAATTAAAATCAGTGTTCACTCTAGTATTTCATTCTTTTTGTCTGCCATAGCCACTGTGAACTGGCCCCAAAAGGCGTGGACTCTGTCAAAACATTTTAGCCCATTGTTTTGTTCATGACCAAAACTGTGGATGCCATAGTAATTCTGGCACAAAAGAACCTTCCGTTGTTTACTTGGCATTACTATGTTCAAACAAAATGATATAATGTATGAGAACATGTTATACATCTAGCCATCCCATGCCCCAGATTTGATAAGACCAACTAAATTAAAGGTGAGAAACATCAGCCCACATTCCAATCTCACAGCTGAATCTCTACCCTTTACAACTCTAATCGATTGGACGTGTCAAACACCCAAAGCCACACTTTTCTTGGATTGGTCATCGCTGCATAGCACACACTCTGCAGTTCTTAGAGAAATATTTCACCAAATCAAATAGAAGCAGACCTGTAAAGTTAGAGAATCATCTACTGGTGCATATGGATGCGCCCTTGACATCAGTGTACTGGTATCTGCTGATTGATGTAACAAGTCAGGAAATGTTGCCTCCAACCAAGCAATGGCCAAATGTGAGTTGGTGACAACATTTGGATTTGAAGATTTCAATCCAAATGCATTAACATCTTCATATATTTCTTGAATATGTCTCTTACTATAGTCACTGCATTATAGAAAAACAAAATTACCAAAACCAATCTGCAGAAAAAGAAAGTACATCATGGCATTAAGTTTCCATTTCATAGTCATAAGTCAAACTGCAGAATATATATATAGCATGACACACACACCATATTTACCTTCTAGAAAATTAAACTAGCCCAACCATTTTGTAGTCTTCACAAATGTTAGGCATCACAGAAATCATAAGCATTCCAGAAAAAAAAAAAGGAAGAAAGAAGTGCAATATTACCTTCCAAATGGAACAATAGGGCAGAGTACAAAAATTGATCCATCGCTAAATAAGATGAAAACCTGCATAAAGGATGGGTTTACATGTGAAATCAAGCACAAGAATTAGCCATTCAACATACAACTCATGCACCCTAATCAAGGTAATTTTAAAGAGATTTTATATGTCGATTCCAGATGGTAACTTAAAAGAAAATTTAATATACATCAACTATCAAGTGTATTTCTGTAACTCTGTTATGAATAGTGTGGGCATAGATTTCCCACAAAAGAAATAGTATGGACATAGAAACTAACAAAATCAGCATGGCATTCCAAAGTTCATTGCGTGAAGATGTCATTAGTGCAGACTCTACAGTAATATCTATTGCGATACCCTAAATCTTCAAATTATGTCATAAATTTAAATAAATAAACTAAAAGGTAAAAAACCCATATGTAAAATCCACCACTAAATTGCTCAAATGCTGGTTTGAACAAGACGTTAATATCCACTTTAAGTGGAAAGTAACTATGTTATCATCTTGATTGCTAGTAAACCATAATAATCCTGATGAATGTGAAAGCAATTCTGATTTTCTTTGCACCTAATAAATACACTACCAATCACACAGTTTGTTTTTTAGAGGACCTCTATAATATTTAGGTGAGCTATATTCAAGAGACATACCAAAAATCTATCCCACAGATGATCACTCCCATAAGAGAATGCCACTGGACAAATTGACGAAGCATTCTGACATCTTCCAGGTAGAATTGGCTGCAAATAAAATTCCTGCTCTGGTTGCTCTAAATCAAATGACAGATCAAATAACCTGCAGAAATAGTTCATGATTTTCTATCAAAGGACCACACAACAATTGTTACAGAAAACTCTCCTAAGTGTTCTATTCAATTTAAGTTAAGTGTGATGTATCAGCTTTTTCTAGAACAAGGGATGAAGAACAGGCATGAGGACATGTAAAAAGGTACTTGATGGGCAACATCATGTGGGGACTGGGGATCATCGGTGAAGGACATATTTCCCATTCACATCAACTCCAATAAATTGCAGACAAAAGAAGCTTATAATAAATTGGCATTCCTCCATCTAGCACCATTGCACCACTATTCATTTAGCATACCTGAAAACAGCATCTGATGTCAAAACTCCAAAATGGCAGCTGCTAAAAGGGTGCCAGGATGTCTGCAGAACTTTTATGCCATCATTGTTGCTGGGTAAGATCTGAGAAGCAACTGGTGCAGTCCTGTTGTAAAGTTTGAATGTACAAGTCAAATATAGGGAAAGTTAACATTGTAGTGACAAATATATGAATAATGGTGCCAGAAGAAGCAAAAGAGATAGTTATATAGGTCATTAATCTAAAGAGTAGAGGGAATGGAAACTTCATAGCCACCTTCTTCAATACCCCAATGAGAATAGTAATTAGGAAAACTGAAAAACTGCTTTTCACATGCATGACTAATGGCACGCAGCAACTTTTTTGCAATTTAAATAATTGCAAAACGGTCAGTTTAAATAATTGCAAAACGGTCAGGAACTAAGGGATTAAAGGAGCAAGAGAACATTATCAACATGAGATATAGTTGTAATGGAGTTGTATACCTGCATATAATTGTATCACCATCTTCAGATACCCTCTCGTGTACATACAGAACACTTGTGTTATGTGATCCAGCAAGTAGTAGTGATGAACCATCAGTACTAAGTGACATATGAGTGACCTCGTAACCAAGATCAGTCTCCGGCATCAACAACTGTAGAGCAAAAATAACATCAGTTATGTCAGTATCTAATAATTATCTCCATAAGGAAAGAATATTCAAATAATGCAACATATAAAAGATTTATGCTCCCCAAGCTTGGAGTACAAGCATAACACAGTGGGTTCTTCCTCTATTCAACTATGACAGGATTTCAAGAACGAAACTGATGTCAGATAAGCAATACTGCTAAAATCAAAACCAGCAGGGTAAAAAGAGGAATTTCATTAAATCTCCAAGAAAAAGAATTGGCACCTTCCAAAAATGTCACCATACCGCTACGCGAGGGATGGAAATTTCCCTCCATTTAGTGGTTAAAGAATATCGCCATTATGAGGAGGGAATCAGAGAAGAAATTCTCTGCAACCCTAATTGGCGCACAATTAAGAAATGCAATATGCTTCCCCCGTCCATGTTCTTGTCAAATACTGAAAATATAGAAATGCACAACTGAGACGGTCCACCTGTATAGAAACCTGACAGTGTATATGATGCCTTGCATATTTGTGTTCAATTTGTAGTATAAAACTCATTTTACATAGTTTTATTATATTATATACTACTACAATAACTTTAGTTATCCATGTCATGTAATGAACATACAAAATTAACTGATTGAAACTTAATTTTGTGGACCTGTTGGGGCCTCAATCTCAGTAAAATATCCAGTGGGACGGAAACAGGAGGAAAGTAGTCCCCCGAGAACTAAATGGGAATGGAGATAGGAAGGTACCCCCGCCTCTTTCGCACCCTGTTGCTGTCACAAACGATGCTAACAACAAAATTCCCATTTCAAGATAGTGCAAACCCCTACGGATGCTTGTGCTGAGGACAGCAAAAAAAAAAAAAACTAAATCCTAATACAACTCAAAATGCTAAGAATTCCAATGTTCCTCACTCAGTTGCACAACATTTCATCCACATAAGCGTTACTGACAAAATTAGTATTAAGGTAGCAGTGAATTGCAAATTGACCTCACCTCCAATGTGAATTCTAAAATAATATGCCTCTAATACAGTAACTAAAAAGCAATCAGAGCAAATTTACGGAGAGAAGGGGCGCGATCCAAGCATTTCACAGGGCCTTACTAGCAAAATGCAAGCGCAAGGGGAAATATTTTACCTCGGAAGGCACGGCGGCTTCCACAGCGACTTCCTCCCCGTCCTTGTCTTCCTCCGCATCGCGAATTCGTAAGAATATCCGGTGGGCGCCGCGCGCCGAAGGGTCCCACACGTACAGCCGCGACGCGGCGGCATCCCACGCGGCGTCGCCGCCGCCCTCGCTGCCGCGGCGGGAGAAGGCGGGGTGAGAGGGTATCAGGACCCACTGCGCAGGCGAGTAGGTCCGCTTCGGCGATGGCCGCAGCTTCGGCCTCGAGGAGGTGGCGGAGGTGGAGGCGGATGAGGGGTGAGCGCGAGGGACGGGGACGGAGAGTGGCGGTGGCGGGAGGGTGGGGTTGCCTGGGCCGGGGAGTGGCGGATGGGAGGTGGAGACCCCGGGGGCGAGGACGGCGGCGGCGGCGCGGTGAACCGAGTCATCGGCGACGAGGAGGTTGAGTGCAGTGGGGGCGGTCGGGTCAGGGGGTTTTGGGGTTTGGAGGAGGGGACATGGCCAGGGATGGCAATGGCTCCGATCCGTTCCCCGTCGGGGAATTCTTAACGGGGTTGGAGTTGGCTATTTCTTCTCTCTACGGGGTGTTAATATAAAAATTATATTATTTATCATGGGAAGCAGAGCAGAAGCTATTTTCTTACTCCACATCTCTACTACCCGTATGGAGCCTTAAAAACCCTTATGACATATGGGTCACTACCACATTAAACCTATACCGTACAATCCGCACTACGCCATTTACTTGATTCTCCATTCTCAAACCCAAGAGAAGGAAATTACTTAATTCTGGATATACCTCAATTCTCAAATGCTTGATGTCTCTATTTGCTTGCTTTATGTGTCTATTTGCTTGCTTACTCGATGATGATCTAACTTTCAGGTTTGAGTCTCCGTGTGGCCTGATAACCCAATGGGCCCGAGGAACGAGTGAATAGCACCTGAAGATAGGGACAGGGAACAGGGCGGATTCCTTCTCTCGAGGATGGGGCTGTTCCACCACTCCCCGCCAGGGAATGACCTTATTGTCATCTCTAGGCATGGCCCTTTGAGGATATTTTTTTTGAAATAATATTATTTTTAAAAAATTACAAAAATAAATACTTGAATTTTTTTTTACAAAATTAGGCTACAATAGCCATTTGAAATGTCGAAATTGTCATGTCGTCATTTCAAATGGCGACAGAGCCTGGAACAATGCAGAAAAGTCTCTGTCGTCAGTTGAAATGACAATAGAGCCCTATCGCCACTTCAACTGGCGACAGGATCCTGTCGTCATTTCAAATAGCGATAGGGATCTCGCAAGTCCTTAAATTTTTTAATATTAAAATTTAGGAAAACCATCATTTCAAATGGTGACAGGGATCCCGCAAATCCCTGTCGTCATTCTAAAGGGCTGCACAATCTACCTTATAAATGACCCTAAAATTCTAAAATAACTCACTTTTATTCAGAAAAAAAAAGAGGGGAGGCAAGGGAGAGGAACAGATAGGAGTAGAGAGAAGCTAGCGAAGCACTGCCCGTCCGGTTGTCCACCTTTTAAGTAATTTTTTAACCAAATAGATTACATAGTTTTAGACGTACAGTTGTAAGATCGAGGAGGCCGACTAGAGGGCGGTGAATTGGCGATTTTAAAAACTTCTTTGGCTAAAACCGAGTTTTAATGCGAAAGCGTAAATCAATTCGCACAATTAAAACCTAAAACAACTAGTCTTTACTAAATGCACCAACAATAAGAGACTATTGAAAGATAGCAATCATACAAAGATGAATAAAACAATTTAATACAAGAAAAGTAAATTGCAATAGAGTTAAGCACAAGAATGCAAACCACAAAGACATGACGATGTTTTACCGTGGTGTTCGAAGACTTGCCGGTCTCCCCTAATCCGCGTTGAGGTAAGCCCAAACTAATTGGATCGGCTTCACAAATTAAGTGAACACCTCCGAGGTAAGTCCAACCACTTGGACCGGATCTAAAACGAACCAATACCTCGATCCACTCGGGTTGCTCTTCCTCCACTCCGGAGATGGTGAGTACTAAACCACTCACAAATTGCCCGGGTCTTCTCACAACCTTCTTTGAGAAGATCGCCGACGCACGCCGCCTCCACGCTGTCTAGGTATCGGCAAACACCAAGAGAAACAAATCGAAACCTCTCGCTTGACTCTCACCCAGTGCAACACATGCACAGTTGGATACTCAATCCAAGTCTAGTTGCAACACATGCAACTAGAACTTCTTCCTTTACTCACAAGGTGCAACACATGCACAATTGAGAGAAGAATACTTGCTCTTAGCTCAAGAGAGCAGAATAGGGTATCAGCAATAGCAGTAGCAACAGCACATACTTCAACCGACCAAGGTGGGTATTTATACCCCACATAAAAACTAGCTGTTGGAACCAAAGTCTGAAAAGAATCAGCAAATGTGATAGTACCGCCAATCAAGGCCGGTATTATCGATCTGCTCCAACGGCTATAAAACTAGCTGTTGGACACACAGAAGCAAGCCAAACCAGAAAACACCTTCTCTGGAAAAAGCGTGCCGCTTCGATAGAATTAGTAATACTGCAAAACAAATGTGATCATACCACTCCAGGTCTACGACCAGATCACGACCAGGTCTATGACCACACAGGTCTATGACCATGATCAGGTCCACGACCACGATCAGGTCCATGACCGTGACTAGGCCTACGACCACGATCAGGTCCACTACCGCGACCAGGTCTACGACCACTATATTCGATCACTATCTACGACCACTGTCCACGACAAGGTCTTCGACCAGGTTTACGACTAGTTGCGGTAATACCGCTCATCAAATACGGTCAGACCGCCAGAGACTGGAAACACAGAAATTGTATTCCGCTTCAACTCAAATTTCAAAACACAATTGCCGAAAGAAAGAGAAGATGACGACGCGAGAGGAGATGGGGACGCAGGGAGAGTAGCCGTCGGTGAGGTCCAGATTGACTACAGGGAAGAGACGGTAGGTGAGGTCCTCTCCACGTAGTGATCCCTCCCTCTCCTTTCTTCTACTCATCGTGGCCCAAAATCGAGTCAAAACCTGCCGAGGAAGAGAGCCAGACTATTGCTTTTAATTTATGTGTTCGTTTTGCTCCAGTTTCTACTATTTTGTTAGCCGATATTGTTGGTTTTGTGCATACTTGTTTGAGCAACGAAAGCTTGATTCTTTTGTTCAAACATGAATGAAGTACTTTTTGTTGTGAATGGATGAAATGGAAGGGGACACTTCTATCAATTTCTATTCTTCTTGTTCTACACGGAGCCGTGAGGACGACGTTGACGAAGTTGGCCGCGTTGGCGAGACCAACCGGTAGTGGCAAAGACTCTGTAGGAGCCCCAAATCCTCTCTCGAGAACCCTCGCAGGAGATTTGATATTTAGCTGCTCCTATCTGTGTGTCGATCGTAGTTGAGCTCACTGTTTTTTTATTTTTTTTGTCGTGTGTTTGTGCAAATATGAGATTTGGATCGGGCGAGGCCAGTAGCCCCTGTTGATACGACGCTTGTGAGTTCATTTTACTCATCGATTTCATTCTTGCTCCAATAGTTGTTGCTTAGTTCAGATTGCCTGTAAGTAGATTTTGATGTGCTCGGATGTTGTTAAGTTTCTTGGATTTGGAGGGTGTGCGCTGTGTGGTTAGCTTGATTTGATGTGTAATGCAAGGTTGCCTGTGTCGTGTCTATGGTGGATGCAATTCGTAAGTCATGGATGTAGGATTTAGAGGTTTTTTACCCAAATATTGATGTGACAGGGGTGATAGGACATATGTCATTTAGATTTTCTATGGAGACGATTTGTTTGGGATCATATGTAACCTTGTTAGATCTGCAGGATGTCAGTTATTTAAGAATAATAATCTTTTATTAGATTTTAAATGCTCGATATTGCGAATTACAGTTAGACTGCATATTACCGTATTGTAGTGGATTTTAGGATCTTTCTTTGTGCATGCCAACGATAAGGGCATTTCTTGTTCTTTCACTTTGCTCAGCTAAGCTCTGTTGGTGTACATGAAGTTGTATATTCTAATTTTTTATATATATATATATTCATAAGTGTTGCATTCCGGAAGCGGCAACAAGAATGCCTTTAAGGCACTTATTGCTGCAGAATACAATAGGGTCAAGGTTGATTGGCCAAGAATTTTAAGATGGGTGTCTCAAACAAAACCCCTGAATTTCTTAAGATGAAACCCCTAAGAAGGTACACCAATTAAATTTACATAGAAGTTCTATACAGTGGTTCAAGAACTAACAATTCTTTGCAGTCTCCTGTTCTTGAGACTCCTTATGGTGCTGTTTTTTAGAGTGATGCTATCGCACGCTATGATACATATAACCTTACACCTTTTCATTCTAGATGTTTCTTGGCTTTATATTTAACAAATTAATCAACGTGTCTCTTTTTCTTCCTTAAGTTGCGCGTTTGAAGGGTGACAACTATCTTTGCAGATCTTCTCTTATTGAATATGTAAGTGATATAGCGAATACTTCTATTGTCGTAGCTCAGCAAGTTTTAGTGTTTATCCATTAATTATTCTTGCAGACCCATATTGAGCAATGGATGGACTTCTCTGCCACAGAGGTTGATGCCAATATTGCAAGGTGGTTGTACCTAAGGCTTGGTTATGGTGTTTACAATCATGTGGTAAGTTGTAGGATTAGTATATCAGAATTCTCCATATTGAGCATTGGCAAGCTACTGCAATCTAATTTTTACTCGTGCAGATTGAGGAGGTTGCTATTGTTGCATTGAAGAAGTAGTTTGGTGCTCTGAACACAAACTTGCCTCAAATAAATTCCTTGTTGGACATTCTGTCACTCTAGCTGATGTCGTAATGGCATGCAACCTGTACTATGGTTTT
Source organism: Ampelocalamus luodianensis (assembly GCA_036346255.1). Lineage (NCBI taxonomy): Eukaryota > Viridiplantae > Streptophyta > Magnoliopsida > Poales > Poaceae > Ampelocalamus > Ampelocalamus luodianensis. Next base: position 58,617,950 of record CM070623.1, on the reverse strand, counting down.
GCACGGATCTTGACCAAGAGTTTCACCTCTGAGTTCCCTCATATTGAGAGGTACTTCTGGACTTTGGTTAACGAGCATAAATTCAAGAAGGTCATTGGTGATGTCAAGCAGGCAGAGTCTCTACCTCCTGTTAAGAAAAAGTCTGCTCCTCCTAAGGAACCAAAGGCAAAGGAGGTTAAGAAAGAGGCTCTAAAGAAGGCCCCAAAGCTGAAGGTGGTTGAGGCACCAGAGGAAGAGGAAGCACCAAAGCCCAAGACAAAGAATCCTCTCGATCTATTGCCACTAAGCAAGATGATACTTGACGAGTGGAAGAGGCTATACTTAAACACAAAGACCAACTTATGTGAGGTTGTCGTTAAAGGTATCATTTCCATTTTGTTTAATAATTATGCTATTATATATATTTAGTGATTCGCTTGCAAACTGTTATCTACGATGTTTGTTAACTGTTTAAAATTTAGTGGATGGCCTGGGAGGCTGGCTAAAGAACTCATGATTTAGAATAAACTGTTAGAATTTTCTGCAAGTTCTGAAATCATTGATGATAGATATCTCTCCTCTTGGGATGTTTTCTTACCGACCACTATATAACACAAGTCCTCTCTTCTGCAGCTAAAAAGAAAAGATGCCTCTGAAGAAAATGATGATGTTGAGTCAAATGAATGTATGATTACCAGCCCTGGATTTATTGTCAGTCCACTACTCACTATAGTCTCTGGAAAACCTATTAAGGCTTCTAAGTCAGAGAATAAGAACAGTAAAGCCGGGCCTCAAACACCTACACCAAATGTTGGTAAGCAAACTTCTTCCTAGCCACTTTCTTTGAACTCTTCTTTTACATATGTTTTCCTCCAATAAAAGATTAAGCATGCACATCTTTCTATGTATAGGATTCAATCAACCAACTCCTGCTGACAGTTGCCGCTATGATAATTCACTAGGTGATGATAACACTCTCTGTCTATAGTTATTATGAATTTGGCTTAGGATGAGATATTACCATTTAGCATTCATATATTTAAGATGTAGAAAATTATGGTGCTTTCAGTGTGGTACATGCATATACTTTAAACGAGTGCTGGATTCCCAGTTTAAACGAGTGCTGGATTTTATACTTGAATATTGATACTGCAATGATGGTTGGTGTAACAGCCCTAACTTAGGGTTTGTATTTCAAATGTAAAATTTTGAGGAGGAATAAAAACTTTTGTTGTCTCTTCAAATCATTTGAAAGTTCCTACATTTTTCCCTAGCAATTTCCATTTTCTAGAATTAAATTCTTGTGAATGGAGATTGTTGTCAGCAAATTCTTAGCCTTCAAACTTGTGATCATCCTCTGAAATTATTTTTCCTATCATCTTGATCATCCTATCTACCTCCCTGAATTATTTCACAATTTTTAGATTTTGTTTGCTATTTCAAATGGCCAAGTCAACTCTGTTTGAAGTCTGGTCAAACTCCTCAGACAGCAGCTTGCGAATTTTCTCTAGAACAATGCAGTGCATAAAAGTTCTGGAAAAATTATAAAGGTTGTCCTCTGTCCCTTGTAGCTACCATAAAATTTCGAAATTTTTGGAGCTCAGGAGCTACCTCTAAAAATTCCCAAACCTTCTCTGTCTTTTAAATCAAATTCTAACAGTGCTCGTTCTCGGGCCCGAACCCAACTCGGGCTCGAGTCCGACTCGCACACTTGGTTCGGTCGCGTCAACTAATCGCACCGCCGAGTCCAATTGATCGCGACCGTCCGATGCAAATCGAGCGATCCACGTCGCGTGCGCAACCGACCTGTCCGAATGCATACACCAATCTCGGTAGTCCATTTCGGATCCAGCGGTCGGTGCGATCTGATCAAATCAAACCTCCGGTTCGCACCGCTTTGCTCTGTCGCCGACATGTGGGTCCCACCACAAGATCGACCTCGTCTTCTCCGCGACTCACGGAGCTCACGGCGTCGCGCGCATGCTTGCCACGTCCTCGTCGCCGCCACCTTTTGTCCTCGTGTCACCGTGAAGCATCGCCGGATCTCATCTACCCACCGAGCCCATCCACTACCCTTCGCGTCCATTCTTGTGTTTTCTCCGCCCAAATTTCCTTTCCGGCCGGAGAAGATCCCGAGAGCAACGCCGCCATGTTGACGCCGCCCTTGAGCCCGCGACCGCACCACCGTGATCCACGCTCGACGCCGCCTCCATTTTGCCCAACCCGGGTCCTTGGCGTCCAGTGAATCACCAGGGGTGGTATCGTCGTCTCCACCTCCGCTCTCGGCTCCGTGAGCTCGTTTGCGTTCTGGTGAGTCTCAAGCCTCAGCGGTTGATCTCACTTGATCGCAATGCTTCACTGATGCTCACAGTGGGCTCCTTTCTGTCTTTGATGCATCGTGGAAGGTGTGCGACTTCTTCTTCTCCGAGCACGGTATTTCGCCGCCGCGGCGTTTCCGGCCATTTCCGTGCTCCATCATCGTCTGGATCGTGGGCGAAACCTTCACGAGTCAGCGGTGAGGCACACCTTCCGGGGTCTTCTCGAAGCTCGCAGCATCTTCTCCGCGAGCACCGCACTTTCTTCTCCGCCTCCGGCCATCGTGAGCTCATCTCCGTCGACCATCGGGCTCCGCGTCACCGTCACCGGGTTCGTGAGATCTTTGCGAACCTTAAGGTACCACTCACTCGTCTTGAAACTCATTGGTTTGCTAGATCACTGCGCGGCGCGCATCCGCGTACCGTGCTCGCCGGTGAACCGCCGGTGAAGATTAGTTTAACTCTAATCATGTCTTCTTTGAGTCAGCGATTTGTGGGCCTCTTGGGTTAATCGCGTTTAGAAATCCTTTAATCCAGCCCGTTATTTGTTCTCCGAGTCAACGCCATGTGGGTCCATGTTGTCGATTAGGTTTGTGTAGTTCGGTTATGCGTTTTCTCGATGGGAAGCGTATTTCTGCTGTGAGAGTGTTTTGGGTTTGCACCTTAGTGAGTAGAAGGCGTATTCTTTGAACACGCCTTCAACGTCACTTTAGGCGGGTCTGTTGTCCTAGTCGTTCGCATGCCCACTTGTCGATGGTGGGAGCTTCTTGTCAGCGGTAGAAAAGGATTTAATGCTTTAGTATTTCGTAATATGTTTTCATTTGCCTTTGTTAATTCATTTAAACTTAGAAAATGCATAACTAAATCAATTTTTATCCAAATTGCATGAAACCAGTCTTTGTTAATATTCATTTTTAATGTTCTATTTATTAAAATTAGTTTCAACCTTGTCTCTGTATTGAAAATCATTAAATGATTAAATGATGTTTTATGCATTTTCCAAAATTAGAAAATTCATATCTTTTTCAATAATTGTCCAAATCCAGTGAATCCAATTCGTAAATTTTCATTTTTAGTGTACTAATTATCAGGATAGGTTTTTCATACTGTTCTGTTCATGACTAGTTGTTAAGTAATTAACTAGTGCTTTCATGTGTATTGTTAGCTTAGAAAATTCCTAGAAAATTTATAACCACTTAAAATGAATTATTCTCTGTTTCTAAAAATGTGTTAGATCTTGCTTAGGCTCTTGTGTGAATTTTGGTATGTTTTGTTGTTGTATTTGATTATTGAGTTTTTAGGTGTTATTCGTTCTTATTATTTGTTTTGTTCAATCGTTAGGATTCGATATTTGCGGCAACCCCGAGGACGATCCTCCGCAACATATTGAGCGGCAATGACGAGCAAGCAGTTTGATCATGTTTATCCCAGTACTTTAAAGTCTAATATTTTGTTTCAGCTGTATGTATGCATCGCTTAATTTGTGTTAAATTGATTAGTTAAATCCGTAGCTGCATATCCTGTAGCCAAAATATTGATCTCTACTACCGAGCCTAGGTTATTTTTGTGATTAGAGGTCATTGGATGATCTCTTGTCACTTAGTAGATCGATTTCAACTTGCTTAGACATGCTTAGCTATCGGTAGAATTGGGTGGTTATCGACTTTAGTCGGTAACCTTGATCACACAAAATTTACTACAACTTTATGTTTCAGCATTTTGCTATGCTTACTTGCAAAACTAAAACCAAAAACAAAAATGATTTAGACGCGGGCACAATGGTAAGATTGGTGTGATCTGTTGGGTGTGACTGGAAAGGTGCCCGGGTCAATTAAGGACCGAACATCTTGTGAGTTTCTGTTATCCAGGCAATTCGGCGTGCTAACCACACTAGAGGGTATGGGACCTCTCTTGACCTAGTACTTTGGCGTGTATTGGTCCCGGGTCGCAGGAGGTCGCAGGAGGGATGGAGGTGGGAGCATGGTAGTTGTCCGAAAAGCTTTATCCTGAGTGGGTAGTTGTCTTTCGGCTTTACCATGTAAGCGTATGGGTTTCTATCCATACGAGCGGCTCGGGTTGATACACAATATTGGAAAGCAGTCTCGTAGGACTTAGTGTGCGGCATACCTTGGAAGTGTGCTTGGCTTAAAGGCGGTCTGAGGTGTGGGTATAGTGGTACACCCCTGCAGGGTTTAAAACTATTCGAATAGCCTCGTCCTAGGTGATGGACACGCTTGGGTAAGCTTATCGAGAGTTAGACTACAACCTTTTAAAATTAAAACTTGCAGGGTGGTACGAATCTGGGGATTCGTGCTATGTTGTGGTGACTATTGGGATAGTCACTTCTAGATGGTTGCTTGTACCTATCTTTATTTCGTAGTTATTTCAACAGTAAAAATGAATTGCAAACTTGCCTTTAAATTACATTACCTTATTGCAAATAAAGTTGGCTTTATGCAAATGAAACATATGACTTCCACCAAATAAGCCTGCATGTAGCATATGAACAGGTCTGCTAGTTCACACGTCAGTCTTGCGGGTACAAAGACAATCTTTGTACTCAGGTGCTTTGCTTAATGTTTTGTTGGCAGAGGAAGAAGGTGAGCCTCAGGGTCCTCACTTCTGTGAGCTGTGTTGCCGCTTCTTGGACGACTAGACTTGGCGGTCCGGTCAGATGCCTTGTGGGTTGAAGGCACTCTGATTGGCTTTGTTTATAGCCATCTTATGGCGCTTTTGCTTCCGCTGTCTTTCTGTTGTTATTTGTGTATCTTGTGGCCTGTCGGCCTATGTCTGTAATAATGTTACTATTTGTTTATCTTCCGTTTGGTAGTGGTGTTTGGACTCTATGTGTGGAATGGAGTTGATGTCTAATTTTGTACCGGGGTGTGTATACTACTTTCTGGGAAGTATATATATCTCGAGGATCAGTTTATTTGATTTGTGATGCTAGGGCCAGGTGGTTGGTTAAGCATTACAAACCAAATAAATTGGGGTCCTCACAGTTGGATTATTCACTTGCTTAATTTCTATTCTTCATCACTGGGATATTATTGCTACTGGAGGTATTCATACAAATGCAGTCCTTTTTGATAGGCCATCTGGTAAAATCTTGTGCACGCTCACTGGTCACTCAAAGAAGGTCCCTCCCTTGTTCTTGTGATACTCTCTCTATATATATACCGTAATCCAATGCACAGATTACCAGTTTCAAATTTGCTACTTGGGATGACCTGTTGATAACTGGATCAGCAGATAATGTACGCTCAGTAAGAAACACTTACCACATAGTAGTTCTGTAGAACATTACTATGGTAGGCTATTTGAGTTAGCTCTATCAGTTCCAGTTGTAGAAAAATTGTATTGTAATCATCAAGTGTTAGTTCTGCTAATTTGAGCTCTGTGGTCTCTTCCTAACGGCATATTAGAAAGATAAAGTAGCTTTCTTGCTTTGTATTGCTTCTTATCTCACTTCCTGCTACAACTTGTTATTTAGACATCTTATAAAATTTGCCACTTTTCGGTTGTTGCCTTACATCTGTATAAAGCATTGCCGTGTTGACAGAGATCATTTCAGGTGATCATGGTGCAGCCATACAGCTATGTGGTGATTTTGTTACTTCATTTCTCCTTTTCTGAATATACTCACTAATGCTACTTATTGAGTAGTGTTGCAGGCACAATAGTTTTTTGTTGAATATTCTATGTAGCTTTCTATTGAGTAGAATTACATTATTTACTTTGGAATTTGAGCAGCAGTTGAGATTTCTGTATTTAGTGGTTGTAGAATGCAACTGATATGGAGATAAAAAATCTTCTCAACCAATAGAATCATACAGTTGTGTTCGCCTTACTCCTTCCAGGCAACAACCGCTAAATTGAGCGTAGCCTTTTTCTGATATGATCATTTTGTTGTTGCTTCTTGGTTGTTTGACCCAAATATAACTAACTTATTTTCTTTTGTAGTTCCATAGCTCTCTTGTTGAGCGTAGACCTTACTCCTTTTCTTTTGTAATTCCATAGCTCTCTTAGCGAGTGTTAATCTAATCTGTTGCCATGCACATGTATGTATGTAAATAGGACATAAAATACTTGATGTATCTTTCATAATTTTTGATCTTTTTGGTCGAGGTGTCATTAGAGATAAATCATGAATAAGATGATAGTTTCTCTATTCTTTTACTACTGCTTTGAGTACGTGCCTAGGTAGCTACATGAAATAGAAATCACTACCCTTGCTACTGACGCCATAGTGTTAACCTAACTAGCATGTGTGAGACTTCATTTTTTATTCTGCTCAGGTTATATGCAACATTTCTATTATATCGCAGTGCTCGAAGAGGTCGAGAAGATATAGTGTGTATTTGTTTGGGAATATATGCCTTCTTTAAAATCGTGCGTACAACATTCGGATATATCTTTTTTTTTTTGACATTTCTAATAATTTTTGAATCATTTCTGTGAACTTTGGATTTTGTGACTGAACGGTAAAACAAGTACCCAGATAATATGTTCTATTCAGGTGTTAAAAAATTTCTAGCATTCTGTGTGCATTCATAACTAGCAGTAATGCGCTAAAAGTTGCACATCCAAGCAGGATGGCAAATTGGTTTGGAATTGTAATTTCATGTTACATTTTCTTATTTCAGTCAATGCCAATGCGAACAGTTCACAGAACTGAACTAAGGTAGTGGAAGCTATTCATCATGAAGATAATGGTAAAGGCGTAGATGGATCAACAACAAATGAGGAGGGTCGATGGTACCCTTGCCGTCCTGCTCCTCCTACTTGTCCTCCCACAGTAGACTCCATGTGCTATTCAGACATGCTAAAGAAGGTAAAGTAACTAGCTTGCTCATAGATATCCCACTCCATCTCTTTTCTTATAATTCTTCTATTTATAGCGACTCTTCGTTGACATTTCATATTTTTTTACCATATGTTTAGTCTACGTGATTTTCTTGCTGACAAGAGAGCAAAAAAAATCTTCTGACTATGATCTCATATTCTCATCCGTAGCCTATGGTTTCAGTCCTTTGCACGTATGTGCAATCTGACATGCTCCATCAAGATTTTTTCTATTATGCTTCCTATCTTGGTCATGAAGAAATAAGCTTCAGCGGCTATTCCTCATCTAGCATTTAGTTTGCGAACACTTATTTTGTAAGGATGCACTGGAGTACGTAAGGGAGAAGAGATAGAAGACACACGGTTCGGTAGGGCAATCGACGTAAGGGAAGATAAGTTCAAGGTAGGTCATCCATAGTGCATCGGTGTATATGCGGGCAATGTACTCTAATACCATGTAAACTAATAAGATAATTTTGTTGTATACATAATCATGTATTGTTTGAGATTAACATAGGTACATGTGCATACAAACATTTTGGAAAAGAGTTAAGGGCTTGTAACTACATGATGTATACATAATGGAGAGTGATTAACTTATTATACTCATGATTTTCTTTCATGAAAGTTTATACTTCAATTATGTTACTCAAGTTGTATTTCCCTTCAAGCTTCTATTGTCATTTTCTAATGTTTTTGATATCTTAAAAGTCTAAATAGCTACAAGATACATAAATATATTCTGAAGCATCTAAATTATATCATTTGTTACTACAAACTTTAAAACAAATCTAGCCGCGCAAATGCGCGGGTCACCCTGCTAGTTATGCCATAAACAAGAAACTTGTCCTGGACCGATGAATAAAATGATCATTTCACTGAAAATAAATATAGTTTTATGCTGACTAATCCTCCCGTTTTCCCCCTTTATTAACAATAATTAGTAGTTGGTGAGAACAACCAACGATGCTGTCTAACTTCAAATTTTAGATGATTCAGCATTCAAACGAGGCGAAGCTCACTCAAACCCCCTTTGTGTTCCATATACTGGTGCTTCAGTTCCATCAGAAGCCATATGACCTCAGCAAATTATTGCTTTATTTACTTCCCAGCTGCTGCAACTCTATTGAAGAACCACGCAGCTTATCTGAAAAACTGCATTCTACACTTAACTTATTTTCCACAAATCAGACTTACTTTTCACAGTTCAGGCTTCTTTGGTAATAAAATGAGCAATAACTTCTAATCATCTGCGCGAGCGTTGTGAGCGTATTTGACGGAACAATTGTTTTGGCTCTGGTTTCTCTGTTTTCACATATACAGGGATAACCACAGGAGATTTCTTCAGTTTCCTACTGGATATGAATGCAGATGCCGGTTTCCCCCATTGATAGTCACATGAAGTGCACATGCGGCGACTCGATTGCCGAAAAATAAGCGGTAGCAACAACTAGTAGTTTGCGATGAAAGGTACGTTAGTAAATGTAATGCAGTGGATCTGTGGAATGTGGATCCAATGCAAATTATGCGATGCATTGTCAAGCAAGTACAGAAGTAGCATCTGAAGGTACGTCCTGCAGGTACTTGAGCAATGGCTGGCGACCATCAATTGCCATAAACTATTCAGCCCAACCTACGGGTATCCTCCATTACTTGCTTCACACTTCGCAACGTGCAGAGCACATGCTGCTCACCGGTCACACAGCTCACATGGATGGTTCTTGCAGTTGTAGAGGCTCATAGTGATCGGCATGAACCCGATAAAAACAAATTCAGAGGGTTAACGGTTGAAGCGAGTTCACACTCCAAAGCTCATTATCGGGATTAAGCAATGGAACCAAGTCCCTGCAGTTTGACATTTTTCTGAACTATCTAGTATGAAAAATGAATATTGCATTTCGTGATAAAGTTAGTGTTTAGAGCATTTTTTTGTCCGTAACAAGCTTGATCATTGACCAGTACAAGCCGTTGCTTCTAGAGGTTAAGTCCTCTGGGGTATTGAGATGCGTGTGTACAGGAGCTGAGGCCATGTTCTTGACAAACAGCGCATTTTTCATCTCCTTGTCAGTGGATAACTTAGTTGGACTTCAGGGGATCGGTATCTATAGCTAAAGCTTATTGGGTTGAACAATCTTGTGCTCCTAACCAAGATTTCAACGCATGCTTTCATAGGCATGGTGAACCTGCAGTGCTGAAATGCATTGGAATACGAAGCAACGTCTTATCAAGACGCTACTAATTGGTTGGACCAGAGAACCCTTTCGAGTTTTGAGAGAAGAAGATATAAGGCCGGTGAGTGATCAGATGCGTGCAGCTACATTTCTTGGAGTTTTATGGACATCTCTTGGTACCTTTAAGATTATTCTCCCCGCACTTTTTGGACTGGAGTTGGGCATGGACTGATAAGAGGAAAAAGGAGTAAAGTTATTCATAAGAACTGGAATCAGTAGGTTGTTCTTTTTGCTCAGAAAAGTTAGCCCACTTTTCCTTTTTGTTCAGGCTTCCAAGAAAGGAAGAAAGGAGTAGCAGACAAAACAACCACCGGAAAAGAAGGGAAATGAGTACAGTATTGATCTCTCATGGATAAGTAGGATTACATCATTATGTAACTATAACGTCTTTCCGTTTACAAATAACTCCGCAAGCCTGAAAATCACTAGAGAAAATAAAAGGAGGATACCGAACCACAAACAAGCATCAAACTCAGAAGATATTGTGCCAACCTTCAGAACAGAAGAAAACCTAAAAACACAAAACACGAATGTGCAGAGCCGAGTGCAGGACATTGGCACCGATTCTGCATTACACATATACAGGGCTATAGAACTAGTAACCTTCATGAATTCGAAGGTAGTGTTTGTCCCTTCATCGACAATTGGGTTAAACCTGAAAACCCAAAACATGAATGTGCAGAGCCGAGTGCAGGACATTGGCCAGTGGCGGATCCACATGGGGCGCGAGGGGAGCACCGGCTCCGCTCGCTGCACCCTTGGTATCTTTCTAGAATCTCTATTATTATTTGTATCATAAATCTAGTTAATTTTGTTTTTAAGATTGCTATTTATGCATATTTTTGAACTTTCGAAACACACTATCCATTATTAAGATACTACTTTTAATGTATTTCTCATTTTAACTTTGTTCTCATAATTTATGTATCAAATTGAATTATACATTGACGATGTTTGAATAATCCTCAATTAATAAAGTTATTTATCTATAATGTTTATTGTAGAAAATAATATTCCAATATCTCTCTAGTATACCCCTGGTTGGAGTTACTTGCAACAACCAGTCAAGGTTACGACTGCCCTCTGGTCGATAAGTCTGTTACTACCAGGTCAAATCACGGTCACCCTCTTGTCAATAAGTCTCAGAGACAAACAATGACGGAACTAGGAATTGCAAATGGGAGGGCTAAGTAATTAGAAAAACAAAGGTGCATATAACAATATCTTTAGACTCCAATATGACTATCGTGACTAACAATCATAGTACTGTGTTTTCTTGTTTGCCGAATACAAAATAAATTACATCCCTATTAACTTGAATTTAGCCCTGCGGCTACCGAGAAGATCATATATATTAATAATTTCACCAGAACTGAACTTCTGTGCAATATCTCTCTCGATATAGGCCACCATGGAATCTCGAAGGAAGTCATCTCCCATTTTATTTCGAAGATGGGTCTTGATGAGTTTTATAGATGAAAATGCTCGCTCAGTGGTTGCAGTTGACACAGGAAGAGTTAGCACTAATCTTAGCAACTTATCAACCATTGGGTAAACATAGGCTTTACTAGTCTTAACTAATCCATTTGTTAAATCGGCAAGCAAGGACAAACTCTTTAGATCAGGATGGCTACATGCATCAAGCTAGTAATGCGGTAGTTGACACTCCAACTTAGCTCTCTCTTGGCTAGAAAAATCTACAGGATATAATTTCTCCACTGGAGTACGTATATATAACATGTTGAAAGAGGGAACTTTTAGATCCAAAGATACATTTAGTGCCAAAAGCTCCATTGATTGTACACTAAATCTTTCATTTAACTCGTGCAGCTATTCATATATTGCGATATTGAAGACATCCATTTTATAATGGTGATGAGTCTCAGTATTTTCACGCTTGATGTGAGATTTAGTTACATCAACGTACCTGCAATTTATATAAGACTTGTCAGATTCATAGTTTACACACAAAAAAAACTTACAAATATTGCCATCCTACGCTGCTTGTTGCTCGCCGGGCGGCCCCGACGTCGACATGGCGACGTCATAAATTGAAAAATTCATGAATCGTGGCCAATTACCAATAACGCAAGACACCGAGACCTAGATAGGAATGGAATACAGGAGATAGATGAAATGACAACTGCAGAGTCGTGCATTGCATCGAGGGTAGCCGATCGGTCATTAGTTGTGCGTCAGGGTTTAGGGTTTTGTTGGACTTTTTATTTACCAATTAAGTTAACTAAGATGACCCACTTCTTACTAAATATTGCATCCTAGTTGGAGGTTCGTGGATTCCTTCGGGAGGGACAGTCCCCCTGGTCGCTCCCCTTATCTTCGTTGTTGCAGACAAATATGTGGTCCCTATATTAGCAACTAGGGGCCCTGTACATATCCAACTATGCATGGTAGCAAATACAACACGTGCACATTTGTGTCTTTAACATAAATCACGTGCACCCTTCTCCATCTCTGACAATAACTATCTAACGAATGTGCAATTGTCCACATGCAGATTACAACAACTATCAAAACGTCTCTTGATGGGGGCAAACGCTTTATAAGGAGCGGTGTCGACAGAGATAGAGAAGGGATTGAGAGGCCATTGGTAGCAACAATTGCACCCTTTCAACACTTTATAAGGGGTTATGCCGGCAGAGATAGAGAAGGGGATTGAGAGGCCATTAATAGCATTTATAGTTTCAATAGCACATTGTGCATTGTAATATCTCTTAATACAAGAATACATGACTAGAATTTTTATTCTCCTCGGAAGAGGTCTAAACCCGTAAAAAAACACCATATCTCTTCATACGTGATCACGAGAGTCGTGTTTCCCGTATTTACTCCGTAAGATCGATAGTAATTCAGCTACACACATGATATTTAAATGTGTGTTTGCTAGCTCACCTTATAATAACCACCTCCCCCATTTTTGTCGTATGTACGGCACTGACAATAGCGCCGAGTCGCATTACACATATACAGTGCTATAGAAATAGCAACCTTCGTGAATTCGAAGGGAGTGTTTGACCCTTTATCGACAATTGGGATTTTAGCAGTGTTTGCTGCAAATTTATTTGCTCGGGTAAAAATACCAAACAGTGCGTATCTGACACTTTGCCATCGAGGAGTAGTAGTAAAACAGTAAAAGGCCAAGCAAGAAAAAAACCATTTTGATCCTTTTTTTTCAAAGCTGATATAGGATTTTCCAGCGTTCGATCGAGTTATACTCGAAATGATCCGAAAGTGGTATTCATTTCATTAGATAGTACAGAGGCGTACACATTAACCGCACAATGTTCCCAATAGTCAAGATTGATATAAACAACGGCCGGTAAATGTACTTTAAAGATAAAAGAGCAATAACTGCAAATCGAACAGAAAAATCATTCATTTCCACATCAATCTTTCCATGGTTCCATCCATGAGGGTTGCATTACCAATCCAGATCAGCTCAGCTCAACAGAAAAGAAAAAAAATCAAGCAGTAGAGTAAATTCTAAACCGCGGGGGGAGATACCATCGAATCATCCCTCACCATCACAGCAGTTAAAAACACAAAGCATAAAGAAAAAGAAAAAAAAGAACATTTTTTAGGGGGACATGCATGCTAAGAACTACTAGTAGCGTTCTTGAGCTCCGCCTATCTGCACAATGGGTTGTTGGGCGTGCCGCGCCCGACGTCGTCGGCGGCGTACTCGCAGCTGCAGTAGCAGAACGCGGCGTCCTTCTTGTTCTTCTCGACGGCCTTGAGGATGGCCTCAAAGACGGGCACCTCGCAGGGGATGCGGAGCACGCCCTCCTGCTGGAACCCGAACTCCTCCTCCGCCTCCCGAAGCAGCGCCGCGAACGCCCGGTGCTTCAGGTACTCCGTCGGGATGACGAACCTCTGCATCGAGGGGCCCACGCACACCGCCAGGTGGCCCCGCGGAGGCGTCGCCGGCGAGGCCGAGGGGCTGTCCGTGAAGGACAGCGTCCGCTTCAGGAACTTCTTTGCCTTGCTCTCTCCGCCGCCATTGCCGCCGGCGGTGGCCGGGTCCTTGGGCGTGACGGAGAGCTTGCGCCACTTCTTGAGCATCTGCTGCAGCCGCACGATCTCGGTGATCTTGTTCGACTTCTTGCCTACGGATTGCTCCATTTTCGCTTCTTGGCCAGAAACTTGGAAAGAATTTCGGGTGGTTTTGAGATACGTTTTCTACGGGTTTGGGTGTGGCGTTGTGCAGCATTGGGGCGTTCATGGAGGGGGATTTAAAGGGAAGAAGTGGGTGGGCCCCAGTTTAGGCTTTTTCTAGGGAATAGTAAATTATTTTCCTTTTTAATTATTTTTTCGGTGTATTTTTCTCTCTTCTGAATAATGGAGTTTAATTAATTAATTCAGCTGAGGTTTCTGCAGGTAGGCTTGTAAAGAAAAGAGAATGCCAGTTCGGGGAATCTGAATAGATTTCTGCTTGCTGTTGCCATCTTGGGGAAACTGCTGGCTTGCATCTGTCAGGCGATATGCAGATATTGTGCTGCAAATTTTATTTTGTATTTTTTTAGTTTTTTCACCGTGTTGGCATGGACTCATGGTGTTACAGTTTGACTTCAGATGTTTATGAGAGTATTATAACTGAATAAACCAATCGCGCTCAGCCATTAGATGCTTCGGACGGTGGATTTTTTTTATCTGCACTAACTCGATCGTAACAGTTGTGAGCTGATGGAGCATTCCTGTTTTGTGATTATCTTTTTCTGGTATGCTTTTACTCTAATCAGAAAGAGTAACTCTAACTGAAGACTCGTACCAGTAAATCCCCAGGAGAGGATAACTGAAAGTTTGTTAGTAGCATTTGCTTCTCTGTAGATGAGCATCTTTGGAAGTTCAGATCCTAGGAAAATGGATCTAAAACTACTAGTACCCTCACGGCCTCACCTGAAATATTCAGTAAAGGAAAGTTCCGTTAATCTCCAGTGCTGATCTTTGCCTCGGATTAATGACCCGTTGACCCTTCTTTTTTGCTTTTGCAACAGATCTACAACCGTTCAGATTTCATTCAGAGCCCCTCAATTTGGACGGCTAGGAATCCAGCAACCAGCTTGTCTATAGGCTCATTCTCCCACTGGATTTCTTGCAGGATCAATGGAGAGAGATCGAGGGAGAGAAAGAGAAGAACAACTTCACATCAGAACATGGGAGTGGCCATTGAACCTAAGTGTGATCAACACTAAGAGACTATTTGATTTGCAGCCAAAAGTTGTCACAATTTTTAGTCTCTTAGACGGGTGTTTGGTTTGCTATCATAATTATAGTTTACTACACTTTCTTAATCCTATGATTCATACGTCATAGACTTAGTTTTTTATTTAAGAAAATGTTTGGTATAGCTTACTCTGGATCCTCGTCGGGAGCCGGAGGAGCCTTGCCCGACGGTTTTTTCTCAGCCAAATCCGGGGCAGAATTGACGAGAATCCGGAGCAAAAATGAAGTAACGCAGAGCAACCCAAAGGTGGATTCTTGGTGGGGAGCTGCACCACCCAAAATGACAGTGCCCCTCGGAAGTTCGAGAAAATTACCCGCGTTTTGCCATCCACATACTCGTGTGCTCCCATACCCCTTCGCTCATTCTCTAGCGTCGGGAGCTGGGAGAGATCGAGCACGAGCGGCGCACGGCGACCACAACGACCGCGGCGAATTCTGACGACCTCCCCGGCCTTCTCTCCTCCCGTTGAGGTTAGCAACCGCCGCTGCTCTTAACCCTAACCTCCTCCGCAGTCCTTCAGCCTAACCTCGCTGGCCGTTCCCCCTCCTCGCAGCCCCCGTTCGGCCACCCGACGCCGGTCTTCCTCTCTCCCTCAACTTGGTGTGACTTCACTGCAGGAACCGAAGATATGGAACCCAAATCCCCCCTGTCTACCTAAAATTTTGTGGCAATACAGTTCGATTGATGTTTGTACTTTGTAGTTGGTAAACCTGGTTGTCAGATGTCTTTTTTTTTGGGCAAAATTGGTAGATCTAGAAGAAATCCCTTTTTCTTGTGCTTCTTGTTCCTGCCATTGAAGTTGTTGTGCTCTGTCTCTTGGTGTGCTCATGCTAGGAGATAGGCGCATGGGCTCATGCTTGTGTAGAAATTTTCAAGGTCTAGAGAAAATTTGATAGTAGTATTCAGTGTGATTACTAGGATCACAACAAATTTGTATTTGTTTTGTTTTGTCCGGCTGTGGTAGAGAGTTGGTGTAAAAAAAATTTCCTTGAATGAATGATGTCATACTACTTGCTATTACAACAATAAAAACCTACTTGCTATTACTTCTGCTAGCTATTACTTGTTCATGAACAAGTCTGTTACTGCTATTACATGAGGTTTGGTTGAGGATGGAAAAGGGTGTTTAGCAACTGAAACATTCTTTTTGGTCGATCTCCATCTTCATCCCTTCATATCTTGTGATTAACTGAAGACCTTCGTCTCCTATTCTTCTCCTACAGTTTATGTTCGCTCATAGAGCTCAGGGGCACTTCTCAACTGAAATGGATTATTGTTCATGTGTCCATTGTAGCACGGGTCTGGGGTTTTTAGGAGGGATAATTGAGTGCTTGAATTCCCATAATGATACCTTCTGCCAGTAGTTTACCAAAACTGAAGTTGTACCTTTTGCAAGTAATGTGCTCCCAGAATCATGCTTGATGTCGAAATGGTACATTGTTCTGTTGGAGCAAATAAAGTTTGGCTCATAGTTAGTTAACTCTTTCAGGCTTTTTTTTTTTGAGAATTGCAAGATCACTGAATTGCTTACCATGTTACTGTCATAGGCTCATAGCTAGTTAACTCTTTGTTTCAAACTGCAATGGAATTGAGAAGAATGTTTGGAAATATCAGTTATTCATGTTGCATTTTTGTGTTACATGCATAGTCAAGCTGCAAGGGAATCGAGAAGAAAATTGCAAGAGATGTGCCAGATTGTCTGTGCAAGAGATGAGTGTCAGCTTGTGTTTGTGCAAAAAATGTACTAATTTGATGATCTTCAGCTTGCCGATTATGTGATATTGGTTGGAGGCAATGGTGTACTAATTGAAATTATATTGACTCATATACTAATCGAACTTGTAATTGATCTTGACCCTATTTGTAATGAATTGTAATGTATAAGTGAGAATGAGATGGATAAGCTGCTGTTTTTGTTGCTATGGTATGAATTTGTCTCATTCATATACGTTCATACGGTCTTGAGAAATTTGCAAAAAAGAAGAGAAATTTGTGTACAAATAGAAATGAGTATGACACAAATACAATAGAAGTGTTACAACCAGGGATAGCATGGTCCTTTTGCCTCCAATCCCCTCTTCTAGGGGTTTTAAGCCTATCTACTAGCTAAACGCATTGTTGAGATAACTCTCATTCTCTAAGGAGTGCATTCTCGGAGAAGCAGGAGCTAAGAAATCAATATATGAAGTTGTACCAAACAAGCTCTAGGTTTGTCCATACTTGTGGCGCTGATTTTTATTGCTACAAAAAGTGTGACAAGTCACACTTGCTAAGGTTGTAACAAAGTTAGACATCAATTAAACAGACTCTTAGTAATGCGCTACTACCGTCTAAGCATTTATATACTAACTCTTTTATGCGTCGATCAGCTAAGCTTAATTAACCGCCTGCTTGTGATTGCTCTCTAATCATTTTGGCGGTTGGCATTGGCAGCATTGACCTGAATACTTTTGACACGGTTCTTTCATATTTCAGGATCTACGGCATCGTCCTTTCCGTCTCCACCGAATGCACCGATGCTACCGTCCGTATTGTCGCGTACGTAACGTATCAAAAATTGTTTAGTTTGATGCCTAACTAAGTAGATCCAATGCGGTGGTTAAAAGGGGGCAAATGTTTCATGGGAAGGGGTTCATTGCATCGTCTCTTCTGAACTGAGGCTGGTTGCTTTGCGATAACTTTTATTAGCGAGCTAATTATTTGGTTGGTAAGATTACTTGTGATCACGACAAGGAACCAATACCGGAGGCAAATCGTTTGTGCAGTAGCGGCAGATTCTTTGATCTTTTCGTTCTTTGTTTCTGGAAATCTTTTGTCTCTGTTCTGTTGTTCATCACTAATCAAAGCTATCCATTGACTTGATGTGCTGATGCTAATAATATGGCACAGGGTGATGGCATCTCTTGTCCCGAATTAAAACGCAAGTAAGTAACATGACGAACACTTGGTTGATGACAAGTGGCTCAACACTGATGGTTGTGACAACCAGTGCTATGATCCAGGCTTTTCCAATGCGTTTCTCCTTTGTAAATTAGTCTCAAATTGCAGTGAGACACGTGACATACTTAAGCTCCAGTAAGTTCGGCACTGATGAAAGCATCTCTTGTCCCTAAAACACAATTAACAAAACACAATTATTACTTTGGGATAATTACAAGTGGTAGTACTTCGATCTACCTCATGATGTCGCTATACCATCCAGACTTTTTCTCAGTTTCTAGAAAATCGCAACTTGCAGCTGGTAACGTGACGAATCGTGACACATAATAGTCTAGTAGCTAGAAAGAATCTAAGATCAAGATGAACAGGAATGGAATGCAACTACTATCTCTGTTATCTAGTGCTTCTTGGACCAGAATGGACAGTGCTAATCACAAGAGTGGAGTTTGAAGAGAGTTTCTCTTGGTCTACAACTTGCAAGTCATGTGAAATCCTTGTAGTCATTTATTGTGATCTCTTCTGGTGATTACAATATTATATTAGTTCTAGTTATTTGTTTGGTGGACTTTTTGTGCATAACAGTTAGGAACTGAACCTGATACAATTTGCAGAGAACATGGGACTACTGATCATAAATTTTGAGATCTAGTAACACACCTCGTGATGCACGTGTATATTGTAGATTCCCACTTCGACCTAATCAAATGCCATCCTTAAAGTATAATTCATTGTAAAACCATGTGAGAAGGTGTCATGGTAATTGTGATGCACAATTGGCATGATTTGTTGAGGGGGGCAATTTGCTCAGTCACACTACACAGATACCACGAGTTGAAGAATAACATCGATGTGCCACTGATATGTTGACCTATGACCCACCTGTCATCCTCATATTGGATGTTAATTTCTAATTTATACATCATTGTAATGTTACTAGGCAAAATTTCCCTTTGTCGAGTGGGAACTTTGGGTTGAGAAATTTCACTGTTTGCGGTCCGGCTACCATTAGTTGGTGGACTGTTTGTGATTTAGTTGAGTTGAAGACCGTCTGCTGTTGTATGACGGACCATTTGTGGTTTATTGAGTGGAAGACCGCCTGCCATTGGGGAGGTAGATTGTCTATCATTACTGAAACACATGGCTGAGAGTAAAATTTGTCAATCCCATTGTTGTTTGGTCCTAGAGATTTTGGGTCAATGCATATGGTTGCATGATGCATGCTTGAACCAGCGAGGGTCAAGTTGTGAAGAGCTTGTGGCCGAACATGGTTTCTTGTCTTTGGATGTGCAAGAGGCTTGGAATCAATTATGGTCAATGACGAGGAGGACCGGGACATGGTTGTGGAACCAAGGTCCAGAACGGCCATGTATGCCGGATGAGATGGTTGAGCTCAAGCAAGGTGCATGGTGGACAATAACGCGAAAGGTGAGGTTTGAGCGACGGGTTGCAACAAGTGGCTTAGTCGGTGCAAGTGTGGCGATGGTCTTGTGGGAACTGGAATGAGAGAGACTTACCAACGTGAGGCAAGTCATCGGTGAACCTACACGTGTCAAGCATGGAGAATGGAGATTTTTTGCTAGTGAAGGCTGTGACCAGGTCAAGACAAGGGTATTTTGATAATTCGGCAAATACCGAAAAAGGTGAAGAGGCTAAACCGCGATGCTTGAGAAAGAAAGACATTTTAGATCATGGAGAAGCTGAGGAGATCAATACTTAATGGATTCGGGCTTATGTTGATACGGGGGGGTCCCGATCTTCTCAACGTAGGATCGAAGATAACTTGCACGCTTGACTTGACAAATCGTAGTTGCTCACTCGATGCCCGTGCATGAACTTGCAACTCTTTAATTGCTCAATCTCACGTGTACTCCACCCGACCACCAAGTGAAGTTTTACCGATCCCTCAATTCCCAGCGGAAAGATAGAACGATCTTTGAAAGAAAACACCCTATTCCCCTTCAAGTCGTCGTCCTTCACCAAACTTCTTGAAAGAATCAAGCATTGATGCAAAAAAGCAATCAAAATCTTTAATCGTGGTCTGAGGTTACAATGGGGGGCTAACCCTCAATATATAGTCTCAGTGAACAGTAATCCAAAATTAAGTGCTCTCGTCTGTATGCTTCTTCTTTCTTTCATTCGTGCATTTCTTTCTTCATGCTTTCTACCAAAATAAGTGCTACTGCTCTTGTTGATAGGGTTGCGTTGAAATATATTGCTTTCTCCTTCTTCTTCTCTCTTCATTTCTGCCAACCATGCCTCCTCTTTGTCAAACCTAACTACAAAGAGATTAAATGTTTTAGGTAGTAACCAATTCTCAAGAGAATCAAAAGGAAACTCGGTTAGGAGAAGAGTCACCTGTTGGTTAAACTTCTTTGCACAAGCTTCACCTACAAGCTTCCCTTATTCTTCAACTCTTTTAGTAAGCTCATGTTGTTCTGATGTACTTGATGAATTGAAAACACTATATGGAACAACATAGCTAAGGATGTCCGCATCATATGTGCTTTGAAAAGCTTGCACACACACACAAACACATACACACACACACATAACGTCTGTTTCGTACTCCTGAGAGTATGTACTCTCACTTTCAATATACCACTTACATAAATATATTATATTTTTTATCACTTTCAGTATACTTAAATACCATTTATAAGATACTCCAATGTGACTTGGTTAAAAAAAATTCTATTAGAGACTTATTTTTGTTATATACCCTTTTTCATATATAAAAGAAATATATACACAAATTTTGCTATAAAAAGTGGACTTTAATGAAATTTTTCATGGAACTCACTTTGAAGTATCTTATAATCATTATTGAAGTATGCTCAAATAGATAAAGATATGTGTGTGTGTGTGTGTGTGTGTGTGTGTGTGTGTGTGTGTGTGTGTGTGTGTGTTAAGTGGGTGAAACCCGTTTGTGTGGGCTTAACGGGTGACTGTTTTGGATTAAAGTCCATATTGAGTGGATGAATTTGAGCCACTTATGTGTGGTAGGTATGATGAATGGTGGAGAGGTGTTTGCCTCCTCTATATAAGGGAAAGATGGAGAAGGGATATCGTCCATCTCTTCAAACTTTGAGTGAGTAATTTGTAGTAGGTGTAAGGAATCTATATATGAGTGCTTTGTAGTGCTGCCCTTGTAGCTCTTGTCCTTCTATGAGTGGATGTAAAAATCTTCCTATTGCTACTCTTGTAGCTCTTGTCCTTCTATGAGTGGATGTAAAAATCTTCCTCTTCAAGTAGCAATAGATTCTTCCAAGAAGTTATGTTCTTGTTCTTACCATGTTGCTTCTTGATTTGTTTGGTTTTTACTCTTCCCTCTCCTCTTCTTGATCTTGCTGGTTGTCAAGGACATGTAAGTGGTGGAAATACCTTTTGGAGATCAGATCCCATTCATCAAGGCACCCCCCCTTCCTAGCAAAATCGTGAAGTTTGTTCAATCTTTACCTTGTTTTGAGGTGGTTCTTGGGAGGATTGGTTCCATAGAGTTTTGCTTGGATTCTTACTATTTTTAAGCTTGCTATGATATGTGGGAGTTGCTATCTTTAACTCATGAGCAAGTTCTAGGCTCGTATTTGGTTTCTGGCTTGATTTTGGTGCAACTTTACTTTGAATCGAAAAGGTTAAAACTTTGGCAATGATTTCTTTGATCTCTTGTTGAAATAGGTTCCTAAGATCTTTGAGGAGGCGTGTTTCAAGTTTCAAGTCATTTGACGCTTTGGTGTGAAAGTTGTCATTTTGCGGTTTAGGCAAGTTTTCTGTTAAGCCTATAGACCGTCTTTAGTACATAGAGGCAGATCGTCTGCACTGTTTGAACGCCGGCTTAAGTGCGTAGAGCTTTAGACCGGCTACCTTATATACGCAGATCTTGTACCTTTGGACTAAGTCGTGGTTTGTCTTGCTTGTTTTTTCGTGGTGTTTTCCGCTGAGGGTGGTAGACTCTGATCTTCATAATTTCTCGTAGCTATTGTAGTGAAAGAATCTTAGAATACCAAGGGGAAAATTTTAGTCTCTCTTTCACACCCCCTAATCGCCAGCTTCGCTCCTACATTCATTAACGTCCCATTTAATACACGAGATATTTTTCAAAATTATTTTAGAAGTTGAACTATTTCTTGTGAAATAGGTGTGAAGTTTCTATGAAATTTCTGCATTTCAAGTAACCTTTCAGATTTTTCCAATGGAAATGCTTTACCAACCTAGCAACTTTTCTGTGCGTTTTTTTGGGCGAACTTCTAGTGTGGTGGAATTGTCACATACTCCTATATCTAGTCTTCCTAAACACAAAAAGATACGCAACTCCTCATGTGTATTCTTAATTCCTTATAACTGTACACATCCACACGGTAATTTTCATTGAAATCGGTAAACCACAGTTAAGAAAAGGTACTAGCACAAGTACGTACAGTGGTACAGGCATTAGCAATTTCTCGAGCACATCAGTTTGATAAACCATCAGCATCTCTGCTCTGCTGCTCACAGGATCAACGCTATAACGATCAAGTTCTTAGGTTAATCAAATCTCTTTGCATGTACTACGGTGCAAGTGTACTAAACGCCCTCGCACGTTAATTAGTATTTTTAACCCATGAGTAATTTACACTTGATCCGTACTGTTAACTCTGTACCATGCTTCTACGGCCAAGCTAAGCGAGAAGACTGAAGAGATTCGCGGGCCGTCAGAGTTTGACCAGCCTGCTACTGCTAGGCCGGTGCATTGTTGCATGCAAGATATGCAAGAACAGTAAGCACTGCAGAAAATCCAAAGCATCGGGAGTTTGAACCTGCTGCTCATCAGAGCATGCAGCAAGCTACGTACTCTAATGACGGTTGAATTAGTTAGGCCACGTACATTCAAACCCTAGCTAGCCGCTAGCCACCTCTCGCTCTGTAGGGGCGCTCGTTTTGTCATCAACTTATGGTCAATCCAATGATCTGACTTTGAAAAGTGAACATCGTATACTCCATGGTGCATGCATTTGTCTTTGTCATTGCTTGATGGGACAACTCTTTCAGCCTTTTGTGTAAGGAATACCTAGCATATTTGAAGATAATGTGCCTATAATTGTGCAAATGATTCCAAGAGGAACTACTAGTCTACAATTCCTGAAGAATGAAATGGACACGACAGTTGAAATCACCTACCTAGCAGCTGGAGAATTTTGCTGGTTGATTGTTGAATGGTAGCGGCGATAGTTGAATTCTCATGGCTGAAAATTGCTGCTCGTGAAAGCTGTTGAAGTTTACATCGATTCTGCTGAATTTTTGGCACAACAACTGCGTTCCTCGTAGCCAGATGATACTCCATGCATGTGGACTCGGAGGTTCACAAGTTCATAACTTCATATATGGAGTTTGTAGAAATTGGTTGGACGATGGAGGCAAGGAGAGTGATGCATGGAGGCTAGCTTGTTCCTTTTGAAAAAAAGAATGAGCCTGCGCTAGCTAGATGTCACTTGGATCCGAGAGGAATGCACATGCTTTTGTGGCACAAGGCACGAAGATGTCGATCTTTTTGCAAGTGCAAAGTACTACCGCTGTGTGAGCGCGCGTGTTTCTCACAGTGGCATCGCAGGCTGCATAGAGATTTCTTTTTTTCTCATTCAACCTTCATTTGAAACGGAATAGCAAATCTAGTTTTCGACTATCGAAATAGCAAAGGTGGCACCGCTGCAATTTAGGTAGACGACACGTATCCTCTATCGCGCTCCCAGTCCGCTGAAATCACCTTCCACGATTCTCGTGTGCGGCAAGATGGTATACGCATGTAGACATCATGGGCAGTCATGTTCCTACAGCGAACTGAGAGCACGATAAAGCTGTTATTTTTGCATTTCAGACGCAAAAAGAATAAATTGGCTATTTCTCTACTACTTAAAAGAAGAAGTTTACCGTCGTCCGTCCTCCGTCCTCAAACTCTCTTCGGTATCCGTCCGATCAACAATAAACCGACGACGACTCAGATCATCTCGCACCATATCACTCGCGCTGAGAGCATCGTCCCATCATCCCACCTCACCCACTAAAATACCGTAACCACCCCACCGCACCTACTCCGTTTTCTTTTCCCTTTCCCCACCCCCTTCGGCTCCCGCACCCGATCGGGCGTCGCTCGACGCCGCCGTTCTCCGCCTGACCCCACCGTCCCTGCGCCCCAACTCCACTGACCTCCGGCGAGAACCATCGGCCTCCCTCTTCCCCGCTCCCGACGCCCTCTTCCCCGCGCCCGACGCCAGCGTCCTCCCTCTTCCCCGCGCCATGTGGTCGTGCGGTGCTCGTTCCCGCCGGTGGAGACGGCGAGGATAAAGGTCGGAGGTGACAGCAACAACGCCGTCAACCGCATGATCGGCAACGGCCTCCAGGTACCGGCGGTGCTCCTTGGCCCCTTTTTTTTAAGGAACTCCTTGGCCCTTAATCTCCCGAAATTAGACTTCCTTTCTTTGCGGTGCTCGAAATCTAGATCCATTTCATAATCCGAATTGAATTTTCAGCTTAGCAAGTTAATCTACGGCCTTGTTTCCATCCTCCCCATCCAATCCATGCCACCATTCGTGATATACTTTTGTTCAAAGATATGAGGCTTTGTGGACTAATTATGCTGTTGTTTATGATATGCTTATCACATTGGAAATGACTCCATAGAAACATGTACTAATCGTGAAGTCCAATGTAGTATAATTTAACCAGGTTGTTTCTTACTTGTCCCTTGTTTGTTTCCTTAAATACTGATAACTAAATTATACAATTTCAGGGTGTTGAGTTTTTCCCAGTAGCTTTTGAATTCACAAGCGCAATATCCTCTGCAAATTGGAGAGCAGTTGACTTGTGGGCTAGGTAATATTTTTTGTTTTCTTATGAACAAATGACATGTTTAAGAAATGTTTTGCGTGTAAAGGCATTATCCTTTATGCTACTTCGCCTTTTGTGCAAACACGTGTTGGCGACCTGATAAACCGAATGGAATTAAGCAGTAGAACAGATGGATAAATACAGGGTTACAGACTGTAATTTCCATTGAAAATAGCACCCGTAATAACTAGATTCACTAATTATGTTTGTGCATTCAGGTACTGGTGGAAATCCTAATTTGGGAGAGCAAGCTGCCGAGGAATCAAAGGAAGCTATAGCCAATGCCCTAAGGGATTCAGATCTTGTCTTCATAACAGCTGGAATGGGAGGTGGTACTGGATCCGATGCTGCTCCAGTTGTTGCCTAGATATCAAAGGAAGTGTTATCTAACTGTTGGTTGGTTGTCACCTATCCATTCAGCTCTGAAGGACACAAGCGCTCTCTAAAGGCAAGTATTTTAGTCTTTTCCTCCTAAGTCCTAAGTACAAGTTATGTGGTCTCACCCAGCAATATTTGGTAATTAATTTTGTTTAAGCTTGGAATGGACGTTTGCTTAGAGGATGTATTATCTTAAGGAATGGTAGGTCAGACACTAGCTGTAAGAAGTAGCATTACCTGTAGTCTTGTCATTTTCAGTTTTTGGACTGGTGTCTTGCACTCATGTGAGCTAACTATTGTGCAATTGCTGTAGCTGGGCAGGCCTGTAATGTTTGGTGTTAATTGGACTAAATTATGTTTTTTCGACTCCCCCTAATTTTGTTGTATACAGTTTG
The DNA here is from genome assembly GCA_036346255.1 of Ampelocalamus luodianensis. Taxonomy (NCBI): domain Eukaryota; kingdom Viridiplantae; phylum Streptophyta; class Magnoliopsida; order Poales; family Poaceae; genus Ampelocalamus; species Ampelocalamus luodianensis. Next base: position 58,592,767 of record CM070623.1, on the reverse strand, counting down.
TAGCTATGTGCTTTGTGAAAATATCCCAAAATGCATTTCGCTGTCAACTTATCATCATTTGCCCGGTGTGGATTCATTTGGTTGTTTGGGACCTTTGAATTTCTATATGCAGCTATTTATATTTGTTTTGGAACACTTTCCTGTTCAAGTTGTTTTTTTTCCTTAGTCAATTTATTTTCTTTGTGCCCATTTCAGGCACTGGAAGCATTAGAGAAACTGGAAAGGAGTGTAAACACACTTATTGTGATCCTAAATGATCAGTTATTAGATGTCTTAAATAATAAAGATCTGTGATCCCACATGATGTATGATGACTATCTATTCATAAAAGGTTAGTAACAACTTTTCAGTTTAACGATATATATTATCCTTTGCTATTGTCTTATCTTGCAGTCTTTGCCCATTTAATTTCACCATTCCCCTTTTTTGAGGTAAGCCAAAGATGATTCATATGACATGATTGCACGTGGAGAACCGTTAAGTCCCAACCAATAATTTTCCACAGAAATGCTACTACTCCCGAAATAGTATGAACTTCTGCGGGGGGTGTACATAGGGTCCAATCTGCAGGGGTCATGTAAATACATAGGCCCCTTCCTTTTTGCCGAGTTAGACGGCGCAAAAGCTCCATGGTGATCTGGAGTCTACCAATAAATGAGGCCCCATATTTCTCATGGAAAAATTGGATTGATGAAGAATATCAAGTGTGTTATGCAGCTTAATTTCCTCCTAGAGGTCACAAACCTTGATAAGGTCTTCTCATCCATCGTAAGTGTGCCCATATGATTCTTGGGTCATGTGTGTTTAACTGATCATTATTGATGGTGCCACGGCTGTAGGCAACCATCAGCCCATCGTTAGACAGTAGCAAACGACAACAAATTGCAACCCAAAATATATCTAAGTCGATGGCTTTTAAAGAAGGATCCGTGATTTTAGTTCTCGTACTTGATCGCATCTAAGCTATATACAGTATAATATATATTTTGGATTCTGAATCTTTGAAGGGCCATCGAATTACTTCGCAGAACATGTAGGCATTCCTTGAATATACTTGTGTCCAAAATATATCTAAACCTAGGATTTCAACGAGAATTGTCAATGTCCAGTGGAAATATGAAGCTAGCTGTCTCTATGTTTTGGTAGCAACTAGCAAGGTCAAACTGATAGCATCATGCAGGTGTTCTGCATATACTTTGCATGTGAAATGTCATTTTATTGATAAAGGCTTGGATATCATCTATTTGAACTCCCTTGCAACTACTCTTTTGTCAGGAGAACCTCACTCCAAAGCTAGCTGTCAAGACTGCTAAGATACTAAGAAGAGAAACTCCTACTGTGAGTTGCTTTAGCAAATTTTGTAGATTGCTTTACAGGGTAGGCAAAAGCTTTTGCATAATAATGTTGTCTTTTTTGCAGGTTGGCACACAAAATGCAAAACGAAAAAACTGTGGACCCGCTGGAGGGAATACTACGTAGCACAGTGAACCCAAGCCTCCTAACTGCTAGGTTTACTTCAAGGTTTACTCTACAAACTGTAAAGTTTCACTTTGAGCTTTCTTGGCTGCGGGATCTTTTGTTTAATCTTGAACTTGGTTGCGTTTACCTCACATTAATATCAAAACCAAATGCTGAGTTGCCTCCATCAGTCCATTTCTTGGTCTTACACTGAATTACTGATGTGTGAATCGTGATGATGTTCTTGTGCAGGGCTCAGGTGGTGGGTTGGTCACCAATCCGCAGCTACCGCAAGAACACTATGGCAACCAACCAGCTGAAAAGCAGCAAAGAGGATGTTGATGCCAGTAAGGCGGGGTTTCTGTATGCCAAGGTCAGCATGGATGGTGCCACGTATCTGAGGAAGGTTGACCTCAAGACTTACAAGAATTACAAGGACATGTCTTTGGCGCTTGAGAAAATGTTCATTGGCTTCAGCACAGGTGAGGTTTCTCGGGTTCTTTACAAACGCTTGCTATTCTAAGTTGCAATTAAATTTGACCTGGAGTAGCAGAAATGCATCTTTACAGCTCTCATCCTTTTGAATCTGGGGATACCACTTTTGTCATTCCTCAACCTTTGATTAGCAGCAGTGCCTCATCACCATGGCTTCCTACATCATTTGATCTTTACGGATAGATTTCTATTTTAAGTAGGCTATTGAAGGGCAAAGCCTATTCCCAGTTAACTTATGGCAAATCTCCACAAGAGCATTTCCGTGACTAATTAAGGATCTAAGTTGCACAAAGGTAAATTTGCTGGGATCTAAAATGGAGGGACAATCTGCAAATTTTTTTATCTCCCATTCAGTAAATATTAGATGACATAAAATAATTATGAAAATAAGAATGTTGTGCCTAGAAGTTTTAGTGTGAGAACGTTCTTTTCTGTCTGTTTATTTGGCCTCACAGGTAGTAGTGTGTCTAATGTCATACCATGGAAGGATGGTGTGTCTGAGAACAGAAAGGATGGTGAATATGTGTTGACTTACGAAGACAAAGATATAGATTGGATGTTGGTCGATGATGTTCCATGGGAGTAAGTACACTGATCCGATCTAATTACAATGACAATAAACGAAGAAAGGAGAAGTTTAGAGGATAGCTTGAGGCTCTGTAGTGAACTTTTAAAAATTGATCAATTGTAAGAGTTGGTCGAGAATTTTGCTTTTGAATATTTTACAGGATGTGCTTATATGCTTCAAGATAAAATGATCTTGTATTGTAAAGCAGCCATGATTAGAGGATCTCTTAAGATTATACCCCCTCCATTCTATTTTACTTGGCGTTTTAGAAAATGTGCAGTTAACCTTTTAAATTGACCACAGATATACATAAATGTATTTATATTTGTTAAATGAAAATGATGCTATTAGATTTGTCATAAAATATATTTCTATATCATTAACCTTTTAAGAATTTGCTAACATATAATTAGAAAAAGCAGTCAAAGACATGTATTGGAGACCGTGTCGATGTCTACAACGACAAGTAAAAAAGAACGGAGGTAGTCCTAATTTTCCTTAGTTATTGTTTCAATACAGTCATAAACTCATAATCATAGTTACTAGAAACGCGGTTTGTCCGAGTCACGCTACAAGATTCGGGTTCGTAGTTCGCCACTTTTTCTTTCCAATTGCCACTGCTAACACAAACTCTGTACCCTAAACCGGTTCGGGTGAGCATTGCTTGTGTCATTGTGGTATTAGTCTATGATTTCATTAAGTGATCTCCGTATAAATTTGTGCAAAATTATCATCGAAGGTCTTTCTATAAGCTGATAATTTTTTTGATGTTAATCATCTATGGTACACGTAATGCAAAGAAATGATTGAGTAGTAAAAGTGGAGATGCTTTTTTTCTCCTTTTGATAGGGCTAGAGCGAATAGCGGTAAAAGTAGGTTAATAAACAAAGGTTGAGAGTAGCCTTGTATATTTCCAAATTCCAATAGTATACCATTCGGTCTTAACATAACTAGCTCAATATTGAAATAATTTAGCATTTGTGATATTGTTTATTTAAGATCTATTGTAACGCACGGGCACCCTACTAGAAGCAGGGTAGCCAGGTGAAGAACGACTCCGTAAGACTCCGTAAGAAGCAGGGCAGCCACTCCCGGAACCTGCGTAGGGTTTCATCCATTTTCAAGTGCCAGGGTTTCAACAGTTGATCATGCCACCCGTGCAATAAATCTGATAAATGTTTCAACTTTTGAATTATGGCTTGCTTGATGTATGTAAGGTTTTGGAATGACAAGAGTCCAGTATTGCTATGGAGTAATGTGCTTCCAGACTGCTTGATACATGAGGATTGCATGCATGGTTGTTTAGTCAACTGAATATGTTTGACGTACTAATTGTCTGTTTTCGTCATCTGAATATGTTTGACATACTAAATTTATTTTGCATGCTTGTTTAGTCAAACTTGTAACAAGAAAATCTTCTTAGCTCTGCTGTAAGACATGGAAGTTTTAACTTAAGAATGTCAATAAGAAGATTGGTGAGCTGCAACAAAATATTTTATGTAAAAATTGATTTCGTTGCAAAGCACGGACACATGACTAGTTGTTTTAAAAAGCGGTCAAGCCAATAACTCCTGCATAGGTATCCACGTCTGCCTGCCAAAGCAGAGTAGTAGGATTCGTACTAGTATACATGCGCTAGGTTACGCAAGTCAAAAGCTGCGCTCCTTCCTGCGAGTACTAATCCACTTTGATGTTTTCGCGACAGTAATAATTGTGTTGGATTCTCATCAGGGAGTAGTCCAGTTCTGAATTCCCGATCGATACATAGAATTACGTGACTTACGTCTACCTCAGGAAGCTGGGCGTTCATGCATGGGTATATATCCTTTTCTGTGGGTGTTCATGTCCGACCTTGAAATGCCCATCTATCAACGTACGTATATCAGTATATCACTATGTCAGCAGCTTTACCTAGCAGCGTGTTCTCACCGTTGCTCGCTGTTGAAATTAAGTTGGAACGGGAGCTAGCTTATCAATCAATCTCACGTAAAGATTCCTTCTCCAGCCGCGCGCGCGACACCACGAGCGTTGCCGAGTCGTCGCCGTCGCCGTCGTCCCGGTAAAGTCGCTCGCTGCTGAGTGCTGATGATGTTGTGCAAGTGCAATATGCAAGCAGCCGTTTGTTCTTCGTTCTGCTACCTCCTTCCACGTGTTGGTTGTTTTTTTTTTTGGTAAACAAATTGGTTTGACTAACCCAATCACCAGACGAAAAAGGCAATCGTCTTGATCTTTTAGCCCAAAATCTCGGTAATAGGCCATACCGGAGCAAGGCCCAGCCAATGCTTTGTTTTGGGCTGAGCAAGTGCTGGTCGAATTCGTTTCGCGCGGCCATTGCCTTTTTTCTTGAAACTATTCATTTCAAGCAGAATAGAAAAATACAAGCCCACCAACACTGGCAGAGAGGGGATGCCACAGCACGCAAGGAGTCACAACAAGAATTCCTACCAAGCACCTACTGCATCTAGAAGGCAAGCATCGTGTGGAGCAGTGGCGGAACCACCGTAGGGGCAAGCCGGGCGGCCGCCCGGTCTCCCGGCCGCAACCTCCCGAGCCGAGCGCGGCGGCGTGGGCGAGGAGGCGCGACCGGCGAGCGCGGCGAGGCGGGCGAGGCGGCGACGGCGAGCGCGGCCGGGTGTCGGGCGAGATCGCGGACGGACGGAGCGCCAAGTGACGGAGCGTTGAGCCGTGAGCCGTCGACTGTCGAGGAGAGGCGAGACGAGGCGAGGGCTCGTGCATCGACGCACCGCCGCCGGCGCCGGCAACGCCGCTCCAGCCTCGTGGCGCCGGCCTCCAGCGCTACGCCGAACGACGCCGCCCGCGCCTCGCCTCCGCTCTCCCGGCCTCGCCGCGCTCCAACCTCCGTGGCTCTAGCGCGCCGCCGCGCGTGCCGCCGGGCGACACTGCTCCGCCCCAGCCTCCTAGACGCCAGACGCTGGACGCCGGCAAGTGCGCAGTCTAGTACTACGAGTTCGCCCGGGTCTTAACAAATCCTGGTTCCGCCGCTGGTGTGGAGCGACAACAAAGATCCACCTCTAGAGATGGGAAATGGGGCGACTCTTCCACTCAAACTGTCGGCGACGCATGGTCGCACCAAGACGTCGCCTGATGCACGCCACCCACTAATGCGTCATGTCACGAGTCATTGTCGCCGCCTGTCACCCACGACACAGCAGCTCCGACTCTGCCGTGACCCGCAACGTCGATGCACAAGACAAGCCACGGATGCGCCAACCGCACCAGGCTTGAGCTCACCCCCAGCCACCAAAGCCGCCACCACTTACGCACCCCACCACTCGCGTGTCATCATTGCCACCCGTCGCACACCCACGACGACGCAGCTCCGACTTCGCCACGAGAAGCATCACTGAAGCATCAAAAGCAACACCTAAAGCAAAGCCTCGACTGAGATAACGACGACGCCCAACCCAGTGCCTGGCCTGAGCTCAAACGAGACAGTTGAAGCCACCCCAACCTGCGCGCCCTGATGCCTCGCCACAAGGCCCACAATGCTCGTCACGTGTCATCATCGCCGCCATTCGCACCCGCGACGCGGCTCTGACTTTGCCACTACAAGCATCGCCAAGGCGTCGTAAGCAATGCCTCAGTTGAGCCGAAGATCGTCCAAGACTACCGAACCAACAAAGCCGCCAGCCTCCCAGGACCGGTGAGGACTAACTTCATTGACGATCGCCAAGGAGGAGGCCAGATTCGGCCGGATCTGGTGAGGAGAAGAAGGATCTAGGCGGGGTACGCTGGCCTTGCACCGTCGACGAGCAGCGCATTGACTCGCACCCACGCCCTGGCTCCCACCGGCGCAAATGGTGACAAGGCACACGGCGACCCGGGGGTGAGATCTAGGGGGAGGGGGAAGGGGAGGAGGGAAAGAGGGGGCTGCCCGCTGCCGTCACCGCGCCAGACGGCAACGTGGGCAAGGGTGAAGCGCGGTGGCGGGGAGGACTGTTGGCGGTGGGTTGCGTTCGCCCCCTGAGTCGCCTGGGGAGCAGCTCAGGAGGCCCTTCGGGATATTTCCCTGGCTTGATCAGAGCTTCCGCGGTTGCCTTTTCAGTATCGCATGGTTGCACGTACGGTATTTCAGTATTGGGGCAGAAGACAATATACCCTGGTGTTCTTTCATTTCAGTTCAGTGTTGTATTCGGTCTCGTCTGGAGCTCTGTTCAATGCTTATTGCATGCGTTGATGGCTTGATGCTTTGATAAACCGACCTGTTTGCTGTGGAGAATTAAGCGATCGAGCTTCTCCTAGATTTTATCTAAGAAAAACAGGAGGCGCACGAGCACAATACTGAAATCACGAGCACGGGCGTTTGCGACGAAGCCAGTTTGGGCGCTTAGCTGAAAGGAGAACCTGGTCCAAGAAGAGAGCAAGCCTCTCCGAGTTGGCCACTTAGCTGGAAGAAGGGGAAGCCAGTGAATGCAGAGGATCACAATGACATGCATTAGGCATCTCTGCCGTCCGATCTAAAATGAACGGTTTATATCGATCACTACAGTACCAAAGGATACGGTATGATCGATACAATATATTTTCGCCACGGTACTACAACCGAGCACTATAAGTTGGGAAAAAAACATATGTGGACCATTTGGCATGAAAGATATGCGTGACAATGCCCGCTTTTATTTGTAGGTGTTCCCAGACGAATAAATATTACGTTTGTTGTATAAGATATGTGGACCATCTAACACAAAAGATCAAATTTTAATGCACAAGTTCACTGTCATGTACATCGTGCTTAGCATTTGATTTTCTATGAACATTTGTTCCAAAAATTTTAAACCTAATTTGATATAGCAAGAATTGAACGGTGCTAAGTGCATGCACAATCCTACATAGTAGATATTATTTTTAACATATGCTGTTGTTAGTTTGAAAGAACAGGTGGATGATTAGGAAAGCACATCCCATCCTATTGCAATGATAGGTGGTGCTCATCGTCACTTAGGGATCGAAAACCATTTAGTGCCTACTTCCAGAATACGCGTTCTGGACCTTTATTTTTATGTTGTTCTCTACCTTGGTACGCCAAGATTTGAATGCCAAAAGAGAACAAGATTTGAAATCGGCTTTACAACGCAGTAGCGAATTGAAATAGACTTTACATTCAAGTTGCTAATTGCATGCGCACGCATGGTCCCAGTCGTACGGAAAGCGTCTGGATGTACGACCACCGCTCGCGCGGTCCTGGTCGTCCACCCACGTCGCCTTAACCATCTTCATTAGTGGAAGGAGGCATGTCGTCCTCAAACTGCATCGGGAAAGATTATGAACAAACGTTAGTCCATCTAAAGTAGTTAGACTGCAAATGAGTACATGAAGGTCGCAACTACATGTACCTCGGAACCCAATGTGGGTCCACCCTCCACACAATCATGGGCGTGCGCAACCGTAGCGCACCAAGCTCAATCGTCGTGTCGCCATCCTGGGGGAGGGTGCACTACTACAAAACAGGCTATAGTAGACGCCTCATCACAGACGGTTAAAATAGAACCGTCTATGTTGGGTCTGTCGGGCCTATCACAGACGGTTTGTATTACAAACCGCTCAGGATACTCGATATCGCTGACGGTTCTATTAAAAAGAACCGCTCGTGATAGTATCATAGACGGTTCTATTAAAAAACCGTCTATGATAATCTCCAGTATCATAGACGGTTCTATTAAAGAACCGTCTGTGATAGTATCACAGATGGTTCTATTAAAAAACCGTCTATGATAATCTCCAGTATCACAGACGGTTCTTTAATAGAACCGTCACAGACGGTTGGTGATACGAACCGTCTGTGATATGTGATTCACAACGCGAGAGTTCGAAAATTTTGAACGCGTGCGCGGGAGTAGCAGGAGTCCTTATATATAGCCGGTCCTCCAACCTCCCGCAGTCCTCCTCCTCCTCCTCTAGTCCTCCTCCTCCTCGTGCCGGCGTCCTCCTCTCAGACTGCCTCCTCCCACGCCGGTCCTCCCAGCGCGCATTGCGATCTTCGGCCCCAATAAGCTCAAGAAAAGAAGGTTAGTAGTGAGTTTTGACTAATTAGATTAGTGCGAGCTTTGCTTTTGCGTAATGTTGTAACAATGGTGGCATGGTGCTTGCGTGCGTGCACGTGAGAGCGAGATCCTCAAGTTCTTGGGGTTCATGTGGAACCCTCTCGTGGGTGATGGAGGTGGTAGCGATCATGGCCATCGTGATGGCCAACGACCACCACCGCCGCTGGATCGTAGCACGCCGTCGGCATCATCGTGCTCCTCCTCATCAACTCCACCATCTCCTACATTGAGGAGCGCAATACCGAAGCTCGGCCAAGGCGATGGAGGCGCAAGAGGCGACGACCAAGGGAAGGCCTGTGGCTACTTGCAAGATATACATTTAGTATTTTTTGCGTTGAAAAAACTATCGCGACGGTTCTTAACAAGAACCGTATGTGATATTACTATCATGACGGTTCTTGTTCGAACCCTGCGGAAAATATACTATCACGAGCGGTTGGAAGTAGAACCGTCGTGATAGTAGTTATCCTGACGGTTCTACTTCCAACCGTGCGTGATATTCGTATCACGACGGTTTTGAACCGCTCGTGATAACACATGTTATCACAGACGAGCTTTTTGACGGTTCGGAAGTTGCTCGTGATGACGGCCCAACCGCTCGTGATGAGGCCGTGTAGTAGTGATGATACTGAGGTGGCTACGATGATGCGCGTCAATAACCGGGTCAAGCAACTCGTACGACCACTGTGCACCGTGTCCTGGGTCCGCCATACCTCAAAATTCAGTGCATACATTGTAAAAATAATTATTGTGCACAAATGGACAAATAAAAAAAATAAGTTAGGATTATTTTGATTAAGTTATACAAACCCTACTAACCTACTCTGTAATTTTTTTCAGGTATCTTATAGAAATGTTCTTATTTTTCTAGCTTCAAACGTATTTTCGGCACTAATAGAATAATTACTGCGCACAAACGGCAATCATAATTATGTTAGGATTATTTCGGTTGGGCTCTACCAACCCTACTAACCTACTCTACAATTTTTTCAGCTATTTTATAGAAATGTTCATATTTTCCTAGCTTCAAACGCATTTTCGACACTAACAGGATAATTACTGCGCACAAACGGCAATCATAATTATGTTAGGATTATTTCGGTTGGGCTCTACCTACCCTACTAGGCTACTCTGCAATTTTTTCAAGAATTTTATAGAACTATTCCTATTTTCCCAGCTTCAAACGTATTTTTGGCACTAACAGAATAATTACTTCGCACAAACGGCAATCATAATTACGTTGGGATTATTTCCGTTTGGCTCTACCTACCCTACTAAGCCACTCTGTAATTTTTACATATTTTCAATATGTCTTCTTATTTTTGCAGATTTATTCTAAATCATTCGTGTACTGCAACATAAATAATATCTGCACGATTAACTAAACTATACACAACGCAAATGATGTACTATATAAAACAGCTAAAATTATCTAAACTATTGAAATATATGTGGCTATTTTTATTTGCTAACCGACGGGGTTTCAAAATGACGCATAAAGTTGCAAAAACATTTACTTGCAAAATGGCTGACCGAATCTGATGCTCCATCTCTCTCTCTCTTTTCCGCTAGGAACTGGCAGAGCTTCGCTAAGTCTATTGTCACCCTCTCCTCCTCTCTTCTCACTTTTTTCTCTCTTTTTTTCAAGAAATAAAATGACAATTACACTGAATTTTAGGGTTTAAATAGCCAATTCCTGTTGCCAGTTCGCAGCTTCATGTTGCCATTTTAACTGCCGACTGAACACTGTTCACTTTCTATCGTCAGTTGAAATGACGACATGAAGTTAGACTGGCGACAGACAGTAAACAGGATTCTGTCGCCAATTGAAATGACGATCGGAGCCTGTCGTTACTGCAAATGGCGAATGATGACAAGCACCTACTTTTGAAAAAATAATTATTTATTTTTGTAAATTCCTTTTAAAATAGTATTATTAAAAAAAAATCCATGTAAACACACCAGAAGCCAGAGGATGGAAACTGTGATGTTACCAAATTACGAGCATAAGACGAACTTTGAAGTGTAAATAAGTTAATGCCAGTACTTTGCGCATGAGCAACGAAAAATGTCTTAGCAACCCCAAAAGACCAGGAATGTTCATAGCATTGGTTGTAAGCTAAGCATGTCACGGTAGACAAAAAAACCGACGTACCCTTGAAAATCATGCGCGGCGTGCTCCCCAAAGGAAGAGGAGGTCGTGGATATGGATGCGAAGCAGAGAAGGACGCCTTCCGCGAGGGAGACCGAGCTCCCGCTCCGCACCGCTGCGAGGTCGTGTCCAGCTCCAAGGACACTGCACTCACAGCGACACTGCCATCCGCCGCCGGCATCGCCGTCGCGGTGGTCGCCTCGTTTAGACGAAACGAAGGCACTTCAGTGCCAGTTTGGGCCAGGTTCGAGAGAGCACTGTCTCTATCGACAGTGACCAACCCATGGTTTGGGCCATAAGCAATGAGCCCATGTAGACTGTTCACATGGGCTACGGAATGTATAAAAATGAGACTATGTCTGCCCCATTTATTTATTTGTGATTCGACTTGAAGGAAATTTAAACTAAAATCTATTTTAATCCAAAAGAATTAGGTCTAATCTCTTGTCCAAACAAACCCATAGGAAAGTTCTTGACAGCACCTGTCCATTGCAGAAATTGAGTTAACAGTCGAGTTTTCACGAAGAGCACCCTTGGTTCCTGAAGATAAACGTGATGCAATAAGGCAAGGCAAAGACAACAAAAGTGAGATTTCATGTCTGTCGCACCTGGTGTGGACAGCTTCAGCATCCACATTGCCACTCGCCAGTAACCCCACGGCCCACCCCCAAATAATCGACCATGTGCAGCTGGCATGCCCGTGCTAGCTGCGATTGCCGATTCTAGCTAGTCTGTACGTCTGTCCCCCAAATTAATCAACTGTGAGCTTGGTACATGTCCCCTTTTCTTTTCTTTTCCAGTAACCGTGGTAGCCCATCCTGTAAAAATATCATAATTAACCAAACGTCGACCTTTATAAACATAAGCAACGAACGCACACGGAAAGAGGACAGAAAGAAAGTGCCCACCTCCGAAAACAGCACCTAGAAGTATCAATTTATCATATGCAAGTAATTCTATGTACCCGTCCTACATATTTTCTCAGTTAACATTCATGCAGGCAGTACAAGAAGGGAGTGCTACATATTTTGGCCCGAAATATTATCGCTTCCTGATATAACACCTTATTTTTCAACCGAAATAGTTTGTAGACCTGAAATCTTTTCCCCAAGAACATTTACTTATGTACCCATTCTCTTTAATGGTTGAAGCTTTTATAGACAAAAATTAAGTTCATTGTTAATATTTGAGCCACTCAAAGTGCATGTGGACATCAACTTGCACAAGCTGTCTCCAATTCGATGGGCGCTTCTGCCCACTATTCAGACTGAAGTGGACCTTAGCATGCTTTATCAAGATTCTCTCTTCAGGAACTCAGCATATTGTCCAGCGCAAAGCTGCAAATTAGAGAGAACCAAGTCCCGTACGCAAATTAGAGAGAACCAGGGTTTCGTAGCATTAGCAATACGTGATGCACGTCACTGTGGGCACTGAACAGCTAACAAGTAGCTCAGAAGCTCACTAGCATTCAGTTTTCAGGAGCCGGCATAATCGATTTTGGTTTTGCCATGGCATCTCTGTGCTGCCCAACTTAATTTCTTCATCAACTAAGCACGTAGCTAGATCGCCTACAGAGAAGCAGGTTTGCTTTAGTAATCGAATTACACGACTCAATAACATAGAATGCTGGTGATGGACCCAAACGTAAAACAGTTCTTTTAGGAGAGAGACGCCCTAGCCATACAGTAACAGTTGTGGAGTACTACCACAGGTCTAGCAGTATAGCATGCTGCATGCCAGACCGCATTTCTATCGTACTCGTAAATAGTATTAATGCCGGCGTCATTTGTTGTTGCAATAACTGACCACGGACCACCTCAACCGTAGCATTATATTATCAGAGTAAAACTAGCAGAAACCAACAAACCATCGTATATTTATATGATCTTATGGATTTGCTCTCGAAAAACATCGTATGGCTCAAGAGAAAATATGATGCGACAATTGAATACATGGTTGCCAGCAAGAGCAGGACAAACTTTGGACCACTGGTTTGCATCAAAGCTAGATTCGAGAGCCTTCTTCCTTATCCTTTTCTGCTCGTGCCTTGCGGCACTCAGAAATCTAGGGTTTTTGCTTGATAAACTCTAGAGAGGACTGGTGCGTGAGTTTTGGGAGCCAACGCGAAAGGTGTGTTTGATTTTGAAAAGAAAAACCAGGTACGGCCTTAACTCTTAGCAAACCCACGGCATTAGCTTACGCCATCTGCCTCTGCCTGCGGCTCTGCGCGCGAGAGGCATCCTGGTTCTACACTCTACAGTATATCAGCAATGAAATGTCCTATATCATGTGTGATTACTGATTAAGGCCAGTTATCCTACGAGGCTACGAGCTCGGTTGCCCACCAATCACTCAGTCACTTTTAAGGCAGGACTCAGGAAGGGAAAGGAGAGAGAGAGGGAGACAGACACACACAGCGAGAGAGAGAGAGAGAGGTCTCAAGACTGTCAACTCTCAAGCTGTATATGGTAAAGAATGATGGTAGCAGAACAACGGCCACCGACAGCACTGTCACCACCGTACGTCTACTGATATGGTAGGGCCCGCAAGAATACAAATAATTCTTTTCTGGTAGTTGTAACTTGTAGGATTGGGGACTCGTTACCCCTGATGTAGCTGACATATTGGCTCATTGGAAACACTAACAGCGGAATTGCTATGTTCAGGATGTCTTAAGGTGAATTATGATAAGCTCTTGTAGCTACAGTGCTATTGAAGCATTTCAGTTGAACCACAATATGGCTGTGCTGCCTACGCAAGTGCAACAGTGACTTCAAACTAGATAAGCAACGCTAAAAAAATCATTGTAACAAGAGCTCTTTTAAGGTGTAGCGTAAAAAAAAAAAATCCTTGTAACAATTTTCACAGGGTATTGCGTCAGTGCACCTATAGTTCTATATATACTCTAGCCCCGCCTTTGAAATGCTGACTCCACCAAACCATTATGACAAGTATATATTTCATAGAATTTTGCAAAAATTGAAACAAATTTCCTCACGGAAATGGAGTATATTTCCCAACATATCTACTGATTATATCCATGATTTAAGCATAATATTAGTATGCACCATTCAAACATTATTTTGTCCATAAACCGTTCACATTTATATCATATTATGAATATCATTTGGACAATAAATGGTCTTAACAGAAGTATAATGCAAACATTCTTCTTTGAAAAATGACGCGATTAATAAAAAACATGCCATAGTGTCATACTACATAATTTTGTTGATGTAACTATTAGATTCTTATGCAGGATGAACCAAATACTCTACGAGGCACATGCATGACTGCAAAAGTAGTTTGTACCTATCTTTCTAGAATGAAAGCTAGCTAGGTCCTTCCTCGAATTGAAATGAAGATACATACATTAATTTGTGCTGAATTTGGTTGCTGGTTGAAATTCTTAACATAGAGACCAAAAATCATGATGGATGCCCCAGGGGCCTACTAACATACTGAGGACACCTTAAGATTTTTTTTATTATTAAAGGGGTGCTTATCTCCCCCAACTTCAATTAGTGAAACCAGCCACAGTATTATCTACAGTACACAGCTACAGCATCATCTACAGTACCTTAGCTATAGTACATCTACAGTCTCCCGAGTGCTTTCCCAAGTGATCACCCATCCCGTTTTTACTCTCCACCCAGCACGCTCAACGTGCAAGACCTTAACCTCCTGTAACCAGCTCGCTCATCGTGCTATTAGCTAGCTTTTGCAGTTCTCAGAAATTTGGAAATGGACTACCAAGAACTCTTGAGATAGTTATATATATAATTCGGCTAGACCAAGAGCCGCACCACATGTCCACATGCAGCACAGCTCAAATGCTCAATCCCCAAGTCCCAATCAATCAACGAAGCTCACAGACCATCCCGAAGATACCGAATCCCCAGGACCAATGAAATCAATTTAAACATGGAAACCAGGCCCATGCTAACCAATTGGTGACTCATCATATCGCATCCAAAAATGGCAAACTTTATGGCGAAATATTTATATAAAGAATGTTGTAAATTAATCAGGTTTTAAAAATATTCAGAAATAATTCCAGCAATACTTATGATCATAAAAACATATTTCCAGCGGCATATATTAACAGAATCAGCATGTAAGAATTGAATATAACATGTAGCCTCCTCATGACATTTAAACATGATAATATACTCACAAGATATAACTTGTTGGCAACCGAAATCGGCATATTGCTCATATTTAATTGGTTACTTGTTGCTCTCAGATGTCGGGATGCTCAAGAATTAATTCTTGGCCTCCTTGCCGCTTAGGTCAAATTTCAATCACAAATTAAATATGACGATATCTCTGAAATAAATTAGGCCTTGAGCTCAAATAAAATCTTGCTATACTGACCGGTCATATAACAATTTAATGTTCGTTGGACAATAAGTAGAGATGAGTCAACAAGACAAGTTAACAAGATACCAATTGACAATGATATATAACAAAGACTGAAAAGAAAACTCACAATGAACAACCAAGCAGGTAGATATATGACAAAACAGTAAACCGCAACCTACAAGCTCAAGACCAAACTTATATCCAAATTGTCGTATTTAATCTCAAAGTGACCTTACATCCTCATCGAGCATATATATACCGAGCCCACAATCTTTAACATGCTAAGTCCCCCAGTGCTAGAGTAAATCATTGACAAGATAATATGAATATATCACTAGCATGGCACACTAAGCCCGGTAAAGTAAAGAATCCGAAAGTGCAACCTCACTGCGCGGATGGCACTCAAAGCCACCGAGTCAGCCGACAAGGCATGCCGAGACGCTGTCTCAGAAAACCAAACGCACCACTGTGCCGCGGTGAACAGACGTGGTCGTCAGAGATACAATGCCGCTCTTCACAATTCGGGACACCAAAAAGTGAAGTCGAGGTACAGAGAAAATGTCGCATAAGAATCAACAGCGAGATGCACAGGCCAAATGCACCAAGGAGCAAATCCACCACAGAACGTTGCCAAACTACTCACCCACAACTGCACGGAGCTGGCCGGAATCAACCTCGACTTGCGCTACCCTTCTTCCTTCGGTCACCGCGGTGAGGAGGTGGCGCACAAGAGAAAGAAAGGGAGAGCACAAGGAGGAGGAAAACCGGACCCTCATCGCCAACGTCTTCGGTCTCAACCACGGCGGTACATCCACCAACATGGCTCGAGCCCGCGACCAAATCGGGAGAGAGAGGAGAAGAACCAAAAGGGGAGACTCAGTGTACCGTGCTTGGAGAAGGAGGAGGAGAGGAGGCCTTAAGAAGAGGAGGAGCACCACGACGCTGCCAACGGTCAGCGAGAATCTCGCCGGAGCCGCCCATGCCTACGCTGCCATGGAGCGAAGAGAGGGGATCGATCCCCTCCGTGCACTGCCTTTCGTTGGAGACATGGTCTCCAACATCTCTTCCTTTTCTTCCTATGACAGGTGGACCCCACCTTTTCTTTTCTTTTCCATTTTCTTCTTTTTTTCTAATTGATAAATTACAAGAAGGCCCTTGCAAACAACAAAGAATTCATTGGACAGTGATCTCCATATTATTCCAAACCCAACTTGCTCGTGCCTATAAATGCACACCATCCCACCCAATATAAATGCACACCATCCCACCCAGTAGAAATCCACACTTCCACTTGCAGACCATACCACACGATAGCAAAGCAGCCATGGTAGGGGACTAGGGGAGGGAAAGGAGAGGAGGAGGAGGGAGCAAACCTGTAGTGTTAGAACCTATACTGGGGAGGCTTCTGCTGGGTTGCCATGCGCTAAGAGGCAGAGAACGGGATGCAGCCAAGGATGACTTGCCGGCTCCTGGTGTTGGGGAAATCTCAGCTTGATTGAGCCTTAGAAAGTTAGCCGGCAAGTCTGTCCTTGGCTACACCTAGCTCTCTTCCTCTAGCGTTTGGCCCTCAAGCATCGTCAGGAGCTAGCTCTCTAATATCTGCATTTCTGTCAACTTCCATTATGAAAATGCATGAAAAAGTATGCAAAGCATTAAAAGTCCGCATCTCAAGCTAGCTCAACCGCTACTTGACATCACATCTCTACATCTATGTATATGTATATATTAGAAGTAAAAAACATCTTGCTGTCTCTTCTGCAATGCAAATGCATGAATATGTAAGCATGAAAAGTATAGAAGGCTTGCATACAAGCTCAACCTCCACTTGCCATCAGATCTCTACAATTCTAAATATGCATATATCAGACGATCTCACGGTTTCCTTGCCATTCTTCTTATGCTAATCCTTGGTTGTTGAAGGTAAAAGAAGTAAGAACAGCTTTCTAGTGTTGCCCAATAATGCAGATGAAAAGCTAAAAATAAGTACAGCATGCACTGCACGACAAAAGATTCCTCAAGGATCCCGGTTACCACAGCAATTGTCCTTAAATGTTATAGCATAAAGATTGCATATGCAAAAGAAAATATTAAACATCTACGACAGTCGACAGGAGAAGCAGAATGTACATCGATGATGTAGGCATGTTAAGAAAGTGTTGCATTGCTTATTCAAAAGAAAAAAATGAATAGATAAGAAAGAAAAAATGTACCCCATTCCTCAAGTATAATTATTAACAGGCTCTAGATGGCTAAAAGACTAAAAGTGAGATGTAAACGACACATCATCACAGTATCATTAAGTTGAGATCCTTATCTCACTATTAGCACATAGACAACAGTTATTCCAAACACACACACACCCCCACACACACATAAGGTAGCATGGGCAAATGTTCAGCATCATTAGATCATGATAATCAACGCCGCTTTTTTTAAGAGAACAATTAATGGGGGGATCAAGGCTCTATCTTCAGTTTTTTTAAATTATTTAATCTTTTTAATAATATTTAAAAGTTAATATTTCGCTAACTTTATTTTCAATTCTGACCTCTTTGGTCACGTCATAACGCGCGGCGTGGCCAAACCATTCTGTAACGCTACCTTCCTCGGCGTGGCCAAACTCGCCACGCAAGTCACCGTGCGCACGACCTGCCAGCATGGAGGGACTGCGTGGCCCAATCCTGATCCTTCTCACGCCAGTACTATTGGCGTAACGAACCTGCTTTGTCACGTCAAAGTGTGTGGCGTGATAGAAGTGACTTAGGTGCCACTGGCCCACCCAATTGTTTACCCCCCCCCCCCGCGCCAAACTTCCTCTCTTCCTCCCGCGTGTTCTCTCTCCTCCCCGCCCCAACCTCCCCAAATCTGTCGATTTGGAGCCGATTCAAAGTCCATAAACCTGTTGAGATCATCCCCCAAGGTAAGCTCACCCATTCCCTCCATTTATTTTTGATAAAATCAGTTAGATTGGTGGATTTAAGGTTTTGGCCGAATTGCATGTTTGAGTAAAATTGGTTTGAATATTTGCACGTTGGAGTGAATTGGATAGCATTACTACGCAATGGTACTTGAATGTGTGCATATTTTTGTTGTGTTCATGCGATTTTTAGCGATCTGTGGATGAAATTGGATGTTGTGGGTAGGATTTGTGGATGAAATATGATATATCACTATAGTTTTATGTAGTTGTGATGGAAATATGGCTATTAAATCGTAGTTTTGTTATTTTTTGAGAAAATAATTTTTGGTTGCCATGTCCCGGGTGGCTGCATGGCCAAAAGGGTTAGATTGGAAAATATAGTCGGCGACGGCGAGTCGGATTCGACAGCTACGGTGGCGGGGAGGGGATGGAGGAGGTGGCACCAACGAGGAGGGGGATATGGCCAGCGGAGAGGAAAATTTGCCCCTCGATGAGGCGGAGGGGATGAAATCCAAACCTAGCTCGGATTTGGGAGCACAGGGTGAGCCTCCTCACTTCATGCGCCCTCCTTTCTCCCACATGTCACCACCCAGCTCCACAAGAATTGCCAACGCCGCCTCGGACCACCCTACAGTTGCCAAGCCTAGACCGCCTTGGGCCACCTTGGACCGGCGATAACTACCTAAGCGGGGTGAGCGCCTAGGGCTCCGATTTGCCCAGAAGTGCGGCGGCAAGACTGCACCCAGTGCCTAGGCAAGTGTCTAGGGGAACACTAGTTTGAGGGGGATGATGCGGGGGGAAGCGACGATAGCTCCTCTCGAGCTCTGCGGGCGCAGCACCGAGCGTCGTGGCCTCCCGGTCAACGGCCTCCGTGGATGTCGGTCCGTTGTGCCCAACCAACTTCAAAGTGCGGTCGGAGGCTGGAACGGTCTTTGAGGAGGTGGCCAGGTTTGCGGCTCCGCCCATGGTAGGCACCTCTTCGAGAACATGTTGCTTGGGAAAATGTTTCACGTCGTCGAGGCCAACTACGCTAGGGTATGGAATATGACGGTCATTTTTATTATTATTTTGTTTCTCTGGCCGCGTGCTAAGTGTGTTTTAATACGACCTCATGTTGTCATGGGCATTGGAGGATGACTTCTGTCGCAGCTACATAGAGGTGCAGGGGTAGGTCGACACCATGCTAGCGGAGGTGGATGCGCTTACTGAGGGGCGTTCAGCCCTCGAGGCAAAGGTGACCTCGCTCGTGGAGGAGCGCTTCGTATTTCAAGCGAGGGTCCGAGAACTTAAAGCCTCCCAGGCACGTCTAACCAAGGAAGTCTGGGCCGAGCGCAAGCTGCACGCCGTCGTGGCCCAGGTTGCCTGGGGGGCATGCTATCTCTGGAGGGGACTATGACAGAGATTGGCGTTGCTCCCCCTGTGCATTGCCATGAGGTTGCGGATGTGATGTGTAACACCCCTGGCCTAAAACTAAGCCCGGAATGCCACCAAACTACACTAGTTACTATTTTTAACCATACTTTATAATAAATTCTAGCAATCAGTTAAATAACAAAACCCGTCCACGGGTCATAATAAACGCATAAAACGCAAGACAATAATCATACGAGCACCTTACGAGATAGCAATACTGCATAATGAACCAATTAGTAATAAACATTCCAATTGAGTCTATTGATTGAATAAATCAAGTCCTAACCAGTCATCTAGAATTATCTCAGGCGTTAGAGAAATCTTGTACAAAATGCCCGATAGTAGTCAGCCAAACCCAAGAAACTCCTCACCTCCTTAACATTGGTCGGCCTTTTCCAGTCCACAACTGTAGAGATCTTGCTAGGATCAACAGCAATACTAAGAGGATTGATCACATGACCTAGAAAGACCACTTTTGAAATCCAGAATTTACATTTCTTTAGCTTGGCATAGAATTTGTACTCTCTCAAAGTTTCTAGCACTAGCTTCAAACGCCGCTCATGGCCCTCATTAGTCTTGGAGTAGATGAGAATGTCATCAAAAAAACACCACCACAAAGTCATCCAGATACTCGTGCAACATACTGTTCATGGTCTCCATGAAAACGGTAAGCGCATTAGTCAGTCCGAAAGACATAACTTTATACTCATAACGCCCATACCTGGTGGAGAAAGCAGTCTTCTCAACATCCTGCTCACGCACCCGGATTTTATTATACCTCGACTGAAGAATAATTTTGGAGAACACCTGGGCTCCACTCAACTGATCAAACAAGTCCTCAATACGGGGCAGTGGATATTTATTCTTCATCGTGACTGAGTTAAGCGTATAGTAGTCCAACCTATGCGCCAACTCCCATTCTTCTTCTCTGTGAAAAGAACAGGAGCTCCCCATGGCAACACTGTGCTTGATCAAAGTCTTAGACAACAAATCATCCAGTTGCTTCATCAGTTCCTCCTGAAACAGACGTGTCAGACAATATGGAGACAACGAGATAGGCTGAGGGCCCGCTCTGATACTAACTGTAACACCCTGACCCAACACTGAGCCCGGAATGCCACCAAACTACACTAACTACTAATTTTAACCATACTTTACAATAAATTCCAGCAAGCAATTAAATAACAAAACCTATCCATGAGTCACAATAAAAGCATAAAATGCAAGATAATAATCATAGGAGCAACTTACAAGATAGCAATACTGAATAATGAACCAATAAGTAATAAACATTCCAATTGAGTCTATTGAATGAATAAATCAAGTCCTAACCAATCATATAGAATTATCCAAGTCTAATGAATCTAAAGGGATTATCATCACACTATAATGAAAGTTCTCATGATAAAATAATTCAAGTAAGGGAAGTGATTGCAAGTGTTCCATGTGCGTTATCCCTTCCCACGCGAGATGTAGTCAACGATCACCTGTAGCAACAATAGAGAAAGGGCAAGTCCACGATTCAACAAGCGCATAATAAAACAATGAACAATAATTTAATAACCACAATTAATATCATCATCAACATCTATTTATTTCTCTTTATGCTCATACTCAAATATTATATCCACTTTTCATTTAATGTGATGCAACTCTACACTACATGTCCACATGATCTTTTATTCTCTTATACCGATATACCATGAGTGAACACCTGCGACAGTGTCACTCAAAAGCCCGTCCTCAAAAAGATCGGGGACCTCCTCCACTCCCGTGGAGTCTCTACCCATGAGGTAGATATGTGTTCACCATGGTCACCTTCTCTTTTATGCAATGGTGCACGTAATCTCATCAAATATTCCATTAACAATTCATGTCTTCGTCATCATTACCGACACCATAGTCATTCTCAAGATGTATAATTAAACAATGTAATGGAATGAACGGCATAATGACGATGAATAATAAAGAAGACATCGATCAAACCACCGATCACCGTTCTACCATGCACTTGCCTCTTATCTGCTTAGAGCTGGGTAGCGGGATGGTGGTAAGGTACTAGAGGCAACACTCCTTAAACAGACAATTATAAACATACTAAAAAATACCCCACCACAGCACCAAAACATTACACTAATCACTTTCGCATGTCTACGCAAAATCAACACATTCAGCTTGATTCTACCGAACACACTACCCGTTGTCCCAAAAGTAAAATGGCTCTAACTCTCTCCTCTGAACTCCAAACATAGCGAAACATATACTTTCTGGAAACCCCACGAAATTATCTACAACTTTATAGTTACGACAAACCTCTGAATTCGCTGTTTACTACCCTGTTTCCAACCTCGAAGACTACCCCAGGATCTGTCAGGACAGACAACTTCACAATTTCGTATCTTTTTATATAACTTGAAAAGTAATGAATAATAGAAGTTCTGAAATCTACTCAAAATTCCCTAGCTTATTCAAGTTATGACAAAAATTGAATTATTTCATTCACTAGGAGTAATCAGCCCATGTACACGACGGCTGCCAATGACGCCCTTTTTCTGGACAGTAACATTTCCGAGGCCATAACTTTTCGCTCACAACTTCAAATCTAGTTTTCTAGACCTTACTGGAAATATAATAAAATTCACCACATTTTTCCTAACTAGCCAAAATCTTGAATCTAAACTTCAACACCTCTAGTTGCCCCCACAAGGTTTTGCGTCGCAACTCAACGAGCTAGGGCTTACAGAAAACTACACTTCCCATGCACCAATTGATCTATGAATTGAACAACACTTAACCTAGGGCCAAATAAAGGCTTTCAGATCGTTATCATTGAAGAACACGATGACGATCATGAAACCCTTGATATTTCCTCCTTTCTTCCCTTCCCTTCCCTTCCCTTTCCTTGCTTCTCCTTTCTCTTGATATAACAGAATGTGACCCTAAAGTGGTTGAGCCAGGGTAGGGGTGTCGGCTTGCAGGGAGGGGCTTGGCAAGGGAGGCATGCAAGGGGAGGTGGCGGCAGGGGCAGGGGCGACGACTTAGGGTTTCTAGGGCTGCCGCCTTTGGCTCCACTTAGGGGTCGACTGCCCCCCTTGGACCAAGAGGTGCAATGGGCCTTCGACGCAATTCTATCTCCCCCACTAAAAATTCTAAAATTCCACTTTAATTCTATTTTAATTTCCTTTCTCATTCCTTTAATTCCCTAAAGTTTAAACAAGATATTACAGGATGTGAACCTAAAGTGGTTGGGCTGCGCTAGCCTAGTTGTTCTGCAGGCCGTTCAGGCCAACGGGGATCAGTGAGCGAGGGTCGTATGGTAGTGAAAGCATCTAGGCCCCTGAAAGGTGTTTTGGTATTTAATGATAATATACTAAATGGGACTAACATGATTATTGAGTGTTTAAAAATGTTTAGTCCTAGTGATGAATACAACATGGAGATGCATGCTAAAGATCATCACAAAGATCAAAATGGCTCAAAGACAGGTACAAGTAGTTTAGGATCTTTTTCAGTTTACCGGTCTTAGGAGAATTGGTTGAAAGACCGGATTATATGTTAAAATGTCATACTATTAAGAGGGATCACAACTAGTAACTTGATAGCATATTCTTAAGCACAATGGATCAATCTAGGATCATGCATACATTTGGAGGTTGTGTTGAAAAAAAAATTCTGGTTTTTCTCAGAAAGAACAGTAGTACCAAAATATACTTGGCGGAATTACCGCTCAATGGTAGTACCGCAGCTCCTTTGAAGGGACTACCGTAAAACTTTTGGGCTGTCCGATAAGTGTTTCGAGTCATGTGGTCAAAACCCTTGGTCCGTAAAGGTTAAAACGCTTTTTGGGATCCACTTGGACACTTTATTTGTGAGCTGTTCTGGTCACTTTTGTACAAACGGAAGTATCGACGCTAAAATTGTGGTACTACCGTTTGGCGGTAGCACCGATCCTTGTGCGGTACATTTTTTTTCAGAACACTTGTTTGCTCTCTCAAGGAACGGTAGTACCGCAGTACATCCAGCGGAACTACCGCAACTCCGGTATATCCGAAATTTTCAGCGGTACGTTTTTTACAGAACGTGTACTTTTTGGAGTTGATTTGATCTTTTGAGGAACAGTAGTACCGGAGTGCAACTTGCGGAACTACCACAATCCCGGTCTATCCGATGGTTTAATGGCGGTACGATTTTTCCAGTACTGATGTTCTTGGACTCAAGCTGAATGGAAGTACCGAATTTTGATCGGAACCTCCGATAAAACGGAACTACCGCATGTGAGTTGGCGGTAGTACCACGCCGCATTTACAACGGCTTTGTCAGAACATTTAATGCGTAACCGCGCTAGCCGTTTCTGACCATTTTGGGATGGTGCGGTAGTACCGGCCATAAAATGGAGGTACTACCGTTTGTGCTGATTGTTTCCTGTAATCTGGTCCCAACGGTCATATTTGTTATGGGGGCTATAAATATCCCTCCACCTGCTCTTGGACAAAGTCAGTGTTTACACTTTAACATCCCTGAGCCAAGAGCATTCACTCCTCACATCATTTACACCTGTACATTCATTGTGAGGTTGTTGAGCAAGATCTCAAGTGCATTCATTCTAGCTTGATCCATTGCACTTGAGTACTGTCAAGCGAAGATCGTGATCTATTACTCTTGGTGCTGCCAGCACCTAGATGGCTTGGTAGGAGCTTGCACGTGATCTCTTCAAGAAGATTGTGAAGAGACTCAGTGCCCATTGTGAGTGGTTCGGTGTTCACCATCTCCTGAGCGGAGGAAGAACAACCACTAGTGAAATCGATGGAAGGCCTGATTTGTGGAGCCTTTTTAATTGGTTCAAGCTTCCTCAACATGGATTAGTGAAAACTTCGGTTTTCGATACCATGGGAAAAACTTCATTGTCTTCACTGTGATTATTTCTCGTCTTTACTTTCCGTATTTACAATTCTAGCATCTCTATTGTGTTTGTTGTGATGAGCCGGAATTGTATCTAGTATTGACATTACCTTTTTGTCCTTTGTAGCCTTTTTAAGTTCTACCTTTTGTTACTTGGCTACTCTGTTAGAACTTTATTGTTGAAAGTTTAGTTTGGTCGATTAAATTTAGAAACCTCCTATTCACCCCCTATAGTCGTTTATCCTTGATCCTACAGGTAGGGAGCCTTCGCTACTATGCACAAATCGAGCTATGAGCACCTCGACGCCATCGCTAACCGCTCTACGACTGCCTCAACCACGGGGGAGGTTGAAGGGTCACCCCGACATGCGCATCAGGTGAGCAATGCCTTTCTGCAAGATTTATGGGCCATGCGCGGATGTGAAGCTACATTGGGAGTCGCTTGAGTACGTGAAGGGCAAGGAGTGGGCTGAGGGGAGTAGGACTGCCGCTAGGCGGGGGGCATCCGCTGGTGACAAGGTGTGATCCTTGGGTCGCTCCCTTAAGACTCTTTTTTTTATGTATTTTGGTTCGTAGGATAGGGTCCCTTCCGGGGCCTTGTGTTTTGTGCCTCAAGCGTTAGGCTCCTGGGGGAGGGATGTCTATACTCCGTCGTCTTTGTAAAGGTATCCTTCTTTTGTTTTTGGAATGGAAATGGTGATTTGTTGGCTTCGTTATGCTTGTCCTTGCCCTGCCTCTTATCGTTGTACTCCCTCAGTTCACATTTTTTAGGGTGGCTGTCATGGGTACAGGCGTGTCGCTGACCAGGGGGCTCCGCCTTCCTAGCAACGTATGACAGGTGCAAGCTCCCATGCGTGACCCGAAGTTGGAGCATTAGCTCCGATCGGTATGGCCCCTGCAGCTATGCTATCAGGGTGTTATCTATCACGGCGCGAAGTAACAAGGGTGGTGCCTCGCACATCTCGGAGGGAGTATGGAGTTCATGTTGCCCATCAATTGATGGCGGCTACTAGGCGTTGCGAAATGATTCGCTTATGGGAGCGGTCCGCTCGTGCTCCCCCGAGAGGTGGGGCTTGCACTCCTCTGGACGACGCGCGTGGATTTTTCAGCCCCAAGATCGGCATTTGAGGCGGGCACGTATGAATCGTCTGGCTCCGCCAAGTATTCAGGCAGTGATCTTCTCGAGTTTTTGCGTATGAAGTCGTCGGATGATGAACTTATAGATTGGTTGTTGTATAATAATGAGAACAAGTCGTTGTGATCAGCGTTGCGTTCTCCTTGGTTCATTGTGTGATTCATCTATTTGTTTTCGCACGCGCCCTGCGCTTGTAACATGGTTATTTGTCCCTTCGTGTGAGTGATGAATAAAACCTCCTGCATTTTTATATGCGAAGTGTGGTGTTTAGCACCGTCTCCCATCCTTCTTTGATAGGACTCATGCGAGAGCCTTAGCTAGCTAGCGAGGGAGAGACGAAGCCGAGTGTCATCCCCCATCCTTTTTATAGGGCTCGCGTGAGGGCCTTAGCTAGCAAGGGGGAGGCGAAGCCGAACGCTGCCCCCCCATCCTTCTTTGATAGGGCTTGCGCGAGGGCCTTTAGCTAGCGAGGGGGAGGCGAAGCCGAGCGCCACCCCCCATCCTTCTTTGATAAGTCTCGTGCGAGGGCCTTTAGCTAGTGAGGGGGAAGGTGAAGCCGAGCGTCGTTCCCCATCCTTCTTTGAGAGTTGTCACATACTAGAATTAATATTCACGTATGTGAGCAGTAACACGGGTATTGTAGATACCGTGTGCTGCTCATGCAGGCCCACGATTGCATTATTAGTTCGAAAATAGATATATGAATAATTAGTTTCCTTGTTAGATGGGTTTACTTCCTTATCTATTGAAATATGTTTCCATCTATTTTAGAAATAGAGATTATTTCATATAGCTCAACTCAAGTCATCCCTATAAATAGAAAGCATGTATACATTATCAATCAAGTAAGAAGAACAAAGAAACAATAGTCCATCCTCATTTATGTCTATCTTCCTCCTCTAAAGTCCCTCCCCATTCAAGTTGTCGATGTCTGGCCGTCCTCCTAGCGGTATTTACCCCATAATGATCTAAGATCATTACAGCTCACACGAGGGCCTTGCTATCGAGGGGGAAGCGAAGCAGAGCACCATGCCCTATCCTTCTTTGATAGAGCTCGCTCGAGGGACTTAAGCTAGCGAGGGGGAGAAGAAGCTGAGCACCGTCCCCTTCGTTTATACAACGCGCTCTCGCGTGGGGCGTCACTCCTCTAACATTCAAACAACAAACCCAATGGAAACCACTGCTTATGGACAAATTGTGGTTGGCAAATTAACATAAACTACACAGCAATGAATTCATAAGTTACTTTCTCATAAAAAAACTCACTAATCGGAACTGCCACTGTTGCTCAAACTGACCAACAGGGCCCAATTTGCAGCAAAGGCACATATGGTGCTAAGCAATTGAGAGGTCTGGAGGAGATGCCTGGCACCGTCCGCAGTTTCTATACATCCAATTGGGTCTTAAAAAACCGAAACAATTGGGCCAAAAAAACAAAACAATTGGCTCCAACCATCCTGTATTAAGACCCAATTCGCCACGAGCGCTCATGTGCTCGTGTTCATCCATCTGCCTTGTCAGATCAATTGATCGAAGCGGCCTCAAAACCCTCACGAATCGCTTTGATCGTCTCATACTATCATCCAAACACGTGCCACTCAGGCACTCACCAAGCGTGCATGCGTCATTTTCGATCGAGCGCGTGTGCGCGTAGTGTGCTCGCCCTTGTGGCCTTACGTTTTGCGCCTTGGGGGAAATTCTCACGTTTTGCGTTGATTAATCCGCACAAATCCAACTCACCAAGCGCAAAAGCATCGCGGTTGCCCTTGCGTGTGTGCTGATTCACGTGGGCGGGAACATCGTCATATGAGAGGAGGGGCAGGGAGAGTGGGGGACACACCTGGAGGAGCTGCTAGCCGCTAGTCGCTCACTGGCACCGCGATGCGCGATGCATCGCCGTTGTCCATCCGCTTGTGCCCGCATCGCGCACGCTCCTGATACAGTGGGGAGAGAAGGGGTGGGGAGCGTGGTGGGAGGGAGGCGGGGAGTGGGGTTTCGGCAAGGTTCGAGAGAGGGGTTTAGGTGGCATTGGCGCGCGAGGTACATTGGTCGGGCGCTAGACGTGTAAAGGACTAAAGGGAGAGGCATGGGAATGGCAGTCACATTTTTAATAAATTTTACGATACATTTTATCATTAGTATACCTAGTATATAGTATAAATTAAATTTGGTCATTGATTTGTTAAGATCATAATAAAAACATGTATTTGTTATTTTTTTCGTGAGGATATTTTAGACTTTTTCAACTAAAGCTGAAAATAATTCTCTTGTATCATGTGATTCCCACATGAACAATTATAATTCTACCTCCTGAGATTCTACTACTTATATTATAAGTGTAGTATAACTAAATCTTAACTAATATAAACTATTGA
Source organism: Ampelocalamus luodianensis (assembly GCA_036346255.1). Lineage (NCBI taxonomy): Eukaryota > Viridiplantae > Streptophyta > Magnoliopsida > Poales > Poaceae > Ampelocalamus > Ampelocalamus luodianensis. Next base: position 58,564,925 of record CM070623.1, on the reverse strand, counting down.
ATAAAAAAAATAAACGATCCGTATTAAATGGTATGCAATAGTTTGCCTTCCGAAGGCCTACTTGTTAAACGCCAGAATCCACTGGCGCAGAAGAAATCGTTCTCTGATCCAAATGAGCCCTTAGTTGTAACGATGTATGATGGTGCATGCGAACGCCTATTAATCATTTATCGATTAGTGATTTATGTAAGCTTATTGATCGTGTACTTATATTATTATGCTGTGCCATTTTTGAATCTGCTTTCCCCACCACTAGCGAGTAGCGACTAGTTTTTGCTGTACTATATAGCACATGTTTCCTGGACATGTTTTTGCCTCACATCTGTTACATATCAGCATCCACTAATTTCAATTTATACAGGGGTTAGAGTTGTATATGTTTGTTATAATTTGGTATCAGTAGTTTTGATCAGTGACATATTACTCCAGATTTTTGTTCACGGTAGATGTCTCTGGATTAGGCAAAACTAACACAAACAAATGATTTTGGACGAAAAACTCATCTGACTAACGCAGCATCCTCGCTTTAGCAGATTAGGATCTTTTGTATTGAAGTAGTTAATGACGAGATCTACAGTAGCACAACATCAAGAGCTATTGCCCTGTTTGATCGGAAATCAAAAATCCTACCAATCAATACAGTGTTCTAGCTCCAGTAAAATCACTACTGTGCATATTTAACTATTACTACAGTTTTACTATAAAACACAGTTCATTTTCTGATAAAATATTGTTCGAATAGTGGACTTGCAGCAAGAGGATGCGAATCCAAGCTTTGGGTACACGACCATGTCTCGTTCCACGACGTGTCGCAGCTCCCCATGTCGCGAAGGCCACGTGTTCACGGCAGCTTTGCCACGTGTGCAACCACTCGCTACGACCCCAGCTGCAGCTGGTATCGAAACCCCCTCCCAGTTTCACTTATTTACTTTTCCACCCTCTTAGGCTTTCCACTTTTTCAGCACTGCAAAATGCAACGCAGTCCGGACGAACAGTGTGTAAACTAAACTCACATGAGGACTTGTCTGAAAAATAGTATGTAAACTCCATGGAGTCGCGGTCTCCTAAATAGCAGGCAATGAAAGCACCTTTACGCAAATTCAGATACTGACGCGCGCCGCTCCCGCTAAAATCTAGCATCTACCGTCGGGTGAACGAGCCAGAGACTCCCACGAACAGGCCTGAAGAGTCGTGAGGAGAAACGAAGATAGCAGAGTACTGACGGAAAATCAGAAGAGAGGATTGGATTGATCTGTGCGAGCCATGGCGAATTGCAAGGCTCTTATCGCCGCCATCCTTCTCTGCTTATGCTTTGTTCGGATCCGGTGCGATGCAGTCCCTGTCTCTCCGTCGGCGTCACCCGAGCAGGAACAAGAAATTCAGAAGCTCAGGTCCAAGGTTGCATCCTTAGGTGAGTCGTCTGTTTATTTAACACAGGATTTTATTTGTAGTTTTTCTTCTTTCGTTCTTCTTTTGATAATTTGTTGAGTTAACTTATGACTGCAGTACTTTGCCTTTTTTATTTTGTTTTATTTGTTCTTGTTACGAAAACCACATAGAACCTGGCTAGCTTAGCTGTGCAAAGGAAGATTTACCTGATTCCTTGTTGTTTACTTTACTGGGTGAAAGGATTAAGTTCTTTGGATTTTGGTGAAAGAATTAAATTTTTTGGATTTTTTTTTAGAAAATGATAAATTTATCATCAATTATCTTATCAAAACAAAGTCGAAAGAAGTTATTATGTTCGCTCTCAAAGGCTAGAAATTCTCACATTAATCGGTGGAAAAAGATAAAGATCTACATCGTCGATCGTGGTCGACCCGATTATAACGGTCTAGATTAAATGAAAGAGTACATGTCAAGTAAAATAAAACTAAAATTCGCAATAAAAAAATAAGCAATTTGATTTCCATATGAATTCCTAAGTAAAAGAGTTCATGTCAAGTACAATAAAACTAAAATTCAAAATAAAAATAAAATAAGTAATTTGATTTTTTATATGAATTTCTAAATAAAATCTATAAATAATTATAATTCAAAATTAAAATTAAAAATAGAATTAGATTTATATACGAAATCCAACCAAAAAATAACTAAAAATCAAAATAAAAAGGAAGAAGTCCATTCTACCCCCTCAAGTATCGACATGCAGACACCTAACCCCCTGTATTAAAAAATCGGCCATTTGACACCTCCAACTTGCAAAACCGGACAACCTACCCCCTGAGGCTGTTTCGTATGGTGGTTTTGCGCATGTGGCGCCTAGTCACCTTGCCGCAAAGTTGGTCACGACTGGCTACAACTCAACTTCTACCCTATTTCTTCCTCAAGATCCCCATTCTCTCTCCCTAGCAAAGCTTCACGGAGCTTCCTCTTGGCGCCATGGGGTCCATCCGCCGCTCTCCCCACGCCACTCGGTGTCGCCTCACCGGCCTCCTCGTGCCCACGCCGTGGTTCGGCTGCGCGCTGGGCTCGCTTGCCCGCGCCGGCTCGTCCCGCTCGCGCGCGCGCCCGGCGGCTGCCGCCGCCTTCTCGGCCAGATCCGGTGGGATCCGCCGCTGCCGACCTTAGATCCAAGCCATCAGAGCCCTCCTCGTCACCTTCCCGGTCGCCACCAACCTCGATCCACGCCGGATCCGCTCGATTCACACCGGATCGAGTACCCTTCGTCGCCAGTGCTCTTCGCGCACACCAAGGAGGACCGCTGCGACGCCCAGGCCTGCCGCGCAGCCCACGCCCGGGCCACCGCCTCCATCCGCATCGCCGTGCACGACGTCCTCTTCACGCGTGAGCTTGCCGCCTTCTCTCGTGGAGTATGCAGGCGAGACTTGAAACTGGTCCTCGCGTGGCATCGGGTAGCAGCGACGGCGCCATGGGGAGGCGCGCCGGAGAGGGAGGTGGAGAGCCACGGATGGAGACAGCGCGCGCGCGGCGGCGAGGTTAGGCCGCGGGAAGCGCAGTAAGCTCGTGGCGCACCGCCGCTCGCTCTCTCGCCTCCATCCCCCGCCACCACTGCCTCCCGTGCCACGGTCCCTCACCTCGTCACCATCGCGTCGCGGTTCCTTCGCCTCCGCCTTCGCCTCCCTCTCCCGTACGCCATGGAGCTCACCTTGCCGAGCTGTATAGGCGACACCGACGAGGGACACTGATCGAGAAGAGAATGTCAAGCTGTGGTGGACGCGAATGCGAAATTTGTGCTTGAAGTTGTGAGTTCACCCAATTGAAAGTAAAATTTTCGAGTTGAAAGTGAAATCACAGGTAAAAAGCTCCGATTTGTGCTTGAAGTTGAAAGCTCCAAATTTCACCCAATTTCTCCCCCTCGCCGCCATGCCTCTCGCCGCTGCCCCGCTTGCGCCGCCCCAGGCCAAGCATCGAGCGCCGCAAAGAAGGCGAAGCTTCGACCTCTCGACGCCGAACGCGACGTTGTAGATGTTATCGAAGGAAGGCGGTGCCCAGGGTAGCGGAGTTGGCCACGCGGGTGGGCGAGAGGCCGAGGTGGGCGGCGATAGAGGTGATGGCGACGGCGAGCTCGTCGCGTAGGGGACCGGAGTGGTGGTGGACGGCGAGGAGACGCGGCGGCGGCGTGCGGCGGCATCGAGCGAGATGGGGAGGTGGCGCCCGGGCGGGATGGGGAGGCGGCGTCGGGGAGGGAGAAGGGGAACTGGTAGTTGGTGTTGAGTTGAGGATAAGGTGGAGGGGAGGACTGCCAGCTCACCGAGCCCACATATCAGTCTACATGGCGAAACCGGGGTGACTGGACGTCACATGCGCAAAACCACCATACGAAACAGCCTCAGGGGGTAGGTTGTCTGGTTTTGCAGGTTGGGGGTGTCAAAAGGCCGATTTTTTAATGCAGGGGGTTAGGTGTCTGCATGTCGATACTTGAGAGGGTAGAATGGACTTCTTCCAAATAAAAATAATATACAAATGGTACTAATGGTGTCGGTGGAGACATAAAAGAAGCCACCACGTTCGCTATCAAGGTCATGTGTTTCTATTATTGCTTTCTATCGAATAAAAATAAAAAATAATTAAAAAATACAAGTTATAACGTGGATAGCACGAATAGTGTCGGAGGACAAGTGCAATAGCATCGATCTGTCTTGTTAGAAGATGTTGATTCACGGGGAAGCGAAGAGCCGATGCGACGACGACGGAGATGATAACAATATCATGTTGCTCGCCGAAGTTATTGAAGAGAAAGTCCAATGTTAAAGAAGCCAAGGACCGTGATGACAAGTGGTTAGAGTCGGCGTTGTTGAAGAAGTTGGTGACCAAAGAAGCTCGATGATAGAGAAACCCTGACAGAGAAGATATGAATCTTTTGCATTGAAGACGAGCTATAGACGATATAGGGCCATCGGGTAGCTAGGAGCGTTCCATCACTGGTGATAGGCACGTCGTTGCCGGTGATGGCGAAAAAATTCTTCATATCGTTAGACAACGACTAAAGCAGATATGCCGACATTAGTGAAGATGAGAGGTCGTCACGGTTAGTGAGGAAACCACAACGTTGAGTTAGTCAACATCGAAGAAAATGAGCGACTGACATGAGAAATCAGGATGTCGAGCATGTATAACATTACACATGCGTATGTATATGCATGCATCCGTACAAATAGAAGCGCGGGCGTACAGAGGCAGAGGAGCAAAAAGCTTGGAGTTGAGATGACGCAACCATAGAAAATATGCTTGGGGTCACCAGAGAGAGCGTGACACGTGTCTAGCTAGAATCGACGACGGTTACATGTGTATGCGCGTTGATGCCGCAATGGTTAGTATTAAGTGATAATTGGGGAGAAGTACAAAATAACTATGTGGTAAAGTATTGCATTGAAAGTGGTAGCAGCCGAGAGGGATCGATCAAGATTTGGACTTACTGTTGGAGGTTGAAGCAAAAAATTATGACGACGAGAAGAGATAGAACCCACACTATTTGATGGGGTAGTTAGCATGTGATGAAGATAAGTTCAAGATAGGTCGTCCATAGTGCATCACTATATGTGTGAGCAAGGTACTATAATATATTATACCATGTAAACTAATAAGATAATTTGTCGCACACATAATCCACATATTGCTTGAGACTAAATAGAGGTACACGTGCATGCATACAATTTGATAAAAAAAAATAACTAATAGAGTACGAATAGGGGCATGTAACGACATGATCTATGCATAATGAAGAATGGTTAGTTTTTAAGAACCCCAACAACTTATTATGCTAAATGATTTTCTTCCATCAAAGTGCATACTTCAATTACGTTCCTTGGGTCGTAATTTCTTTCAAACTTTTATTGTCGTTTCCAATGTTTAGGATATATTAAAAGTCTAAATAGCCTGCAAGATACGTAAATATATTATCAATTATTTATACAAACTTTGAAACAAATCTAACCGCGCAAATGTGCGGTACACCCTACTAGTTATTGCATTAAAGGAGTAAAACAAGAACAAATGTCAGTTTGCCCGGCACAACCGGGCGAAAGCGAAAAACACAAAGAACGAACACACCAGGGGTAATGGCTATGACGGTCTGTAGTGGAGTCCACTGAAAAAAAGACAAAAGGCTAAAGAAAACCGAAAACTCGAGAGCAAAGCGCTACTCGGACGTCTCGCTGCCTCCTCGCCCTTCTCCATGCCGAGTGCGGGTGTTGCTTCATCTCAAGCAATAGACCCTTTCCTTTCCTCTAGTCGCTCGTTTTCTAAAAATCATATAAAAAAAAACAACACACACGCAATTTACCCGTGGACGCACACTACACGGGGAGACGTACACACAAAAAAAACTATTGAACTTACTATCAACACACGCAAGTTTTGTGAGGCGTAACGGTGTCTCGTTTTCTCTCTATTCTATTATTCTCACATTCCAATGAAACAAACTGGTTACAATACTTTTTTATGGCTACAATATGACATATAACCTTCCCACTAACTTATTCAAGTAGGTCACTACCTCCACTACATGCACTGGCTAATTACTCTATTAACTAAATGACATGCAAATTCAATTTGGATTATTCCTAACAATCTCCCCCTAATCAAGATGGCTTCACAACAACATTGGTTCGTCGTCGGCATTCGCCTCCACGAGATGCGCTTGTTCCTTCTCCTCCTTGCGGCATTCGAAAGCAAAATGCCCATAGTTATGGAAGTTGTAGCATCTTACTTTAGCCTTGTCGAATTTACGATTATTGCGGCTTCAACCACCATTGCCGTTAGAGCCGCTGGGCTCGCCATCTCTTTTCTTCGTCAATTGGGCCTCCCACTTGGCGTGCGTTAAGAGAAGATTTTCCTTGTCATTGTTGCCACTCATACGCCTTGAGACGGTCGATCGTTTCTTCCACCGTCATTGTCTTCAAGTCTCTAAATTGCTCAATAGTTGAGACAATCCGCTGATACTTTCTTAGGACAGCACGGAGAAGCTTCTTCACGACGTGGCTCTCCTCCATCTTATCACCAAGACCGCGAATCTGATTGACGAGAGTCGTCAATCTCACGGCGAAGTCGTCCACCGACACCGTTTTCTTCATGCGCAAACCCTCGAACTCGCTCTTGAGGGTTTGCACACGCGCCTCCTTGATACAGTTGGTGCCGACGTACATCGTCTTGAGCGTGTCCTGCGTAGCTTTCGTCGTCTCCTTTTTAGCGAGTAAGAGGAGAGTCTCCTCTGGGACTCCTTGGAAGATGGCAGCAAGGGCCATCTGATCTTTGTGCTCATCAACGTCGTCGGTCACCACAACTTCCCAAACACCTTGGGCCTTCATGAACACCTTCATCTTGATTTCTCACACGCTCAGCATAGGGTATTGAAGAGAGACACTGTTTTCTCTTCCCGGTACCCTCGACTGATCATCATTGGTAAAGATGGTACGGCTCGACGTTGCTTCGTTACCGGTGACACCACTTCCCGGAGAGAGTGGCATGATTTTGAGCATACACGGATCAAGAACTCAGGCTCTGATACCAATTGTAGAAACTCTTCCCGAAAACACACAAAGCAATTTACCCGTGGACACATACTACACGGGGAGACGCATTTTCTCTTGTTCTATTATTCTCACATCTCAATGAAACAAACTGGTTACAATCCTTTTTTATAGCTATAATATGACATGTAATCTTCTCACTAACTCATTCAAGTAGGCCACTGCTTTCACTACATGCACTAGCTAATTATTCCTAACATGGTAGAGATTGATGGAGTCACCAAGGGAGTCGCCAAGGGGGCTAGGTTGGGGGAGTCGCCTATGCTAATAGTGTGTCTTCTGTGGATTTAGAGGATGAGATCGGTGGGAGGAAGGAGGAGACCTTGCTTCTGGAGAGTATTGTCAGGGAGAAGACAGCACAGATTGCGGCATTGGTCAGCGAGCTAGAAGTTCTGCAGGTGAGATGATATGGTTTTATTTTTCTTCTTTTCGTCTTTCTGCCCAAATCATCTACCTGTATTTTACGCGCTTGAAGTTGAACATTGTTATGGAGTTGCATATATCTGACAAATATCTTGAAGGAGCTGCCAATGTGCCATGTTAATTTGTTATGGTACTGTTTGTTAATCTGGAGAACTACGGTAGTTAATTGACCAGTTATGGCACAAAATTATTTGACTGCTAGTTGAACTGGCCAGTTTAGAAACTAGCTGTAGGTGGATCGTGCAGCATTACTCAGTTAATTTAGCCGCTTCTTTGAATAGGAGTGCCCATTATCAGTGACTGACGAAAGTGGTGTAAACTGATAGAATTGTTAGTTGATCGAATATAACTTCAGATTTAGTGCTGCCAGATCTTTTTTAAAAGATATTTCTTATTTATTATCTTAATTTTCCTTGTATGCTGTCGGATTAGGTGACAAATGTGTTTGATGATGAATCTGTGATGAAGGCAAACACGCACAATGAGATGATCGAGAAGCAGGTAAGACGAGCACAATTTCAAAAAGTGATACTGGAATTACACTTCCCCAAAAGTGGAAACAAAACTAACATAGACTACAAACAGATTGAGAGGCTTGGTAATGATTTGGAAGACCAAGTTAAGAAAGGGGAATCATTAGAAGTCCAGGCTAGCGAAGCAGAGAAAAGCTTGCTTGAACTTACTCGCAAGTTGGAGTGTGTAAGTACATGTTCTAGTGTGCTGGGATATGTGGTAGTGTTGGGCTGTTCACACATTTGTAACGTAGTTCACATCATCTTCAGGTTGAGAAGACAAATATTAAGCAGAGGCAGAAAATTGAGGAGTTCGACCATAATCTTCAGCATGCAAAGGTTGGTACACAAAGAGAAGAAGTGAAAAGAACCCTCCCATTATAATAATTTGTTAATTTGGCTTCATTTGATTTGGTCAGGATAAACTTTCCGAAGTGGAAATAGAAGCAAAATTGAAGGCTGAAGAGTTGACGAAGGTATGTAAACTATTTAATTTTAATTAGAAATCTGATATGCTATCTTTGTTGCCTTACAATCTTGTTGTGAAATGACACATACATTCTGCCTTCTTCACAAGTATATTCAGCAGAGATACTAAAGCACTATGATTCATTTTCAGGTTCATGACATGTGGCTTCCGCATTGGCTTGTAGTGCGTTTTGTACATTGTCAGGTACAGGTGGTTTCACCAAAATGTTAGGGGTTCCTGTAGCTTTCAGCCTTTCAACTTAAATTTGGGTTTGTTTTATGCATTTGCAGGAATTAGCATCTGCCAAATGGCAGCTCCGCGGGAAACCTCTGCTTGATGCTTTGATGCAAAAGGTTTGTTATATTTGGACATTTAATTAACTATCCCTAGAGTGTTTGTACTACTACAACTTGCGAGTGTTTCTAAATGCAACTGTTGGATTATTACGTCAAATGGACAGGTCGCTGAGAAGTTGAGACATGCTCAAAGATTAGTGGAGCTACACTTGCAGAGAACACAAAATGTAGGTTTCTGTATACCTAATTTTTTTCATCTTTTCTTTTTCACAGAAAGGAAGATCTGGTGTACAAACGATATGTTGAAAGCCTAAAAACTGCTTCTTTTCATTGTTGTATATAACACTGTTTACTGCTTTTTTATGAGTGTAATCATGATTCATGATCATAGGAAAAAATTGGTAAAGCAGTGTTTTGTTGAACTGAAGCACTTACCATCACTTCTCTTGGACTTTTTGACTCACAATCTTTTACCTCTTGAAGAAATTGGGTCCTGTTGTCAAAGTACATTTCAACTCACTGAAGAATACTACCGAGCTATATGTATCAGCAGTAGCTATCAGGAGTACCACAGCCTACAGAGTTTGCAGAGATGCCACCCAACCATCTATGGTGAAGGCACGGGAATTCACAGATCACTATTGGCGGGTGATGATGCATAGCAGCATTTTCAGCTCATTGTGTGGGTGACTTACTGAACTATCATTCTGAATCTGACCTATTTTACTCTTTTAGGAATCCAAGAAGTTCTCCAAGCCATACATCACTCAGATTGTTGCAGCATCTGAGCCTCATCTTTCTAGAGCAAATGCGGTTCTTGATCCTTACCTGAGGCCTGTAATGTCTGCGTGGAGAAGGCTTGTTATGTCAGGAAGGGTATACCATCGTCAGGTACAGCCTTTTACTACTAGTAGTAGTAGTTTTCCCCTCTCAATTCTGTAGATCACCGATCTCTCTATCTCAGGACTTTTTACTGATGCTATACAGGTTAAGAAAGGAGTCAGGCACTTCCTGGAGGATAATGAACTGCTGAAACCTGTTTCAGCTGATAGGCTGGCGTGGTTCATGGTATACTCTCCGGTAGCATAATCTGCACGGCTCAAATTTACCATGCTTCCAAAACTCACCGGTTTGCTGCGTGTTTGCAGGCATCTGCTTTGTTTGCTCTACCGATGTTCTCCATTTATAAGATGTTCTCAGCTACCATCTGGTCAGTTCGCATCCGTATATATCTTCCTAATTTGACCATCCATAGTGCAGTTCTGGCATACAGTGACGTTCCCCTGACTAGTCCATTGCCCTCATGGTTCTTGCATACTTCTCTGCAGTAAGAAAATTCGAGGAACACAGGACAGAGGCAGAAGCAGATCTTCTAACCGCAGGCAGAAGCGCAGAGTCGACAAGTAGGGACAATCGACTCACAATCACTTAGCTATCACAAGGTACGAATGTCTGTATACAAGTAGAGAGCTGGTCTACCTCCTCCTGTCACGGTTCCTCTTGGCAATGTTGACCCGGACCAGAACATGGTACAATGGTGATGCTGTCTCATTAGACTCAATTCAGACCTATCTCTTTCTCTTCAGAATCTGCAAGCCGGAAACAGCTAATACTGGGGCTGGGCACCATGGTAGATGATCTGAGACCTCTTTTATGTTTTTGCAGCTGGTTTCACCGGATGCTGAACAGCTGAAGCTTCCGTCCTGTAGAATTATCAAAACCTCGTCCATTTCAGATACTACGGCTACACTGTAAAAACGTCATGATCTAGCGGTTGTGAACACACGCACACGCACACGCACACGCACACGCATACAGCTATCTGTACATTGCCTGGTTTCGCAGTTCATGCTTCTATTATGTTTGACACGGTATATAGCATATAGCTTTATCTATGGCATTCTGAAGAATTGGCCTCTTCCATCTTTGACACGGCTCCTGGCCTCCTGCTATACGGCCCTGCAGTCCTTGGTGTAATACAACGACGGGAAAGGCGTAGTTTTGTTTGCTTTACTGCACAAGTACAATGCAAAACGCGCGTCGCTATCTATCTCCTGCGCGTTTTGCCCGCGAGGTAGTGCTACGCCTGAATTTGACTCGGCGAGTCGTTTCGTGGCTGTAGCGCGGTGGAGGAAGGAGCCCGTCAGGCTGGGAATGCAGGACGAACGGTCGAGTGCTCGAGTCGATTACGATGGGTACCGGTTACCGGCCTGTCCCAGTAAATCATGTGTTACATGCCATTTGGAGGCTGATGGCCGCGTCTTCTGGGGAGTTGTGCGCCGGAGAGTAATCGGGAGTAAACGGCTTTAACTGATAAACGTGGGACACGGGGTGAAATAAGCAATCATCAGGAAATTGAAGTTTGTATGCTATTCCACCAATACGCTCCAACACCGAAAATTGCTCAAGTATTTGAAAGCAAGTTTCGAAAAAGGTCGATTGACCACTGAATGTTGAGCATAAGGTTGAAGTTTTAGAAGAACCTGTTCCCCAATATGAAATTTTCGATCTCGTCGGTGTTTATCAGCTTGTATCTTCGTACGGTTTTGCGCCTGAGTCAATTGTGTTATCAGCATTTCACTATAGGATTGTCGTCCCTGACTAATTTCCTCGGTTTCCACTGAAATTTGTATGAATAGGTTGGATATCCCACCGAAATTGGGTTCCACCTCCATACAATGCCATGAACAGAGAACATCCCAATAGAGAGTGGAACTTGTTGTCCAATGTTCTTTACTTCTGCCGACAACCGATCAAGTTTCTCCGCATGAGCATCGAAACGGGAGAGAATCTCGCCCAATGTAGACTGGATCTATCCCATATTCTCTTCGATCGCCATGATCACTTGGCGAGACTGTAACGATGGCCTCTTAGGCGCCGTGGTAACTCCTTCCTGTCGATCCAACCTGAGATTGGGATTACGGGACTGATGCGGTCACCAACCTCTCCAAGGGATTTCGCAGATCGGACTAAGAGAAGATGGATTTTGAGGCTCTAATTTTGTAATGTCCCGATCGTAGCGAAGGAAGAATACTAATGCTCGGGAGCAATACACTTGGTTAACATAGCTATCCAAAGGGGTTCTAGGAAGAACATGAGATGAAAACACAAGTGACAGGGTGAGGAAATAAATTGAGTTTTTTATCGTTCATGCCTCAACGTTTGCTACAAGACACAATTTAAATCCCCACATAAATTACAATGATGAGTGGGTCTCCTAGGCTCATGCACTCGGACCAACCACTCCACAGCTGGGCGCAACCAACTCATGACAGCACTCAATTCCATCCTAACGGTCCCCTTTGCTCTTGATAGGCGGGCCCGACTCCTTCTTCCTCTGATCTGATCATTCTTAGCGCCAATTGACTCCTTCCTCTGCTCATTCTCAGTGATGCTTGTGTCCATCACCAAAGCTAGCCTTGTGCATGGTGGTGTCACAGGTGTTTAGTACAACTCCATGAGATCTAGGATCCAAACTAGAAGGTAGTAGTAGGAGTTATACAAAACATGATCTAAATAAACCAAGTAAACTCTCTTTTTCCCTTAGTTTTTTCTCCCCACCCTTTTCATTTACTCGTCGCGGATCGTAGCCACGTTCCCCACCCGCTCCATATAAATCAATTCAATGAATTCGTAGTTCCCACGATTAATTTCTGATTCCTTGCCATTCTTTCTCCTTTGAAGCACGCGGTGCCTCGTCGATTTTGGTTTCTTGCACGCGAATATCTCCGCGTACTTGCATCTCTTCTAGCTAGCTCTTGGGCGGTTTGTCGATTCGATTCTCAAGCGGGCTCCATCGAGGTACAAGAGGCTTTTCGGCCTTCCTGTCGATTTGATTCCAGCACATTCTTGCTCGATGTGGACGGAAAGAACTGTATTGGGCGCTGTTTGTTGGGTTCAACACCGAAAATGGCCCAAAGTACTTGAAAGCAAGTTTTGAAAAAGGTTGATTGACCACTGAATGTTGAGCGTAAGGTTGAAGTTTCAGAAGAACATGTTCCTCAACATGAAATTGTCGGTGTTTATCAGCTTGTATCTTCATACGGTTCTGCGTTCGAGCCAATTGTGTTCTTAGCATTTCACTATAGGATTGTCGATCCCGATTAATTTCCTCGGCTTTCGCTGAAATTTGTATGGATAGGTTGGGCATCCCACCAAAATTGGGTTCCACCCTATACAATGCCATGAACGGAGAACATCCCAATGGAGAGTGGAACTTGTTGTCCAAGGTTCTTTACTTCTGCAGATAACCGATCGAGTTTCTCCACTTGAGCATCGAAATGGGAGAGAATCTCACCCAGAGTGGACGGGATCTGTCCCGCATTCTCTTCGATCGCCATGATCACTTGGCAAGACTGCAACGAAGGCTTATTAGGTGTCGTGGCAACTCCTTCCTGCTGATCCAACCTGAGATTGGGATTATGGGACAGATGCAGTCACCAACCTCTCCAAGGGATTTCACAATTCGGACTAACAGAAGATGGATTTTCAGGCTCTGATACTAAGTTGTAATGTCCCGATCGTAGCAAAGGAAGAACACTAACGCTCGGGAACAATACAGTTGGTTAACATAGCCATCCAAAGGGGTTCTAGGAAGAACATGAGATGAGAACGAGAAAGACAGGGTGAGGAAATGAATCAAGTTCTTTGACCGTTCATGCCTCAACGTTCGCTACAGGACACAGTTTAAATCCCCACATAAATTACAATGACGAGTGTGTCCCCTAGGCTCATGCCACCCGGACCAACCACTCCACTGCTGGTGCAACCAGCTCATGACAACGCTCAATTCCACCCTGGCGGTCCCCTTCGCTCCTAACAAGCGAGCCCGACTCCTTCCTTTGATAATTCTCGACGTCAATTGACTCCTTCCTCTGCTCGTTCTCAGCGATGCCTGTGTCCACTGCCATGGCTAGCCTTGTGCATGGTGGTGTGACACTTCCCGAGAAGACACCGGAGCCCAAATCACTACTAATGGAAACCAGTTCCAAAGGACAGAATAATCTTCCCAGGCCGCACACTCCGTCAGAAGTGTCGACCATTTCACCGAGATTTGTTGCTTAGCCGAATTCTCCCTTTGTTTTGCCAAACATCGGTCCAAGATTTTTGCTAGTTCAGGGGTTCCCACGGTCAAATATGACACTAGCGATATATCTTTGAACACTAGAGAGTAATCGGGAGTAAATGGATTTAACTGAGAAACGTGGAACACAGGGTGCACTAAGCAATCATCAGGCAACTGAAGTTTGTATACTACTGCACCAATGCGCTCCAACACCGAAAATGGCCCAAAGTACTTGAAAGCAAGTTTAGAAAAAGGTTAATTGACCACTAAATGTTGAGCATAAGGTTGGAGTTTCAGAAGAACCTAATCCCCAACATGAAATTGTCGGTCTTGTCGGTGTTTATTAGCATGTATCTTCATACGGTTTTGTGCCCGAGCCAATTGTGTTCTCAGCATTTCACTATAGGATTGTCGATCCCGATTAATTTCCTTAGCTTCTGCTGAAATTTGTATGGATAGGTTGGGCATCCCATCGAAATTGGGTTCCACCCCATACAATGCCATGAACGGAGAATATCCCAATGAAGAGTGAAACTTGTTGTCCAAGGTTCTTTACTTCTGCCGACAACTGATCGAGTTTCTTCGCCTGAGCATCGAAACGGGAGAGAATATCGCCCAGAGTGCACTGGATCTATCCCGTATTCTCTTCGATCGCCATGATCACTTAGCAAGACTGCAACGATGGCTTCTTAGGCGCCGTGGTAACTCCTTCCTGTCAATCCAACCTGAGATTGAGATTACGGGATCGATGCGGTCACCAACCTCTCCAAGGGATATATCAAACTAAGGGAAGATGGATTTTGAGGCTCCAATTTGTAATGTTCCGATCGTAGCGAAGGAAGAACACTAATGCTCGGGAGCATTACATTTGGTTAACGTAGCTATCCAAAAGGGTTCTAGGATGAATATGAGATGAGAACGAAAGAGATAGGGTGAGGAAATAAATTGAGTTTTTTTATTGTTCATGCCTCAACGTTCGTTACAGGACACAATTTAAATCCCCACATAAATTACAATGACGAGTGGGTCTCCTGGGCTCATGCACCCGGACCAACCACTCACAGCTAGGCGTAGCCAGCTCATGATAGCGCTCAATTCCACCCTGGCGGTCCTCTTTGCTCTTGACAGGCGGGCCTGACTCCTTCCTCTGATCATTCTTAGCGCCAATTGACTCCTCCTTCCTTTGCTCATTCTTAGCGATGTCTGTACCCACCACTATGGCTAGCCTTGTGCCTGATGGTGTAACAGGTGTTCAATACAACTCCACGAGATCCGAACTAAAAGCTAAGCGTAGAAGTTATATCAAACATGACCTAAATAAACCAAGTAAACTCTCTTTTTCCCTTCGTTTTTTTTCTCCCCACCCTTTCATTTACTCGTCGCGGGTCGTAGCCGCGTTCCCCACCCGCCCATATAAATCGATTCAATGAATTCGTAGTTCCCACGATTCATTCTTTCTCCTTCGAAGCACGCGGTGCCTCGCCGATTTTGGTTTCTTGCACGCGAATATCTCCGCGTACTTGCATCTCTTGTAGCTAGCTCTTGGGCGGTTTGTCGATTCGGATCTCGCGCGGGCTCCATCGAGGTACGAGAGACTTTTCGGCCTTCCTGTCGATTTGATTCCAGCACATTCTTGCTCGACGTGGACGGAAAGAACTGTATTGGGCGCTGTTTGTTGGGTTCTTGGGATGAGACCTGGCCAATTCGAAAGGTTATTTGTTGGGGGGAGCAGTAATTTTACGCGGTTAGGACATAAATCTTTTGCACATTCTAGACCGTCGTCCGGTGAAACTCTTGTCGATTTGAGAAGTTCTGAAGTCTTCGATTCACAAAGTTCCAAGCTTTGGGTGATTTTGTGTCGCCATTGTTCGATTGGTTTGTTCATTAGCCGAAAAACCTTGAGACAGTTTGTTTGATTCGAGGAGTTTTGTTTGATCTTCTCGAGGCGCGGGATTACCTGCTTTGTATGTAATTGACGCCAACTGGTTCTGATCGATTTGTCTCTTCAAAAGAGATCGCCTTTTCTTGTACGATGGAGAAAAACACTGCAAATTTCACTTTGTTTGGGGTAGTTCTTGATACTGCCATGGGACACAAAATTTTAAACAGCAGTTCTTACTTGTGTAGTTGGAAAGTCTTAGTTTCAAATTTTTGGTTCTTGCCATATATGTATTTCAGTAGATCGCTACACCCTGGGCAATCAGCTTATACAATTGTTACTAATATTATAAGTAGCTTTTATCAGTGAATCTTAATTACACATGTTAACCTTTATGTAACCTGGCACTGTCATTTTGATCAACCTTCATGTTATGCTTTTGCAGAAGAACTTATAAGAGTGGGAGGTGATCATCTCAAGTTTAGCTGTGGTTATCTGCCAGAAGTCATTTCACTAAATCTGGTAAAGTCTGAGAGTAATGGTGGTTAGGCCTTCATTGTGAAGTTTAAATAGATGAAGGCTCATCAAGTGTGGCAGTTAGGCATCAAGGATATGAAGGATGTTCCACTGCCTCGCCCAAGAACTTCTCCAAAAAAACGTGTGTGGATACTTGTTGTTGCAGCTTTTATCTCCATTGCAATATTCCGGGCTTATCTCTATCTGCCCCAGCATTATACATCTCCTGTGAGAGAATGGCTTCCTGCGGGACCTGCCAGGGAATTGACTGATCAAGAGAGGGCCTCACACGTCGTTTTCAGACAGATCCTAACAACACCTGTTCTGTCCAGGAGGCCAAAAATTGCTTTCATGTTCTTGACTCCGGGCTCCTTGCCATTTGAAAGATTATGGGAGAAATTCTTTGAGGTGTGCATCACTTTTTTTTTCCTTCTCTTTGCGGATTAATGCATTTTTGTCAATTTTCGTTGTCATACGATTAGCTTTGTTATTGACTTCTGCATCTGGTGTACTGAATCCACGTGAAAAAAGGATTTCAATTTAACTACCTCCAAGATTGAAACATAATAGGAAACTAGCGTTTCTACAGTAAAGATGTAATTAATTGAATGTCATAATCATTTACATCTAGCTAATAAGCAAGATCTAGAATTGGATTGCTTGGTCTTGATGCACATATCACATATGTTGCTTTCTTGTAGTGCTTTTCATAGCTAATATACCTGAAGTGATAACTATTACCATGCTATGTGAATATGTTTGATTGTCCAAGGCCATTGGAATTTAGGACCTTTTGTCATAACTGCATTTTGTTAAGAGTTATAATGGTACTTTCTGGTCTTTTTGTTTGTGTAAGGATATTGCCTAAAACTATCAATCATTGAAGGAATATCATAATTCCCGTGTCATCACTTTTTGCTGAAAATTGTTTTTCCATGTCTTGTGTTGTTTCTGCAGGGCCATGAGGGAAGATATACCATATATGTTCATGCCTCAAGGGAGAAGCCAGAGCATGTCAGTCCCTTATTTATTGGTCGGGACATTCACAGTGAAAAGGTAATGATAATGTAAATGCATAGCTTCAGTGTCTGTTAAGAACAAGGCATGTGCTGCCCATATTCATTTAAGAGCTAGAAAAACGAAGATGCAGATTAATCCCAGCATTATGTTTTTGACAAATTTCTCTGCTATGTTTCCTAGATTGATATTTGGTATTTGCAATATAAATCGTGTTTCATCATAGTGATGGAAGCTAAAGAGCACCTTAGATGATAAAGCTAAAGAGCACCTTAGATGATAGTTACAATGGTTTTATTTTCATTGCAGGTGGTATGGGGTAAGATTTCTATGGTTGATGCAGAGAGGAGGTTGTTGGCGAATGCACTAGAAGACATTGACAATCAGCATTTTGTGTTGCTTTCTGACAGGTTCACAAATCCTGGTTTGCCCATCCCATTTTCCTTCATGATAAATTCTATCTGATCTCAACTCTTGTATCTGGTTACAGTTGTGTACCTTTGCACAATTTTGACTACGTGTATGACTACCTGATGGGAACAAATATCAGTTTTATTGACTCGTAAGTCAGTTTCTTTGTCTCAAACTCTCTTTTCTCGAGGACTTGTGTCAAAACTCTCGTTTCTGTTTTCATTCATTAGCTCTTAAACTTTTCATTCATTAGCTCTTAAACCGACTTCAACATTGGATGATATTGTTGAGTTTTCAGCAGAACTTCTTATCTCCCCCTTCATATGTTGTCAGTGATTCAGTAATATTATTTAGATTTACTATTTCTTCTGCTTACATTCTCTTTTGTTTCCTTGGTCAGCTTTTATGATCCTGGACCACATGGAAATTTTAGATATTCGAAAAATATGTTACCTGAGGTCAGAGAGACCGACTTCAGGAAGGGTTCACAGGTAAGCTCCCAATTCTCTCTTACATGATCACAAACAAAGTTGATGGGTTATTTGTCGCTTAGGATCCTTCTCGTTTCCAATAAAATCTAAAATGTTCCTGATGTTGCTCTCACTTTCTGGAAACTTTTTGTGCAGTAGATGCTTCAAGACACAAATTTATGTGTGAACTTTATGCTCTTAATCAATTGTTCACCATGCATTAATCTTGCTGTTAGAGATATATGTCTATTGTATTATTCCCCATTGTTATGAGGGGTTATTTGCATATTCACCACCTGTACTCTGTGTATATATACTGGCCCATTATCCCCCTGAGAATACAAGTTGCTATTCCTAACATGGTATCAGAGCGAGGTTAGGTCTTACCAATCCGGACGCGCAACTCGTCCTCAGCCCTAGCAGCCGCCCGTCGGCTCCACCTCCCTAGCCGCTCCTGCCGGCTTCACCTACCCACCATCCTAGCCGACTCTGCTTCCGCCGCCGCCGCATCCTTGTTGCGGATCTGTCGCCCGCCTCAGCGCTCGAGCCGCTGGAGTCCCCCACCTTCCGTCGTCGCCGCTCCGGTCACGTGCCTCCGGTCGCCGCGCCCAACGCCGCCGCCTCCGCCGCCGCGCCTTCAGACGCCGCCGCCCTGCCGCTTCGCTCCGGACGCCGCGCCCGGGTCGCCGCCTCAGGCCGCCGCGCTCCGGATGTCGCCGCTTTGCCGCCAAGGCTCCGGACGTCGCCGCCTCCGTGCCGTCTTCCGTTGTCACCGACTCCGGGGTCGCCGCCAACACACCGTCGCCGAGGGGGGGGGGCGCCGTCGCCGAGGGCCGCCGCCGCCAAGACTCGGGGGAACCCTAGTTCCCCCGCTCGATCTTTCTTGTGAGCAGGCCAGGCCAGGCTTTTAAGTTGGCCCAAACTCACGCACGTAAAAAAAAAAGAAAAAGAGAGAGAGAGAGAGAGAAAAAAAACGTCGTTCTAACCGTCGCGCCGTCCAGCGCCGCCTGTTAGACCTCGTTGTCTTGGTCGCCGCGCCGTCCAGCGCCGCCTACCAATGGGCACCGCTTCTCCTCGCCGCCGGTGATCTTCGATGGTGTTAATTACACCGACTTTGTGTCTCATGCGCATCCACATGCGTGGTCTTCGCCTCGACGCCCTTCGCGATGTCACCGCCCGCTTGCCCTATCCTTCGACGAGCCTACGCGCGTGGCATCGCTTCGACACCGACAAGGCCGCTGTTGAGACCGCCGCGGCGATGATGAGGTCGCCGCCTACCAGAGGCTCGACTTCTACAAGGATCGCCGACCACCTACACTCGGTGGTACGACGACGACGCCGGCGTCATTGCCTCGTCACCGTGATCCACCTCGGTTCTCTTCGAGGTTGTGGTACTCCCATCGCTGGGATGTGGACTCACCTTTGTCGCCGCTACGAGCCTTCGTGACGCTCTCTACCGTCCGTGGTTCGCCAGAACACTCTCTTCGCAGGTGATGCTATCGTTGAGGCCTTTACGCCGTAGCTCATTGTCGGCGCCGCTTGACTCTCTTCGCGACCGCCGGCCGCGCTCCCGTCCGTGTTGCTCGATCGACGCGCCGACCGAGTTTCGCCGGCTCACGAGTTCATTACTCGCCGCCCCGAAGTTCGAGCGTGGCGTGCTCGGCTCCTTGCACGCCACCTCGTGTTACTCTCCGAGGCTTTACCGAGATACGCGCGGAGGAGACTCGCCGAGTGGTGCCGGCTCGATACCACTCCTCCGTGCTCGCCGCCGCCACTTGCTACACCGACGCTCCACGCCAAAGACACCGCCTCCTCCATCGGCCGCCACAGTGGTGGTGGCCGCCTCCATCCGGCGGTGGTCGTCCTCACTGCTCCTACTGCAACAAGGTCGACCACATTGAGTCCCAGTGCTATAAGAAGCAGCGGCATCTTTCACGCCGTTCTTCTACTAGCACTGGCACTAGTGCTTCTACATCGACACCTGCATCGACTCCTTCAGCAGTTTCTCTCACTGAGCAGGAGATAGCCAGACTTCGACGCCTGCTTGCCGCTCGTGATTCTCCTCGGCAGTTCTCGCGGCTCGCATCGACTTTCGCACCGAGAAACCACCTCCTACACAGTCAGGTATCTCTCCGTGGATTCTTGATTCTGGAGCATCTTTTCACATGACTCCTAATTCTTCCACTCTGTCTTCCATTACACCTCTTGATTCTCCTATCAGTGTTCTCACTGCTGATGGTACATCTCTTTCTGTCTCTGGTCAAGGACCTCTTAGCAACTCGTCTTTTCATGTTCCTTCTGTTGCTTATGTTCCTCGTCTTACCATGCAGCTTCTTTCTCGCGGGCGACATCGACCTTGGTTGTCGGGTCATTCTTGACTCGACTCTTGTTGTGTTCGGGACCGCCGACGGAACTCGTTGGTTTTGGCCTCGGCGCCTTGACTCACACGGCGTCTCGGGAGCTTGATCGCTTCACCTTCCTTCCGCCGCCACCGCCGCTGCCGTCTTCTCCGCTTCGCCACTTCGCCTACCAGCTCTTTCCAGCAGTGGCATCACCGTCTTGGTCATCTCGTGGATCTCGCCTGCCGCCTTTAGTTCGTCGTGGACTTCGGGTCCGTCTCAGAGACGATCTTTAGATTGTCGTGGTTGTAAGTTAGGTAAACAGATTCGCCTTCCTTACCTCACGGTGAGTCGTTGTCTCGGCGTCCTTTGATCTTGTTCATTCGATGTTTGGGTCCCGCTCCTTCGCTTTGAAAGGGGTCATCGATATTATATCATATGTATAGATGATTTTCTCGCCACACTTGGATCTATTTCATGTCTTCTCGAGCGAGGTCTTGTCTATCTATAAACAATTTGCCACTATGGTCCACACACGCTTCTCCACCCCTATTCGTGTCTTTCGTGTCGACTCACTGGCGAGTACTCTCTCGTTACTGTGCGCTTTCTTGCCGAGCGGTACTCTCGCCGCCTCTCTTGTCCCGGTGCTCATGCTCGAATGGTGTCGCCGAGCGCAAGCATCGTCACCTCCTTGAGACGGCTCGTGCATCGATGATTGCCGCCTATTCCACCTCACTTTGGGCCGAGGTTGTTTCCATCGCCACCTATCTCGCCAACCTCCACCTCTCTCGCTCTTCAAGGTGCGATCCCGCCGAGCGCCTCGTGGTCTTCCTCCGACTACTCGACCTTCATCTGCTTGGTCGCGTTTGCTACGCTCTCTCTCGCCTCGAGAACGCACCAAATTGATCGCCACCGTTGAGTGT
The DNA here is from genome assembly GCA_036346255.1 of Ampelocalamus luodianensis. Lineage (NCBI taxonomy): Eukaryota > Viridiplantae > Streptophyta > Magnoliopsida > Poales > Poaceae > Ampelocalamus > Ampelocalamus luodianensis. The sequence goes on along the minus strand of CM070623.1, from coordinate 58,543,613 downwards.
GTCTTTCGGGATACTGATCTGAGCACAAGGGCTATCGGTCTTTGGGATCTCGTTGGTCGACGGACGCGGGTTTTCGGGATGTGACTTTCGACGAGTCACGCCCCTTCTACCCACGCCCCGTCTCTTCTTGACTTCCTCTCGTGGAGTCTCTCGTCCTTTTGACTTTTCCAAATACACCTATATCCTGCTTGCCTCGCCCACCCATTCCCCGAGGCACCCATTCCCGAAGTCTCCACATATTCCTCCCGTGGCCTCTCCGCCGTTCTTACCGCCTCCCGCGGCTCCTCGAGCTCCTCCCACTACGCCCCTCCTACCTCTCTTCTACACTCGCCGACCCGCATCGAGGATATTCCGATGAGCCATCTTCGGTGCTCCATCTTCTCCGTTGGGTCATCTTCTCCTCGCACGCCTCCGTGATCGCCACGATTCGCCCCCGCCTGCTTTGGTTTTGCTGATGCGGCTACTCGTGAGCCTGTCTCCACCGGATGTCGTTACTCATCCCGAGTGGCAGCATGCCATGGCCGAGAGATTGCGCCTCGAGCGCATCGGGTACTTGAGATCTTGTTCCTTTTCCTCTCACTCGCCCCATCACGTAAGTGGGTCTATAAGATTAAGACTCGCCGATGGCTCTCTTGAGCGTTATAAGGCGCGCCTTGTTGCTCGTGGCTTCCAGCGAGAGCATGGTCGTGACTACGACGAGACTTTTGCTCCTGTGGCCCACATGACCACTGTCCGCACTCTTCTTTCGGTGGTGTCTGTTCGCCATTGGTCTGTTTCTCAGCTTGATGTCAAGAATGTCTTTCTTAATGGCGAGTTGCATGAGGAGGTTTACATGCTTCCGCCACCTGGGTATTCTGTTCCTGAGGGCATGGTCCGCCGCCTTCGCCGCTCTCTATGGCCTTAAGCAAGCCCTCGTGCTCGGTTTGAGCGCTTCTCATCCGTGGTCACCGCTGCCGGCTTTTCACCTAGTGATCATGATCTCGCGCTTTGTCCACACTTCGCCTCGTGGTCGGATTCTTCTTTCGTATGTTGATGATATGATCATTACAGAGATGATTCGAGTACATTGCCTTTGTCAAGGCTCGCCTTAGTGAGCGATTCCTTATGTCGGATCTTGGTCCTCTTCGTTACTTCCTTGGGATTGAGGTTACCTCCACTCCGGATGGTTTCTTTATGTCCCAAGAGAAGTATATTCGGATCTTCTTGATCGCGCTCTCTCATCGATCAACAGATCGTTGAGACTCCTATGGAGCTCAACGCTCACCTCCGACCCTCGATGGCGAGCCTCTTTATGATCCGACTCGCTATCGCCATCTTGTTGGGAGCCTTGTCTACCTTGTCGTTACTCGTCCGGATATCACTTATCCATCCACATTCTAAGTCGATTCGTCGCTCCCACTCAGTCCACTACACCACCTTCTTCGAGTTCTCGCGATACCTTCGGGACTATCTCTCGCCGTCTCTTCTTTCCACGCCCACCTGCATGCCTTCAGCTTATTCGGATGCTACTTGGGCGGCGATCCTCCGATCGCGGTCTATCTCTCGCATCGTGTTTTTCTTGGTGGTTCTCTCATTGCACGGAAGACGAAGACACGCATCGCAGATCCCGTTCGAGTGCAGAGGCTGAGTTGCGCGCTATGGCTCTCTTGACAGCAGAGATTACGTGGCTACGGTGGTTACTTGAGGATTTTGGTGTTTCTGTCACTACACCGACTCCTCTCTTGTCAGACAGTACATGTGCTATCAGTATTGCTCGTGATCCTGTGAAGCATGAGCTCACCAAGCATATTGGTGTTGATGCTTCCTTCATGAGGTCTTGTGTGCATGATCAGGTGATTACTCTTCAGTATGTGCCTTCAGAGCTTCAGCTAGCGGATTTCTTTACGAAGGCCCAGACTCGTGCACAGCACGGCTTCTACCTCTCCAAACTCAGTGTTGTTGATCCACCATGAGTTTGAGGGGGGTGTTAGAAATATATGTCTATTGTATTATTCCCCATTGTTATGAGGGGTTATTTGCATATTCACCACTTGTATTCTGTGTATATATATTGGCCCATTGGCCTCCTGAGAATACAAGTTGCTATTCCTAACACTTGCAACCCATGCCTTTCCGACTTTTGAGCAAAACAATCAATCCTTTTGGAGTTGGAACTTCACATAAATTTTTACATTGGACCATCCTTTTCTTTTCTTCTATTTTGTTTTTTCAATAGTTATTCTCATCTGGAAGAATGGATTTCAACAAAACTTCTGAATATTTCAGTGGTTCTCAGTGAAGCGTCAACATGCATTGCTGATAATTGCGGACAATCTTTACTATACTAAGTTCAAGCTTTATTGTAAGGTAAGATGCCATCTTTTATACTATTTTCTTTATACAGTACAGGTGTCAAATATATCATTGCCCTGTTTTTGCATAAAGTCAGCCTATAAGATTTTATAGATACACTACATGCTAGCTCAAACTTAAGGATCATGTAGCAATATATCCACGTTCAGTCCTTGCTAGTTTGATGTTTTTTGTTTCATTGGATGATATATGTGTTATTGAACTATCCATTGCCATGAGGTTACACTTATATATTTGCTTTTATACCAAGGAAATGTTTGATCTAAAAAAACAGCTGTGACCTTGTGTAGGTCCTAATCCTATAGTTGTTTTACATTGTTTGTGTGCATGTGTTTTGGATGTTTATGAGCTAATTTACTATTTTAACATCAATGGATTTAGTGCACCTCCTTTCCTTACCACAATGGACCTAGTGACCCTGTATTGTCTGCTGTAATATGTATCTGTGTAACATAACTGACGGTGCTTTTTCTCTTTGCTCTTTTTTGCAGCCGGGGATGGAAGATGGCCGCAATTGCTACGCTGACGAGCATTATTCGCCAACATTATTCCATGTCAGTACACAATGACCTTTTATACGCTGAAATTTGTCATTACCAATCACTTTTGATGTTTTAAACTTGTATTTGTATCAACCAGATGATGGATCCAAATGGAATTGCTAATTGGTCTGTGACTCATGTCGACTGGTCTGAAGGAAAGTGGCATCCAAAAGCTTATCGGGCAAAGGATGTCACTTACGAGCTTCTGAAGAATATCACAGTATGTTTTTGTCTTATGTTTTTTTTTTTCTTCAGAAAGTTCATCTATAGCATGCTTCTAACTTTCAATACTTTGATCTTGCTGCAGTCAATTGACAAGAGCTACCATGTCACCAGTGATAGCAAGGTCTCTCTTTCTCATGAGTGCTGGCTTTGTTTTGCATCTTATGAGAATGATCCATTTTGCTAGTTAATTAACATGCATGCTCGTTGGTAACTTGGTACTTTGCTTATGAATTATGATCCACATTATATTAAGGGGGAAATGGATTTTTTCCACAGGAAAAGGATATCATTTCTAGATATGGCACACGAAACAGATTATGCAGCTACAAAACAAGGAACCCTGTTTATGTGTTTTAAGTAGTGTAATTACAGCACAAATTACATTCTCGAGGAAAGGATGTTATACCCCTTGTCCTACTTACACAGCAAATTATGCATACTTTACTCTTAAAGCCACCAAAAATGAAACAATTTTTGTTTTGTTTTGGATAATGTCAATCCACTGCCATAAAAAATGATGCAATGGTTAACATGCATATTTACGCGACATACCTAAGGTGATGGATAGAAAACACTAATACTCCAAATATTTTCCATGTTCTTGCAGAAAGTGGTCACGCAGAACCCTTGCTTATGGAATGGAGTGAGGAGACCATGCTACTTGTTTGCGAGGAAGTTCTACCCTGAATCCATAAACAATCTCATGAACTTATTGTCGAACTACACCCCTTTTTGAGTTTCGCGGAGTGCACGAGTATCCTACACTCAACATCCCCCATACTATAGGAATACATAGGAAATGTTTGTTATAGAAACTTTCGTAGTACATTGGAGAGAACAGCAGATTTATTGACAGTAAATGGGTATAGAAATAGGGGAGGAGAAGGCATTCGCTGCAGCAATAGAGTTGTTCAGATCTCCACAGGCCATTGTCACTCCTGAGCATGACTTCTTTAGGTTCACCTTGTTTTTCCTAGTTTCTTTCTCTTGATTTTTAGCTGCAGATTTTGCCATGTACATCAAGCTTATTGTAACACGGAAAAGCCAATTGGATGATATCCTGTTCTTGATTTGTCGACCTTACGCAGAGCTCTATTTTATATATTCAGTTGCTTCTGAGCTGGCATCTGAATGACTGTAAACTGACGGTAAAAATAAGCATATCTCAGAAGATTACTGAGCTGTTGGTACTTACAATATATGGTAAACAGTGAGGATTTATTGCAAGTTTTGTTTTTTTTAATTAAAAGAGTGCTTATCTCTCCTGATTTCAATTAATAAAATCAGCAAATAGACAGTCCGTACACTTGAGCGCGGGTGGGCTGGGTGGCACGTCACTCCCACGCCAACTGAGCTAGCCTCCGTCCCTGGATTTATTGCAAGTAGCTTTGTACAGTGTTAGGTTAGGGTTCATACCAAGTTCTGAAATCACAAATATCTTGTTGCAAAATCGAAATAAATATACGACATTACCTGCAGTCGTTCTGGTCTCCAGTCGGAAAAAAATGAGAGCAGCGTCTCGAATAGTTTAAAAAACAACACACAGGAAAATTGTTTTTAAAAAATAGAAACAGGAGAGACGGGATTCAGTTCAGCCATCACCACACAAAAACGCAGAAGAAAATGTCTTCTTCTGCTGCTGCTGCGCCCTCTTGCATCCGCTTCTCCGCCGCACCTCCACTGACCACTCTCCGCCGGCCGCGCCGCCGGTGCATCCCGTCCGTCCGATGCTCCCTCGACGCTGCGCCCCGTCTCCGGGTGCCAACGGAGCTCGTCGATTCCATCCTCTCCAAGGTGATACCGACATCAACTTATTCCTTTGCTTCTTGGTCCACTCCCAACTTCCTAGTTGCTGTTCTGTTTATGCAATCCTGCTTAGCATTTCAACACATACACTCACACAGGCCAAGAAACTATCAAGTTCTGGTGTTTAACACTAAATTTTTTCCCAATTAGTTTGCTTCTTACAAGAAGGTTCGATTTCTAGGGGGCAATCCCGGACACTGTTCTTTACTACTAATTTCCAACAACTTGAGCTTTTCCCCTTCTGTTCCTTTTTTTGTTGTCTCAAACTCATGCAATTACACTCTACTAGCATCTTAGTGTGATGTCTTAGCATGTAAGCATGATACTAACAGGTGAAGGGAACTGACCGGGGAGTGTTGCTGCCTAAAGATGGTCATCAGGAAGTTGCCGATGTCGCGCTGCAGCTGGGGAAGTACTGCATAGACGAGCCCGTTAAGTCCCCACTTATATTTGGAGGTGATTACCTACTTGGTTCACCAAATCCTAGTTTCATATCGTTTTGTGTCAGTCACTAACACACTGTAGAAATCAAATCTTTGCAACCATCCATATGTGAAACTTGCAGCAATGGAAGAGAAATACGTACGTTGTATTGCGCATTCGAGGATGTAGTGTTTTATATCTCGTTCATGCTTCATGTATCCTGATTAAGTTGCTTGTGTAATGCACCTGACCAGAGTGGGAGGTTGTGTATTGCTCGGTGCCGACATCCCCAGGAGGACTTTACCGGACTCCTCTCGGCCGCCTGATATTTAAAACTGACGAAATGATTCAGGTGGTGGAAGCCCCTGACATCGTCAGGAACAAAGTGTCCTTCTCCGTCTTTGGTCTCGATGGCGCAGTATCTTTGAAAGGTAAACAAACACTTGTTGTCATTCCATGCATATTGCATAATGTTGGTAATCAAAGTTCATGCTGGCTTTAAGCCCGCCTGTAGTTCCATAAGAAAAGAAGAAGAAGAAGATTGCTTAAATGTGCCAGCAATCTTGTAATTTGATTTCATGAAGTTCTTTGTGTTGGTCATGCAGGTAAGCTGAATGTATTGGACAGTAAGTGGATTCAGGTCATATTTGAATCCCCAGAGCTAAAGGTAGGCTCCTTGGGGTTTCAATATGGTGGTGAGAGCGAAGTTAAGCTGGAAATCACTTATGTCGACGAGAAGATCAGGCTAGGAAAAGGATCCAGAGGTTCGCTCTTCATCTTCCTGAGGCGAGGATCGTAGAAGGGCAGGCATGTTTGTACCATAGCATGCGCTCAAGACCACAAGGGATAGCACTGATATGGTCGTCTGTACAATAGTTTATTTTCTTTCATATGTAAAATTCAGAGGTCAACTTGTGTATCACTGTTCTTCAGAATTCAGATTAGAGAATTGCCTTGTCATTGTGAACGAAAATGCTTGTACTAGTATTCATGACTTCATGTACTATCATTAGTTTGAGACTGGGTTTTATCGTTGAACATTGTTGGTTGAAATGTTCCCCTGATGATTGATTGGGATGAGCGTGTGCTCGTTTTAAGCCGGGACACGCCAATCTGATTAAAGAAACTTGGTCCATATGATGAACTGACGCACCTCACAGGTTGAATCTTTACTCCTACTGGCGCGGAAGTGAAGATTTGAAGTTTGGCCAGAACGGAAATCTAGAGGATCTCCTGTAGACATTGCAAAAGGTTGGGTTACACTTGCAGCTACAATAATACGCCCCCGACCTGCAGTAACGTACTCTGTAGGGTCCAGAATCCAGACTGACTCTACAGTCTACACATGAGAAAGGCGCCTCTCAATGCAGAAACACGTCTTTTTAAACAGGTTCTTCTTCTTGTCCTCAGCCGAACGGTGGGTGCGCCTCCCCGACCTCGCAAGCCTCTCACTCCTCTCCTCTCTCTCTCTCTCCCTCTCTCGCTTCCTCGATGGGGGTCTTGCCATGGAGCTGCCGCTGTGGGCACAGCCGTTCCCTCAGCAAGAACAGAGGTGCACCGGCGCCTTCTCCTCCTCCTGGTACAAGCTCTGTCTCGGCGCCTCTCTCCATTTTCTTTTTCCGTTTTGCCGCTTCTCGAGTCCAACTGTCCTACCTAGAGTCTAGAACTCTTGTTTCTTTTTCCTCTCTAAATTTATTCGACCCTGGCTATTCTGAGCGCTTGATAATTCTTCCAACTGTCCCAGGATTCTGACATACAATTGCTACCTTTTCCTTTGGCTATGCAGGCAGGAGATCCAAATACACAGGACAATCTGTGGTATGGAGTCCAAACATTGATCTCTTCTTGATGTTACTGGTTCATTTAATTCGTTTCTCTTCAAGGATAAGTATTCATTTTTTGCATTTCTTGGCTGGTTCCTGGTGGCCATGCTGCATGTTGTCAGTGGACATACCTTCATAGGATTTTAGTATTTTATTGAGCAAAGCAAGAACAATAGCAAAATGCTTTCTGAAAGATGTATTCTGCAGTATTTTAGTGTATTACAGTACATGCGAAGAGTTTGAAGTTTGAGTCCATGCATAGTTGTCATAGTGTTCAGATCGTATAGCCAAAGTAGTAGCCAAATGCGTTTGATCAGGTTTGTGATTTTGATGTCTGTCTGTCCATGTTTGTAGAGAGCAATGCCTATGCGTGTGTTAACAGTTGGAAAGAAGAGGTCTCGAGGGACGCAGCTTCTTGTTGAAGAATACAAGGAGAAGCTCGGTTACTACTGTGATATTGAGGACACCCTCATCAGATCCAACCCAAAAGTTACAAGGTAGGACAATCGTTATGTGATGCTATGAACACAATGGTCGATACATCCCCAGAGGCTATCTTGCACTGTTGTATGGATACCTATCTGCATGCTATCACTATATTGTATTCTTGCACTGCGAGATTGTTCCTGATATTGGTAGTCTGGTTTTCTACAGGTAATTTTACACCTCATTAAAAAATGGAAATTTGTAATTTTTCTTTCATGACATGTATAATTAAATACAATTTGTGCCTCCTCATGAAGTTGATTACTAACCTATGATGCTTTCTTCAGTGATGTTAAGGTGCAAGTTGAGGCAGAAGACACGGCTATGATGCAGCAACTCAAGCCTGAAGATTTTGTATGTTTCAGTGGCTTGTCTTTAGCTCATATCTAGATCATATGTGCACTGTTGTAAATTGTGCGTTTCCCCTAGCTTTATCTCTCTATATGATGTTTGTGTGCATGGTTAGGTTGTTGTGTTGGATGAAAACGGGAAGGATGCCATATCTGAGCACATAGCTGATCTGATTGGGGATGCTGGCAACACTGTATGCTCTGCACCTTGGTTCATCAATTGCTGATTTATCCTTTGATCATCAACCATTTATTTAAAGTTCAAACTGCTGGAAATTTCTAGATTGAACATATATGTCAAAATGTGTTTTTCAAATGTGTTAGGGATCGTCAAGGCTCACATTTTGTATTGGTGGGCCATATGGTCTTGGAGTACAAGTGCGAGAGCGTGCAGATGCGACACTTAGGCTATCCTCACTGGTTTTGAATCACCAAGTTGCTTTAATAGTTCTAATGGAGCAGCTCTATAGGTGAGCAATGAGCCTCTCTGTTGCCATTTCTGCATTTGAACCTGCTTTGATAATTCCAATGGACCAACTCTATAGTGTTGTAACATGTATAATCTATGCACCAATGGTGCAAGACAGGTACAGTAATGTAACACTCCCATTTAAAACAATCATGAACACAGGATTTCTTTGTAAATAGTCATGCTCATGCATATCTACCAGTAAATGCTTGCATGGTAATTGTGATACCAATCATTCATTAGGCGTTGCATTAATTTTCAGGGCATGGACTATAATCAAAGGACAGAAGTATCACCACTAAAGTTTCATCAGCATCATCTGGTGCTCTTTGAACAGATTTCAGAAAATGAAGATCATAAAGTCAAAAAATTGCTGGTATAGTGCTCGGGAACTCGTATTTGTATTTTCATTCACCATAAAACTACCACATTGCCTAAAATGAATTACTAACATGTTGTGTGCCTGATGATCATCAGTTTTGCAGTGAACAATGGTCACTTTGCGTACACGATGCATTTTTTGTCAATGATTCACCAATTGCTACTTGCTTCTCAGAGTTGTCACGAACAAGAAAGACCTTATGCAGGCTCCCCGAGGAGTATTTCTGCTATCTGCATATTTTTGAAAGACGTCTTCTATCTGCATATGAACTGCCTTTTCACCTCGTTCTGCATAGAGTGACACACCAGCGTCCAACATTCAAATCAAACATTTTATGACTTATGTTCCTCCTTTTCTTCTCTTTTGTTGATATTCTAGTAACTGACCAACCGAGGAAGGAAAAGGAAATGGATGGTATAGAGAATAGAGATCTTTTATCGATTTATCTTTCAGTTGCTCGCTGTGTTACTCTGATCTTTCTTCTGTGTTCTGTAATACTAACAGAAGAGCCTTTCTTGGTTTGCTATAATTTTGTTTGCACTCTTAAACCAAGAACAAAGCAAAGGAAAGTATATTTATAGAGGAACGCTTTATAAAAAGATCTATGGAGGAACAATTTCAGCATTTCCTCCTGACACACAAGTGGCTTTGTTGTTTGTACCGGTCATGGATGCAAAGTAAATGTTATAAACCAAGGTTTCAGACGTGAAGAATCCCCTGCATTCTTCAGGTTACAGACAATTTACGACAGTACAACAGAATCCCTTCGCTGGGTAGCAAAGCAACCCCCATAATGATCGGCTCATAAACAATTCATTTCTTCTGTGGGGCGTTTGGCTAGTTTTTACATATGAACTGTCAGTATTGCAGAAATAGCTAGTCATTTGCCCACTCAAACAACTTCAGAAGTTCATATATCGTGTGAAAAACCACTCAAAGAGAACAAAAAAGCACTTGAAAGAAAACAATATTAGCAATAACAATGCATTCGATTCTATCAACAAACAAAAGTCTTCCTTGCCCCCACTATATCATTTCCTTGTTTCTCCCTATGTCACAATAAATAGTTACATTGCCGATTCCCCAGCAACAACATGTGCCCTAATCATTGTGCTGAAAACCTGGAAGAAGTGATGCAACAAATCCTACAACCACCAGCTGGATCTCTTTCAAGATGCCGCCAAGCCAATTGCGCCTGTTTCCTTCTCCATCTGCCTCTTGCTGATTCTCATTGCCAGCTGCGGCTCCAGGCTCCTGGTTCTCTGCAGCTTGGTCAAGGTTTGCAGGGTCTGCAAGATTTCCCCCTGAGAAGCAGAAAGCAATTTAATGTAAAAATAATTATACAATGATACTACCTACTAAATAAAAATTATTAATTATCGATACTGCCTGCCAAATGAGAAATATTAATTATTTATACTGCCCGACAAGCAGAAAACAATCTAAACGACTAGCAGGAAACACTATTTCATGAACCAAGGGATCAACATGATAAGACAGCTTCAACATCCGTCCTATTTATTGGTGCTACTAACAAACATCTGCAATTTTTATATATTTTTAGAAAATGCAAGTGTTGGGAAATGTTTTTGCCTGGTGCCCTGGTAAACCGTAAACTAACAGTACGAACCTTCGCTAAGGAACTGATAGTAGTGAAAAGGAAAATTAGAATGTTACGATGGTGTTTGCAATACAATGGACAAAATGCACAGTGACAAATATAATAATGAGCGTCGTAATAGACAACTACCAGGTGGTTGATCATTGCCATCATTCTGGGCAGCCAGAGGAGCATGATTCTCCGCAGGAGCAGGAGCCTGTGGTGGACGAGCAGCTGCGCCTCCCGCTCGCTGGAGCCATCTTAGTAAAGGTGTAATTGCTCCAGTTTGATATCTGCAAGAGATGGAACCACAAGGTGATCTAACAACATAAAAGAGGCTATACAAGAAATGAAGAGAAAACTGTGGAAAAATAACAAGCACAACGAAGCAGAAGTAAACAAAAAACTCACAAGTAAATCATTGAGGCAAAAAATATAAGAAGGAACAGTCTTTGTTTTGATCCTTCCTGGCTAAACAGAAAGACCACTGCGGCTAACTTGATGATTAGGGTCAGGTCAAGCTGAAAAGCGAAGTGAAACCTCCTCACAACAACTTGTCTTTGAGGACCGTGTTGCTGCCTAGCATCCTGTCCTTGCTCTTCACCAGCCAATGCACCGACGCTTTCCCTTCACAAAAGGATGTGACAAACAAGTAAGGAGAGTACAAAGTTATTTTATGGAACATGCCATAATGTTTTTTAAGGAACATGTCATAATGCTTTGCACTGGTCCCAGATATTCCCAAATCAGCATGAGAAGGCAATGTAACATAGTAACAAACTGCATAGGCTTTGTCATTCTCTCAACAAAAAAGTTTTTTTTTCAAGAACTTCTCACATGTATCTTGAGTGAATGTTCTATGCAGATTCAATTGAACTTTCAGCATCAAAAGTGGCACTTAAGCAAAGGTTCAAGTAAATTTACTGGAGCAAATAATATGTTGCAGTGTTGCCTTGAATTCTAGACCAGATTAGTCAATTTTGGCAAGTGTCATTGTAATGAAGGCAAAATATGCCATTATTTAAGGATTAAGTTAGCAACAAGATATAATATGGCTTATACCTATTCTACAGTAAAGTCACTCTTTGTGCTATGACAGACTACATTCTTGTCTTAATGTCTCTAGATAACATAAGAAAGACAACTTAGGTTCTTCATCCTGCCCCTGATTCCTTATGAGTTACAATTGGAAGAGATTTTGTACATGCCAAGTTGCTGAGTTATGCACTAACCAAAGTTTATCCGTGAATAAAACAGCAGAATGCGTAAGGAATTCATGAATAAAGCATCACAAAAAAGTTGATTAACTACTCCATGAATTTCTGGGCTTGCCACTAGCTAAATAACAGATCCTAAAATGTAGTATAATCCACTGAAGATCTAAATATACTGTCATCTTTAAATATAATATTGTAGTGTGCACGGTGTACTGTTGTCAAAGATCATGCTTTTGTTCTGAAAACGGCTACCCAAGACAACAGATTAAGCATCTGGATCTCAAGATAGATCTTGAAAACCCTTTATCAGTTTATCACACTAATTCCATATTTCCACCCTAAATCGTTCAAAGATTTCAACAGCATAACATTAATGATCAAATAGGACTTGAATTGGATAATTACGCCGGTTACTATGATGGCATGTGAAGCAATTTCACCAAAACAATGCTGGGGATATGAAATTATTATGCATAACAGATTGTTCAGTATAAGAAGCAAACAACTTACGTTGGGATCTTGTAAGTGAGTGGTATGAGTGTATTTGGAGCATAGCCTCCCATCGTCCCCATGAATGGATTCTGCTGTATGGCATATATCCCTGGACCCTGAGCCTGATCATCCACACTCTGCTGGGAGTACATTCCAGTCACCAAAACGGGGTGCATGAACATCGGAGAAGCAGCATTTGGAGCACCCACCTGCATTATCATCAGTAGACATAATAGCAATATCATCATAAGGCAGTACAGAGCACAAAATATTTCCAAGAAAAGAAGAAAATACAGTGTAAAAATATCTTCTAAATTTACCTCCTTAACCGAAAAAAATCTTCTAAAACATTCACTAAAACTAATTCAACCGTTCACTGAAACTAAAAGTGTTTCCCTGGAATCTATCTTAAAATTTCAATAGTCTTACCACCCGCTGAAACTATCTGATGCGGGTTAAATCGTACGCAAGAGACTAAAAGGGGACTAACTCATGCACCAACCGCATCAAAGCCCCGATCAAATCGCCACTGGAAATTCCCCAAAGGCGCCGCCTTTTCCACAAAACCCGTCAAATTTACACCTCAAAACTCCCTAATCCGCCTCCAGAACACGAACATATCCTGAATTTAAGCGCCATGGAGCAAGAACCGGCCTTCGCTACAGTTCCACACGGTAACATCGGACAAAAATTAACGGTCCTAGGGAGAAGGTTACTAACCTGGGGAGACCGGATCGGTTCACCGGCTGCATCCGTCGGAGGCGGCGCCGCCGGCGAGTGGGCGTGGGTGCGGCTCTGGCTTTGGGCGTCGGTTTCCGCCATGGGAGACGAGGGGGAGAGGTCTGTGCCTGCAGGTACGATCTGGGCGACTCGAGCGTCCTCCTCTTCTTGGGTGGACGGACGGTCCAGATTCAGGAATGCACGTCATAGGAGAGGTGGAGACCGTTCGATCGGGGGAGCGAGGTAGAATTTTGCGCAACTGCCTTCGCCTCATTCGAGAACAAACCACGCGGGCCACGCTCCTCTGACAATTGGTCCCACAATGGAAAAAAACCCACTGACATGTAAGCCGCGATAACGCGTCGCACACCGAACTTCCCCCAACAGACACGGGGTCCATGCGTCAGACACCGATTCCCTCGCTCCACGCAACCCTATACCCACGGGAAAAAATCGCATGACTAGTTGACTACATAGCACTAGCACAAATATTTACGCATAAAGGGAAGAGTTGGGGTTAGAGGTTAACATGTATAAAGATTTATTTTTGTTATGTGTTTGTATTCCTGGTGTGGTATTATATAGTTATGCATAACACCGTTGCCGAAGAATTATTTCTTATACCCACTGACACGTGGGTCCAACACCCATCCTTGTGTAGTTACGTTCCTAATTGAAACGATTTAACATTGTATAGAGTGACACTCGAGGATTTGTCCCCCATCTGCTTCTTTCTCCCCCTACTTTCTTCTCATGTTCAGTCATGGCACATGCCTTATCTTGGAGACCGTTTATGTCGATCGCTCCACATGTAACTCTCTTTGCTGGTTGTCCACCTCCTCACCGCTCTTTGTCGCAACAGCACCTTGTTGGTCGTCGTACTCTGCCTCTTCCTCCACCGTCTCTGGCCCTCCTGCGTTGACGAGAGCTCGAGGGGCTCGCCGGAGGAGGAGGCCTTGAAGCGGCGAGTGGAGGAGGCGGGGGTCGAGGATGATGGCGGCGTAAAGGCGGAAGATGCGGCCTCCGGCAACGACAACAATGTCTTCATGAGGGAGGTGTTGAGGGCCTCGATGCGGACCTACAGAGTGGTGATGCGGCGGCAGAGTGGGCGAATGGCGTCGGTGTAGGCCCGAGGGCAGGAGTGAAGGCAGCGCGCGGCGAGAAGTGGGGCTTCACTCCGACGGCGACCATTTGGTCGGCGCGCGGCGTAGCGGGTAACTCCACGGTGGAGGCGATGGGGATGCGGCGTCTGGAGGACGCCATCCACGGGGTGTTTGTTGGAATTAATATGGGTTAAGCCTAATTTTAATTCTAATTAATTTCTGAAAAATCTCAAAGGCTTTTTGTGCACGTGTTAAAACTGTTTAGTCCCACATGGAGAGTTAAAGGGGGTTACATCACTTTAAAAGGTGGAACGTGGTAGCCCCCTTGTGGAATTAAAGAGAGCTAATACACGCGTGTGCTCGCTCGCCTCGTCACGCCTCGCCTCGTCGAGTCATGCAGTGCGGTGCATGCGAGTGCGCGTATGCGCAGGCGTGTCGAGTGCGGGCCCGTTTTTCTTTATCTATTCGAAAATCGAAACGCATCGGCTCGCAGTAAATGTTATTAACGAACGACTGACAGTAATGGCTGCGATTACTATTGAGTAATGGCTGCAGTTAACACTGGTTGATGGCGACCACTTCTGGTCTCTTCGTTTTTGCTATTAAGAAGAACAGTGCACTGGTTCTACTCCTGATCTCTATATGAAAGACTTAAATAGTACTCTACGGTTTTGTGGCTGTCTCCGGCGATCTCTATTCCGACGAGGCACGTGTACGGCCGAACCGGGAGAGCAGGCCTCCGGAACCCTCGTCCTTGAAGGCTTGCACGAGTGAGGACGAATAAGATTTTTGGAGAGCGTTCGCGCGACTGCTCGCTGCTTTTTCTTCATCCAATTATCTGCTATGTCTACATCAACTGCACGACTACTACCACGACATCCACTACGCCATGACGAACGATGATGCTACTGGATCTGGAGCTCTTGCTGCTACTGCTTCTTCCACTGAATCTGGGTATGACTATTTCGTACTTATTTGTGTGGTTAGCTTTATTATCTGTTGTTACCATGAACACTGAGATAGGTATACTAGTTTTTGCCATTCTGAATCTTAATATGGTTATAATGTTCTTATTTACTTGCTTTTTGAAATTAACTAAAGTAATTTACATGATTTATCTATCGTATTTCTGGATTAAAGTAATTAAAAAAAATACTTATATATTCATCGGTGCTCGTGCAGCGGGCCGCGCCGGAGTGGCTCCCCTTACCACCGATGCAGCCGCCGCTCCTGTGTCCGACCTTGTCGGTACGGTCGTCTACACCGCGAAGGGCGCCGCGGGGGCGGCGGTGATGACGGGGGAGGAGGCTACGTGCTTCACCACCGTGCGAGGGTGGCCGTCGGCGGCGTACTTCGTCGAAGGTGAGATGGATAAGACTTGTGTCGTGCTTCGAAGTTTGGTTGCTAGATTAAGGTTGGCATTTTTTTGGGGGGGATTGAGAAATGATGCTGTGTTATGGATGCGTAGTTTTGGTTATGGCCTTATGGGCGAGCTACCACGTTTACTTTCTAGGTGAAGCATTGTAAATTCACCTGAGGTTATGGCGCCTCTACCTCTAGTATGCAAAATAAGTTTTAGAAATAGGCTAAGCCGCCTAGCCCAAAAGTTGAAGCACGTCGAAAGTTATGTTTGTCAATGTCTTAACACAAGCTGAAACCGCATATGTATTGGAGAGCTCTATCCTCTAGCGGGAAACTTGAGCTCTTGCAATTATGGAGGATCCTGAACTTCGTAACATGCTCTTAGAATTCTAGTGGTTTCTTTCACAAGTGAAATCCCAACGTACAATGGGTGACAATACATATTGTTAGCCTTGGTATGTATGATGCGAATCCTGGTGAACTGTTCGCAGGGAACATTTGTTTGTATTGAATATTTTAGTTCAGGCTAAACAATTTTTTCTACTGTATTGCTTCTTCCATCATGTGAAAGTTAGTATGAAAGTGAAAGATATGCTACCTGATTCCACTTGTAACGATAATCTGTTTTGATAGGTGTATAAAATTATTAGGTTCATTCCATAGTGGATGGCATAGTTTCTGGGATATAGACAACAACGGACATATCATTTGTGATTTGTCCTGTCCTATTTTCATGTTGTTTCCTTGCCTGTATTGTTCTCTTGTTCTGTTTTGTTGTCCAACATTTTCAGTTGCATAGTGGCAACGACTGTTTTCCTTAATATCTTTTTTTTTTTGTTAAGATCGATACTTCGTCTGCTATGTCTATGCATGACATGATGATTCTTCTAGCTGATTGTACTTTTTATGCAGTTTTAGATTAACTAGCATGTGCCTTTGCAAGTTTTTGTCAACCAGAATTCTGCACATAATTTTGGGTTAGGAGATTCCTTTATCCACACGGCATCTTATTTATGCTTGAAGCAAATTAGTTCAGTCAAACTCAAAGCAGTGTAGAAAGGTCAGTTCTACCATGACTGTAACTCATGCAGGTGTTAGTTCTGGATTTCTCCACATAAATATTTGAAAATAAAACTGTCAATTAATTTGTTTGTGGAGCGTTCGTCTTAACAAAGAGTAATTTTGACCTAATGTCTGCATAAAATGTATATTCTATGACCTCTCTGCATTAGCACATGAACAGTTGTCTTCCTAGTCTGCCTTGCAAATTACTAGTAGAACTAGGCCCAGGAGTGGTGCCTTAATCAATAGTTCTTGGTTAAGTTAAGAGGATTTTCTAAGGTTTAAAGAAAAATGGGTTGGGTTAGTTCATATGTTCGATAACTTAAGGATATGTTGTAACTTAAGGATATGTTGTTTGATATATATGGCTGGGTGGGATTGTTTGATGCTGGGTTCCATTATGACAAAATATTGTTTTGTAGGATATAAAATGGGTCTGTACTGAGCTATTGCCCCCCTTAGGCCCAAAATGGTTGCAATTGTTTTGTACCAGAAATGTTTGTCAGCAGTTCAGTATTGTTTGGCTGTATTTAACCAGTATCAACGAGTCTTGTATTTTTCATTCATATGTAGTTTTACTAGATGTACTTTATTTTGATTTGGGAAGATCATATTCTTATGGTGTTAAAGACTTGTAAGCTCATCCTGATTGGTTTATTCTATTCAAACAAAACCTTTCTGTTTCTTTAGACCATTAAGATATTCGTTATGCACTTGAGATCACCTTGAGGGTTGTAAGCGTGTGCTAGGGGCACACTCGCGTGTGCGTGGTGGTGTGTGTGCATGTGCATCTACCTTATAATGTAAAAAAGAAGAAGATCATCTCGACTTCTCGAGGGATTAACCAATAAGCATATGTTTCTGTTTTCCCCAATACGCGTGCATCCCAGACCTTGATTGTTAGATTGGGACTTCCCCGTTTTTACTCTCCTGTCAGCATTATTTGGTAGTCTAATAATTAATTCTGTTAAAGGGAAAATTTCTACATCCAGTGAAGAGGTCAAGGAATGATGCTACTCAGACTGATGATGAGGAAAGCTAATTTGTCCGTGACTCCGTGCTAGTTTACCTGGGGTAAGTTGATTCACATTCCTCAAGAAAATGCTAATAATCATTATATTGTTCTAACTGTGACTGCTTTTTATGCCACCATTTGAACTTTAGGTAGCTCTTGTCTAATTGTTGTAAATTTCTGTTGCTATCTGCACCCAATATTATCCTATTCATGCATGTTGCTAATGGTGTTGACATTAATAACTTTTTTGCTGGGAAAATAAAATAGTACATTAGTTTAATGAGAGTGCATTTGCAACGGAAAAGTAGATAATTTGCTGGCTCCCATTTATGACACGGAGTGTGACTATTGCCATTCTTGGGCAAGCGTTGTTACCCATAACGTGGCTAGGGGCCCTTGCTGGTTGACAACAGATACATGTTTACATCAGTCTGTCAGAAAGCACTTGTCCCAGAATCCAGTATAAACCTTTAGTAGTAAGAGAACATCACTTGTGAGCTAACATTCTGAACTAGTAGTTGAAAATTGTACCTACAAGTAGTTTGATAAGGAATTTTCTGGATAACTGGAATGAGCTTTGTCTGCTTTCAAATTCATTCAGAACCAAATCTGAAGCCTAAAATGTTTTGTTGTGCAGGTCCATACAGGAAGAGTCAGCTCGGAGCTGTAAAACTAAAACTCCACCGATGGTTATACACAGAGACGGCTAGGGATGCGAGCAATAATGAGTTGCCCCACCCGTCTCTTCGCCGGACGATCATTCATGCTTACTGTGCATGGAATATGATTCTGTTTGTTTCGTGCAACCTAGTGCCCTGCGCCCTGCGCTCCTCTCTCAGAAGCTGTAGCGTATAATGTAGTAATGCACCAAGTACCAACCAAGTCTTTGTACAAAGCTTTCACTTTTGAATAAAAACATGGGGGTGAACTGAATGCTTGTGGCACAGGACAGGCTGAATGCTCTCAGCTCGTTGGATTCTCGCGATCAACGGGTAATACCACTATGGATTTCTTACTGTGCATCAGTTTACTGCTTGTCCTGCGTATAGTACGTCTAACTGCAGAAATCAACAATTTTAATGGTTGATGACGACCTCGAGTTTGCGTATTTTCTATTAGGATTTCTGGAATTTGCACATTTGCCTACCAACATTGTAAGTTCAGATGAGATCTGCTGCCGGTATGGCAAAACCATCTTCAAAACTACTGTGGAGGTGTTATTTGCACTGATTTTAATAGTCGAGGGATGAAAGATTGTCAATTTGTTAGTTCTAGGTTGAAACTAAACGTGATACTTTGGGAGAATGATACGCACTTTTCTACTTTATTTTATAGGGAATTTTTTAATATATACCACTGCAAATGTTCTACATGCCACATTTGCTATGCTATTGTAACGTGATATCTCTTATATGTTATTGCAAAGTCAAACATAATCTTTTATACTACTACTATCAACTCTGTTAGATTTTTTTCATTAACTTTTTCCAAAATATCCATATTACCATCTCTTTTTTTTCCCTCTTCCTTATTTTTTTTCTTCTTTTCTTTTTCTTTCCTTCCCCTCCGTCGCCGCGTGCGCACGGAAGTTGCGAGCACGGAAGTTGTGCTCATACTTGCTTTACGCAAACAAAATTTCAGAGGAGAAGGACTTCACTACAAGTTTGGATCGTGACGACTAGGTCGCTACCCCAGTCGATTGCCTGTGGCAGATTGCTGGACTCTACTACGTCTTCGTCTTCCGCTGTGTTCTTTAATGCTGGCTTGTAAGCCTCCTTTGTAATAAACTCTGTTGGTATTTATTAATAAAGTCGTGATATGAATTTGTTACCATAATTGTTTACTGTGTGAACTAGCTACTGATCATGGGACTAGTTCAGAAATGCACAGAGTATCTGGGATGTTAATCCCGGGTTCTGACAATGGCCTTGGTGAGTTTTGAAAGCCGTCTTCTCCTCATCCGCTTCCCTTATTCGTATTTGATGGTAACCTGCACGGAGGTCAAGTTTAGAAAAGAATTGAGTACCGGCTAGCTCATCGAGGAGTTCATCCACAATTGGTAGTGGGAATTTGTTTTTGATAGTATATTTGTTTAGTCGACGATAATCGACGCAAAATCGCCAACTTGCATCCTTCTTCTGCACTAGCAAGACTGGAGACGCATAGGGACTCATACTCGGGGTAATCACTCCTGTCTGCAGCATTGCTGTCACTTGTTTTTCGATTTCGTCTTTTTGGAGAGGTGAGTACCGATAGGGCCGGGAATTCACTGGTGGAGCGCCCTGTTCTAAGGAAATAGCATGGTCATACTGTCTGTGGGGAGGCAGTTTCTGTGGTTCCATAAAAATATCATTGTACTGGTGAAGCAAGGACTGCACTGCACTAGGCAAAGCCGAAGGAAACTGCGGAGTTGTTGGTGTTGGCTGTTCTAGTACTGTGATTGACCATATTTCATTGCCCACATTCCACCTGTGTAACTGCTCAGGAGATACTTCTGTGATGGCTGTTTGTTTGCTGGTTTGAACCCCTTGCAGACAAATATGTTTTCCCTCATAGAGAAATGATAATGTCTTTTGCTCCGGTGACAACTCATTGGACTGAATGGTTCTAGCCAATCCATCCCCAATACGACATCATAAGCCCCCAATTCTAATACCCTCATGTCAGTGCGAAAAGTGGTTCCTTGAATCCACCAATTCAGAGATGGAACCATACTATCACACTGTAAGCTGTCCCCGTTCGCCACTTTAACTGCAACTTTTGGAATGTATTGTGTTTTGAGGTCTGTACGAGCAATAAACTGGCGATCGACGAAACTATGTGTGCTGCCGGAATCTACCAATACTAGCATGATCTGGTTGCCAACCAATGCTCACAGGCGAATTGTTTCGATAGCATCTGTTCCTGCCACTGCATGGACAGAGAGTTTGAAGCATTCGTCTGTCGGTTGTGATTCTGTCGGTTCAAGTGCCTTCAGAGCCTCATCTGGTAAGACTTCGCCGAAATCGCCAACCTCGATCGTTAGCAGTTGCAGTGGCTTCTTACAAACGTGTTCCCTAGTGTACTTGTCACCACATTTGAAGCATAATCCATTGGCTCTCCGGAAATCTCGCAATTGTCTTTCTCGCCAATATTCATCAGTCGGTTTTCTATTATCTGCTCGAGCAGTTGTTGGACCCGGTACTGTAGTCGGTAAAAGTGTTGTTGTTCTAGATGTCAATGCCGGTCGATGACGCGGGCGATTAATCTCCAACTCCTCCTCTTGAATTCTGGACAACACAGCTGCTCGGGTGACAGTCGCAGGAGCTTGCAAACGAACGGCGCCACGGATTTCATCCTTCAGACCAAGCATGAATTGGGTAACAAAAAATTTTGTGTTCAGAGTTGCATCAAAAGCTAACAAGTGATACATACTAGCTTCGAATGCTGTTCTATACTCGCTACTGTGCTTGTCTGTTTGAGTTGAAGTAACTTGCTCATTTGTGCATCATACTCATCCGCACCAAACTCTTGTTCCACAGCCTGAGAGAAAACATCCCAGCCCAATTCAGCATGGTGACGTTTGTAAGCCTGTAACCAAAGTGCTGCATGTCCCTCCATGTACATCGTCGCAGTTAACACCCATTGCGGCACTGGTACTCGGTACATTTCGAAATAGGTGTGACACCTATCCAACCAAAGCCGTGGATTGTCGCCAAAGAATTTCGGAAAGTCCAATTTTGGTGGTTTGGTGAATCCGCCTGGCTCGCAGGGGAGGTCAGAGTGGTTGGTATCAAGGGGGGTCCATGATTCATGAGTGCCCCTGAGTGTATCACCGTAGTCACCTGACCGGCCTCCGTGGGTAGTTTCAAGGACTGTGGGGGTGGTGGTCGCTGGGGTAGAGGTGGTGGCGTTGGAGACGATTGACGGCGCAAGAACTCCGCCTGTGATCGCTTTACCTCATCAAGACTGTCCTGTTGAATATTGACTTGCTGTCCGGGATTTTTCATTTCGGCCGCCAGACGATCTATTCTCTCGGCTTGGCCATCGAAGCGGGACAGAATCTCACTCAGAGTAGTATGAATCTGGCTTGTGTTCTCATCCATAGCTTCGATGACTTGACGAACTTGCAAGGATGGTTTTGGTGGTGCCGTGGCTACGATCCGTTGATCCAACCTGATGATGGAATTACGGAACCAGTGCGGTGCCCAACCTTCTCCAGGAATTTTACAGATCAAACCACCAAAATCCGAGCAGAATCGGTAGCTCTTGATACCATATTGTAACGACCCAATCACAGTTTGGAAGAGTCACCGAGGATCGGGAAGATTACACGGCAAATCAGCGGCAATAGACGATGAACAGAAGGGATGAGAAGAGAGCAGACATAAGGTGGGGAAAGTTCTGTTTCTTTTCTCTTTTCATAAACCGAAAGTGTTCTACTCAGTACCTACTTATACTTCATATATTACACAGACCGGTGGGTCCTTTAGAACCCACAACCGACTAACAAAACATCTACGCAATCCTTGTGGTCCCATTGTCATCACCTATCTTCCCAGACAGTGTCTTCAACTTCTTCTTCCTTTGATCAGCCTTGAAGCCTCTTGTGTCCAACACCATGGAGGAGGGGTTGTGACAGAATATAACTAGGAGTAAGGTGATGGATGTGTGACTGGTGAAGTGACATCCGGTGTGAACGCCGGTCAGCGTTGAAAGGTGACGGCCATGATCATCACGCGCTGCCCAGATGCCGACTTCACCTTAAAACACTTTCAGATCGATCGATGTAGCAGCAGCGAGTCGCTGTACATCCATAGGATTCGATTTTTTTAAAAAAATATTATTATTTTTAAAGATATTTACAAAAATAAATAGTCGATTAAAAAAATTACAAAAATGTATCTCTGTCGCCGCTCAATCGGCGGCGTAAATAATCGCGAGCTCAATCGCGGCAGGGTTCGCCCCGACTGCCGCCGATTGAGGTATTTATCGCCGCTGAATCGCGACAGAATGAATCGCCAGCTCAATCGGCGACAGAATGAATCGCCGATTGAATCGGCGACAGACCTATCGCCATTGAATCGCGATTCATTCCCAACCCTTATTTTCCCTATTTCACTTAGGCGGTTTGTGATTTTCATAAATTTTAAACGAGACGTAAATCATTAGACTCGTAATAACATTTTATCATCGTCGTATGTTGTTCTAGTACGGTTAATTTTGGAGAATTTAGTGAGGACGTTTGAGGTATGAACGATTCGTAAAAAGGAAGATAAGTGATATTGCCATTCCCAACCCTTATTTTCCTATTTCACTTAGGCGGTTTGTGATTTTCATAAATTTTGAACGAGACGTAAATCGTTAGACTTGTAATAACATTTTATCATCATCGTATGTTGTTGTACTACGCTTAATTTTCTGAGAATTTAGCGAGGACGTTTGAGGTATGAACGATTCGTAAAAGGAAGATAAGTGATATTGTCATTCGATCGGAATTCATACACTCGATATTACGTAACTTGCGTAAGAACGCCATAACACTTAACTAAAATGATAATTGACAACATTGATAATAATATTTTTGTCGTGGTCGCGACGCCAACGCCTCCCATGTGCATCGCCTCTAGTCGGGCACCGGATGAGGTCCCCGTGGTGACGCCCGAATGCCGATGTCTCCTTGGTCCTAAGCATTTCGCGTGGGGCATGTCTTGAAGGTGTGCCTGACTTCGCAAATGGAGCACTTCTTCGGCGACGCCCGCTTCGCCTCGCCCATATCGTTCTCGATGCGTCGCACTGCCGCCGCCAACCTTTCCTTGAGCCTACCAATGTCCGCGCCCGCATTAGTTGCTCCCAGGATGGATGGCCAGTGAAATGGCCAACAACGGCGTAACCATACATCTCTCCACTCCATGTTTGCATCACCGCCTCCTTGGTGAAATAGTGAGAGAGGTACTGACCGGGATGAGGCGCCACCGTCGAACAGGCGGCCATGACATGGGAGCAGAGCCTATGCAGAAGAAGGGGCTTGTTACAAGTGCATACGCAACTATCGCGGCGTAGCGTGCACTCATGGGTGATCCTCTCGCGGTTAGTCCCGCGGCGCCCTTTATCCCTGCACATTATCTCGAAGCGAAGCTCCCTCGTGCCCATCTTGAATGCCCGGTGCATCTCACCCTTCTTGCTCTTCTCCTCCATGTATGCGGTGATCATGGCAGAGTAGAGTACTCTGTCATTTGCCATGGTGAGCGACGCATTGCTGCATCTGTTAACAAAGTAGTTTGTGGTACCGCGGAGAATTGCCTCGACAATACCAACCAAAGGGAGGCACCTGGCGCGCGCGCATGACCCAGCTTATAGACCTCGGCTAGGTTGGTTGTCATGATACCATATCGAGCACCACCCCGTCATGCAAAGAAATGACCACTTCTCCTTAGGCTCGTGCTCAATCCACCGAGAAGCATTTGACTGTGCTCTGTCTTCCTCGTGACACTAGGAGCGCCTCAGGTAGCCGTGGCAATGCTTGGGGCTGGTCGGCGCTTGGGCGGTCCTAGTCGATGCCTCCTTCGCTGGTTTGGGTCCGGCCGCCCGTAATCTTCCAGTGTGTCGAACTTACGCACTGGATCTGGTTGCACAGCGCTGAACATGTTCATCAAGTCCTTGTTGCGAATCGCTTATAGAAGTTTGCACCCAAGTGCCTCATGCACCACCCGCTCAGATCCGCCATGGAAGTGGAACGTTCTCTCCTCGCCGTAGCCGTGTTATTGCACGCAGCAGCCCGCATGCCGGCCATGTATGAGGCATACGTTGGGACGGTCTGCACAATGTAAATCCTCACATTCTTCAGAACCACAGCCACTATTCGTGTTCTCGCCAACGAAAGCGAATGCCACGGAAGAACTTGATTGTTTCCGTCCGTTGCTATTGCGGCCGATGTCGCCCTTGTACCGCCGATCAGAATATGCCATCGATACACAAGATCGACGACAAAGGTTTAATGCATTGATGCATGGACCAAACGCGAAGAATGCTCATTGTAGTACCCTCTTATTAGGCCACCGGATGCGTGGCGCCTTGAATGTCGACATGAGTGCCGGATTCTGCCTTGTATGACTCGGAGTTGCCCGGGAGGTTGTGGTAGGAATCCTCGAACGCGCCGAACCTTGATTCCAATGCCTTCGCTTTGCCTCCAAGCCTTGGCATAGCCGATAATGCATCGAACCTTGCCTCAATGGCGAATGATGGATCGTGGCTCAAAATCTAGGTTATCCACGATCTCACCGCACATGAGATTGGCAATGAAGCCCGATGACGAGTTCCGTGGGATCTGCACGACTCGACGGCGCATGTGAGGGACCACTATGGAGCACTTCCGAGGTGTCCCACTTGGCTGAAATGCGTGCACGCGCCAAGGGCATCCTCTATGCCGCACTTCACGTCGTAGCATCTTGGGGTAGACTTGACGACGGTGAATGTGCGCCGAACCGACAATGCCCGTAATTTGACCGCATCTTGCACGACCTCCTTGTATTTGTACGTAGCTCCTAGTCTGACCTCGCTCTGGTCGTACTCCCATAGTACATGGGAGCCTTCGTTGACGACGAGGTTCTCGAATCGTATGTGTTCCACTCGGACGGAACCGCTCACGTCCGCATCATCGTCGTCATAAGAACCTTCATCTTCGGACAATGCCATGTAGTCTTGGTCTTCGAGCTCCATCATTTCCACTAGGTCTTCCAGCTCCTCCCCCTCGTCAGCAAGCCCACTAGCCTGTCTCACTGAATGAGGTAACTCGGCGTAGTCTTCATCGACGACATCAGCAACCTCTTGCTCTTCTGCCATTTGGTGCGCCCCGCTGGAGTTACCTAGTTCTTCCCCGGTGTCAGCAAGCCCTACTTGTTCTGACACGGATGCTAGAGTGGGTTTAGCATACGCCTGAACCAGAAGGACCAATTTCCATCCCCTCTCCCTCGCCATGCGTACATACGACCGCCATGAATTTGTTCCCTTTAGTTGCACTAACTCCCAATACGTGGGCTGTCCGCCCGGGCGAGGCACTCAATGTCGATCAGACATCACGGTCCACTTGGAACGTGTGGAACAACCACCGCATCACGCGCCTATTGTACGCTGCTCGTGTCTTGGTAGGGGCATGTCCGCGACCGAAATAACTCAAATCAATTCCTCGGACCCTCCATAATAGTCCCTACCGAGGAAATTTTGAAATTGACGACGTCGGACATATTTGACGCATCGCAGTGTGAAGAACATTTACACGATGAACTACATATGTGCAACTAAATATCCCACCAAAAAGTATGTAAACGGACTTAACTACGTAATAAAGACATCAAGAATCATGTAATCCGTTCTGTTAAGAAAATTACCCGAAGGGTGGGCAACTTGACGAAGCTAGCTTTTCTCCTCGTCCTCTCTGTTGTGTCCTTCTTTTTTTTTGTTGAGTAAGACTGAGTCCTGTGTGGAATATTGACGGTTGCAAGAGGGTTTTGTAGAGGTCAGGACCTGTCGCCAGTTTAATCGGCGATACCTTCCTGTCGCCAGTTGAACTGGTGATACCTTCCTGTCGCCAGTTGAACTGGCGATACATAGGTGAACCAGCAACTAGCGGTTCAACTGGTGACAGGGATGAATTTATGCAACTTGTTGCGCCGGCTATTTGTTGTTGTGCATTGTTGCAAGATTTTTTGGAGGACGATTGAGGGATTAATGATTCGTATGTAGCAAGGCAGGTGATATTACAATGCGTTCGAATCTCTCAGACAACTCCGTTGGACAACTTTGGGGAAATGACGCAACGATAACCACACGACATTTCATCGGACAAGGGATTACATGGCACGCAGGACAACGAACCGAGGACGGTACACGCATGCCTTTAGGGAAATTGAAATACATGGGACATGTGGAGGAATAGGTAGAACCATCGAGTCGAACGTGACCATTTGCCCTTGCAGCCCAGCTCGGCGTTGTACTCCTCGCCTTGCGCCATGGCTCGCCGCGATGGCCCTCTTTCGCTCCCTCTCGCCTCCGTCGCCTCGCATGCTCACGCTCCTGCTCCTCGCATTTGCGTCCCGCCTACCTTGCTCGGCCGCTCGACTTTCAACTCTTTGAGGCGCCACGGGTCTCGATGTGCTCCTCGCCCCGACTCTTCCGTCTAAGCAACGACCACATGTCGTAGGGGTGGATCTTGTCGTCGATCCACTGCCGGAAGTCGCATAGTGGTGGCGGAGACTGCGGTGGGTAAAGAGAGTTCGTTACCCCATTGTCCGGAATAAAAAAAAAAGAATTGTACCATGAAATACGGTTTCATTACCGGATGCATGTTGTTGCAGTCAACGGCGTAGTTTGGCAAAGCACCAATAGCGCGCCAATGGTCCACTCATCGGTTGATTTGACGCACTTGCAGCGCCCCTACACCAAAGATAGGGGTGCCACCTATCGGGGTCCTTCCGAGGACGCGTTCGCAGCATAGGAGGCGGTCACTGGACCCGTAATCGTTGGGCGTACTACGAGGCGCCTTCCTCGAGATCCACCGATTCGGAAAAGTTTGGTGTGTAAAAGGCTCCTGACTAGCGGCATGATAGCGAGCGGTGGTCTCATGGGGAGACACCCAGTCCTTCAAAAGCTTGCGGATTTTCTCCCATTCCTTCTCATTGTCCATGTTTTCTACTTGGTGGTGCTGCTGTGGACTAGTTGGACGAAGTTACGCCAGATTTATAGCTAGAGCGACGGAGCCGTTGCCGGGGCTCTCGTCTTGGTAAGTCGCCCAGAAAAGCTGGCCCGCTTGGACACATCGTCCTGAAAAGCTCGCCCGTGTGGTCACATCGTCCTGAAAAGCTGACCCGTATGGTCACATCGTCCTGAAAAGCTGACCCGCATGGTCACATCGTCCTGAAAAGCTAGCCCGTGTGGTCACATGGTCCTAAAAAGCTAGCTCGTATGGTCACATCGTCCTGAAAAGCTGCCTACTATGGTGCCATCGCTCAAAAGTCGATCCGCCTTGTCGACGCCTTAAAAGGTAGCTCGTGTTCTCGCACGCCCAAGAAACCCACTGCTTTGTCACGTCGTTGCGAGCAGTTGAATCGTAAAGGAAAGCATGCATATTACTCATATTCAAAAGTCACAAAACAACAGTTGGCATAATGAAAAAATTACATAAAGGAAATCTAATGGCGTCCCCTCTAGGCCGCACTCGCGTGTCGCCCTGTGCCTCTGCCGCCGCAGCCGAGTACGCCGAGGGTCAGTCGCTCGACTACCCGACCCGCGCGAGTAGTCAGTGGTGGTGTAGCCAGGGGCTGCTCCTGTGTCGGCTGATCCTGCGTCGTCTGGGTCTGCGTCGGCTGAGTCTGCGTCGCCTGGGTCGAACTCGGCGCACCGTACAGCTGAGAAGCCTCCAAAGAGAACTGCGTGTCACGCGGATCCCTGAAGAAGTCCTCGATGGGTGCCGATAGGTCTGCATCGTCCTCCCAAGCCGTTCCTGCGAAGAATTGGGTTACAAACATTGTCATGACTAAAAGTACGTTACGCAAGCAAACGGAACTTACCTGTTGGCCTAAAGATGTGCTCCGACGACGCGGCATAGTCTTGGCCCGCGTACGGGTGGAACTGAGGACCTGTAACAGAAGATCGTCGTTACAAACTTACGAGGTCCGAAATGAAATGAAGAAGCGATGTCAGCGTGTCGAACTCACCTCCCACATGTCCGGAGGTGCTCCCGCTCGCCACGCCGACGTGCCCACCACGCGCGGAGCAGAGGTCGGTCTACCACCTCGTCCTCTGACACTCGGTCCACCGGTCGGTCGGCGCGGCGACGGCCGCGTCCACACTCCGCTGCATCGCCGCCTCCCCGATCTGTGCAGAGCCCTCGATCTCCGGCATTGCCATGTGCTGCGCGGAGTCTACCATCTGGACGACCTCCCGGTGAAGATCCACATGCACATGTAATCAACAAGTTGTACACGTAAGTATGTCAAATTAAATATGAAATATGTAATATTGAGTACGTACGCTGCGGTGGAAAGCGGAGTCCGGCTGGGTGGGGTACATGTCCGACGTCGCGGCCACATGTCGACCAGGGTCGACCACGACCCGGACGCAACGGAGCCTCGTCCGAGATGAGTACCACTCCATGTAGTGCTCGTACGTCTCGGGGTCGTAGGCCTCGTCCCCAACCTCGATGAGGGTCTCGTGCGCGACACTCCAACCGTCCACCCAAGGGGCCATCCTGTCCGACCAGGACATCGTGCCACGAACTCCCTTCCTAGTGTACCTGTGGACGGCAAGAAAAATATTTGGTTGCGATATAACACATATTGTACGGACATAAAAGTCAACAGTGAACTTACGCGTGTACGTGCGCCGGCACCGCCTCCCCAAGGGGCCGGGACCTCCGCCGCGAGCACCGAATCGGCGCATGACCCTCAGATCCGTACTCCTCCACGAAGATGTCATGCACCAAGGCACTCGCGTGTATCGGTGCGGTAGTCTCGCGTGCAAGACCGCAAAGCAGCCGTTGGGGGGCGCGCGATCACCTTGTCGCCATCAGACGGGGTCCGATGACGCGGTCATCGGTCAGCTGATCGAACATCGCAACGTACTCCGGGTAGGAGCCCTGCGATGTGATCGGCGTGAAGGTGACCTGTGCAATACAACACTGCAAACTAAGCACACAAAAAATAATGATTGCAAAATGAAAATAATAAATGATTACGAAACTAACCCGTCGGCGGCACCACAAAGTGCCCATTGTCGGCCGGTCCAGGTCGTCCTGCGGGACGTACAAGCCGTCCCCGTACGCTATCAAGTCCACCTGTGGTCGTCCGATCTGGAAACGCTCCAACGACCACAGCTGCAGTAGGAGCGGGCATCCCGAGAGGATGGAGCCGTCATGCCAACACTGGCACGCGTCGCACAGTGCGCGGTACATCGCGCACAGCACGGCCGGACCCCACCCGTACTGCGGGATTTGCTCGATCGGTGACACCGCCACCTCATGCGCGTACCGGATGTAATGCTTGTCCACGCTGTCGCTGTGGGAGCTCAGGAACATCACCCACCCGAACAACCACGTGGTAGGCCTCCGTGCCTCGTATAAATGACGGCGCTGCGCCGCCAGCCATACGCCGGCCGCAAGAAGACACGTAAACGTCAGCAGGGTTCACAAACGAATTGTTACGAGAGAAAAAATAGTTAGGAAAACACTTACGTAGAACTGGCAGATCCACTTCAGTGTGGGCCGTGCGGTCGCTTGAACTCCACGCTGTATTGCGCTCGCCGCAGGATATCGCGGAACTCGCTAGGAGGTCCGTGCGCCACGTGGCGGGACGTCGTGCGCCACCATCGAGCGCCGCGCAGGCAACCCGGTCGGGTAGCTCACATCTCGCGGCGTCGGCGTCATCTCCCGCACGGAGATGGAACGTATGGGTCTCTCGCCTCCGCGGTCAACCCGCCGCGGGAGGGCGGCCGATGGAAACCGCCAGACGCACGACCGACACGGTGGTCCTGGTCGTCCTCCGTCGTCGCCTTCACCATCCTCGCTAGTGGAAGGAGGCCTGCCGCTCTCAACCTGCGTCGAAACGATTCGTAACAAACATTAGTCAACGCCACATAAGCGGATCGCGATTGAGTGCATCAAGGTCGAACTTCACGCACCTTAATCCGGCCTGGTGCGGCCTCCATGCCACGATGGGGTGCATAGCCGAAACGCCCCAAGCTCTATCGGCGCCTCGCCCTCCGGAGGGAGCACGGTACTGAGGCGGCTACGGTGACGCTCGTCAATCACTGGGTCAAGCAACTCATACTGACTCGCGTCGCCATACACGAAAATGCAAAGAAGAGAGAAAGTTCATATTTTTTCATGCATCTTTACATAGCCTATGTAGCAACTACGAATTTTCTTTACAAATGTAATACATGTCATGCTACTTTTCTAGTTAAACGGTGTTTTCAGCACTAACAAGATATTGACCGCGCACTAACACAACTAATAACAGCGTACTAACAAAATAATAACCGCGCGCAAATATTCTCATTATTTTTTAGACCTACACAGCTACTCCGTGTTTTTCTCACAATTCAAAAATGTATCATGCAATTCTCCTATTTTAAAACAGAAATGTATCGTGCATTAATTATGTTGCTACACCAGTCAACCAGCGCCATACTCAATTCTATGTCGATATTGCCGCAATTCCATGTCCAACTCAAAATATGTACTACACAGTTCGACTACATTTATGTAACCTACTCGATTCTATGTCGCTATTGTCGCATTTCTATGTCGCTACACAACTCAAAATATGTCTTTGCAGTTCGACTAAATTTATGTGACCTACGCAATTCTATGTCGCTATAGTCGCAATTCTATGTCGCTACACAACTCAAAATATATACTGCACAGTTCGACTAAATTTATGTGACCTACGCAATTCTATGTCGCTATAGTCGCAATTCTATGTCGCTACACAACTCAAAATATGTACTGCACAGTTCGACTAAATTTATGTGACCTACTCAATTCTATGTCGCTATTGTCGTTTGCTAACCTACAAGGTTTGGACGTAACATACACAGTTTCAGAAAAATTTACCTGCAACACGAGATGATCGATCGAAACTGATGCTTTATCAATCTCTCTCCACCGCGACAAACCGACAGGGCTTCGCCGCAATTTCTTCTCTCCCTCTCCAACTCTCTCTTGTTTTTTTCAGGAATTAAAATGAATTATGGATTGATTTTTCGGGGATTTTATAGTGCGCATGCATGCGATTGAATCGGCGACAGAACCTATCGCCAGTTCAACTGGCGATAGCTACCTATCGCCGATTCAATCGGCGACAGAAATCGCTTAACTTCTCGCCGCCGCTTGAATCGGCGACAGTAGCCGCCCGGCCATGAGTGGTGACGAGTTCCTCGCCGCCGATTCAATGGCGATAGGTTCTGCCGCCGATTGAATCGCGATAGGGACACATTTTTGTAATTTTTTTAAACGACTATTTATTTTTGTAAATATCTTTAAAAATAATAATATTTTAAAAAAAATTCCATAGGATTCTACATGTAGCTCAGGACGACGAGAGCTCATCAAATGAATCATGCATACATCAACCTAGCTAAACATGCGTTGGGAAACATCAGGTGTCTGTGGACTGTGGCAATCATCATGCGTTCGCTCGGCTCTCACATTATGTCCCATTATGATGTTATACCCTTGTCAGTGTTGCTTGCACGTCTTTCGCTTCGATCGAATTTTATTACGAGGTAAATATAATAAATAACTAGATATGCATAAATTAATACAAACAACAGATAACATATTGTATCTCAAAATATACTAAAGAACAGAAGATAATAGAGTTGATCAGTCACACGAACGACTTACTATTGGGCTTAATGAAGAATAGGAAAC
Source organism: Ampelocalamus luodianensis (assembly GCA_036346255.1). Lineage (NCBI taxonomy): Eukaryota > Viridiplantae > Streptophyta > Magnoliopsida > Poales > Poaceae > Ampelocalamus > Ampelocalamus luodianensis. The sequence goes on along the minus strand of CM070623.1, from coordinate 58,511,777 downwards.
AGTACAGGCTCAATGCAGTGCAGAACGTAGATAAAACAGCGAAGCGAGCGGTCACGCAAATGCATTACTCAAAAATCGTATTGCCGCTCTGTGCAGGTGTTCTATGTGGTAATGGTCTGGAAATCCCGCTCTCCTTCCTTCCACTGAGAAGAAAGGCCGATGAAGTTCGGTAACTCAACACTCCAGCCCGGTTCATCAGGAGGAGGAAGATGTGGGAGAGGAATGGATAAATTCTTTGTCATGAGCATAAACGTCTTCAAGTACTTTTAAGGACAAGCGGCAATTACTCTCCACTAACTTACATCATTAACACGAATTAAACCAAATTAATGCTGACATTTGAAATTGTATTCAAATAGAATTAAGAGAGAGATAATTGCATGATTCACCCAAAAAAGTGTGAATTTAATATACTAGGAGACACGCTATGGCTCCACCTTATAAATTGTCTTTCATTATTTGGCTAGACAATATGATATATACCATGCATGCTTAGAAATTTCTAAAGGAAATACACATGCATGCTTTGGAATTTCTAAATGAATTGCGCTCAACTCATGTGCCAATTCCAACTGTATCATGATATGACATGGCTTGGAAACAGCAATACCATCGGTCTCAACTCGATATTTCTCTGTGATAGTACATGCATCATGGGCTTGCTATATATGAGGAAGTTCGGACGCTTTTGGCTCCCTACGTATCAAATTTTCCAAAACTAGCATCCCCATCCTCCAAATTCCAAAAGTGGCCTCGTCGGCCCACGTCCTGCGGCCCTGCACCGCAGCAGAAAAGCTGCTGCGTTCGCGCAAAGCAGCACGTGGGTGCTGCGGTCCCATGCTGCAGGAGGCACTTGCTGCGTCTCCCGCCCGCAGGTCCCGCGCTCCTGCGCCACCCGGCCGCAGGAGGTCGTCCACTCTGCCCGGCCCGCGCGCGAGTCCGCGCGCTGCTACGACGTGGCGCTAGCCCTCGCTCGCCCCTCGCGCGCGCGCGCGCGCGGCCGCATTCTGCCGCGCCACGCTGCCGCTTCGCGCCCGCCTCAGATGCTGGCGCCCCGTGGCGATGTCGGAACAAACGAGCACAGCAATAAAACGAGACCTGGTTCTTCTTGTTCTCTTTCTCCTCTGCATTCTAGTTTCTAGTTTCCTCATTGAGGCAAAGAAGTGGAGAGAAAGCGAAGCAGAGAGGAAGAGAAGGTCGCAGCGAAGCAGAGCAGATGAGAAGGTAGCAGCGAAGCAGAGAGGAAGAGAAGGTAGCAGCGAAGCAGTCCGTAGTTGCAGATCTCGCAGTTGCTGTTTGTGTTCATCGTGTTTTGCACTCTTTTTGAAGGTAATTATGATCGACACGCAGTATTTCTATAGATTTAGCAATGTGATTAGCACGTAGTTTGTTATTGTAGCAAAACAGTAGTTTTAGTTGGTAGTCGGTGTATGCCCTTGCTTGACTTAGAAGATTTACTATTGTTAGTGTTTTAAATTTGTACTAAGTGTGGGACCTGTTGTAGCAAAGCTGAATGGTAGCTTCGAAATATTAAACAATATCGTACCTAACGTCAGGACGATTTTAATGGAAACAATGGTTAGTACAATGGTAGCTTCAAAATATTCGTGATACGCGATAGAAATACAATTGAAAAGATATTGTACAGTGGGATTTACAAAATATAGATTTCCTATATTTTGAGGAAAATATATAGTACTTTAAATTACGAAGAAATTTCACAGTGGTTTGCACTGTGTCATGAAACTTAAAAGTTTAAAAATATTCTGAGGCCGTAAAACGTGTGATTAAAATGCGCATGATACGTGATAGGAATACAATTGAAAACATAGAGTCTGGAAAGATGATATAGGATAGCAGTTGCTAGATGTACCCATTGCATATAAGTTGTTTCATTCTTCATATGCACATGTGTTAGGTACTCCATGGCGGAGATTCAAGATCTATTTGTGTTCCACGGAACATTTGTCGCACGCAACGGACCGCATGAGGCGGACTGTCAGTGCGGACGGACGGTGATCCGCACCGGTTTGAAGGACATGAGCCTCTGAGCTAAGGCGGTGTGTGCGGTCCGCGTTCGATCGCGCCACTGCAAGGATGAAGCTGCGCATCGAGGCGTTGTATCTCTCGGTGGTGGGTGATGGAGGGGAAACCGTTTGGCAACTTATGAAGGTGACAAGTGATGCTTCATAGGCCAATTACATGGAGGTTGTTTGCAACCGTGCTGCTGCGATATATGCGCGGCCAATGGTCTATGTTCAGTTCGTGGAGAGGACGGGGACATCCGGCGTGGGTGGTTCCGGTGAGGATGCTGATGAGGAGGAGCCTGCGTTGGTCTCCGGTGTTGGAGGAGACGCGGGCGAGGAAGTGGGCGATGCAGACCTGAGGAGGCGTGCTGACAATTTTGAGGCCAACGAAGGAGTTGAGAGATGGTGGGCAGCTCGTATTGATTGCCAGGAGTACTTAGCGGACCAGCCGGAAGGGGTGCAAAGCGAGGAGGAGGAGTAAGACGTGGAAACATCAAGTTCCGAAGACGAGGAAGACGAAGAAGATGGTACGGGAGGTGTAGTTGGTGGTCTTGTGACCACCGACAATGCTTACGCCCTCAAGATTGGACGACGCCGCGCGGCATCGGCTGGTTCGCCACACCGAGGGGGCGAGTGGGGTTCAATGAAGACACCTGCTCCTTGGGCGGCGCTTCCTAACAAGAGCGCCGCCCAACATGCTATTGCGATACGCCGTTAACGTTGGGACGGACGATCGGTGCAGAGGTTCAACCCGACACCTACATCGTTAGGTGTGTTGATGAATCTGTCTTTGGAAAGGTCCGTGCGCGCGGTTCATGGCCGCAGCACGGGCTTCGGATAACCGTCTTTGAAGGACCACACATGCGAGCTAGCTGAGCCGCTTTATAGGCACCGCAACATGACGTCCTCGTATGTTGCTAGCCTGATAAGCCACCTCGTTGCTGCAGATGTTTCCATTGCGCCAAAGCTTCTAATGGCGAATGTTGCCAATATGGTGGGGTTCCAGGTCAGCTACAAGAAGGTATGACGGGCGAAACGGAAGGTTGTGGAGCGAATGTTCGGGACATTCGAAGAGGGTTACAACCTAGTTCCAAGAATGCTGCATCAAATCGCAGAATCAAACCCCGGGACTTACGTAAGTAAGTTTGATCGGGTGCATCCGACGAAGGGGCCCAATTGTTTTATTCTTGATAGGGTCTTCTGGGCCTTCAGTCAGGCCATAGAAGGTTTCAAGCATTGTCGTCCCGTGCTAACGATGGACGGCACCTTCCTATCTGGGAAGTACAATGGTACCATCCTCGCCGCGGTCGCAGCCGATGCGAACGACCAGTTACTCCCCGTGGCCTTCTCAATTGTTGAGAGCGAGAACACCGATAGCTGGTTGTGGTTCCTGTCCAAAGTGAAGCAGGCGGTGGTCCAAGATCGCCCAGATGTGTGTGTCATCTCCGACTGCAATGCTGGGTTGCTGTCCGCGTTGAGCACGATGCAAAACGGGACAGAGACGTCGTTCCAGTGGAACGATGTCAGGAGCCTTTGGTGCATGAGGCATCTCGCGGCGAACTTCCACACAAGGTTTCGGAGCAAGGACCTAATGAAGATGTTCAAGAAGCTCTGCATGCAGAACCAAAGGCGAAAATTCGATGCAGGTGCGGAAGTTGATGCAGCACGTCGGGGCAGTGTAGTCGTACTCAGTTGATGCAGTACGTCGGGGCAGAGTAGTCGTACTACTTCCTCGTCCGCGTCGCAGCGTCCCACGTACAGCTCCTTTCTTGCGGTTCGTCCCAACGCCACAGATGCAGCGCCTCCAAAGGTATCCACACGTACGGGAGGAAGCGACGCACGCCGGACTACTAGCGGCCTCTAGCAAGACGTGCCAACTCCTAAACATACGTAAAGATCATATCGGACGAACCATCACAACGTTATGTACATGCCAATCCCTTTGCCTCACGATATTCGGTCGAGCTCCAAGTTGACCACTCTTTCGATCCCGTGATCCGAATCCCTTACTAGGTTAACTCTTAACCTTAAGTAGCATGGCCATGCATTTCGGATCCGATCACTCGAGGCCCAGAGATATCTCTCGGTAGAGAGGGCAAATCCCATCTCGACCGACCATGCCTCGCAAAGATGCTTCATGACAAACCCAAAGCTACCTTTATAACTACCCGCCATTCACGGAGTAGCGTTTGATAGCCCCTAAGTAGGTCGATTCACATCTCAAGTACATGCGACAATCTCGTGTCTAAGGACAAGGCGTACACATTGTGTAGAGAGAACCAAAAGAATAATTACTATGTCTCATGTTGGGTCGGTCCAACCCCATGTTCTAAACATGTGTCCACATTATTGGTTTGACATCTCCATGTCTATGACCTGTGAAACATGGTCATCAACCGATACATGTGCTAATCCATCATTCACGTGTGTCCTCACATGAACTCCGACTAGGGACAACTTTAGAATAACCATACAAGTAAAGAGTTTCACAAACAAGTCACATACTTGTTAATCAACACAAAGGCAATATTCAAGGAACATTTATTAAATCATGGATACAATGAAATATCATCATCAATATGATTGCCTCTAGGGCATATCTCCAACACTTGTACCCTTTCTCTTTCAAAGTATGCACTAACAACCTCTCCCATCTACCCGTAGTCCCCGGATCCGCTATGTGGCTACCGCAAGTGGATCGACCACGAGATCCACCCACATGACCAGTGGACTCTCGACTTCGAGGAGTGGGATGTCAAAAGGGCCCGCGAGATCCGGGAGGACGAGCGCCGCAACGACGAGCAAAATGAGCGTATACGTCGGGAGACAAAAGCTCATCTCGAGGCGTGCAATCGCAGGCAGCGTGAGGCTCGCGAGAGGGAGCGCGAGAAAAAGAGGGAAATAGCAGCCAAGGCCAAAGAGGCTAGCGAGGAGTTCAACGCCGAGGTCACAAGGAAGGGAAAATGGCCCCGATCATCGCAGTAGGTCGGGCCATTCCGTAGTAGTCCTTTGTCCTACCCACCATGTTTTTTTACTATCCCCTAAAGGCATGTATACTTACATAGTCCGAATGCTTGTGTCGCAGTGTCCCGTAGTAGTAGCAAGGATGACTCAATCAATTAGCCGAACTAGCATGCCATGTGACCACGTGTAATGTGCTTCTGTCTTTGGATTCTAATGTAGTTCTGGTTCTCTGCAAGCCTATCTTCCTCTTCTCCTTCAACCCAATTGCAATTTAGGCACAGGTATGGATGGTTTCGCTGCCATTCAGCTCACTCTTCACTTCCTCTTCTCCTTTCTTCCAACTCACATCTTTGCGGCGACGTGACCGACGAGTCGACTTTGCGCGATGATGTGACCCGACGAGTCAACTTTTGCGTACTGATGTGACCCGACGAGTTAGCTTTTGTACAGTGATGTGACCCGATGAGTCAGGTTTTGTACAGTGATGTGACCCGACGAGTCGGGATAAAATCTAAAAGACATCACGCAACACTGCCAAACGATTCCTCCTCATGCCAGCTACCTCGCGACGCGAATATCCTTGAACCCACTGCAATTTAGCCACGGGCTATATATGAGTGCTTTGGCGACCATTCACCTCACTCTCCACTTCCTCTCCTCCTTTCTTCCATTCTATAACAACATGTCTTCGGCCTCATCTAACTTTCGTGTGAGCAGACAATTAGAATCGCTGCGACAAAGACTCGTGTGCCCTCGTTGCGTGGATCCGGCAAATGTGTTCACCTCGCATACGCCAACGAATCCATCCCGAGTGTTCATGAAGTGTTCAAATCTTACGGTAAGTAGTGCCTAATCATCCCAAATGAATTCCATTCGAAATAGCACGTTCTTTTTTTCACTTGAAGCTGCAATTCCTTTTCAGAACACAACATGCCGGTTTTGGCAGTGGGCTGATGAAGCTGCCCCAGTAGTTCGAGATATTGCAATGCAAATTGCTACCTTACAAGAAGACACCCGTGATGTTGCTGCATTTCATCCAGTGGCTCGACCATCCGATCAACCAATACAAAATGAAGCTAACAGACTTAAAAGACTGGATGAAAGGATGGAAAGGGTTGAGAAAATGCTTCAGAAATCACTTCACATAGTTAGTTTTGCGGTATTTCTTCTATTATTTCTTGTTCTTGCCAAGTAGAAGTCCAGTTGTAATAAGATTGTAATGTCCACTCTTTATCCATGTATCGTAGTCCTTCATGAATAGATCAACTGTCGTGTATCCCTGCATTACATGACGTATGCCTTTGCGACGTTGTTGTACCCCGGCGATACGACGTTCACAAAATATTATTCCGACTCTAACAGATAGTTTGCAGAAGTAGGGGAAAATATAGCATATTTGGAATATCCCATAACCTCCTCCAGACCGCAAATATACCTCCCTATCAAGACATGGATATCACCAAAATGTAACTCAGCAAATCTCAGATACATTCCAAGTCACATTGAATCATGAAACCCTAATTTTCGTAACTTAAAATCCGTACAAATAGAACACGTTTATGAAAATGGGGGAGAGAGCACGTGGCGGTTCAGGATGAATAAAATTATGGCAAATTTACACAAGCAAGTGCACTTTGTCGGGGTGCTCCACGTAAAATTTCATAATATTTTGAAGTCGTTTGCTATATTTTAAAATTGAAACGAAAATCGTCGCTTAAACCCTAACCGTAATTCCTAATTGCGACTTAAACCCTAACACTAACACGAAAATCGCCGCTTTTTATTTTATGTATGCTACGTATGTCTACAATAATTAAAAGCGTACACAACCACTAATTATATTTTAATGGATCAATTAAAGCTTAATTGGAAAATTCAAGAAAATAAAAAAATAGTTTAAATTAATAAAATAATTTTTTTTAAAATTCTAAATTATTTTATTAAATATATTCGTGTTCCAATTATTTTTATTGAATTTTCTAGAATTTTTTTTTTGATTTTCTCTCATTTTCGTACAAACTGAACACGTTTATGAAAATCATTGGAATATGAAATTAGGAGAGCGAGCACGTGGCGGTTCAGGATGAATAAAATTATAACAAGTTTACACAAGCAAGCAATCCACATAAAATTTTATAATTTTTTGAAGTCGCCTCTTTTTATTTTATGTATGCATACACAAGCACAATTTATATTTTAATAGATTAATTAAACCTTAATTTAAAAATTCAACAAAATCAAAATCAGTTCAAATGACTCAAATTTAAATTCAAAATTATTTTATTAAATCTATTCGTGTTCCAATTATTTTTATTTAATTTTCTATAAATTTCTGAATTTTTTCTTGAATTTTTTCTCTTTTCTTCTTCTTTTTTTCTTCTCCTCTCTCTCTTCTCATTTCTCTCTCTACTGCTTGACTGTGCGTGACTGCATGCTGCGGCTTGGGCACGCAGCACTTGCTGCTGCTTTTGCCGCGCGCAGGAGCTAGCTGCTGCGGTCCGTCGGTGCAGCAGGACGGTAGCTGCGTTCCACGGCCGCAGCAGGCGCGACTACGGGGCTAAAAAAGGAAATTTGATGCTAACAGAGCTATTTCAGGAAATACAGTAGCTCATGGGGCCAATACTGTCCATGCATCATATATGAGAGCTAGCTAGGACGCTGGTGCCATGTTCTCTCACAGTCTGGCTGCTGCCTCGCGCACTTTTCTCTTTAGTTGTTGTTGATTCAATCATGGATTGAATCGTTCTGAACGTGAAATGGCAGAAAGATTTGAAAACAAGTTTATGGTACCTGAAAGCCAAAATAGTTCAATGGGCCCTTGGATGATGAGTACCTTGCACTATAATTTGACTCTTTTCCTCATTTTTCTCTTTGTGTACTGGTCAATTTTAGATTTTTTTCCAGGTCTAATCATTTTGCCGAGAGTGAAAAAATGAGACACCACTCTGTACGACCAATAATACACATATCTAAACACACTGCAATAGTACACCAATGTCCTTAAGGCTAGCCTGGCTAGAGCCCTTGTGTTGTTTGCTTCTAGTGGACCAATGCCCACACTAGTCCATAATACTCTACTCCTGTTTGTATTGGGTCTCCGGTGTTCATAACTTCACATCCCCCGATATATGCACCTTTGGCACAGGTCTACAGAGAGCTGGCACATCCAATGGGCTATAACTCACTAAAATTTGAAGATTAGTAGAAGTCTACAGACTACATATGTTTGGTGAAAAGTCCCTTTTCCAATGCATGCATAGCCTGCATAATGTATGCATCCCCAGGCGACTAACCTGTGTCTTATCTGTCTTTCTCCAATCTTTTTCTCTCTCTATTGGGTGGCATGTGCTGGAGCCTTGAGGAAACCCTGTTCGTTTTCTAGGGGGTAGACATCGAATTCAATATTGCACCTGGCAACTGTTTCGGTAGAGCTTTCCTTTTCTCCCTACTAACCCTCCGACAGTTCAGTTTACTTCAGTTTTTCTCTGCTTTTTTCTTCTTCTTTCCATAAAGCTCAAGAAATGCCCCCAGTACTCACATCCTGAATTTCTTATAGCTTATTTTACAATTTTTTGCAAGAAATTATATGATTAAGATAGCCAAGGGTGTACAAAAGAATTGCAATGGAGTCTTTTTAAATCTGAAGTCTGAACAAGTTTCTGTAATCACCGGCACTCTCATCTGTCCTTTGCCTTAGGCAGCCACCAAAATATTGGACACTAGGGCATCACTACATGTGAGCCTCCCTGTTCTTTGCTCAATCTGTAGGCTTGATAAATAACTACACTGAGCTTAACTCAGCAGCTGCATGCAATTTTTTATAGTGAGGCTTCTTTCCAAATTTCTCCTTGTTTGATATTGGGTATGGCATAATAAATAGGTTGGCTTTGGGCCTTATTTGCTTGACATTTCTTCTTGTTTGTTTGTGGAAATGCCATTGGCATGATCCTTTGGCCTTCAATGTATAATGACCTACTCTTTGCTCTTCAAATTTCAGAGGGGAGGAAGTTTAGTTGGAATTTTTTTGTTTGTCTGTCATGTCAATTGTTTAGTTACAAATACACGAGTATTGATGCAACATGTACAAAATGAACAAATAATCTGTAAGACAGTAACAATGCTAGTTTTTTTTAAAAAAAACTTGACTACCATGTGTCATACACTGGTTGCCTAGTCTGGGGAAGAAAACATATGATTAATTAAATAATGTATCGGTCATAGTTAGGCTCAACAGATATTGTAATTTATTTATTGTCGGTGCATGATTCAATATTGCTGGATGATGATGAAAAACGTGTGATTCCTTTGCACAACTGTCGATCCACCATGCCAGTTATATACTAATATTCATAGATATTTAAGAAAAAAATCAGCTGTTCAGTGTTATTCCAATAAAATGAACTAAAGTTTCAGTTGCCCCTTTCTTCTTATATTTCTCTCCAATTTGACTTCAGCTTCTCGTGTTCCATTGTTTTCTGAACTCTCTTTGTAGAGAAGAGGTCATTATAATTGTTACTCAAAAAAAAAAAAAAACTTAGCCTTTTGAATTACTATTTGACTTCTTTAATTGCTAAAGTTGTCCTATATATAAATTTAAAATTCTCCCTTGACGGAGAGGGAAAAGGACTTAGTGTCTCCCCACTCACTGAACCTTAACGCATGCAATTCATTCTGAATAAATATGTTTTTTTCCTGGGCAAAAGGTACATGAAGGCTCACATCATCCAATTAAATACCGGTCAAGTTATAACCCTTCCTCTGAAAAAGAAGAAATCAACCAATGTTAACACATCCTTTTTCTGGAATCTGTTGGAGAGTATATATTTCTTTTTCTTTTTAGTGGTCAACTGGCTGCATTAAAGAAGGAGTGAGGCAAGCGCGCCGAGCATCCAAGCCTAGCTCAAACGCGAGCAGGCAGGTCCTGAGAGCCCCCGTGCCAACTGAGCTAAGCTCAGTTCTCGAGAGTATATATTTTTAATTGGATTAGCTAGAAACCGTCACGGGCAAATATCCAGGTGAGTACTGTAGCACATGTGTACTGTAGCAGCACATATATTAGACATGATTTATTATTTAGGAATCTATCTATTAGGTTGTTTGGTATTATCTATTAGTTAGCAAGTTACTATTAAATTGGATTGTTAGAGATAAGTTTCTTTATAGATTATTTTTTACGTGATCAAGTTGGGTCGTCTCTATAAAAGCGATTGCATATATCTATTATCAATCAAGTAAAGAAATAAACAAAGTTAGTCCATAACCGATTGACTAAAGATCAAAGGCTCCTTGTTTGCTGAGAAAAGTCCCGGCTGAGTTTGGAGGACGATCCCTTGCCTCTCTAGCTAATCAAGCCTCAGAGTTTCGCTACATCGACAGGATATAACCCTGCTAGTGGTTAGATGAGGACGAGTGTCCTACCCTCGGTCCTCGGACCCGTACCCAACCAACGACCACGACAGAAACACTTTATGCGCCTTCCATCAAGTTTTGATATCATTGTTGATGGAAGTTCTTCACACGTTCAGATTTCCTTACGTGTGTCGGCTCTATTTAGAACATATGAATTTGGTGAAATTCTTGAAGGAATCGTTTTATTTTGTATCATTTCAGATTGCCCCTTATGTCCCCAGTTTGTGTGGGCTGCCGGATATAGTTCAAGCCAAGAAAAGCCGAGGTACACCTACTAGGTTCATTGCTAAAGACAACATTATCATAGTACTTATAGCAATTGCCCTAAAGGAATTTGTTTACCTAAACAATTAGAGCTTTTAATTAGCAGACAGATAGGAACCGAACACATACATACAGTTCGTACATGCACGCGTACGGCATACCTCCTGTGTATGATGACCGGAACTGAGTGCAGCTGTGCTATATCCTATGGCTGCCATCAGTTAGCTGAAAACTTTGTGGCATGTATTAGCATATTCCGAGGTTCCTAGCTAGTTGTAGCTGGAATAGCCAAACTGACCATCTCTCTCTCTAGATCTGAGTTAATGGCTCATTTGGTCTTTTTTAAACGAAATAATAAATCTAGTCTCCACGCGAACAAAATAGCAAAAACGGCACTTTTACCGCGCTCTCTGCTGTATGTGTCAGACCACTTGCTGCGGTCCCAGTGCATGGCAGGAACGTGTCTGCCCGCGCTGCCCACGTGCGCACACCATCCAACCATACACTGGGACCGCGGCAGGTGACCTATCGCACACAGGTGCAGCGATAGGGGGAGTTCCGCGCACAGGGGGCGCAGTAGGGGCATGTGTCGTACGTCTAACATGTCACGGTGCTATTTTTATCATTTTATTCGAAGAGCAATATTTACTATTTCATTAAAAAAAGATGTTAAATGAGCCAAAAATTCCTCTAGATCTCTCTCGTGTCCATATATGTTGTCCGACATTGGGAAGGTTAAAGAAGATCTCAAAGTCACAATGAGAAAGAGTGCACGTAGTGCATTTATAGTGGATAGAATCTAGAGCTGGCCAAATGGACCGTGCCAGCTAGACCGGCCCAAGGCACGACACTGTTAGTCTGGTCCTGACACGGCACGTCTCGCACTGTTTATGGGCCAGGCCGACACGAAAGCCCAGGCCGTGCCTGGGCTGCCACCCCGGCATGGCACGCCATGAATAGTGCTAGGCCCGGCACGGCTTGTGAGGCCCGTTCTTTTTTTAATATCTATATATCTATATCTGTACCTATATCTATCTATCTATCTATCTATCTATCTATCTATCTATCTATATATATATATTGTTTTCATTTCTTAATATTTGTATGATTTTGTTTCTATTTTTAATGTTTATATGATTTTATTTTGTAGTTTTGAAATTTATATAGTTTATTTTATAAGTATATATAAATTTATTTTGGTTTTTTGAAAATTATATATATATTTTTTCTAGGATTGTTTCTGATTTATTATTATTATTTTTGAATTTTAAGGTCTAACGGGCTAAGTGGGCCAGTATTAGCCCATCGGGCTAAACATGCTCAACCCAACCCGAAAGGCCATTGGGTCGTGCCTGGGCTGCCTCGCTAGCACGTGGGCCGGCACAACACAGTCCGTTTAGTTCATGGGTCGAAATGAATCGTGCCTAAATGGACATGCCAGACCGCCCGTTTAGCCAGCTGGGATAGAATCATAAATACATGCTTGCTACTCTAAAAAAAAATGGTAGTACGTACTACTACATGCTTGCATGCTGAGTTACTAGGTCCTACCGGTTTGTTAATTTCTTCAAAAGAACGTATTAAAGGAAAAGATAAGGGAAGAAAGGTAGCTAGGCAGGACAAGTAGTACTACTTGGGATATATTGATATTTCTTTTGTTTTTAAATTTGCTATCTAGTACCCCTATTATCCATCGACTAGTACATGTCATAATTCATAAGGCTCGATCGATCACTGCCTCCGAGCAACTTGTGCTTTAATTTGGTTGTAGCTAAACAAACTAGCTCAATTTTTCTTTATGATTAAAGTACATAGCAATGTAGGACGGCTAGTTATTATGAGATCTTAAAGAACACATGCACACCGGCCGGTTGCAAGTAGGCTAACTGATCTCAACAAGGAGAGCCTTGCATGATGTGGGTGAAATCTTCCTTCCTTGAAATTTCAAACACAACTCACTTGTCTTAATCACGAAGCCAGAGACAATCTTTAGAAATCTTTTCTCTTTCTTCGAGATGTATACATATATTTATGCTCTTTTGCACGAGGCATGCATTGTGTGTGTGTGCATGCGAGTGTGTTGACGAGAGATGATGCCAAATTAGGTCGCACCAACGAGGACTTGAATACCCAAACTCTATTGACAAATTGGAACTACCTCCATTTCATCTTTATATTTTCCCTATTTATGTATGGTCGGTCAAGCAACGCATGCATTATTTGCTAATATGGTATCAAGTAATTACAATGCCACAAAAATGAACCCATGAAATAAAGCTGAAAATGTGTACACTTAGGCTATCTCCAATGCAGATGCTTGGAGTGGTGTTTAACAAAAGAAGAGTGTTTTTTTTTATTGTCATGTAGTACAAATAAGTGTTAATCTTGTAGCATCCTTGCTAAGGAGGCCCCCATGCTTAACATGTTCTTATATATGTAACTACCGTCAATTAATAGATAATGCAACTATTTAAGCACATACAAAGAGGTGCTTGCATTACAGGCAAGGACTCTTATACGAGTGCTTGATGATGTGGAATTCACTATCTTTAAGCATCCGTGTAATAGCACCTTGCAGTTACGCCAGGTTGGACCGGTAGAAATAAAACAAGGCCTTTACAAACAAACAAAAAAAGACTTTATAGGTTCTCTTTGTACATCGTGACCCATATTTTCTTCTCGGTGGCACAATCCACAAATGAACCACCAATTAAGTGAGATAGGCCCAATCCCTACTTTTACCCGGTGTTCAGTATTTCGGCCGAAAATCAGCCATACCGGTGTGGGCGGTAGGAACACAAACTGGTCTTAAAAAATTAGTTTGGATGAATTTTATAAAAAAAAACAAATTTGCTTGAATTTTGATCGAATTTGATTTTTTTTAATTTAGAATCCCCAAAATTCAAATTTTGATTTGAAAATTTTGGCCGAAATTGGCTGAAATTTTCCCATTTTCGGCCTTACCGCCCCGTTAAAAAAATGTTTCAGGTATCCAAAACCGTGCTTTAATTTACCACTAATACAAGGGCATGTGCATGAAGTAAACCATCAATTAAGTGCAATGGGTTGGGTCGACCCACTCGCATCCTTACACATAATGCAAGGAGAGGATCACGTATATACGGGCACACATACGTACACTCGGGGAAAGGGACTGTAGCATCACGCGTATACGGTTGGGGACGACAAGAGCCGGCCGTTGGTTGCCAGCACACATAATTCTCCTCTTAATGAATGGGTTGCAACTTGCACACATAATTCTCGATCGTTTGTTCGTTGGTACCATACGTGCGTTTGGCAGAGGAGTATCGATCGAGCTCTGATTCGTCAGTAACGACCGTATATATACAATTACCAAGTGGTTGTGAGGTTGCAGGTTCATGGATGGAGGTGTGCCATTTTTCAGAGACTTTCAGTGCAATCTACTCAAAGACCACAGCGCGATTAAACGCGTTTTGTACCTGATACGATTTAAGGATGATGGTTTACTTGCAAGCGATTATCAATCAACGTATCATTCCGGAAGACCTTGGATCCGATCGCTTTCGAGGCATAGTACGGCAGCAAGATATTATGAAGCACGGAACTTGGAGACTGGAGCTCGATCTGTCTTCAACTGTCACGCTTGGAATGCAAAATATTTTACGAGTAACAGAATGATTGAATTCTTGTGAAAATCCTTTGTCCTAAATGGGGCATATATAGAGTGCAAGCTAGCCTTTTCCTTTTTATTTTTCTTTTTGAGAAACTTCACGCTACCAGGATCCAGCCGTGGGGCTGCATGCTCGAAAAAGTATGAGTACTTAATTAGAGACTGACATCAAACGTTTTTTTTTTTTTGCTAAGTAAAGGGAAGTGATACTCAGAATGTTGAATATCAATTATTTCCTCACATTGTAAGAAAACTAGAAAGATTCCAATTAAACGTAGTTTGAGGGCATATGTCAAATACATAAATTTTATAGAAAACATTTCAGTTTTTTGTTTACAAAAAATGGATTGCAATCAGAGCATAACTTCTGCTCTCAAGGGGGAAAAAGCACACACCTATATGCCATGTCTATGTAGTTTTTATGAGAAAAAAAATCACTGAAATACTATATTTGGTATTATTGTGTGCAGAAAAAAGACGAGACATCCATTTTATTATACATGAAAAGGTGAAAGGGACCTAAAACGATCACGTTTCACTGTAGTGAAAGCTGTTCTACGTACGAGGAAATGAATCCTCTGAATTAGCACATGCTAATGCAGAGGAGTATAGTGATATACATTAGAGCATATCTCCCCTGATCATCCAAAAGTAACCGTTTAGATCGAGATCTACAGTACCAAATGTATAGTAAAATAGTTATGTTTCTGCTGCAGATCTGCACTATTTCTACCGTTCTGCTGCTGGATTCAAAATACTATTTGCATAGTATTCTATATAGTAATAGTGTAGATTCCGGATCCTCCCGCGAAGATACAAAACAACTATAAGTACCGTACCATCGCAAAACAACAGACAGGCACCAAATCACGCACTGTGAATGGAAAACCACAGCACGTACCATCGCAATCATTTCCTAAATGTTAGTGCGACCTAATCAATTGATATTACCGGCATTATATGGATGAGAGAGAAACAACTGTTGTAATTTGGTGAAATTAAAATTATAAGCCTCGATTTTGGAAAAATGTAAGGGGTATATAACTTTCTTGACTTGTGTTTTTTTTTCACTTTTGTCCTTGTAGAAATATATATATATATATATATATATATATATATATATATATATATATATATATTATAAGCCTCGATTTTGGAAAAATGTAAGGGGTATATAACTTTCTTGACTTGTGTTTTTTTTTTCACTTTTGTCCTTGTAGAATATATATATATATACTTACAATTTTTTCCCTGAACAGAGCACGGCGCCAAGGATACCACAGTAATTTCCTACCAGCAACATTAGCAGACAGTAAACAGATGTTACAGTAATGGTTGCAGCATTATGAGAGGAGAGAGAAGCTCGCGCAGAGGGCAAGAGAGCTTGTTGTAACAGAGAGAGAAGCCGAAAGGTGTGCTCTGCTCCCGCCTTCTCTCTCTACATTATTTTCTCTCTCCCCTTCGCCCTTTATTCTCTCTCTCCTTCCTACTCTCTTTCTCAGCCCCTCTGTCTGCTTCTTTTGTGTGCGCTTTCTCCTCCCCCGCCCCCTCTCCCTCCCCATTCTGTCGCCGCACAAGCAAAACTCACACTTCCATCCCGCAAATGTTTTTTGAAGAGAAGCTATTGGAGAGAGAGCAACGTGCCTGCAATTCTCTAGAGGTATGCAGAGATGTTTCTCCCACCCCAAACCGCTCTTATTTCAGCGATTTCTTGGTCCCTTGACGCGTCATTGCCGGGTTCCTCGCTATCACTGTTCTTTGCCCCTGTTTCTTGCTTTCAATGAGCACCAGGAATTTGTTTGCATCGGCAAATTTGTTAAGTGGTTTCGTGAGGAGGGGAAATGATGAAATTTTGCGAAGGAATGGCTGCAAAAATGTCTTTTTGCATCGAAGGGTGGTGGCTTTAGTGGTTCTTGGTGTGTTTCTTGGGATCTATGGGTACTAGAGATCTATCTGGTGTGCGTGGTAATGTGGTGCTTGGGGTTTGTTGTGTCGGTGGAGCGAGATTCCGGTGAGATTTTGACAGATTCGTCTTTTACCAGGGTTTGAACTTGGGTGGGAGGCGGTGTTGGGCCTGTATTAATGGGATTTTGTGTCGGAATTTTGGAGGTTATTTAAGGGGCTGGAACATTTTTTTTTTCTACTCGAGAAATTAGATTCTGGGCTAGTTTTCGTCTCCTAGATATAGTAATAATTACATTCTTGATGCCTGGATCTGACAATAGTTCTTCAATCTGAAATGGGCATTGCCCTGCGAACTTTGCTGTCATTCTGTGATAGATTTTTTTTTTTTCAGTTTACTTATTAAAGTGAATTTTACTTTGCTCATAAGTTTAAGTCGGAGTTGGAGGCTAAATATCATGCAAATCGATTATTGGAGGAATAGAATGGTCTCATAAATATTTATTTCTTGTCGATCTGGTTGATGCAAATAATTATGTTGGCAAGTATGAGTGAGTTCTTTGCTGAAACTTTAAGCTATACCTGACATCTGATAATGTTTAAGCTGTACATTGACGGTACATCGTCGTGGAAATCATCTGGGAGACTTATTTCACTTTGTGTGAGACATACACTTCTTCCCAATGGTGTTTTGCAGATTTTTATATATGTGCTTGGATTCGGTCAGTGATTCAGGGGAGACGTCTTCATATTTTCTGCATGTTTTTGGGGTTTGTCTGTAGCTTGGTTTGGGGGCATTACTTTATTCCAACAAAACATGTCATATCAAGTTTTATAGCTGAAACTTGTATTGGCTACGAGGGCTAAATCTTGCCCTTAATGTACCACTGCTATAGTAAGGTTTTGATACTAAAAATTTGTCATTTTGCCCTGCTTAAATTATGGTACGAGACATGATATTCATTTCCTTTCCTACATCACCTTTAGTGAGCCTTTATTTCAATAACTTGTGTCCTAGATTGGTGGTGCCATTGATTGAGAGAAGAATTTTGAATCATGATTCATGAAGGGGCTATTTCATTGTTCTCTGTTTATGATTTCTGTGGGTTGTGCAAGTTTTTACTCTGTTGTCAGAACTGGGAATAGGGAAGGATAATTAAATATGCTTATCAATAGCTGTTAGCCTGTTAGGACTCCATGAGAAACTTCAAAGTGAAAGTAATATGTTTTTGTTGTGTAGTCCCATGCAAGGATCCAAAAACCGGAACCGGACAAAATCCCACCCGGTGCCATTTCTCCGTTACCGGCCGGTAACCGGAAACCCCAGAAAAATACCGGCTGGATTTCGTCAAATGGAGTTTGAATTCGGGATGAAACCGCCGGAATTTTGAATTTGAAGTTTTCCGGCCGGTATTTGGAATCTCGGTTCCCACCGGTAAGTCCGCTTACCGCCGGCAACCGGCCGGGTTTTTCCCCCTGGTCCCATGCATCAAATTTGATATTTCTAATTAGCTCATATTGTTACTATAGTTGACCCACTATAATGTATTAAAAGACCTTTCATCTAAAATCTCCTTCATCTTTGGTGATCGGTATTTGTGTGGTTCTTACCATCACTGAGTTTCTTTCATCTGCATGCTATTTATTCTAAAATGATTATCTCCTGATCACATAATGCCAACAATGTATCTGACATGCATTAGTTTTTTTTTATTTGATGTCCTTTTTCAGGAGCTGATGCAAGGTGTAGGACTGTAGGTTGTACCATGAGAAGGATAGCTGTGCACATCAAGACTCAAATATAACCTCATTTGATTACACTATACGGGTGGTTGAACACTAAAATATAGTTGATTCTGCGGGTTCAAAACATGGGTTCGAGGTTTCCATCACATCAGCTGAGCAATGGCTTGTATGTATCTGGCCGACCTGAGCAACCTAAGGAGAAGGCCCCAACCATTTGCTCCGCTGCGATGCCATACACCGGTGGTGACATCAAGAAATCTGGTGAGCTTGGGAAGATGTTTGACCTCCATGTTGAAAAGTCTAGAAAATCTGGTCCTCTGGGCAACGCACCTTCGAGGAATACTTCATTTGGAGGTGCTGCTTCAAACTCTGGACCTATCTCTAATGCTGGTGGTCGTTCCAACTACTCCGGTTCTCTTTCATCTTCAGTTCCTGGTGCCGGTGGATCAGCAAGGGCAAAATCTAACTCTGGACCGCTCAATAAGCATGGAGAACCAGCAAAGAGGTCATCTGGTCCCCAGTCTGGAGGAGTGACCCCAATGGCTCGCCAGAATTCTGGCCCTCTCCCTCCTGTGCTTCCTACGACTGGGCTTATCACATCTGGGCCTATCTCCTCTGGACAACTGAATTCGTCTGGTGCTCCAAGAAAAGTATCTGGGCCTCTTGATTCTGCTGCATCCATGAAGATGCGGGCCACATCCTTTGCTCACAACCAGGCTGTAACCAATCTCACCACCGAAGATGGTTTCTCAATTAAGGGAAGCTTTCCGAAGCTAATACTCTGGCTAGTGATTATGCTCTTTGTGATGGGGTTCATAGCAGGTGGCTTCATTCTTGGTGCTGTTCACAATGCAATTCTGCTGATAGTTGTTGTGGTGATATTTGGTTTTGTTGCTGCACTTGTGATTTGGAATGCTTGGTGGGGAATGAGAGGTGTGATTGGGTTTGTCAATCGCTATCCTGATGCTGATCTCAGAACTGCAAAACATGGACAATATGTAAAGGTTACAGGGGTATGTGAAATCCTGGTGACCTTGTTCTCATTATTCTCATTATCTTCCCTTCGTTCAATTGCTGTGCAATGTCATTATTCATCCTGTTTCTTCTAAGCGTGCGTTAATTCTATTGCACTGTTGGTTAATAACACTATCCTGAACATAGTTGATGATTAAATTGTTCTTGTTTGGACTTTGGGATGACATATATACAAAGTCTATATTATCTGATGTCCTGTAGCTTTCCTTTCGTGTTCTTTTCTGTCACATATGTGCTTTGGACCTCTATATTAGCACATAATTTAGCAATATATCACCAAACTACTGTATTTTGATTTACTATTCTTGGTAGAATGTGCCATTGTGCCTGGTAGTTATAATTGGATTCTTATAATCACTTCATTTCCACATTAAGCATAATTATTTTCCAATTTAGGATATTGCAGCTGTTCATCTATAGGTTCAGTGCATATTCTTTTCTATTCTGAGAGCATACTACTTTAAACATTTGCTTGTTCTATTATCAGTTAACGTTCATTAACCATCTGTAAACTTCACAGGTTGTTACCTGTGGAAATTTCCCCCTTGAGTCCTCATTTCAAAGGGTTCCAAGATGCGTGTACACTTCAACTTGCTTGTATGGGTATAGGGGCTGGGACTCAAAAGCTGCCAACACCCAACATCGCCGGTTTACCTGGGGATTACGCTCAATGGAGGTGAGTTTTTTCATGAATGGGAAATTGGAAATATCTAGAAAATTGATATTTAAAATAAATTGTCGCAGTCAATTACATCATAGTATAAGTACTTCCTTGAAATGTCCAGCTTTTGCAATTATATTACTTGGATCCTAACTGACCTTAACCTCTGACATTTCCCCTGCAACTATGACAGCGGCATGTGGTTGATTTCTACATCTCAGATTTTCAATCTGGGCTTCGAGCGTTGGTGAAAACAGGATATGGTGCACGGGTGACCCCATATGTCGATGAATCTATCGTAATTGACATCAATCCTGACAACAAGGACATGTCTCCTGAATTTCTAAGATGGCTACGGGAAAGAAACCTCTCAAGTGATGATCGAATAATGCGCTTAAAAGAAGGGTATTCTTTTCTTTCAGTTGGTTTTGCACCTGGAATGCACAAGCTAGAAATTATTACCGTTTTATCGAAGAACTGCTAAAAGATATTAGTGAACCGTTACATTTTACTTCATCTTGTACCTGCAGATACATTAAGGAAGGCAGCACTGTGAGTGTGATGGGGGTTGTTCAAAAGAATGACAACGTGTTGATGATAGTTCCTCCATCGGAACCCATCTCAACTGGTTGCCAGTGGACCAAGTGTGTCCTCCCAACGAACCTTGATGGACTAGTCATGAGATGTGAGGATACTTCAAATACGGATGTGATCCCTGTTTAGCAAGCTGGGTGCTGGAAGTGTTGCTGCTGAAGAAAAAGTGCTTTGTTAAATCTTTTTGACTTTGGGTTGGGTTTGTTCCATGGAATGTTAGAAATACTTGGAATTGAGAAAAATGTACAAATGCTGGGTGTAATTTTGGCTAGTAAAGATCGAGGGTGGCTGGTTAAGTTGGGGTTTGGCTGTATAGTCTTTTTTTTTTTTTTATGTATTGTCATTTCTCTCCCCCTCCCCCCTTTCGGTTATGAGCTCTGAACACTTGTGTAACATGATGGCTTGATTACTACCATGGGGCTGTTGGAAGATTTGGTGGAATTGAGTTCATATGTTTTTGAGCCGGATTTCTAGCACAGTTGCCAAAGCTTTTGCATGTTCCACTTCTGTATCTACATGACTTCATCTCAATCTTATGTCGTGTGATTATTGTTCAAGCAACAATTTTCTTCTCGGAAAGCATGTGTACGGTACATGAGATAAGTATATATATCCTTCAAAGTAATAGAAATTGCCAATGCTTACGCAAGCTGTGGTGATCTCTAATTTGCTTACTTAGGCTGTGGATTGATTTGAGGCAGAAAGAACACTTTTTTGCATTTTTCCTTTGGGTGAGGCATGAGCTGATGAATCAGAAAAAGGGACATGGCAACGAATCCTGCAGGTGCCATATGCTTGCAGAAGCTGGCAACCACACTTTTTCCTCTCTTTTTTTCCCACTCTCTTTCCTGTTTCAGACAACCCTCACTGTCTGCTTGGTGGTAACAAACAAACTCCTGTTTTAATTGATTCACCTACCTTTTGGTTGGCAAGTAGGTATTTGTTCATCTGGCAAAGTTTGGTCGGAATCCCCGTGGAGTTCCTGTATCTTGTTCATTTCTTGACAAAAACTGAAATATCAAGATCAGAGCTCCATAAACTTTTTTTTTTTTTTTTTTGGGTTTAGAAATTCTGCTCGAGCGTTGGATCTAAAATGAACGACCGAACTTCAGCGAAGTTTGAAAGAGTGACACCCAAACTTTATTTTCAAGTGAGTTTTCAGCATAATCTTAGCTTGTCAATAGCTTAAAGATAAGTGCAACATAATTCTAGAGTGCCTCAAGAGTGCAAAAGTGTGTAAATCTGTCTATTATGCTACTAGTGCTGTGCCATCCTCCACACCTTCCCTGTTAATTGATCCAAATTTGTTGTTTTTGCCTCATGTTCTGAACTTCCGGTTTCCCTAGCTGCAACCAACAATATGGCCCCCATGAACACCTACATTTTGACCATAATGAATGGGTATGGCAACATGAGCTGGGATGGTGTTAAGGGAGTTGCTCAAAATGGTGGTACATTCCATGGGAGCAATGTTGACAAGTATTAAAATCTCTATGCATTATTTTAATACATAAATAAAAGATTGTACGACTTCGTGGTCGTAACCCCTAAAGCTAACGACCCCTGTAGTCGTAAGGATTCCGAAGGTTACATCGTGGGTACCCTGATCGGATGAGGTCATGTACTTAATCCCCGACCAGGTAACTGCTCGTAGCAACTATGAACTAGCACTTGGATCTGTTTCAAGTATATTCTTTCCGTGTGATGAATGGAGCATGTGCCTTATTCGTTCCAAACCACACGACGTTCCATTGCTTCAAGTCACTAACATTAACCACCATATGGTTATGCTTTCCGCTGATATTAACCGATTGACGGTTGATACTTCATCAACTGTCGCCTCTCTCCGACCAGTCGCGACGCTTCCAACAGGTGTCTCTTCAAAGAGTAACTGTCACAACTTCATCAGCTATTTAAAGGAAAATCAAAGGGGGAGATGGGGGGGGGACAATCTGATTAGCCGCAACCCAATACAGGAGATCAACAGACAATCAAATTTCATCTTAAGCATTAGCATAGCAGTCAAGTGTAATTATGAATAGTTCACTGCCTTGTCAAGAACACCCCTTGTAATAGCCAATTTATATCAATAAATAGTAGTCCCATTCTCTCTCAAGAATTCTTTGTCATTTTCCTTTGTTTTATTTCGTAAGATCGACGACTTGATCGTCGACAGCTGGAGCCGTCCGTGGAGAAGAAGAAGTTGAGTTATTGAAGTTTCTTCGCTCGAGCAATCCTCATTCACTTTTCCCTTGCTCCATCATCGCCCATGCGAACATGGCAAGGACCTGGGATGAGGAGAACTGGTTCGACTTGGCGGACTACTCCGACATGGACATGAACGCATGCATCCGCACCATGGAACACGATGCAATGTCGTCGTCGTCGTCCTCTTCCGCCGCTGGTTCTCTGCTCGCTGAAGCTAGCGAGATTGATTGGATAGAGGAAGACACGCCACCAGTGGCGTCCTCAGAGGAACCAATTGTTCCGACCAGATCGGAACATCCAAAGACCTCTGCAAACCCGATCTTTTCGATCGGCGAAAAGGGCGACAAGAGCCATGAACCGCAGCCCGAGGGTCAATTTACTCTCAATACGGACATGGGCGACCAGTATTCGCCAACGACTCTTACGTATTCTGGGGGCTAACCGACATCTAGTGAGGGTGTCAATGAAGCTGTCACCGGTCATAGGCCAAGTGAGAATGATAAAACTCAGCATACAATCGGCAATCCACCGGATTAGACTGAGTCCACCAAAAAACCTGTCAAAAGTGATAATTTCCAACCGCTCACCATCATGGAAGCTCCTTGCCGAAACAATGGAAGGCTCGCCCTTAGCTACGATAGAAGCTCATCGGAAGATCATTGTTGGAGGCATGAGGTCAATGCAATCGGAGATATTAATAAAGATGCCATGCACGATCCTCCATTGCTTGACCCACCACCACGTACTGATGGAAATTATACAGGCACTCAGCACCAAATGTCGGAGGTGTCAGAGTTGATAGGCGTCCATCAGTTAATTCGCCTACTTCTGCCCCACTTCGCATAAGGGGTCGAACGGGGCAAGACGGAGGGTCTTCGAGTCATCAAACACCATCTACTACCAGAAATCCTCCAAGAATTTCGGTAACTGTTCAAAACCTGCAACAAGTTCGGGACATTATAAATAATCCGGATCCTACTATAGTGGGAACTCCAGGATATGCTCAACTTGCAGGAAGGGTATTGGAGATTCTCCAGCAAACCATGCAGCGTATAGGAATGTATCGAGAACGGCGGACCTCACAAAGTCAAACCTTGACTTTGTCCCAACGTCACTCTCTCAGCAGGGGACAACATGGCTGACCTGGAGGCTCATCGATACAAAGACCTCCTTGAAGATTCCGACCAGGGAGTCATGAGGGAAGACGACTTTTTCTTGAAGCCACTCCTTCCCCTCGTCATGAGGAGCGATTGCTTGTTCCAGGAGATCTCCGACATCACCTGAACCAGGCAACTGGTCGAAGGCATCACACCAATATCCATGATCGAATTGGGACTTCGGATCCTTGGTACAACAACATGAGAAACCGGTCCCCGACTGATTATAATCCGACATCTTTCCAAAGCAGGCGCCACAACTCGATAATAGGTTGTCGAGCCTTCTCGGCACGGCTCCAAGATGTACGCTGGCCGGATAGGTTTCGACCTGCAAACGTGAAAAAGTTCAATGGGACTCAGAACCCATTGGAGTTTCTCCAAATCTACACCACCGCCATCAGAGCTTCTTGTGGTGACGACAACATGATGGCTAACTATCTGCCCACGGTACTTATAGGATCCGCCCGATCATGGTTACTTAATTTACCGGTCGGATAGATCTACACTTGGGAGCAGCTTTACGACCTTTTGATTGCGAATTTCCAGGGTACGCACGACCGCTCTCGGAAGGAGGACGACCTCCACCAAATTCGGCAAAAGTCCAATGAAACTCTTCAACAGTATATCAAAATATTTAGCCAAGTTCGTAATTCTATACAAGAGGTCACAGAATCTTCGGTCATTCAAGCTTTTAAAGCAGACTGAGGAATTGGCGGTTTACAGAGGATATTGCAATAAACCCTCCACGAACGATCATCGAGCTTTTCAACATGGTTGACAAATATGCAGCCGCTAGCGAAGCGGTTGAATGGTGCAAAGCCATCGATCGATAAGCCAGAAAAGAAGCATAAGAAGACTCCCAAGAATAAGAAAAATTGTAAGCCCAACAACAAAGAAGTCCTTGGGATTCCCGAAAAGTTTACCAAGGGCAAGAGAGACTATTCCGATCGGAACAAGGCAAAAGCTCCGACCGACGACTACAAAAAGAACAAAAAGTGGTGTCCACTACACCAGACAGTTGGGCATGATCTGCGCACTTGCCGAGCCTGGCAAAAGAAGCTGGAAGATTACTACTTAGGTAAAGGTCCCTTCCCCTCCATAACAGAACTTGGAGAACCAAGCTTCAAGAAGGACAAAGATGGCGACGAAGAAATGGAGTACCAAGAGCCTCAGCACACCATCGACATGATCTTTGGTGGATCCTCTTCGTACGAGTCAGGACACCATCTGAAGGTCGTGGAGCAAGAAGTCAACCTTGTCGAAGCTCCGATCACTACCAAGCCATCCAAGTGGTCAGAGATTGTGATCTCCTTCAGCAAAGAAGACAGCCCCATCCCATCGACTCGACCAGGTAAGTTCCCTATTGTTGTTGAACCTACTATTAATAATTGCAAAATTAATCGAGTTTTGATAGATGGAGATAATTCTTTAAACATTTTATTTACGGGAGCATTGGAAGAAATGTAAATTCTCATATCTAAGGTAAAACCCGTGAAATATGCCTTACATGGCATAGTTCCTAGTTCTACCGCTAAACCAATAGGGCAATTGTCTCTACCAGTCACGTTCGGAAGAGCTGAAAACTTCCGAACGGAAAAGGTTCCATTTGATGTGGTGGATTTTGAAACCGCATACAGTGGAATCCTCGGTCGTCCGGTATTGGCAAAATTTTTGATAGCTACGCATTACGGTTATCAGAGTTTAAAGATGCTAGGGCCTACAGGAGTCATCACAGTTCGAGGAGATCGAAAAATGGCCTATGCATGTGATCGCAAATCCTTAGAACTGATCGATAAACTTCCGACCAGGGAAAGTAACCCGCCTACCATGCAGGTCAAACACTCAAGGCCAAAGATGGCACCAAATCCTTTTGACCAGACCAAGAAGGTGACACTCGATAAAAACGCTTCTCCAAAAAGCGTCAAAGCACCGTCTGGGTAAGGAAATGCTAATGCATCTACCCAAAATGTACTGGCCGGGGTAGGACTCGATCCTAAATAGGAAGAGTCACTCGTCTTCTTCCTCTGAGCAAACCTGGACATATCCGCCTAGCAGGCACCCGACATGCCTGGAGTCCCCAGGAAGGTGATCAAGCACAGGCTAGCTCTTCGGCTTGACAAGAAACCGGTCAAATAGAAGCTAAGGCACTTCGCACCCGATTGGAAGGAAGCAATCCAGTTAGAGATTAACAAGTTTCTAAAGGTTGGATTTATTCGTGAGGTCGACCACCCAGAATGGTTCGCCAATCTTATAATGGTTAGAAAAAGTAATGGGAAAATGGTGAATGTGTATCGATTTCACAGATCTTAATCAAGCTTGTCCTAAGGATGACTTTCCCCTTCCACGCATTGATCAACTCGTAGATTCCACTTCTGGGTGTGAGTTGTTGAGTTTTTTGGATGCGTATTCAGGGTACCACTAGATTAATATGAGTAAAGATGATGAAGAGAAAACATTCTTCATCACACCTTATGGCACTTACTGCTATCTTTAGATGTCATTTGGTCTCAAAAATGCTGGTGCAACTTTTCAAAGGCTAATGTAAAAAAAAAAACTTTAATCTTTAGATAGGTCAAAATTTGGAAGCCTATGTTGATGACTTGGTCGTGAAAAGCATCAATGATGTTGATCATATTCCCAACCTACACTAGATTTTCAATAACTTAAGAAGATATAACCTTAAGTTAAATCCGAAAAAGTGTGTGTTCAGAGTTTTCTCTGGAAAGCTCCTTGGATTTCTAGTTTCGGCTAGAGGAATTGAGGCGAATCCAGTAAAGATATCGGGCATCAACCAGATGCGCCCTCTGACTATGAAGAAAGAAGTCCAAAAACTAACCGGTTGTATGGCAGCGCTTAGTTGTTTCATAGCATGGTTAGGAGAAAAAAGATTACCTTTCTTCAAGCTTCTCCGGAAACATGGAAGTTTCGAATGAACTAAAGAGGCAAATGATACCTTTGAGAAGCTCAAGAAGTACCTTATGACTGCCCCGATCTTAGTATCTCCAAGATCGGAAGAAACATTGTTGATATACGTGGCTGCAATGCCACAAGCTGTCAGCGCAATACTGGTCGTTGATCGAGACAATATTCAACTACCAATATATTACGTAAGCAAAGTCTTACAGGGACCAAACGAACGATATCCGCAGGTACAAAAGTTGCTCTATGGTCTTCTTATGGCTTCAAGGTAATTAAGGTATTACTTTCAGAGCACAGAGTGGTCATACCAACCGAATACAAGAATTAAAATCTCTATGTATTATTTTAATACATAAATAAAAGACTACATGACTTCGTGGTCGTAACCCCTAAGGCTAACGACCCCCGTGGTCATAAGGATTCTGGAGGTTACATCATGGGTATCCTGGTCGGATGAGGTCCTGTACTTAATTCCCGACTAGGTAACTACTCGTAGCAACTATGAACTGCCACTTGGATCTATTCCAAGTATATTCTTTCCGTGTGATGAATGGAGCATGTGCCTCATTCGTTCCAAACCACACGACGTTCCATTGCTTCAAATCACTGACATTAACCACCATATGGTTATGCTTTCCGCTGATATTAACTGATCAACGGTTGATACTTCATCAACTGCCGCCTCTCTCCGTCCAGTCACAATGCTTCCAACAGGTGTCTCTTCAAGGAGTAACTACCACCACTTCATCAGCTATTTAAAGGAAGATCAAAGGAGATGGGGGGACAATTTGATTAGCCGCAACCCAATATAGGAGATCAACAAACAATCATACTTCATCTTAAGCATTAACATAGCAGTCAAGTGTAATTATGGATAATCCACTGCCTTGTCAAGAACACCCCTTGTAATAGCCAGTTCATATCAATAAAGAGCAGTTCCATTCTCTCCCATGAATTATTTACCATTTTCATCTGTTTTATTTTGTAAGATCAACGACTCAATCGTCGACAAATGCTGAACTTACTACTTCAGGGTTAAGGTCATTGTTTAGATTCAAGCCCCATGCCCAACCACGCGTGCGGCCAATCACCCCACTGACCACGTCGCATCGGCCGCATTGTGCCTCGCGTCACCCTGCCACACCCTTGTCACGCCTGCATCACCGCTGACTCGCTCTGACACGGCACCGCCTGCTCTCGTGTCAGCCACAGAAGCGTCGCATGCCACCGTGCCGTCTCGTAGCCATAGGCTCGCGAGAACTCGTGCCTCCCTCCGTCATATTTAAGTTTCACTGAGCCACACATCGAGCCCGTCTCCCCATCTGCATCACTTCCCTCAACTCCTTCCTCTTCCTAAAGAGAGTGAGCGGGAAAACAAGCTCAAGGGGCCACCTCCTCTATTCCAACCATCGCGCTCCTACCGTGCGCAACCGCCACTCCGGTGAGCTCCAACCGTCACTGTCGTGCCCTCTAGCGCCGCCTCGGCCACCTCAATCCATCCCTCACCTCCATTTCTTCTTCCCCAAGCAGGAGCACGGGGAACGCGGTCATCTTCCTCCTCCTCTCCGTCTGCGGCCACCGCCTCCACCCGATGTCCCCGTCAAATATGGTGAGCTCTCTCAAAGCTGTCCAGGTCACGTCATGTTCCACCATGTCACGAGAAAAACCCTTCAGTCAATGGGCCGATTCCTCCACAGGAGCACTTGTGCCATCATCTTCTCCAAAACCCACCACCAGCACCGCCATTCTCTCCCCGATAAGTCCCAGGGCAAATCCTCCCACCTACAACATGTTCTCACACTCTTCTTCCTTCCACAACTTCTGATTTTGGCCGCCCTTTGTCTCAGCACCATTGCATCGTGGAGCTTGTCACACCGCCCTCGGCTCTCATCACCGGACCGCCTCGGCTCCCCTCCGCCTCCATGGTCTGCGTCGGTAAGCTCCTTATCTCTCCATGGTGCTCATGTGTGCCTCATTTTCTCCCCTCTCCCCCTCCAGCGCTGTCGCCTTATGCCGTATCGTCGCAGCCGCCATGCATAGCAGCTATAGACCACTGCGTGTCGCGCCGCCACCGTAGGAGGCTTGCCGGTACCATAGGAACCCATTTTGGGGCCTCCAGGTCGTCGCTGTGGCCCATTTCACTGGCGTCGAGCACAGCCATGGCCTCCCTTGCTCTCGGGTTAGTTGAGGGAGGAAAACACTGTAGCAACGTAATTTGTGTAATGATGAGATTAATTAGTGATTAACTATATGGTTACTAAATAGTTAAATACTACCTAATAGTAGTATGACATGTGGGCCCGAAGCGATTAGGAAAGCTAATTAGAGTCTAATTTAGGTTTGGAGTATGACATGTGGGCCCCACCCTTTAAAACACACTGTGTAGACTCGGTCCGTAGATCCGTGCCACTAACCTGTGGGTCCTCGGCCTATGCATTGTTCCCGTGAACTGAGTTCACATGGACTGTGGCCCCACCTGTCAGTGTTTGTTCCCATTTTCAATGAGAAAATAAATCAGAAAAGAAATTAAAACACCCTTGGCCCCACCTGTCAGTCACAATAAGGATTTCTAATTGAAAAATAACTCAAAAAGAAATAAAAAATCACTGGGCCCTAGTTGTCAGTGAGAGAAACCTCTCCTATCTGTTTATTTTGGGGATTTTTCCTGAATTTAAACTTTGGAGAGTTCGTTCTCTCTCGTTTTAACTCCAAATTTGATGATTTTTGTTTCTAAATTCAAACCCTACCTAACAGTACCAAAAATCTAAATTCAGGAGATTATTTAAATTATTTTAATGCAATTGTCCACATGTCAAATGAACCCCCCACATAATTAATTTAGTTGAAAGTTAACTAGAGATTGTCGATGTGTCTTTGACCCATAGGACCCACACATTGACATGTAAAATTAGATTGAGTTAACACCATTAGTATGGCTTGTGTAACCATAAGTAACTTAGGAGTAAAATTTAATAAGAAAATAAGATGGACACTTACAGGTGGACTCTCTCATTCTTAGTTTTTTTGCACTGTTAATTGTTTAGATACTGAGTCACTAATTGATGGGCTCACGTGCAATAGTAATTGCTAAGCCATGGTTTTATGCATAAAGTACCAATGATAGGTAGACCCCATATAGAATAATTAGTAAATAGTACTACAATTAATTAGATGTTAATTAACAATTAGTGGTATCACAATAAAGCTCGCTATAATTAAATTAAGGATTAATATGGGGGATTGAGGTTAAAGTCAATAACTATACTAGTTTAATACCAGGTTGAATATTAGCATGGCATATAGTTATGGCCATAAACCGTTATACATTTAGATGTAGACTCTTACGTGTATCATCCCAATTTTCTGGACATTCTTAAAAAATTTGAGTTTAAAATTAACCATTCGGTTTTGTTAATTGCTCAAGTTTAACCTGGAGATTTTGGAGATTTAGAGATTTAATATGAATTAATTGAACTTCAATCACTTCGAATTGGTCTATCCTGCGTTGTTGGAGTTCGCTGGTTTCCAAGTTTGCCTCCTCTGTTCGCTCTTTGTCCTCAGGACCTCCTCCTGCTTAGGACCCCCTTGTCCTCAGGACACCCTCCTCCTTATCCTCAGGACCTCCTCCTCCTCCTCAGGACCCCCCTTGGTCAAGACCGCCCATTGGGTTAAGACCACTCTCTTGGTCTTTTTGTAAAGACCACCCACGTGGTCACGACCTCCCTTTTTGCAAAGACCACTCCTAGGGTCATGACCACCCTCGTAGTCACGACCTCCCCTTTTGTAAAGACCACCCCCTTGGTCAAGATTACCGTTTGGTCACAACCATCTTCTTAGGACCTCCTCCTCAAGACCTCCTCAGGACCTCCCTCTTGGTCACAACTTCCTGTTGACCTTGATTTACCTCTTTGTTTCGACTAGCCCTGCTCACTTTCTCCTTTCTGCACGTTTGCTGCCGAAGTCTTTGCGCATTAAATATTGTCGTTTCCGTAGTACTTGTTTTCCCCTCTAGTCTCCTCCCTTGCTTGCCACCATCCCCTCCTTCACCTACCCCTATCGTGCGCATTGAATGCGGTATCCCCCGTTACACCCGTTGCATGCCAACGCCATCCTCCCTTCTTAGACTTCCCCTCGCCTATATAAGGCACCTGTGAACCCCTTTCGTTCTCCCTTGTTGTTTCCCTCTCATCACTCTCTCCTTCCCTTCCTCAACCTCAACCGTTCAAGCTCCTACTCAAGTGGTTTCAGCTTCTATCTTCATCTGAACTTTGTATCTTTCTTTTGGCTTCGGTTTGGTGTTTTCATTGGAGTTTTTGTAGATTTGTTGTCTTATTTGGCTTTGTTCGCACGTGTAGATTTCAGTGTTGCGGAAGACTTCTTGGACACGACGACCTCTACAGAAGCTTCGCAACTATTCATCGAAGGCAAATCATAGACCTTTGATCATGTTGAACCCATTTTCATAAAAGTACATTATTTTGATATAAACATGCATGGCTAGTTGTATAAAAATAGTTTTGGGGAGTAGTTAAACACCCACTTGACATTATGACTCCTTGAATAATTGTGAACAACATATTGACATGTACCTTTGGACATCCGTAGGATGGGTTATCTTAGTTGGACATCGTTGATATACCAACGTTGGGTGCGTATTATGCTTAGTCATGCTTTAGATAGGCGATGGTCTCAATCTCATGATTCTTTGATTATAAACTTGACTAATGAGCTATAGAACTGTGGCAACGCCACAATTGATAAAAGTTGTTATGCCAGGATTAGGGTGGTCCTTTGGCCAGTTGAACCAAAAATGTTTGCATACTCGGGCGAGTGATCATGCAGTAAAGGGGGTGCTATACGTGCATTGGGATGAAGATGTCTCGCCTGAGTAGCCACTAAGGACTTAACTTTGTGTGCCATTGATCCGGGTTTACCGTGCAACCACAAGTTTATTTATGGGGCAGACTGGGCCAACTAATTAGCGAAGTTCTGGTGCGGTTCTATCGTGGTGGTTGAATTGGTGCAAGAGGGGGTCCAGAATGGTGAATCCTTAGCGGGGCAGAACCGAGCCAGAGCAGACCTTTGTAAAGGCCTTGACACGCTCTTTAGGCTGCTTACCAAAGGTAGTGGGCAGTGGCATCAATGGGTGCCAGACCACCTAGAGAGGCCGTGTATTATGGGTAAAGCTGTACAACCTCTTCAGAGTGTAAATATATTCAAATAGTCGTGTCCCTAGTTATGGACAATGCCTTGTGATATCCCGCAAGGGGTAGTCTTTCTTAAAAGCAAGTGGTCGTGGTCGGACCAGGGTGGTCTGGGCAGTGGGTAGGGTGTCCACGAGCTGTTTCAAAGGAATTGTTTACTTATATATTATCTTTCAACTTGTGTTTTGCAATCTACTTACTGTATTTTTCGTAAATATCACTTTCTGCAAACTAACCATACAACTATCATTATCAAGCCTTGCATGAATACTATTTGCATATATTTTTTCTATGACTTGCTGAGTACATTCAAAGTACTCATGGCTTTATGCCCTTTGGTTGATCAGCCACCGAAGAGGACCTTGGGTGCTCCGAGCTCTGTAGAGAGGAGTTCGTGGAAGACTTTGCCGACTAGGGGACGTCCTCCACTCGATAGCCTGTGGGCTTGTCGACTGTCTCCCGCATTTTGGAAAGTTCTGCTGTGAGTTTTATTTTGCTGTAAGCCCGTGCAGCAACCCTTGTAAAAAGCTTGACCATAAGGCCTTTTGGTTAATATATTGTGACCGCTTCTTCTTTAGCTTGTTGTATGGATATGATTACACCAATGTTTCCTCTGTGCGAGCTAGCTACTGATCTTGGGACTAGTTCAGTGTGCACAGAGGGTCCCGGGGTTGCATTACTCGGGAACCTGGGGTTGGTATGTTGAACTTGGCAAGTATTTTCCAAACAAAAACTCAAACAATGTTTTAGACTTGGGCAGATGGTTAATGGGGCTGGTGCAGAGATAGCACAAGAACTGGTAATATGGTAGTTTCATCTGAGTCAATTAAAGACCGAATCTTGTGATGACCTCCCGGGTACTACAGTGCAGCCACATGCTTATTATGGGTGTCGTCTTGGCCAAATAATTTGTCGAACCTTGGTACTCGCTTGTAGTAAGTGCAACATGTAACACCGTGTGTGAGTCGGTTCGGTGGGAGGTCCAGGGACTCAGGCTACACAAGTCGGTTTGGCGGGAGGTCCAGGGACTTGGGGTAGCTTGTGCAAGTTGGTCTGGTGAGAGGTCCAGGGACTCAAGCTAAACAAGTCAGGCTGGCGAGAGGTCTAGGGACTTGAATGAGACGAGTGGCGAAAGAGGCCACTCTGTAAGACGCCATACTCATGGCGTTGGTCGGTCTGGCGGGAGGTCCAGGAACATCTCTCACAACTTTAGGCCCTTCATTGAAAATGATCCTCAGGAACACGAGGGTCATTTTAGGGGGTGGCCTTATGAGGACACTGTCCCAGTGTTGAAGGAATCGACCTATATGGGCGGGTTGGTATTGAGATAAGGCATTGTAAAGGCCTCGTTATAATCTTCTTCGTCGCACGCCTAAGGTTGTGTGTTGACAATATAAGTTGATCGTATCATGTTAGTGAAGATGTGCAGCCTCTGCAGAGTGTAACTATGTTCGGATAGCCGTGCCCACGATCATGGGTGATATGCAAGAACTTTCTTGGTTAGTCTTTGTTTTTATAAAAATCATTTGTGGGTGGGATGAATTGTCGGGTGGATGCAGCCCTGGAATTGTTGGGTGAAGGTAGCTCTGAAAATGATATAGCATGAGGTGGATGAAACCATTATTTACTCGTGGGTGGATAGAACCTTCGGGGACTATTCTCAGCTAGCAAATGGATGGAACATTAGCTAGTCTTATACAACAGTACTCAATTTCATCAAAATTGGTTTAGTCAAAATGCCAGGCCTTGGGACTTGTCTGTTACTTAATCTATTTTAATAGTGGCTCTACGCAAATAAAAGAACCTTAAGTCATTCTTTTTATCGGTTTTCCCTCTATTATAAATGTATTATGTGTGTTGGCTCGTGAAGTACGGCTGTGTACTCACACTCGCTCAATATTATCATTCAGTAAGTGACAAAGAAGAAGACTCTGTGGGCGCTTAATCACGTTCGACAAGACTGAAAATCGAGGAGGCCAAGAACTAGGTCGCGACCCCGAGTCGATTGCCCGTGGGCATATCTTGAGGGCCCCACCTGTTGTGTTATTGATTATGTTTTCACTAACGATATTTAAGGTATTTAGCCTAATCGGCTCATGTATAAGTCAAGTGGTCGTACGGTCTATTTACATCTTATTTAATATTATGGAACAACTTTACTTTTGCGAGATATGTATTTGATATTCAATGATGTAACTGTGTGCACTAGCTACTGATCCAGAGACTAGTGTTGTTATACACAGAGAGTTTCGGACGGTAAATTCGGGTCCGACACCTGGTCTGCCAAGTTGTTTTAGCTTCAACCACATTTTACACGGTGTAGCTAATATAAGATAGACCTTACAGATAAAGGAAAGAGAATAGAAGAAGGTCTTCTCACGCAGACCGAGAAAATCGGGCGTTGGTTCCCGGTGTAAGGGTGGAGTAGGGGTTCGGGGATTTTCTCGGTCTGCGTGAGAAGACCTTCTTCTTAGAGCAATACCCGGGGGGTTCTTCCCCCCGCAGGCCGAGTTTTTTTTTAAGGAAAGAGAATAGAGCACGGATGCTTCTGAATCTACCATCACGCAGGACCTCTTCGATTTCATGGTAGAGTTACTTTAATAAGATGAGTAATGATAAGAATAGTGTTGCGAGTTTATCTCATTATAGATTATTACATTGCATTGCTCCTTGTTGTGCAAGTTTCAGAGGTTATCGATGGAAACACCTCACGACGGCACAGAGTAAAAATGTTCAGGCAACACAAGCAATGGAGTTCCTCAGAATTCAGATAATGAACAAACGATGATGACATCATTAACCAGAGTTGCACCTGCAAAGGTTGGAATATCTAGGATTGAAAATGAACAACTTGCCAGCCTCTCCTTCCCTGAAATTACTGAACAAATTGATGAGGATTAAGTAATCCATAATTAATGGCTTATTGTCTACGGTGGCTGTCAGAACAAGTCTTAGTCAAATAGCTCCCACGAGTACCCTTGGTTGGGGAGAATATGCTCAGACCATCCTGGGCGTCGACCATCCTCTGGTCAGAGGCGTCCACATTCACGATCAGACATGTGGGCCTGAACCTTCCGACCGGGTAGCATGTCTATTGTAACTGACTACGTGCGGTAGATCAAGGAAGCGTGCACTCTTATCTCCCTGACATAACTGCACATCCTCACCCTTTGTCTTTGACAATAACTACACGACAACCATGCCAGGAGAACGTCTCACTGACAACAACTGCTCCACACATGAGGAGGATGGCTAGAACTGACGAAATGTCTCTCCACAGGAGCCAACTGCCACCCCTTTGACGCTATTTAAGGAGAGCATCAGACAACAGACAAGAAAAAAGAAGGCAAGATATTGCTCAATTGTAGCATTAGTCGTACATTTGTCCATCCTAAGCACTGTACACCCTATTGCAACTCTCATTCAATACAAAAACACAGAAGTAGGATTGTTATTATCTCCGAAGAAGATCTGAACCTGTCTAAACATTCTGTCTCGCCTGTGTGATCTCTTGTGTCGTGTCTCCCGCATTTACTTCATAAGATCGACAATAATTCATGACACAAATGGAACCGGATATCATGCGACAAGATTAGAAGGCATGGCTATTCCTCACTCAATGGTTAGAACTTAGGACAGGTCTGTTTGACAACATTTCAAAATTTCACCTTTTTTCTACTTTTAAGTTAATGCAAGCAGGTCACATGCTGTTAGATCTTTCCAATTTCTCCTGTTCTCACTTATGTAGTCTTTATGACTTGTACATCTCTTCAGACTTGTCTTATTAAGGACAATTGGCATAGAAGTGTCATGTGGGGGTGTACTTACGTTCGACGGCGTCACAGATTACAGACTCCTACAACAGGATTGGATGGTGTCGTTGGAGTAGCAAACGGACAGACGACAGAACACGTTTCGGATTCAGAACAAGTTGCGGTTTCAGTGTCTTGTATCAATACGACAACGGCGTCCGAAGCATGACTGAATACGAATTGTAATAGGAAAGCTTATACGATTGCATTGTTTCTTTTTTGTTTCCGGAAATAGATTAGCTAGCCAGACCATATAAGAGATATACATTGTAACTCAAGGATATACAAGAATTT
Source organism: Ampelocalamus luodianensis (assembly GCA_036346255.1). Classification (NCBI taxonomy): domain Eukaryota; kingdom Viridiplantae; phylum Streptophyta; class Magnoliopsida; order Poales; family Poaceae; genus Ampelocalamus; species Ampelocalamus luodianensis. Next base: position 58,475,929 of record CM070623.1, on the reverse strand, counting down.
ATCCTCTACAACTCAATCCTGCTATCTTCTGCTCTATCTTCAGTATTCTTCTTCTACTGTCTTTTTCTTGTCTGAACTTCACGATTGATCCTCACGATCGTTCCGGGCGACCTTTGGCCGCACACAACTACAACCTGCGATCACGAGATCAAGTTCGTGACAAGAAGAGAAGCAATCTTTCAGGTATGTTTCAGGCCTTCAGCCTGCAATTTTTTCGGTGTACCAGTGGGACAAGTTAGCAGCAAACATGGAGATTTAGTTGAGAATCTACAAGAAGGAACCTGCAGAGCAGGTGCAGTCCATCAAGAATCGACAAAACCAGCTCAGACCCAAATCAAGGGACAAACCTTCAGAGCTTCCCCCTTATTGGTGATCTTGGTGCTGAAGGCAGATCTTGCAGGGCCCCTAGCAGTCACAAAGCAGATCAGAACAGGAGTTCTTTTTCTGAATTCATGATCAGACAATCATCCCTGAAACGGTCCCAAACGGTAGATGATCCAAACATCAGTTGGTCCCGTTACCGCGGCATTAATGTGCACATGTCAGTAACATGTGTATGGATGATGAACTGTATACGCTACAGAATCAAGCGATCTACTAGTAATCATGGACCAAGATGATTGAACCAGTGTTCTTGCCTTTCAAAAAGTTCGCAGCTTGTGGTGCTGCCACTGTGACCCAGACACCATCATAATTCATAAGCTCAATTCAATGAAACAAAGGCCTCCCTGCATGTGACAGTGCAAGATCTGTATATATACATTGTCCTCTTGTGCCGAACCAACTTGTGACCTTGGAATACAAAGATCAAGAGCAGGTTCAGACGGTCCCCGGAATACTAGCTCGTCTTCAGGCTTCCGCGACAATATACCTCTTTCCACGAGCATATCACGATCCATTGTGGTAACAGAACAAAAAAATTCTCTTCGCTCAAGGTGTAAGCGGACAGGCATTCCTTGGAATATGTATCTGACAAAGGAATGACAACTTGAACTCACGAACAGACAAATCCACCATTAATGGCGAAATTAAGCTTCTCCTGATCGCTGCTCCACTCCACAGATCGGTGACAGATATGCACCGTACACATTAGTGAACGAAGACGAGCAACTCTGAAAAGAGTTATTGCAAATGAAGGCCGAATTCTGGTAGGTGAAATTGCTGAACGGTACCACTCTTTCAGAGGTACCGAACACTCAGTACTTTTTCTTCGACAACTGATGGTCTGGGTTATGACCATCAGTGCTTAGCTTTTTACACACAAGCATGGCACCACGGCGATCAATTTCCTTCTTGAGTTCTTAACCACGCAGTTAAGCACCCAATCTTCTCTGTAGTCTAAACTAACCAATCCCAACAACACTTCTTAAGAAGAGCAGCGGCATGCGAGTAACTGATCACACCTCCCCTGCAGCCGCCAGCCGCCTGTCGCCGCCGAGGAGCGCGAGCCCACTACGCGGCGGCGGAGGCCTACACGCGGCGGCTCTCGGCGAAGGACAACATTGAGCATTTGAGCTTGAGCGATTCGTATGCAAAATACACTGCCATGTGGGGAATCCCCAATGGCAGCCGTTCGATCAAGATCGAGCGGTCCAAATAGGGAAAGCTGAGGTCGCAGAGAACTGCTCATTTGAGCTCTTCGATCGGGCTCATACGGATCAGATGGAGGACAAAAAAACAAAGCGGGAGAGTTTTGTAAAGAGAACCCTCGAATTACTTTATTTTACACTAGTTTGACCTTTCGCTTCTCACCCCGACGCCGGCGATGGCGGCGACGGTGAGGTTCGGGCTCCTGGTGGCGATGTTCCAGGCCATGTCGCGAGACAGCACGGCCGCCTTCGCGCGTTCCTGGAGCGCGCCTACGGACCCAGCGGCAGGGACGACTACTTCAGCGTGCTCCGCCTCGTCCTCCTGGGGCTCGACCGCGAGCGCGGCTCGTACGGGCTCAAGGAGGCCGCCATAGGCATCGCCAAGGACTCCCCCGACGCCGTACAGCTCACCAAATGGCGGCGCGGCGGCGTTGGTCGCAACGCCGGCAACTTCGCCCTTGTCGCCGCCGAGGTATAGTCGCATCCACTGTCCCATTCATCAATCACTCTCTCTCTAGCTAGAACAAAGCGCCTCGCTGTCGATGGTTTGCTGTTTGGGGTTCGATGGGTTGTGCGAGTTGAGTGAATTGCGTATGCCTTAGCCGCTGAGGATTAGAAGTAGATTTGCTGCTTTGAGTTGTGTGCTTGGAATTGCTTCTCCACATGTGTATGGTCGACTATGGTTAGTGTATTCATTGTGATTTGGTGGACAGCGTGCGACGAAAATGTTCTCTTGGTTCATAGAGTGGAAGCTTTTTTGGTCTTTGTTTAGTTTCATTCGGTTGGATGGATACAGTTTGTGATAAAAAAAAATGCTGATTCAGTTCAAAATGTATGTAGCTAGATTGTTTGATCAAAATGCTGCTTTGACTGTTGTGGTTTTGGGCAGCTTCCCTTGCCTGCTTTTCTTCAGGCTCGTGCTTAACGTAATTTTTGGTCGCTACTCAGGTACTGCAGCGGAGGCAAGGAATGACTTCTGGTGGATTGACGATAAAGGAGGTGAACGACGCACTCCATCGTCTAGCTGCAACTGAGAATAGGTAGCTTATACATCTATTTCATTTGTATTCGTGTATGTTTGAAAAGTTCTTCCTCACTCTTGATAGGTCTGAGAAAGCTTCGATTCTTTCTAGTCTGATCAAGAAAACGCCCTTGAAATGAAGTGGCTTCTGATGATTATTCTTAAAGGTGAGCTTGCTCTACTCATTGCTGTTTTTGCACACTTATATATTTTCTGCTGCATTTCTGCAGTGTTTTTGCATTGCTGTTGATGTTTTCTGTACTTCATCATAGATTTAAAATTGGGGTTCAGTGAGAAGAGCGTATTCCATGAGTTTCATCCTGATGCTGAAGACTAGTTCAATGTCACTTGTGACTTGAAATTGGTCTGTGTAAAGCTCAACGATAGAAGCCAAAGGCATAAACGGCAGGTGATGATACTGAAGTTCTTTGCTTGTAGCCTTGTACTTTGTTTCTCATGATGTACTATTCGTGGTGCAACAATGTAACTCCTGAAAATTGTAGTATTGGTTCCAGGCTTTTCTCATCTGTTTTTTTGCGTGTGCATGTTTTTTTGAATTTTTTTGCGGGCTTGGATATCTTTCAGGATCCGGATTCAGTGACTTTGCAGAGCAAAGTCACGGTGTGACTTTACAGATCTGGACCCTCCAGATGACATCTGACGGCTGGATCAATCTGTTCATCTTGTTTTTTTTTTTCTCCCTCTAATCACTCAATCTAGCTCCAGCCGTCAGATGTCATCTGAAAGGTCCAGATCTGCAAAGTCACACCGTAACTGAATCCGAATCCATCTTTCAGACAGTCACACAAAAGTATCATGATTTTATAATATTTTCGTACGACTTCTGCTATTCTGTTGCTGCACTCTGCAGTACTCATCCTCCGGTATAAATAGCCGCATTCTTTGCGGCAGCACCGGCGCCCACGTCAACGATTTTCCATAGGCCGTCCGATGTAACGCTTCGATCCTTCACGGCCGTTCGATCTTCCTTCGCTTTTTCTTGCCTACGTTCTCCTCGCTTCTCCTCTCGCTCATCAGCCTCTTTTCCTCTCCGCTTTGACCAAAGCTCCAGTGGTTCTTCCCCAATTTCTCACTTCGCTTCTTCTCTTCAATCTTCTCCCGGTGATTTGCTCGCACCGCCTCCTCGCCACCGACCTAGCCAGCGGCCGGCCGCCTCTCCTACGCCCGCTTCACCCGGCACGGCGCGCGCGCGCCGGCCGGCCACGACTCTGTTCTCGCTGCGCCCGGCCCACCTCGCCAGCACGGCCGCGCCAAGACTGCTCCGCCTCCCGCCGCGCCTGGTTCTTCCCAATTTCTCACCGTTTCTCTCTACAATCTTCCTCCATGGTGATTTGCTCTAGCACCACTTCCTCGCCAGCCGGCCTAGCCTGATCTCGGCCTCTCTCCCAGCGCCGCCGCCACCGGCATCTGGCTCGGTTCTGCGCCCGGCCGGCCGCCCGCCGTTCTATTGCGGCGGTCGCCCGCTGCCGCATGGCCGCACACTGCGCGCTCGGCCGCCCGTCTCGGCCTCCGCCGCCGGGCTCGGTCCGACTAGGCCCCTACGACTCGCCGAGATCGGGGTGAGAGCAAGCGCCATTGGTGAGTTTTTCCAACTCATGTTCTCATGCTCCAAAGAATCCTCCCACCCCACCCATCTCTACTCATTTTACCCCAAATCGATTTCTCGAGAAGGTATAGGAGGTGGATCGCTCAAGGTGAAGGGAGGCGACAAATCCATGTCAGAAAAGCTTGATATGAGATGATCTTCGCGATTTGGATTTCATTTCAAGGGCTACATGTTGTGACCATCGAGTTCCTCTCCATTCAATTCTGCATCGTGCCATTAACTAGGATTACAATGCACAGTTTGTAATGAAAGTCGGTACTTAGTTGGGAGTTGGGACCAGAGCAAGAGAGATTTGTAGTGCTTCCTCTTTTCCCGCCATCCACAAGATCCGATTGCAAAGATCTACATGTTCTTTTAGTTCATTCAGCTTTGTTCTCTCTCACTGAGCTTTGCAAACAGAACATTGTACTAGAAATTTACAATTGAAAACTTTGTCCAAAATAGACCATCATCCTTTTCGCTTGAATTATATTCCCTTTTTCTGTCATCTATATTAACTCAATGCTAATATTATTTGGTCAAATACAATAGTAGTTGATAGACCGACACTCCACGATTTTCAAATTTTAATCTATAACCACATAGGGCTTGGATTCAACATTTTTCACAAATTTAGAAGAAATTGATTGCAGATGCCCATTTTTAACGCATGCCCATTGGCACCAAGTGTGCTCAAATTTTTCCAAATGTTAGTTAGTTTGTTGGTATTTGAAAGATCTAGCATCAACACATCTCTTCATTTTGTTGCGTAGAGCCCATGTTTAGTTTGTTCTCTCAATCTTGCAAAACCAATTTCTTTTACAAAGCATGGTCTTTTATCATAATGTGCTACTATACCACCACTCTCTAGCAATGCTAATGGCTCTTGTTAGCCTTACATGGGAGATAAAGGGACAACTTGATTGTTCCAAAGCAGTATATGATCTTTTCGAGGAGGTAGGTCTATTGCTTTGGCATCACTCCCAAATCTTTTAACACCGAACTCGACTATGACCTTTTGCAGAGTTGACAAACAAGAACAAGTGTGGTTTTCTAACTACCATTATGTTGCATATGCTAAATAAAGCTATATAGTTGGTAGTCCTACCTAAAAGGCTAAATCAAAGTTAGTTCCTAGTGCACATTATGATAAATTTGTTTGTGGCAATAAACAAGTGAACAGAATCGACTTTCGATACGCTTTAAATATCTTTAAAACTACCTTTGCACGTATTCAAATGAAGTTAATTAGAAATTGTTTTGATGCATAAAGGATGTAGCACATCACTTGGAAGTACATTAACAATACGAGTCTTGACTCATGTGCATAAATGTACGTATTGAAGGTATATATATTTGTTTTTGATTTCTGATATGCTTCTGAAGATATATTGTTTTGTTGACTTTTTGTCCTCTTCCTGACTCATAATGTGATTTTGTCCTTATAAATATTTGTTAACATCTCTAGAGAATTAGTGTACGGTCTCTTCTTTGCAAGAACTCCATTTGCAGATACGATGAGTTAAGGTAAAAGTCCAATGATTTCGCTTGTTTCGTTTTGTCTGTAGTCTGGATCGCTTGGAAGTGTTGTATCCAACCATGCCTTTTTTTTTATTTTGATGTTGATTTTAATCTACTAAAACTGACCCTGTAGAATCTAATGTCCTCGTAATTCTTGATCCAAGCTAGATTCTTTCAAAAATGTTAATTATACTGCAAACACATAAACTAATATACGCTTCTATTTGCATGCATGTATTGTGAATTTAAGAGCTTTCTTGGTTGCGATTAATGGCAACGGAACAACGCTCTAGGTGTTGAGGGCCAACGATGGCCATGGATGCGACTGGTCGCGACATAGAGCAGGTTGTGGCTAAATAGGTTTAAGATTTCATTAAAGCAAGATTATCCTATTTGGACTTTGATTTATGCGGTTAAGATTCTCTCCCGACAAAGACACCATTTTTTCCATTAAATGTTAGAGATGATCCAATGATCGAACAAAAGGGCATGTGCGATAAGTATCGATTGAACCTAAGTTTGAAAAGTCGACTATGCTTTGGTTTATCTGCTTAGCGCTTGACTACTTCGATCATTGGATATAGCTATATAGGACACAGTCAAATCTTTATACACCGATTTGATTCCAACCAATTTCTAATCGAAATTCCACCTATGAATCACCCCAAAAATGATGCGATCACATTTTTCGCCTAATTACATGAAACTATGAATCACCGCTTATACCCAATTAAAATGTCGGAATAATTTGCTAACATTCATCTTTGTTTTAATTGTGTATAATCCGCAAGTGGTTATACTACACCGCAAGCACATCCACCGATTCGAGACAAGTCGTGCAACTTCATCAATCTGCTCAAGCTAGCAAGATTGCATTGTACAAGCTCCTTGATTTATTTCATTTGTTACTTGTAATCGAGCTAGAAGCAAGATATTAACATTTTCTATGATATAGAACGTTGCTTTTATATTGACATCGCTTTTAAAGTCGAATTGATATTCTATTGTGGTTTCTTGAACATAGTCTAGTGCAAGAACATTTCGTTTGTAGACATTCTCATGAAAGTACCTATTTTAGATTATTAGGGATGGAACAATGAGCTTCAAGACCGCATCGCAAGATTCCATAAACATGCCATCGCTATATTTGCATGGGCAGAGAATCTGCAAAACATGAATGTTCTTATAAGGCTTGAGGTATGCTTTGTTACCGATTTTATATGTATTATTTTGGGGCTCAAACTATCTATCTATCATTTGTCAAATATGAACCGACCGGGACAAGCGGTATGTTTACATTTGACAATTCAGCTTTTTTAAAATTACTTGTGTGAGCTTCTCATCTTTTGTAGTGAGGTCAATATCCGTGTCTATGTAGATTATATGTATACTTGTGGATGTTTAGTTTGTCATGTAATGTCATTTTTCAGAAGACAATGGCTAAGACAAATGATAGCACATTTCATTATTCTGTGCTAAAAGTAGTTGATCAGGATAGAAGGAAAGCTTGGTTGAATTTACTGATCTTTACACTGTACAGAACATTTATCAAATGTTGGTAATTCAAAGACGAGATTCTTATTCACCCAATGCTGAATGGTTTGTGTATCATTGTAAGATAGCACATGAGCTTTAGTTATAAATCTATATAGTTATTCACCCACTTTGCAACTTAGATGCACGCGTTTTCTTTTGCCTAATTAGTTACACTTATGCTATCCGTCAACAAATATTCTGTAGTTCTTAAAGTTCCCTCTTTATAAGTTGTTTTATTTTGTTGCTGCTTGTTTCAGCTTATACATTAGATGCTGCTCGGTATTCTATTCAAATGAATGAGCCTATATGTATCCCGAGTACTGTAGTTTTACAAACCTTTTTTTCCTTCTTAGACAAACTTATTACATATTCAACCTTTATGTACATATGCCTATATTTTAGAACGATGTATACTACTTTTACTTCTCCGATGCAGTAAACACACTATGTGATACATAGATACTACACCATTACACCACACTCAATTTATTTACCAATTTGTTCTTACTTACAATTTAATAATATATTTCCTCTTGGTTTATTCTATAGTGTCGTAGCAAAACTAACCATATATCTGTCTTTTTTATCTTTGAATTAGCCACTCTTCTATCATTATTCTAATTTCAATCTTTGTTCATATCCCGATAGATTATACACCGAGCGCGCTAAAGCGCGCACTGGTACCTAGTAGATACAATTTTTTGACACAGGGGTGCCCAAGGTTATTGTTGCATGATATTTTTATGCTGGATGACAGGATATAGAAATCGGAAAGGCTGTCAGGCCTCAGCTAGCTATGAGAATCAGTAATGCTTCAGCTTCTTGGAAGAAGGTCTCCTCGCATTTCTTTTCTAGCTTCTAGTGTGACCGTGAAAGATGTAGCTATTGCTAAGGAAGTGTCTTCTTTATATTTCTCTTCTGCATCACTTGAATTTGCTTGGTCACACGCCGCCCCTCCCTTTCTCCAGCTTCATGGCAAACAAGTGGTTGCTGAGTGCAAATTCGATGGTGACCATATTCAAATTCACAAGAACGGGAAAGAGATTCATTTCTTCTCAAGGTAAATTAAATGGTTTCCCATTTACTTCTTGCATATTCTTCTGAAACATATTGGTTTCTTTTGTAAGGGTATTTTCTTTTTCTGCCTGTAGAAGTTTTCATCATTGCAGAAAGCATCATCTTGGTCCACTAATGTTTTGTGTATATCAGGAGCTTTCTTGATCACGCTGAATATGCACCTGGAATGTCCAAGGTTATTAAGGAAAATATCCTGGTTGACAGGTAATGTTTATTATTTACTAGTGAGGAGATTTCTTGAAGATCACAAGGTTCAGTAATTAGTAGTATCCTAGCATATTTTATTTTTTCTGGGAGCAACTATACTTAGACATTAATAATAACTGGGGCCAGACTTTGCATGGAAGAACAAATATCCATCTCACGGGCTTGGTCTTATCATAGTCAAAATTGCAAATAGATGAAATCTTGTCAATGATCAATATCAACAAGGAATTATTTTGTTGTTCTCTTTGGCTGTAGTTAACTAGTTTTAGACGAACCTGAGCATGTTATGATTTATGAGTTATTATGGGATCTTCTTGCTCCTTAGTGTTACTTCTTAGACAATAGAAGTTTCTTTGTGGAATGTAGTTGATCTTTTGTGTAGGTTGTTTCACAATACAAACTTCTTGATAATTCATTCTCAACTCTAATATGAATTATGTTGGAATGGGAAATCATCTATATCCCAATAGGCCAAAAGCCAATATAACATTTACAGTGTTTACAATATGCAAAGAACACTCTAGCAGTAGCTATATACATATGTAACACCCCCCTCAAACTCATGGTGGATCAACAACACTGAGTTTGGAGAGGTAGAAACTGTGCTGAGCTCTAATCTATGCCTTGGTGAAGAAACTTGGTAACTGAAGCTTCAAAGGCAAATATTGAAGAGCAATAACTTGGTCTTGCACATGCGATTTCATGTACGAAGCATCTATTCTAATGTGCTTGGTGAGCTCATGCTTCACAGAATCTCGAGCAATGTTGATCGCATCAGTACTGTCTGATAAGAAAGGAGTCGGTGCAGAAACTGAAACACCAAAATTCTTAAGTAGCCACCGAAGCCAGGTGATCTTAGCTGCCAAGGCTCTCAACTCAGCCTCAATACTCGAACGAGAAACGACGGTCTGCTTCTTGGCCTTCTAGGCAATCAGAGAGGATCCGAGGAAAACACAATAGGCAGAAAGAGAAAAACAATCAGAATGATCGCTAGCCCAGGTCGCATCAGAGTACGCCTGAAGATACAGAGAATTGGAGCGATAAAAGAAAAGGCGACGAGTGATGGCCCCGCGAAGATATCACAGAACACAAAGAATGTGACAGTAGTGGAGCTGAGTAGGAGAAGAAACGAACTGACTCGGGATGTGAACTGGGTGAGAAATATTAGGTCAAGTGATCCCAAGGTAGACAAGGCTCCTGACAAGATGGCGGTAGCGAGTGGGGTCCTCAAGAGGCTCACCATCAGTAGGCTGAAGGTGAACACCAAGCTCCATAGGAGTATCCACCATGCGGTGATCAATGAGACAAGCGCAAGTAAGGATATCCTGAATGTACCTATCCTAGGAGAGGTAGTAGCCCTCGGGCGTAGAAGTGACCTCAATCCCAAGGAAATAACGAAGACCCAAATCAGACATCAAGAACTGCTCACTGAGACGCTCCTTCACAAAGGCAATGTATTGAGAGTCACCTTCAATAATGATCATATCATCCACATATAGAAGGTGGTGCGTCCGACCCCGAGGAGAGGTGTATACAAAGTGAGCAGGGTCGTGATCACTGACAAAGAAGCTGGCAACAGTGACAACAGAGGAAAATCGGTCAAACCAAGCACGAGGGGTTTGTTTGAGCCCATAGAGAGAGCAACAAAGGTGACAAATCATACCATCAGGGACAAAATACTCAGGGGCGACTGCATGTAGACCTCACGCAGCTCGCCATTGAGAAATGCATTCCTGACGTCTAGCTGAGAGATGGGCAATTGTCGAAGAGAGGTCACAACAAGGAGAGTGTGAACAATGATCATGTGAGCAACAGGAGTGAAGGTATCATTGTAATCATGACCATGCTCCCGCTGAAAACCACGCGCCACAAGACGGGCCTTGTAGCACTCAAGGGAACCATTCGAGCTGGTCTTGATCTTGTACACCCGCTTACACGTGATAAGAGTGACACGCGTAGGTAAGGACATATGATCCCAAGTGCCAATACGCTCCAAAGCAGCAATCTCCTCAGACATTGTGAGCTGTCACTCGGGGTATGAGCAAAGAGCCTCACCAGAGGTCGAGGCTCGAAAGAGTAGTGATCGCAAAAATCGAAGCGCCAGAGGCTGCGGTGTGACGATCACGAAGATCGTATCTGGGATGAGAAGACGGAGCAGGACCGAGCAAAGACGGAGAAAGAGAGCTAGGAATAGGGTCCAACAAAGACGGAGGCTCAACTGGAGAAGAAAAAGTAGGCTGAGGACGACGAGAGTAGTGCAAGAGAAAATGTGGAACCTCAACAAAAGAGCTGGAAGGAAACTCCAGCGGAGAGGGGACAGGTGGAGCCGGAGGAGAGGGAAGTGAAAGGGGGAAGCGGAAACGAAACAGAAGTGGAAAGCTGAGGGTCAGGAAAAATCAGAAAGGAGATCGAGTCAACAAGAGTCTGAGCTGACAGTAGGAGAACGAGGGTAGTAAGGTCGGGACTCATCGAAAGTGACATCCCGTGAGATCCTCATCTGACGAGAAATAGGGTCGTAACAGTGATAACCCTTATGCTCAAGACTGTAGCCAAGAAACACACACTCGACTGATCGTGCAGTCAGCTTGGTGCGCTCATGAGGTGGAAGAAGGACAAAACAGATACAACCGAAACAGCGAAGGTGAATATACTCTGGAGCCTGACCGTAGAGACGCTCAAAAGGAATAGAACCCTGAAGAGCAGTGGAAGGCTGCATGTTGATGAGGAAAGTAGCAGTGGAGACAGCCTCAGCCCAGAAGTGTGGTGGAACAGAAGAGGCAAGCATAAGAGCGCGAGTTGTCTCAAGCAGGTGGCAATGCTTACGCTCAAAGACACCGTTTTAAGTATGAGCACCGGGGCAAGAATGCTAGGGAAGAGTACCCTGCTCAACGAGAAAGCGAACCATGGTGGTGAACATTTGGTAAATAGAGAGAACCTGACTGCGAGAGGACATGAAGTAGATCAAAGTATGACGAGAATAATCATCAATAAAAATCACATAGTATCGATGACCCCTTTCGAAACGAAGGGAGCCGAACCCCAAACATCGGAGTGAACAAGGTCAAAAGGACGAGTAGAAACAAAATCACTAGAGGGATAGGGGAGCTATAGCTGCTTGCCAAGCTTCCAGCCCATACAATGTAAAGAGGTGTCCCAAGAAACAGACCCAAGAACACCACGACCTACTAGTGACGATAGACGCGATCCGCAGAGATGACCTAGACGATGGTGCCATTGAGCGAAGGAAGTTGTAGAGGACGCGGCAAAAGCATTTTTGGCTTAGCCCGACGTTGCTGTGATTCCCGACGCCGGCGACGAGCCTAGGGCCGGGAGCGCTCGGGACTCCCTCTGCTTGTTTGAAAACTAGACAGCCTGTGCATCGTCATTTATTCAACCGAATCTCTGTCTAGGGCCTTAAGTGTTATGTAATGCTTGGTTTAACTGCTAAATCTCAGTCTTAAGAAGTAATCAATGCTTAGTTGTGCTACGACGATATTATCAAGACTCGGACTTTGGATTTTCCATATTTTAGTGTCAACCCTTTCCAAATGCAATGCTATTGCATACGCCTTGCATTTGAGGGGGTGTTAGAGATATGTTAGAGATAAGAATCCTTTTGTATTTCCTTATCTACTTTTTGTATTGCCTTATCTGTATATGGCACACACCCCTTGTACTCCTATATATATTGCCCGTTGGACCTCTTCAATACATACACAATATTCATAACAGGCTTAATGTGAATTTTTTTAATTATTTAATCTGTTTTTTAATTTTATTTTAAAGTTAACCCATCGCGAACTTTATTTCCAATTCTGACCCTTTTGGTCACGCCACCACCCGTGGCGTGACCAAACAACACTGTCACGCCAACCTATTTCTGGTCAAAGTCTTGTCACGCCACCGCGGTGGCGTGACAAGATGTTGTTTAGTCACGCCACCACCGATGGCGTGACAAAAAGTGCGATTTTGGGGACTTATCCTGTGGCGTGACAGTGTTGTTTTGTCACGCCACGGGTGGTGGCATGACCAAAGGGGTCAGAATTGGAAATAAAGTTTGCGAGGGATTAACTTTAAAATAAAATTTAAAAAAGGATTAAATAATAAAAAAAAAGTTCGCTTAATGTTGCATTGACTCAGTGACGCGTGGGCCCGATCAGCAATTAATGCAGTTATTTTAACCCTATTGATCCCTGATGTTTCAATGACAGTGGGCCCAAGGCTTTTAATTGCACAGAGAACACCTTGTGGACCAGAACACTGTGTGGTGGACCTTGGTCCATGTATTGTGTGGTGCACCGAGTCTCTCTCTCCTTTTTCTTTTCTTGTTTTAATTCAAAAGCAAAAGTTCAAAAAATCCGCCCCCCTCATTTTAACTCCGAATTTGATGAAATTTGTTTCTAAAAATTTCTAAATTCAATGTCTTTATAATAGCAGTAGCTTTGTTCAATTTAGAGTTCATTTATTAATTCTTTAGTATTTATTTGTTCTCTTTGCTTGTTTGTTCTTTTTCGACACGTTTGTCCGAATAGAGTTCGAAGAAGCGGAAGATCTCTAATTTGATCAAGCTCAAGACTACCAAGACCCTCTAGCTTTAGACCCAGGCGAGTCAATACTTCGATCATATTGAGTCTACATTTTATGCAAATTATATTCTCTTAAATTATCAAATTGCATGCTTTACTTCCTTATGCAAATGTATGTCAAATCTTAAGGTAGTTAAATACCAACTTAACAATTAAATATTATTATACCATCCGTTGACAATCGAATTCTTTAATCTTTGTCACCCTTGTAATTATGTGGTAACCTACTAGTTATAGGTTATACTTAAGCGACATGCTAGTCTTGCTTAAGTACCGGGGTATTTATTTACCTCAATCATCATCTCATAAAATCATGAACTTGTTTGGACAATCATTGTGGGTAAATAACTGGTGTATTTGAGATAACGTAGTTTTCACTCCTCAAAATTATAATAATCTTGTTGTTACCATATCTGGGTGGATGGTAAGATGGTGGGTGCTGACGTAGCATGAGAAATATTAGAACGTGGAATGTACCGCCCAGATGGCTTTAAGGACCTAATTCTGTGATGATCTATCAATGTAAAACTGTACAACCATAAGTCTATAATGGTGTCGATTTGACTAAATAATTTGTATCCACCGGTACGAGTTACACCATTGGAGTGACCCACGAGTCGTGTCGCTAGCGTAAGCCGTCGTGGACACGGGTCGGGATGCTGGCGTAAGCCGCCGTGTGGCGTAAGAGGGAGTTTGGGAGCATGGTTGACGCATGTGTGTGAGCGTAACCACTCTCAAATAAACCTTAGCGGACGTAACTAATACTGTTGGGTGCATTGTAAAGGCTTATGGTAATCTCCCCTTGATTCACATATCTAAAGAAACGTGTATATATATCAAGACAATTATATCTTGTGAATAAAGTGTACAGTCTCTGCAGAGTACAAACTATTCGAATAGCTATAGCCACGGTCAAGATAGAGCATGAGAACTTACATGAGTTAGTTCTATTTATAAAACGTTGTGGGTGGGATGAAAACATGTTAGGCTGATGTAACCCTGAATTTGGTTTCCCCTTGGTGGAAGTACCCCAGTGATGTTGATAGGTGGATGTAACCACTATAAAAAAATAAGCATAAGGTGGAGGTAACCTTTGTCGTTATTGATATTGCACAACTATCCTGTTTAAGAAAATATGATTTAGTTAAAATGCTAAGTGATAGGACTTTCTAACTATTGTAATTAAAAATATTGCTTTGATCAAATAAAAGAATCCGAGTCATCCTTGTTAAGCCTTGTATGTATAAATATTGCATTGTGTGTTGGCTCACAAGCACGGTTGTTTGTGCTCACTCTCGCTCTCCCCCAAAACCCTTCGGAGCCCGTGGATCAAGGATATTATGCATACTACGAGGATCCTGAAGTCGGAGGCTAAGGAGGCGATGAAGACTAGTTTAGTCTTTAGCTGTTCTAGTCTCGTTTCAGTCTAGCTGACTCTGTCGGTACTCGTGTACCACCAATATTACCCAAGCCTTTGGATAATATCGGTCGTACATTGGTTTCCCCAGTCGCGTGCTTGTGGTGAGATGTGCTCTACCCTTTTTGTTTCTGCTGTCGTTTTTGCTGTTTTATAATGTACTCATTTGGTCTTGTTCGGCCCTAATGTAAACTCAACTCGATATGGTCTATTTGAACCCTGAATGGTGGTATTAATGTATAGTATGGTTTGCGAATCTGTATAAAATGATTTATTGATGTATTTTGTGAGCGCTATCTACTGATCCAGGAAATAGCGCAGGATCGTTCATAGGGGGTTCTAGATTGTGAAATCCGAGTCCGACATTAATTGTGTTAATTGTAGTTAAACGACATCAAATAAATCATTACTTGTTTTAGAAACATTTTAAATATTTCACATCTTAGAAGATATAATCAAACTACTTAAAAAACAAACAATCAAACACTAAACTTCTTCAACTCAACAGCCGTTCAGACCCTTCGAAAGATTGGTGAGAGTGCTTCGTCACTTCGGGATAACCTGTACGCTGCACATTTTTGCCCACTGTGGTCACTATCTTGTAAATATGACAGATGCTTGTAAATATCCCTGTTCGTAGCATCGCCCTTGTTCACTTTTTTTGTCGGTTGAGAGCAGACACGAGTCCTGCCCGACAAAAATGATGTTGAGTCCGAGCAAAATATCGTGGATCAAGTGCGGCTCCGTATTGTTGGATTTGCAGCGCTTGTTGCAACTTGTAACTGTGTGGGCAGCGTCTCCAATGCTGGGAGTGCTCCCGAGCATCCGCGCGCTTGGTTCTGCCATAGGGACGGATGCGCGTGGCCCAATTTTCACCAGGCGTCAACGCGTCCAATGCCGTGGACGACGACACTGTCGACACGCGCCTCACTTATCAGTCTTGACACGCCACCCCGCAGACGCGCTCCTGCGCGCGGGAGCGTTGGGCAGCGTTGAGCGTTGGGAGTGTGCGCGCGCGCGCGTTGTGTGCCTGAACCACGTACTGCAGCACGTGGGCTTGTTCAGATCAGGACACGGTCCCAGGTTAATGGATACAGGGATACCGCCGCGCGGCTGCCGCCACGATATCCACCGTCCGTCCCACGCGCGCGTCAGCCGCTTGACTTTGGCCGGACATTGGACACTGACTGTCCGCCGGCTCACAGGCTCACAGCCAGAGGCCGCCTCTCGCGTAAGCGGTGGCGAAAGACCTCGTGCTCCGAGTCTGGCGCTACGGCCGGCCGTGCCAAAAAACGCGCGGCCTGCTCGATGCGGCCGACGCGCGTCGATGCGACGTTGGTATGCGCCATGGGAGGTTGCGGCGGCTGGGTACTTGCATACTTGCTTGAGTGTTGAGTCGGAGTGATGGGTGTTAACGCCCGAAATCGAGACCCGACCAAACGCCACGAAACCCAACGCCGATGTGTTCCATCCGACCAACTTCGTTGCACCTGATCCTCCTACTGTCCTACACATGGCCTTCAATCTTCATCGTAAAACTAAGAGGTTTCGGGTCTGTTTGGTTGGACAATCTGTCCGGTAAAATGTGATGTAAAGGAAATTTGATTATTTTTGTTTGGACGGAGAAACATAAATACAAGTTATTTGGATTAAAATGTATGCCTAAGACTATGAATGAAACAAAAAAAACGTCGAATCGTTACGAACGTCTAGCCATGGTGCTGTTGTTTGGGCCTGAAAGTATACCAAGAAGCGAACCAAACAGCCGTAGAGAATATGCTTGGGGTCACCAGATAGAGCGGGACACATGTCCCCAGATGGAATCGGTGATGGTTGCATATGTATACATGTTGATGTCACAATAGTTAGCATTAAACAATTATTAGGGATAAGTAGAAGATAATTATGTGGTAAAGTATTGTATTGTAAGAGGTAGCAGCTGAGAGCGATAGATACTTAAGAAGCCACGACGTTGAATTGACCAACGTCGAAGAAGAGGAGCGACCGACACGAGAGAAAAAGACATCGAGCATGTATAACATTATGCATCTGTACGAATAGAAGTGCAGGTGTACATAAACAGAGAAGCAAAATGCTTAGAGTATAGATAGTGCAATCGTAGAGAATATGTTCGGGATCATCGGATAGAGCATGCACGTGCCCCTAGCTGAGATCGACGACGGTTGCATGTGTATGCGTGTTGATATCGTAATGATTAACATTAAACTATGTGTTAAAGTATCGCATTGGAAGAGGTAGCAGTTGAGAGTGGTCGATTAAGATTTTGGCTTACTGTTGAAGGTTGAAAAAAATTATGATGGTGAGAAGAGATATAAATCACACGATTTGGTGAGATAACCGATGTATGAGAGAATATAAGTTCAAGGTAAGTCACCCATGGTACATCAGTGTATACGAGTGTA
This sequence comes from Ampelocalamus luodianensis, assembly GCA_036346255.1. NCBI lineage: Eukaryota > Viridiplantae > Streptophyta > Magnoliopsida > Poales > Poaceae > Ampelocalamus > Ampelocalamus luodianensis. The sequence goes on along the minus strand of CM070623.1, from coordinate 58,458,946 downwards.
AGTTACTCTAATATATTATACTATGTAAACTAATAAGATAATTTATCACACACATAATTAACGTATTGTTTGAGATTAAATAGAGGTACATGTGCACACATACAATTTTTTTAAAAAAAACTAATAGAGTAATAATAGGGGTATGCAGCTACATAATCTATGTATAATGAAGAGTGATTAGTTTCTAAGAACCCCAACAACTTATTATTGTTCTTCAGTTTGTAATTTCCTTCAAGATTCTATTGTCATTTTCAATGTTTAGAATATCTTAAAAGTCTAAATAGCCTATAAGATACATAAATATGTTCTCAAATATTTATACAAATTTTGAAACAAACCTAGTCACACAAATGCGCGGGCTACCCTGCTAGTTTTTTTTTAACAAAACAACGTTAATTGCTTAGTTTGTCTTTTAAAAAAGAAAGAACATTATTTTTACATTGTTTTTTTTCGGAAAATAGATGGAAAAAAAATTGTACTGTACTTGTTCAAGTGGTTATTTACCGGTAGTAGGCCCCATTTAACGACGACCGAGCCCCAAATCACACACACAAACGCATCCACGCGGGGACATACGCTACGAGCCCTCGCGCGAATCGCCGAGGACCTCACCGGAGGCGGCGACGAGCTTGGATTCAGGCGATCTCCTAGCCGGAGGCACCGCCGGAGGCGGCGTCCATGGCTCGTCGGTCGTCATCCTCATCGTCGGGGGCGTGGCGGTACCTGAACCCCGCGTATTACCTCAAGCGGCCGAAGCGTCTCGCCCTCCTCTTCTTCGTCTTCGTCGCCGCCACCTTCGCCTTCTGGGACCGCCAGTCACTCGTCCGCGAGTACGAGGTGCGCCCCTCTTACCGCGGGAACTCCTCTGATCCGGGTTGAAACTGCGGGGATCTGATTGGTTGCTGCCGCCTAGCTTCGGGTTTCAAATTTGTTGCGGCACCGATTGGTCGCTGGATCTGGTTATAGAGAGAACTTGTGATTTAAGCAGGTACTTACTGCGATAGTTTTAGGAATCGGTATGATTTGGTGTTGGCTATGGTGTATCTGGGATTCATTTGTGAGAGATTATGTCGAGGATTTGGCTTTCGTTCGAGTTTGGATCTTGTGAGCTGCGGATTAGAGTGGCATGAGGGTCTACAAGACTACAACTCTACGTATGTAACTATAATTTTAATTAGCTTGGATTTCTATCCAGCTTTGACTATAATTTAGCGAAGAAGGTTGGATCCTTCAGTTCTGGGATTAGCAGGAGGTGTATGGGTGTATTGAGGTATTTTATTAGCTTAGATCTCTCTCAAGTTGTAGGATAAAGGTGGGAAGGTCTGAACCATTTCTCCTTATTTGAGGAAATATTTTGAATCTTGCTATGTTTTGGGATCATTAGAAGGTGTATATTTGGATAATTGAACTCTAGTCAGAATCTTTTATAGCGCACATGCATCTTTGTTGTTTCATTCTGTAGCTAAATGACTGAGAAATGATAAATATCTGTTGAGTTTTGAGGTGCCATAGTCATTGTGAACCCCCTATTATGTTATGTATATGGTCATATATCAATTTAACTTTGGAAAGAGATGAAATTAAGGTTAGGTTGTTATTTCCCGCTTGTTCATTGAGACTTGTTGGAAGTAATTAAATAATCTGAATATCTGATTGATGTGACACATGAGCTGTGTTTATAAATGTCAGCAAGTTACCATCTATTGGATTTGGTAAGTCAATCCAATTTTTCAATAATAGGTGAGCGAAATATGAATAGGAAGTAAGGTGGATAACTCATCTGCTAGTTAAGAGAAATGTAATTTTATTTATTACTTTCTTTAATTTGGTTAGTGGCCTTATTGTGTGAGTGAATGAAGGTATAGTACCGGGGAAAGAACGTATCTTTGGTCATCACAAATGATGTAACTATGCTTGTAGTGTGGCGCTTTAGATTGTTGTAGTTCATGTTCAGTGCTACTGTGATCAGTGGGTCTTGTTTGTAGTGTGGCGCTTTAGATTGTTGTAGTTCATGTTCAGTGCTACTGTGATCAGTGGGTCTTGTTGGGAGTTCCACGTGTATGTCGACACATTTATTTTGGTTCAAGTCGACTCGTATATCTTTCTTGGAATATGCATGTACTCTTGACATTCCTCTATTGATATCACTTGAGTTTTGAGTTCCTTGCAAAATGTGGAACTTAAGAACCTGAACATAAGCTATAATCAATGCTATTCAAAAGCAGCCTGTCACTAACTTGAATTTTGTGTTCTGAATTGCTTCAAATGAATAATTTAAATTATACTAGTAAAAGTGTAAGGTTCTTTTGCAAGCATTTCTTTGAATTTTACTTGTTGACACGATCCTACAGCTGGTAAATGTGAATAAATACATAGATGACAGATTTTGGGATGCACTTGATAATGCTTCTCATCACTTTTTTTATTATTTGATATCACCTCAACTCTGTAAGCATGCAGTTCAGCTTCCATAATTTTTTGTTGAAGAAAGACATTGCAATTGTCATTTTAGTTCTTCATTATTGATGGCTTCAAAGCTCCAGCAATACTAATTTGTTTACTGTACTAATTTTCTTTTTGTTATTTATTCAATTGCAGTCGGAGATTTCCCGATTGGATGGTGAAATAAATCAGTTGCATGACCAGGTAAATACCATTGCAAATTTTCTTTGAAGTGTCATGCTGGTTTACTTATTTCTTTTAGTCAAGCTTTTTTGTTGTTGAAAATTCAATATTCAAAGTTTTGATGTCTTTTCTGTAGTTAAGAAAGGCTGGAGTTCATCTGGATGAAAATCCAGTAAGTGACAAAATGTCCAGAAGTGATCTTGTAGAAATCGATCCTATTAGTAATGAAAGGAGGGAAAAGGTTAAGGAGGCTATGCTCCATGCTTGGAATTCCTATGTAAAGTATGCGTGGGGAATGGATGAGCTTCAGGTTTGTTTTAGTCATTCTGATCTATAATTTGTTTTGCCTTTTTCAATTTGTCTGAACAAACTCTAAAATGCCTTTTGCCTTTTTTTCACCCCAATTTCCAGCCACAATCAAAGAATGGTATCAATAGCTTTGGTGGTCTCGGGGCAACCCTTGTGGACTCGCTCGATACGCTGTATATAATGGGCCTAAAAGATGAATTTCAGAAGGCTAGAGAGTGAGTTCCACTTGTTTTTCACCATGTAAAGCTTTAAAAAATGCTTTCTCTGGTGCTTTCGTTTGGTCCATTACTGAAGGCAAATTTGCTTGTATGAATATTCAATTCTGTAGACTAAACCTGTGACGGCATCATCCTTTTATATTATATGATGCATGCTTATTAAGGCGTCGCTTAGGCAACGCTTAAGCGTCGCCTAAGCGGTAAGGCGGGTCCGGGGTGTAAGGCGTCGCACCGCCTTGCGTCGCCCTCGCCTTGCGTCCTCTGCTTGAAGCTTTCAATGGAGAGGGAGGTAAAAGGAGAGGAGAGGAGCCGGGAGCTCACTTGTACCTTGGAGTTCGTCGACAAGGTGCCTCCTCGCACGATCTGCACCGAGCCTCGCCACCACTCAGCGCCGCCGTCTTGTCTCCAAATCTGCGTCGTCGAGGTCCTCCGCCGCCCGTGGGTGTCGTTTGTCTCCGGATCTGCACCGCCGGGGTACTCTACCGCCCGTGGGTGTCTTCCTCCGCCCGGAGCTCGCTCGGATGCTCCGGATCTGCGCCATCGGGGTACGGAAGGGAAGGGAAGGGACAGAAAGGGCGAGGTAGGAAGCTTGACAGGGAGAGAGAGGCGTCGCGGCGAAGCGCGGAGGAGAGGAGAGCCGGAGGAGGCGACGCGAGCGAAGGGAAGTGGAGGGAGGCGGTGGCGCGGGCAAAGAGAAGTGGAAGGAGGCGGCGGAGCAGGCGGAGGGGTGAAGTGGCGTGGTGTGCGCGTGCTCGGACGGGTAGGGGATAAAAGAGGAGGCGGCCGGGCAGGGCGCCGGGCAGGCCGGATTTTCTGTGGCTTCCAACTCCTGTGTCCAACTGCTGTGGGGGATCTTCTGTAGTCTTCTCTTCTACTTCTAACCTACTGCCGGTTGCTCTGCACTGCCGCCTTAGGATACGTAAGGCATCGCCTCGCCTCGCGCCTTACTGCCTAAAAGGTGTGAGGGGGGTGGGTCGCCTCGCCTCGCCTTACCGCCTTAATAACCATGATATGATGTTTAAATATAAAATTCCCTGAATTTAGAAAGTACACTTATTGGGCATTGAGGTATTTTATCCATGAATGTCTCTCTCTATTCCCCCTATGATCGTGGAATTAGGTTCTCCTATTAACTTTTTATTTATTGGGCATTCTATTAGTTTCATCTGTCCCATGTGATAATGGACCTTTATGAATTTATTAACTCTTTAGCATTCTAATTTTCTTTTTGTATTGCTATCATTTGACACCATAGTATTCCTGGCAACCATTTGAATACCTTGTTGTGATTTATGTGATACTCCTGATCTGACTAGTGTCTATTTTATGATGACAGCTGGGTGTCAGAGTCATTAAGCTTTGACAAGGATTATGACGCAAGTGTTTTTGAAACGACCATAAGGTTGCATTATAAGGTTTATCTTTGTTATAGTATTTCTGCTTGCAGATATTTGGCTGCATAGGTTGATGCTATGTGCCACATCACATTATGGTTTTAAACCTAAGTATAGCTAACTTGTCTAAGCTTCTGTTTTATTTGTTTACATTCAGGGTTGTTGGAGGTCTCCTCAGTGCATATGATCTGTCTGGTGACAAAGTATTCCTCGAGAAGGCTAAGGATATTGCTGATCGATTGCTACCTGCTTGGGATACAACATCTGGTATCCCTTATAATAGAATCAACCTAGCTCATGGTCGAGCCCATAATCCTGGATGGACCAATGTGAGTAACTGATGTTCTATTTTTTGCTAAGTACTACCCACTGCCATTGCAAGTTCTTTCTAAAACATGTCGAAGCTTACAATCAAGTATATTAACCTTATTCACAGCACCACATTATGCTTTGATTTTATACCAAGGCTTTGAATTCCATCTCATCACAGACATCTCTTTATGATTATGTTTATAATTCGTTTTAGTTCTTGATTGCCATAGGCAAATACAGAAGTCTTTAACATGCTACTGACCATTAATCTTTGCAAAACCACTTACGTTGAGAATTGCTAGATTGGCTGTGTTTTTTAAACACGTTTCACCTGAAGCTATATTATTTTCTCTCTCTGATGATGAATTAATGCCTTATTGTTTTTGCAGGGTGATAGTATCCTTGCAGATTCTGGCACGGAGCAACTTGAATTTATAGCTTTGTCTCAGAGGACCGGGGATCCCAAGTATCAGCAGAAGGTTTTGTTACCGCTTACTCATGTTTCATACATCCTACCAATTTGATGTAATTAGCTGGGTAAATACGTTACAAGTTTTGTGCAAAACATAGCTAGAACTCTTGTATTATAGTTTGGTCATTTCCTTTTTAGTCGATGTTTATTCCTTTGTCAAGAATGGGAAGTTTTGTTGTTGAATCTTGGATGCTTTTAATATCAATTGACTGCTATTTTTTGCTAGTAAGGCCCTATGTTTGTTTAGCATTTTACACATTCAAATCCTGTCTGGATTTTTTTTGGCTCCCTTTTTCTTAATATTGAACTCTCAGTTGAGCATATACAATATAATTTTAGGCGGAAAATGTCATCAGACAGCTTCAGAAGATATATCCAAACGATGGCTTACTTCCTATGTACATAAATCCTCATTCAGGAACTGCATCATACTCAACAATTACATTCGGTGCTATGGGAGATAGGTAATGCCATTTGTCCTCGTGTATTCTAACCTAGTTATTTTCTTCCTGAAATTGTGGTGCTCTGGTTCGCCATTCAATATTAGTACTGTTCCATTTTAGTTTTTACAAATCTTTAAGTAAATTTGTTTTTTTTATCTTATTGGATCATAGCTAAGTTTTCTGTTGCAGACCCTAGTAGCTATCGTCCCCAAAAGATAAAAAAGAACTAACTGCTTGTTTGTATTTCAGCTTCTATGAGTACTTGCTCAAGGTATGGATCCAGGGGAATAAAACCGAGAGTGTAAAACATTACAGGTTTGGACCTATTACCAGCCTGGCTTCACAATTTGTCATATTCCCTCACCTTTCTTTTAGTGATAATTTTTATACATTCTGCTCTGTAACATAATTAATAATTCCATTTGTGGTGCTTAACTCAGACAAATGTGGGAGACATCAATGGAAGGTCTAATAAGCTTGACCAGGAAAACTACACCATCTAAGTACTACTACATCTGTGAGAAGAATGGTGGTTCCTTGTCTGACAAGGTAAAGAATCCCTGTTCGACTGACTATTGTCAGCAGGATGCTTACTGAAGCTTATCTTACATTCTCTCTCTAAAGTTCTTACTGCTTCAGCTTGTGACTAACACAGATGGATGAGCTTGCGTGCTTTGCCCCTGGTATGCTGGCATTGGGAGCATCTGGTTATGGGCCTGAAAAGGCTGAACAAATTATGAATCTTGCAAAAGAGGTAAATCCTCTAGAGAATTCTCATTTTTTGGTATTAAAGATTTCAACTCCTTGCTTATTACATAAGATATTTTTAGCTGGATAGTAATTTTTTAGAGAATACATAGATGGACAGTAATTATAAATTTATACTCCCTCCGTTTCAGAATACTTGATCCTCTTCGACTTTTATGGTCTCTAAAGTTAAACGTTGACTCTTAATTTTATACTAATTCAGTTATAAAATATTATGGGAGTATAATATTATGAAAGTATTTCTTACGACAAATCTAACAATACCATTTTAATATCTAAATATTTAGAAAAATATTATTGGTCAAAGATTACCAAGTTTGGCTGGTCAAAGTCAAAGAGGGCCAAGTATTCTGAAACTGAGGGAGTATAATTTACCACAAGGCTTTATCTTCATGTTTAATCTGCTGTGTGAAATGTTATTACTACTAGATCCAAATTGAGCAAGAACAAAATGATTTTGTTCTGTTTGTTGATCTTTTTTTATTATTATTATTCTCTTCATAGCTTGCTCGGACCTGTTATAACTTCTACCAAACAACTCCCACGAAGTTGGCTGGAGAGAACTATTTTTTCCATGCTGGACAGGTAGTATGGCAACTCTTAATTTTTCTTCTTTCCAGTAATCCCGTACCATGCCTTCAATTCTAAATGGTATTATCCTACTATAGGATATGAATGTGGGCACATCATGGAATATCCTGAGACCAGAGACTGTTGAATCACTTATGTACCTGTGGCGCCTTACGGGGAACAAAACATACCAAGATTGGGGGTGGGACATATTCCAGGCATTTGAGAAGAACTCCCGCATAGAATCTGGATATGTTGGACTGAGAGATGTAAGTTTTTTTCTGATGGCTTCCATCCTTGAATTTGTACTGAAAACACTTCTTACACAAATCTCGCTAAAAAATTTCGGTCTCCAGGTGAATACTGGTGAAAAGGATAACATGATGCAGAGCTTCTTCCTGGCAGAGACGCTCAAGTATCTCTACCTGCTGTTCTCCCCTCCATCAGTCATATCATTCGACGAGTGGGTCTTCAACACCGAAGCTCACCCATTGAGAATTGTTCCTATACATGATAGCAAAGCCCACTCAGCTGACATTGCAACACCGGTGGTCCGACCGTTCGGGAGGAAGCAGGGAAAACATGAGTAGGCTTTAACTATAGAGCACAGGATTTTTGCATCTGCCGTCTTATTTTGACCTACCTGATGAAAGACGTTATGATACTAGGGGAATTTCTTCCTGAAGCGGTAAGGGATGCAAATCGCGGCATTAGGCTATTTGGGCAACAAAATTATAGGTAGAGCGCGATGAGATAATCTGGGGCATATTGACCTTCAGGGCATAATCGAAGATCAGTAGCCCCATGAAAGTTTTCATCTTTGACACTTGCATATTGATTTGTAACATACATCTAACTTGGTGTCCATATGCTGTTGCTTGCCCGTAGCTTTCTGGGGAGTTGTATTCTCATTATCTGCCCCGAGTTGTTACCTTTTGAAATATGGTCTATTAAAGATGGGTTGTCTTTTCCTTTTATTAGTACCTCCAAATTCTTTTCTTTTCTTCCTTTTTGAGGATGTGAGGTGTTTCTTTTGGAGACAATGAGTTTCATTCATGTCAGCTGGTGATTTGGCATATGCCTACGAATCTACAAGCATTGCAACCACCGAAGACCACTGTGCCAGCGTGTTGTGTTCTGAGGCTACAGCGAGTAGAGGAACGCCTAAACATGACGTGATCATTGACCAACAATGCTCTTCCACCCGGGCCGTGGTCACCTCGTATTGACCGTGCCTCGCTAGGTGGGCCGGATCGTGCTTTCAACTGCACCCTGGCGTCCGGCCCATTCGTCCCGACGGGCGACGGCAGCCATGCAGGGCCACCACACAGGCCAGGCCAAGGGAAGTTCCTCCCCGCGACTCCCACCATGCCGAGCCTGAGAGTAGGAGGCACTAGAGACTAGCCGGCAAGCGGCAGGGCGATGCCACCACCCGCCATGCATGCCGCCGCTCTCCTGGACGATGGAATCCACCCGTGCCCAGGACACCGCGTGCGGCTAGGTCCATCCGCCGAAGCGGCCGCGCATGGCAGCAGCTAGCCCGCCTTCTTCCCTCCTACCCAACTTTCGACTGGTAAACCTGTGCGCGCGGCAGCAATCCTGGATAAAACTACCCGCGAGTGAAGTGGGCCGCGACGCGGGTGCCGACCCGGGCACTCGCGCCCTGGATAGGCAGGGCGGGGCGGCCCACCTGAGCTCCACCCTCTCGGCCGCGGCCCATCTCCTCTGCCTGCCATGTATAATTGTCAACACGTGTTCTTAGCAATTTCGCACGAAACTTGCTCCAACTTCCGAGGCTAGTTCACGTCGATAGAGGTCTGTGTCCATCCGTGGATGGCGAATCTCATGTCGAAGTTGGAACTAGCCAGCGACCCACCCACCGGACAGAGAACGACAATCTGATCATCACCTCGGGCGAAGAACACCGTCAAAACCCAAAGCCGTCTAAACGATCATACCGAGTGGCACCCCCTAGATCTGATCTCAGCTCGGGCTGATTCCAGACACCAAATCATGAATCCATCGCTCATACTTCATGGCTGGCCTTTTAAGCGCTTTCCCGTACGCGCCGAAACGACCGGATTGTCGGTGAAACATGTGTACGTACGGTCGTTGATCGCGGCGAAAACCTGCCCGGCGGGGGCCCAGCCCGTCCGTGGTCCGTCCGTCCGTCCCCATCTCGCCAGCTCGAATCGCGCAGACGGACGCCGATCGATGGACGGTGTGACCCCGACCGGCCGACCGGGTAATCCATCAATCAGCTGTCGTCGCGTCGCCTCGGCCCAAACGTGGGGGAGATCGAAGCAGCGAGCGGTCGAGCTGGCGAGAAGGGAACCATGTGAACTGCTTCAACCGCACTGTCCAAACGTACTGCTGAGGCCCGCGGCTGCTACTCCTATTACACTTTACTATTATTACCCTCCGAGAACACGCATGTGAGCATATACCAAAAGTTTTCAAGCAGCAACTGTTTGTTTCCAACTGCCCGCCAATGTGATTCGCCTGCTGGGTTGCTGTGGTTACGCATCGCAGCTTGTTCATGCATGGCACGTCTGTTCCGTCTAATTTGGTGTGCTGGAATCACAAGTCCACAACCACCACCAGAGGCTTGATTGGTGATTACGCAGCAACAGCAAATGCATGTGACAAAAAAAGACAGGGGAGCCCCTTTCCCTTTCACCGAAATGGAAATGAGATCTTGGGGTCGGAGGATCGTTTTGGTAGGGTAGCTCCCAAGGTTTCGCCATTTTTTTCTCCAGCAGCACTCATGTGATGAGCTAGATGAATGCTGTAGCTAGAAACACCTTGTCTTTCGTTCAGTAAGGTCTGGAAACTAGCAATGCTGTCGAGGCATTTTGGCAACAACAAATGATTTTGCCCCTGGGTTCTAATACCAGAGTATACAAAAAGTCACAATACAGATCTGGCTGGGGAAACCAGCTTGCCGTAAAAGCGTCATTTTTGCCTCTCTGTTCAACTACTTGCACGAATTGTCGAATTCATTTACAAGCCCTGGCCACGCGCAGGAATTAAACTTAGCCGTACAACTGGCGGCCGGACGTTTTCATAGTGCTGCGATGCAACATCAGCGAAAAACTTATTATAATCAACGTATGCAAACAAAATACAGAATAATGCTAGAAAAAATTTAAAAATAAAAAATACCATCTTCTCACTGGAAGAACTAAGAACGAATACCATGAGTATATAACTTAGCTAAGTGCTAAAACAATATCAGAAATCCCAAATAAGAAGTTTACGACCTTATGACACTGAAACATTTGAAAACATTAGTGGCAACATTTTAAAATTACTCGTGCAACAATAGAAGAAAATGTTCGTAACAAAATTGAGAATCGAATGCTCTGCTACAACAACAAAAAAAATGACTATGCACAACACAATTTGGAAATGTTGACACAACATTTAAGAAGACACATTGCAACAAAATAAAACACTTCGTGCAGCAATTGAGAAAAGTTACTGCAACAAATAAGAAAACCTACAGCATCAAATAAAAATACTTATTGCAACAAGTAAGAAGATATGTTGCAACAATTTTTGAAAGCGTTTGCAACAACCACACCTAAAACATCTGCAAACAGCAAATCTGTGCGATGGTGGAGCACGCCGAGCAACAACTGCTCTTTGCCACCTCCAGCGTGAAGTCCGCCTCGAGAAAAGCGGCTTGGAGGATAAAAGTAAGCGGTTTAGGGAGTGGAAGAGGCATCCGATGCGTCGAACGTCTTAGTGGTTTGATTACTCTTAAATTTATTGTGCAAAATTTGTTTGTAACTAATGCTCTTTTTATAGAGAGTACTGCTAATGACACCTTGGACTTTAGTGACTTGCCGAGTGTTTCTTAGGTGAATCACATGATAACTTCCACCGCCGGGATAAGACCCGGCGTGCACTACACAATTGCACTATCTACACCGGTACACCGTACCATTGGAGCTGATTAGACAAAGGCTAGTTACACGCCAAGTGAGCATCCATGTACCTACCACACACGCCAGTACAGTACACAGATAGATCCAACACGTACTGCTACTTGCCGACAAAGACGAACGTACGACATTAGTTACCGATTCATTTACCATCCACCTTTTACCATTGCAAGTAGCTAGGTTAATTAGTTGCCCATTTCGTCTCGGAGGAAGAGAAGGGGAAAAAAAAAGAGAGCAGATTTGCGGCCGTGTTGCAAAAGGAGTGAGGAAACGGGCGTGGATAAGGAACGGATAAGTGCATGCTACAGCGCCACGCCCTTGACAAGTCAAAAGGAGAATCGTGGCAGCGGTGGTGGGGGCTTGTCTCTACTTGCCACTGACGTCATGTCACGGCACACGCTGCGCAGCGCGTACATGTACGTTTGGCCGTGTCACGACTCACGTGCCCAAGGGACCAGCTGCTGTAACAACCGGCACGTCGTGTACCGACAAGGACCCCGTCCGTGCTGCCATCAGTGCCAGCTAGTGACGGGCACATCGATCCGAGGAGGCGATCGAACAGCGTAACAGCCGTTCGATGGTCTCCCCACGGCCCAGCGGCCGGCTAGATCCGCGTGCATGTCTGCTCGTGCTGCGTGCCGCCCTGCTGGTCCGTCCCCACCGGCTGCGGCTGGCTGAACCGGACGACGGTTTCTCGCAGAGCTAGCATCGCGTGTGGCCTACGTACCAGCGTCAGCGTGCGTACGTGCAAAGCTCCCCTACATATTGTACCACTGCATGCGTATATACAAAATGTAATCCAACCGGGGAGAGACACGTTGAGAAAGAGAGAATCTTGTCCTGACACCGGACAAGTGAAATGTCGTGATTTTATTTTCCATGTGATGTGATGAAAGTGACTCGATTTTTTCTTCGCGCGGAATGGTGAAAGTAACTCCTAAGCTTGCAAGAAATTTTGCAAAGTTATACTCAACGGTTAATAAGTGTACGTAGCTGCATAACAATCCAGGAAAGTTCGTTGTAACGCAATGGCAAGCCATGCATCTGATTTATAAGGGTATGTGCAATAGACATACACAATTTTGTTCTATAAGAATCTCTACGCCACCGTAGACAAAGACTAAATATAACTCATACAATAGTTGTGGTGATACAGTCGGCTACAAGATTGTAGACAACACATAATCTTTTAACGTTTTTTTTTCTGATGTTACAGTCGACTACACAACATCTTTCTCTCTCTTCACTCTCTTTCATCCACGCCCGCAAAAATTCTACGTGATAGAGGCTATAGACAGCTAACATAAACTCATTATACATACTCCAAGTCACCAACATTTGGTCAAATTAATGTCCTAATGCTAATGCTAATGTGTAACGAAGTGCTTGACCGTATGTTCGTATCGATACCAGAAAGGGAGCTTCTATTCAGCCACAGCCGGCCCCTGTCATTACATAAAGCCGAAAGCATTTACACAAACTATTAAAAAAAGAAGCTATATATGTACTAGTGTTGTCAATTTCTTTAAATTACAACGAACGATTATAATTAGCATATAAATTAGAAAGGTGTACGTAGTTACGTACCACATAAGTGCACGGGTCGATCAGCTGGTTACTGCAAATTCAAATAGTATATATACATCATCTTAGTATACTATTTTTACCTTGGGTTGTACGATCCATTCGCACAAAGATTATATTACGTAGTACGTAGTAACATATGCAATTATAGGTAGTAGGGTGACGATCAAGATGACCCAATCAAAGAGAAAACTCTGTGAAATCAAGAGGTTTAAGAGAGAGGTATATATACCATTTTCATATATATATATATATATATATATATATATATATATATATATATATATATATATATATATATATTCATATGGTTAGATCGAGTATATTATAATTGGTATATGAGTATACCTAAAGTGATAAAGGAGTATGTCAAGTTCTTTTATCACCTAAAAGAATTTGACATACTCTTTTATCATTTTGGTTATACTTATACTAATTATAAGATACTCCGATGCGAACCACATGCAAAATTTGCAAGAAAGTTCATAGTTTTTAGCATATTTTATAAATACCTTCATATTTGCATATAAAAAGAAGTATGTTTAAAAAATTATAATACTACACATACGTACTACTACTCCAAGGAGTAGAAAAAAAAGTATCTATAATGTGTGTATATATATAAAGGATTGATATCCGTGTGCTTATATATATATATATATATATATATATATATATATATATATATATATATGTGTGTGTGTGTGTGTGTGTGTGTCGGCATATGACGCTATGCATAGGGGTTGTAGATACCATCGCGATCATGATTAAAGTATGGTGGTTAAGGCACTTCTTTCACGTGGCCCATCCATTAATATTCTGCAAATCTTGTGTTATTATTATCAAGGAGAATTCAACATGGAGACATGGAGTACTACTTGCTAACGGTAGTTTTTAGACCGTGTAGTTCTTTATGGAAAGAGACGGTGGTTTTCAATTAAGCCATATGTATATAGTTTTTGAACCATAAATTTAATTGGTCCAACAAAGCCGTATATATGCAGATGTATTTTTGAACTACTAGTAGCTTGTTGGTACTGACAAATATAAGTTGTACTTGCACGTGACATCGAGTGAACCACCTGTAAAAGCTTCATCTATCATATATTAAAAGCTCATAACAGGTGATTTAGAGTTGCTAAAAAAAGAAAAAAATATACTGTAAAATCTCCCAAAAAAAATGCTAGAAAATCTCACAAAAAAAAAAGCATCGATCATCAATCTGGCAGACCCTGATTAAAGTTGAGCTACATTAACCATTATTAGAAGAAAAAAAACAAAAAAATGCTAGAAATTCTCACAAAAAATAAAATATCCCACCCTTGATCTAGCGGACCTGATTAAAAATGCACTATAGCGGCCATTGGATCTAATTGCTTAATTAGAGATATATAAAAATGGAAACATTGTTTCCATCCATTCACGTAAGGCCGGCTCAAGTAAATCAAGTACGGCAATAAAAATGAAAATAGAGCTATGGAAAAATAGTTATTATTCATTGTGAGAAGCATGGGGCATCACATGCAGTTGCATGCAGATGGAAACAGGATTTATGGCAAACACGGCGAGAACATGAATTAGCATAGCACGATCAAAGGCTTTAAAAGAAAGGACAACACATTTTAGATCTAATTATTTTTAGAGTTGGTGAAATAATTAACTTTTAAGATTTTTCAGTGTAATTATCATGGGGTTACGACAGACTAAAGGGAGCTTAATTAGCACTAATTCTACGAAGTATTAGAATTTAGAGCGGTGCATAGTGGTATATGTACGATATATCATGCCCATTAGGAAATGATATTGATCTTAATCTAGCAGAGGAATGTGCCTTTAATCTTAATTGTTGCTTACATGGAGACACATTAGAAATTATATCGAAAACAAAAGTCCAATAGCTAACTAAAAGGAGGTAATAGGACTAGACGTGCAACTGCGCTCGCCAATCGGCTAGGTCTTAAAATAGTAGCAGGCCCATTGTGTTAAATGTGTGGCCTAAAGCTTAAAATATAGTGTATGCCAAGCAAGTGGCCTTTAATTTCCCCCTACCTGGTCAACTTATAATGGATGTACCGAACTAACTTCAACGCTTATTAAATAAACATAAGCCTTACTAATAATTAAGCTGCCTTATTTGACCAATAATATTGTACGATAGACCAAACCAATCAAAGTGCCAGAGTCAACTTGATGATACCAATTACAGCAAAAGACCTTCCCCGTGGACGACGACGAGATGCTCCTGTGTTTTAAACGGAGCACGGTACATGGGCCTACCGCCGTAGCCAATCGTGGATCGAGATGCACCAGGTAAAAAACCCGAACGAATACTGTCCCCTATATATACGTCCACCCGGGCATCCAAATGTTCCAAGCCCGAGCCAACCCCATCCATCCCCCTCCCCTCTCTTCTTCCTTCTCCTGACCCCCTTGTCGCAGGAGGCTGTGCAGCTGGTTAATCGGGAAGGATCCATGCCAATGGTGACGGTGATGTGCGGGGCGGAGGAGGAGCGGGTGGTGAGCACGCACAAGGCGCCCGGGGCGTGCCCGTGCTGCGGCGGCGCGGTGGTGGCCACCGACGTGGAGAGCGAGCGCCGCATCCTCTGCCTGCCACTGTGCGTCAAGAACAAGCGCAAGTACTCCTGCACCAGGTGCCTACGCCGCCTCGTCACCCTCTACAGCTGATGCCATGCCTGATGCTCATCCGTTCCATCCATCCATCGATTGATCACCCAGCTCGTCGGCTCGACTAATCGATGTAAATTTTGTTCTTGGCTGGTTGGCTTTGATTGTTTAAGGCTAATCGATGGTTTTAGTTGCGCTTAACCGTAGTTAGCCTTGTCTGATTTGCGATCGGCAGCCAGCAGAGGTGCCGTCCATGTGCATCACGGGACGCTCTGCTGGGATGTAAATTTTGTACTCTAGTGTCTTGTAGTAGTATATCTTCTGTAAATGGTTGCAGACTATCAGCCTTAATTAATGCATGTCTCGGCTCTGAGCTTTTGGTTTAAGATGGGTTCCTTCCTTGCTGGTGCAGATAGCCCAGCGTTGGACTTGGGTTGGGCCCCAGCTAGCTTCTAAGTTCTAATCATCTTACTCACGAATCGGCAGTTGCGTCTCTTTTACTTCAATTGTAAAATAAATAAAAAGTGAAGAACCTCTGTTTTCTTTTGCTGATGTGGATAGTAGTATTGGTGAGGAAGTATTTCACCGCATCCGGACAATCTCTCTCTCTCATACATATCGGTACATACAGTGCTTGAATACTAATCGTACCGAGTACTAGTAGCAAGAGGACAAGTGTAAAAACACTGTAGTCCCAGTGACGTAACGCAAATCATGCGGTGACTCACAGTCACAGGCTACTGCACGAAAGTACAACGAACCATCTCGATCCCCAAGCTCTTGAATCCAATTATGCATGTGCTCATGTACAGTAGCAGACACAGATCAATTCCATTACTAGGCTAGGCGTTGTCACTGCCATGCGCCCACAGAACAGGCGTGCATGCATACGTGGGGCACGTAAGCTTTGTAGTTACCTGTGCCTTCCGCGCGCGCGCATCACATAAATCCCCAGAATTCGATGCCATCCGCCTGCCTGCGCTGCGCCGATGGATGAATGGATGCGTCTGCTCGGCTGCCGGTAGCTGTATTCGTGCCGCCACTCTGCACCACCCGCCGTGTCGACGTTCCGCCACAGTGAGCTTTCACTTCACGTGCGGCTCTTATCCTGATCTTACGAAACATATCTTGAGCCCGCTGCTGGTTAAATGAAACCGCGGGCGGGTCGCCTGCTTCTAGTAGTAGTAGTAGTAGTAAATACCGGGAGCACCAACTGGTAGGTTTTTGTCCACTAAGTTTACTCAATTTTCTGTCGCCGAATTAACGAGATAGCATGATAGATCACACTAGTACGAGTACAAGATAAAAGTGGATGCACCTGCACCGCATAGAACCAATCTGAACTCGAAAGCGTGCGAGGCAGAAGTGTAAATATATCGTCACTTGCTTCTTTTGAATTAACGCCAGGGAAATGGGCTCCTTTACTTTGCAAACAGATATGTGTCATTTGGCAAAGCCAATTTTTTTACATCGAGAAAGGAGGACGACGCCCACCGGCCGGCGCGAAGTGCACCTTAGAGCATGTACAATGGGTTTATGTCAGCCGTTTATAGTCACTGCTACGTAGAATTTTTGTTGACATGGATGAAAGAGAATGAAGAGAGAGAAAGATGTTGTCTGCAATCCTGTAGCCGACTGTATCACCAGAAATAATAAAATCATTAAAAGATTGTGTGTTCTATAAAGACAACTAAAAGACAGCAGTTATCTGTACCATTGTATGAGCTATCTTTAGTGCTGTCTACAGATGACATGGAAAGTTGCTATAGACAATAG
Source organism: Ampelocalamus luodianensis (assembly GCA_036346255.1). Lineage (NCBI taxonomy): Eukaryota > Viridiplantae > Streptophyta > Magnoliopsida > Poales > Poaceae > Ampelocalamus > Ampelocalamus luodianensis. The sequence continues at coordinate 58,441,900 of CM070623.1, read as the reverse complement.
TTATCTGTACCATTGTACATACCCTTAGTCTAATTTGAGGCCAATTAATTGTTTGAGTTCTCGGTACTAAGATCTATTCGGGATTTCATTATGAGTATCCTCCAAAAAGTTAGTATTCTGTTTATCCAAAAAGGGCTCCCACAATGACGACATATGGCTAGTACATGAATGGCTGGGATGTGCCAGTAAACTACGACGAGTAGTCTAGTAAAATCGTTAGTGTGGTAAAAGCAACTACGCATGGCAATAATTTGGAATGTACATGGATGTAAATATTATATAATGTTTTTTTCTGTCGAGAACCTCTCAACTATTTTATTTATTTATTTGATTTTTTACAGAAATCGCCAGTGGGGTACAGGACATATCTTCCGGTTGAATTAACGATACGTTTTTCTCATCCCAAGGATATGTGTTACAATAAATGTAACAGTTGATATCAGTAAATCAATTGTCATGTACGGTAACAACACTGACATGGTAAATATTATCAAAATATACTTCCTCATGCTAGAAAGGAGTTGGGTTTCCTTCTAATAGAAAGATATTCAAAAACTCACTGACACTTATCGTGGAATTGCGGCTTGTCAAGTTGGCACAGATGACTCGTACGTCATTGTTCTGGCACGATGTTTGGAATGATAATCTTTTTGTTCGGAAATTTCTAGGGTTATATTCTTTTGCTAAAAACACCAATATCAATATTGTCGATTTCATACTAAAAGCAGATGCCGCAAACCTTTTTCATCTATCACTGTCAGTACAAGCTTACAACGAATTTCAACAACAACAACAAATTCTTGACAACTTGCCGGATAATGGTGCTTCACAAGACTCTTGGACTTATATTTGGGGAAGTAATATTTGCACATCACATAAATACAAGTTAGTTTTTCTCAATAGAGACACACATAAGCCTTTTGGTTGGATTTGGAAAAGTAAGTGTGTTTCCAAACTTAAAGTGTTTGCATGGCTGCTCTTATCTGATCGATTGAACACTAAAACAATGCTTCTACGACGTCGATGTCTCATTCAAGAAAATACTGCTTGTGTTCTCTGCACTGACAATATGGATGAAACTATCTCACACCTCTTATTTGATTGTCCTTTTAGCCGGAGCTATTGGAATTATCTTGGAATTCAATGGAATATGTCTACTGGTACATTTTTAGTCGACTTCAGGAAGCCGTTTTGCATATCAGTATCCATTTTTTATGGAGGTCTTTATTTTATCATCGTGGCACATATGGAAACAACATAATGGTAAAGTTTTTTAGGATACCATCCCAATGTTTGTGGCTTGGAAAATTTTATTGAAGCGGCATTCCACTCTTCATATGCATAGAGTGGAGGAATCTCTTAAAGATCAATTAGTTTCTTGGCTAGATTATCTTAGTTGATTTCCCCTAACTTGGAGCTCCCATAATTTTCTCCTATTCTCTTTGTACATAATCTTTTATTTTAATATATATACTGTAGGGCTTTCCCTACAGTTTTCCTTTAAAAAAACGTTGGCATGGTTTTGTTTTGTAGAAACTGCTAAATATTGAGGAATACGTAAAAAAACGAGAAGTTCAACAGCGATCAGGCACGTCAATGCACTTATGCACCATATTGATGCAGTAGACCGACCAACGCAAGTTGTGTAGAACGGGAAGAAAGATCTGCATGATGGATTAGAAGGCTTCGATTAGACATGAATTACTGGAAGACAATACAATTTTACAGTTAGTCACCAATTTTGTGCGGGTCATGTCCACCTCGCCGATTTGTTTCCTTAGCATACTAGCTGATCACCATGTTGTTGTCATCAAGAGATCATCATACGTCTAAGCGATACCCTCAAAGTTGTGACCGGTGACAAATTCTCGGTCCTTGTTCCATGAAGGATGTTTATAATGAACACTCCGAAGCAGGTTCTCGAGAACGACTGCGCGTTCTTCACCATGAAATTCATAGAGTTTTACGACGACGAAGGACTGAGGTTGTGCACTACGATCGAACTGGTAAGCTAGTAATTTCGTTCATATAGTTCAGTAATATATTCTTGAAATTTAGAGTAATTTATACAGTAAATTCTCACCCGTATGTAGGATAAGGGGAACGAGTACAGGGCTAAGATGATATTCTACCTACAGTTCCATACGGTCAACAACGTCAAGCCCATCCCCACTATACTGGAGAAGTACAGGCCACGCAACACGCCAAAGTAGATATTTTTCGAACTATCCAATAATATTCAATTGATTATTCAGCAAAAGTTTCCTATGACAATGTTTTTTACTTTTTGGAACTTTTGTACTTGGTCGCAGCATGTCATGCAGTAAACTGTCTAGGTAAATGTAGTAAATATCACATAATGTGATAGTAAAACATCGGATCACAATAACTGTGAGAGGATAACAAGTAAATGACAACCCTCAACACAGTAAAACCTTGCAATATGTTTAGTAGCAAAGCAATAGTAATATTACATATCATTTACAGTAAGGAAGCACATACAAAACAATAAAACAAATTCTCTCCACGAGACGTTTTTTTTGTCTGCCATCAAACACAGTACATGTGACTGAATACCTAGTAAAAGATATTTCTCAATGCAATAAAACTCAAATGTGAACCACACAAAAATTTGTAAGTACTTTTTAGCATATTTTGTAAATACTTTCATATTCGCACATAAAAGAATTATATTTAAAAAATTATACATAACACCCCTGAAAATGTGTAAATACTACATAGGTGTTCTTATATACTCGTATACTACACATACATACTCTCGGTTACACAAGATACTCTCCACGTTGTGATATATGGAATAGAGAGTAACTACTCCGGGAGTAGAAAAAAAATATATATATATATATATATATATATATATATATATATATATATATATATATATATATATATATTCACATGCTAACGACCAAACGAACTGCTTGTACATTTGCACACGTGACCTCAGAAATCACGATATGGAATATATGCAGGCGCTGACCAGAGTACCAGACCATATGAAACGAGTTTTGCGAGGACTTAATATATGTTACTAGTTCGCGTGCTTTTAAAGAATTCGTTGTTGTTATTTCTGATGTTTGCAAGGTTACTGATATCTTATTCGGGGGACGAAAAAAAAGGAGTTTCCTTGCGAGGAGGGAGCTGGTACTGATTAACATGATGAAGTGGAACTCTACAAGACTGAAAGCAACAGGGGGCATCGCCATTTGCAACTAGCGCCAGCCCAACTGCCCAACTGAAGAGCTAGCCCAACAGGCCCAGGCGTGCGGTCGCTGTTGCCGACATCCTTGAATGCGTCTCCGGTGATCTCCTGCCCCGAAGACGCAGATTACAAGAACGCAGATTATAAAGAAGCCCCGTTTCATGCATGCGATCGACGGTCAACATCTACCAACTAAGCCTGCTCCCAATGCTCCATCATGGTCAGTATCTTAAGGGTGTCATGTAGTCAAAATATTGAGATAACAGTAGATTAAATGAGGTGAGAGACTGTTGCAGTATCTAAATAAGAGATTTTTCTAGCTTGAAATCATAGACAAGAAAATTAACTCGTTTCCATCTTGTACACACCATCTCCTTCAGATTCTACGTCTAATTAATTAAAAGGACCTAAGATACTACACCATAAGAAACCACGTATTGAGAAGATAGTATCCTAACACTCCTCATGAACTAAGAAACTATACTAAGATACTGTCCATTGAAAACAGTCTAACTGACTAGACATCACTGTTATGGGAACTGCACATGGAAACTATCCAAACACATGGCCACATGCATATATGTCGCCAAACTAAGGCAGTCAAATACTTTTCAGTATTGTATATCTGGCGAGACCGATTGCCAACAAGAAGTCAATAACAAAACTCGAAGGCATCATACATCGATCATAAGTTCAGCATTAGACATTGCGCATCCTCCGATATAAATCGAGCGAAAGTTCTCATGCGGAAAGAAGGCCATGTCACCCCGAATTCCTATGCCGTCTGATTACGCGCTGGATTTCTCCGGGTCCGTCCGATTCGTCTTGCGTTTTTCTTGCCTGCGCTGCCTTAGCATCCTTGGTCATCCGATTCCACGCGCCACCCATTTCCGCCCGTCAGATTTCTCCAGCCAACCGTGCATCTGCACCTTAGATCATAGAGTCTAGGTCTAAAGAGAAAACCTTAATAGATATCCTATTAAGCCCACACACAAACGTGTCTCACTCACGTATGCTTATCAAAGCGTTGTCTCTATATTTAACTCTAATAGGCCAAATCCATCGTGTTTTGCCCTCCATGAAGTATCCTTGACCTAAGCCCCTTAGGAGCACCACCGTGCTTTCGCACAACACCACTTTTCCGGTATTTAACAATTTACCAAAATACCCCTCTACCGACATTTCCCGATTCCTTCATATCGAAGTATCGCTCATGCTTCGCCATCATCCATGTGGCCCAAAAAACTTTCCGCCAAGCCCCTCACACATCAGGATCCCACCGAACCGTTCTCGCTTGCAAACGGATCAAAGTCACTTGGCGTACCATATGCCTGACCATGCACCATGACCGCACCTGGCTTCCCTGACCATTATGGACCTCAACTCTTCCGTGAACTTAGTCCCGGTCACCTTGTCGTTGCTCGTCGTGTCCATCATTGGTAGCTCCCGCTCCAGTTCCTCGTCTTCTCGGCTTGTAACCACCCTAGTAGCCTCAACCATCTTTCAACGACATCTTGATCATTTTGGACTTTATCTCACCTAGTTTAGTCCCAATCCCTTCCACCTCACCATGACGTAGCTCCAGTGTCCTACAACCATCACCAACAAGGAAACCGTCACGTAGCCTTGCACGATACACAAAATCATCAATTGATACAATTAACGAGTCAAGAACACATACATTTAAAGCTTCGTTCCTAGAAACATCACTTTACCTTAAAAGGTCGTTGCTCAAACTTTGTCTTCTATAGTTCTTATCCATCATGCACCTTGTTTTAGTTCAACCATCTCACTCCGCATCCATGGCCGTTTTAGACCTTAATTCTCCTAACCAAGTTCTGGTCCTCCTCGTCGTTAACTATAATTGGCTCCAAGCCACCTACACAACAATAAACTAAACAACCATTTTTAGACACAAGTTTTTCACAACTTAACCCACGTTAGTCAGTAAAAGTATATTAAGATTTCTTCCTACTCGTGTCCATGTGTTTGGCCACAGCCCACACACTTATTTCGTAGCGGTTTTTAGGATTCAGCCACGTGGCCCTTCGATGGAAGATTTCAAGTTATTTGCCCAACTCTTCTAGTACTCCTCCGTTTCATAATAATTGTCGATTGTCTTGAGAAGTGTCAGTTTCGAAATAGTTGTTTATTGAGGAAATTAATAGTATATTTATTGCAATATTTGCAGTCGTTAAATGGTTGTAATATGTCATTTAATAGGAGATTTTGTTGGTGTCACTGAAAAGGTGTGCGATTTGGGTTCTGCCACCGCAAAGACGAACTTATCATTTTTGTCACTTAAATTTTATGTCTATTTCGCTTTTGCTACTACGCATCTGTTAGTTTTCCTGTTAGCTTAATGGACGAAAATTTAAGTGGTCGTCTTTGCGGTGGCAGAACCCATATCGCACATCTTTCCAGTGACACCAATAAAAATTTTCTTTTAACTTTTTCTTAATTTGATGTTGCATTAATCTCTGCATATGGTGGGCTTAGATAAAATTGTGAAACTAAGGGAATAATGAACAATTTTTTGGTGAGTGAATGTCCACGTTGGCTTATACTCATTCTGATTTTGGAGCTCATTAGCGACAGTGCGCCAACATCCACGTCCACCATATCTATGGTGAGAGGTGGTCGCCCGATGCTGCCATGACCGCCGCCACCGCTTCTCCTGGAGCGTGTGCCTCAGCTCGAGCAGCCGCAGCTCCACCTACCACTTCCGGCCGAGACCTTGGATTTCCATGATAGGCTTCGGCGTCTCGCTTGACCCGTCGGATTCGTCACCGGAGCCAGCGAACGGCGGCTTGGATTGCCCGACGGCGGCGAACGAGCGGCACTAATGTCCTCGTGCATGGCGGTGTGTGGGGCCGCGCTCTGCCTGTCGGTATGACGGTATGCATGTCAAACGTACATACGTGACATAGCTATCTGAGGAATTTTTTGCCGATACGGTCATTTTATGAAGCGTATTTACACATATGGCACAAAAATGGCGACCTCGGGCGCACGGTGACCCCGCGCCCGCGATGGTAGCGTGACACGTCGCCGTGAGCGCAGGCTCACCCCGCGCCCGCGCACTGTTCACTCCCTTCGCACCGCCACCTCACCGCCTCCCGCCACGTCGGCGCGCCCCGCCCGCCACCTCACCGCCTCCGTCGCGCCGCTCCTCCGCGCCACGCGCCTCCGCCCCACCCGCAGCCTCACTACCCGGCGCAGGTCACCTGCGCCGCCTCCTCCGCCGCCACGTGCCCCGCCGCCCCGCCGCTGCCCACCCGCAGCGCCATCGCGCGCCCGCCACGCGCCCGCCCCATCGCCTCGCCGCCCGGGCGCAGCCGAGCTCGCGCCGCCGCCGCCGCGCCTCGTGCGCGTGCGCGTGCGTGCGCCGGCCCGCGCCTCGTGCCGCCGCTCCGGTGTGCGCGTGCGCGTGTGTGATGGCCCGCTCCGGCGCAGGTGAGCCACGCCTGCACCGGTGGTCCTCATCGTAGAATGGTTCCAGAGCTCGATGCAGACATGCCTAGCAACACATGCATAGAGAACATTAGTCGAATATAGCTAATGAACATAAATGATTGTAAATTAATTTCAATTCCAAAATTTTCGTGGTAGTAACAAGTTTCAAACCTTGTGCATGTTCTTAGCCATAGTGCATGTTCGCTAACACCGAGTGCATGTTCTAAGCCATAGTGCATGTTCTGCTAACACCGAGTGCATGTTCTAAGCCATAGTGCATGTTGTAAGCTATAGTGCATGTTCACTAAAGTACAATAAAAAGGAAACCAACACAATTCTAAGCCATAGTGCATGTTCGCTAACACCAAGTTAAAAATTAAAAATTTTACGGTCAGTTCCTCATACTAACACTAAACCTAACAACAATAAGTCCGCTAACACTAACCCTAACAACAATAAGTCCGCTAACAAGATGCGTGGGATGTTGCCATAGTGCATGTTCGCTAACACCAAGTTAAAAATTTAAAATTTTACTGGTCGGGTTCCTCATACTAACACTAACCCTAACAACAATAAGTCCGCTAACACTAACCCTAACAACAAGAAGTCTGCTAAGTAGACTAATTGAAAAGAAAAGGCTTTGCTAAGTCTGCTAACACTGTCTCCTCAGTTTCGTTTTCAATTCTAAGTCTGCTAACACTCTATTTCAATTTTGTTTAACGACCTCTAAATATTTTAATATTTTACAGTCAGGCTCCTCACACTATGTAAATCACCGAGTTAAAATTTACAACACTAACAACAATAAGTCTACTAAGTCAACTAATCGCGTTGCTAACTACTAAGTATTCTAATTACGTACTAATCACACTAAATCTTCCATCAAAATATACCGACTACATAACTATAACTACTTAGTTTCTACAATAACAAACTACAATTCATCTAATCACATTCTAATTACATTGCTAAACCTACCTAAAACTATAGCCGAATGCGAATGACACTTACTTTTTCTAGGTGCTCAGACGATTTCAACTTCTCTCGGTTGGCTTCCACCTTCTCGCCACGAGCTCGGTGCGATATGAAGTGAACTACTAAAAGAACGAATGAACCACTACGAATGCAGTCCCGCTAGCTCTCTCCTCCACTGCTCTTAAAGAGAATCGTTACCCCGCACGCAAATTAAGCCATAAATTTCGGCTCACAATTTGAGACAAGAGACAAGAGGTGACGGATCAATGCTTTCGGTGGAAAATACAGGAAGTGAGGGCCTCCTTTGCATCTTTTCATAATCAACACATGGCCAGGGCCTGGTTCAAATGTGTAAACAATCAACACCTGTTGCAAATGGAAGGAGGAGGGCCTTCTGCAAATAGTTCAAATGTGTAAACAATCAACACCTGTTATGGCCTTCTGCAAATGGTTCAAATATAGAGGGCAGGAAGGGCCTACTGCAAATGAAGGGCACTGATTCAAATCTTTGCTATCAACACATATTAGAATAACACAATCATATCGATTAACAATAAAAAATCTAAACAAATAAAATTATACAAAATTTATACAAACAAATCAAATTTCAGTACACTACACAAAAAAAAAATTATAATTTTTTCAACTCATTTTTATATTTTAAAATTACCACAAATTTTCCCTAAAGCTAACCCTAATTAACCTTACTTAATCTCTCAATTAACAATTAAATCTAACCCTAATTAAGGGCGCGGCGCAGCTCACCTGCGCCCGAGCGGGCCATCTGACACGCGCACGCGCGCACACTGAGCGGCAGACGGGAGCGGGGCCGGCGCACGCGCGCAGACGCAGACAGTGAGCGGCGCAGACAGGAGCGGACCGGCGGCGGGCGGCGCGTGGCGGCACAGAGCCGGCGCAGCTCACTGCGCCCGGCGGCGAGGCGATGGGCGGCGCGCGCGTGGCGGGCAGTGAGGCGCCGCGGTGGCGGGCGGGGTGGCAGGGCACGTGGCGCGCGAGGAGGCGGGCGCAGGTGACCTGCGCCCGGGAGCGAGGGCGCGGGGTGGGGCGAGGCGCGTGGCGCGGAGGAGCGAGGCGCACGGAGGCGGTGAGGTGGCGGCGGGCGCGCGACGTGGCGAGAGCGGTGGTGGCGGCGCGAAGGAGTGAACAGCGCGCGGCGCGGGTGAGCTGCGCCACGGCGACGTGTCACGCTACCATCGCGGGCGCGGGGTCACCGTGCGCCCGAGGTCGCCATTTTTGCAAATACGATTCGAAAGCTGCCATATGTGTAAATACGCTTCATAAAATGACCGTATCGGCAAAAAATTCGCTATCTGAGTTCGACGAGGAATATAGTTATGCTTTCTGATCAATTCTAATCCTGGCTAGGCACACGATTGACGGATAAAAATTTTCCTTGCAGATCATTTGCTTCAACGTTTGACGACACAGCAGCAAATTAAAATGAAATCACTTGCGACGGAAGCATATTCGGATTGGGAGTTTAGTTGTCAGACTAGTCTATATATATATTTAGACAGAGAGAGGCTTGTAGCTTGCGTGACTTTCGCTCTGTTCTCTCGACAGTGCACGCAGAAAACAGTGCACAGAAAGGCCGAGGTGACAAGACGCGCGGACTGGACATGCCGAAGAGGCAGCGGTCAGGTCGTCACAGCTGTGGCCGCACGGCGGCGAAGCCACCGGCACAACAGCGAAAGCGGTGCCTCTACCTGGTGCTGGACGAACCCCCCCCCCCCCCCAAGCGCCGGGCCCCGGCTCGCCCGCGTGGAGATCATGCACGGCTCCATGTTCTTCACAGCCCACGGCAAATCACCAGAGCTGGGCATATCTAGCATTATAAGCCCAAAGCAAGAACGTAGACAATTACACAAACGTATTGTCAGATTTCTTACACACATGTCTAGTTCTGAATATCAAAATTGCATGCATATTCATCCATCATCCGCGTCCTAACATGGAAAATATCCTTCGAACACATGGCACTATAAATAAGCACGTCAACCTAGTTCATCCTTCTGATGAGCTCATTAATGTAGTTCTCACGGTTACCAGCATCACCACCCTCCACATAGTGGTTCCTCTTCTTCTTCAAACCTCCCAGCGGTGCCTTCAGCTTGAATGGCCAGAGGAAGTTGTTCGCCTCCTTGAAATGTGGGCCAACAGTCAAGATCTCGTGAACAAGATCCTCAATGCAGATGATGCTGTTCTTCCCAAGCCCCTGACAAGAACACCCAAAAAATGATGAGCATCTTATAGTTGCATATGGAACTACAAAATATAAGAACCACTAGTGGAGAGTGGAATATAAAAAACCTCTTCAATGACTTTGTTGTTGGTCAAAGGGATCCTTTGCTTGTTAAGCTTCCCATAACCCCTCTTGTAGATCAGCTCCCTGACACTCTTCAAGTTTGGGTACCTATACAGATCATGGTTTTATCTAGTTAGCAACGTCGTCAGATCAATCTGACATTGGCAACTCTTGAAATACTTCAGACATTGGCTGCTCACAATGGATGGGAAAATTTAGTTGCCTATAATTTGCTTTGAAATTTAACAACACCGGCGAAACAAATGAAATAATTATCAAGGGAAGCAAATTTAGGATAGAGTACTAGTATCGGGCTATTGTTTTCACAGAACTTTTCTACTTCCAGCAATACGGCTAAACAAGCCAGTCTGAAGCCATAGCTATAGTAAAATGACATGATGGCATAGTTCTAGTAAAATTCACTCGAGCAATAAAGGACAGACCTATTTTCACTTAGAAGCTGGAACAACAAGAATAAAATCAATTAAATTGCAAGGCATCATAAATCATAATAACTCAAAATGTAAACTTCGAACATACCCATATGCAACATATGGCTCGACCCTGCGCAGCATGTTAATGGTGGCTTTGTTGACCTTCAGGAATACCCCATTGAAGATCTGCAAAATTAAACATTTGACACAATGAACACCAGTATACATCATTTCAAACAACAGATGCATTCGTACAACCAAACCACATAATTGACCAACCCACCTGCCTCAAACGCAAAAGCTGCAAGATCTTCCTGGTCTTTGGATGCATGGCGTTGATACTGCAGTCAAAACATTCACAAATTAGCACCCAAATATGAGCAGACAAGCTCAATATCAAATTATCAATGTAGATATCATGACATAGTGGCAAGGTGGTGCCTTACCCGCGGATGCGGATCACAAACAGCAGCTTTGCCTCAGGACTGACATAGAACCCACCCTTCATTCGGGCTTCACGCTTAAGCTGCACCAGCTCCTTCTCCTGCTCGCAAAACCAACATCAGCATATACACAAGTAACATAACAAAAGTTGAACTCTTAATTGAAAGTGTGAACACTGATGATTCCAACAGGCAGAAACAAACATCTCAGTGATCAATCAAGCTAGACGAAAGCTATAAGCTGATCCGATCAAAAATGGGCAATGGCAGTCTGTACCCATTCAGTATAGATGTACAAACCCAAACATTTGAATCTAATGTTAAACAAAACTGGCGACTATTTTATACCTTAATCAATGTTTTGAATGTGATTTAAAAAACACACGTATTCCTCGCAGTAATACATAACAAATAAAACACCCTAGAATGAAAACATTCTAGGTTTGAACATGTCTCGCAACAAAACCAAGTAAAACTCGCGTAGGTTCTACACTGGCATGAAAACATGCAGTAAGCGGAACATGCACCTATACAAAAATTATTGCACATGAAACTTCATACTAAAGTTCTGCTACTACTGCCAAAATAAACACATTCCTAGGCTCCTAGCTAACCGCAACGCCATGGACAGGAACGTTCGCATCACTCATTTTTTCCTATCGATCTAAGATCAAGAAAAGCTCACATCAAATACAACCTAAGTTCTACTCTGTATACACCACAGACCAACCCAATCAGTGCCAGATCACACAAAACGCAACTTTGCCACGCCAAAAATCTAAACCTCATGCGTTAATGACTAACAAGAGGTATTGTATCGAAAGGGCGCAATGATGAGTCTGACCTGGGCCTCGTACTCCTCGGCGTACTGCTTGGCGCGGGCGAAGATGAGCCTGCGGCTCTCGACGGACTTCTTCTTCTCGGCCACGGCCTTCTCCTTCCGGTCGGCCGCCCACAGCTCCTCCCGCTTCCTCTTGCGGAGCACCGACTCCGGCACCACCACTTTCGCCGCCTCGGACGCCATCTGCACGGTTGCAAACCAACCAAAACCGCCTCAGGCTCACAGATCGGAGCGAGGACCGAACGCTAATGGCTTCGGGCGACGGGCGATTACCACGACGAGCTGCGTGGGGCGGGAGATGGGGAGATACGGCGGCGGCCAAGTTAGTGGGAAGGAGCGCTTAAGTAGCGGGGTTTTGGTGGCTAGGGTTTGGGAGGGGGATCCGACGGCTACGATTGGTTGGATGGTGCAGGGGTAATTTAGACACAAGCACTTGTGGGCTTGGGCCAACACTTCGTGGGCTCTCGTAGACTTGGGCGTGTGGTGTCGTAGTCCGGTCATCTATTTTTGTTCATTCCAGTTGCAGCGATTGGAAGCCCAACTGAATGCTCTCGGCATGGTGAACATAGTCAAGCCCATTGAGCTATCACACTCAAGTTACAAAAGAGGCTTCACTTTCCGTGGCCATTTTCGGGTTCGCGACACGATTGTGACGTCCCCTCCTCTTAGCTCTGTGATCCATACACTTTTAGCCCCAAAAAAAAATGTTAACTCATGATGGTTAATTTAGCCGCATCAAAAAAATCGGAAGGAAATTTGTTAAGGAAGCCTCACTGTCAACCGTTGATTCCGCTCGATCAGTTGATGGGTAGGACAGCCCCCAATCGCAGCGGATGTGAAACGAAAGCTAGCTAGCGAACGGCCGTAAAATTTCGCCCAGTGAGAATATCCATTTTTGCAGGGCATCCACAGTTCCACACCACGCGAGGTGCACCATTTGTATTGTTCGGCTCCGAACAGTTTTTTTATATATAAATTATTTTTTATTCAATCTACGAAAATAAAACCATGATTCATTTTTTACAGAAATAACCCACAATCGCAGTTCCACCGAGTGAGTGGACCCTGTCACAGGGTGGATCTGCAATTCTGGGCCGAGCCACGCGATAGCAAAGCAAATTTGCCCGTCGCATCCCACATGGCTAAGTCGTGCTACGGAGGCGTGATTGAGGTATGTGTCGAACCGCGTCGCGCGACGATCAGACGACAAACGTTCACATGGTTCAAACACGCAACCAGCTCACGATTGGCCCTCAGTCGCGTGTCTGCTTGCGACTGAGATCACATATATGGCCAGTCAGTCGATGGCTCCCCCCATTCGCAAAACAGAGAAGAGAAGGGAGAAGGGGAGAGGAGAGGAGAGGAGAGGGGACAGGAGCAGGAGACTATATCCGTGTTCCTCCATCCACTCACGGTGAGTTTGCTTTCCTCATATGGTTTATTATTTATTTTGATAAAACACACGGTAGGTTAGTGACAATAAACATAGATTAGTGGTAGACGCGGGTTTTGTGGTTGTAGATTGACATTTTTAGGATTTATGTTGTGTGTAGTGTACTAGTGTTAGAACGTAGGTTATTTATTTACATATTTTAGCATAAAAATGTTAGGCTACTCCCATTAGTAGATCAATTATTGAAGGATATAGCATGCTTAGGTTTAGATCCACATGACCCAGGGATCCTGGTTTTAGGGTATTTATAATTTTAATTGAACATTTGGCGGTCGTAGTTTTTTAAATTTAATTGAAATATAATGAGTATGTTATGCACGATAGCATGCTTAATTAGTATCCATTTTAAATATATTGAGTCGTGTCACGGGTATGTCATGTCAATAATTTTTCAGTATGTGTTTACGGGCAGTGAAAAGTTCGTGAGGTGCCATGTGGGATTCATTTGAGCAGTTTTTCACAGACAACACTATATCTTCTGAACCCAAATAATTTTAAAATCTAGGAGGTGTTGCATTAGCTGACATACAACTTCTCGCTGGACCCAACACTGTACAGTGTCACTATTAAATGCTTGTGGAGCCGTTCGACGGAAGTGGTATGTTGGAGTTGAGGGCCATGGATCGAACGAAGTTCATGACAGATTTGGTTGGAAGCGTGCAGGCATCGTGACTATGAATGTGTGTTGTTAGTGCAGGCGTGCCCGAGTACACTTGGTAGCGCCCCTGAAGTAGGGGAGACTAGTGCGAGCGTGCAGGTGGAAGTTAAGGATGGAGGGCAAAGGATTGTGGTACAGATGCAGTTGTAGCAGCACACAGGTATGTCGATCCTAGTGGACAAGCCGGCGAAGTGGATGACTTGGAACGAAAATACTGGAGGGCCAGGTCCGTAGAACAAGTATTGGAAGAGAACAAACAGGACAACGATTGTTCGAATGATGATGATGTCCTTGATGCACCGGTGTTTGATGGTTGGAATAGACATGACCTAGGGGTCACGGTTGCGAGTGATGGCCATGATTCCTAGTGGGACTTTGGTCATAATGTTGTGCATGTTAATGACATGTTTTGTAGATAAGTCAGCTCTTTAGGATGCTGTTAAGTTGTGGACAACGTCAATGGAGAGGCAGTTTAAGGTTGTCAAATCAAAAGGAGCAATACAGTGTGAAGTGTGAAAAAGATGGGTGTCCTTGACGTGTTCATGCCTACAAGAAGAAGTATGAAATGCACTGGATCGTGTCGAAGTACATGTTGAACTATATAGTTGCACTCAAGGTATTTGTCCGTTGGAAACCTTACTCAACCAGGAGCGGACGAGACAAGGAAAAGGCACCGATGGTCCCTGATGCCCCTGTTGCACCGAAGATTATTCTTTACAAGGACAATCCAAAAAAAGATCTTTGAGTCAAGTACTACAAAGCCCACGCGAAGGGCCGCACACGCAAGGGGGAGTAGGACGTGTGTCCGCAAGGCTAACTAAATTTCCATCTGTTAAGTATTTTCCTTTCTAAAAGGTGTGTTTGTATCGTAGTTGTAGTTTGGGCCGAAGGTTCGTGTATGGTGTAGCCATTGTACAGTAGGAATAACCAGACAAATATGCGCAACTAACCAGACCCTACGCGTCATGTAATTCAGACATTGATAGTCAAGTGTTCTGGCGAGCTTGCAATCACATCTTTGTTGCTCCATTCTTATTTCGCTCAAACCGAAACTTACAAAAAAAAAAAATGGCCAATTTAGTGTTATGAGTGCAGAAACTTAAAAAGTGAACATCCACGTAAAGCGATTTACAAATAATTGTAGTCAGCAAACTCCAGTTTTTTTGTCATTAACAATTATTCACAAACAACTCTTACAACCATTTAATTTTTGAAATTAAATATAAGTTTATTTAAATTATTATTTTTAAACAAATAGTGTCGATGGGCCAGAACGCGACTAGGCTCAATCGCTAGCCCGATCTACAACTTACCTTAGTCGCGTTCCAACCCAGTGACTGCGCCTGGCGTGGGCTTCAGTCGTGCCACCAGCTCGTGACTGAGGCACACGGTATATCAATGCCTTAGTCGCGTTTCTGTCGCGACTAGGCCTCCCACATCAGCTAATCGCTGGCCCACCGCGCAATTGGGTTTTGTCATCTGGTGGCCCAGCGACCGAGGGTTATTTATGTAAAAAAAAAGATGTCATAGTTTATTTGTGCAAAATAATTAAAAAAATATTTTTTAAAAAAAAACCATTAGGCTCCCGTCTGTTTTGTGGTGTAAACATTGTGCTGGCCCAGCAGCACAATGAGACTCGCACCGGCGAGGCCCATCCATACATCTCCTTCAACGATTGGACCTGGACCGGAGCGGAAGGGAAGAGGTGGACACATACGCCGGCTCAATCTCCAACGGAAGCCGGGGGTTTGGGATTGGATGTGCCGGAGAGGTAGCGACTGGACGTGCAAATCCAGTACATTATCCACAGTGGCTACACGGATGAGTGTGCCCACCGACTTGCCATGGCTTTATCAGTTGGAATTGTTGAGGAACCGTCGCTGGCAAGTCCAGTCCGAGCGATTACCTCGTATACAAAATCAGAATCGTAAGAACGATGCAAGAACACAAGAACACAACAATAGATGAAACACAGGTATGAGAGGGGACTGCAGGCTGCTCTTTATTGCTCTTCCAATCATGAATTGTGTACATTGCTTGGGGGGTCCCCCCTCCTATATATAGTCTACGGTGGATGAGGTGCCCACCCGGACCCGGACTCCTGGCTGGGCCCGGTTTCCTAATACTCCCCCTTGGGCTCTCATCCTTCATGTCCATGCCTCGCTAAAACTCCATAAAAACCCGATGGGAAAAATTTGGAGAAAGAGTACATGGATCACGTTCGCTATGTCGCACTAATTGCCTCATTAAAAACCTTAACCGAGAAACTTGGGAAAAACTCGTCAAGGAAAAAGAGTACAATTCACCCAATTTATTTAATCTCGGGATTTACTCTTTGGGTACTCGATCTTCGTAATCAAGCTTTAGTAATGAGTTTGTGAAGGTTCTCCCCCTGAATTCTGCACTTCTCTAAGTCTTATCATTCCAATTCCACGTACGCACCTTTCAAAGCTAGATGCTGGAAGTGACTTAGTGAACAAATCTGCAAGATTTTCACATGACTTAGTATGCAGTACCTTAATTTCGTCCATCTTTTGCATTTCATGAGCATAGAAGAATTTAGGGTTGATATGCTTTGTGAGAGGACTCTTCACATAACCCATCTGTACTTGTGCAACACAAGCTGCATTATCTTCATAGATAATAGTGGGGTTTTGTGCGGTATTCAATCCACATGACTGCTGGATGTGGTGAATCATCCGCCGAAGCCAAGAGCATTCTCGTGCGGCCTCGTATAGTGCTATAATTTCTGAATGGTTCGTCGAAGTTGATACCAAACTCTGCTTAGATGGTTTCCATGAAATTGCAGTTCCACCACACAGGAATACATAGCCTGTTTGCGACTTAGCTGTATGCGGGTCTGACAAGTACCCAGCATCTGCATAGCCAGTCATTGTAAGGTCCTGGTTCTTCCTGTAAAACAGGCCAAGATCTTTGCTTCCTTGGAGGTATCGGAAGACATCCTTTATTCCCTGCCAATGCCTTTTGCTAGGTTCTGCACTATACCTTGCTAAGAGATTCACTGCGAAAGCAATGTCTGGTCTAGTGCAGTTTGCTAAATACATGAGTGCTCCAAGCTGCGCTCAAGTATGGGAATTCGGTCTCGTGACTTCCTCCCCTCTTCTTTAGGTCCGAACGGGTCCTTGTCTTGCTGCAAGGATCTCCGATCATTGGCACTTTGAAGGATATGCCTTTTCAAAGCCGAACCTTTCCAACACCTTACGAGTGTAGGTTGGTGGTGTACTAAAATCCCTTGTGGGTATGCTCAAGCCGCAAGCCTAGGCAATATTTGGTTTTACCGGATCTTTCATTTGAACTCGACTCGGTAAGAGCTTGCTTTTCAATATCTTCCAAAGTCCCGATGATATTCGGATCATCTACATATCCGAGATTATACAGAATCCATCCCGGATCGTCGTATAAAAACACAAGGACAATCCTCACTGTTCGTGTAGCCTTTCTTGCAGAGAAAGTCGCTAAGCGATTATACCACATCTGCTGATTGCTTGATCCATACGGTGACTTTACGAGTTGCACATCTGTATAGATTTCTATTTGCTCTATCTTGGTTGATGCAGGATACCTTGGTACCTTCATATAAATTTCGAATCCAAGTTCCCATAAAGGTATCTGATTACCACATCCATCAATTTCATTTCCAAATTCAGATTCACTGCCATTGAGATTAAATATCTAAAGGTAGTTCCGCCGATGACCGGGGAATAGGTTTCTTCATAATCGACTCCTGGTCTTTGAGTGAAACCTTGTGCAACAAGTCTTGCTTTATATCTTACAACTTTATTGTTTTCATTTCTCTTTCGAACAAATACCCATTTATGCCCTACAGGGTGCACATGGGGAGGTGTGCGGCTTACAGGCCGAAACACCTCTCTTTTATTCAGAGATATTAATTCTGCTTCTATTGCCTTTTTCCAATCTTTCCAATCTGATCTCTTCTTACATTCAGCGAGCGATGGAGGCTCTGGATCAAGATCAATGATTGTGGCAATTTTCTTTGCAAAATAGATGTCGACATTGGCTGTTGCTCTATTCATAGATTCTCCCGTAGTCATATAATTTATAGCTGTTTCTTCATGGGGCGGTTCTGCTAATGCTTCTACTTGCTTACCGCTGCTTTCAATTGCGGCGGCAAGTCCCTTTAGTTTTTCAGCTCCGATGTGTGCGCACACATCCATGCTGATATCTCCTCCATGGGAATATTCAAATCCGTATGCCTTTCTTTGAAGGTTTCATACAGTGCAGTCTCAACTGTCTCCCTTACATTTGTGGGAACTTGGTGATCACCGTGACAAGTCCTTCTTATCCTTTTTCGTCGGCCCCGGTTACTTGGGATTCGAGGGCGGAGTTCTCGCCCTTTATTACGAGGCCTCGGGCGGGATTAGGGATACCTTCTATTTTCTTTGGTATTTCAACCCTCTCCGGTGCATTGCGTGCAGGCACATGCGACTTGGTCACGCTCTTCAAATCACTAAAGTGGTCAGGCAGTTGATTCGCTAATGCTTGCAAATCAATTATCTTCTGGACTTCTCTATCTGTTTCACTAGTGCGTGGGTCATGTGCATTAATTCCCGTGGCTTGCCACGTTATTTCCCGACATTTTTCATCAAGAGGTTGATTTCCTCCCCCTAATGACGGGAAACTATCCTCATCAAATATGCTATCAGCGAAGCGGGCTGTATGCAAATCTCCAGTCATTGGGTCCAGATACCTGATTATGGATGCAGTCTCATAACCAACGTATATCCCCATTTTGGAGAGGGCCCATTGCGATTCATTGCGGTGGTGGTATAGGTACATAAACCTTGCAACCAAACCTTCTAAGATGAGAGATTTTGGTGGTGACCCTTGCGCTAGTTGCATAGGTGAATGGATGTTGTATCTCGACGGTCTAAAATTGATGAGAGTTCTTGCATGCAGATGCGTGTCCCCAACACGTAGTTGGTAAATTACAATTCGTAAGCGGTCGGGCAATGAATTTAATTCTTTTAATCAATGCTTCGCTAGTCCATTCAGGTGTGGACATGTGGTACCGAGTGCTCAACGGTAATTCCCATTGCCATACAATAATCATCAAAAGCCTTTGAAGTAAATTCTCGGCGTTGTCCATTCGATGGACTTTACATGATGATCGGGAAATTATTCTTTATTTTAATTATCTGCGAGATCACTTTGCAAAAGCATGGTTTCTTGTAGATAACAGCATACATGCGACCATTTCGAGGAAGCATCGATGAGCACCATAAAGTACCTAAATGGCCCCGACAGGCTGAATAGGACCGCAAATATCTCCCGGATTCGGTCCAGAATGCAGGATTTCATCCTTCACTTTCGGAGGAGAAGGTCTAGTAATTAATTTCGGTGGCACATGCGGCGCTACGAAATCTTCGGATTCGGAAAATTCTTTACATTAATATTATGTCCCGAGAATTGTTAATTATATTTCTCATCATCCTAAGACCGGGTGGCCTAATCTATCATGCGAGAGAGAAAAGTTGAGCTTCTAAAAGATGTTTCGGGACGATGATAGGCCGCAGTGCCTTTATATGAGTGTAGTATAGCCCAGATTCATATGAAGGAAGTCGTTCTAATACCCTTTTCCCATTCTCTTCACGCTTTGTAATGAGCAGGTATTCCTTACCATACTCTTCTTCAGTCTCTACATGGAGACCGTTAGCGCGAATATCTTTAAAACTTAAGAGAGTTCTAGTCGATTCCGGGTACAACAAGGCTTCTTCAATGACCAATGTCGTGCCCATTGGGAGTATAATTGTGGCTCTTCCTGAGCCTATTATACAAGTATCGCTGCCAGCGATTGTCGTAAGACTACCAGCATTCTTGCTGATCGACTGGAAAAATTTCGTCTCTCTTAGTATGGTATTCGTTGTGCCGCTATCCGCTAGACACACTTCCTCCATAGGGCGCCACACGCGTTCTGATATATAAAGTATTTATTAATATGGAGCAAAACAATCCACACATAAAACATACTTCAAAACAGAACAAAACTTGCTTTATTAATACGGGAAAAATCTTGCTGGACCCATCATGAGAATTTAATGCTAATGCTCTTCTAGAGCTTACAACCTTTATTCAATAAAATCCTAACATAAGCTGCAAATGACTGTAAAACTAAGTGCCATGCATGCACTAAATCGAATCAGCGAAGTAAGAATTAACTTATGCCTGAATTTCATCTACTTCTATCTTTTCTTCTTCAGCAACTACGGCTGCAGCTGCTGCGATGTCCAATGAAGGAGTGATAGGAGCTGCTGTAGGCATGTCCACATCCATAGGTGCGACCAATGATGTGGATCTTCTATGCTCGCAATGGCGAGGTGCGCCTCGTCTGTCCTTTGCCCTTCTTCTTTGCCTTGAAAGCATCAATCACGTCTTTGCGGTTCACGGCGGACACGTGACCAATGTCCCCAAGTGCCACATTTGTAGCGACTTTGGTCCACGACCATAGGGCTTCTCATCGCGCTTCTTTTGGTCGCCTTTCTTGACTTGAGCATTTTGCTTAGTTTTGTGGCTCATGACCTTACCCTTCCTGCCTCTCTGCTTCGAGTGAGGCTTTCTAACCTTGTAGCTGCTAGCATTGACTTCATGGCCAACTTTGCTACTAGGTGGCTGCGAGATGTAGTTCTTTCTGAGAACCTCATCTTGAGCTTCCGCAACTTGCATAATATCAATCAGTTCGGCATATTCCTTGAAACCATCCTGACGATAGTTGCGTGCGGATTGCACCGCATTTGGGTGAAAGGTAGATAGGGTTTTCTCAATCCTCTCTGCATCTGCGATTACTTTACCACAAAGCTGAAGATTTGTACAAATTCTGTGCAAAGCAGAGTTGTACTCCCCCACGGTCTTATAGTCAGCAAAACGTAGTCGAGTCCATTCTGCTCCGCCGGGCGAGATGGTGTACGATTTCTCGAACCGCTTCTTGAGGCGGTCCATAATGCCAGTGCGCTCTTTTCTGCCATATACTCATTCTTGAGAGTTAGGCAAAGGTGATGTCTGAGAAAATGAAGTGCCTGATCATTCTCCTCAGCAGTTGGAACGGCGTCCTACGAGACGCCGAGTCCAATGGCAGCACGGAGCTTCTTGGCTCCCAGTACGATCTCAACATCTGATGCCCAAGTCAAATAATTCTGACCATGCTGGGCCAGCTCCTCGAACTCCCGGTTCGTAATTCCAGTCATCTGCATATTCATGCAAGGAATGCATAAGATTACTGCTGGTAATGTACATAAAAGGTTGCAAGAATTCCTATAATATTCCCGTATTTTTCTACGCATTTTTCAAGATTTACTGCTATTTTCAATGATTAAAAGCAATATAAATAATTACAAATAATCAAAACAGTAAATACAGAATAAAACTGCATAGAAATAACAATAGCAAGAATAAATATGCTTCAAATTTCAAAAATATGTAAAAATTCGGATTCTCGAGGCCCTTTTCTGCTGGAAAAGTCACTTTTCGGCGAAAACTGCAAGTTTCAGGGGTTAAAACGCGAAATCTCAGTTCTGAGAAAATTTGCGCGTAAATTTCATATTTTCTGAGGGGTTTTCTGCAAGAATATACATAATCCCGTAAGTTCCCCAAAGCCAGGGGGTTTTCCGCAAAAATCCTTATTTGCGAATGGATTCTCGTAATTTTCGGAATTATAAGGGTTTCTTTTGCAAAAATCGGATTTTTACCGACCGGCTCCCCCCTTTTTTTTTTTCGGCTGCTGGGCCTTTGCACCCTGGGCCCATTAGTGCCGATTCAAGGGGTGGGGTTAGGGTTTCCCCACCCCACCTCTTCACCTGGCGGCGGCTCCATGGAGTCCGGAGGCGGCCGGCTTGCTTCAAGGGAAAAACCGGAGGCGGCCGGCTTTCAAGGGAGCCCGGAGGCGGCGGAGGCGAAAGCGCGGCGCGGCGGCGGCGGCGGCGGTTCGTGCGCGAGATGCCGCTCCGGCGGCGACTCAAGGTGCGAGCGCGGGACGCGCGCACGCGGCGCGCGACATGCCGCCTCCGGCGGCGACTCAAGGCGCGCGCGGCGCGCGGCATCGGCGGCGCGACCTTCCGCTTCCGGCGGCAACTTCGGCGTTAAGCGCGCCACGGCGGCGACCGGGCGCGCATCGTGGGTTCGGCCTAGGCGGCGGCGGCTTCAAGCGCGCACGGGCTGGTCTTCAAGACGGTGAGAGAAGGCACGAGGCGGTGCGGCGGCGTGGAGGCCTAGCGGTTCGGCGGCGACTCAAGCGGCGGTGCGCGTGCGGCATGCGGCCTTGCGGGCCGGATGCTACGGCGACGAGTGCGGAGGAGGCGTTCGCGGCGCCGAGGGCACGTGGCACCGCGGCGAGCCGTCGCGGTGGTCTTTATCGCGTCCGCGGCCGACGCCGCACGGCGGCAACGGGCGCGCCTCCTCCCCCGTTTTCTCTTGCAGGGTGGGATGACGCCGAGCGGCTTGGCCGTCGTCGCGCGGTCGGCCGTGGACTTGTGCCGTTGATGCTCCGGCCAGCCGCGATGGATGGGGTTTGGGAAGGGTAAGCCCGTGCGGCGCCGACAGTCGTCGTGGGGCCGTCGAATTTATTGTTCATGCAAAGCGTACAATGCAATACTTAGATATGCAACGATCTACCGTGCAATCAACATCCGCTCTTTCATGCGATCTACCGATCAGCTTGGCTGGCGACTTCAAGTCGGCTCGCGGTAGGTCAGAGTGAATTTGCACCGTAGAAAAAAAATCTAGAAAGCAACAATTGCCGAATTGAAGGCGATCTAGAAAAACGATTCAATCTACGAGTGTCGTTCATCGACGGTTACCTTTTCGATGCGAGGAGAGTCGATCGTGCTGATAACGTGTTGAGGAACCGTCGCTGGCAAGTCCAGTCCGAGCGATTACCTCGTATACAAAATCAGAATCGTAAGAACGATGCAAGAACACAAGAACACAACAATAGATGAAACACAGGTATGAGAGGGGACTGCAGGCTGCTCTTTATTGCTCTTCCAATCATGAATTGTGTACATTGCTTGGGGGGTCCCCCTCCTATATATAGTCTACGGTGGATGAGGTGCCCACCCGGACCCGGACTCCTGGCCGGGCCCGGTTTCCTAATAGGAATCACCTGTCCGTTGTCTGGCTATATCCGCATCAGGGACACACATGACGACACATCTGAGACGCTAATGACCAATCCATCATGTAAACAGAGGCCAATAACCTGTCAGGTAGTATCAGCAGCCCTTGATGTAATCAATCCTAAGGCGACCAAACGTCTCGTAGATAGCCCAAGTCAGTGGAGCTTAGCTTATCCACAGTCTACAGCGCCACCTTTGTTATGTCAAGGCCTCATGTGGGTCAGTATGTTCGAGGCTTCAGGCCCACGGTCATCGGATGCTACAGCACATCGACGGTGCTGATTGCTGAAAGGTCAATCGATACTACTGTTTATGGTGATGAAAAAAAGAGATACCACTGTTCATGTATGTGTGTGTGACGCTTCGAAGATGGGTCATTGTGCTACTGTTCATATATGTGTGTGTGACGCTTAGAAGATGGGTCATTGTGTGCGTTATATATAGATGGTGTTTGGTCCAGGGATTGTGAACGTAAACGTAAAGGGAATTGGTTTGCAGGGGTGGAATGGTTGATTACTTAATTTGTTTGGTTCGAATGAGGGATGGCTTTTGATATCATTATAATGTTTGGTTGGGTTAGTAGTACCAAAGTACAATTTTTCTGCATGGAACCGAACTTACAAGAGCACACACTTTTGGTTGCCAATTGGACCGGAACCAAACACATCCACTACCACATCCATCACTATAAGAATTCTGAAATATCACAGAAAAATAGAGGGAAAATCACATAGAAGCGGTGAGAGGAGAAGGAAGAACACTCAACAAGTTGTCTCGAATCGGATCTAGGAGATTGGATCCTCTTGGCCCCAAGCAACTCGGTCGGCGGGCGCACATCTCAGGGCGTGGCTGAGGCTGAGGGTCCTCCTCGCCGCCTAAGGGGGGTGAAGCTGAACGAGATCGTGGGCGGCGGCGGCGGCAGCGGCGGCCCCGGGATCCTGTCGAGAGTCGAGACCTGAACGTCCTCTCGTTGTGACCGAGCGGCGCGCCAAGGTCACTGCGGGATGGGAAGAAGGATGAGGCGAATGTGGGCGCTCCTCGTCGCGGGGAAGGGGATCGCTGCTCGGCGCCGTCGCGTGGAAGAAGCGGAGTCGAGTGGAGGCGACGCGGTGCCGTCGAGATGCGAAACCGAGCTAAGGTGATGTCGCGAGGAGTCGCGTGATTACGGTGGGAATCGATTACGGGCCAGCCGAAACAAACTTGAGTAACGGTATTAGTTATCCCTGTAATCCGATCACATACAAAAAAAAGCTCGAACCAAACACCATCGTAGATCGAACGACACATCATATATAACCTATTGGTTTATGTATGTGGGTATCGGGTTTTGCCTGTCATGGAATTCAAGTTCAAAGGTGTTGTGCGCTATTGGCCGGAGACAAGCATTATGCTCGAGCTGTTGATAATGTTAAAAACAAAAGGGTACATGTCGACAAGAAATTTATAAGCCGCATGGAGCAAATGATTTTTTGGTTAGAGGCACTCATGGCATGATGTCTGGTTAAAGAAATCTGACATAACGTATTTACTATACATCGGACGTTTTATGTCGGCTATATTTACAATATAGAAATTGTATGTAACGAGAGCACGACAAAATTGCGAAGTTCCAACGGAGTCATAGCATCCTGTCATAGCATCCTACTATGGATGGAGAGGCCAGAGAACCCACGGTCTCGCAAGGAGTTTCAGGGTGATGAACCACAGAGGTTTGGATTTTGGTTCAATCTTTTGATGAGAAGATAGGTTCGGTAGAAGTCGGTCGACTATCACGATTATGGCTACGAACTCGTAAAGCTTGAAACCACGCAATCGCTGAACTGCTCGACAAGTCGTTATCAACCATGCACGAATACCCGGATGACATGACCACGAAGTCCAATTCCTACATAAACGAAATCCCAAAAAACCAGAGAGGTGTGGCATCCTTAAATAGAGGAGAGGGAGCCGCACATAACTAAGAGATAGGGGTGGTACTATTTATGATACTATTCATATAAACAGTACAGCCATGAACAATATGGCCATCTTCCCCTTGGACCTAAGCATTACAAGACTCAATTTGGTCTAAACAGGTGGCGTGGCATCTTTTTTAACGATTGCGGCATGCGCATATGGAATTTGGATACGAGGCCATATCCATTTGAAAGAGGACAAGATAAACTTTTAATCAATTACTCGTGAACCTCAAACGGAGTCTGTATGTGAAAGTTATATATATTTGAAGTCATGATTATCTCCGAAGGCCGAATTGGAATCCAAAATAGGTACAACTCAAACTCTCGCTTGTCTTAAAGCAAAAGTGATATGGTGCTGTATAAATATTCATTTTTATCATTAAATAGCATCATATAATTTATATAGTAAAAAATACTTATAAAAATAAAATTATCTTGTAATTTAAATAAAATGTACCAGCTCTTTTGTAATTGAAAGATCGTATCCTTAGGCCTCGTCAAACGCTGACCGCTGGCACAATAGTCAATAGGTCTCGAGAGTCCAGGCGGTCGGCAGGACAGAGAGCGCGGGCACTTGGGCTGGCGTGCAGCGCAGGGCGGTGGAAGCGTTGGTATTCGGCAGAAAGTAGCGTGCCTGCCTGCCTGCCTGCCCCACGCCACCGCCACGTGACCTGCGGCAGAAGCGCCCTACCGCGACCTGTCGACGCGCGTCCCACACGTCCGAACCGCCGAGTCGCGAAGGAAAAACAGGCGGTGCCCATCTCCGCACGACAACCGGCACTTCAACTTTGGTCGTGGCCTCGCTGCGACCGTGAGGCTCTGAGCACCTCACGGCCGCACACACACAGACACGCTACTCTTCCTACCTCCGTCCGTGCAGAAGTACGTACGGCTCGCTAGTCGCTTCTCGCCTTTTTTTCTGGACAACTCTTCGCGACCAGGTCGCTACGTAGCACGTACGTGCTAAGCTGATTGGCCATGGTGATCGAGTTCGATCTAGTAGCAACAAGCTAATTTGGCAAAGCCAGCGCGGGAGCTTTTCTTCGGATTAGTGACAAACAACTGTACTCACTAATTAAAACGTACGTACTCCCCGGTCCCTTGGAGTATATTTGCTAGTCAATCATCCGGCTAGATGCATGGACCCTCTCGATCCTTTGCATATATTCTCGCCGCTTTCTCACCCACCAAAACGCCACGTACGACCAGCTTCGTATGGCACAGACACGTTCCATGCCACGTACGACCAGCTTTGTATGGCGCAGACACCCTCCATGCCACGTACTCCCGTTACTGTTGGCACGCCTTCCTAATTTAATGTACTAGCACGGTCCACAATTGAACTCCAACAGGCTACCACCCAATGAACGGAAACCAGCATATACCTGTCAATATTAATTAGCAAACAATAATGCTATCTCTAGAATACTTACGGGCAAGACATTCTTCCCTTATCATGATTAATCGCAATTATTTTAGTAGCGCGAAAACGATCAGGCGACGACGATTGGTGCTATCTATGTGATCCGTTGCGTTCGTTTACATGTGGACGCGCGTGTCGTGCTCCAGAGCCACGTCGCAAGGAATCGATCAAAGCTACTTCCGAGTGTTCGAGCAGTAGCTAGCAAACAATGGTGCTAGCTCTCTCTCTCTCTCTCTCTCGTATGCGCCATATATGTCCGGCCGTGAGCTAGCTAGCAGAATTTTCCTTTCGTAGCTTTTTTTTTTCTTTCGAGTTCAATCGATTCTGAAGTGTGAAGTGTGTTTATAGAACTACAAGAGGACTAGAATGTAAATGTAATACACATCAGCCCCCAATTCCCAACCTGTGTGTTCTTGAGTTTATAGCTCTAAATCCTCAAATTCCTCTTCATATTCAAGACCCATAACGCGTTATGTACGTTGCTTGGACAGGGCTTCTGCTTTTCTTACGTACCAAGTCGATCAGCTGTGATATTTACATATGTAGTTAAACCAACTTTGGGCTTTTGATTTGTTACACCTACCATTCCCATTTTCGAATGTGCATCTTGTGGTTCTCTTTAGGTTTGGTTTGTTTGGTTGGTGCTTTCCCTCTCTTTCGTCATTAAAATCAAAAGCTCTCGATCGAGTGTCGAGACTATCGTAAGTGCAGATTCTTTTAATTTTGCCGGCCGGTTTTGGGAGGTTGAAGTAACGGCCGGCCACCGAAAAGAGCAACCACGACTTTACTAGCTAGCTGTATACTTGTCAGCATAACTAGAAAAGCAACGACTCACATGCATAATGCTTTCCTTGGAGAGTAGAAACGCTCCATGCCTTCGATCACGGTAGAAAAGAAACTGCATCTGGTATCAGATAAGATAAGAAAGGTAAAAAGTAAAGAATAGGTTTATCTGTCTTTTCCTTGGTGATTAACGAGATAAAACACATTCAATTAATTAAATTGTTTATCCGTAATTATTATTAAAGATAACAATACCTTTATATTATTCATTAGAATACTTCTTATCATTTATAAGAGAAAAACTTAACTTATATGGTCGTAAGTACTCATACGTCTATCTAGTGGTCTATCTAGTGGTCGTAAGATTTTCTACAAGCACCTTATAGTCATAAGCCTTATTACGATCATTTCATGGTCGTAAGCCTTATCACGACCATTCAGATCAACCACGACTACCCTATAGTCAACAAAGTTATAGATATGTGGGTCCGGTCGACTATGGACACTTATGCACTGTGTTTGATACACACGATAGTTAATATGTGTTGTTATTCTTCAGGATAACTGCACGTATTAAGCCTCTGTCCCTAACATAACCGCAAGACGATGTGAGAGTGTTAGTCTCTGACAATAACTACATTTAAACGTGTATATTTCATCAAGCGACAAGACGTCTCTTGGCGTGAACAACTGTCACTATTTCACGCACTAAATAAAGAGGATCGGAGGGAAGAGGCGAAGCGATAAGAGACACGACCAGGAGACAAGGAAAAGGCCTAGATCTATCCAAATCTCTATGTTTTTTTCCTGTATGGCTCATACTAAGGATAATCTTTAATATTCATTCGTAAAATCGATATCAAATCATCGACACAACGACTCACACGCATGATGCTTTCCTTGGTGAGTAGAAACGAAGAACGATACCAAATAATCGGTACAACCACTCACACGCATGATGCTTTCCTTCGTGAGTATAAACGTTCCATGCCTTCGATCGCGGTAGAAAAGAAACTGCATGTGGTATCAGATAAGAAAGGTAAAAAGTAGAATAGGTTTATCTGTCTTTTCCGTGGTGATTAACGAGATGGAATACCTTCAATTAAGTAAATTATTTTTCTTAATTGTTATTATAAAAAAGCAATAACTTCATGTTATTAGTAAGAATACTCCTTATCATTTATAAGGGAAAAGTTTAACTGAGTAGTCGTAAACCATTTTATGATCATGCTACATGATTGTAAGTACTCACACGACTATCTAGTGGTACATAGTAAGATTTTCTACAACTACCTCATAGTCATAAATCTTATTATAACCACTTTTATGATTGTAAGTCTTACTTCGACCACTCTATAGTCGATCGATACGATCAGTTGTGATATTTACATATGTAGTTAAACCAACTTTGGGCTTTTGATTTGTTACACCTACCATTCCCATTTTCGAATGTGCATCTTGTTGTTCTCTTTAGGTTTGGTTTGTTTGGTTCGTGCTTTCCCTCTCTTTCGTCATTAAAATCAAAAGCTCTCGATCGAGTGTCGAGACTATCGTAAGTGCAGGTTCTTTTTATTTTGCCGGCCGGTTTTGGGAGGTTGAAGTAACGGTCGGCCACCGAAGAGAGCAACCACGACTTCGACAAAATACATAGATCAAAGAAAAAGCAGCATGAGATCGAGGTGAAAATGACCTGCGTTGGATGAATATATCAACTATTCGCAGCAATGACTAATACAACTTTACTAGCTAGCTGTATACCTGTCAGCATAACTAGAAAAGCAACGACTCACATGCTGACATGCATGATGCTTTCCTTGGAGAGTAGAAACGCTCCATGCCTTCGATCACGGTAGAAAAGAAACAGCATGTGGTATCAGATAAGAAAGGTAGAACGTAAAGAATAGGTTTATCTGTCTTTTCCTTGGCGATTAACGAGATAGAATACCTTCAATTAATTAAATTGTTTATTCATAATTATTATTAGAAATAACAATACCTTCATGTTATTCGTAAAAATACTCCTTATCATTTATAAGGGAAAAACTTAACTGAGTAGTCGTAAACCATACTACGATCACTCTATATGATCGTAAGTACTCATACGCTTATTTAGTGGTCGTAAGATTTTGTAGTCGTAAGCCTTATTACGATCACTTCATGATCGTAAGCCTTACTACGACTAGGTCAGCTACGGCTACCTTATAGTCAACAAAGCTTATAGACATGTGGGCCCGGTCGACTAGAGACATTTATACGTTGTGTTTGATACACATGGTAGTTAATATGTGCTGTTATTCTCCAGGATAATTGTATGTATTAAGCCTCTGTCCCTAACATAACTGCAAGACGACGTGAGAGGGTTAATCTTTGACAATAACTACACTTAAACGTGCGTATTTCATCAAGCGACAAGACGCCTCTTAGCGTGAACAACTGTCATCCCTTCATGCGCTATATAAAGAGGATCGGAGGGAAGAAGCAAAGCGATCATAGACATGATCAAGAGACAATAGAAAGGTCATTAAGCTTAGTTCTGTGATTTCTTCCCTGTTGTAAAGCATAGTTAATACAACAATATACGAGTGGAGTTGTTATTCTCCCCAGAGAAGACTCGAATCTGCCTAAATCCCTATGTCTTTTTCTGTATGGCTCATACTAAGAAAAATCTTCATTATTCATTCGTAAGATTGATATCAAATCATCGACACGGCGACTCACATGCATGATGCTTTCCTTGGTGAGTAGAAACGAAGAACGATATCAAATCATCGACACGACGACTCACATGCATGATGCTTTCCTTGGTGAGTAGAAACGAAGAACGATATCAAATCATCGACACGACGACTCACAGGCATGATGCTTTCCTTGGTGAGTAGAAAACATTCCATGCCTTCGATCGCGGTAGAAAACAAACTGCATGTGGTATCAGATAAGAAAGGTATAAAGTAAAGAACTCGTCTTTCTACTCCAATTCCAACCCTTTACCTTGTTCCAAGTTCAGACGGGCGGTTAACTACAAGCTTTCTGACCGTACGTACGTACGTGTGAATTAAAGTGCAAACCTTCGAATTGATCGTGCGCTTAAATGTCAATCACGTACTCGCTGGAAACTGAAGATCTTTATATATCGAAAACTTTATGGGATCATGCATGAGGACCAATGGCCCAGAGACAGCACAAAGCACGTTCTGATTCGGCTTTCCATACGCGAGTGTGCGTTGGATTAATTGGAGTAGTACATCGAATGGATCAGTTCATGGGTTCACGTTAGGCCTGCCGCCTGCATGGCTTCGTCACGAGCGGCCACATGGACTGCTTTAATTCCCATTCATGAATCGTGATCAATTATTCGACTCAAAAGGATTGATTAGATTGGTCAGTTGGATCGGCCAGCGCATGCAGTAGCGGTACCCGAAAGCATATAAGTGAATGAGAACGAGCGGTGGCTCGGGTGGTTAGTGGCGCAAGGTGGAGCTGGAGGCTCATCGCTCTGCTCACACACATTCGAGTCTTAGGCTCAGCGTGTGTGCTCAAGGTTTTTTTTAAGGTTGAGCGGGAGCTCAACTGATAGTGCTCTTCTTCTTTAATGCAGGTTGGATGAGATAAAATTCTGAACATAAAAAAAAGTTAAAGGATGAATCGTATTCGTAACCGTGTACTATGATTTCATGGTGAGATGTTCGATTGACAATTGCTGACTCCAGTGGTGTACTTTACGAATTTTTTTGAGACTCCTCTATCCCATTAGGGTGACCTAAGATTAGAGACAGAAAATATGCGCTCGATACGTGTAAGCGTGCGTTTGGTACGTATAATATCGTATTTCCCTGTAATCTAATATCCCCCACAATCTTATTACTGGTAAACACGTTATCAGTAATATAGGATTCCAACGTTTGGTTGATTTAAAGGAAACTACGTATTAGTCTTTATCATAGTTCAAATATTTCACAACTCGAACCACCAAGTCCAC
Organism: Ampelocalamus luodianensis; assembly: GCA_036346255.1. Classification (NCBI taxonomy): domain Eukaryota; kingdom Viridiplantae; phylum Streptophyta; class Magnoliopsida; order Poales; family Poaceae; genus Ampelocalamus; species Ampelocalamus luodianensis. The sequence continues at coordinate 58,410,805 of CM070623.1, read as the reverse complement.
AAAGTTAAATTACAGGATTTGAAATTTCAAACCATGAAGGTTAACATCTACAAATTATGAATTTAAAATCTCATAATTTAAAATTCCAACATTCCAACTATCGTTTTTTTATGATACAAAATTACAAATTTAGGATTTTAAAATTTAAATGTTAAAATTTGAGTTTTGGACTTTAAATTCCCGGTATCTGAAATTATGAAACTCAAAATTTGAAACTTTAAAAATTCAATTTTATAAAGTTTAAATTCTCAGAATTTGAATATTAAAATTTTAAAATCCAACCTTGAAATTTTGAACTTTCAAATTTAAATTGTCCGAATTTAAGATTCCACAATTTAGGATTCAACTTTTTATATTTTGGTTTCGAAATTCATATTTTGAAAAAAACGATTTTTAAAATTCCATATATAATTCAGATATTCGAATAAATAAATCACAATTTGGATTTTGAATTATGAAAGTTCAAAATTTGACTGTGATGAATCAAAAACATGGTAAAAAAATACAATAACAAATATTCCTTTTCCTCGGTAATCTAAGTAGACACCCTTTTTTACGGGAACAGATTCCTGAAATTGATGGTAATCTGTTTCCCAATGTAATCTTAAATTCTTAGTTCAGATTACTGGATGTTTTATCAAACAAAATAATCTTATAGGATTACTGAAGAATTTCTTGTAATCCTCGGAGGGTTACGCCAATCAAATGCACCCTAATTGTATCACCAACTGTTCTCACTACTACATAAAATGTCTTCACAGACGATTCAAGAACGTCATCAGAGACGGTTTCTTGAGCCGTTTGAGTTTATGGATCAGTAATGACATGAGGTCATCATATACGGTTTTTTAACCGTCTGTGAAAAAAGCTGTCACAGGCGGTTCTTGTTCAGAACCGTTTGCCGTCTGTGATAGTTTTTTCGATCGAAAAAAAACAGATTTTGAGCCAAACCAATCAATTACTGGACAGTAGTTTTCATATGTAACCTGTAGCAAGACAACTAAAAACTAATTGAAATTCTGATAGCAAATACATTGTAGGAGAGACTTATCTAGCAAAAGGGAAACCAAAAGGTTTTACAACGTCCTCCTCTGAATGGGAAAGAAAGAATAAAATTATAAAGTTAAACTAGCTATAATCTATCTATGCCTATAAGCTCCTGAAGAATTCACCGGCTTCTTAGATTGGTCTTGTGAGCTCCTCTATGTATCTCACCAGCATATCACAAAATTTTCTTGCCTGTCTTCCGAATTCGACTCAAGCTCGGCGGTAAGGAAAATGAGAGACGATCGGAAACCTCCGGCAGTGCTCCGGTATTATGTACAAATAAAATAAGAACCATCAAATAGCCAACAAATTGTGTATATTTCTGGGATATATATACATGTACCTTCCCGCAGTCTACCTCCTGCGGCAGACATGGAGCTCCTACGCGTCCCTCCTCCTCCCCGTCAGCTGCGTCTACTCGCTGAACTATGTCGGGGAATCGAGAGCGGTCACCAGAGCTCGGCATGGGGAGGGGAGAGGGAGAGACTAATAAAAGACAAAACGGGGGTGGGTATAGTATATAAGGACAACGTCAAAATATTTCGCCTCTCATACAAGCGTTCAAAAATTTGCGTGAACCGTATGTGATGAGCAAGTAACACAGACAGTTTATATTAAAAACCGTCTGTGATAAGTATCTATCGATTTTACCTGACTCTGTGACTTGAAATGTCTAACTCAGTCATTTTACCATGACACAGACGGTTCCTGTTCAGAACCGTCTGTGATACTTCACAGATGGTTTTCAACACGAACTGTCTGTGATATTACTTCTTCACAGACGGTTTTTAGTGCAGCCAGTAACACAAACGGTCGCTAACGCAAAACCGTCTGTGATTGTATTTAATATAGATGGTTTTGGTCAACCGTTTGTGATAAGGCGTCCAATATTAGCTTTTTTATAGTAGTGTCTTCGTAACAACGAAAAACTGCTGCAAGTAGCAGTGAACTACAGATAATGTGTGTGAGAGACAACATACATTGGTACACCCTATCTACGAGTTGCATCTGATTCCGAAAGAAACATATCAGTCTCCCTTTCTGGAAAAGAAACTTAACTGTTTCTATACACACTGCCATCACCGTTTCATGCAAACGGCAATACAAATAGCAAACACTAGTGCATACGGTGCCAACTTAAACCAAGTAGCCTTACTGTTTATGTAACGATCTTCAAGTTCAATTACCCATATTAATTCCTCGTGTGATCGCCCCCAGCCGGCCTGGCTATATTAATTCTTGGTGGAAAGGGCCCTAGACGGCCTGACCACGTCGCCCAAAAAATTGGTCCGTCCGACGGAAAATAATCCTATAGGATCTGGTCCACAACTCCATTGATGTGGACCAACTCCACTGCATGACACGTGTCCTTTCGTGAATCTCAAAGCGTGACGTAATAACCTTCAGTATTCAATTCGTGAAAATTCGCATCAATGATTTATGAGGCTGTGCGCTTTGAGATTCGTAAAAAAACACGTATCACATGATAGAGTTGATCCACATCAATTGAGTTGTGGACCACGTTCTATAGAATTATTTTCCCCGTCCGACGGCTCGCGTTCGACCGTTTTTGGTGGTGCGTTTTGTGTGAACGGACGTCGCTCGTGCAACCGCGCGTACGGTGGGCCCTGGAGCCTCGGGGGTCTGCATGGCTTGGCGGAACGGCACGACACGCGTCTGGTGGGCCCGTAGCCGTGCGCGCCTGCTGACGCCTTTCACAAGGCAGGTGTCCGTGCTCGCGTGGAGCGTGGAGGGCTTTTTTGGTGATCTTCTAGTTCACGCAAAGTAGCTAGGAAACATGCATGTGTCTTCAACGATCGATCCTGGGTGTCACAAATCGATGGAAGCTCTGAGATAACCCAAGCGGGCTCCACGCATTCATCATCCAACGCGATAGGATCTAAAAAGGAATCAATCAGTGCTTCACATACAGGCGTTCATGAAACAACACCTACTACTTGCATGGAAACAATAGATCGGATGGAGCAGAAGATCAAAAGGCAAAGATATGAACGAAGCTTGACGTTAGATTCAAGAGGAAACTTGCATTATAACATGAACCGATTGAAAACTAGACATTTGTGATAGAAATAATGCACGGATCGACAGAGACAAGAGACACGAATTTTACGTGCAAAACCCTTGCGGGAAAAAAAAACCACGGGCGTCAATTGGCGATGATCACTATACGTGGAGCGATTACAGAACGCCGGGGATTACAATGAGGCGTCAGGCGTCAACTCTCCCCGTGCGGCTTACAAGAGGTATATAAAGGGGTAAAAGGACTTAGAGTCCAAGTAGGAAACTAATCCGCTAATATGGTAACTAATCCGGACACTTCCATATTAGAAATTCGGATCACAATATATCCCTTATTTCAACAATCTCCACCTTGAGACGAATTTCCTCTTGCAGCATAATGAAGAATCATCAATCATCAAATATCTCCATAATAAGATAAAAATCACCGTGCGCCAACTAGTCTCTAGGACTAGATCAATACCAACTAAGCTTGAGCAAAGCTCAAACTTAGCTGCAGGGACTGGCTTTGTTATCATGTCAGCTGGATTATCATGGGTACTTATCTTGCACACTTTGACATCACCTTGAGCAATAACACCTCGAATAAAGTGATACCTCACGTCAATATGCTTTGTTCTCTCATGGAACATCTGATCCTTTGTAAGGCATATAGCACTCTGACTATCACAAAATATAGTAGTGCAAGAATTATCTCCACAAAGCTCAGTATACAAACCTCTCAACCAAATAGCTTCTTTACAAGCTTGAAATAGCCATATATTCTGCTTGGTGGTAGATAAGGCAACGAGATTGTAAACTTGCCTTCTAACTAAAGACAACCACCAATGGTGAAAACATAACTGTGAGAGACCTCCTCTTGTCCAAATCACCGGCATAATCGAATCAACATAACCAACAAGTCCATCTCTAGAATTCCCAAAGCGCAAACAAGCATTAGAAGTGTCACGCAAATATCCGAATATCCATCGAATCGCTTTCCAATGCTCTTTTCGGGATTAGCCATATATCTACCGACAACACTCGATGCATGAGATAAATCGGGACGAGAACAAATCATGACATACATAAGAGAACCAATCATACTGGAATATGGAATTCTAGACATGTACTCAATATCATAATCGACTTGGACATAAGGTCAAGATAATCAAATGCTGAAGCTAATGGAGTACTCACCGGTTTTGCATCATGCATATTACAAAGACGAAGGACTTTCTCAATATAACCTTTTGACTAAGGTATAACTTGCGATTTTTCTCTCTAATAATCTCCATGCCGAGAATTTTCTTTCTTGCACCTAGATCCTTCATCTCAAATTCATTACTCAATTGTGCTTTGGTTTTGCTATTTCGACTTATCTTTGCTGCAATCAACATATCATCAACATAGAGAAGCAAATAAATGGTGAACCATTATGATCTTTAAATAGACACAGCTATCATAATCGGATCGCTTAAAATTATGAGAGAGCATAAATGAGTCAAATCTCTTGTACCATTGCCTAGAGACTGCTTCAAACCATAAAGAGATTTCTTTAATCTACAAACAAGGTGTTCTTTTCGGGAATAACAAAACCTTGAGTTGGTCCATATAAATGTCTTCTTCCAACTCCCCATGTAAGAATGCGGTTTAACATCTAATTGCTCAAGTTCATAATCATGCATAGCAACAATCTTGAGTAAAGTGCGAATAGAACTATGCTTCACAACCGGGAAAAGACATCATTAAAATCAATACACAGAATTTGACTATAGCCTTTAGCAACCAACCTTGCTTTATACCTTCTTTGGTTCAAGAGAAGAAATACCTTCCTTCCTTTTGTAAATCCACTTGCAACGAACAGGCTTCTTCTCCTTTGGCAATTTCACTAATTCCCAAGTGTTATTCTTTTCAAGTGACTCATCTCATCATGCATAGCAGTTATCCACTTATTACAATCAGTGGAGCTAATAGCCTCAGTATGATGAAGGTTCGCATTACCTTCAATTTCTTCGCTACACTTAAAGCATAAGCAACAATGTTAGCTTCTTCAATCAACCTCTGGGTGGATTAATCTCTCTCCTAGGCACATTAAGCGCAATAGACTGTTGTGGTGGCTGCTCAACAATAGGTGCATCATGAACAATGGTATTCTCTTTATCGATGTGTTACCTGAACCAACAGAGTGCTCCACCTGAACACTGAATTTCGCCACTCTCAACAAACACATTAGTGGACGGTTTATCAGGAAACATAGCAGATTCATTAAAGACCACATTTCTGCTAATCACAACCTTCCTTGTTTCAGGATTCCACAACTTATATCCTTTAACACCAGATTTATAACCAAGAAAGATGCACTTAATAGCTCTAGGCTCTAATTTTCCATTATCAACATGAGCATAAGCAAGACAACAAAAACTCTCAATTCGAGTAATTTCTTTGGGAACGGACCATACCTCAATTGGAGTCTTCTTTTCAATTGCAATATTTGGTGACCGATTAATGAGATAGCAAGCAGTGGAAGCGGCTTCAGCCCAAAAACGCTTATGCAAACCTGCATTAGATAACATACAATGGGCCTTGGAAATGATGGTTCTGTTCATACGCTCAGCTACACCGTTTTGTTGAGGAGTACCAGGAACGGTGTAATGCCTAACAATGCCTTGACTTTGCAATATGATTCAAATTCATCGAGCAATTCCATCCCATTATCGGTCGAAGTTTCTTTACCTTCTTTTGGTTTGCCTTTCAATCATAGTCTTCCACTCTTTAAATCTGAAAATGCTTCGACTTATACTTCAAGAAATAAGGCCACGCTCTTCTAGAATAATCATCAATAATTGTTAACATATAACGAGCACCTCCTAGAGATGTCTTACGAGATGGCCCCATAAATCGAATGCACATAATCTAAAATACCTTCGTAGTATGAACCGAGGTATTAAATCTCACCCTCTTGTGTTTGCCAAACACGCAATGCTCACAAAATTTAAGCTTGTCGATGCTATGTCCATCAAGAAGTCCTCTCTTACTCAATTCTGTCAAACCAAGTTCACTCATATGCCCAAGGCATATGCCAAAGATTAGTAGCATCGAATCGGATAATGAACTTGAAATTACAGCAATATTACACGATATTGTAGTACCTCGCAGATGGTACAAATTAGCGATTTTAATATCGACTTTCATCACAATAAGAGAGCCTTTTGATACCTTTAAAACTCCACCTTCACCAGAATACTTGTACCCTTTAGTATCAAGAGTACTCAAAGAGATGATGTTTCTTTTCAAATCTGGAATATGCCTCACATCTGTCAAAGTTCTGACAATACCATCAAACATCTTGATCTGAATTGAAGCAATTCCTGCAACCTTACAAGATGAGTTATCACCCATCAACACGGTACCACCTTCAACAGGTTCATAGGTGGCAAACCAATCCTTATTATGACACATATGAAAGGTACAGGCAGAATCAAGAATCCATTCATCATTGGTCTTAGCACATCCAGCAAAGGCAACAAGAATTTCTCCATTAGGACTATCATCAGCAGCAAGAGTAGTTTTACCTTCATCATCTGGTTTACCTTTTGGCTTATAATGGTCAGTTCTCTTTTCTTTATTTTGCAGCTTCCAGCATTCAGAGATGTCGTGCCCACTTTTCTTGCAATATTTGCACGACTTGTACTTGCCTCTAGATTTCGACCGGTTCTTGTAGCCGTTCGAACTTTTGCCTCGAGGTTCATTATTTGAGTTCTTCTCCTTTTGCCTGCCACGAACAAACAAGCCTTCTCCTTTCGAGCATGAATTTTCAGAAGGTACCATCTGTTTCATCTTTTCCTTAGCATGCAAAGCTTCATAAACTTCATTAAGAGTGAGAGTATCTCTACTATATAATATGGTATCTCTGAAATTTGAAAATGAACTAGGCAGTGAACACAAAAGAATAAGACCCAAATCCTCATCCTCATATTTTACCTCCATCGACTCTAGGTCGGCAACGATCTCCTTAAACGCCGAAAGATGATCAAGCACTGATTCTCCTTCTTGCAATTTATGAGAGTACAACACGCTTGAGATGCATCTTGCTGGTAAGATCCTTTGTCATGCAAATTTTTTCTAGTTTCAGCCATAATGCAGCAGCTGTCTTCTCCTTTAAAACATCCTGCAAAATATTATTGGATAGATGAAGGTGAATCTGAGATAAAGCCTTACGGTCTTTACGCTTGTCATCTGCGGTCCATGCGATAGGTTCTTTTGCAAATCCTTCCAATGCATCATCCAAATCCATCTGTGCCAACACAGCTCTCATCTTGACTTGCCACAGCAAAAATCTTGTGTCACGATCCAGGAGTGGAAGATCATACTTCAAAGTCGTCATGAGGAATAAAACCTGAAATTTGCTAGTATTGATCTATGTAAATCTAGCAAAAATCACGACCTCTTTGGTACACCTTTTGTGTATGCGAATCGAAGATCTTCGAAACCCTGGTACTGTTCTCGTGCGCACGTAACAATTTTTTTCCAGAGAATCACCAAAAAAAAAAAACCCGACAACACCTTGGTTCTGATCCTTCACGTGAAACCTTGCTTGATGATTAGATTAAACAATGATTGGTGCTGCTGGAAGTTTGCTCCACGTGAATAAAGAAAGGAAAAATCTTGGGACCTGTGCAATGGAGGCTTTGGTCTGCCGTGTAGTTCGCTTGCGCGTGTCTTCCGGTTGGCGATGCTGGAGCGCTCGACTTGACGCACGGAAAAACGAGGCGTTCGCTGGCGGGCCGTTGAAGGACCGGCGACAAACAACGCCGATGCGGTGGCGCGACGGCGGCGTTCGGACGGAGCGCGTGGGTAGGCGGCGATGGGGCGAGGTGTTGGCGCCGCAGCGGATGACGCGCCGAAGGACTGCTGGTGCCGGACGGATGACGGCCTTAGATTGATCTGCACGCGACGGCAGCGCACAAACGAGACGGCGAACCGATCTGTTATTATTATTTTTTCCTTGTCTCTCTTCAAACCCTAATCTCCTGTGCTCTGATACCACTTGTTAGAAATAATGCACGGATCGACAGGGACAAGAGACACGAATTTTACGTGGAAAACCCTTGCGGGAAAAAAACCACGGACGCCAACCGGCGATGATCACTATACGTGGAGCGATTACAGAACGCCGGGGATTACAATGAGACGTCAGGCGTCAACTCTCCCCGTGCGGCTTACAAGAGGTATATAAAGGGGTAAAAGGACTTTGAGTCCAAGTAGGAAACTAATCCGCTAATATGGTAACTAATCCGGACACTTCCATATTAGAAATTCGGATCACAATATATCCCTTATTTCAACAATTCGAATTGTCATATCCTGAAGCTTCCAGCTAAGGTGGTTTGGAACGCAGGAATTCTAATGTTATGGAAACGAGCTTAGTTCCCGTGACATCTAATAAAATTCCAAAATTTATAAGTAGGTCCTAAAATTTCGCCCTATCGGCGTCGGACCACCCGCCAGTGGCACACTGCCACACTAGCACCTGAGCAAGAGCAATCCCTTGGGGAACAGGAAAAAAATTCTATAGGACCTGGTTCACAACTCTATCAATGTAGACCAACTCCACCACGTGATATATGTCTTTTTACGAATCTCAAATGGTGACATGCTAACCTTTAGTATTCAATTCGTAAAAATTCACATCAGTAATTTATGAGGTTGTGCGTTTTAAGATTCATAAAAATATATGTATCATGTGATAAAGTTAATATATATTGGGGTTTGCTAGGGAGTACTTGAGTGTTTTTTGGGTTTATGAGTACTTAAGTTTTTTTTATCTATCTATGCTTGGTGATATCTCATTAGGGGAAGAGCTAAAGTAATCTCATGCATTGAATATAGATCTAAAAATTTAAAATTTAAGTACTAATTAGCAACAAAATACTTAAGTACTCTCTAGACACCATCTATAAATTAATGGAGTTATGAACAGCCCGACAATGGTGGTACTGTCTCTGTCTACCGTGTACTCGAAAGCCGAAGATATGCTACCACCACCGAGTCACCGGTACAAATCGTGAAGGCTCCTTCCAATAAAAGGCACCGTGTCCACGCTCTTTTTGCTGGTAACTGCTGCTGCCGCCAGCGAAACCATCCCACCTCCCAAAAGACCCCTCCCCTCGCCGAGAAAAGCTTCCCTGCCCCCACACCCGGCGCACCGGAGGTCACGTGCTGGGGTTTAGGGGTTTGGTTGGGCGCGGCATCTCTCCTGCGGATGGAGTCCTCGTCGTCGGGCGCCGCGAGGGCGCGGCGGCGCTGCGGCAGCGGCAGCGGCGCCTGCGACCCCTTCGACATCCCCGCCAAGGGCGCGACCGTCGAGCGGCTCAAAAAGTGGCGGGTAAGCCGCTCTCTAGCCTTTTCAGCTGCGTGTTGATGATGTGAGCGCGCTCCGCTATGTGACGCTTAGCTGTGATGATTGTGGTGTGTTTCAAGTTTCAACCGATTCGGCTTTACCATGACTGGTTTTGAAGCACCGTATCGTTCGTTTGCGTTTTGCTTGGCCCGAGACGGTCATTTGTTACGCGCGGAGCTGCGGAGTTGGTCATTTGTTACAGGAAGTGGGGACTTCTGTTACGCGCGGGAGCTAACGTTGTTCCTTCAGATTTGCCGATTTTTTGGGATGGATTTCTGCTTGTATTTGTGCCTTTGTGGTTTAGGTTTTGTTCTGAGTGAAAAGTTGGCGTGGAGCAGTTGAGCCACGCAGTCTACCAGCGTTTGAGTCATTCGGGCAGTCTATTGATAGTAATATAGTTGGGTGGCTGGTTTTACTAATTGAAATCGGAGAAGATAAACATATTTTTAATTAAAATAAAAAAGTTTTGTTTTGAGGTTTTGACATTTGAAATATATCTCCTCCAGTTTTGTCGCTTTTTGTAAGAAAAAAATCGGAGTTTTTTTAAATAAAAAACTTGGTGAGTTCAGAGTTCAGGCTTGTCGTGGTTTTGTCTGACATTTTGGAGTTGAGGTTGCATCTGAAGATGATTTAGTGTCTTTGACCTTTTTGATGGTTTTTTAGACCACCTTTTGACGGTTGTTTAGGGAGAGGAGAGTGGGTTTTCTCCTTTGCCCTTCATTTTTGGGAGTTACTAGCTGCCAATTCCATTCTCAGGAGCATGGCTAGATTTGGACGGTTTCATTTGATAAATTCAGATGCATCAGTTTGTGACCTCGTTTCACTGTTACATTTGAGTGGATGATGATGCATCAGTCGGTGGCGTTTGTTCTTCGTACGGTAATTTCCATTTGGCCTGCCGCCAGTGAACGTAAAAGCAACAAGCCATTTGTTCAGATTTGATTCTGAACTAGCCCGATCGGATTTGATTGGAATTTGTTCGCGCTTTCACTTGCTTTGGCCCCATTACTCTCGAAATTTTCGCTGCTTTTGATGCGAGACATGCGACTGGAGTTGCGTTAGATTTGGATCGCTGTTCCCTTTGAGATACGAGCGCTTTAATGTTTCCTAATACGGATATTGTTTAGAGCTCTGTAGATGTAGAATATTCTGGAGTACGACACGCGGCGAATCGCGGCGGTGTTGAGCTGTTGAAGCATACCGAAAAAATGCTGTAACCTGTCTAATTGACAATAGTTTACAATTCTTTGTATTCACGTTATTTAATTATTCCAGAACTCCCAAATACTGCAAAAGGACATAACCTAATAAGAAAAAAAGTGGAAGAATTAGCTGGACTTGTTTGAAACAAGTGGATGTAGCTGGATTTGATCCCCACTGAGGCCCCAAGCAGCCTCATGCACAAGTGGTTGCTGGGCCATTAGGGTTTGTGGTAGATTTCCTTTTTTTTTTTGTGCATGTCCTGCTATGTTTAGGCCCAACTAACACCTTAAGGAGTATGGAAAGACAAAATTTGAAGTTGTGGTGGATCTCCTCAAACTTTGGAGTGTCTGACACCCTGTATGGTCTGACAATATTTGATATCCCAGCATGTTGCATTAGTTTGTGCAGGCGGCACAACCTTTTATTTGCGATGTCAATATTTTAATAACATGATATCACAGTGTTTGGGGTCATCCAGAAGACAATGGACGTTGACATGTTGTAGTGTATTTCATGCTAGTGACTAGTGGGATTGCTTTGCTGGGCACTGTCAGCTGCTGGAGCTTTTCTTTCCAGAAGACTGGAACTGCATACATCGATTCTTCCTGCTATTATCTGATGCTGATCTGTAGGCCTATTTGGAATATAATCCCTTTGTCTTGTGTTTACTGCAGCAAGCAGCTCTTGTGCTGAATGCATCAAGGCGCTTTAGGTACACCCTGGACTTGAAAAAAGAGGAACAAAAGGAGGAAGTCAGAAGAAAAATTCGTGCACAAGCTCATGTTATAAGGGTATTTTCTCACCTTGTATTTTCCTTTTCCTTTATTTTTGTTGATGTCAGCTGATATCTTCATTTCCTTCTTCAGGCTGCATTCCGCTTTAAAGAAGCAGGTCGAGTCCATGTTCAGTCGAAGGATACAACAGGTATTATTTCTACATTTACCTATTCACTTATTAGTTTGGCTAGTCCTTACACTTTCTGCATAATAGCTTGCTCTGTAACCAGTGGCGGATCCAGAACAAAAATGACCGGGGGTCCCTACTCTTCATATATATCTTGAGTTATGTTGGGCTGTGGCTTGGGGTGTCCATACTATAAATATATGACTATATATAAAGAAAAATAATTTTTTTGACCCTATATATAAAGAAAAATAATTTTTTGACCCGGTGTCCTGTGCACCCCGGAAGGATACTGTAGATCCGCCCCTGTCTGTAACTCTGTTACATTTATTCAACTTCTCCTTATGCTTGTCCTTGTTAGAAATTTAGGAGAGTGATTTTGCTATTCACAGCTGTGTAGTTTATTCATTAATTGAGATAGTATATATAGACATTGTTACATGGACCTTATGTGCTACATGGGCCACATAGGCCAAGAGAGAGAGAGAGAGAGCAAATGTAGAATATGCAACACTTTAACACCCCTATTCAAACTCAAGGTGGATCAGAAGGATCTGATGCACTGAGTTTGAGTGGATGAAGCCGATGATGTTCTCGAGTCTTGAGTTTTAGTGAAGAAATCTACAACTTGAAGCTTTGAGGGAACGTACTTGAGGGCGATGGTCGACTGCTGATAATGAGATTGTGTGAAGGATGCATCAATACTAATGTGTTTTGTCAGCTCATGCCTGACTAGATCACTAGTAATCTGAATGATACATTATCACAAAAGAGAGGTGTAGGATTGTCACAATGGACACCGAGACCAATCAAGAGTTATCGAAGCCAAATGATCCCTGAGGTGGTAGCGACAAGAGCTTGAAGCTCAGCCTTTGCACTAGAGCGTGACCGTAGTCTGCTTCTTGGACTTCCAGGCAATGAGCGAAGTACCAGGAGAGATACAATAGTCAATGATAGATCGACGATTAGCAGGTTCACTCCCTCAAGTGGAGTCAGAGTAAGCGTGGAGCTGAAGATGATCCGAACTGGCATAGAAAAGACGTCTGGACGCAGTCTCCCTCAGGTATCTCAGCACACGGAGAACATGACCACAGTGGATTGAGGTGAGAGCACTGACAAACTGGCTGGGCACGTGAACATCATGAGCAATGCTTGGCCTGGTGACAGTGATATAAACAAGGTTCCCAACGAGCTAATGATAGCGAGAAGGATCTATCAGTGGTACACCGTCTGTAGGTCGAAGTTGATACGGGGATGCCCGATCTTTAGGTGGAGCTCCATGGGTGTGACAGCAGTGCGTGTATCAGTCATATCAGAGCGAGCAAGCAAATCCTGAACAGAGCGATGCTGAGAGAGGTAGTAGCCATCACTATCAGAATGAACTTCAATCCACAGAAAATAGCTCAATGATCCCAAATCGGACATCATAAACTGTTCACTCAATTTCTTCACAAAGGCCACATAAGCCATGTTGTTGCCTGTGATCAGTATATCATCTAAATATAGTACAAGCAAAGTATGACCCCGCTGAGAAGTGTGAATAAACAAGGCAGGGTCGTGCTCACTTAGAGTGAAACCAGCGGCTCGAATTACAAAATTGAAACGCTCAAACTGATATGGCGTGGCTAGCGAGGAGGAAAACAACGTGAACAACAGAGATACAAGACTACGACAAAGATCGCCTTCGTCCGGTTGACGCACTGGTTCAACTGACGAAGCTCTGATATTTTCGAAGCCAAGCTCGTGAGGCAACTTTTCTTTTATATTTCTTAATACCTTCTCAATTACATCTGCTGTACCTTTATAGATTAGGCTCAGCAAAGGCTTTCGATTTTAAAGCTAGAAAGGCATAACGTGTCGAAGCGGAAACAAAGCTACTCGGAATCTAATCCAATACTCAACTCTATCTCGGAAGGAGATACTAATCTATACTTTCCTAACTCGGTGAACTCTTTCCTTTAACTCACGTCTCCGGCCGTGGCGATGGCCGTGCGTGTGCATCTCCGAGTCGGTTCCAATTCGCCTTGGTGGAAGCTCCCGCGAAGCTATCTTCTTTGAGGCGCTTGCGCGTTGATAAGTCCTTCCAACAAAAACATCCACAACATTACCTCCTCTCACGAAGCGGCTCGTCCTCGGTGGAACAAGGATAACGCTGCCGAAAATCATCCAATCGTACCCAAGTCGCATCAGCTGACGAGCACCCCAACCACTGAACAAGAAGCTCCCACGTGCCACGATTGAGACGAGCTCGGACAATAGATATCGGCGAAGGAACAACACGACCATGCACAATGTCTGGAAGGCGGCCAGAAACAGGTGGCAGTGGCCCGAGATATTGCTTTAGTAAAGCAACATGAAAAACATTGTGTATACGAGTTTTGGGCGGGAGTTGAAGACGATATGCAACCGTGCCAATGCGTTCTTCGACCAAAAACGGTCCATAAAAACGAGGAGCCAACTTAGAATGTTGTGGGTCAGTGATAGCAACTGCGGAACGGTGATGAAGACGAAGCCAAACCCAGTCCCCTACCGCAAAAGTGAGGTCCCTGTGATGTTTATCATACTGCTGCTTCATATAATCTTGAGCTTGAAGTAGACGTTCACGAATTTCAACAAGAAAGTCATCACGATCACGCAGATCGGCGATCAACGCGCTACACGCGTGCGTGCACGGTGGTAGGTCAAAAAAGTCGGTGGATCACGTCCATAAACAACTCGAAAAGGAGTGGATCACAAGGCTGAATGATAAGAAGTATTATAGCAAAATTCTGCCCACGGAAGCCATTGAAGCCATTGCTTAGGACGATCGCCCGCTAAGCACCGTAAATACATAGTGATAGTGCGATTGACTACTTCAGACTGACCATCAGATTGTGGGTGGAAAGCAGAACTCATATTAAGCTTAGTGCCTGCAAGACGAAAAAGCTCTGTCCAAAAGTTACTGGTGAAAACAGGATCACGATCACTCACAATAGAACAGGGAATCCCATGGAGACGAACGATATCATCGAAGAAGGCGCGAGCAACGGAATTGGCCGTATAAGGATGACCCAGTGGAATAAAGTGGTTGTATTTAGAAAAACGATCAACAACCGTTAAAATAACCGTCTTGCCGCCTACCTTGGGAAAACCTTCAATAAAATCCATGGAGATATCCTCACATACTGCCGAGGGCACACATAACGGCTGGAGAAGTCCGTCTGGATGTAAATGATCCGTTTTATTTTTTTGGCAGACCACACAACCTTTGATATATTTGCAGACTTTTTTGCGAGCAATAGGATTGAAAAATGTCGCACGAAACCGATGGAGTCTCTTCTGGACACCCTCATGACCAAGACCATGTGCATCGGCAAGTAATTCAGGCCAAAGGATTGACGAATCAGCCACAAGAACTCTGCCTTGAAATAAAATCAAGCCATCAATGAATGTCCACCCGGAATCTGCAGTGCCCGCAAGAATCTTATCCCGTAAGGTGGAGAGCTCGGAAATAGAAGAGACCTCCGTCTGAAGCACATTAAATAAAGCGAAATTGGGACCAGATAATGCCCGTAATTCCATGTCCTCATCACGCCTAGAGAGAGCATTTGCTGTCACATTCTGCTTTCCTAGACGAAACTCCACCGCAAAATCATAACCAAAAAGTTTGCTCACCCACGTATGTTGAGGAATAGTAGAGAGCCGTTGATCGAGCAAAAAATTCAAGCTATAATGATCTGACCGAACAAGAAAAGCACGACCCCAAAGATACGGCCGCCAATGTCGTACAACTTTAACCAGTCCAATTAATTCTCGTTCATAAGCGGCCAACTTAGCATGGTGAGGAGCGACCGCCCGACTGAAGAAAGCAATTGGACCTCCACCTTGGTGTAGTACGGCCCCAAACCCGGCACCAGACGCATCACAATCCACCATGAAACGCTTAGTGAAGTCAGGAAGATGAAGAACAGGTGCGGTCACTAGGGCTGTCTTTAAAGCGGCAAAGGCCAAATCAGCATCGGTTGACCATGAAAAAGCTTCCTTCTTGAGTAATTTTGTGAGAGGAGCCGCCACCGAGCCATATTCCTTATTAAACTTGCGGTAATAACCGGTGAGACCGAGGAACCCACGAAGCGCCCTGATGTAGTAGAATGATCGTCAGAGTCGGTAGTACTAGCCGGATGGTCAAGTGGTGGAAAGGAGGACTGAGGATCAGAAGGAATTCTCTGTTGGTGACTATAGTGAAAGGGAAAAGTAGAAGTTCTTTAACACTGGTGGAGCTGGTGGAGGAGACACTAGAAGGTGAAATTGGTGAAGGTGTATGTAGAGAAGATAAATCAGGTGAAAGAATGAGAGGTAGACACAAAAAGGAAGTGGAATCTGTGGAAGGAGTGTGATGTGTGGAAGGATGATAAAAAAAGGTCGACCCTCATCAAAGGTCACATCACGAGAGATGCGAATGCGACGTGACGAGGGATCATAGCAACGATAGCCTTTATGCCCAGGACTATAACCCTGGAAGACACACTTAACTGACTGTGCACACGACTTTGTGCGCTCACAAGGTGCGAGAAGGACATAGCAGACAACCAAAGACACGAAGATGAGGATAGCAAGAAGGTGTTCTATATAGGACCTCACCAAGACATTTGTTCTGGAGCTTGAAGCGGGGTTGACGGTTGATGAGATAGATTGCTGTAGAGACTGCTTCCCCCTCAGAAGTGAGGGAACAAAGGAGGAGATGAGAAGAGTACGATCAGTCTCAACGATGTGACAGTGCTTGCGCTCAGCAACACCATTCTGAGCATGAGCACCAGGACATGAGTTGAGAAAGTGTATCCTCAGAAGAAAGGAACTGGCGAAAGGCTGATGAAAGATACTCTCCTTCATAGCCATAACGAAAAACACGAATTAAAGAAGAAAATTGTATGAACCGTCTTAGCAAAAGGCTGATAAATGAAAATCAACTGAGAGCGATGCTTCATAAAATAGATCCCAAGTATGTCGAGAGTGATCATCGACAAATATGACATAATAACTATGACCACCCTTCGAAGCAAAAGAAGATGAGCCCTATACATCTGAATGCACCAAATCAAAAGGACAAGAAGACTGAAAAATACTACTAGAATATGGAAGTTGTAGTTGTTTCCCCAACTTACGGCCAGTAAAATGAAAACTAGACTCAACAGTGACATGACCTAAGGAACCCTAGTGAACTAGAATGGTGACGTGAGCTCAAAGATGACCAAATCTATGATGCCACTTGCTGAAGTAAGAACCAACAAGAGACTGAGATGATGATATAACAGAAGACAGTAAGGCCTTCGATGTACTGGTGGAAGGAAGATAAGTTGTCCAAGGCAGAGACTAGGAGAGCCTCTACGGCGATGGCCAGAACCACTCTTTTGCTCCGACGATCCTGAATGAAATAAGAATAATCATCAAATCCAATGAAACAGTGAGTTGACCAAACAGAAAGAAGGTTCATAGATAGCTAAGGAACAAAAGACACATCAGGAACAGAGAAACGAGATATAGAGGATGCTCTGATGGGTAATAAAGTAAGGTGTACCATCAGCAGTGTGAACATATGCAACATCAGTCACGGGCCTACGAGCAACAAGCTGAGAGCTGTCAGATGTGACATGAAAAGAACCACCTGAGTCCAAAACCCAAGGATGAACAGCCCTAGGAGCAGAAGGTGCAACTGAGGCCATAGCAGACACTAATCTAGAAGTTACAGTAGGTGTTGGTGTGGCAGCAGTGACTCCTCCAGTAGGTGCTCTCAGAGGGCCAGTAGGTGCTTCATGACGACGATCAGATGGATGTCTGGCACGATAATCAACAAGTTGATCTGGATGTAGCTTGAAGCACTTGTCAATAAGATGACTAGCCCTCTTGCAATGAGAACATACTAGCACCTGTGGGTGTTGCTCTGATAGATCCAGACTACTGTGTGAGACCCAGGACCGCATGTGGTGATGATCCTGAGGTAGGCATAAGAGAATGAAGACGAGTCTCCTCTGCAATCAAATTAGAGAGCACCTCAGTTAAAGTCGGTGGAGTGTGGTAGTTGAGTAACTAAGTACGAACAGGTTCAAAACTCTGATCGAAGCCCCTTCACAAACTGATACAAAGATGAGTCTGCTGAGCATACTCATCGTTGGCAACACAAGACTGGCAAGTAGTAGTAGCCTTTGGTGTCATACTCTAGGACCAATGATATGAGTGAAAGCACTGTAATACTCCTCCACTGACTTGATCCTGCTGCTGCTGAATACTATGAAGGTTCTTGAGCTATGTGAAGTGAAGAGCACCACTGGACTGAACATATCTCTTCTCAAAGTATGTCCACATCTGTTTGGCTGAAGTGTGATACTCTAGACTCATCCTCGAAGAAACAAACACTCAGAACAAGGCCAGTCATGACATGATCATCCTCTTTCTGCTAAGCCTTTACTGCCTCAACATCAACCTTCTTTGGATCAGATGGATCATTAGTTAAATGAGAGGCCAAACCATAACCCCTTGACTGAGAAGACCCATGCTCGGTAATTCAACCCATCTAACTTGATGTCCGTGAACACAAGAGATGAACTACACCCAAACATTGAGTCAGATTTTGCCATCTTGATGGACCACAACCACACAACAGTAAGCAACAGTAATACTAACAAGTGAGCATCAACAGTAGCAAGCAGCAAGCATCAAGACTAGCAGCAGCATCAATATCACAAAAGTAGCAGAACAATCAACAATTAGTGGATTCATCAATACCATGCATCAGAACAACAGAGCAGTCAATAAGCCAATAGCCAACAAGCCGAGATCAAAACTAGCAGAAGCCAACAAGCCAAGAGGAGTACTGAGAAGGTGGTCACCGGAATCGATGGTGCGCTGGATCCAGGCAAAGTCGATGCGCCGGATCCAGGCTGAGTGTTGGCGTGACGGCGGCGGTGTTGCGCGTGTTATGAATAGCGCTTGTATTCAATATGGGGCCAATGGGCCAGTATATATACACAAGTACATGTGGTGAATATGTAAAGAACCCCTTATAACAATGGGGAATAACACATTATACATATATATCTCTAACACCCCCCCTCAAACTCATGGTGGATCAACAATACTGAGTTTGGAGAGGTAGAAAATGTGCTGTGCTCGAGTTTGGGCCTTCGTGAAGAAATCCGCTATCTGAAGCTCTGAAGGCACATACTGAAGAGCAATCACCTGATCATGCACACAAGACCGCATGAAGGAAGCATCAACACCAATATGCTTGGTAAGATCATGCTTCACAGGGTCACGGGCAATACTGATAGCACCTGTACTATCGGACAGGAGAGGAGTTGGTGTAGTGACAGAAACACCAAAATTCTCAAGTAACCACCGTAGCCAAGTAATCTCTGCTGTCAAGAGAGCCATAGCTCGCAACTCTGCCTCTGCACTCGAACGGGACACTGCAGTCTGTTTCTTCGTCTTCCGTGCAATGAGAGAACCACCAAGAAAAACACGATGTGAGAGATAGGCCGCGATCGGAGGATCGCCGCCCAAGTAGCATCCGAATAAACTGAAGTCGTAACGCAGTGGAGTTTGGAAAGAAAAGACGGCGAGAGATAGTCCACGAAGGTATCGCGAGAACTTCGAAGAAGGTGGTGTAGTTGACTGAGTGGGAGCAGATCTGGCCGACTCGAATGTGGGTGGATAAGTGATATCTGGACGAGTAACAACAAGATAGACAAGACTCCTAACAAGATGACGATAGCGAGTCGGATCAGAAAGATGCTCGCTATCAGAGGGTCGGAGGTGAACATTGAGCTCCATGGGAGTCTCAACAGTACGCTGATCAATGAGAGAGACGCGATCAAGAAGATCCTGAATATACTTCTCTTGGGACATAAAGAAACCATCTGGTGTGCAAGTAACCTCAATCCCAAGGAAGTAACGAAGAGAACCAAGATCCGACATAAGAAACTGCTCACTAAGACGAGCCTTGACAAAAGCAATGTACTCAGAATCATCTCCGGTAATGATCATATCATCAACATACAGAAGAAGAAGAGTCCGACTACGAGACGAAGTGTGGACAAAGAGCGTATGATCATGATCACTAGCTGAAAAGCCGGCAGCGGTGACCACGAGAGAAGCGCTCAAACCAAGCACGAGGGCTTGCTTAAGGCCATAGAGAGCGGCGAAGACGGCGGACCATACCCTCGAGAGCAGAATACCCGGTGGCGGAAGCATGTAGACCTCCTCACGCAACTCGCCATTAAGAAAGGCATTCTTAACATCAAGTCGAGAAAGCAGACCGATGGCGAGCGAGGCGCCACCGCAAGAAGAGTGCGGACGGTGGTCATGTGAGCCACAGAGCAAAAGTCTCATCGTAGTCACGACCATGCTCTGCTGGAAATACGAGCAACAAGACGCGCCTTATAGCGCTCAAGAAACCATCGAGGCGAGTCTTAATTTTATAGACCCACTTACACGTGTTGGGACGAGAGTGAGATGGAAAAGGAACAAGATCCCAATTACCAGTACGCTCGAGGGCAGCAATCTCCTCGGCCATAGCATGCTGCCACTCAGGATGAGTAACAACATCCCGATAGGAGACATACTCAAGAGTAGCTGCGCTAGAAAAACCAAAACGGGCAGGAGGCCGAATCGACTGGCGATCGCGGAGAGCGTAGCGAGGAGAAGATAACCCATCAGGGGAAGATGGATCATCAGGAGAAGATGGCTCATCTGGAAGATCCTCAAGACGAGGTCGACGAGTGTAGTGGGACGAGCCTGAGGAGCCGCAGGAGACAAAGCAGGCGGCGACAACGGCGGGGAGGCCACAGGAGGAATATGTGGATACTCAGTGGGACGGGTGGATGAGGGCAAGACAGATATAGGTGTATCTGGAAAGATAAAAAAGGACAGAGACTCCCGAGTAAGCGAAGCGAAGGAGAGGTAGGGCGTGGGTAGAAGGGGCGAGGCGGTCGAAAGTTACATCCCAGAAATCGCGTCCGTCGACCAGCGGGATCTCGGCACCGATATCCCTTGTGTTAAACCTTGTATCCCGAAAGACACACTCAACAGGTGGCGATTAGTTTGGTACGTTCTCGAGGCGAGAGAACATAAGCGCGACCAAACACACGAAGGCGAGTAGTCGGAAGAAGACCACGAGGCGCTCAACGAGGATCGCATCACGAAGAAGCGAGAAGAGGTTGGATGTTAACGAGATAGGTGGCAGTGGAAACAGCATCGACCCAAAAGTGAGGTGGAATAGAGGCGACAATCATCAGTGCACGAGCCGTCTCAAGGAGATGACGATGCTTGCGCTCAGCGACACCATTGTTAGCATGAGCACCAGGACAGGAGAACTGAGCGAGAGTACCCTGCTCAGTAAGGAAGCTGCGTAGGTAACGAGAGAGGTACTCGCCAGCGGAGTTAGCACGAAAGACACGAATAGGGGTGGAGAACTGTGTGTGGACCATAGTGGCAAATTGTTTATAGATAGATAAGACCTCACTTCGAGAAGATATGAAATATATCCAAGTGTGGCGAGAAATATCATCTATAAAAATGATATAATATCGATGACCCTCTTTCGAAACGAAGGGAGCCGGACCCCAAACATCTGAATGAACAAGATCAAAAGGACGCTGTGACACTGACTCACTATGAGGATAAGGAAGCTGAATCTATTTACCTAACTTATAGCCCTGACAATCTAAAGACACATCTCTGAGGCAGACCCGAAGACCACGATGAACTAAAGGCGCATGCAGGCGAGATCCACACAAATGACCAAGGCGGTGATGCTCTGCTTTGAAAAGATGCGGTAGGCGGAGTGGCGAGAGAGATCGGGCGGCGGCGACGGTGGCGGAAGAAAGGTGAAGCAGTCAAGTTCCCAGAGACGCTGTGAGTCAAGGCGCCGAGGGCCAGAACCAACCAGAGCTCCCGTGTGGCGGTCTTGAACACAATAAGAGTCAGAGTCGAGAATGACCCGATAACCAAGATCGATGTCATCCCGTGAGAAAGAAGCTGCATGGTAAGGCGAGGAACATAAGCAACAGAAGGAACATGAAAAGATGAGTTGCTAAGAGGTCCTCGACCAGAGACAGAAATGGATGTACCATCAGCGGTAAGAACACTGGCAGGAGAATCAAGAGGTGTAATGAAAGACAGAGTGGAAGAATTAGAAGTCATGTGAAAGGATGCTCCAGGATCAAGAATCCATGGGGGAGGTACCTGACTGTGGAGGAGGTGGTTTCTCGGTGCAGAAGAACGATGCGAGAACTGCGAGAACACATCGAGGAGAACACGAGGCGGCAGCGGCGTCGAAGTCTGGCTATCTCCTGCTCAGTGAAAGAAACTGCTGATGGAGTCGATGCAGGCGTCGATGTAGAAGCACCAGTACCAGTGTTAGGAGAAGAACGGCGTGAAAGATGCCGCTGCTTCTTATAGCTCTGGGACTCAATGTGGTCGACCTTGTTGCAGTAGGAGCAGTGAGGACGACCACTGCCGGATGAAGCGGCCACCACCTCTGTGGTAGCCGTGGGGAAGCGATGTCTTTGGCGTGGAGCGATCGGTGTAGCAGCGGGCGGCGGCGAGCACGGAGGAGTGGCGGCGAGCGGCACCACTCAAAGCGAGTCTCCTCGCTCGTATCTCGATGGGGCCTCGAGAGTGACACACGGTGGCGTGCAGGAGGCTGGCGCGCCATTGCTCGAACTTCGGGACGGCGAGTAAGGAACTCGAGACCACGAAACTCGGTCGGACGCGTCGGCTAGGCAACAGCGGGAGAGCGGCGGCGGCGGTGCGGAGAGAGTCAAGCGGCGCGCATGGCAGAGCTACGGCGTAAAGCGCCAACGATAGCATCACCTGCTGAAGAGAGTGCTCTGGCGGACCACGAGCAGTAGAAGCATCACCGGAGGGCTCGTAGCGGCGAAGGTGAGTCCACATCCGGAAAGCGATGGGAGACCCACAACCTCGTAAGAGAAGCGAGGTGGATACTAGCGATGAGTCTGCAGCGGCGGCGAGCATCGTCATCGTACCGCCGAGTGTGGCGGTGATCGATCCTTGTAGGAATCGAGCCTCTGGTAGCGGCGGCCTCATCATCAGCAAGACCGGCGGCATCAATAGCGACCTTGCCGGCGATCGAAGCGGCGCAACAGCGTAAACTCCGTCGGAGAATAGGGCAAGCGGGCGGTGACATTGCCGAGGGCGCCCGAGGCGAAGACCACGCATGTGGATGCGCATGAGACACGAAGTCGGTGTAATTAACACCATCGAAGATCACCGGGCAGCGAGGGAGGGAAACAGTACCCATTGGTAGGCGGCGCTGGACGACGCGGCGACCAAAGCAACGAAGTCTAACAGGCGGCGCTGGACGACGCGGCGGTTAGAGCGACTTTTTTTTTCCTTTTTTTTCTTGGGCCGGTGTTGGGCCGGCTCACTATAAGCCGAACACACTCAAGAGAGCCAAACAGAGCTCGGTAGGGTTTCCCCTATCAAGCGGCGGCAGCAGCGACGGGAGCGGCGGACGGCGACGGCGACCGGGGATGGCTCTTGCGGCACTCACAACGACGGGGTGCGGACGGCAACCGGTCGGCGGGCGACCGCACACGCGCGAGGCGGCGACACGGCGGATGGAGTGGCGTGGCTGGGCGGCGTCGGCAGGTGGAGTCTCGAGACGAAGCGGCGGCCAACTCGAGGCGAGTGGAGGCGGCGGATGCGTCGGAGACGGCAGCGGCGGCGGGCCAGCGGCGCGGCCGACTCAGCGAGGGAGGCGGCTCCTCCGTTCGGGAGGCGTCAAGCGGCGACCTCGAACCGGCAGCGCTTAGCGGCGGCGTCGGCCAACTCAAGACGAGGTGGGGGCGGCGGATCCGATCGGGAGACGACGAGCGGCGGCGGGACGAGCGGCGCCGGCCGACACAAGCTGAGACGGAGGCGGCTCCTCCGTTCGGGAGACGTCAAGATGACGTCAAGGCGATGACCTCAAGACCCGACGACGTTGGCGGCGGCGGTGACAAGCGGAGCGACGACAAACCCTAGGTTAGCTCTGATACCATGTTATGAATAGCGCTCTTATTCAATATGGGGCCAATGAGCCAGTATATATACACAAGTACATGTGGTGAATATGCAAAGAACCCCTTATAACAATGGGGAATAATACACTATACATATATATCTCTAACAGCGCGGTCCCGCTAGATCTGGTGAGGTGAAGGCGAGACGTGATGGCAGCGGTGCTGCACGGTCCTGCCGGATTTGGTGAGGTGAAGACGAGGCAACGACGAAGCCGTGATGAAGACGAGCTCATGCTGGCGGTGTCGAGGTCCGAAGACGAGGCGTCAAATCCTCGTGGTGAGGCGCCGGACCCGGGACGGAGTCGGCTCAGGCGAGCTGTCCCGTGGGGAACTACGCCGGATCTGGTGAGTAGCAGTGGCTCCTGCGAGGTGAGGCGCCAGATTCGGGGCGGAGTCAGCTCAGGCGAGCGATCCCGTGAGGAACGAAGCTGATTCTGGTGAGTAGCGGCGGCTCTTGTGAGGTGAGGCGCCGGATCCGGGAAGAAGTCAGCGGCTTAGGACTTGCCGGCCCGAGCCGAGGAGAAAGCAACGATGACAACGGTTTGAGGAGAATAGGGTTAGGGTTTCGATGAACTGTGCTCTGATACCATGTTAAAAATTTAGGGGAGTGATTTTGCTATTCACAACTGTGCAGCTTATTCATTTGCTATTCACAACTGTGCAGTTTATTCATTAATTGAGAGGGTATATATAGACATTGTTATATGAGCCACATAGGCCATATGGGCTAAGAGAGAGAGAGAGAATGAAGAATATACAACACTCTTAACAGTCCTTATGGTTTGCTATGTTCATGTACGCCGAGCGGAGCATTTATTTAATGCTTTGTAGCATTGTTGCTAGTATGTACTATGATATGTGATTCCATACTGGTGATCAGAATGCAGAGCATATATGCATTTTGTTCTTGCAATTATTTAATGTTTGCTTCATTTCTGACTTCTGCAGCAGCACATGTTGATGGTGCGCTTGGCTTTGGAATTAAAGAAGAACAGCTTACCGCACTGACCAGAGACCACAACTATTCAGCTCTACAACAGTACGGAGCGGTGAGCAATTCTGGTGTCATTGCCCTTTCACATGTATTTGTAATAGCTTCCACCTTGTAACTTCTTCCTCTACAGATTTCAGGGGTAGCAAGTATGGTAAAGACAGATACAGAAAAGGGAATATATGGAAATGATTCAGATTTGATGGCAAGAAAAAATGCATTTGGGTCAAATACATACCCCCGTAAGAAAGGAAGAAGCTTCTTGGTATGCTGAGGGTTCTTTTATATTTGTATGGCATAATTACTCTCTTTTATCTGGGATGCTCACTCAGTGTGTATTGCCACTTCTATTTAGGCTTTCGTGTGGGATGCTTGTAAAGATTTGACACTCATCATCCTTATGGTTGCTGCTGCTATTTCACTGGCCTTGGGCATAACAACAGAGGTGGACACTGCATCTTTAGTTCTTGACTTCCTTAATTGTCCAAATAACATTTATCTTACCATACGAGTAGTTTGTTTTAACTCCTTTTTCTGTTCACCTGGTATCATTACACATTTCAAATCTATCCAGCTTTATTAAGTTTTCATTGACTTGCAAATTCTGAAGCAAAACCATTGTCATCTTATTTTCAGTTTCCTTTTGCTGTTTGCCAAGCTGCTTACCATTATTGCACTGTTTATCGGTGCTTTCATTTTCTTTCTGGTTATGGTTGTATAACTTTCATTATTTTTGCCGCAGATACTTATGAACTCTTAATTGTTTCCTCTGGTGTGTAGGGCATAAAAGAAGGCTGGTATGATGGAGCGAGCATTGCCTTTGCTGTTCTCCTAGTTGTTTTTGTTACAGGTGTCACCACTCACCACATTTCAACCTTTAGAAGGGTCCATACTTTTTTGTCTTAAACTTAGTAATGTGTCATACAATATGTATTCCTCCAACTATAATATGTATTCCTGAACTTCAACGTTGTCTAATATAATATCTCTTAGTTGGCATTCACTATTGATGGTCTGACGTTTTATTTCAGCTACCAGTGACTATAAACAATCATTGCAGTTCCAGAATTTGAACGAGGAGAAACAGAACATTCACCTGGAGGTTAATATTTTAGACACACCTTGCTATAAAATTGTTTCTTACTCCTAAATAACATTGTGCATGTTCTCATTCAGGTAGTTAGAGGTGGAAGGCGAATCATGGTATCTATATATGATTTGGTTGTTGGTGATGTTGTCCCCCTTAAGATTGGTGACCAGGTACAAAGGCCATTGAGCTTCATTTTGAATCAAGTGGTTTCTATCATTTTATAAGGGGCTGATATAATTTCTTTGTCAGGTCCCTGCTGATGGGTTCCTTATCAGTGGTCACTCCCTTTCCATAGATGAATCGAGTATGACAGGAGAAAGTGAAATCGTGAGTTACTCCCATATACTACTTTTAGAATTAATTTACTTGAGGTTTTAAGCTGACACTGCAATTTGGTGGTTAATTGAAGGTACGCAAAGACCAGAAGTCACCATTTCTAATGTCCGGTTGCAAAGTGGCTGATGGCTATGGCATCATGTTGGTAAGTTTATCTGTCTAGTACCGAGTGGAGAGTGTACTGCTGCCAGCTTCTGAATTTTTGTACTTTGTGAAGTAGAAACGCAGTAGCCTCAATACGAAGTACTGAATTAGCTTTCCAGGTTGAACCATCTTGAATCTTGATTATATTGTTCAACTGATATTGCTTGAAACAATTTTACTCCGTGAAAGTAATCAGAAGGTATCTTGATGCTGTAATTGTTGGTAATATCTGCTGATTCTATGATAGGCAAATAACATTTGCTGCTATTGACTTCCCATTTTTTTAAAGCTTAATTTATGCCCATCTTGTATACCAAAATATGGAACTTTGGTGACTTTTATGATTTACATGTGTAAAATCCGAACGTTGAATGGAATTCTAGTTCAATATTGTAAATAGAGTTGAATCACTGTGTAACATTTTTTTGTAAAAAAAAACTGTGATACACTTTTCTGTCAATACATAGTAGCCAGGCTAGCCCCAAACTTGGTGAGATCTGAGCTCAAAGTATTTTTATTTTGGGTGTCAAAACAACTTATGTACGTTGAACTAGCCCTTTAATCTATATAATTGTTCAGAACAGAGAATTAGTGAGGTCTTTTATGCAATAGGACATTGATCATGAGCATCCTACTGTTATAATGCCCAGGTGACCGCTGTTGGTATTAACACTGAATGGGGATTGCTAATGGCAAGCATATCCGAAGATTCTGGTGAAGAAACACCTTTGCAGGTTTGATATTGTAATTGTTGCTAGCCTTTGCACGAGTTCATGAGCTGACATGCATTTATTGTTCTGGAGTAGGTTCGCTTGAATGGTGTTGCTACCTTCATTGGAATGGTTGGACTTTCTGTTGCAGTTGCGGTTCTCATTGTCCTTTTGGCCAGGTATAATTGCCGTGTTTTTTTAATTTGACCAACTACCTGTTTAGTTTATCTGTGTCACCTTGTTTTGTTCTAGGTATTTCACCGGGCATACCTACAATCCTGATGGGTCGGTGCAATATATTAAAGGAAAGATGGGTGTAGGCAAGACAATACGTGGAGTAGTTAGAATCTTCACTGTGGCGGTAGGTATTACGTTCTCTATTCATGGCTGCTGATTCGGTATTTACAGTTTCTGTTATCTTACCATTTTGGGACGTAATCAGGTCACAATTGTGGTTGTGGCTGTTCCTGAAGGACTACCACTGGCTGTCACATTGACGTAAGCATGATTTTACTGTGTAATTTACTCTGAACACACTCTATTATCTATCATTTACCCTGCATATTTATGTCAGGCTTGCCTTTTCAATGCGCAAAATGATGAGGGACAAAGCTCTGGTACGTTCCCATTGCTTGCTTATATTGTGCTACTTGATGTAACAGCTAAACAGCCTGTGTGATGCATTCTCTTAACCGGGTTAATGCTTATAGGTCAGGAGGCTTTCAGCATGTGAAACAATGGGCTCGGCCACAACAATTTGCAGTGACAAGACTGGCACCTTGACTTTAAATCAGGTGGAATGCTGTTATTATTTTATATAAAAAAATTACTTAATACATGCAGGTTTCAGAGCATGATTTGTGATTTCTGAAATGTGCTTGGCCATGACTTGTTTCCTCTTTCTTCCTGGTCAATGTTAAGATGGCTGTTGTTGAGGCATACTTTGCTGGAAAGAAGATGGATCCTCCAGATAATGCTCAGATGTTATCTGCTACTGTCTCGTCATTGATTATTGAAGGAATTGCTCAGAATACATCTGGAAGCATATTTGAGCCCGAGGTCAGTCTATACTTCTGTCGATTTATTTCCCTTTGATGTTCAATTGATTGTTCTCACTTGGCATTTAAGTAACATGCACCTTTTCAATCCATGAAACCAAACATTTGTTTCTCTCATGTTATGGATCAACTTGGTGGCTACTGACTTGTTTCTCTCATGTTATGGATCAACTTGGTGGCTACTGACTTTTATTCAATGTCTCAGAAGGGTGGTCAAGATCCAGAAGTGACTGGATCACCAACCGAAAAGGCTATACTGTCTTGGGGGCTGAAGGTACAAATACAGCCTTTTGGTAGCCTTAGCCTAGATTTTTTCTATATCTTCTGCTTGGTGACCATGATCTGCAAATTTCTACAGCTTGGTATGAGATTCAATGACACAAGATCAAAGTCCTCTATTCTTCAAGTCTTCCCTTTTAATTCAGAGAAAAAGCGAGGCGGTGTTGCAGTGCATCTGGTAATTCATTTTATCTGCAACAGTGACAAAATTCCTTCATTGGTAATTATGTAGGATACATTTTGCAATTTTTTGTCAGTTATAACCTTTTGAATGGACCACAATGTTGCATTACATCTTCCTCACTTTGCCTCACCATAATAGGCTAATACCGGCTTCAATTGTTGAAATAGTACCCATTTCTATGTCAACCCCCTCATTTGTTATCTATACTTTTGTCGTAGATACGCGTCTAGACAACAAATTTGTAGGCATCTCCGGTCGGTTACATCGACCTCCGAGGATGCATGAATGGGGCACAGAGCGTAAACGAAGTAATGATCTCCCTTCAATTGTATTGCTTAAAGAGTAAAGGGTGTACAAGAGGTCTCCTCCCTCATGTTATAAGGGGATCCTATTTATAGGATGGCAGAGGTGAGAAGGTAAGGTTACATAAATGACCCTACTTTTATGGAAACCCTAGGGGTAGCTTCGTCCTTTCCGGTCGAGCGGGGTTGCCCATGCCGGCCCCACTAGTTGACGTTGCGCGTGACGGCCGTGTAGAGGCATTACACTTGCCAGCTGCGTAGAGGCTTGGTTACGTAATTGAGGCAACGCTTCGTGTCGTCGTCGTCTTGCGTAACCACCATGCCACGCTACTAGTTTTTCGTTGACGTCGGTCAGACCGATCTTGGTGTCGACATGGAGGGAACGCTGGGACCCCTCCCCCAACAACTTTGCATTGTAATTTGCACCTAGTAAGGTTCTGTTGTGGTCGTTGGTTGGGTACGGGTTTGAGGACCGAGGGTAGAGCACTCGCCCTTATCTAATCGCCGGTAGGGCTCCACTGTCGAGGTAGCGAGGCTCTGAGGCTTGATTAACCAAGGATGCGAGAGATTGCCCTCCAAGCTCGGTCGGGATTTTTCCCGACGAACAAGGAGGCTCTAATTTTTAGCCAACCAGTTAGGGACTTTGTTTATTTTTTTACATGATTGATAATGAATACGTGCTATCCTTTTTATAGGGACGATCCAACTTGACCTCTAAGAAATAATTTATAAGAAAACTTAACTATAACAATCCAATCTAATAATAACTTGTCTAACTAATAGATAATACCAAATACCTAATACATAATCCTAAATAATAAATCCTGACTAATACTTGCGGGCATTACTATTCATGCGCGATATAGTACTTGCCTCGATATTGGGCCATAGCATTAGACCCCTCGCGGCGAGGCAGCTCGTCCTCGAGTTGTTGTGGTGGCCACGGTTGAACTCCTTGGTAGCCCCATGTTGATGAGAGGGTACGATGACAACGTCACGTCACGTGGATGAGAATCAACGAAGCTCCAATGGACGGCAGTCATGTTGTGGTGGTGGTCATGCTTGCCTCGATATTGGGCCATATTGTTACCTACAATTACACCTAATCATTTGCATCCTTGCCTTGAAGGCTTGAACAAATATGAAAAGAGATTGACCATTGTCGTAGCAAGTAAAGGCTAGACAGTGCGTACGGAGTACTCTGTCTTTGAGGAGGACCGGAGGGAGAGGAGCCAAAGACACCAAATGGACATGCGTATCGCTCGTGTAAATGTGTTGTATCGAGTGTGAATGAGAAGAAGAGGGAGCCCCCCTTTTACATGCCTATGGGGCTTTATTTATAGGAGGATAAGAAGGGACATTTACCTTCTTGACCTCACAATGTTGAGAGAGGGTATTTAGGTACATTGGTCTAAATACGTTATACAGGCTAGGTCTACCTACATACAGTATCCCCGACGTCACACAGGTATTCCTGACGACCCTAGGGTGCGGGGCACCCCTTGGTGCCGACCTCGGACCAGGTCCCGCGGTCCCGAGGGGTGAGCGGACGCAATCCTGTCATCCCTGGTCCCTCAGGAGTCGGGATACCTCGGGGAGACGTCGGCGTGGAGCTACCGGGCCGAGGCGGTCGACGCGGAGCTGCCACACTGTGCAGGGTCCTCGAGGCGGGCGGCAAGCAGTGGCAGAGCCCGCGGGGGCGAGGACGTGGAGCGCCCCGCTGAGGCTGGGTCCTCAAGACGAGCGGCGGCGCCGGCGGGCCCGGGGCGAGGTACTCGAGCCGTCCGCCGGCGAGGTCCTTGAGGCGGCGCGCGTCGGGCCGCCGCCGAGGCGATAACCTCGGCGAGCGGCGCGGCGGCGACGAGCCTCGCGGCGAGGTCGACGCGAGCCACCCCACCGGGCGAGGTCTCCTGGCGGGGCGGTGGCGGCGAGCCGCGGTGTTGAGGGTCGGCGGGTGGCAAGCATCGACGGAGCCCGCGAGGCGAGGTCGGCGTGGAGCCACACCACCGAGGCGAGGTCTCGCGGGCGGCGCACGTCGAGGTCGCCCGCCGAGGTGATAG
The DNA here is from genome assembly GCA_036346255.1 of Ampelocalamus luodianensis. NCBI lineage: Eukaryota > Viridiplantae > Streptophyta > Magnoliopsida > Poales > Poaceae > Ampelocalamus > Ampelocalamus luodianensis. The sequence goes on along the minus strand of CM070623.1, from coordinate 58,380,017 downwards.
CCTCGAGGCGGGCGACGAGCAGCGACGAGGCCCGCGGGGGTGAGGTCGACGCAGGCCGCCACGCGAGGCGAGTTCCTCGGCGGGCGCGCGTCGGCCAGCCGGCGAGGCGATAGCCTCAAGCGGCGTCGAGCGGCGGCGAACTGCGGGGCGAGGCCGACGCGAGGCCACCCCACCGAGGCAGGGTCCTCGAGGCGAGGGGCGCGTCGGGGCCACCCTGCCGAGGCGATAGCCTCAAGGCGGGCGGCGAGCAGCGGCGGAGCCCACGGGGGCGAGGTCAACGCGGAGCCGCCCCACCGAGGTAGGGTCCTCGAGGCGGGTGGCGCGTCGGGGCCGACCCGCCGAGGCGATAGCCTTGAGGCGGCGGCGGCAAAGACGAGACCGTGGGAGGTCGACACGGGCGCCACGCCGAGGTAGGGTCTCGCGGCGGCGCGTCGGGCCGCCCGCCGAGGCGATAGCTCAAGGCGCGCGGCACCGGCGAGCCCGCAGGGCGAGGTCAACCGCCACTCCGCCGAGGCAAGCGGCGCGTCGGGGCCGCCGTCGAGGCGATAACCAGAGGCGGCGAGCGATGGCGAGCTCGCGGCGAGGCCGACGCGGCCACCCCACCGGGCGAGGTCCTCGGCGGGCGCGTCGGGACACCTGCCGAGGATAGCCTCAAGCGCGCGACGAGCGGCCGGTGAGCAGCGGGCGAGGTCAACGCGAGCCACCCCGTCGGCGAGTCCTCTCAGCGGCGGCGCGTCGGCCGCTCCGCCGAGGCGATACTCGAGGCGGGCGGCGGCGGTGGATCCGCGCGGAGGTCGACACGAGCCGCCATGCCGGCGAGGTCCTCGAGGCGGCGGCGTGTCGGCCGCCGCCGAGGCGATAACCTCGGCGCGCGACAGCGATGGCGAGGCCCGCGGGGAGGTCGACGCGAGGCCGCCATGCCGCGAGTCCTCGAGGCGCGGCGCGCGAGGCCGCCGCCGAGGCGATAGCTCGAGGCGGCGGCAGCACGGCGAGCCCGCGGCGAGGTCAACCGCCACCCCGCCGAGGCGAGGTCCTCGAGCGGATGCAGATCCTTGATGCGGCGCGTCGGGGCCCGCCGTCGGCGATAGCCTCGAGGCGGCGCGGCGGCGGCCCGTGGGAGAAGTTGACGCAGGGCCGCCACGCCGAGGCGAGGTCCTCGGCGCGGGCGCGTGCTGGCCGCCTGCCGAGGCGATAGCCTCGGGCGGCGGCTAGCGGCGCGAGCCAGCGGGCGAGGTCATCGCGGACCACCCCATCAGCGGAGTTCCTCGAGGCGGACGACGAGCATCGACGGAGTCTGGGGGCGAAGTCGACGCGGCGCCGCCACACCGAGGCAGGGTCCTCGAGGCGGGCGGCGCGTCGGGGCCACCCCGCAGAGACAATATCCTCAAGGTGGGCGACGAGTAGCGACGAAGCCCGGGGGCAAAGTCGATGCGGGGCCGCCACACCGAGGCAGTGTCCTCGAGGTGGGCGGCGCGTCGGGGCTGCCCCGCAGAGGCGATAACCTTGAGGCGGGCGGCAACGAGCGACGGAGCCCGTGGGGGCGAAGTCGACGCAGGGCTGCCACGCGGGGGCAGGGTCCTCAAGTCGGGCGGCGCGTCGGGGCAGCCGTCGCTGCCCTCGTGTTTGATTATTTCTTCGGAGTGATCGTTCGCGATGCCCCTACCGGGGCGCTAGTACCGTCCCCCCTTTGGCCGCTCCTTAGTGGGTTGTGCCCATGACTTGGAGTGGCGTGAAGGGTTGAGGCTCGTTCGCTTAAGGAGGCAGTTGCTTACTGTGACTACGCTTGGGCTTGCTTGGGGGGCGAAGCTGAACGCCGTCCCGCATACTTTTTGATTGGGCTCGCCTGCGGAGCCCAAAGCTAGCGAGGGGGAGGCGGAGCCGAACGCCGTCTCATACTTTTTTGATTGGGCTCGCTTGCGGAGTCCAAAGTTAGCGATGGGGAGGCGAAGCCGAACACCGTCCCCCATAGTGTTTTGATTGGGCTCGCCTGCGGAGCCCAAAGCTAGTGAAGGGGAGGCGGAGCTGAACGCCGTCCCCCATACTTTTTTGATTGGGCTCGCCTGCGGAGCCCAAAGCTAGCGAGGGGGAGGTGAAGCCGAACGCCGTCCCCCATACTTTTTTGTTTGGGCTCGTTTGAGAGCCTAACGGCAATGAGGTGCACAGCGTCTCTCGTACACGTTCGTGCCTGCGGAGGGTACGGTGTCCCTCCGGGGGCGCTTCGCGCTGGAGGACCCTCTCGGCAAGGCCCTCTCGCGTGGCAAACTCCACGCCTCGGGCTCGTGGGAACCTTCGGTGTTCCCCCCCACGGCCGAAGCGGCCACATTCGCGCGACCCCCTTTGCCTCGACTAGTACGAGTCGTTCATCGCCTCTGAAGCATCCTACGACGGAAACAAGCCAACCAACCAGGGACCCCTCCAGCGACTCTCGGGCCTGAAGAGCCTTCGGGTGTTTAGCGAAGGTGGGCCGAGTTAGAATGGCTGGAGGTGCGGGGTGGGCTTTACCCAGGGGTAGGCTTTGGCCCTCATGTGAAGTGGGCTTCGGACTCCCTACTCGTCGAGGCGGGGCCGTCGGAGCGACTAGGGCTTCGCGCGTTTGAGCGCGTTGTGAGATGTCTCTCCGCCGGGGCGAGGCCCTCGCGGCGGGACTCCCAAGTCACCAAGGCGGGGCCGTCGGAGCGACTAGGGCTTCGTGCATTTGAGCACGTTGTGACATGTCTCCCCGCCGGGAGACTCCCTAGTCGCCGAGGTGGGGCCATTGGAGCGACTAGGGCTTCGTGCGTTTGAGCACGTTGACATGTCTCCCCGCCGGGGCGAGGCCCTCGCGGCGAGAGACAACCTAGTCGCCGAGGCGGAGCCGTCAGAGCGACTAGGGCTTCGCGCGTTTGGAATTACTAGGGTTGCGCGTTTGAACGCGAGGGGGGGGGGGCGACCGTGTTCGAGGTCATGGGCCTCGCCGCTTGGCCCGTGTATTGTATTTGAGGTTGTAATGAATAAGGTGCCCTACGACCACGCTGAGTAGTCGTGGCGTCCCCCGTATGGCAGCCGCAAGCATCCATGGCTGGGCTACTAGTCTGACATCGCTGTCATTCGCGATGGGACTGGACTTTTGCTATGGGTAGCGTGGACGGTCCGACTGGACGTGCGCAGTACGATAAACCCTGGAAGACCTTGTCATGCTGGCCTCCGTCGGGTGGACCAAGTCGGTAGGTGGATTGGGAGACCTCTGGCGGATAGGGCTCCGGGGAGTCCCAACCTTTTGCGAGGGGGAGGCGGAGCCTCGCGCTGTCCCCCAACTTTTTTAGATAGTGCTCTGGAGAGCCCTAACTTTTTTGCGAGGGGGAGGCGTTGCCTCGCACCGTCCCCAGGATTGAGGCGTGGCACCGGGGGCGGGGTGCTGCTGGTAAAGAAGCAGGCCCGAGGCTTCTCAGGGTGAATCCTTGCGAGCTCCTCCGGCCCCGATGTCGGAGCAGGCGGAGGCGAGGGGGCTCGACGGCTGTGACCTGCCACAACCTCCATTGTGATGCCTTTAGTTTGTTTGACTCCATCCGATTTGTTGCTTGGGGAAGGCCGCTCTTGGGAGTGGCGATGCCGAAGGGTCATGCGCCCGTCGAGGACCCGAAGGGGCACGACCGGTTGATGTGGCTGTGCGGAGGGCGAGGCGGTGCTGTCGAAGCTCGCTCCAAGGGTGCTCCGGAGGGACGCGGGAGCTCGGAGGTGTGGGTGGCGGCGAGTGGGCCGGAGGACTCGAGGTCCCAACCGGTGGAGTCGGTTCGGGCGAGGAGCCGAGGGGTCTCAGTGCGCCTTTGCCTTCGGGTGTGGAGGGAAGCTTCGACTGGTGTAAGATCGAGGAGGCCGACTAGAGGGGGGGGGTGAATAGGCGTTTTAAAACTTCTATGCGTTAAAACCGAATTCTAATGCGGAAGCTAAATAACAATTCGGTTTAGCACAATTAAAGCCTAAAGCAACTAGGTTCAACTAAGTGCACCAACAATACAAGTCAATAATAAATAGAGCAATTTAGCAAAGACTTGTAAGCTATCAACTAATGATATAAACAATTAAGTACATAAGATAGCATTCACACAAGTAAGCAATTTAATTCTAGGAATATAAATTGCTATGTAGTAAAGCTAGAATGCAAACCACAATTGACACGGCGATATTTTTCCCGTGGTGATCGAAGACTTGCCGGTCTCCCCTAATCCACGTTGAGGTAAGTTCAACCTTTTGGATCGGCTCCAAAACGCGAGGCAACACCTCCGAGGTAAGTCCAAACCACTTGGACCGGTTCCAACCGAACCAACACCTCTAAGTGAGTTCAACCGCTTGAACCGACTCCAACTTGAACTTATCACCTCAATCCACTAGGGTTGCTCTTACTCCGCTCCGGAGATGGCGAGCACCAAGCCACTCACAAATCGCCCGGGTCTTCTCACAAGCTTCACTTGAGAAGATCACCGACGCACAACGCCTCCACGCCGTCTAGATGTCGGCAAACAACAAGAGTAACAAGTCTCCAACTTTCACTTGAACTAATCAAGTGTCAAAGCTCTCGTGGATACTAAATCCACCACCTAATGCAACACATGCAATAGGATTTGCCTCTCAAACCTCACTAAGTGCAACACATGCACAAATGGGAGTAGAGGGCTTGCTCTTAGCTCAAAGGAACTCAATGGGATGCCAAAGGTTGCCTCTCAACCGGCCAAGGGGTATTTATAGCCCCAAACCAAAAACTAGCCGTTTGGAGACAAGCGACCAAAAACTAGCGTTCTGACCTTTGCGGTCGTCCGCACTCACAAGGGGCGGTACTACTGTTCTGCGGTACTACCGCAGATTATACTGAGCGTACTATCGCAGCCCAATTTTCAGCCATGCAGCGACACTCGGTAAAAATGTCATAACTTTTGACTCCGATGTCGGAATTGAGTGATCTTGGACTCTATTGAAAGCTTATTCAGTGGGCTACTCAACCTACCTATTTGATTTGATCTCAAACACATTTTATCAAATCAAAAAGCACAACTTCAAAGAGCCACTACCATGATCTAAGTCCAAAAAGTTAGCAACAAGCAATCTTAGACCATGCTAAGGGAAAATACATGAATCCCAACAATTTGCAAAACATATTTGCAAACTTAGATCATGCTACAAGGAGTAGGTACATGGACTTCAACCGTTTGCAAAACACATTTGCAAAGTATAGTCACATGCTACAAGGATTATCCATGAGCCTCAACTATTTGCAAAACACATTCGCAAATATAGGCAACATGTTAAGTTGAGCTAGAGCAAACACAATGAGCTATCAACACATGACTAACTCAAGCTACTAGACAAGACCCCTCTTAATAGTACGGCAACCTATACTAGCAATCCGGTCTTCCAACCAAACACCAAGACCGGTAAAAGACTAGAAACACATCCTTAGCCTTAGCTAGTCATACCTTTGCCTTGACCATCCACTTAAAGCTTGATGACTCACATCCTCGCTTCGTGTCCGGGTCGTCGTCTTGATATGCATCAACCCATGATGCATCCTTTACTTGACCTCAATCAACATATGATGAGTCTTCTCTTGACTTGATGATCAACTCATGATCATCTCTTCTTCGAGATCTTGATATGCATCAACACATGATGCATCATCTTCTTGAACCTTGACTTGATGACAATCAACTCATGATGTCATCCAAAGTCTTCATCACCCCGAACATAACCTATTTATCCAACTCATGGAAAATGTTAGTCCCACAATGTCATTAACATTAATTAACAAGATATACCGCATAAATGCTTTTGAACAAGCTATTATCGAAGGTGCGGTATTACCGCCAACTAGCATCCGAATACCGCTCTCCCAGAGTACCGTTTCTCGATCGGTACTACCAATTTCAGAGGCTCGAGAAATACAGAAAAATACCTTCTCTGGAATTTACATACCGCCAACATATTTACGGTCACACCGCTACGCGGTAGTTCCGCCACATGAACTCCGGTACTACCGCTCCACCTCAGAGCAAACCAAGTCCAAAAGCAATGCTCTTGGAATTTTCATACCGCATGAAATCGGTACATCGCGGTGCAGTACTACCGCAGATACAACGCCAGACTACCGCATTTCGAAGCTTTTGAAATGCAATGCATGACTCCTTTGTCTTGAGCCATGTTGATCTCTTATCACCTTTGCATTTCCTTTTCATGTCACCATTCAAACTCCGGGACTAAGCCTTGAAAACATCTTAGCACACACATTAGTCCCACAACACAATTTGCAAATAATTGAATATAATTGGTATGAGTATATATAAACACGAAGTTATATATATACTCAAGAGTTATGTTTCAAAGTAGATCACAAAGATCAATACTCTTTGAAACAACAAGGTCATGAGTATATAAAAACTACACAAGTTATATATACTACAAGTATATACGAACTACACAAGTTGTATATACTAAATATGAGTGTATACAAACTACACAAGTTGTATATACTCATATGAATATATTAACTACACAAGTTAAATATATTCAAGGATATATTTGAAAGTAAAGATCCTTAATATATGTGGAAAGAGAATATGGATCAATACTATGAAACCACAAAATATAGAATGAACTCCCCTAAATGTGTGCATACACAAATGTGTAATGGAAACATATGCACATATCCAAGTTAACCTTTTGGTGGAGTTTAACCTATATTTTGGATCCGAGGAATGCAACAAGATATAATAAGAAGAAGTAGAATGCATACCTCTTGTATTTTCATCTTTATATCCAAACGAGACTAAGCAATAGATAATCAATAGAATTGTTAGTCTCACAAATAGATTGTCATTTATGAATACATACCTGTTTGGATTTTTGCTTTTATATCCAAGCTGAGACTAAACTTGATATAACAATAGGAGTGTTAGTCTCACAAGTGCATTTGTCATTAATCACTTGATCACTTGCATGCCTTCATGATTTTCACCTTTATATCCAAATAAGACTACACAATATGTATATCAATAAAAGTGTTAGTCTCCTAATTAGATTTATCATTAATCACCAAAACTCCATTACCACATAATGGCGGGTCTAGATCTTTCAACTGGAAGTAGTGGATACTGGGCTTCCCCCACTTGTGCTTTGGTGTGCTTCGGCCGGGGTTGGCTTCGAGCGACTGTGGGCTTCGGCTGGGATAACCTTTGGCCGAAGGTGTGCTTCGGTTGCTGTGGAGGTGTCTTTAGCTCCTCCCGTGCTCTGGCTCCCGTGCCAGGGTTAGCCCTGCGCGACATCTTCGTCTGTTATGTGGCCCTGTAGACAGCGTCGGTGTGCGCGGTGTCTTTGTTAGCCTGCGAGGTGTGCGCGGCGTCTTTCTTGCCGCGGTGGTGGGCTTATTGATGATGCCATCGTTGTGGACTTATACACCGAGGCCGTAGCCTGCGAGGTGTGCGCCGGGGCTCGAGGCCATGCGCAACGTCTTTCTTGCCACAGTGGTGGGCTTATTGACGATGCCATCGTTGTGGACTTATACACCGAGGCCGTAGCCTGCGAGGTGTGCGCCGGGGCTCGAGGCCATGCGCAACGTCTTTCTTGCCACAGTGTTGGGCTTATTGACGATGTCATCGTTGTGGGCTTATACAACGAGGTCGTAGCCTGCGAGGTGTGCGCTGGAGCTCAAGGCCATGCCCAGCGTCTTTCTTGCCGCGGTGGTGTGCGCCGGAGCTCGAGGCCATGCGCAGCGTCTTTCTTGCCGCGGTGGTGGGCTTATTGACGATGCCACCGTTGCGGGCTTATGCACCGAGGCCGTAGCCTGCGAGGTGTGTGCCGAGGCTCGAGGTCATGCGCGGTGTCTTTCTTGCCACGGTGATGGGCTTATTGATGATGCCACCGTTGCGGGCTTACACTTTCCTTTGCTCGAATACTAGGATGCAAGCAAGATATAGAATGATGTACACCATACAAGGCAGCTAGAAACAACCATGTTCTATGTATGCCTACTGCACTGAGTCAAATGCTAGTGCTGATTTATAACATTAAGGTATTATCACTGATCTGATGTGTTCCTAACCGTCAACAAGGTAGGACTATAAACATTAAGGAATTTAATGCCGGAAAGCTCCTGGGATGTCTCACTTACCGATTCCTGGTAGCTCCTGCCACCACCTACCCGTCTTTGCGCGAGGCCGGTGGGTCTGGAGGCGAAGCTGGGGCGCGCAGAGGCGAGGTGTGCGGGGCTGGTGGCCCCAGGCCGAGGTCGGCACCGGTGAAGATGGGCTAGACCCGAAGTCGAGGTGAAGGGGCCGGGGTCAATGAGGTGGCCCCAAGCTTGCTGCTGTGGGCTCCAGAGGCTCGGATTGGGTCCGAAATTGGGTGCGTCGAAGGCTGTTGGCGTCGAGGATGCCCGAAGCCGGCGACGGGGTGATGCAGTGAGGCGTCTTGAGGGAGCCCCGAGGCCGGGGCTGGTGTGAACCCGTGGGGTGGCCGAAGGGGGCTTTTGGAGCTTTGGCCATCTGGAACTTTGGCCGAAGGAGCTGTGTGGGATTCGGTCGAAGGGGCCGGAGGTGCCCCAGAGCCCAGAGTTGCTCCGGAGGTGGCGAAGAGGGGCCAAGGGGCTCCGGAGGCGCAGCGGCGAAGACTCCGGGTTGGGCTTCGGCCGGATGTGCCGAAGGGGCCGGAGGTGCTGCGGCGAAGGCTCCGGGTTGGGCTTCGGCCGGAGGCGGTGGCTTCGGTCGAAGGTGCCGAAGGGGCCCGAGGTGCCCCAGAGGCGTGGCGGCAAAGACTCCGGGTTCGGCCGGATGTGCCGAAGGGGCCTAGGGTGCCCCAGAGCCCGGAGGTGCTCCGGAGGCGGCGAAGACTCCGGAGATGGCGGTGCGGGCCAAGGGGGCCAAGGGGAGCTCTGCGGGGGCTGGCTTTGGAGATGGCTCTAGAGATGATCCTGCGGGAGCTGGCTCCGGAGATGGCACTCTGGAGGAGGGCGACGCCGAAGGGGGCGACTCCGGAGATGGCGGCGCGGGAGGTGTCTCTGGCTTGGTGCAGGGGGCACCCGAGGGGTCCTCCAGGTGTGGCGAGGAGGCTTCGGGTCATAGGCGAGTGGTGGACCGGAGGCAGTGTAGGCCTTCGGGCCGAGGACGCGCACGCGGCAGCGGACTTCAGGTGGTGTTCGGAGGTAGTGCAGGCCTTCGGGCGAAGGGTGGTCGGTGGGCTTCGGTTGATGTGGCCCGAAGGGTCCTCCGGGGGCTGATGTGGTGTCTTAGCTGATCCTCTCATGAGTAGCTTCTTATTCGGTCCGCACGGACGGCGCCCACTGTCGTAGCAAGAAAAAGCTAGATAGTGGGTACGGAGTACCCTTTGTCTTTAAGGAGGACCGGAGGGAGAGGAGCCAAAGACACCAAATGGACATGTGTATCGCTCGTGTAAATGTGTTGTATTGAGTGTGAATCAGAAGAAGAGGGAGCCCCCCTTTTACATGCCCATGGGGTCTTGCCCTCACAATGTTGAGAGAGAGAAAGAGTATTTAGGTACATTGGTCTTAATACGTTATACAGGCTAGGTCTACCTACATACAGTATCCCCGACGGCACACCGGTATTCTTGACGACCCTATGGTGAGGGACACCCCTTGGTGCCCTGCTACGACAACCATAAGCGGACATGATGTTCTTTTAGTTCGCTAATCTGTTCTCTGATACACTTGATTAATTTTTTCTCTGCATTTTCATGATTTAATTAATTCTCTCTTTTTCTACTTCTGGAGGGTGGCTCTGAGGTTCATGTACACTGGAAAGGAGCTGCTGAAATTATTTTGGATTCATGCACAAGTTGGCTTGATGCAAATGGTTCAAAGCACTCGATGACTCCTGAGAAAGTAATTTCTTGTTCAGTCTTTAGTAATTTCATTAAGTACAGTACGGCTTTGTTACTTTTGTAACCAATTAATTCATGTTGCAGGCTGGTGAATTCAAGAAATTCATAGAAGATATGGCTGCTGCTAGCCTCCGGTGTGTTGCCTTTGCATATAGAACTTATGATATGGATGATGTTCCAAATGAGGATCAGAGGGCTGACTGGATATTGCCTGAAGATAACTTAATTATGCTTGGTGTCGTGGGAATAAAGGTAAATAGCAAATATTCAATTTTATAATTCTAGTGCTGTAAATGAATTATTTTGATAGCTGTGGCCTCCATCTCTCCCGATGTTGTGATTAGTGGTTGACATTTGCGGCAATATCGCTGTACATTTGTATGAGCTGCCTGTAAATTATTGATTACTTGATCTGCTTCCCTTCGTCATGCCTCTGATTAATTACACTGTCACTGCCTCTCTTATGGCTGCTTACCTCAGATTAATTGCTCTATTTCTCTGTTTCTTGTACCCAAGTTTCAAACAATAAACTGTTGGTTTGGATAATTACTTGTCACAACTCACACAGGTACATGCTCAAATGACAAGTAAAAGCTGTCTAGAAAAAGAACTACTTCGAAACCATTGTATATGTTTGTTTGCTACTTGTTCAGACAGTATCAAGTTATCAACCACCAAGTATCCTGCATTTAATACTCCAGCATCTTGATTGCTAATAACAAATTTTCAAGCGATGTTAGAAATTGTATGAACTGCATAAGATCATTCCCTTTTTTCTTGCTTAGTAATTCTTGTACCATTTGCTGACAGCTTGCAGCAGCCTTTGTAAACCATCTAGAACTGCATTAGTTTGCGAGCAATTTACAACTGGTTCACCTTGCAGGATCCTTGTCGCCCAGGAGTTCAAGATTCTGTTCGCTTATGTACAGCAGCTGGCATTAAGGTAATTTTTGCATATTCTTGTGAATTCATCCGTCAGTGAATCAGTGACAGTATACTACTTTCTGCTATATCTTAATACCTGATTAATGCTGAAGAGATGGCTTATCATTCTGCTGAGTTTCATACCTTTTGCTTCATCTAGGGATGTTAGCCAAAGTTCTTCCTGGTCAATTCTATTTAGTTCAGTCGAAGTTCTTCCTGGTCAGTTCTATTTAGTTCATTATTTGAATTGTTAGGTCCGCATGGTCACTGGAGATAATCTTCAGACTGCCAGAGCCATTGCCTTGGAATGTGGAATACTTACTGATCCCAATGTGTCAGAGCCAATCATCATTGAAGGAAAGACTTTTCGTGCATGGTCAGATTTGCAAAGGGAGGAAACTGCTGAAAAAATTTCTGTATGTTTGTTCTCCTTGCATTTCCTAAACATTGCATTGGCTGTTCTCCTTGCATTTCCTAAATATTGCATTGGCTGTTCTCCTTGAATTTCCTAAACATTGCATTGGTATCATTTTTTTTTATGACTGTAAGTACATAATATGGAAGTAGGCAGTATAGGTTGGTATGGATTACGTGACAAACCATGAAGGCATGAAATGTTTACCTAATTTTCATATGCATGTAGTAAAACCCAAGGAGTATTTTGTGTTTGTTTCTACCATTTCTTATTCCCCATGATAATGCATGGAAAATGATAGTATGTATGACAACAAAAACCAAGATAAGGACCAGTTGCTGTGAAGTTGTAATGCAGATGGTTCGCATCAGCTGTGTAGAAATTAACCAAAGTCTAGCCTTAACTAAAGGGCATAGTCCCTAATTTACATGGGAAAACATTTATCTACTTATACTGTATTGTGTGTGTTGTAGGGTCATCTTTGTCTAGATTTTGTTTACGCCCTTGGTTCTTCTTTTAGAAAGAAAAAAACATGGTCAGAAAGTCATGATTCTCCTCCTCTTTTCCCTCTTATAAACAAAGGAGGCTAAGATTCTTGATTATATGAGAGACCCTCCTGATTCATGTATTAAAATGTTACTTCTCATTTTGCTGTTTGAGGAATAAGATGAATATTTGTTCCATCTCTTTTCATGTGGAGATTGGAGAACGCCCCTTAGCATACTTATTAGTTATTACTATTCACCATTTATATCACAAAAGGGATTTGACGCTCAATCTTGACACAAAGTACCACTATAAACAAAAAAGAAATGAATACAACCATGATAGTGTAAGTGAACAGTTCTAGTTTATACCAATTTGCCTTCTGTTTTGCATATAATAACTAATTTTACCTTTACAATTAAGTATACTCGCTATAAATGGTTACAGGTGATGGGGAGGTCTGCACCGAATGATAAACTCTTACTTGTTAAGGCACTGAGGAGCAGAGGTCACGTTGTTGCTGTAACTGGAGATGGCACAAACGATGCCCCAGCACTGCATGAGGTTCATTAAATTTTCTATCAAGTTGTGAAACAAGCATCCTTTTGCACATGTTCAAGAGCCATCATACAGTAGTACTTACAAAATTATGGATTTATAGGCAGATATTGGTCTCTCAATGGGCATTCAGGGAACTGAAGTTGCCAAGGAGAGTTCTGATATTATTATCTTGGATGACAATTTCGCATCAGTTGTGAGGGTATGTACATTGTGTCCTCTTATTAGCCTTCCGCAACTGCAACTTCTGATATTTGTTTGTGGCCTTAGGTTGTCAGATGGGGTCGCTCGGTTTATGCAAACATCCAAAAATTCATACAGTTCCAACTAACTGTCAACGTTGCAGCCTTAATAATTAATGTAGTTGCTGCCGTCAGTTCTGGTAACGTACCACTTAATGCTGTCCAGGTTTGAATTTAAACTCTTCTTAATTTTGATATGGCTCATTACTTTCCAGATTACTGGCCAATGTCATTCCTTCTCATCACATATATCGTGTAAACGTTCAATATTTGGTGTTGCTGTTTCTCTAATTCTCAATTTACTTGGTTTAAGAGAATTTCCTTTGTGCTCATGTCTTGCAAGTATTTATACAATGATATGGTTTGCTATTCTAGTTTTTATAACGATGGGTGATATTTTTGTTGTTTTTACCCCCTTGGTTGACAGTTGCTCTGGGTTAACCTAATCATGGACACGTTGGGTGCTCTTGCATTGGCAACTGAGCCACCAACCGACCATCTTATGCAGAGACCACCGGTTGGACGGAGGTTTGTTCTTTTACTTGTGCTATTGTTGCTCAACATTCTTGCTTGGTTTCTGGAGATAATTTTGTTGATTTGATTGGCATACTTTATGGATTGGGAGCGACTTGCCATCTTTCTTCTAGGCTTGATCAAAAGGAATATGTGTAGTGGACCTAATGGCCTGAACTAGTGATTGTGCACAATCAATCTTGTTAAGAACTGGAAATATGAGATCGTTGATAATTTTCGTTGTTAGATCATATTGGTTGTCTGTATGTCAGAAGATTATGTTCCTCATTGGCCCGTTACATGTACTTGCTCTAGATCTATGCCAATACATTTGTGTATAAATACTATAAATTTGGCTGCATGATACTGTATATGTGCATCTGTATCATGTATCGCTAATATTTTCCATTCTGCAATTAAATGTCAAAAATACTTTGCTTTCTGCATGCTGAAGGTGTCTAACCTCCTCGTTTTCAGGGAGTCTTTGATAACAAATATCATGTGGAGAAACTTAATCATAATGGTATGCTACTTATGTCACTGTTTTTTTAATATGCTTAATTAAAATATTTATCTTTCTATTGACTATCTGTTCTTCAGGCTTTGTTTCAAGTTACTGTCCTCCTAACCCTGAACTTCAGGGGCAAGAGCCTTCTGCAGTTGAAAAATGATAACCCAGCACATGCAGATACAGTGAAAAATACTTTCATATTCAACACATTCGTTCTCTGCCAAGTGAGTTACTACCTTTTGGTCTAATGTGACTTGGAAATATATATACAACTGATGCAGTGGGGCTAAACATATCACGCAATTTCGTCTTAGGTGTTCAATGAGTTTAATTCTCGGAAACCAGATGAGCTGAATATATTCAAGGGCATTACAGGAAATCACCTCTTCGTGGTCATTGTGGCGATAACAGTTGTACTTCAGGTACCAAACCACTAAATAATTTTTTTGTACTGCACATGAAGTGATTTATGTTTGTTATCGTCAAATATATGCTTATTCCTGTTTATATGCAGGCTCTTATCATCGAGTTCCTTGGCAAGTTCACATCAACAGCCAGGCTAAGCTGGCAGCTGTGGTTGGTATCAATAGGTCTTGCGTTTTTTAGGTAAGAATCTATATATGTATCTTGTGTTGATGAAATAGAACAGTTATTGGCATGGTTGTAACTTGTAACTCGTAACATGTGTCTTCTGGTATAATGAAAAATTAATTATCTGAGCAAACTCTGTTAAGATACTTCTGTTTAGAATTGTACCTGATTGATTTCTTTTCCTCCGTTCAGCTGGCCATTAGCATTCTTTGGAAAGCTTATTCCTGTTCCAGACCGTCCATTCGGAGATTTCTTTGCATGTTGCTGCCCAGGGAGGAAACAAGGTATGTACTGCAGTGTGTTGACATCGTGGTCTTGCTTGCCGAGGCATATAGTAGTATAGGACTGCATGAGTGGAGTACATACTAGGAAATTTAGTTCTATGCCACTGCTTGCGTTATCTTCCCTTCCATCGCACATCCCTAACATAATTCCATTTTGTGCAGCTGCTGATGCGAAGGAAGACAGCAGCAAGCACAGCGATGTTTGAAGCGATGGGTCGGCATCGAGGACATGCATTTTTTTTTTTGCCAGGGTTTAACATGATCGCTGTAATTATCTGTGATTGGGATTGTAAATACACCAGGCTCCACGTGGACATGTCGCACTTTTGGTTACTTGCCACGGTCTCTTAACCATGCGTCTTGATACCTGACAGCTGACTTGGAAGTTGGAATTTAGCTGCAGCTGCTGCAGGAAGGTTTGCCCGGACCTTTAAAGGGGATGTTGGAAAAGAACACTTGGTTTCTCTTTTCGGTCTCTATCGTGCATTTCTCCGGTTTTATCCTTCACTGGGAATAGATCGTAATTCTTTGTGGACGAAGAGCGAAGTATCTCAATGCATTATTCCCTTCTCTGAAGGTCTATTCGGTTGCTTCAATGTCAGTGAATTAATGATAGCAGCAAATGTCTCCCGTGATTTCTTTGCATAGCATATGCTGCTTGGAATTTGGATGCCTTCACAGTTTTATTAATATGCTGTTGTCTTGTTGCGGTCTGTTGGCGCCATAGCATCTGGGAATGGTTTCGATTTGCAACCTGAGACATTTCTCGTGTCATGTACAAAGAAAAACAAATGAAGTGACTTGCTGCTTTTTTGGGGTATCAATTGGTGTATATAGTATGTCTAACTACTGGTGGGGAGTAGTACAAGAGATGCAGATGCCATTCAAGAACGCAATGCTTTTGGGTTTTCGTAACCGAAACAAGACAACGGCTAATCTTGTTCGATGTGACATGCATATGCATGATAGGAGTACAACTATCCAACGCTAAAGGTTCACAGAATTTCACTACACTTCGGTGCTTTTGGGTTCCGATGCATGCGTCCATGTGCTACGTGCCACGCGCATGGTGGTGTCGTTGAAATATTCAGTTTCAGATGTTATGTGCTGATACGTTGGCCGTAGCCCGTATGCTCGTACGGTCCTTTCGTCCTTTACCGTTTCGTGAAGGTATTTCTTTATTGGGGTTTGCTAGGTGGGTTTGTGAGTACTTGGATTTTTTTATCTATATTATGCTTGATGATATCTCATGAGAGAAAGAGGTAAAGTGATCTCATGCGTTGAATCTAAATCTAAGAATTCAAAATTTGAGTACTAGTTAGCAACAAAACATGCTCGATCCAGATGTTTTCATCTCTTTTTTTTTCCAGCTCTCCAGCGCTTTAAACGCCCGGAGGCGTGTTCGTTTTTCCGCTCAATGGTCAGAACTCCAAACAACAGCAGACAGCGTCAAGAATCTACAGTTTTGTTGACGATTTTGCTATGGAAAGGCAGCGGACACCATACTGGAGGAGACTAATTGCTCACGCATAAAGTGGCGCTCACGTTGAGTAATCCACGGGGAAGATAACAGACCAAGAAACGCAGTGCCGTAGCAGCCGGACCTCACAGCAATTGTTGACGTTTTAACAGCTCTAGATTTTCACAAGGAAAGACGAAGATGGGAGCCCTCCATCTGATCTAAGTCACCACCTACGTCGTTTCGGTCTATTCTCGTAAATGCGGCGTTCATCATTATCTGAACATTTTTAGTTTTAACCCTTTTAAGCACCACGATTTTGATGCCTCGTAAACGAACTTGCACTCGCAATTCTGCCCGAGTTTCAGGTTATTCCTCGTCCCTTCCGGGACGGACTGCGAGTCTGGAACCAGCAGATCAATGGTGTGAAACGTACTAGCGACTTCTTTCGCTTGGCACTCGAGTGCAGGGAAACCGGTAGCCTTTCGGCAAATGTAGACACGTTTGATGGGTCACTGACAAGTTGACCCCACCAGCGTAGCATCCAACAAGGGAGCGCTTGTCCGTGGCTCGCGGAGAGAAGATTTATGTGCAATTTTGCCGCGCGCACGTAACATCCCCGGCCCGGCACACACAAATGGGCCATACAGAACCTGTTTGCTGCGGTGATCACGACCCAAACAGTGTGGCGTCTCTCGCTCTCTCTCCACCACTAGGCGCCACGTAACCCCTCCGCGGGTGATGGGTTTTTGTTTTGGCGCCGCCTCCACCAGGCACCGCCTACACTGCACGGGTGCGCGGACGTACGCTCGCGCGGCCCACGCATGCAGGAAATTCCGCGGGCATTGAACGCGGGGTTCACACTTCGCCACCGGCGACAGTTCCGTGGACGGCGACGGCAGCGCGGGGCGAAGGCGAACTGGCGACACCTCGTTGGCGCGTCACCTCGCGACCCCTGCTTTCGATGTCTTGCCGTTCACACCTATGCACGATCCATCCATCGCGCGCGCGCGGCGGTGTTAAGTCGCATTGTGCTTTCCGTTCGAAATCATCTACAATAGTCTATATCATTTGTTACTAAAGAATAAACACGTCAGTATTTATGTGATGTAAAGAAGAGATGAGGAGGAGAGAAGGTAGGTTTGTTACTTTGGAGACTTGCTTGTTACTTAAAACCCCGTTTTGTGTGTCCCAGTGCCTCCAAACACACTTATAGTAATTGAAATTTTAGATACAAACTCAAGAAACAATTTGTTGAAAAACCATTTTTTATTATTAAATTGAGTACTCTTTTCTCTTAGCAACGAGCTAAGAACCCATACTGCTCTAAGTTTCGTTCCAACTCTCGAGTCTCGGCGAGCGTAATCACGGTGGCTACGGAAGATAGATCATGGATTAGCGCCGTGGATTTGTGGCATCAATTTAAGCTCGCGGCTGGCTCATCTCACGGGCCAGAGACCACCCGGCCTGTTGCGTCGGTCGGTCGGTCGTTCTCTTTCCGTTTTCTTTAGCATTCGACGATCTGGAGGTGATATCTTGGCTGGTGGAGAAATCATTAATGGAGGCGAAAAGATTGCCTGAACCACAAGTAATTGATGCAAGCAAGCAGATTGGTGGATGCGAACGAGGTTAAATCGCATTTTGTGAATGATTGTACGTGTGCACTGTGTGGACAGGACAGGTAACGACCCAAGGATACTGTACTTCGTTTCTTTCAGGGTACATGTGTCTCCCTCATGATCAGGATCAGGATTCATGCTTTGCAAATGGTTTGCCAGTGCAAACTCTCTCTCTCTCTCTCTCTCTCTCTCCTCTTGTAAATTAGGATTCTTGCTTTGCACGTTGTTTTTCAGTGATAGTACATCATAATGCTTATCGAATGATCGATCTGCAGGTACGCTTGATTAGTTGGCAGCCGACGAACACAGTTGCACAAACATGCTAGCTGCCACATGGAAACTAGACTACATATAATGTAAACAAGCTAGTACTAGTTCAGACTTCAGAGCTCCCCATTTGTATGCAGATAATTGCACGCCATCTAGACTAGAGGCCGGCTTGACCAGAGACTCTGTCTGACTTTGTCTCTCCCGTAACACGACTTGCTGCTGCTTTGACTTACAAAGCGATCGCTGCAAGTACTGTGCATGTACGGCACGCATGTACTTACTTACTCAGGTTATAAATCCGGTTGGACTTAATTTATTCCTTTTCTTCTGGGGCAATAAGCAGCGATCTTTTTTAGCCCTCGATGACGACTCTGTATCAGGCTAGGATCATGTATGAGAAAATCTGTAGGATGATGGCATACCTAATGACATGTAACCAATCAGAATTATTGATAGAGTTGAAGTCACAAATCCCAATCAATTTAATAGGACTGATTTGTATCTAACCATGGTTGTTTAAAATCTGTAACATTTGTTTTCTTTTCGAATGCATATTTGGAGTACACGACAAGGATTTTTTAAAAAGGAAAACCAGAACATCCAAAGTGATCGATGCAGCCGTACGTTCTTGTCCTTTGATTCTTGAGATTTATTGACGTTAACCAAACCTAAGATAATAGATTAAGGTTGCATTATGATCTATAATCATGCATGTTTGGTTGTGCTAACTGCTCACTAACATATATACGGACGGTAGTGTTTCATTTGGATTCAACTGACTGGCAGTTGCTCCGAAGGTCAACTGTCCTTTTCCCGTACAGAAATCAAGCTAGCATGGATGCATGAGCTAGTAGTAAGCAACATGGAGTAGTGGCCCACATGAACAATCAAAAGGTCAACTTCTCTATAGGAGTGCTTATCCTTCACAAAAAAAAAAACTTCAACTTGGCCAGACTTTTTACATCTCAGCATATTTATTTTTCTTACAGCGACTTCATGTAGATGTTACGTTTTTGTATATATTTATGTACGATTAGCAGATGGCAACAACCGTGATGGCAACTGGCAAAGTAATTGGTTAACCTGCATGAAACAAACTGCTGCTAATATTGTAGCAGTAGATTGGTTCAGGAGAGAATCTATTACCAAGTGCAGCTCTGAACATCAGTTTGGACAAGACAGAGGCAGATATATAATTCAGAGTTTGCTGTACCACATATCGTTGTCGGTCGAGGCATACACATCAGAGTGACATGGACCTTGATATTTCTTATCTTTATTTAAGTTCTGCTCGTTTTGTCTGCTTGTGTATTCGTTATTACTAGGTTCATTTACAACTTGTTCAGTAGTAGTAGACTTTGAAATCTGAAATAAATCTATGCAAATTTCTGTGGAACAAGCATAAACTTTCACAGATTTTAAATAGTACAATTGTTAGATATTTCTAACAAATAATTACAAACAACATATCAGCACACTGATTTATCATATTATTGCTTAGATAAAGAGCTCATTTTCGAACATGAGGAGAATGTGCATGTTTAATAGCAGTGCATGAATGGATCTTGAATGCTGCAACTAGATCGAATTTACATGTGGGTAATTTACAGCTGCGAGCAATATAGTACCATGACAAAGAAACCAAAAAAATACATAAATTGGACTCAATTGCTTGTGAATTGGAGCAGTTGTGTGAGTAGTCCAGGTTGGCTTGGGGTGACACAATGACTTGCACCACCATCTTATCACTGGCGCATACTTGTCGTTCGTTCGTTATAATCGGGTAATCCGATCGATCACATGGGCGGCTGATCTAAGCAGAGAAGATAATGCATAACAATGTCGTTGCAGCACTATCTTATTCCTCCTCTCAAATATCACATTTTAAATTTAGTACTAGCTACTGTTTTTTATTTCAACTAGCTGGTTTCGTCATCGAAGTAGTTTTCCTCATGGTAGCTAGCTAGCAAGTCCTTGCAAAGGAGATTATAACAAACCTTGTTTTATTGTTGATTTTTTTTCTTGAAGTACTTGAGTTATATATAGGTTCATTGAACATGACCTAATTAACTTGTATTGTAACTAGATTTTCTACGGATGCGGATTAGTTGAAGTGGATTCTAGGTAACTGCACGTCGTGCAGGCAATCGATGAATAATCATACCAGTGCTCTGGATTGGGCCACGTAGATATAGTCTTCCTCTACCATTTCTATCTGCCCGGTCTGTTCTCTTGTAGTACACGGTAAAATATGCACCTGCAGTGTGATTCTATTTCTGAGTTCTGACGAGAGAAATTAAAATGGACCTGTAGGCTGTAGCTTTTGTCGTTCTTCGAGAAGGCTATGAGATGTGCTAGCTAGCTATCGTCGATACGAAATCGGACAGTAAACTTGTGGTACCTCCACTCAGACATGTCGACTGCTGAGGACCTCAATAAGAATTACACACGAGGGTCCATATCAATGTATTATATATCGAGGAAAATATTTACAAGTGGTCTCCCCCTCCCCATTTTATGTGGAGCCTATTTATGGAGTGGGAGGGAGAGATATGTGAAGTTACATCATTTCCCTTGGAGCCTAGCTTGCTCTGGGGGTACTTCTGTCCATCGCGTCAAGTGGGTCCCGCCACGTATGCGGGTGTGGACAGGACCTCGTCATGTGGCTACCCCGGACTAGGTACGGGGTGGGTTCGCCGATGTGTCGCGCCACGCCAAGGTTGGTCCTCAGACATCATTCAGAGTGGATTCGCCGATGTGTCGCGCCTCATCGAGGTTGGTTCTCGGACCTTGTCTGTTGGTCTTCAGACCTCGTCCGAGGTCGGTCCACAAACCTTGCCCAGAGTGGATATGTCTGGGGTGTCATGTCTTCACGATGTTACCGTCGGTTTGAGGTAGCGCGAGGACCCTTCCCAACACTAGCCATGCATTCCCTGATAAGCATTTGAAGACACGTTGACTTATTTTGGTTACATCAAATTAAATGATCCACGTATAGTTCATTTGGTATTGCGGTGACTTTTAAAAGACGCTTATGTTTTTCTACTTTTAAGGAGATAACAGTTAGTTGAAAACATCTTCTTTTTAGACGGCCAAAGCATCCTTTTTAGAGCCATAAGACCCATGATATCAAAATTTTACTGGAATTGGTAAAGATTCGCCTGACTGGATTCCGCAACACAGCGACCACAAACTAGGCCTTAATCCCCCCCCAAAAAAAAATTGCGAGGGACTTAATCGACATCCTTCTTTTCAGGGTTCTTTTCATCTAAATAAAATGCAGTACCAAACCTACTGACCTTCCAATTCAATATATTAATGTTAAACGTGGTGCATGCATGTCTGCTGCAAGTACAGGCGTACAGCACAGGTGTACAATGTCAATGGAATTTTCAAGGCGTGCCCCGAGCGAGCGTGCAGCGACTTTTGGTGATGATCGAGCCGCCGTTTTGTTTAGACTGAAACATCGATCATTTCCTTTTCTGTACGATGGAAGTATACGCCAAATCACAGGCTAATTATAAGGCTCTGGTACCTAAGCAGGGGTAACCATGCATGCATAGAGTAACTAGTTACGTTGTGCTTCTGGGTACATACATTTCCTTATTTTTCAGCTCTCAAATCTTGATTCTAAGAGGACTACTCCTATGAGAATCTGGAACTGGCTGACGGAATCGTTTAGCAGGAGGTTAACTACCAAAACTCTAAAAACGAGGAATTGAGGCAAAACGACCATGCTACCTCTGTTTTTAACACCTAAATCTATTTGTATCACACTCCTTTCCATTTGTACAAAAATTTCAAAAATTTCTTTACAAATTTCCTAGAATTGATTCGATTTGAATGTGATACACTATTCAGACACATTAGTTCACGGCAAAAGCATTATCCTTTCATATACAAATAGTTGCAGATCGACATTAGTGCTGCTGGTACTCACAGATCACAGGACTACAAAAGAGTATTAGCATTCATCCCGGAATGACCAGGTGCTTGATTATTGTCGAGTTGGCTTATTCATCCTTCAACTATAAGAACAAAGTTACGAGTTCATCTCACAATTGATATAGAAGCACACACATTCATTCAGTTAACTACATTCTTACAAATCAACTGTGATGTCTCATTCAAATGAGCTACACGCCTCACTTGATCTTGCATATTACAATCTCAATCCATACACAAGCACAAACCATATACACTACTGTCAGGAAAGGCTGAATAACTGATTGTACAAAAAAAAGGCAGAACATTTGTACATGACTCATGTACAAGTAATAGCTAGCACAAGGAGCAAGCAGTAACAGATTTATTCATAAACAAGTAATAGCTAGCACAAGTAATATCATCATCAGAATATCATGCTGCTGTCACAAATAGGAAAATTACAAGACAAATCAGGTCGTACATAAACAATTCTTTCTCTCAAATCTCATGAACACCATGTCACGATTTTACAAGAACATCAAACATTGCTGCATATGAGAACATCACAAGGTCTTTGGAACTCATAAACTGCCATTACACTCATATGCATCTCATTTTGGAACCTAGAGGCAAGAAGCAAGCAAAGAAAGCGAGTACACTTGAACTACGGCATGGTGGTGACTTCAACCATCTATTTCTTGAGCTGCAAAGGCACATAAACACACGAATGAATCCTCAGTAACACTACCTGATTGGAAATTGGACAAAACTACGGAATTAAACAGGGTCCACATGAGTTAATCACAAATTAAGGTTGCATGTATCCGAAATCAGTGTTCTGTGGTCATGTCATGCACAAGAATCATGTCATCCCGAGGCGGCGCCACTAGGGTTTGAGAGGGCGAGAGAGTGAGGGGAGAGGGGTGGGCAAGAGAGCGAGGTCAAGAGAAATGAGGGGAGGGGGCGCACACGCGGGGTGGATTGAGGTTTTTATGTAGTGGCAGTTGGTGGGTAAATAGCTCTGAACTTTAAGGGCATTTTGGTAACCAGAGAGCTGCTCCTTGCGGAGAGCAATCTTTGGGCTGCTCCAAGTTTTGTACAGAGAACCAACTCCGCTTCTGCCCTAATTCTGACTATGAAAAACTCAGAGCTGAGGCGTTTGGCTGGGTTCATGCAACTCCAGTTGAGAATCCGAGAGCAGAAGCCCTACCAAATATGCCCTTAATTGCTTAACGAGTCCACTACTCTATAATTGTTGCTTGTCCCCATTGAAGTAACCGGTGCCAGAGTTTCGCCACCTTAATCTTAGTCTTCAGGATGAGAAAACACAAAGAAGTTCAATTAATCTAGTTTTGATTATATATATAGATATACTATCCTACAGCTACGCGCATAATATCTATTCTACGTGTCTGCCAGCCCATTGCGCCAGCACGGGGCGCACGCTCCCAGTGAGCCACGTGACCCATATCAACAGTTATGATCCAGGGATCCCTAGTGGCCATGTGCGTGATACGTGGGACATGGCAGCAAAATCTAAAGTGGTGTACAGTAAACTCTCGAGTACAACAAGATCAGCATCCCGATTGGCTGTAAATTATAAGGTTTATATGGAAGTAAATGTGAAAATTATTTTTACTGTCACGCATCACAAGTCGGTTTCATTTTTTCACAGTTTTTTATTAGTCTACTCGCGGGGTGTTACACCCACGTCCCAGGTTTTCGTGTGTACGTACACGCGACACACGATGAGGCCACACGACGGGGGGCGAGAATTTATGGTGATGTAGCAGTAAACTCCAATGAGCAGTCTAGTAAAATCAGCTGGACAGTAAACGCAACAACGCTTTGATATGTACACGGAAGTAAATATTATACCCAGCTTTAATGTCAAGTAACTATTAGCCGTTTCGATGTTTTTCGAATTTTGGTATGTGCACAAAGTTGCATATATTACGTGCATGAGGCCACATCGTTCGGGATTCTCTGCATTGTAGCGAAATTAGAGTTTCTCTCTTCGGCGGCACCTCAACCCTCAAAAAACACGCAGTTGTTATCATAGGCTCTCCAGCGATCTCTACTGGCCCCCATTCACAGCGTGATGTGCTCTATTTGTTGTTCCACAATGTCAACAATGTCAAGCCCCTCCCTGATATCCTGGAAAAGTTCAGACCACACAGCAAGTCAAAGTAGCTCCTCCCTGATATTTCCTTTTGTTTTTTGTAAACAACCCAGTAAAACGTTTGAGTAACATGCAGTAAAACACACTTAAGTATGCAGTAAAAGGTCTCTAAGGCAATATGTTTTTCTTTTTTGGGAACATATGTACTTATTCGTAGCACGCCAAAGTAGTTTTTTTTAATCAAACATTCGAGCAAACGTTTTCCAGCAGCATACAATTGATTTTGTGGTAAAAGCGTTCATAGGACATTTTGTGTTTTTCTGGGTACATATGTACTTAGTCGCAACAAGTCACACAAAAATGTGCACGTAAAATGCAGTAAATAACACTGTATTCGATTGTAAAACATCGGACCACAGTACATATGCATGGGAAACAACAATAAGTGAATACCTTCAATTCAGTAAAAACTCCCAACACGCGTCAATGCAATAATATTACGCGACATTTATAGTAGGAAAGCATATACAGAACAATAAAACAATCGCCCACTTATGATCATGTATGGACTCCCAGTAACAATGATCAATAATACGACACGCCATGTTGTTTACAGTAACGTAGCCTTATTGAACAGTAAAATAACATACAAAGTTACAGTATCATTTTTTTCCGGCTCGATAGTAAAACGATAGCCCGACGGTAAATGATGCTCGAGTGCAACGTGCCAATTTTACTATCGATAGGGGCGCTCTACGCCATTTTACTGCCGGTCACAGCGTGCTTGCGAGTTTTATAGTCGGTTCTGAAGGGGAGGGGGATCGTGGGTGTTGCGCCGTGCGGCCAGGTTGCGGTCCACGCACAAAATAAGCTTGTTTATGTTTTAATATCAAACTTATGAAATAAATACTAAAATGGGAACGACGCTACTCCTAAGCGCATAATAATGAATATTATATAAAAATGCAGCATCTGTTCTGCTGGCACTGCATAATTAATACGCGTACATGTAACCATATATTCTGCTGGCACAGATGATTAAAAAGGTCATAAGCCGGAAATATATACTTGCTTATATTGTACAAGTAACATATATACATATGTATGTATATACATGTATATATACATTCATATACACACACATATGACGTCTGTTTCGTACTCCTGGGAGTATGTACTCCCACTTTAATATACCACTTAAGCGAAGATATTATACTTTTTTTATCACTTTTAGTATACTTAAATACCAATTATAAAATACTCCAATACAACTTAATTAAAAACTTTTCATTGGAGCCCTTTATTTTTGTTATATACCATTTTTCATATATATAAAAAAGTATATTTAGGGAACAAACATGCTATATGTACTGTACCATTTTTTAAAGAGGTAAAGCAGATGATAAAAGTGCAGCATCTGTTCTGCTGGAACTGCATAATTAATACACGTACATGTAACCATATATTCTGCTGGCACAGATGATTAAAAAAAAAGTCATAAGCCGGAAATATATACTTGCTTATTGTACAAGTAACATAGATGTGTTGCCACGTCGCGAGCTTGCTTCCGATCGCATTTTGCAGCTAATTAACCACACGTATGTACACAAGAAATTAAATCGATATCTTGCATGACCGGCCAGGCTCTCAAAACCAAGGAAAGTCTAATTCACGAAATGACTCCAACACTAGATAAGAGGTATATGTTCGCTTTCGCTCTATCCGTCGCTAGCTACTTGCTGCTTTTAGGCGCTGGTGAATCTGCGTGAGATCTAGCATTTACTTGCTAAAATTCAGGAAATGCATAAATACTACTACTAGACAAAAACAACTCTGTCAGCAGCTGTCAATTATATTGCTCCAATTAATTGGAGAGCTCACTGAGGGCATGCATAACAGTTCGTCTCTTATAGTTGTCTCTAAAAACTCCAACTCATCTACAGACAATCTTAGATACAATATATCTAATAATTTATTTATAAAATCATTCATTTTCAATATAACTTCTCTCATTAAACCACTCACCATTTACGATGGTTTATGTGCCCAACTGATCTCTCTTCACATCCTCTATTCTTCAACTAGACTTTTGAGTGACATGACAGGTAAGAGACGACTAAAAGGACCACTATAGAAGATGCCTGAGAGAGCGAGATCACTTCGATTGAACAAGAACTTCGATTGAGCACCACATTTTTTTTTTGTTCATTGACATAGATCGATCACCATAGGTTTTAGCTTATGGTGATGAAAAAAAATGTCTTTCTTTTTGTAGAATTTTAAGCAGATAACTAGCCAGAGGTTTCTCGAAAGCTCCTAATTAAACCCAACACTTCGTATTCAGGTTCAACACGTAATCACACTGTGTTGCCCCTTAAATTAATTATCACGTAGTTTTCACAGCAACACACTGACATACATGCGTCCAGATAAAGAGGTCTTCCTTAAAAAAATACTTGCACGAAATTTCCACACAATTATTTGGCACACTGGCTTATCATATAATATTATGAATGCCCTGAAAACTGAATAGAAAATCAATTACAAAACAAATGCCATGCACAGTAGGTATTAGGTAGTACGAATACAGATTTTGCGAAGAGTAAATTATTGTACTGATCTACACGTACTATCCGTTTCAATTGTACCGAAATATTTGTGTATTGACAAATATTGAAACGAAGGAATTACCATGTACTCTACGTGTATTGTTGGTAATAGTCTGACAAATGACAATCGAAGTTTATGGAGGCCTCTGATTGAGCGGTAACCTCATTGGTCTGGCGCCTGCAGCTCATCTTCGCTTCTTCCATATTTTCCGTTAGCCGATGCATTTGACCGTCCAAATTAACCAGCCGCCCAAACGGGCAAGTAACACGCTGAGAGAGAGAGAGAGGAGTGGGGCCGGGGTCTGTGGGCCCGGCTGGTTGGGTACGTACGGACGTACCGTGGCGGCCGAGACCTGGAGTAATTGTGCCACGTAATGCGGCTGCTACTCTCCTTCTAATTCAAAGCCTAGGTGATTAATTAGGCTAGTGTCGCGGGGTCAGCTCTTACTTCGATCGAGAGTTGCCTCCCCGTCTCTCTACCTCTCGCTATATATCAAGGCTTCTCTTCGTTCCAAGGGTCAGCGTCTTCCTCGCCTTACCTCTCGTCTTTTCAGCTAGCTCCTCCTGCAACTGCAAGTCTGCAACCGCATAGTCCGTCTCGGGAAGAACACTTTGAGGTCAGGGTTTTGTTTTAATTTTCTTTACTGTTGATTCGATCTTTGATGCCTTTCTTTACTTTCATGCATGCAGCTGCGTTATTGCTCTTGTTGAAGTAGTTTTTCTTCTTCTTTTGCTTTTTACCTGAATAGACGCTCTTCCTTTAATTTCTCTTTCCATGGATGCTTGCTACTTTTCTCTTCTCTGTTTCTTGCGCTGAGAATCTGAGAGTGGGAGAGCACAGGTTGCTACAAGCCTCGCTCTATTCTTGTGGTGTTTTCTCATGTCGGAACTGTGCCGCTCGTTGTTAACTTTGTTAGTATAAAGCAACACGTACGCCTAGTACTTGTTGCCATTTTCTCTTCTTTTTCTGTACTTTCCTCTTGGCGTGTAAGCAATCACGCACCGTGCATTTTTCTTGTTCTACTAGCTAGTTAGGCTTGGAACTCCTTGATTCACAAACAAAGCGACAGAAAGAGAACGATTTCGTATATATGGTTAAATATCTTGCTGCTAACCTGGGCTTTTTTATGATTAATGTCCTTGCTTAATTAGTTAGCTGGCTGTACTATTCTTTGTTCCAACGCTCTCCTTTTGTGATGTACGAGTATTCTCTTCAGTGTTCATTCCATGGATTTTTCTTGCTCTTGACCAAACTCATCACGAGAACAGCATGATGTTCATGTCGTTCGAGAGGTAGCTGAGTTGCCTAGACCCTAGAGTAAGAAATACTACAGTTAGAGCAACCATCTTTTTGTTTAGATCAGAAACCGTCTTTTTCTATCACCTCTACTGTGCCCACATTGCCCCACTTGTGCTATCTCTCAAGTCTCACCAGCCTTCTCTCTTCTTAGCCATAGCATTTCTTTTAATTTCTTTTTCTTTCTTTCTTTTCGAAAATTAGCCATAGCATTACTGGTTGCAACATGTAATTAATACTGGTCTTCCTTGTGCTTGCTTGTTAATATTGGTCTCCCTTATGTCTTAATTAGTGTTGCATACTTGTTGGACGTACAATAATGTAAGTTATGAGTGGCCGGCTGTTGTCTCCTCTCCTCCTATCTTACTAACGGCATAATTCCTTGCTCTTTCATTTGTTATCAGAAGTGGCTAACGGCATAATTTCTTGCTCTTTCATTTGTTATCAGAGGTGGAGAACTTAGGAAACATGAGGGACATGGGAGAGAAGAGGAGACATGGACATGCTAATGTTGTTGGGTTTGGAGGACATGTAGAGCATGAGGAGAAGCACAAGGAGCAGAAGCTAGACATGAGCGGCATGTCCATGGACACTCTCCCACATCTCACCATGTCTCTTGGCCACGTCACCACCTTGGATCTCTCCAACAACAATCTCGAGGTAGGTTTTGTATATTGTTTATACTTCTTGATCCAATAATACATCTTTCTTCTTGTGCTACAACTATCTTTTACTAAGTGCTTCGTTGATAGTACGTTCTTCTATGATGTAAGAGGGCAAGATATCAACTTTTTTTCTCTTCATCTTACTTCCATCGTATTGTCCTTTGGAATGACCATCCTTGTCTCTTCTTCACTCTATTAGAATGGATAAGTACTAGAAAGAACGTATTGAAATGACAGTGCCATTTTTTATCATAGTGATAAGTTAACTGCAATTCTATGAGATAAGCATGGCCTATTATTACTACATGAAGGTTAGCCATCATTCATGGCAATCTCTTATTTTTGCTTTGCCGCTTGCGTTGGCTCTTGCAAGTTGCAAGTTGTGAAGACCAAAAATATCTTGGCCTATTATTACTACATGAAGGTTAGCTGGGTGCCAAGAATATTCTGAAACTACACGCATGCAGTAGGAACTCGGTCTTAGAGAAGCAGAACGTACTTGCAAGCTGCAACATCATACCTGAAGAACTAGTGCAGAATGAACATCCTTTTTTCATATTTCTTTTCAAATTATTTTTGTAACATAAGAGGAAAATAAATATTTGCTGGAGGGGGGAAAGTACTTGCAGTGTACCGGACAAAAAAATCATTCAGAGGCCAACATGCTCTTTTTCAAATATACCCCTGATTACTGACCTCCAAATAAATAAACCAGGCAGCCATCAAAAGTACAAAATTTTCTTTTAAAAAATTCCTATTAAAAATAGTGTAAATAGTTTTCTGGGGAAAAAAATTGCAGAGGATTCCAGAGTCAATGGTCGCGCGGCTGCTGAACGTGGTGGTGCTGGACGTGCGCTCGAACCAGCTGAAGTCGCTGCCCAACTCCATAGGGTGCCTCTCCAAGCTCAAGGTCCTCAACGTCTCCGGCAACCTGCTCGAGTCCCTGCCGGCCACCATCGAGGAATGCCGGTAAGTCGCCGCGATTTCCACGCACCAACACACGTAGAAATAAATGCTTGCCAAATACAATATCTAAGAGAGGAAAGGATTCTTCTGATCAACTTGTGTGCAACATTGGCAGTGCGCTGGAGGAGCTGAACACCAACTTCAACCAGCTGACGAAGCTGCCGGACACGCTCGGGTTCGAGCTGCACAGCCTCCGCAAGCTCTCCGTCAACTCAAACAAGCTCACCCAGCTCCCCTTCTCCACCTCCCACATGACGGCGCTGCGCGCCCTCGACGCGCGCCTCAACTGCCTCCGCGCGCTCCCCGATGGCCTCGAGAACCTCGTCAACCTCGAGGCGCTCAACGTCAGCCAGAACTTCCAGTTCCTGCGGGAGCTGCCCTACGCCGTGGGGCTCCTCCACTCGCTCCGGGAGCTCGACGTCAGCTACAACTCCATCGCCGTGCTCCCGGACTCCATGGGCTGCCTCACCAAGCTCGTCAAGTTCAGCGCCGTCGGGAACCCGCTCGTCTGCCCGCCCATGGACGTCGTCGAGCAGAGCCTCGACGCCATGCGCGCCTACCTCACTGCCCGGATGAACGGCACCGGCACCAACGCCAAGAAGAAGAAGGCGTGGCTGCCCAAGAAGCTGATCAAGTACAGCACCTTCTCCGCGGGGATGACGCCTGGCCGCACCAGGGTCCATGAGAACTCGGAAGGCCTCCAGAGGTCGGATTACCGGTCGCTTAACGGCTTCGCCTCGCCGAGGTTCCTCACCATGCTGTCGCCACGGCGGCTCTTCTCGCCGAGGAGGAATTCGCCCAAGCATTAGCAAGGGTGATCCAGCTTTGTGTACTACTTGCTGCTTCAAGTGTTCAGATGATATGCTCGTAGGACAATTAAGCTGCTGCTGCTACTGCAGGTGTGTATATGTTCTGAAGAGGTATATATACTGTACCGTATAGCAGTACAATAGGGCTGATGATGGAAGCGCATCCTTTGGCATTCTATTTGGAATGTCACCGGTGAACAGTATTATAACATTCTAGAGATCTGATCCGCCCGATTCGGGAGGAACGGCTCAGATTAATCGTACAGTGATGCTACAGTATCTATGAACAGTATTGATGCTGCAGTACCTGCGCTCAGTGATGTTACTCAATGTCATGGCATTGTTCACATGTGACATTGCATAGTGGTGGCGGAGGATGCACATCCGCTCATGATACCCTTTTTTTGATGGAAGATGAAGAAAGTGCAAAAAAAATCTGAAATTCATTCTATATCTATTTGAACATTTGTCTGGTTTTAAGATAAATTTTCATAAGAGTGAGGTCTTTTGTATTAGTTCAACAGGAACTAAACAGGAAATCTATGAGAAAATTTTCACTTGCAAAGTAAGTGGTTTCCCTCTTAAATATCTGGGTGCTCCAGTGGAAGAAAGGGATAAGAAATGTGGATTGGAAAAGTGTTGAGGACAAGTTTGAACATAAACTGAGGAAAAATATTGAAGTAAGAAAACTTTAACTCAAGTTGAAGTTAATATTGGAGACTCTTCTTTTTGGAAAGGTATGATGGAAGTTAAAAATCTCTTCTTAACTTGTTGCAAGAGAAAGATGGGAAATGGTACTAACAGTACTAGGTTTTGGGGGGTCTTTGGATGTCTCTTTTGCAGTAAAATATGCTAGCTTGTATAACCTTACTTTCAATAAGTATGTTAGTGTCAAAAGTATTTGAGAAAGGGATTGATCTCATTAAATTTCGGAGAACTCTTTTGGGGGATAATCTTGTCTCGTGGAACCAACTCTTGAAAGATTGTAGTTGTGTAAAGTTGGAAGTGGAATGTGATAATAATGCTTTGATAGCACATAATATTTCCTTCCCTTATAGTTTCATTTGGGGGTGAAATTGCCATTAAGGGTGAAGGTTTTTCTGTGGCTAGTTCTTAGACAAAGAATTTTAACGAATGATAATCTTTTACATAGAGGATGGGTGGGAGACAAAGTTTATGTTTTCTGTGGGATGGATGAAAGTATCAAACAATTGTTCTTCGTCTGTCCTTTGTCGAAATTCATTTGGAATATTATTTGTTGCACTTTTGGCTTGGCTAAACATCCAGCAGATATTCATCAGATGTTCACCATTTGGGTTTATGGTTTTGCTAGGAAAACAAGAAAGTTAGCGGTAGTTGGTTTAGCTACCATTCTCTGGAGTATCTGGAAGATGCACAATATTGCATGTTTCCAGCAAAAATGGCTTGTTGAGCATGTCTGGGTGATGTGTAATATTTGTCGTTTGATTAGTCTTTAGGCTGAGTTACAGAAGGATGCATATCAGGAGCTATTCATCAGGGGTGCTAGGGTGATGTGACAAGTTGCTACTGAAGTTTTTGGGGGCAAGAAGAAGATGGTAACCATGGACCAAAAGGTTGAAGTTAGAAGGGAACCTGATAGGGAGCAGTCTGATGCTTGTTAACTAGTATCTTGTTGTTTTGTGTTCCTGTTCAAGTTTTGACTTAGTTTTTTTTCTCTTGTTCTGACCAAATTGCGTTCTGACAATCTTGGTCAGCCTAAAATTTGTGTTTTTGTTGTTAGTTCTGAACCTTGGAAGTTCTTGTTTCTATTAATAGAAATGGAGAAGAACCTTTTATTAAAAAAAAACCTTCTTTATTTTTGTTTACTCGCTACTAATGCTTCTGCAAGTGAAGTGTTTTTTTAGTAAGTTGTACCCCATAGATGTCGAATGATCATAAAGTATGAGGTTTGGAGTGTTTCCTGCTCACTTTGGTCAACGAAAACTAACATATTTACGGTGATAACATCACAATACAATATTAGTGATAACTTACTCGATGAAAAACAGTATTTTCTAGTCTCAATCCCTACAAGGATTGGTAGTGCAATGATGCTAGGTATGATTGGTGCAATTTCAGCTTCATGTGAACTAATTGGTGCATAGTATGGATCCCCAGTCTACTTACTATGAATGTCTGAATTGATGTGTTCCCTTCGTTAGCTTTGAGCATTCAACGGTGAAGAAAGTTACCCCCATGTTGATTTGAAAATGGCCTGAAATCATCCAAGATTGAAGATTACAATTCTCACTGATCACTTTATCTAACCAGTTTAGTACATTGACAATCAGTGGATCCAAGACTAAAAAGTGTCAATTCTCTCTTATTTGTTTTTCCAATCCCAGTATATCCATTGATGAAATACGAACAATTTGGTGCATGGACAATCAATGGATCCAAGACTAAAACAGGAATAACCAATACATGGTCGCAAAATGTATGACTCCAATACTACTAATTCCAAACCATGATAACAAAACCTGCGACAAAAACAAAGATGGACGATTTCCAAAGTTTCGATGATCCTCTGTAATGGCTCCGTGCCAGCAGATGGAGGAAGAAACAAGAATTGAAAATATCTTTCGCTCATTTGCAAAGTTTGAGATTCTCGAAGAATGAAGCAGCCTGCGACTTTGGGCAGGGCACTGTGGCTATGCATGTCAGGATAATCTCGGACTGCTCTATCCATAGCTTGTGCCAGACACCGGCTACTTCCAGCTTCTCAGCCAAGTTCTTCAGCTGTGTCTCTCCTTTCACCTTCAAAGTTACCTATATACAAAAAGTTTTCCAGATCAAAAGAAGGATTAATGCAAATGAGATTATATAATGCCCTCCATTACAGTAAAGATGTAACAAAAAGTAATGAATGCAGAATAAAAATATTGAAAGTTGGAATTGTTTGTTCACTTGCTTTGTACTGGGCATGTCTAAGCCAAACAAAATTAAGCACCAACATAATAGAAAATGAGTTTTAGTTGGGGTCTCTACATTCATTTTGTGGACTAGACAGATTAGGACCATCTTATGACATCACAAGCATATTGTTAGGTTGAAAAATTACTGGGTCAGAGGAGTTCCAGCTTCCAAGACATCGCAGCCACTATCGTTGTTGTTTAAGGCATTAAGGGTTGTCTAAGTTCAAGTTATAGGAAGCACATCCAAAGTCCAAAGTGGATCAAGAATATGTAATAAATGATGTCCAAGCCTCCACAGCCCACAGATCAGCACACATAATGGCATAAATGAATTATTTCTTGAACCAATCGGTCAACCAACCTATGTGGAAAAAAAGCAATACGAATTGTGATATACCTTTTTTTTGTGAGAGGCGCAAGGTAAATGCTCGACATAAGGGAAAGTGTTGTAAACAAGAGACACGAGTTCGTGTGAGGCAAAAGGTCGAACATGCTTTGTTCATGCGGTCGAGGTTGTCAGACCCGCAGTAGGCGGTGGTGTCCAGGTGGTCGCAGTGAGCCTACACGACGGCATGGCACCCCTGCGCGGCTGCTCCACGACACTCCCCAGTGGCCATGCGTCCGCCAGGTCTTGCCGCAGCACCACGTACTACACCACCACATCCTCTGCGTGCTTCCCGTCTTCCTCGCTGATGGTGGTGGCGGTGGAAGCCACTGCATCCGGCGTGGTGGAGGCGTCGGCGCTAATGTTGGCTTGTGGTGGTGGGATTCAGAGGATGGGAACCCTAGTGAGCCCTAGGAGGAGGAAGGTGGCGTTTGGGAGTGTGGTGGCTACAGGGAACGACAAGTGAAGGGGCATCATGGCTGTGAATTTTGGGATTTTTGTTTTGCTACAAGTGCATCTACATGTTCTATGGACTCGAATCCTCTGACGTTGCATAGGCAATAGTAGAGAGCAACAGTACTCTACCATTCCTTGATCCACAACCACTCGATCAAAATGGCAACTCACACAAACACAAAAATCTTCTATATTAAGGCAAATGGTCATAAAAGGAAAAACTACATCCAAAAACTTCAAAATGGCCAGGGCTGAGCGATCTTGCACTCAGAGAAAGAAGATATTATTCAAAAGTATTTTCAAGAAATGCTGGCCAAGCCTGCTCCGCGCGATACGGACCTCAACTGGGAGGCTCTGCACCCCCACACTAGATTTGCACAATCACGGAATCTGAAGTGTGTCTTGCTCTTGACCAACTGCCAGGAGACAAAGCCCTAGGGCCGGAAGGTTTCTCAACAAACTTCTACAAATCTTGCTGGTCAATCATTAGAGAAGATGTCATAATAGTTTTCTTTAGCTTTCACTCCCTTCGCACGTCGCACCTTCACCTTCTCAATACAACAAACATTGTGGAATTCTTTTTAAATAATCTATATTTTATTATAAATTACAAGTTTATTCCTGTTTTTTTTTAATTACAGGAATATACTCCTGTCGCCACACCGTTGGGCGACAGGGACTAGTCGCCACACCGTTGGGCGACAGGATCCAGTCGCCCAACGGTTAGGCGCCCCATAATTGCGGTCGCCCAACCGTTGGGCAATGAATGCAGTCGCCCAACGGTTGGGCGATAGGTGCCTCCAGTCGCCGAATGGTTGGGCGACTGGAGGGGCTTTATAAACCGCGCGCGGTCCCCCCGGCGCCCTGCGCTCGGGAAGAAGAAACAGAGAAGGGAGGAAGAGGGAAAGAGGAAGAAAGAAGAGAGAAAAAGAGAGAGAGGGAGGGGGAAGGGAGAAGAAGACTTCGCGGAGGTAAGTTTTTTGATTTTGTAATGTACATTTTGTAGAGATTTTAGGTAGAGATTTTGTAGAGATTTTAGGTAGAGATTTTAGGTAATCAGTTTATATAGTTTAATCTGTTAGAGATTTTAGGTAGAGGAAAAAAATAGGATGTTAGGTAGAGGAATAAATTAGGATGTTAGGTTGAGGAAAAAAATTAGGGTTTAGGGTAGACTATGAATTAGATGTACGAACAAATTAGTAGAGGTAAATTAGTACGAACAAATTGGCAGAGGTTAAATAGCTACGTAGAAGACTGGAACGCCACGCCACTTGTAGCATTTCGGATAGCAAGTTAGCGTCAGAATCAGATGATGACTTCTATGGAATGAACGGGGTGTTGATCATGATGTAGTGTAGTTGTCGACGATAGACGAAGAGCCTTAGAAATGTAAAATACAATGTAGTAGTGCTTGCATGTCGTGCGTTGTGATCTGACTAGTTGTAATATTAAAAATATTTGCAGACATATACCGTAAGTCATGCCTGTACCCACTACATTGAAAGTGCATTACGGTGTTGGCACCGTTCGTGAAGGTCCGTGCGGTGCTGACTTGAGTAGTTTTTCTCAAACCACTCTGGTACACCCAGACGGCGAGAATGCACGAATCGCAGATGTGATGTACTGGCTCACCCGTAGCTTCTCCTTGGACCCTGAGGTGTGCAGCGGCGTCATACAAGGGCTTTGGAGCCGGTCTCCGACGGACATCAGATGGGAGTTGAGAACACTGATGCGCACGGCTGTGTGGAAGGGCTTCATAGAAGGCTGTAGGCGCCGTGGATATGAGTGTGTAGTGCTTGTGCAACCATGCCCAAAAGAAGCTGTGCAGGGACCAGTTGTCGGATATCATCGTGGTGGTGGGAGCAGCTCGGGTGCTCAGTATGTTGGTGAAGAAGAGGAGGTGGAGGAAGGCGTTAGGAAGGGTTCAGAGGATGTTGCTTGTGATGAGCCCGACGCGGTAGGTACAGAAGAAGAAGATCGGGCACCGCATGGTGAGCCTACAGGACAAGCTGATGAAGGAGAGCACATGGAGTACATATTGCGTCAAATGGATAGCGATGACCGGATGACCTTGGCGGAAGAGGAAGCTCTACAGGAGGACGACGAGGATAGTTCTGATGAGGACGGAGCTCCCATCCCCCAGGAATGGAATAGGTTTGACGTTGAGGGTGTAAGTACGCATGACGAGCACGAATCGCCGTGGGAGTACCATGCTACTGAGGTTCGGTTGCACTCAATGTTTGCTGATAAGACATCCTTGCAGGATGCCATTAAGTTGTGGGCTATGTCCATGCAGCGGACGTTTCGGGTCATCAAATCTAGCCAGGAGCAGTACACTGTCAAGTGCGAGCAAGCCAGTTGTCCTTGGCGAGTGCACGCACATAGACCAAAGTATGAGACTCACTGGATTGTCTCTAAGGTAGAGGCGCACTCGCATGCTCAACATCGCTTTGTCCGACATCGTAACCTAACGCCGACCTTCGTAGCCAATTTGATGTATGGAGAGATAGTAGAGAAGAAGGATGTGGAGGCCAAGCACATTATGGTGGCTATCGATAAGAAATTCAAGTACAAGATCGGCTACGCAAAGGCGTGGTGTGCGAAGCAAAAGGCTTTAGAAAGACGGTTTGGATCTTTTGAGGCGGCGATGACAACCTTCCTCGTAGGCTTTGGAGGTGCCGCGGGAGAGAAACCCGAACGACATCTTTGTAAGGGACATGCCATCTAAAAAACCGCGAGGTTTTTTAATATTGCAAAGGGCCTTCTTAGCCTTCGGGCCCTGCATCGAGGCTTTTAGGCATATGCTGCCCGTGATCTCAGTTGACGGGACCTTTTTGACTGGGAAATACAAGGGGCAAATCCTAACAGCCATAGGCGTTGACGGGAATAATCAAATTCTGCCATTGGCCATCGCATTCGTCGAAGGTGAGAATTACGACAGCTGGTTGTGGTTCCTTCGACATCTAAGGGTGGGAGTTGTTGGAGGTCGTCCTGGTGTGTGCGTGATCCATGATCGCCACGCCGGGATGCTGAAGGCCATAAGAAAACTTCAAGAAGACCCCGAGGAGTCGTTCCCTTGGTCGGATATGAGGAGTAGATGGTGCATTCGGCACTTAGGGGCGAACTTCTTTAAGAAGTTCCCGAAGCAACCGCTGGTGAAGCTATTCAAGAGGTGGCTATGCGCGAACCGGCGAATAAAATTTGACGCCCTATGGATGCTACTGGATGAGCACAGCAGGAAACACGTGGACAGGATGAACCACGGACCAGAGTCTGAACCTGCTGGAGAGAGACGGAGGACCTTGAGGAACATCGAGTGCTTCGCCTTTGGATCGGCGTGCCATTGGAGAAGTGGTCACTGCTGCACGACACCGATGGGGCGAGGTATGGCATAATGACGACTAACCTTGCGGAGGTGTACAACTGGGTTCTTAGGGGCCTCCGTTCTCAGCCCCTCGTCGCCATCGTGGAAGGTGTTCTGCACAGCACAATCGGGTATTTCAGGGAGAGGCGTTCAAATGCCGCACTTCATGCCAGCAACCCTCAAACAACGTACTGCTCAAAGATTACGGCATACATACAGGCGAAGACAGCGAAGTGCCAGTCGCACACGGTGCACGTGATGGGCAATACGGAGCATCGTTTCGACGTGCTCCTCCGGGATAGAGCCGGATTTGGGACGGCTCGTTCTCTTGTCACGCAGGAGGTATGGCTTGGAGATCATGTGAACGAACCTAGCTGTACATGCAATAAACCGAGGCTATTACACAAGCCATGCTCCCATGTCCTCGCCGCGTGCGGGATTGTGCGCATGGACCCGTCCAACTTTGTGTCCGAGTACTTCTTGAAGGACAGGGTGGTGCAGGCTTGGATTGGTGAGCTTAGGGGCTTCAGGGTTGTGGGTAACTTCGCCACGGAGGACATTGCAAACAGGATCTGGATTCCGGATCTCGACATGCTGAAGGGTGGCAAGGGGCGTCGGCAGAGTCGGCGTATTACCAATGATATGGACGAAGCACAAGCCAGGGCGTTGGGTCAACACTGCGGGCTCTGCGGCCAGGAGGGCCACACAGCCAGACGATGCAAGGCACCAGCTGAGGAGTAGGCTCCGCCATGGTTTGCGGCACCCCTTCTTGCAGTGTGCAAAGTGGGACCTTGTGTATGTTGTACTATTTATGTAACTGTTCTGCCACTATATAATTTGTATTGGCGTGGGTACCGTGTGTACTTAGTATTGTTTATGTAACTGTTCTGGCACTATGTACTTTGTGTTGGTTTCATTGTTTACAAGTTAAATTCACTCCTGTTTTACATTTTATGTAATATTTCCATGTATTTTGTACCTTCAATTTGTTTTGCAGGTATGGCTCACGGATCGGACTGGAGTTTCGCTCTCTTGGAAGAGCGCATCGACCGGCTACATCGCAGATCGCGTCGTGTCCTCATCCTGCGGTGCGGCCGACGCGATCGTGTTGGGGTGATCGCGACGCGACACCTCGGGTGGCCTGGAGGCTAGACGCACGCTGGACAGCCAGGTTAGCATTCGTTGGCACTATTTTATCACCAAACGCACATCTCGTACTAACCTTTTGTTGTTTTGCAGGCTCAGCGCTGCTGGTATACTACCACTCGCCCGGATGGTGCAGGCCACGGACGAGGCGAGCGGCGGAAGACCGCGGTGACGACGACGCAGACGTCCATGCCGGCCCAGAGCGGTCCCGACGCTTCCCATTCGACCGGTCCTTGTTGACAGCTCTTGTGGACCGGTGGCGGCCGGAGACTCACACGTTCCATCTTCCGTTCGGGGAGATGACACCTACTCTACAGGACGTCTCCATGCTACTTGGCCTCCCTGTCGCGGGAGGCGCTGCTTTCCCGCAGGAGCCTCCGGAGAACTGGCGTCAGGACATTCTGGGTAGGTTTCAGGGAGTCCTTCCGCCTGCGGCCGCGGCCAGGTACTACA
Source organism: Ampelocalamus luodianensis (assembly GCA_036346255.1). NCBI lineage: Eukaryota > Viridiplantae > Streptophyta > Magnoliopsida > Poales > Poaceae > Ampelocalamus > Ampelocalamus luodianensis. The sequence goes on along the minus strand of CM070623.1, from coordinate 58,341,149 downwards.
TCTTCCCGGAGACACAGAGGCACGGCCCGTCCTTACGGTGGCTGTCGCAGTTCCGGGTACGTGTTCGACGATGTTCGCGTTCGCACCGCTGCGCTATCTTTTTTGTAGTACGATCTTACTTTCTTTTGGGTTGTACACAGCTCGAGCGGATGGACCCTGCCGCGGACGACCAGCAGGTGTCACGCCACCTGGAGGCGTACTTGCTGTGGCTATTCGGGTGGGTCCTATTCACCACCAGCCACGGCGACACCGTCGACGCGCGGCTCATCGCGTACGCCAGGGCCATCGCCGACGGAGGGGCCCCGCAGATCACCGGGGTTGGTGACTTGCGCCACCTATCGCGCTTGTGCGACTCGTGCTCGTGTCGCGGCCGAACTCCGTCCTCACGGGTGTCCTCTCCGCTGCAGCTTGTGGTCGTTCGAGCGCTTTAGCCTCGGGCGACCCTTGTTGATCTACGACTCTCCCACGCGTGAGATGTACTTCGGAGGCGAGGTTGATCGGCCGACTATGGGCTCGCTTTGGTGTCGGCAACGGGTACGTATTATTTTCTATGACTTATTTTTTAATATCGTCGATCGTTCAATCTAATATGCCGTGTTGTGTTCCTCGCAGGTACAGTTTGCGCACGTGCATGTGACACGTGCGTACGAGCCGTTCGTGGAGCTGTTCGACCGGCTCACGGCGGACGACGTTCGTTGGCAGCCATACTCTCCTGAGGATTTAGCTGCCCGTGCTCCTCACGGGCTTTCCTCGCTGTGCCTGCGCGACCGGGACTACTGGCTCACCCGCAGGGTGCTCGTCTTCAACGTCTTCGTTGAGGACTACGCGGCACATCGCGTGATGCGACAGTTCGGCCTACGGCAGAGGTTCCATGCGATTCGACGGCGGTGCGACAGCGTGCACACGTGAGTAATCGAGAAACATACCCAGTTATTTGCTGTCGTCTAGTACGCATGACTTCTAATTACGTGTTACGTCTTGCAGGTTCAGTAGGAAGGGAGTACGTCGCAGTACGAACTGGGGTGGTAGGATGAACGACTGGGTGGACCTGTGGGACGGCGCACTTGATGACCGTGTGCAGGAGGACACGCCTTACGACCCTACGACCTACGACGCGTACCTCCGCTGGTCCGCTCCTCGGACACGCACCAGGCTCGTACTTGCTGCAGATGCGCCCGCACCACGTGTCCCGGCACCGACAGACACATACCCTGTGCATTTCGCGCAGGATGTCCATAGCGCGGTACGTTACATCCTACTTCCAATACTGCAGTTTTGGCCTCTGCTATTACATATTTCACCAGGTCTTGTTTTCGATGTAGGCGAGCATCGCCGCAGAGATTACGACGGACTGTCGGTCATGGGTTCAGAGGTTATCGGACGGTGTCGAGGGCACACGCGAGGAGACGGTCCAGATGGTGCGTCATGTGTCTGATCAAGCCGCACGTATTTTCGGCCATTTGTCGTGCGCCAGGCTACCGGAGGTTGATACGGCGGTTGCTCGATCGGCGATCCCTTACGTCGCATGCGCTGCATCGCCCGACAAAGAGCCGCCAGACGAGAGGTCGGCTAGACCACGCCCGACACCGCACGCCTCGACGAGGTCGGATCCTCGAAAGCGCACTCGCCCGCCGAGGCTCGAGGAGGCCGGAGGTTCCGCTGGGCACACCGCACACCGACAGCGCCGCACCACGTTGGTCCTCCACAACCCTTTGCCTTCCACACTCGGTAGACACACGAGGCGTGACGGCGTGCCATACTACCCTACGGGACGCCTTCGTGCGCTATGGCGTGGCGAGTACGTAACATCTCCGTTTCTCAGCATACATCGTGTTTTTGTTAATTGACTAACAATACTTTACTGTGTAGGTCCAATTCCCTATGACGGAGGGTCCTCTCCAGGCTTCGCGGAAGCCCACGACTTCTTGGTGGACGACTACCCGGCACCTCAGCCCACTCCGGCTGAGGTTCTCTCTGCCACTGACTTGCCATCTGCGCAAGACTCACACACAGCAGCCGCCGCCCACCCCTTCGCCTCTCGGTCCTCGTCAGACCAGGGCTCCAGACCGTCTTTCCCTGTCGGGGCCGAGGCCCTAACACCCAGCGCAGAGGAGGGGGCCCAAGAGAGCCCGTAGGTGAGGAGACGTAGGTGGACAGGCCGTGGTGATGGAGGAGAGGATGTTGGGGGTGCGGTTGGCGGGGCCTAGTAGGGGGCTACTAGGGGAGGGGATGCTATGGGTACATTTGTTCGTTATGTCATACTTCAATTTTGCACTTCATATGTGATGCATGTAATACTTTTGCGTATGTGATGCATGTCATACTTTTGCGTACGTGATGCATGTCATACTTTCGCGTTTTACTACCCACTCGTTCATACAACACGTGTTCGTCGAATGCTTTTTCTTGACGACGTGACCCGACTAGCCTGCTTTTTCTGGACGATGTGACCAAACGAGCCTGCTTTTTCTGCACGGTGTGACCAGACGACGCAGATATTCAATCTGAGGGCATGACTCGACGAGATAGCTCTATCAGGACGATGTAACCCGACGAGCCAGCTTTCTCTGAGGACATGACCAGACGATGTAACTTTTCAGGACGATGTAATCTGACGACCCAGCTTTTTCTTAGGACATGACCATACGGTGTAGCTTTTCAGGACGATGTGACCCAATGAGCCAACTTTTTCCGAGCCCGGCTACCACTCCCTCCGCTGTACCTATAAATACAACGCAACTCATCCAAGAACTCCACACCAGCACTACCAAGTAGAAAATATGGACAAGGAGAAGGAATGAGAGAAAATCCGCAAACTTTTGAAGGACCGGGTGTCTCCCCATGAGACCACCACTCGCTATCGTGCCGCTAGTCAGCAGCCTTTCACACACCAAACTTTTCCAGAACTAGTGGATGTGAGGAAGCTGCCTCGTAGTTCGCCCAATGATTTAGGGTCGAGCCGCGACCCCCCACCAATGCCCGCGGAACGCCCTCCGGAAGGGCCACCGATAGGGGTGGCGCCACCCCTATGCTGGTGCCGGGACGCCTGTAAGTACGTCAAATCAACCGATGAGTGGACCATTGGTCAGCGCTATTGGTGCTGCCCAAACTACGTCGCGGACTACAACGACAGGCACCCGGTAATGAAACTATATCTCGGGGTACAATGCTCTTTTTCCTTGCGTAACGGCGTAACGAACTATCTTCACCTATTGCAGTCTCCGCCACCCCTATGCGACTTCCGCCAGTGGATCGACGACAACATCCACCCCTACGACATGTGGTGGTTGCTGACACGGAAGAGTTGGGCCAGGGAGGACATCGAGGCCCGTGAAAGGCGCCTCAAAGAGGTGAAAGCCGAGCGAGCAGAGCAACGAGGTCGGACAGCAACGCGAGGAGCAGAGCGTGAGCATGCCAAAGCATGTGAGGCCGAGAGGAGCGTAAGAGGGCTATCGCGGCGAGAGCTAAGGCGCAAGGCGAGGAGTATAACGCCGAGGCAAAGAAGGGCAAATGGCCGTTGCTCCACTCGAGAGTTACGCCTATTCGCCATCGATGAGTTCTACCCTATTCGCCCACATATCGCATGTATTTCTATTTCCTAAAGGCATGCGTGTACTGTTCTCGGTTCGTTGTCCTTCATGCCATCTAACCCCTGCTCGATGAAACATTACATTTCTTATTGTAATATCGCTTGCCTTTGACGCATTGCGAATCATTAAAACCGCAATCGTCCTCACAAAATTCTTACAATATTCACCTTAGTACAACAATACATGACATAATTTAAAAGATATTCACATATATCCAAATTGATTTTCATTTTTCATGTTTCACTTAGCCACTTTTGATTTTCATAAAATTTAAATGGTACCAAATGTAACAGCCCTAACTTAGGGTTTGTATTTCAAATGTAAAATTTTGAGGAGAAATAAAAACTTTTGTTGTCTCATCAAATCATTTGGTAGTTTTCCAAATTTTCCCTAGCAATTTCCATTTTCTAGAATTAAATTCTTGTGAATGGAAATTGTTGTCAAGAAATTCTTAGCCTTCAAACTTGTGATCATCCTCTGAAATTATTTTTCCTATCATCTTGATCATCCTATCTACCTCTATGAAAAATTTCACAATTTTTAGATTTTGTTTGCTATTTCAAAAGAGCAAGTCAAACTATTCCAAAATCTGGTCAAACCTCCGACAACAGACTTGTGAATTTTATTGGGAGAAATCTAGTCATGAAAACTCCTGGAAAAATTTCACAAGGTTTTCCTCTGTCCCTCGTAGCTACCATAAAAATTTCGGAATTTTTGGAGCTCGGAGCTATCTCTAAAAATTCCCAAACCCGCTCACCTTTTGAAATCGAATCAAATCACCGTTTATCGGGCTTGAACCCAACTCGAGCTCGAGTCCGATCGCGCCACTTGACTCGGTCGCACCGCCTAGCTGCACCGCACGAGCCCGATGGCTACCACCGTCCGATGGAGATCGCACGGTCCACATTGCTTGTCTCGTCGACTGTCAGAATGCATACATTGATCTCGCCGTCCATCCTAGATCCAACGGCCGACATTCTCTTGATCGAGTCGGACCAACCGTTCACGCCGCACTTGACTCGGCTCGCGCCGCTTTGCTGCCGCCGACAAAGGGCCCCACTTGTCGTCGTCACCTACCTCTCGCTGAGAGCCGAGCGCCGGCGGCGTGCATGCGCGCCACCCGCCTCGCCGTCCATTCTCGGTTTCCTCGCGCTTCACCTCGGCCGCATCATCCGCTGCTAGCCCATACCCTAGTGCGGCATTAATCGCTCGTCATCTACCTCTCTAACTCGCCGCTTTTTCTTCCATGCGTCTCGGTGCCGTGAGCTCCGCCTCTTGTTTCCTCCGCCCTCTTCCCTACTTAAGCTCACCCAAAGCTCCTCTTCCTTCTTTAGACACCATTAAGTCATCCCCTATCACCCATTGCTCCTTCTGAGCTCAAATCGTAGTAGTGCTCGAGCTCTGGTGCACGATCGTGCCGCCACCGCCGTGTCAACACCACAACCAGTGAAGCTCATCTTCTCCTTTGCGCGTCATATCGTGTTCCAGATCCCTATCATGTTTTCCTCGCCTAATTTTGAGTTTCACTCGCAGGGGCCGTTGAATTTAGGTGTCCCTCTTCTTCGGCAGAAAGTTGGATCTTCGTCCTCATCTCCGGTGAGTTGGTTCCTAGAGTAATTGCTCGCGCTAGCACCATCTAGTGCACTCACTCGAGCTATCTCCATCTCTCTTTTCCCCTATTTTTGCTCAGGTTGCTCCCTCCTCGATGACCCCTTGATCGCCGCTGCAGGTTCTCGTCGTCGGGCCATCTCCGCCAGCCACTTGAGCTCCGCGTCATCCCGGTGAGTTCCTGGTAACCCACTGATGCTCTTGCGCGCGCTAGTTTTCACCTTTTTCTTCTCGGTCGCAGTCGCCCCTTGTCACCTCCACGGCCGGCGCGCGCTTCGCCGCCACGCCGCCGCTGATGCATCTCCGGCCGCCGAGACCACCTTCGGCCGGTGGTCCTCGAGCAACCCATTTTGGCCGTCGCCGCAACCGCGCCGCCACTCCTTCACCGGCGACGAATCCAGTCCGAGCGCGAGCCTCTCGTTCTTGGTTGTGCTCCTCTCATGTCTCGGCGGTGGGGCCCACTCCTTCAAAACCAGTTCTTTAGTTTCTAATCATGATCAGGAATGTTCTTTAGTTCACTCTCTTGCATGATCAAAATTGGTATTGAAAGTTTGAAAGCATTTTAGTTCTAGTTCTTTGTATGCTTCTCTGTTGTCGTTTTTCTGTTGTCAGTAAACTGAAATTAGTTTCATGCCTATGCTATTCAAATCTGGTTAGTGTTTGATGACTTTCCTTAGTAGTAGTGGTTAGTATGAAGTCAGTTGGTTAGTATCATTAAGTTTCAAAGCTCTTGTTGTCTGAATGATCAAAGAGGTGGTTAGATGATCCTGTTGTTTGTCTCTGTACTTGCTTTTACAAGTATAGTAAGGCCTTGTAGTGATAGCATGCTGTGATTGTTAACCTTTCCTATATGATTGGTGTGATACTTAGGTGTGTAGTAGCTAAATTTTATTAAAGCCCAACCTTAATTAGAAAATTGTTAGCATCTAATAGTTGGCTAATTAACTAGTTAGTGTTTCAATAGTTTCTTGTAGGTTTTAGTGATCTTATCACTAATGATGGTTGTTTAGAGTAACTAGTTGTTTAGATGTGTTAATTTGATGCTTAGTTAATAGATGTGCACACAATCACCATCAAAGTCTGTCGAAAGGTTAAAGCATGTAAGAGGATTGATTATGTGAATAGCTTGGTAAGTAAGTAAGTTTGGGTAGAACAATCATGAAACCATGTCTAATTTAAATCATCTCCGTGTGACTTTGTTATTCCTTTTTGTTTTGATCTAGCTTCTGTTATTAGATTTGTGGTTGCTTTCGAAATTTTGAATTTTTGTCGGTGTTATTCGTTCTTATCCGCTGTTATTTGTTCAATCGTTAGGCTTCGACATTTGCGGTAACCCTGAGAGCGATCCTCGCAATGAGTTGAGCATTCTCGAGCAACGGCGGCCGTGCAAGCGGTTTGATCATGTTTATCCCGGTATTTTAAAGTCTAATATTTTGTTTCAACTGTACGTATGCATTGCCTAATTTGTGTTAAACCGATTAGTTAAGACCGTAGCTGAAGGGAAACGGGTAGGCTACACTAGCGCAAATTAAAAATTCTACCCGTAAACCAAGATCACCGCAGCTTATAGATCACGGTCTTACCACTAGACGCCGAGGTGCGGAAGTTGATGCGCGCGTCGGGCGGTGTAGTCGTACCAAGTTGATGCATGCGTCGGCGAGTAGTCGTACTACTTCCTGCGTCCTCGTCGTGGCGCCCCACGCACAACTCCTTTCTTGCGGTTTGTCCCAACGCCACGATGCGGCGCCTTCAAAGGTATCCACACGCACGGGAGAAGCGACGCACGCCGGACTACTAGATCCGCGCGGCGACTAGGGCGTGGGAGGGTGGCGGCCGTGGTTTGGGGATGTCACGAAAAACTCAACCCTCAACCGCGCCCCGCCCTCCTTTTATAGACGTCCTTATAATGGGCTTCTACGAATAGAGGCCCATTAGGACTCAATGCCCGATCTAATCGGATCCAATCCGAATTAGGCTTCACCATAAGTGTGTGACCCTATGGTTCACATATGTTTAGACATGACGCAGTACACATACTTGGTCAATAGTTGGTAGCGGCCTCTAGCAAGACGTGCCAACTCCTAAACATACGTAAAGATCATATCGGACGAACCATCACAACGTTATGTACATGTCAATCCCTTTGCCTCACGATATTCGGTCAAGCTCCAAGTGACCACTCTTTCTCGATCCGTGATCCTAATCCCTTACTAGGTTAACTCTTAACCTTAAGTAGCATGTCCATGCATTTCGGATCCGATCACTCGAGGCCCAGAGATATCTCTCGGTAGAGAGGGTAAATCCCATCTCGACCGACCATGCCTCGCAAAGATGCTTCATGACAAACCCAAAGCTACCTTTATAACTACCCGATTCACGGAGTAGCGTTTGATAGCCCCTAAGTAGGCCGATTCACATCTCAAGTACATGCGACAATCTCAGGTCTAAGGACAAGGCGTACACATTGTGTAGAGAGAACCATAAGAATAATTACTATGTCTCATGTTGGGTCGGTCCAACCCCATGTTCTAAACATGTGTCCACGTTATTGGTTTGACATCTCCATGTCTATGACCTGTGAAACATGGTCATCAACCGATACATGTGCTAATCCATCATTCACGTGTGTCCTCACATGAACTCCGACTAGGGACAACTTTAGAATAACCATACAAGTAAAGAGTTTCACAAACAAGTCACATACTTGTTAATCAACACAAAGGCAATATTCAAGGAACATTTATTAAATCATGGATACAATGAAATATCATCATCAATATGATTGCCTCTAGGGCATATCTCCAACAGTAGCTGCATATCCTGTAGGTGAAATATTGATCTCTACTACCTGAGCCTAGGTTATTTGCTGTGATTAGAGTTCGTTGGATGAATTCTTATCACTTAGTAGATTACGAGTTCAGTTGCTTAGTCATGCTTAGTTTTCCGGTAGATTTGGGCGATCATCGACTTAGTCGATGATCTTGATCACATAAAATTATTATTGTTCTTATGTTCCAGCTTGTGCTATGTCTAATTGCAAAAACTAAAAATGAAAACAAAAACGATTTAGACTTGGGCACAATGGTATGTTTTGGTGTGATCTGTTGGGTGTGACTGGAAAGGTGCCCGAGTCAACAAGGACCGAACATCTTGTTACACTAAACCAAGCATTTTAGCGTGCTAACCACACTAGAGGGTATGGGACCTCTCTTGACCTAGTACTTTGGCGTGTATTAGTTCCGGGTCGCAGGAGGTCGCAGGAGGGATGGTGTTGGGAGCATGGTAGTTGTCCGAAAAGCTTTATCCTGAGTGGGTAGTTGTCTTTTCGGCTTTACCATGTCAGCGTATGGATTTCTATCCATACGAGCGGCTCGTAATTAATACACAATATTGGAAAAAGTCTCGTAGGACTTAGCTGTGCCGGCATACCTTCGGTAGTGTGCTTTGGCTTAAAGGCGGTCTGAAGTGTGGGTACATTGGTACACCCCTGCAGGGTTAAATCTATTCGAATAGCCTCGTCCTAGGTTATGGACACGCTTGGCAAGGTCTTCCAAGAGTTAGACTACAACATTTAAATTAAAACTTGATGGGTGGTACGAATCTGGGGATTCGTGCTATGTGGTGGTGACTATTGGGATAGTCACTTCTAGGTGGTTACTTGTATCTATCTTTATTTCGTAGTTATCTCAACATTAAAAATGAATTGCAAACTTGCCTTTAAACTGTATTACATTATTGCAAACAAATCTGGCTTTGTGCAAATGAAACATATGGCCTCCACCAGATAAGCTTCGCATGTAGCATATGAGCAGTGCGCTAGTTCACACGTCGGTCTTGCAGTACAAAGACAATCTTTGTACTCATTGGCTTTGCTTAATGTTTTTGTTGCAGAGGAAGAAGGTGAGCCCCAAGGGCCTCACTTTTGTGAGTTGTCTTTAACCGTGTTGGACGACTAGGCTTGGCGGTCCGGTCAGATGCCTTGTGGGTTGAAGGCACGCTGATTGGCTTTGTTTATAGCCATCTTATGGCACTTTTGCTTCCGCTGTCGTTCTTGTTCATTTGTGTATCTTGTGGCCTGTCGGCCTTTGTCTGTAATAACTCTACTATTTGTTTATCTTTCGTTTGGTAGTGTGTTGTTTGGACTCTATGTTTGGAATGGAGTTGATGCATAATTTTGTTGTGAGGTGTGTATACTGCTTTCTGGGAAGTATACATATCTCGAGACTCAGTTTATTTGATTTGTGATGCTAGGACCAGGTGGTTGGTTAAGCATTACAAGGCAAATAAATTGGGGTCCTCACACCAAATCTGTTGCACTCGCAATAACACTTTGTCATCGTAGTATGTTATTGTACTATGGTTAATTTTTGGAGAATTAATCGACAACGTTAGAGGTATGAACGATTCGTAAACGGAAAGATAAGTGATATTGCGACTGGTACCTCCATTGACGCTCAACTAGCGATAGGTTCCATATTTTGGTAATTTTTTTTAGCGACTACATATATTTTGTAATTGATTCTTAAAAATAATGTTATTTTTTTAAAAAAAAACAACAAGGAGAGCTCCTGTCGTCCATTGGTTGGGCAACTGCCAGCTGTCGACACACCGTTGGGCGACAGACATGCAGTCGCCCTACCGTTGGGCGACTGGGTCCTGTCGCCCAACGGTGTGGCGACAGCTCCGTGTCGCCCAACGGTGTGGCGACAGGAGTACAATCCTGTAATAAAACAAATAGCAGGAATAAACTTGTAATTTATAATAAAATATAGATTATTTATAAAAAAAATTCAACATTGTGTTGATCCCAAAAAAGGAGGGGACCGACAAAGTAAAAGACTACAAACCTATCAGCCTCATTCATGGGATCGGCAAGTGGATCGCTAAAACGCTAGCGCGGCGGTTGGCGTCGTTTCTCAATAGCTTGGTCTCGCAAGCTCAGAGCACCTTCACCAAGACAAGAAGCATTCATGACAACTTCCTCTACGTCCACAATCTTATTACAAGACTACACTGTTCCAAGGCCTTCGATTCGGTCCGATGGAACTACCTTCTAGATCTGCTGCACAAGAGGGGTTTTCCCCTTAGATGGACAAATTGGATGGCAGCCCTCTTCAGGTCCGCCTCGCCGAAAGTCCTTCTAAACGGCATCCCTGGCAATGCAATTATTCAAGGGCGAGGGCTGCGACAAGGTGACCCCCTGTCACCCTTCCTCTTCATCTTGGCTATCGACCCCATCCAAAATCTTCTAGAGAGGGCTACGGACTTAGGTTTCCTCCCCCCCAACCTCGCGCGATCGCCTTGCCACAATCAGAACCTCCATCTATGCGGATGATGTGGCTATCTTCATCAATCCTAACCCAAGCGAAATTTTCATAACCACCCAGATCATCCTCAACTTCGGGAAGGCCGCCGGACTTCACACCAATTTCCAGAAAAGCACAGTGCTCCCCATCAGCTGTGACCACTTAGACCTTACCTCGATCCTCCCGATCAAGTATCTGGGGCTCCCGCTCACCTACAGACGGCTCCGCAGAGTGGACTTTCAACCGCTTCTCGACAAGGTGGCGGGAAGGTAGCAGGCTAGCAGGGGTGCCTCCTATCTCTGGCAGGGAGGGCCACCTTAGTAAAATTGGTCCTCACCTCGATACCAATCTACTTCCTCACTATCTTCAAAATCCCTAAAGTGATTCTCCATTCCATAGAAAAATTGAGGCGACGTTTCCTTTGAGCTGGTCACGATAATTTTTTAGGTGTTAAGTGCAAAATCAACTGGGAAAGAGTGTGTCGGCCAACCCATCTTGGTGGTTTAGGCATCCTTAGTCTACCGCACTTCTCCTCGGCAATAAGACTGCGTTGGCTCTGGCAAGAATGGTAGAACCCAACTAAACCCTGGGTCGGCATGGAAATCCCTTGTCACAACTCGGATCTAAACCTTTTCACGGTGGCAACAAGGATCTCTCGGAGACGGAAAAATGGCTAAATTCTGGTTTTCGGCCTGGTTATTCGGAGAGGCCCCAAAAGACATAGTCCCCACGATTTTCGCTTCTTCTATTCGCAAAAAACAGACCGTGCTCTCGGCCTTGCAGAATGGGCGGTGGGTGCAGGATATCAACCTCAGGACTAGTTTCTCAACCCTTCACATCGAGCAATTCGTGCGTCTGTGGACTAAAATCAACCATATTCACCTGATACAAGGCACTCTCGACGCGATTTCTTGGAAACAAAGTCCAAACGGAACCTATTCTTCCAGATCAGCCTACGCTCTTCATTTCTTGGGCTCCATAGCGACCAACTTCAAACCTTTAGTATGGCAAACCCAAGCCCCTCCAAAAGGAAAATTCTTCGCTTGGTTAGCAATTCAAAACAAACTGTGGACCTCAGACATGCTCGAAGCAAGGGGGTGGCCAAACCAACACTTTTGCCCCCTCTGCAGACACACTCCGGAATCAGTCTTGCACCTCTTTGCTCAATGCCGATTCTCTGGTCGCATTTGGAAGCTCATGGCAGACCGGACAGGAATCGAAAGCTTTCAACCCTCCACCTGGCCCCCGTGCACGAACATGCTAGACTGGTGGTCCAACGTGGCAAAGGCGACAGGTTCCCTTAGAAAGACCCAGTCGATGACCATGATCCTAATTTCTTGGGAGCTTTGGAAGGAGCGAAACGCGAGAATCTTCAACGACGTAGCAACAGCGCCCCTAGATCTCCTAGCTAAGATCAAGGAGGAGGGAAGAGCTTGGTTCCTTGCGGGGGCTAAATCTTTGGAGTTTTTTAGTTCTTTGTAATTAAGGCCTTGTTTCTTTAACTTTGGCTCCGTGCAGTTTCGTCTCCGCTTCTTCTCTATTAATATAGCGGGCAACCCTCCTGCCGGTTCCTTTCAAAAAAAAAAAAAAACGATTGCAAAGGCAACGGTAGAGAGCAACGATACTCTACCATTCCTTGATCCACAACCACTCAATCAAAATGGCAACTCACGAGATCAGCAACCACGATGTACTCCATGTGCTACAGTGCAATGCCACCGTACCGAACATACCCTGACCATTGATGTTTTATCCAATGGATAGGGTTGACTATGGCTTGGTGACATTGCAATGAAATGTCAAGGGACATGAATCCATGTTCCATTACCATTGTCACCTTTCTCACTGTTAGATTTGCTTCATGATTTGTGCATCAAACCTTCTTAGAATTTTTTTAGTTGAATTCTTGATTTTAGGGTTGTCGATAGTAACATTAATAGCTAATAAGTTAGATGATGTGTCTAATTGCGATCGTTAGACTAGAGGTGAATATTGAGCTTGGTACTCTTCTTACCGAGCTTTTCCCAAAATTGACATAGCTTGATTTAATATCATTTTCTTTATAGTTTATAAGTATCGTTAGAACCGAGCTGACGAGCCGAGTCGAGCCAGAGCCAACGAGCCCTACTAACGAGTTTTTTTTTCACCCTTACATGAGACCCCTAAAAAAAAACTGTAAGTGTGAGGATGGGTGCTACTGTGCTAGCGGTGTGCAAAAGAAAAACGATAGATAAACCTAACTACAGAGTAGCGCAACGCACAATCGGCCATAGGTGATAGAGTTGAGCTAGATTCGCAATATTTTTTTGCGTTTTGGCTAAAGTTTTATCTAGAACGCGTAAATTTCACTGGAAGTAGCTCAGTTTCTACATGGAGGTGAGAATTTCCTGCCTTCCAAATTGATGTTCATTAAGGTAGCCGCATTTTTGTTTGTTTGGGTTTTTTTTTAACTTAAGGTAGCCGCATGTTGGGCGACCTAGGTAGATGAGCCAGACAAAAAAAGGTAGTGGAAGTGGAACCGTGGTCTCTTAAAAAAATGTGGAACCGTGGATCATGTGTAGGAACTGGGCCAAGCAAGCTCTCAATCTAGCCCCACTATTTGCAACTATTCAAGGACCTCAAGGTCGCCAGCGGCCATAGTTCCAGAGTTGAGTCTAGTGTTATCACACGTGTTCTGGGCCGTCAACTGAACCGGAATCACTGACTCGTGGCATAGCCCAACCCACGTATACTCCCCATGTTACTTTCGGGCTGCCTGTTTGATTGAACTGGTGGCTCGGTGCTCTGCGCGTCGACCAGAGTCCATTGGATTTCCCATCTTGGGCCACATGCGAAACGTCATCGCGGCCTGAGGAGGGATGACGGGCTGCTCCTCGGCCTCCGGATGTTCGCCGAAGCGGCGCTGGGCCGCTGGCGAGTCTCGTTCTCGTCTCGTGCCAGCGGGCAGCGGCAGCGGCAGCGGCAGCGGCAGCTTGTCCGCGCCCGCGCGTGTTGGGCCCTGAGCACCGCCACCGAGCCGTGCGGAACTACGGATGCGCGCCCCGCCCGTGTCCCCGCGAACAGCAGCGAAGCCGCCTGTCTCCACCGCCACACTGTCCCGAGCGCGCAGTGCCGAGAATTTGTGTTGCACGATGGCGGATGGGTGCCGCCGAACCGCACTTGGTGAGTTGGGATGTTCGAGTCCGCGCGCGCACCGTGCCGAGCCTGTCAAGCCCGTTGGTTTCGGTAAATCAGCCGCTGCGCTGATGTTTCTCCCGTCCTGCCCATTTAGGCACGGACACGTTCTCGACTAACGCCATTATTATGTCTATGTCAACTTCAAATTGCTACATCGGAAAACTTCCACCGCATGAAGAAGACACTACAGTGAACAGCTTGATCAGAAACTAACTTTTTGAATTACTCCTTCCGTTTCGTTAAATTTGTTGATGGTCTCAGAGTACCTGTTTCAATATCTCTTGTATTGAGGAAATCTAGAGTGTAGCTACTATAATTTCCCCCCTCTATACCCCTACTTAAATGTTTTGAAAAATGCTAAATGCTTATGGTATGTCATTTAATAGGGATGTTTATGGTTATTTATAATTAAGTATTTCTTAAATTTAGTGTTTCCTTGATCTGTACGTATCAGGCGCGGTGTCAGGGGAGTGCCCCTGGTGCACAGGCACCCCCAAAAAAATGCAAAATTTTTGGGCACTTGAGCTGGCCAAATTTCAGCAATTCAGCCTACCAACCAGAGCCAGTCGTCAGGCAGTCAGGCACCGCACACGGCTCCCATGCTCTAGGTTTAGGCTCCTTGCTTCTCCTCCTCCTGACACCACGCCTGCCCGCCTCCTTGCTTCTCCTCCTCCACCAGTCCGTCGCCACCGAGGACGACGAGAGAGTCCGGCGTCAAGTCGTCAAGAGGCCATTGCTCGGCTTCGGGCCTCATAGGGCGGTTCCCACCAACACCAAGGTACGAGGCAAAAACGAATCACTCCTCGATTTTGTTTCTGCGTAGCTGGTCGCGTGGTTGCCTACTTGCCTGCCCTTGGATCAAAATAACAATGCTCGATTCTGTGGTCTGCCCTCTGTTGGTAAACATGGGGGATCCAGGATTGGATTTGCCTATTTGGGGGGTGGGCCGTCGATTTGGAGAACTGTTTTAAATCTTGGTTCCGGTTTTATTTGTAGTTGGAATTAATGATTGATTCATTAGCTTGGTTAGATGGGTGAATTTCATAATTTAGTTAGGTTTGTAAGCTGCAACATTGCTCGTCAATTGCCCAATCTAAATGCCATCAATCTGTTCTGTTCTTGAATGTTTTCTGTGATTTGTATATGTAGGGCAAGTTGAATCCTTGAATAAAAAGAATAGAGATATCATTTCTTTTTTTTCGAGATGGCAAGTCAGTCAAGCCAAAATATGTTGAAGTGGAACTACTCAAACTCAAGGAGGAGCAGAAACTGAAGCAAGTATAATTAGAAATGAATTGGCTTTGGTTGTGACTTTTTCAATTCTATCTATGAATGCATCATCTCAATCTCAACCCCAACCGCAAAGTGAAGCACAAGCAACCGGCAATGACAAGATTAATTGGATTATGATGTTGAGCTTCTTCCACATGATTTCAGCAAAATGATACCTATCACGAGCTATGCTATCAATGATCAAGATGTGGTTCCGAGAAGATTTATTCTTAAATGCCCATGCCAACCTCGTCGGCATGATTTTTTTCGTAAGGGAAATATCAGGTAAAAGACGTCACTTCAATGTTAGTTGGTTTGATAAGTACAATTGAATTAAATATAGTGCCGGGAAGGATATTGTATTTTGCTTTGTTTGTTATTTGTTCAAAGAGAAAATTGTGGGGAACGATAGTTCTGTTAAAGGAGAATTTAGAAATTAGAATAGGCATGACTCAGTTGACAAGCATGTGGGTAGTATAAGAAGTGTGCACCACCGTTGCTAAATTCCTGACTCCACTGATACGTATGATGGGCTGTTGACAAAGATCTTCCGAGTAGTAAATTACCGCTGCTAACTCAAAAGAAGTGGTGGTGTTTAGAAGTTAGAACTCCTCCCCCGCTTTGACGTCCACCGTTCGATTGTCAATTGAGCAGTTCTTGTCACACACAGAAAGAGGCAGGATCGGTGCCGTTTGACCTAAACATGGAGGATTCGAATCCCTGAAAAAGAACATGGCCAGCAAACACGAAAGAACATGCAACTTGTTGCGAGGTGGGGCACCATCCTCTGCGAGTTGTCTGGCGACCCCTTTCACTAATAATAATAATAATAATCTTTAACATTGCAATCTGTCCCTGCTCATGATCCAAATCAGTGTATAGTATTCAAGTGGAAATCACCTCCATTCGGTCCATCCAATTGTTCGCATTCCATCAAGGCATTATTTTGATTGTAGAAATCAACGAACAAGTCTCGAGCAGATAGGTCTCCCCCACTAGACATCAAATTAGTCAAATCATGTGGCGCTAGACAATTAGTACTACTAGTAACTAATTAAAGGCTTCTCCATGGAGAGCTTAGTTGAGAAGACCACCAAAAGTCCAATATTCTACTTGCCCCCAACTTTTAACAATTCCATCTCCACTTTGAGGAGGACTCCCTTTTTTCATCCCTAGTCTTCTTTGCAAAAGTAATGGTGCCATGAGCACATAAACCACCCGATATACTGATGCAACTAGGACCAGATGGGATGCTACTCACATGTCAGCTGCAGTACACAGTGGCTCACTGCACTGCAGAAGAAAAAAAAGAAAGCTATCTACGACCAGACAAGCCAGAACATTACAAACAAACACAAGAAAGTGTAGTGCTAATATTTTATTAAGATAGATCAGATGTGGCATCAAACCTAACTGCTACTAGTATATTGCTTCCTCCATGACATCTTATTAAGCTTGCAATACTTAAAAGATGATCACTCACACTCTAGTCTAGCTTTAGGTCACACCAAGCCCATGATGGAAGTCCACTTGGACAGCTCACCCATGGACACAGAGAGGAGAGAAATCTTGCATTGGTTTGTCCAATCAAGGAAGGAAACTGGTTCAGCTAGGGATTACAAAGTATATTAAATTAAAGAAATGGGATTTCACAATGGGTTAGGCTAAAAGTGGGGGCAGATGCAAAGAATGTTCTAGCTGTCCAACTCTCCTTCCCCCCTCCACCGGACATATTCGCTTCAAATAAAAGTAACAGCAATGGATTTACAACCTAGCTAGGCAAAGTTCTCACAATTATATTACTACTAGCTGCATTGACTTGTAATAGTAGTATTGGATATACAAGTGATGCCACTACGCACCAAAGGGTTTTTTTTTTTAAAAAAAAAAAGAAGATTGCGGTACAAGTAAATTAGTGGGCACCAATTAACCATGAGTGGAGTGGTATATATTAGTACTATAAACAACTTGCAATTGCAAGTTTATTCGTTGTGCATCGATGCTAGTGGAGTCAAGCACAAACCCAGCTGAAGTGCACCGCTCCATCTCATCTCGGATAAAACAATTGATGGTGGAAAAGGGAAGATTTTTAACCGTGCCAATTACGCACATCATGTAACAAAAACAACAGTTTGAGATCAACGTACGTGTGTATCACTGCTTGGCTTGGCATTCTAAGGTCAAATAATACTAGTACTGTAGAAACTTGGCCTTGCAACAGTCACCCTCTCGTATCTCTGAAAGTCTGAATGGCATCTCACTAACACAACTTACAATGGTGGTAATCCTGAAACCAGTTGCTAGAATTCTTTGTTTTGGTAGAATTCTTTGTTTGACTATATATTTTCCCCCTCAATTGTTGCTCGATCACACACTCATCGTTAAGCAAAATGACAAGATATGTTGAACGAATCTACTACGCTAGCACTTGTGCAAGGGAGCAGATTAGACAGGCGTAGCTCCTAAGGAAGACTTCGCCGCGCCGCACGGCTCCGCACTGCAGGAGGTCAACGGATCGGGAGCCGACGCGAGGCGAGGCTCCTCCAGAAACAACAACAAAAGAGGCGGGCAGACGGACGAGCAAATCGAGGGGTTGACAATGTCGGATATTCAGAGAACTGGGCAGTAGCACAGCAGGCATAGAGGAATTGGGGTCTATGTCCGCCCGCATTGGAGTGATAGGCTCGGCTTGCGCGCTTACGTAGTTTCTTCTTCGATGCAGTTAGTTATATTCGTAGCCACTAAAAAAATATTGGATATTCTAAGGGTTATTTAGTAATTTCTCATTTTAAGAAGAGAAGAAATAGGAAAGAAAAAGAAAAGAATGTGGGTTCCACCTATCGGTGGGAGAAGAGGAAGAGATAAGGGCTGGAGAGTGGTTTTGCGCGTGTGGCCGAGCGGCTTTCTCTCTAGCTCGTGTGGGGTGGGAGCTCCCGGGCGAGCAACGACGACGCATGAGGCGTCAGCTGCCCGTGCGCTTTGGCGCCGACCGTTGCTGCAGTCGCGTCGGGTGTCCCGCCTCTCCTCCTATTAAGGCTACCTCTATCTCCTCTTTTCAAAGACCCGAGATTAGTGAGTTCCCATTGTGTGTGTTTCTTCTTAATTATCCGATTGGGCTTTGGTTTTGGGCCTTTGGGTTGCTGCGCTGCCGTGCTCGTCTTGACGCTGACGGTAGTGAGGTCCGGTCCTTCCTTGAGTACTCCCTGTTCGATTCCTTGCGCTATCTCTCTGTTGAGGTAGCAGTGAGAAAATTTGGGAGTTGTGCCTTTAACGATTGGATCCGGTCAGCTCAAGATCGATTTGGGAGAGAAAAACTTGGCTTTGGTGCTTGGTGTTCTCGGGTGCTTTTGGCCGGTGCACTTCGATTGGTTCTTATGTGACACCCCTGTAGCTCGACTTTGCAATTTTGTGTGTTCCGAATTGTAAATTGGCATTGTATCTCCGACACCTCGTTCGTTCTTTATGGCGCAGCGAGGTGATTGGTTTTCTGAATCAGCGCCTTTCGATGTGCCTTACCCAATTTTCTTCTCGGTGGATTTGAGTGTCATCCGCATCGTGAGTATTACTGGTTTTTTTTGCAAATTACTTTACCAAAGTATGTTGTACTAGTTGATTCTGTTATTCTGACTAGTACTAGGAGACTTGGTTTAGTACTATTGTGGGCTTGGATTAATGCTCGGTGATATATTTGTCGGGACCCCGGGTATACAACCTCAGGACTCTCTGTGCATTTCGAACTAGTCCTGTGATCAGTAGCTAGCTCGCACAGTTACAACAAAGATGTAATCATAACCATACAACCAATTAACGATGAAGCGGACAAATTAATATTAATAGTAGCAAAAGACCTTATGGTCAAGTCTTACAGAGTTGCCACACATGGCTCAACACCAAAAGGTAACTTGCAGCGGAAACAAAATATCTCGTGGTGGCCACACGACATGCCCACAGGCAATCGAGTGGAGGACGCGACCTAGTTCGCAGAGTCTTCGAAGTTCTCCTCTTCAAAAAACTCGGAGTTCCCTGGTTCTTCTGTGGGGATTAATCACACAGAGCGCAATCCGTGAGTACTTTGAATGTACTCAGCAAGTCATAGGGAAATGTATGTAATTATTATTCATGCGAGGCTAGATAAAGATAGCTTTATGTTTAATTTGCGGAAAGCAACATTTTCACTAAATACGGTAAGTAGATTGCAAAAGCACAATTTAAAATATTAACACATAAGTAATCAATTTTCTTTGAAACAACAGGTGAACACCCTGTTCACCTCCCAACCATAACCAGATCCAACTACATGATCCAACCGAACTATTCCCATATTTTTGATAAAAAAAACTCTACCCCTTGCGTGAAAGCTCCAAGCATGTCCATAGCCGGAGACACGGCTATTCGAATAGTTTTACACTCTGCAGAGGTTGTGCACTTTACCCACATGACATGACTTCTCTAGTTTGTTTGGCACCCGGCGATGCCACCGCTGACTACCTTAGGTAAGCAGTCTAGAGTACGTGACAAGGCCTTTAAAAAGTTCTGCTTTGATCCAGTTCTGCTTGTTAAGGATTCGCCGTTACGGGCTCCCTCTTGCGCCATTCTCAACCCAAACAGAATCGAATCAAAACATAGCTAATTAGTCGGCCAGATCTATCCCAGTCTAGATATGAGGTTGCACGGTAAGACTCAAAACAATGGCGTACAAGGTTAAGTCCTTAGTGATCTGCTAATCCACATCCTAATGTGCATTACGGCACCCACACTTACCACCACCCACTCGCCCGAGCATAAAACATTTTTCGTTTAACCCGACCAAAGATCACCCTAGTCCTGGCACCACAATTTCATCAAGTGGCATTGCCACGGTTTCATAGTTCATTAGTCAAATTCAATCGTAGATGTGAGGACCCGGAATATTTAACTAGTAACACTTAACCTCCAAATGGTTCTAGCATCACTAATTAAACATTCTAAGCCTCGATGCACATATGCTTCCCAGAATTGCAGCATATGCACATCATCACAAAATTATACATCAATTCCATACACATACATTACTAAGTTCAACAACGACATACACAAAATAAAGTTATTACAAAAGAGAGCCGACCGGCCAAATAACATAAAATACAAGAATGACAGAGGAAGCAAAAGCGCCATAAGATGGCTAGAACAAAAGTCGGCCAGGTTAGCCACACACCCACAAGGCAACCGGCCAGGGCCGCCAAGCTAGTCGCCCATAAGCTACCACAACACGACTCACAAAAGTGAGGCCCTTGAGCTCACCTCCTTCCTCTGCAACAAAACAATTAAGCATAGCATCGAGCACAAAGATTGTCTTTGTACCGCAAGATCGACGTGTGGAATAGCAGACCTATTCATAACTACATGCAAGCTTATTTAGGTGGAGGTTGTATGTCTTATTTTGCATGAAGCCAACTTTATTTGCAATAATGTAATACATTTCAAAAGCAAGTTTGCAAATCTGTTTAGTTATCAAAGTAACGATGAAGTACTGATACATACAAGTAACCACAGAAGTGACTATCCCAATAGTCACCACAACATAGCACGAATCACGATTCGTACCACCCATCAAGTTTTAATTTAAAAGGTTGTAGTCTAACTCTTGAAAGACCTCCCCAAGCGTGTCCATAACCTAGGGCGAGGCTATTCGAATAGTTTTAATACCTGCAGGTGTACCAATGTACCCACACTTGGATCGCCTTTTCGCCACGGATGAAGCACACTACCTTTGGTATGCAAGCACGGCTAAGTCCTCTGAGACATTTCCAATGGATTGAGCTAATCAAGAGCCGCACGTATGGGGTTAACCCTTAGTGATCTGCCGGCGAAATATGGATCACAAGGACCCATACGTGGAGCAGAGACACCGCCTCGGCGGTGCTCCCCTCCCACAAACACGTCCATGTTGCATATATTCCATATGCAACCCACCACGCGACTCATTAATTAACACCCCCCAAAGTACTTAGTCAAGAGAGGTCCCATTTCCCTCTAGTGTGGTTAGCACGCAAGAATGCTTGGTTTAGTGTAACAAGATGTTCGGTCCTTGTTGACTTAGGCACCATTCGATCACACCGAGAATCACACCAACATACCATTGTGCCCAAGTCTAAATCATTTTGCTTTTAGTTTTAGTTTTCACAAGTAGACATGGCACAAGGTGGAAATCATAATCATGATAAGTTTTGTGTGATCAAGGTTATCGACAAGTCGATAACCGCCCATTTCTACCGAAGCTAAGCATGGCTAAGCGATAAATTCGCAAACTACTAAGTGACAAGAGTCCTCCATGAACTCTAAATCACGACAAGTAACCTAGGCTCATGGTAGTAGAGGATAATCATTTGCTAAGGAAATGCATCTACTAGGCCAACTATTAAAACAAAATAGCAATGCATACATAGAATTTGTAATCAACATAAATACTTAAAATCTGGGATTAACATGATCAAACGCTTGCCTTCTTGCTGCTGCTCAATTGGTTGCGGAGGATCGTTCTGGGATTACCGCAAATGTCGAATCCTAAGCGAAAGGCAAAAGAACCAAGAACAACCAATAAGGCGAGCCACAAATAAACAAAGAGCAAGCAAAACTTATCCAAATGCGTGAAATTTACACATAAGGTAGAATACGAATATACCTAGACATAGAAACTGGAAAAACCTAATTTGGATTTGTGGTGCAAAAGATATTGCCTAAACATACCATTTCGGCCATAATTAACACTGTAGCAAAAATATTTTCTAGAAAGATTTTGAAGCTGAAATTTTATGGTAGCTACCTATTGGTATAGAGGTAACCCATATAAAGTTTCAGGTCATTTGGAGTTAAAGGGATTTAGTCATGATTTTCTAAGATGCAAAATTAGCATAATGCACTTTCGGAAGCATAAATAGGTTCAAAACTAATTTTGATGAAGTATACCAACAGAGGGTTTTCTAGAATTTATCATATATATTTGGCATTTACAGAGAATTACTTGTGCATTTTATAAGTCTTCCGAATTTTCTAATTCTTGAAAATAGGTACTAAATCATGAACCAAGGTTTCATTACAATCTTGGACCTATCATCATTTTTATATCATCATTAGGTTAATAACAAATTTATCAAAATTGGAATCATTCATTTTGGACATACATAGAGCAAGATATGCATTTTCTAAAGTTTTATTCATTTTCGGAATATTCAAAATGGCGAAATCAAGTTATTCCTAGTTATACAATTTTACGCTCTTTGGAACATGCTTAAATCCATTTTTATAATAAGCTAAAGTGATAACATAATTTATTACGATTGGAATTAACTAAAAAGTAGCTAAAATGAATTAGTTATGAGTTTCTAAAGTTTTACATCATTTTGGTTGTTAAATAAATACTTACCAAATACGAACAACCCAATAAAAGGAATATGACGTGGACGAACCACAACCCTTGATCTAACATCCTACGGCTCATGCGCGCTGAAAACAGCGCATGCGCGCCGAACCTAATCGGGGTCCACCGTTGGATCAAGATCCAACGGCCCAAACGAGTGTATGCAACCGGACGGTGCGGTTGCTTGGCCAATCCCACCGCGGTCGGCGGATGGGCGGTCGAGCGCACCAACAACCGGATGGTCCGATTGCACACACGCTCTCAGCCATTGATCGCAAGATCGACGGCCAAGAATGATCAAGGCATCCGGATGGTCCGAATGCACTCACGATCAAGGCCGCAGATCTAAAAATGGACGGCGGATGATGATCGAAGTTCAAAAAGGGCTGCTGACATGTGGGACCGCATGTCAGTGACTTCGAGTCACCCACGCGCTGGTTTAACCCACGTGCACAGTGCACTGGGCCCACATGACAGAGACTGAGAGAGACGGTTAAGACCAAATTAATGATTCTAATGATTGACATTAAATGGACTCTAATGACTGCTGAGATTTGATTTTACTCCCTCGGGCCCACAAGTCAGCGACCCAGAGGAGGTTTCCGACAGGATTAAATGCCGACATTTTTATTAATCATTGATTAAACATTAATGATGTCCTAATGAACTGACGAAAACGGGAGCGCTGTGCCGGCAAAACCCGAGTGTCTTTGACGGCTAACCGCCGGCGACACTGGCCGCGGCGGCGCTCACCAAGTACTAAAATGGAATCGCAATAGCACAACGAGTCTAATGGTAGCATTCTCGCCGGCGGCGAGGGACTGGAACGCCGGCTAGCCGGAAAAACGAAAATGGGAGTTTACTGCTAAACATGAAAATCGCGATGAGCTCCACTGCAAGCCTAGGATGTGGGTGCCAGAGCCACTAAGGACTAATAAGAAGCCACCTTAAGGACGAGGAGCTTCAAAGATGGCCGGAGGTGCTTGATCAAGGTGAAAGCTCGCCGGACTTGGAGAAGAAAGCCCGAAAATGACACCCTGAGCCAAATGAGTGATACCAAAGTATCAAAATAGCTTCATTATGATCCACAGAAGCTATAAGAGCAAAGAATTGGAAAATGGAGCACTCACCTGAGCTGAGGAAGAAGATGACCAATTTCGGCCGAATTTGAACAAACCCCAAATTGGACAATTCACGAGAATCAAATCCAAAATTAAGTGAGGAAATGTTCAAGGTGATAAATAGACGAGGTTAGGGCAAAGAAACGTGAAGGAGGACCACTGGGACACCAAGAACACCAATGGAGCTCCACGGGTCAACAATGGCGATTTGCCATTTTTGAGGTATTAAGCTCCAATGCTGTGAGTGAAGCTTGGTGGTGGTCTAAAGAGATACTAGGAAGCAATGAGGGTGCTTATAAAGCCACGAAAGTGTTAGGGTTTGCACCCCTCCTCTCTCGGGCGGCAAAACACAAAGCACCACGCACGGCCGACAAGGAAAAAGGTGATAGCTGGTGAAATAGGGCATGGCATGGCCGATAATGTCTCCCACGACCTCCACTGTTGACTAGGGCGGCCGTAGGAAGCATGAAACGACACCTCCATGCCTTGCACTGTTTTCGCACGGCGAGAGGTTGAAGATGACCAGCGCAAAGAGCTCGGGCGATTTTCAGCCGTTGGATGAGACACGAACGGCGGAGATAGCGCCACGCCTACGGGCTTTAAAACACAACGAGGAGGTTGCGGGCCCTCAGATTAGAAATGGATGGCTCAGATTGTCCCACGTCGCAAACTCTTATTTACAACGAAGGGGTACGCGAGCGTTGGATCTTAATCCAACGGCTCTGATTCAAAAATGCAACCGGAGGGTCCGAAGGGTTCGGGGAATCTCAACGGTTGGATTGGGATCTAGCGGTTGACATTCAATCTTGCAACCGGAAGGTCCGGCGATCTGCGGCGCGGGCGTGCGATTTAGATCTAACGGTCGATATCGCACGCGCGTTTTAAAGAGTGGCTCGGTGCGCTTAGTTGACTGGACCAAGTCGATTGACTCGAGCCCGAGTCCGACTCGAACCCAAGCAACAGTAAAACCTAATTTGACTTGAAATAAAACAGAGACTTTGAAAGATTTATTTGAGGTAGCAAATTAACTCCAAAAATTATGAAATTTTTACAGGAGCTTGCTAACTCAGATACTAACCTTGTGTAAAATTTTCAGAGGTTTTTATGCTGTGAATAAATTTCCAAAAATTCTACAAGGCTCTGTTTTAATGTTTGGTGAGAGTCAAGCAGTTTGATCGCCTCTAAAAATATTCAAACACTTTCTAAAAATTGTGAAATTTTTCAGAGGGTCACTTACCATCACAGAGACTTAGGAAAAATATCTTGAGAGGATGATCATAAGATTTGACAAGATTGTTTTTGGAATAGCAAGATTTGGATCACAAGACTTGTGACAATGTATTTCCACACTTCCTTGTACAAGAATTTCTTGGCACCACAGAAATACATGAGGTAAGAAAAGTTTTAATTTCTACTGGTTTTCTTACATTTGAAACACAAGCCCAAAATTTGGGATGTTACAACTCTCCCCTTACAAGAATCTCGACAGAGATTAGTTTACTCGGAGAAGAAAGAAGGAAAATCTGCACGAAGGCGATCTTGGCGCTCCCAAGTTGCGTCATCTTGAGAATGGTTTGACCACTGAACCTTAAGGAACTTGATGACACGGTTCCTCGTCCTCCGTTCGATTCCTCAAGAATCCGAAGCAGGATGCTCATGATGGTCAAATTCTCACGCACATCGAGAACCTCCAATGGAGCTTCCTCGGTCGGGACACGAGGCACTTCTTGGTGTGAAACATGGAACACATCATGCACACCTCAAGTGCGGTGGTAGCTCCAATCTGTATCATCGCCCCAACTTTCTCGATGATACGGTAAGGCCCAACATATCGAGGAGCCAACTTGCCCTTGATGCCAAACGCGATGGCCCTTCAAGGGTGAGACTTTGAGATACACAAAGTCATTGGGCTCAAAGCTCAACTCACGGCGACGACGATCCGCATAGCTCTTTTATGCGGGTGGGCGTGCGCGGATGCTCGCGGATCAACTGAACTTGACTTTCGGCCTCATTGATCGAGTCTGGGCCGTAAAACTGCCGCTCACCAGTCTCTGACCAGTTCAATGGGGTTCTGCATCTCCTCCCATACAAAGCCTCAAATGGTGCCATGCCAAGACTGGCCTGAAAGCTATTGTTGTAGGAGAACTCAGCAAATGGTAGGCATTTCTCCCACTTCTTCCCATAGGTGAGAACACAAGCACGAAGCATATCTTCCAACACTTGGTTGACTCGCTCCGTCTGACCATCAGTCTGAGGATGAAAGGCTGTACTGAAATGAAGGCGGGTCCCCATAGCCTCTTGTAGACTATGCCAAAACCGCGAGGTGAAAAGTGCACCACGATCAGAAATAATCGTCTTCGGCACACCGTGAAGACTCACAATCCTCGAGACATAAAGTTCGGCCAAAGGCCCCACACGAAGCTGGGTCTTGACAGGAAGGAAATGTGCCACTTTAGTCAACCTGTCGATCACGACCCAAATAGCATCATTCCCTTTGGACGAGCGGGGCAATCCGGTGATGAAGTCCATGCCAACGGAATCCCACTTCCATTCGAGCGCGGCAAGGGTGAAGAAGACTCTTTGGCCGATGCTCGGCCTTCACACGACAAAGACACGTCGCACTCGACAGCGAACACAGCAATCTCGCGCTCCATTGGGTCCACGGAATCTCGGCGAAGATCTGATACATCTTGGTAGCCCGGGGTGAATAGACAAAGGAGAATCATGGGCTTCGCGGAGAATCAAATCCGCAATTCCATGACCTTAGGGACCACAAGGCGCCGCCCAAACCACACAACGCCATGCTCATCCTCACGAAAAGCACTTGGCTATCCCATCCTTGATGTTACGCTTGATCGGCTCACATCAACATCACTCTTTTTGCCGCCTTGATTTGGTCCACCAAGGTTGGTTGCACAACCAATGTAGCAAGAGAACCGTGCTCGGTCAAACCCAAATTAAGGCGCTGAAATTACGAAATGAGAGCGGTGCTGCTCTTGGAGCATCAACATGTTGCAATACACCTTGACCGAGTGCATCCGCAACAACATTGGCCTTGCCGGATGGTGCTGAATACCCATGTCGTAGTCCTTGATCAATTCCAACCATCTTCTTTGCACGAGGTTGAGATCTGTTTGGGTGAACAAGTACTTCAAGCTCTTGTGGTGAATACACCTCACAGCGGTTACCAATCGTAATGCCGCCAAATCTTGAGTGCATGGACCACGCAGACTAACTCCAAGTCATGAGTAGGATAGTTGAGTTCATGAGGCCTCAAGCGCCGCGATGCATAGGCCACAACCTTGCCTTCTGCATAAGAACACAACCAAGACCACGACGAAGCATCACAATAGATATCAAAACTCTTGTGAATATCGGGAGAACAAGCACTGGGTGAGGTCAACCGCTTCTTGAGTTCTGAAAACTCACATCACAAGCGGACCACTCAAACTTCTTGTCTTTCTTGAGTAGTTCGGTCATAGGCTTTGCAATCTTGGAGAAATTCTCGATGAAGCGGCGATAGTAGCCACCAAACCAAGAAAACTCCGCACATCAGTGACCGACTTGGTGACCCCAAGATAGCACATCACCGACCTTGCTAGGATCCACGACCACACCTCTGCTTTGAAAGAACATGGCCCAAGAATGCCACTTCCTTCAACGAACTCGCACTTGTTGAATTTGGCATACAGCTGGTGTTCGCGCAGCTTGCCCAACACGAGCTTAAGATGCTCAGCATGCTCTTCTTCACTCTTGGAGTAGATAAGGATGTCATCGATGAATACCACCACAAACCTATCCAAATACTCCATGAATACCGAGTTCATAAGATTCATGAATAAAGCAGGAGCATTAGTCAACCCAAAAGACATGACGGTGTACTCGTAAAGTCCATAACGAGTAGCAAAAGCCGTCTTAGGAATATCCTCGGCCCTGATCCTGACTTGATGATAGCCCAGTCTCAAGTCAATCTTGGAGAAGACTCGAGCTCCGGTCAACTGATCGAAAAGGTCATCAATGCGGGGCAAAGGATACTTGTTCTTTACCGTCACCTCATTAAGCGGACGGTAATCAACACACATGCGCAGGGTCTTGTCCTTCTTCTTTACAAAGATAACTGGACAACCCCAAGGAGATGAGCTAGGACGGATAAAACCCTTCTCTTGCAGCTCACCCAGTTGCTTCTTCAACTCCTCCAACTCATTAGGAGGCATGCGATACGGCCTCTTAGAAATAGGGGCGGTACCGGGCAGCAACTCTATCACGAACTCCAGATCGCGAGCAGGAGGCATCCTGGTAAATCTTCGGAAAGACATCGCGAAGTCACACACGGTGGGGGCGTCGTGAATCTCCAATCATGGCCGCTTCAAGGACATAAAGATGGGGTTCTCGCAAGCGTGGCGAAAACCCAACCTGCTCACTGAAGAGTGGTGAGGTAGACAATCTTCTGGCACAATCGATTTGCCCCAAGTGTTGGGACAACCAATCCATGCCAAGAATCACATCCAAGCGTGCGAGTCGAGTAGGATAAGATTCGCCAAGAATCCCACTCCTTCGATGTGGATAGGAACATCCCGGCATACTTGGTCAGCTCTCATTTCCGAACCCGGAGAGCGAATCAGCAGTGGAATCCCCAAAGGAACACAGTGAAGTCCGCAATCAACAGCAAAAGACCTCGAAATAAGCGAATGCGAAGCTCGAGTCAAATAAAGCGTAGCGGGATGTAAATTAACAAGGAGCGTACCCAACACCACGTCGGGCGCCTCCTGTGCCTCCTCAGCCGAGATGTGGTTGACTTGACCACTCCCGACACCCTGGGCCTTCTGGATCACCTTTTGGTCAGGTGTGTGACCATTCCCGCGTCCTCCATTAGGACGAGGGCTGCTCGAACCCTCGAGGGCAGCGCTAGCATAGTGGCCCTTCTTGTTGCAGGCGAAGCGAGTAACATCGGCGGTGGGTTGCGGGCGCAACTTTCTTCTTTGGTCGCAGTGTGCGTGGTCAAACACGGCCTGCGGGGGACGAGCAACTGGTGCCAACGGCCTCGGCGGTGGTGAAGCCAAAGCACGAGCCCCTGGTGTGGGCCCAACACGGGGACGAGTGAGGCCAGCCTGTGCAGACCGATGTGCCTCCCACTTGCGCTTGCGGGACTCACCCAGCGCCTTCGCCTTGTGCTCGGCGACGATGGCCTTGTCCACCAAGGTCTGGAAGTCAGCAAAGTCCACTATAGATAGCTTGTCCTGCAGCTCCTCGGACAACCCATCCATGAACTTCTCCTGTTTAGCCTCATCAGAGGCCACCTCTCCCGGAGCATAACGAGCCAAGTGGTTAAACTCGTAAAGATACTCCGAGACAGACTTGCGCCCCTGCTTAAGCGCAAGAAACTCCTTCTTCTTGAGCTTCATCAGGCCATCAGGTATGTGGGCCCGACGAAAGCGGTCGAAACTCATCCCACGAGACAACGTGTCTGCGGCTGCATGGCGAAAGTTCTCCCACCAAGATAGTCTTTGCACCCTCAGGCGATGGGATGCAAAGAGTGCCCGCTCTGTTCACGGCATCGGCGATATTGAGCTTTCGCTCAACAAGACGCGACCAATCATCCGCGTCGAGTGGATCCTCCGTCGAGAAAGTGGGTGGCTGCGTGCGGAGAAACTCCGCAAGCCCACCACGAGACCGGTGGCCACCACCTCCGGATCTGGCGGCGGCGGGAGCGGAGGTGTTCCTCGCAATGACCTCCAAGATACGGTGCGGTCCATGCGATTCCGCTCGTCGAGCGAACCTCGACCATGGTCGGAGGAGGGGAAGCTCCTCATCGAACCACCGGTGATTGTTATTGAGTGGTTCTTGTCATCTGTTCCACAAAAGCAGGTTAAAACACAACTCGGAACAGGAGACAAAGAAAACTACTAACCTCTTAACAAAACGCTCTTTAAAGGCTCAAGTATCAACATAAAATCGCAGCAGGGTCATAAAGATAACAACCACCTTCCTGTTATGACTAACTCGTATGGAAAAACGAGTAATCATTTGAGGAGACCCAAAATTTCAGCACCAAATCCTTACTCAAAACAGTTCAGAAATCAAGGTATAACCACCTAATATAGTATAGGCATTAGCTAATCTCATATCACTTCTTACCCTTTTATTCCCACAAGTTTTAGTCGAATTATCCTTTCATTTCCTACCTTAATTACTCATCATTAGCTAGCTGTCCTATTTTCTTTCTCCAAGCTCTCTCATGGTTCTCCAAAAACCCAGTTAATCGATAGAGGCTAATTTTTGAAAGGAGAGAGGAACAACCTTTCAAACTTAAGTGAGAGTAAGGTGAGATGAGCAAGCTTAAGGCAGTGAGGAATAAAATTAGAGAACTTACTTAAGTTTTCATAAACTATTTGAAAGTAAGTTTTCGAAATATCCTAAGGCGACCAAGCTAGGGGTTTCTACGGTCAGTATGGCTCTGATACCAACTTTGTGAGGACCCGGAATATTTAACTAGTAACACTTAACCTCCAAATGGTTCTAGCATCACTAATTAAACATTCTAAGCCTCGATGCACATATGCTTCCCAGAATTGCAGCATATGCACATCATCACAAAATTATACATCAATTCCATACACATACATTACTAAGTTCAACAACGACATACACAAAATAAAGTTATTACAAAAGAGAGCCGACCGGCCAAATAACATAAAATACAAGAATGACAGCGGAAGCAAAAGCGCCATAAGATGGCTAGAACAAAAGTCGACCGGTTAGCCACACACCCACAAGGCAACCGACCGGGCCGCCAAGCTAGTCGCCCCGCAAGCTACCACAACACAGCTCACAAAAGTGAGGCCCTTCAGGCTCACCTCCTTCCTCTGCAACAAAACAATTAAGCATAGCATCTGAGCACAAAGATTGTCTTTGTACCCTTAAGGCGACGTGTGGAATAGCGGACCTATTCATAACTACATGCAAGCTTATTTAGGTGGAGGTTGTATGTCTTATTTTGCATGAAGCCAACTTTATTTGCAATAATGTAATACATTTCAAAAGCAAGTTTGCAAATCTGTTTAGTTATCAAAGTAATGATGAAGTACAGATACATACAAGTAACCACACTGGAAGTGACTATCCCAATAGTCACCACAA
Organism: Ampelocalamus luodianensis; assembly: GCA_036346255.1. Taxonomy (NCBI): domain Eukaryota; kingdom Viridiplantae; phylum Streptophyta; class Magnoliopsida; order Poales; family Poaceae; genus Ampelocalamus; species Ampelocalamus luodianensis. The sequence goes on along the minus strand of CM070623.1, from coordinate 58,310,542 downwards.
CATAGCACGAATCCCCGATTCGTACCACCCATCAAGTTTTAATTTAAAAGGTTGTAGTCTAACTCTTGAAAGACCTCCCCAAGCGTGTCCATAACCTAGGACGAGGCTATTCGAATAGTTTTAATACCTGCGAGGGTGTACCAATGTACCCACACTTCGATCGCCTTTTCGCCACGGATGAAGCACACTACCTTTGGTATGCAAGCACGGCTAAGTCCTCTGAGACATTTCCAATGGATTGAGCTAATCAAGAGCCGCACGTATGGGGGTTAACCCTTAGTGATCTGCCGACGAAATATGGATCACAAGGACCCATACGTGGAGCAGGAGACACCGGCCTCGGCGGGTGCTCCCCTCCCCACAAACACGTCCATGTTGCATATATTCCATATGCAACCCACCACGCGACTCATTAATTAACACCCCCCAAAGTACTTAGTCAAGAGAGGTCCCATTTCCCTCTAGTGTGGTTAGCACGCAAGAATGCTTGGTTTAGTGTAACAAGATGTTCGGTCCTTGTTGACTTAGGCACCATTCGATCACACCGAGAATCACACCAACATACCATTGTGCCCAAGTCTAAATCATTTTGCTTTTAGTTTTAGTTTTCACAAGTAGACATGGCACAAGGTGGAAATCATAATCATGATAAGTTTTGTGTGATCAAGGTTATCGACAAGTCGATAACCGCCCATTTCTACCGAAGCTAAGCATGGCTAAGCAGTAAATTCGCAAACTACTAAGTGACAAGAGTCCCTCCATGAACTCTAAATCACAGCAAGTAACCTAGGCTCATGGTAGTAGAGGATAATCATTTGCTAAGGAAATGCATCTACTAGGCCAACTATTAAAACAAAATAGCAATGCATACATAGAATTTGTAATCAACATAAATACTTAAAATACTGGGATTAACATGATCAAACTGCTTGCCTTCTTGCTGCTGCTCAATTGGTTGCGGAGGATCGTTCTCGGGATTACCGCAAATGTCGAATCCTAAGCGAAAGGCAAAAAGAACCAAGAACAACCAATAAGACGAGCCACAAATAAACAAAAGAGCAAGCAAAACTTATCCAAATGCGTGAAATTTACACATAAGGTAGAATACGAATATACCTAGACATAGAAACTGGAAAAACCTAATTTGGATTTGTGGTGCAAAAGATATTGCCTAAACATACAATTTCGGCCATAATTAACACTGTAGCAAAAATATTTTCTAGAAAGATTTTGAAGCTGAAATTTTTATGGTAGCTACCTATTGGTATAGAGGTAACCCATATAAAGTTTCAGGTCATTTGGAGTTAAAGGGATTTAGTCATGATTTTTCTAAGATGCAAAATTAGCATAATGCACTTTCGAAGCATAAATAGGTTCAAAACTAATTTCTGATGAAGTATACCAACAGAGGGTTTTCTAGAATTTATCATATATATTTGGCATTTACAGAGAATTACTTGTGCATTTTATAAGTCTTCGAATTTTCTAATTCTTTGAAAATAGGTACTAAATCATGAACCAAGGTTTCTGTTACAATCTTGGACCTATCATCATTTTTATATCATCATTAGGTTAATAACAAATTTATCAAAATTGGAATCATTCATTTTGGACATACATAGAGCAAGATATGCATTTTCTAAAGTTTTATTCATTTTGGAATATTCAAAATGGCAAATCAAGTTATTCCTAGTTATACAATTTTACTCTTTGGAACATGCTTAAATCCATTTTTATAATAAGCTAAAGTGATAACGTAATTTATTACTGATTGGAATTAACTAAAAGTAGCTAAAATGAATTAGTTATGAGTTTCTAAAGTTTTTACATCATTTTGGTTGTTAAATAAATACTTACGAAATACGAACAACCCAATAAAAGGAATATGGCGTGGGCGAACCACAACCCTTGATCTAACATCCTACGGCTCATGCGCTGAAAGCAGCGCATGCGCCGAACCTAATCGGGGTCCACCGTTGGATCAAGATCCAACGGCCCAACGAGTGTATGCAGCCGGACGGTGCGGTTGCTTGGGCCAATCCCACCGCGGTCGGCGGATGGGCGGTCCGAGCGCACCAACAGCCGGATGGTCCGATTGCACACACGCTCTCGACCATTGATCGCAAGATCGGCGGCCAAGAATGATCAAGGCATCCGGATGGTCCGAATGCACTCACGATCAAGGCGCGAGATCTAAAAATGGGCGGATGATGATCGAAGTTCAAAAAGTGGCGACATGTGGGACCGCATGTCGGTGACTTCAGTCACCACGTATTTGGTTTAACCCACGCGCACGTGCTGGCCCACATGACAGAGACTGAGAGAGACGGTTAAGACCAAATTAATGATTCTAATGATTGACATTAAATGGACTCTAATGACTGCTGAGATTTGATTTTACTCCCTCGGGCCCACAAGTCAGCGACCCAGAGGAGGTTTCCGACAGGATTAAATGCCGACATTTTTATTAATCATTGATTAAACATTAATGATGTCCTAATGAACTGACGAAAACGGGAGCGCTGTGCCGGCAAAACCCGAGTGTCTTTGACGGCTAACCGCCGGCGACACTGGCCGCGGCGGCGCTCACCAAGTACTAAAATGGAATCGCAATAGCACAACGAGTCTAATGGTAGCATTCTCGCCGGCGGCGAGGGACTGGAACGCCGGCTAGCCGGAAAAACGAAAATGGGAGTTTACTGCTAAACATGAAAATCGCGATGAGCTCCACTGCAAGCCTAGGATGTGGGTGCCAGAGCCACTAAGGACTAATAAGAAGCCACCTTAAGGACGAGGAGCTTCAAAGATGGCCGGAGGTGCTTGATCAAGGTGAAAGCTCGCCGGACTTGGAGAAGAAAGCCCGAAAATGACACCCTGAGCCAAATGAGTGATACCAAAGTATCAAAATAGCTTCATTATGATCCACAGAAGCTATAAGAGCAAAGAATTGGAAAATGGAGCACTCACCTGAGCTGAGGAAGAAGATGACCAATTTAGCGAATTTGAACAAACCCCAAATTGGACAATTCACGAGAATCAAATCCAAAATTAAGTGAGGGGAAATGTTCAAGGTGATAAATAGACGAGGTTAGGGCAAAGAAACGTGAAGGAGGACCACTGGGACACCAAGAACACCAATGGAGCTCCACGGGTCAACAATGGCGATTTGCCATTTTTGAGGTATTAAGCTCCAATCTTTGTGAGTGAAGCTTGGTGGTGGTCTAAAGAGATACTAGGAAGCAATGAGGGTGCTTATAAAGCCACGAAAGTGTTAGGGTTTGCACCCTCCTCTCTCGAGCGGCAAAACACAAAGCACCACGCCACGTGAGCAAGGAAAAAGGTGATAGGTGGTGAAATAGGGCATGGCATGGCGATAATGTCTCCCACGACCTCCACTGTTGACTAGGGCGGCCGTAGGAAGCATGAAACGACACCTCCATGCCTTGCACTGTTTTCGCACGGCGAGAGGTTGAAGATGACCAGCGCAAAGAGCTCGGGCGATTTTCAGCCGTTGGATGAGACACGAACGGCGGAGATAGCGCCACGCCTACGGGCTTTAAAACACAACGAGGAGGTTGCGGGCCTCAGTTAGAAATGGATGGCTCAGTTGTCCCACGTCGCAAACTCTTATTTACAACGAAAGACGCGGCGTTGGATCTTAATCCAACGGCTCGATTCAAAAATGCAAGCGAGGGTCCAGAAGGGTTCGGGAATCTCAGCGGTTGGATTGGGATCTAGCGGTTGACATTCAATCTTGCAACCGGAAGGTCCGAAGCGATACGCGCGCGCGGGCCGTGCGATTTAGATCTAACGGTCGATATCGCACGCGCGTTTTAAAGAGTGGCTCGGTGCGCTTAGTTGACTGGACCAAGTCGATTGACTCGAGCCCGAGTCCGACTCGAACCCAAGCAACAGTAAAACCTAATTTGACTTGAAATAAAACAGAGACTTTGAAAGATTTATTTGAGGTAGCAAATTAACTCCAAAAATTATGAAATTTTTACAGGAGCTTGCTAACTCAGATACTAACCTTGTGTAAAATTTTCAGAGGTTTTTATGCTGTGAATAAATTTCCAAAAATTCTACAAGGCTCTGTTTTAATGTTTGACTGAGAGTCAAACAGGTTTGACTGCCTCTAAAAATATTCAAACACTTTCTAAAAATTGTGAAATTTTTCAGAGGGGTCACTTACCATCACAGAGACTTAGGAAAAATATCTTCAGAGGATGATCATAAGATTTGACAAGATTGTTTTTGGAATAGCAAGATTTGGATCACAAGACTTGTGACAATGTATTTCCACACTTCCTTGTACAAGAATTTCTTGGCACCACAGGAAATACATGAGGTAAGAAAAAGTTTTAATTTCTACTGATTTTCTTACATTTGAAACACAAGCCCAAAATTTGGGATGTTACAGTAGATGGGTTCAACCTGACTAGAGGACCACCCTGATCCTGGCACAACACACTTCAACAAATGTCGTGGCCTCACACAGGGCCACACTTCATTTTAATCAGCTACACTGGCCGCTACTACACAAGCCACAAACCAAGTGCGTTGGGAGTAAAATAACATCGGTGATTTATGATACCGAGAGACCCACGTCTACAAAGAGCGTGACTAAGCAAACAAAGCGTACCCCTGTTGGTATACAAAGGCATCCAACTAATAGAGAACCATCCTGTGGTGACCAAGATTTAATATCATTCAAGGATACATGTCATTTGTAATTTGTCGAGGAGTGTCGGTGTTTTAAAACCGATCTTACATAAAGATTATTTGATTCGGGGGATCTCCACGAATGATCACGCAAACGGCAAAGACACGAGGATTTTTATACAGGTTCAGGTTACAATTGGCAGAAAGACTGGTGTTAATATCGCTGCTGATTATCTCCCAAAAAGCCTCCCCCCATTACCTCTAAAAGATGTCTATTTATAGTATGCTGTGAAGGTGGTTGTCGTTCCAGGTCAGGAGGAACTCATTATTCTGCAATAATGAGAGTAATTACCGGAGTAGTAACCTCCCCACGTTGCCTGATAGTTATCAATCAGAAATAATGGTGAGTTATATGTAGTTATTCCATGTATATCTATGTATCTTGACTGCTTAGATCTCACAATTAATAGGGCCTACTGGCGAGTGGACCTAGTTATCTGTGGAGAAGTCGTGGCAGGACTGGTCATAGCAGAACTTACGACCAGGGGGTAGTCATAGAAAAGCTTACGACTGTATGCTGGTCGTACAAAGACTTACGACCGAAGATAATCGTAGGAGAATTTACGATCACACGGCAGTCGTAGAAATACTTACGACTATGGGGGTGGTCGTAGAAGGACTTACAACCACCCGGCTGATCTCTCTCTTACAACTGTAAGGGGTATACTTAGTAACTGTGTGACGTCATATTTACCTATAATACATAATTACGAATAAGTAGTAAAATAAGGATTATTATATCCTCGTCAAGGAGGCATAATGGTAATTAGGTAATTAAATAATCCCGAAACCATTTATTATAATCTTAGCAATGCATGTTTATATCAAGCAATATACTTTTAGAAATTGGGTTCAACATGATCAAATGTCTACGACTTACCTTCGTTGAAGAGTTGTGATGCTTCGGTAATTGGGTTCGAGAAATCTTCCGAAACACCAGAATCTACACGTGCGAAAAGAGCTAAATAAATAAAATAACTCCAAATAAATACCAAATTAGCACTAACAACAATAGGGGGGTTTTAGATGAATTTAGAAATTTGAATCACTCAAATCGGAGTTCGAATGAGGAAGTTATGACCTCTAGAAGATTGAAAATCAAGAAAAATGAATTTTCCTGATTTCTGGAATTATTTTTGTAAAGGAAAAAGGATTTATTGCGCTAGCTGACGTCAGCGGTGGGATTTAATGTTCCGACCGATTTATTTTTCAAAGAAAAATCCCAAAAATGCCACGCGAGCGCTGACTGGGCTGTCGCATCAGCAAAAGGGCTGACGTGGCGCTGAGGTGGCGCCCACGTGGCTGCCACGTGGGCGGCCACGTCAGCATCGAGCCAGCGGTGCTCGGGGCCCGATGGTCGCCGGCGTTTGGCTGGGCTCTGGTGGCCGGCGAGGGCACCCAGAGGGAGAGGAGCTCACTGGCGGCGGTGCTCCTGATCGCGAGGACAGCGCAGAAGACAGAAGGGTCGTCGGCAAGGAAGAAAAGGCGACGGCGGTGGTTGAAGGTGGAGGAGGAGCTCCGGTGGCCTTTCGAGGACGGGGAGGCGCGCACAAGGTAGGTGGCGACCTTGCGATGCCCAAGCCGGAGACGATGGCAGCGGAGGAGGCTTGGCGGCGGCGCAAACGGCGGCGGCGAGCTTCGGTGGTCGGCGGCGAAAAGCTTCGATTGCGGCCGGAGGAGAGCGAGAGAGAGCAGGGGAGAAGAGGGAAAAGAAAGAGGAGGGCGAGGCGGAGCTGGTGCTCGCCTTAAATAGGCGTGGGGAGGGCTGAGAGAGGGGGTTGATGTCGAACCCGGGAATGAAGGATCCCAAATTCTCTGTGTTCATACACTAGTCCAGGATTTCTAGTGTACACAGTTAAACAAAAAGTGATAGCACAATCATATCACGAGTTTATTGATAATAATTCAAAGTTTATTACAAAAGGGCCTGCGGCCAAAAGAAAAGAAATAACACAGCGGAAGAGTAGTAGAAGTAGTAGGCCACACGACTTGCCACAGGCAATCGTCTGGGGACGCAGCCTATTCGTCAAGATCCTCACTGTCGGGGAAAACGTCTTCTCCTGAATAAGATTTATTCAGCAAGAGTGAGCACTACTACCGTGCTCGCAAGTCACACCCAATATAGAAAGTTTAATGCATGCATAAGGTAAACAAAGGTAATGGCAGGGTTGTTTTGCATAAACAGCATTTTCAGATTATATTGCTAATACTTTTGTAAGACCAATTTTAATAATTCGAATAAAGATAGTGACAAAACTGACAACGAATATTGGATGACCTCCACTAGTTGATTATTGAAGGATATCCTCCTAACACTTGGCTAACCACGTAATTTTTTTACCATAGGACTATCCATCCCAAAACATCTGTTGAACACATTTTATAAACCAAAAACAATTCTAACTTAGAGTGGCTTTGCTAGCATGTCCATGACCATGACGCGCTATTCGAATAGTTTTACACTCTACAGAGGTTATGCGACTTTACCCACACGAGATAAAATGCTTTTAATGTCGGCCAAAGCACGCTTCGAAGGCGTGTGACTAAGCAATTATCATGAGGCCGTTACAAGCGGTGTCTCTCGTATTCATGCCCGCTAAGGTTTCGCTACCTTTGGACTATCCATCCTCGGAAGCCCCTTTTGCGCGGTGGGACTAATGTCGACCAACACCCACACATACAACATAGCACAAATAACACTAAGACACTCAGATTATTTAGCCAAATCCCGCCCATACAGGACATGTGGTGGTACAGTAAGGCGTAGCAAAATACGCTCAAAGACCGGTCCTTAAGCGGCTCGGGCGACTTCCAATTTAAAACCACGGGTCGTAATCCTAACAGTTAGACCAGTGCATGAACTCGCACCCACCATCCATCCATCTCGCCAAGTCCAAACCCATTTTATTTTATTTAGAGTAAAATCCTTTCGTGATAAAACAATACCACAGGAACACATTTAAATTACATTGTAAAGATTTGACTAAATTCTCCCAAATTTGTAAATATTATCTAAGCAAAGCTAAGCATTTGACAAATTTTATCTAAGGTGTCAAGGTATTCAGGTTTGATAATCAAATTGGCCATACCAAGGAGTTTGGAACAACTATATACATAATCAGGTTATTCAGATATCTTTATAAACATATGCATGCAATAGTAAATTGTTAGTAGATAAATACTTTAAAACAATAGGAACAATATGATCAATAGTGTAACTTGCCTTCGTTGAAGTCTTGGAACTCTAAATCGTCGGAAGGATCTAACTCTCCGGAGTCGTCGAAGTCTATACGTGAAAATACGACAAATTCAACTCAAATTCAAATAAAATCAAAAACTCAAATCAAACTAACTCCAAATTAAAATATTTTGCTTTAGTTAGCTAGATTATGATTTTAGACAAATTTTGCAATTTGAACCACTCAATTTGGAGTTCAAATGCAAAAGATATGAATTTTAGAAGTTTAATACAAAATCTGGAATTTAATTGAATTCTCTGAATTATTTTTCTAAAGAAAATTCTATTTATTGCATAATCGACGCCTTGATGAATTTCCGGAATTAAAAGAAATGAATTAATTTTTCGACATGTGGACCCATTTCGTGGTGACTTGCTCTCATGAACCAAGTCCACGGACTTTCGGCTTTGAGGAGGGTGGGCGTGGTGAGGTGGCCACCACGTGGGCGACCACGCGACTTTGGCGCCGAGGTGGCGCGATGTGGCTCCACGATGGCGTACGTGGCCGCCACGTAGCCCGGCCGGTGGTGCTCGGTGGGTGTTCTCGCGGCGTTCTGCGCGGCGAGCTAAATGGGCGTCGCAAATTGAAGAGGACAATTGCGAACACACTAGTTACCAAAACGGCGGCGGGCGTGGCCGGAAGGTCGTCGGCGGCGAGTTTGGCGGCGGCGTCGCGATCGTCGGCAAGTAGAGGTTCCCGGTCCTCGGCGAAGTGGGTGGCGGCGGCGGCCGCGCACGACGCGGCGATGGCGATGGTGCCGGCAGCGGGGCGAAGGAGCTCTGGCGGCGCGAAGCGAGAAGAACCGAGGCGCCGCGGCGGGATCTTCGAATTAGAGCGCTACGGGCAAAGAGAAGTGCAGGGTGGTGGGCGTGTTAAGGTAAGGAGGCGCTCCGAGGTGCCCTTTATAGGTGCGGGCGTGGTTGAAGCGGCGGCGCGAAGGTCATGCGGCGGTGGTAATGATGGTGTTCGCGATCGTGGGCACGAGAGAGGAAAACGGCCGGAAGTGGGCGGCGTGATGAGTGGTCTTCAATGCGCGCGATGGCGAGGTAGTGGGAAGATAAATGGCGGAGCTGGAGCTCGGTGGTGGGCTTTAATGGCGGCGATTCTTTGCGGTGTGCGGAGAAGACGCGCGAGACGATGACGGAGGGCGTGCGATTTTACTCGGGCGGTTGCGATTAGATTGGTGAAGCGGTAAGTTCACAATGGCGCGATCGTTGGATTTTAATCCAAGCGGTCGCGATAGAACGAGTGGGCGTGCGAGTGAGCAGATAAGTGGCCCGATGCACGAGGGTCGTTGGATGTAGATCGGCGGTCACCGGTGGTTGGGATGTTCGAGTCGTCGAATGCCTCATTGAATCGCCGTTGGATTTAGATCCAACGGCCGGTAGCAACCAAGCGGCGCGAGTAGAGAGAGAGAGAGGCGGCAGTGGGTCCCATTGTCGGTGAGAGGAGGAGGCAGCGGTTGGAGTGGGCGTGTGCTGCTGGAAGAACGTGGGCGAGTGGGTTTCGCCGATTCCTATTTGAGGTTTTCTTTTGATTTTTCTTTTGTTTTAGTTCGGATAATTCAATTAGGCTTTAGAATATAACAAAATAATTCCAAAATTATGAGAAAATTCACGAAACTCTCTGGAGCATTTAGGATTTAAGAAAAATATTTCAGCTATTATCGATAATAGATTTTGCACATAATTTTGTTTTAGCTTTAATTTGGTTAAGGAAAAGCTTTAAAAATTCCACAAAAATCAATAAAATAATTAAACTTTATTTTCAATGGAATTTGAAATTTGGTGTTATTCTGATTGGCGAGGACCTTGAGGCGGTGAAGTCCGACGCGGGCTCGCGCAACGCGGCGCGGCGAGCGCGAGACGCTTGCGCGCGCGGTGGCGGCAATGAGTGCGGTGGAGCACGCCGCACACAATGCGCGTGTTAGGGTGGCGGCGACACGACGAAAGCGGCCGGTGCTAAACGAGCACACACGCGCGCGCGCGACGCGCAGCGGCGAGGTCGGGAGGTAAACGAAGAGGCGACAAAGCGGGCCAGCGGTCGGCGAGAGAGAGAGGCGCGCGGGCGCGGGCGCGAGCGATGGGCGCCGTTGGATTTTGATCGAACGGCTCAAAATGAGCGAAGTGATCGGAACTCCAGAACACTCTGACGCGATCGTGACCGTTGGACCGAGATCGGGCTGTCCACGATCGGTGGAGGCGCGTAGGTTTGGGAGCCGTCCGATTTTGATCGGACGGTGCCCGAGGGAGGAAGGTGCGGGCACGTGCGGGAGTGGGCCGGAGCGGGCTATAGGAGGAGGAGAGGGGAAATGGGCCGAGAAGGAATTCGGCCCACAAGCCTTTAGGGGATTTTTAAATCATTTTTTATTTTAGAAATATCAGAAAAGGAAAAGGGTTTTTAGAAAATAGCTACTAAAGTCTAAAAATTCTAGGAAAATTTACAGAAGTCTCTTGAATTGTTTAGAACTTAATCAAAATACTTTTAACTATACTTTAGCAAGAAAAGGCTTAAAATCCAAATAAAATCCAGAAAACTGAAATAAACTAACTTTTTAATTTAATTAAAGTTGGATTAATTCAATTTAAACAGTTTTTGATTTTAAAATTCCAGGTTAAGCTTTTGCAACTTAAACCAAATGGTTTCTTTTTAGGGTTTTGAAAATCTTCAAAAAGACTCCGAGCTAAACCAGAAGACAAATAAAACAACTTTTATTTAGTTGGAGTTGGATTTACTCACATTAAATTGTTTTTGATTTATAAATTTTAGTTTAAGCTTTAACAAAATAAGGAAAAATCAAATGGTTATTTTTATTTTAAAAATTTTCAAAAACTCAGGAAATTTGGGATGTTACATTATTGATGTCAAATTGAAGTTGAATACTAATCTGGTCTTGAGCTAAAAGGTCATGCAATTCATGTTTATTCTGTACATGTGATTCATTCGGTCTTTAGTAGCTATCCTCTGTGATTCATTGTGTTTCATTAGGTTGCTTCATTTGGCTGTCTGTGATTCACGGTGATTCATTTAGTTACTATCTTCAGTCCACTATATTGATATTTGGTCAAATAATATCCTCTTGTCAATTTTTACAACTGCCTGTTAATAGTAGACTTTGATGATTTGCATGAAGTTAATGTTTAGACAAGTAAGGTTTCAGTTTTAGCTCAAGGTCTAATTTACCTCTATTGATTATCATATTCAATTTGTTATTAAAATTTTGATACGAATGTCGTGAGGTTCAAGTTTTGATCTTCTGTAACTCGACATCTGAGAGCAAATAAACAAATATTTAAATATGAGCATTATGTTGATTTTGTATGTAGCATATTATAATGATTAATTGACATTAAAAAATTATATTTTTTATATATCAATTTATATCAATTTATCATTTAAATACTATTAAAAATATTTTTAAAATTATAATTATTATTACTAAAATTATATATAAAAATTTACTAAAACCGCGAATTTAACCACTGAAAAACGGTGAGAGGCTGAGGCCGAGCTCCAGTCCATGGCGACTCTTTTTCGAATTTTTTTTTATTTAATCATTTTTTAATTTAATTTTAAAGTTAACCCCTCGCAAACTTTATTTCCAATTCTGACCCCTTTGTTCACGCCACCACCCGTGACGTGACCAAACAACACTGTCACGTCAGCCCATTTCTGATCAAAGTCTTGTCACGCCACTAGTGGTGGCGTGGCGATGATATTTAGTCACGCCGCACCGATGGCGTGACAAAAAGTGCAATTTTGGGGACTTATCCTGTGACGTGACAGTGTTGTTTGGTCACGCCACGGGTGGTGACGTGGCCAAAAGGGTCAGAATTAGAAATAAAGTTTGTGAGAGGTTAACTTTAAAATTAATTTTAAAAAAGAATTAAATAATAAAAAAAATTCCTCCTTTTCTTTGGCCTAGTGGTGTGTGGGGCCCACTAGAGCCCCCACTTTAAGACAAAAAAACAAAAAAGAATCGCAAAGAGGAGGCGAAACTACGGGGTGCGGGTCAACTAGGGGTGCACCCAGGAAAGCGACCCTTCACCCGTCACCTTTGACCGGGAGCCTATCCCGCGGGGCCCACCCCTAGAGGAGAGAGAAAGAGAAAGGGAAAGAGAAAAAGTAAAGGCGCAAAACAAAATGATGCCCACCCTTGACCTCTGCACAGGGTGCGCCCAAGGACAAGGACGAATTATTGCGCTAGTTAAGGGCATCTCCGCAGAGGCTACTCAGTCTCTTATCTGCTATATTTAACTCAAAATTTTAGTTGATGCGCGTGTAAAGTGAAAAGTATTAAAAATAAATGATTTTATAGATATACTCATACAAACTATTATAGAAGATGTTGTTTCTAAAATTATTTATAGATAAATTGACGTACACAAACTATCTTACATATGCCCTAATCGGCCACGTATGGCTAGTTTTTTTCTCCGTTATTTGTAGGATACGACTCTACGAGTATTAGATTAGAGAGCACTACTGTATTGCAATCAACGGAGTCAAAGTATTCCGTCGTTATTAACTGTTACTGAGCACAGCACTGGTAGTCTAGTGCTACCAGCCAATGACAATTACCCCCGACCAAATCTGCGTTATTAACGTGTTAAATTTCCATGTCGTATACGGCCGCAAGCGAACGATGGGAGAAGAAAATTCTTGATTTTCTTCTGAACTCATGCGTGTAAACACTAGCACCCAGATCTGAAGGTCAAAACAAGAGACCACAAGATTTCCTGTAGCGACGTTATGGTTTCACAAGCACGGAGAAAATGGAAGATTGAAATAGTCTGGAGATAGTAAATCTCTGGCATCAAGGTTTCCTCCCTCTTAATTTCTACAATCTTTTTTTTACACGCGCATCAGATTGAGAAGCCACTCAAAAAGGAAAAAAAAAAACAGAGACTAATCGAAGTTAGACAAGCCCGTTGCCGGCAGACACGCTAGCTACGGCCCCGGCCGCCGGCATCGACGCCGGCGCCGGCGCCACCAGGGATCCCGGCGTGTGGCGGTGCTCGCCTTCGTAGGTCACCACGAGCATCGCCGGGTCGTCGGTGGCGCGCTCCACGTGCTTCCTCGCCGGGCACCCCCTCACCGTGCTGCACTTGTAGTAGCCCCTGAAACCACGCGACGGAAACCATCAGACCCTTGCACACGCACACGGAAATACGCGTGCTTAATATTGTGAATGATAGCTGGGAAGAAATTTACCGTGGGTAAGGGGAGCCCTTGATTGGCTTCTGGCCGTACTTCCTCCACGAGTACTCGTCCGGCGGGATGTCGGCGATCTTGGAGCTGATCGCCGGCACTCTGACTGTCCACTTCACCCGGTTCTTCCTGCAAACCCACCAATAATCCAATCGACAGTTAGAAGAATTCTTTAGAGCGAGAATATTGCTAAAATGGAACTGATTTTTTGATGTGCTGGGACATGGGTGATACCTTCTCTTGGAGCAGTGGCATCGGCTGCCGTTGGTGTTGGCCTCGGAGTGCGCGCCGGCGCAGGGCTTCCTCTTGTGCCCGGACAGTGGCGGCTTACCGGAGGAGAGCAGGCTCCGGCCCTTGGACACGCTGCCCTCGCCGGCCGTCACCGACGAGAAGAACGACGTGGAGGTCACCGATGTCGCGGCCGACATGGTCAGGTTCGGCTTCGTGAAGTCCAGCGTCAGGCTCTGCGGCTGCGAGGTCGGCGCCACCGCCACGGGCGCGACGGAGAACACAGGAGCGGGCGGCGGAGGAGGCGGAGCAACAGGAGAAGCGGGAGGAGGCGACTCGACGGGGCCGCGGCGGAAGCGGGCGTGGCCGGTGCGGTCGAGGATGGATATCACCTTGCGGAACTTGGAGACGGCCTGGTCGGCGATCTCGCCGAACGGCTGCTGCTGCTGCGGGGCCTTGTGGGGCGCGGCGGAGAGGGACGACACCAGGAGCTCCAGGCTGCGGAGGCCGGCGGCGGCCGCTTCCTGGATGGCGAGCTGGTCGTCGGCGCGGCGCGGGGCATAGCAGCCCATCAGGTCCACGGCCATGGTCGCCGGAGGAGTTCGCCTGTGCCCGTGCAGATCTCGGCTTGGGCTCTTGGTTTTGCTCTGGGTTTGGTTGGGAGGTGGATGTGTGGCCGGAGGCAACGGCTGCCTTTATAGGTGGAAATGGGGAGAGGAGGAGCAGATGCGAGTCAATGCGGATCGTGACTTTTTAGGAAAGCCCATTGGATTCCTTCAAAATACGAGATATGATCCCCTGTCTCCTTTGGCAAAGCGTCACTGCACTGTTTTTATTGGAAGACTGTAGTTACTATTGGATCTAAGATCAAAGTGCAGTTTCAAGCAAATCTAGGATGATTTGCGCATGGAGAAGTAGCATACTCAAATTAGATAACAATGTCCAAGTTTCTTCGCTAAATGCTGTTGTGATGGATATGTAGGCATGTAGCTAGATTCGCACGAGGAAGAGAAATTGTACATCAAGGAAGTGTATGAATTTTCGGTAAAGAATCTAATAGCAAAAGAATAAAAGGGCACATATTTTCTCATTGTGCTTGTTTTGATTTGTGGATCTCCTTATACGGAATGGTCTACAGTCTGAATCGAACTGCTTAGGGCATCTCTAATAGTTAGAGATAACCTTATCTCTAACATATGCTAGAGACAATATCTCCAATAGATAGTGTCTAACACACTCTTTAACATTTATATTTTATAATTTTTCTTTGAAACGGACTTACATGTCAACTAAAATAGATTAATATACCATATCTTGTTTCGCGTGCACGACTGTCTCTTCAGAAAGAGACGACTTGTACTCCCTCTCCTCCATATAAAATTTTGTTGACGTAGTATAACTAATAGACGATAATAAATATACTATTGAAGATGTCTTTATAGTTTGTTCACATAATCACAATTGCAACCGAGCTGTTTTTCATAATTGAGAAAAGTTGAGGCCTTTCACGCAAAATACCCAGTGGGGTGTGAGTGTGTGATGCGACATCTTCTTTGGCCATGAGATAGTGGACTTTGGAGATAAGAAGAAATCAATTTTGTAAAGCCTTTATTGCTAGCATCACAGAGAGAAATTCCAGAGAAATACAGGCGTATGTGTCTTGGCTTGGAAGTCAACTTCGGAGAGAGGTGAGGGCTGGGAATAATGATGTGTGCATTTATTTTAAATTAAAAAAAAAAGTGGGGCATGATAAAAAGGAGCATTATCTCTTCCCTAGTAGTAGTATCACTTTGAGATATTGTCCCTTTTAATTTTTTTCATTAATTAAATGGGTAGAGCAGTTTGCACGCCTGCTTTGAGAACTTTCGCACCCTGCCTATTTCTCTTTGTTTAGCCCGTTGACGGACTGTCCGTGAGAGCGGGCATATCTGGGGCGATCAGGAGTTGAATTGTTTTCCATTTAATTGTGTGCTAGTGTCAGTATCTTATAATAATGTGACAAGTGGCGAAATGATTCTTTTTGCGCATTGCAAGATGTTGCACACTTGCCCTTGCTTCATGAATAAATCTGTTGTTTTAACAGCGCAGTGCGTTTACACGTAGGAACAATTAATAAATGCAAGTTGATGCTTCACAGGTTAAACAGCTTAAGGCCAGTTTCAATGGAGGTTTCATGGAGGTGTCATGCACATTTATTAGGGTGCCACATCAGCAAAAAAAGAATCTTTGCATGAAACTAGGAGGAGAGAGAAGGAGAAAGTTTCATGGGGATGAAACTTATCAGCGTTGTTTCCAAAACGTTGGTAATCGTGTGAAACTCTCATTGAGGACTCAATTCGTTTCATCACAGCACCATACTAAAATGTGATTGGGGCAGATGGGACCCACGAATACTAAAATAAGCTATGAAACCGTGCAATGAAACTTACATTGAGAGAGAGCCCTGTTTCATATCAAAGTTTCACGTGTTGGAAACTGGGAGATAAAACTTGGCATTGAGACTAGCCTAAGAAATGTGTCAGATATGTATTTATGTTAAGAATTGATAGAATTTTCCAAACAAATATGCCAAGTTACAAAAGGAAAAAATGGAGACAGGTGGACAAATCTTGAAAGTGCGAATATATCTATGCTACCTCATTCGTTTGAGGACTATAAAATCTCATATAATCCTTAAATAAAAAAAGTAAAATTCCTTGAAATTCACTCATTAATCGAGAGAAAGATAAGATCTACATCACTTATTTTGGTGATGTCGGGTTATAACGGTGGAGATTACTCATATTAAATACATTTGAAACTATTACATGTGTACAACAAATATAGCTATATTTTTAAAGGAATTGAAGATATATAATGAATACAATATTTTACAATATCTAACCGCGCAACTGAGCAGGAAATTCTACTAGTTGTTGTAACAAAAAGGAAAGACATTTGTTGTTTTTTAGGGAGGTTTTCTACTTCCAAGACATTGAGAGGGTTATGCAATTGATGTTTTAGTTGACTTACATCATCAATAACACTTGCCCTTTATTTTGCCATGTTTCTCTAGTTGAATAGGCTTCGATTCTTAACCAATTACATGTTAGGTAAGACTTACAACATCAACAAACATTGCCCTCATTTTGCCTTTGTACTGACAAAAAATGCATAAATTCTAGAAAAAAATGTATAGAATTCATAAATACAAAATAAAATTGTAAAAAAAAATAAGTTCTATACCCATAAAAGAGACAAATATATTAAAAATGTAATGATGAGCTCTATTAATGTTCACATGGTTGCTTCATTAAAAACTTTGCCAAGCAAAATCTCAACATGAGGTGTCAAAACTTAAAGTATTTGCTTGGCTAGTCTTATTTGATCGATCGAACACTAAAACAATGCTTCTATGACGTCGGTGCCCCATTCAAGGAGATATTGCTTGTGTTCTTTACACCCACAATACAAATGAAACTATCTCCCACTTATTCTTTGAATGCCCTTTTAGCCAACATCGTTAGAATTATCTTGGAATGCAATGGAATGTGTCTACTAACATTTTCCAATGCCTACAGGAAGCTCATCTCACATATCAACATTCATTTTTCATGGAAATATTCATTTTATCATCACGGCAGATTTGGAAGCAACCTAATGGCAAAGTTTTTTAGATATCACAACAAGTTTTATGGCTTGGAAAGTTTTATTTAAACAACATGTCACTCTCCATATGCATAGATACATAGAGTGAAGGAATATCTGAAAGAACAACTAGTTTCTTGGCTAGATTACCTAAGTTGATTTAACCTTTTTCGGGGTTTGTAAATTCTTCCTTATTCTCTACATATTGTTTTATATTTTTAATATATTTGTTGTAGGGGCCTACCCTACCGTTTTCCTTTTTAAAAAACTTAATATGAGAAAACCTTTTCAAAGAAAAACGAGTACAGCTTATAGCTCTGCATACATCTATGTTCTAAGCGTCGTTGTCTAGGTAAAAATTTTCGAACGCGTCTGTCAACTTTGAATTATCTACAGAGTGTTGTTCTCGTGCATCGGTTTGTTTCTACTCTTTCACAGTTAGAAGTATTTTCACCATCTCACTCGCGAGACTTGTTCTTCTCTCCTATAATATTATTGCTTTACATCATGCAGCATGTCTAAGCAAGTGCCCAGTTCCACTTGAAGACTTCGCAAACAATTCACGTTTACAAATTTTATAAACAACATATCTTACCTGAACTCCTTGTCCATATGGCTTGGTTGCCTTATTGAAATATTCCGAGACCCTAGATGTACTCGACCGACATCTCTTTGTTCCGGTGCTTGTAGATGCAGAGGCACTCATAGAGTGTGATGATGGTATCGTTGCTTGGTCTTTCGGTTTAGTTGTGGCCGCAACATTCTTGAAGGATGCAAGATCCTCCGATAAAATTTTGAAATCATCAATAGCAAAATTATCATAATTTTTCATGACAAACACAGAAAAATAGAAAAATACACTATTATTTATTTTATCTTAGTATAACAAACAAGAACAATAAAAATATACAAAAATTAGTATTGTACCTCTCTTTCCTGACTGCAACCGGATTTTGAAATTTTGAATATTTGAGACAAACTTTTATTTTTTTTTGCCAAATTATCACAAAAAGATTTAAATTTTGCCAAATTTCGAATATAGTGTCAAGTTCGGCACGACGTACCTAGCCAGGCCAGGCCATACACCATACATGTTGGGCTGATCCGACCTGGTGGGACAGTGCCGAGCCAATAATATCGGCCGATACGACCAATTTAGTCACCTCTACCGTGCATGTTGGGAGCGGTCTATAGTTGCGTCCAAAGAAATTGCCTTATTTTATTTTTAATTCAATAGTTTGTAAGTGCGTGCAACCGTAGCACCACCATTGTAAAAGATTCAGATCTATCCATTGTCTCAAAACGAATGTTGTGTTTTCCCACAAAAAAAAAGATTTTATTTTGTCCAATAACCCATTAATTTATATGTTTCATCATGCTTGCAGGCAGTATTGCTTTCAATAATAAATCTATGATTGTTTGGTGTCCATTGACATGGATCTTGATTCTGATATCTCTCCATGACATCATTTCGAAGCAAATAAAGCGGATACTGTCCAGCAAATTTTTAGGATGCCTCACTTTGGCTCGCAAAAGCAATTATCTCACTAGAAAGAAGAGAGCGAAAGTGGAGGAGCACTAAAATATAGGTCGAGTGAAAAAGTCATCGGAGCAAGCAGTGACCTAGCTTAAAAAAAGGAAACCAGCCGTGGTTACGAAGGCAAGTATACTAGGTACGCACGCATGGGACCAGGACAAATATGGCCGTCTGATCAGGGAGTGAGGTAAGCTGATCCGTCCGATGTGAAGTGCTTGACCGTTGAGTGGTGGGCCCGTGGCGGGTCATCCTCGGCGTCGCGTTGTTCGGCTTAAAGAAGTAAACGGGGCGTTAGGACCGAGGCTGTACAGCTCTGGCTTTCTGTTTAACGGGTTGTCGACCCGTGAACGATTTTTGCCGGTTTGGCCGTATGCAAAACTGTGTCGTGTTCACGAGAACTTTTTTATTTATTAATTAACCTATTTTTAATTTATTTTTATTACTATTTTTCGTCAACTTTATTTTCAAAACTGATCCTTTTAGGCACAACACCACCTGTGTGGCAACATAACACTATCACGTCATAGGATAAGTATACCTAAATAGTACTTCTTGTCACGCCAACAACACTGTTACGTCACTGGTGGTGGAGTGACAGGATTTGACCATATCTTGATACTAGCGTAACAATATTATTTTGCTACGCCGCGAGTGGTGATGTGGCCAAAAAAGTCAGAATTTGAAATAAAGTTAGCAAGAGGTTAATAATAAAAATAAATTAATAAAAAGTTAATTAATAAAAAAAGTCTGTTCACGAGAAAAAACAGAGTAAATAACAAGTTTGGAAATTAGGTATTTTTAAAAACAAATAAATAAATAATAACTAGATATCCATCCTTCGTGACTTTGTGTGAAAATATTTCAACAAATATATCTAAAAAGTTCTTTGATGAAGTCCACAGATCAATTTTATTTTCATATGCAATACATATATAGTATATATGAATTTATCTATATGACAATACTACCCTTTTTAAAAAAACTTACAGAGTATAGCTTGTACAGATGGCAGCGTACGACATATAATCAAGGCAGATGATAATAATAGAAACAATTATTCTGGTATAAAATATTTGATAAAGAATATGAAGAGTCAACTCTGCACCCGTTCCCACACATCTCTTCCCAGCTTTGTTGGAAATTCGGGAGGATTTTATGGAAAAAAAGTTTAAGACTTTTGGACAAGTATTAAAACGCCGGATAACGCATCGGTTGACTCCATCTTCTTCTTTAAATAGTACATCATTATGCACTACTAGTTAAACAGGCAGACAAGTCAAACGTAATCGTGCATCCAGCTTTGCTAATCTGTACACTACTCCATGATTTGTCTTCCCACAAAAATTGAAGCTTCACCCCATACACGATGCATATACCGTTCCAGAAGCAACTAGCTAATGAAGGTTTAATTCATTCGTCGGTGAGCAAATCTGTTTAAACAGACGGTTTAACCAATCGGTTTAATTGCTGGTTGGATGGTTAGATTCGAGAAGGAAGAAGCTTCACAGCTTTGACATTGCGCTCACCACGAGCAGCGCGTGGGCACATAAAAAGCTGGCGCCCAGCTGCGAGCGTGTGTGCGTGTTGGTTGGAAGCGGATTCGTTGACTTTGGCGAGTTCGTTCCACTTGTCCAAATTTGTGAACGTGTGGTGCACCTATACGCCATATGTACGCGCGGGCACACTCACCTTTCGTCCTTTTTGTTTGGTTTGATTTGCTTTCTTGTGTGTGAATTTGTGTGCGAGCTTGCACGTACACGTTTGCGGTTGGGGATATCCTGTGTATCCATCGGTGTATGTTTACACTTAGGCGCGATAAATTAGCGTGCACCATTTATTTTTGGGTGAATCCTTCATATACCATCAAATGTTTAACTCATCTATCTCTTATATGTCACTTATTGTTTCACTGTATATAGGTCATGACTTCACATATCACTGATAATAAGTGATTTCGCAAAATTTTGGTGAAATATAAAGAAATAGTCTTTTTTTTAAGAGTGCTAATAGATCAGTTTTCGAGAGAAAATATATCACCTCAATAAAATCGTTCGCATAATTAAACTTGCAGAGTGTGCTCTACCGTGGCTGTATAATTTTTTTTTTTTTTTTTTTTTGCGGGAGTATATTCATTTATTACTGAGAAGTTGCATGTATGGCGATTAGGACCCAATTCCAGTTTGACCATTTTGGCCCATGGATTTCTTTGGAGAAAAAAAAACATTTTGGTCAATGGAGTTAGTGTGGGCATGTTGAACTCTGGGATTTTTATTCTAGACGATTTGGTAAGCGGAATTGGGACCTAACACGTGCCATTTATATTGCTAGCTTAGGCATTAGATTCTTGGACGGTGGCTACTACATAAGATTACCCACGTTTTTTTTATTGCTTGCACATGTGCCTTGCATGGAGTATTTACCAATCACCGTGGAATTTTCGGAATGAATGACCACTAACTTTATACGACGTGGTGTTTTAAGGCTTAGGAGCTATCTCTGTATGTCGAAGAACTCATAGTGCCTGTAAAAGAACGAAAGTATCTCTGTCATGCAGGCCGGTTCAACGCACACTGAGTTGAAAAACGAAACATGCTATGAAGAACAACACGCGTTTTGAAAAACTGAAGGTTTACATCTAGCAGTCAACCACATAGTACATGTCATCTACATGCATGCACCGAACGGTAACATCGGCTGACGATTCATGGTTCCATGCATGCACCCAAGCCGATCAAGCTGCTAGCTAGTAGTGCATCACCAGAATTCATCACCGTGTACGTCTCCGTGGATGGGTCGTCTCCGTTCGTGCTGGTTCGGTTGTTCAATGTCTAGTCCAACGCTGCGACGACGTCAGGCATCGCGACAACTCTAATGTTTACTTTGCCATTTAGACTTACGAGGCATCGGAACTGCACAAAGCAGCGTGGTGCCGTCGAGATCGAATGCCGCCTCGTAACTACTTGTGTCAATTTTATTCGCGAGTTCATCGTCCTGTAAGTACAGAAGACCGTGTCGCTGGTCTTGACTGCGTCGCACTTCGAAACTCTCGATAGACCAGAGGCATGCGCGTCCAAACGAGACGGGACCGTTCAGGCACCCGTAATGTACCAGCCGTCCTTCGAGAAATCTGAACTATCAATAAACAGTGTTTTTTAATAATTACTTTACTATATTTATCGACGACATTGGAGGTACCTGTTTCAATATATTTATCCTCTAAAAGGAATTTAGAGGACAGTCATTTAATTTTTCTTTGTCTATTTAATAGAAGTATGTATAGTCATTTTTCATAAAGTATTTATTAGATTTAGTATTTTCTTGGTTTATTTGTATGGTGGGTTGTGAATGAATATAGCTAAACAGAGAGTAACAAACAGCGGTGCATTCAGTGCTCTACGTCTCGACCGCATATATCTAAATAACCCTGTTCTTTCCATCTCCGTTGTGTCTTATGTGTAAAAAGCATAAAGTGGCATACCAATTTCATTGGCGTTTCTCTATACATGGTATAGTGCTTGATGAATTGCATGGGTGAACTCCTTATCAGCTAATCGATCCACTATTCAGCTGTGGAACTGGCCCTTGAGTGGCTATCTTATAAGGGATCTCGTGTCAAGTTTCTGACCGCAAGTCAGAGAAAAGATAAGCTAAGGTCGATGAATTTTGCGTCAGCTTTCTGTTATCTATTAATTTATCAACACATTGGCTCCACAATGTTTGGTCTGCAAATTCTGATCCCTATGTACCCTGACAAATCGAAGTAAAGAAAGATTCGTGATTATCATTAGACTGCTTACCACAAATAGGGGCCAAAAGTATCGAACTCTGATGGGATTCATGCAGAATGTGCCTAAATAACAGGTCCGGTGTCATACCATAAACATAGGCCTGGGCCTAACAATCACAATATAGAGCGAATCACCATACAGAGATAGACTAGTCGGCTTTGGGCCATAAAGTATATTAACTAGAAAGAGAACAGTTGCTCGTGGGAGTCCACAAGTTGCAGCTATATGAGAGGCGAGATCTTGCATGTTTGGTGTGCAATAAGCAGAATGTAAAACTGAACTTTACTGATCTTGGATTAACTATCCCAAAAAGAATTAAGTTCTTCAGCCAGTAACGTTACGTGATGTGGAGCATATATAAGAGTACAAACAAATACTCAATGCATGTACAATCACGTACTAGACGACTATTCAAAGCAGCGCCAATAGGTTGCGGCCGTTTTCAGACCTCCATTTGCAACTGCGACGAATCCCGTGAGCATACTTCCGTATGGATCACGACGCTGGCCCCATTCTGATTGCAACGTACTCCCAATTAGCAGATCGGTCCGGCTGAAAGTGAGACCTTTAAGATATTTGAAGGATATCAAGATAAAATGCAACACGCGGTGTCAATGCATGCAATGCAGCCCAAACCAATTATTAGTTATGTACTACAATTAATACAGCCAACCAGCTAGTTAGCCATGCGTGATCAGAAGCTTCTGAAAGTCTCCTAACTCAGCCTTACATCTGTAGAAAGCCTGAAAGAGCGAACCATCGATCCGAGCATCGCGTTTGTTAACCCGACATGGAAACTGGACAACTAACACAACGATTAGTACTACGTACGTACATTATTATAGGCCATATCTCTGTCCAAATTGGCACAAAGAAACTCTACGATAGCCCACAAAGTTAGATTTTGTTGTGCTTTCTTACGCGCAACCCCAACCATCTGTGCGTACATTACATGCATGACTCGTCATGGCAATCATCTCAAAGGCTTGAAGTCGTGAACAATATAAATCGGGCATACTTCCTTTAGTTCCTCTCGTGCCAACCGCAAAAGCCAAACACGCTGCATTGAGAACGTACAGCATGTCGAGATCTCTATTCGCGGCGGCAACAGCAGCAGTAGTGATCGTTGCAACTTTTGCAGCATGTTCGAGTGCGAGTGCGGGTAGCAGTTTCTACGAGGACTTCGACGTGATATGGGGCGACGACCACGTCGGGGTCGTCGACGGCGGGCGGCTGGTGACGCTCACGCTCGACAGCTACTCCGGCTCCGGGTTCCAGTCCAAGGACCAGTTCCTGTTCGGCGGGTTCAGCATGGAGATGAAGCTCGTGCCGGGCGACTCGGCTGGCACGGTGGCTACCTTCTACGTAAGCCAACTACTACCTAGTTTGCACGCACAAATCGGTCGCGCATACTGCAAAGGATTTCCATTTTTTGATGCGCACCTCCATGCATGGCAGTATACGTGTATGCGAATGCAGCAGTACTCTGCTCCTGCAGTCCTGCCCTGCCCGAACATGCAATTTGTGTTGGTTTGATTCTTGATGATCTGCAGCTAACTTCGGAGGGAGACGCGCACGACGAAATCGACTTCGAGTTCCTGGGGAACCTCAGCGGTGAGCCATACGTGATGCACACCAACGTGTTCGCGCAGGGGAAAGGGAGCAGGGAGCAGGACTTCTACCTGTGGTTCGATCCCACCACGGATTTCCACAACTACACCATCCTCTGGAATCCTGCCAATATCATGTACGTGCATGTTAACGTATAGCGCCCATCTAAATCTCCAAAAAAAATTGCTTTCAGATATTGCACATGCCGTCTGTAGTTTGGTGTTGTCTGAGCGAAACTAGGAGCTGAAAAGAACACGTGAGTTTGAGATAAGCGCATGAAGACTACGCACAAAAAGGACGCAAAATCAAGTTTTCGGTAGAAACACTAGCTTACGTGCGGTCGCTACTAGCTACGCCTTGAGACGTGACAAAGAAATGGGTCGCGTGTAACAAGTCTTTTCTGCCTAGCGATTGGGCTTTGTTAGGTCCAGTCCGGACTCATCCTAGGCTGTGTACAGTGTACACATTACTTCTTGCAATGCTCCGAACAGAAGATGCTAACATCTACAAGAATTATTCGCTGTTGGTTTGCTACCGAGCCAAAAAAAAAAATATACAGCAACTTGCTTTTAGTGGATTGGACTTTGGAGAGATGGGACAGTTACTTCGAGATTACAGCCAAATCATCACAATGATGTGCTAAAAAGAGCCTCTACGGGTTGTTTGGTTTGCTTCCAATGGTTGATAATACTTGTCTTATTAAAATTTTGTAGCGTTGGTCAAATTTATGCCTGGTTTGCTACCAAACTTTGGCAAGATTTTCTTCTCCATTAGCTGTCTAGTTCATTTTTTTTTTATCAATCTTTGGCTAAAACATTGGTAGCCAATGTGGTGACAAAATTTTGGTAAAATTTGATAGTGTAAATTTATCTTCAACCCAAGCAACCCCTTATTTCGAAGCATGAGCACATGCAACTAGTTTCTTTTTAAAATAGGGGGGTGGGGGGGGGGGCAGGAGTAGCCTCCACAGGTAACATGGTCAACTCAGCCTCACCAAACACATCGTTGAAAGAGAGGGAAATAATAATATGACTAGTCAAATACTAGATTCTGCCCAAAATGATTTCGAACATCCGAATCAAATCTCACCAAATTTAATAACCACATCAAAATTAAGCCAGTTGGTCCAATGTCCATCCATGCATGCATCTGATTGCTGTAGTGAATTAATGCATTAGATCTCCGGCCTGCATGCATCCCATCCCACCAACACGATCCTAACGTTTCCCTTTTCTTTTGCAATTCTCTCTGATCGATCAGCTTCTCGGTGGACGGCACGCCGGTGCGGGTGTTCAAGAACCACGAGTCCTCCGGTGTGCCTTACCTCAGCAGCCAGGCGATGAAGGTGCACGCGAGCCTGTGGAACGGCGAGAGCTGGGCGACGCGGGGCGGGCAGGTCAAGACCAACTGGTCCGACGCGCCTTTCGTCGCGTCGTACCGGGCCTACGCGGCCAGCGCGTGCGTGTGGGCGAGCAACGGCACGTCCACCTGCCCGCCCGACTCCTCGTCGGGCGACGGCGCGTGGATGAGCCGGCGGCTCGGCCCCGACGGCCAGCGCGCGGTCGCGTGGGCGCGGGAGAACTACATGATATACGACTACTGCAACGACCCGTGGCGGTTCCCGCGGGGGCGGCCGGCCGAGTGCAACCTCGATCGGCTGGGTTGATCGGTTAATTGGCCGTGTCGTCGCTGGTTAATCAATGTATCACACACGCCTCCTGTTCGTGTTCGTGTTCGTGTCATTCTAGTGTGATATGTGTATGTACCATATACTTGTTACGGAGGTAGATCAGGAGGATTTACGAAGCCCTGTTGTAACCGTGTTACGCATGCAGATGCAGAGAGACAATGTCAATGATAAGGCTTTGCTTTCTCGGAACAAGTTGAGACTGTTTAGGTTTGTCACGACGAATCTCGATACAAAACCCTATATGTCAGATTAATCTTGCATTGATACATCTGGTCCGAAATGAAAAAGGGAAATCCAGAGGCAGGAAGGAGAGGCCAAAATCAGAAATCTAATGAAAGAATCAAAATTGTACCTGTTTCATCAGATGTGCAAAAATAATCAATGGATCGAACTCAACCATCTATCAGTCCCCTCAATTGACGACAAGCTAGCAACGCGCGCATGATCGAGCGTCTGGCGCCGTCCTCATTGCAACGTGCACTCTTTCGGGAGGGTGGTGTCGTTGAACCTCACGTAGTCCGTGCAGTAGTTGTATATCATGCAGTTGTCGCGCACCCACTGCAGGTTGGCCAGCGTCTGCTGGTCCAGGTCGAAACGGGTGGAGCTGGCCGGCTCGTCGCCGCACCACGCCACGCCGGGCGACGGCTGGCACTGGGTGACGTTGTAGTTGCGGTAGTAGGAGACGAACGGCGCCTGCGACCAGTCGGTCTTGATGCGTCCGCCCTGCGTCGCCCAGTCCTCCGCGCTCCACAGGGTGCCGTACATGCGCATCGACTGCCACGTCGGGAACGGCAAGCCCTGATCCTCGTTGTTCTTGAAGTCCCGGATCGCCACGCCGTCCACCAGGATCCTGGCAAGAAATAGCCAGTTAATTAGTCAGTCGCTGCTAGCAAATCACACACTAGATTAATTTGACGCGTGTAATGTACTACTCACAGGATGTGCTTGGGGTTCCAGAGGATGGAGTAGGTGTGGTAGTCGGTGGTGGGGTCGAACCAGAGGTGGAACTGCTGCTCGCGGCCACCGACACCATTGGCGAATATGTTGGTGTGGAGCGTGTAAGGCTCGCCGGTGACGTTGCCGAGGAACTCGAGGTCGATCTCGTCGTGATACTCCCACGGCCCTTCCGAGATCGTCTGCACGCACGCGCGCGCGCATCAAAATATTCCACGTGTCAAAAGTCAACTCGATCGAGACGTACACTGGCGTGCAAGATAGCACAGAGAGCTACTCTAGATCGGTACAGATGGCTGCAAGATGGTAGTAATAGATCTTACGTAGACCGTGCAGACCGTTCCGGCGGAGTTGCCCTCGATGAGCTTGATGTCGACGTCGATGCGGACGAAGAGGTACGTGTCCTTTGACCGGAAGCACGAGCCCTGCGACTGGTCGAGGGAGAGCGCGAGCGCCTCGGTGTAGTCCTCCATGAAGAAGTAGGTGTGGCTTGCTCCCCATATGAGCTCGATGTCCTGGTCCAGGGTCGCCGTGCCCAGATCAATGGCTAGGAGGAAGGCTAGGCCTAGGAGCAGCAAGCTGCGAAGCTTTGGGCTAGAAGGCAAAAATGGCGCCATGGCTTGCAGCTGCTACGTGCAGTGTTGGGAAACTAGCCTCCTTATTGCTTGGCTTGTTGTTTGCAATGTGGAGGGGGTCAGAGGTTAATTTGTGTATATTATAGCGTGCAAGGGAGCGGATGGAGATTGGAGACGAAGGTGACAAGGAAATGAAGGGAGAAGAGAGGAATTTGTGGAGGAGGGCGGCAAGGCAAGTGAGGAATCGAATGTCAGGCTGGCCGAGGGGAGGGAAAACCTCGTTTGGGGATCCAAGCTTCCTACAGAAACTCTGATATATAAGCGTTTTAGAAACGCTGGTCGTCTCATCATGACATGCATGCACGAGAGAGACGGAGATCGAGGTTTTATTTGCACAGTAAACGAAGAAGAACCGAACTTATATTTGTTTCTTGTCAAAGCAAGCGAAGCCGTAGGTTAGGTTACAACTAGGTAAACTGTTATCTTGGTCTGTCTATACAAGATTTGACTATTTTTTCAACCTAAAATAGTCAAATTTTAGCTTATTTATAACTTCATTATACATAAATTACAACAAATTATTTATGTAATTTTTGTTCCTAGTCATTGTAATTATTCTTAAAAATCTTAATAACTCATATTTCCATTACATGATTCAAAAACTAACATATACTTTGAGAGGTTGAGAAAAACAAAAACAAAAAATAAAATTTTATACTAACAAAATACGAAAATGTGGTGAATCCATTATGTTCTGAAGAAAAAATTATAATAAATTTGGATCCAATTCACTAGATGATAAAAAGTGCAAATCTCAAAGCATATCGGACAGGTGAAAATCCGACTATTTTAACAACAAAAAATAGTCAAATGTTGTTTAGCAAAACTATTATCTTATTATGCTGACCTAGCTACAAACCAAGTACACACCTTAGTTTAGATTTGCTACTTGTCAAAGGAATTTAGTGAAGTCGTGGTTTAGACTGCTATAATCTAATATATTATTGAAGCGATAGAAATATCTACACCATTCATTATAGTGGGTCTAGATTATAATGATCTAGATTAAACGAAAGAGTCTATGTCAAATACAATATAGAAATAAGAGTCCATCTCAAGTTCAATGCAAAAATAACTGAAATTCGAAATAAAAAATAAAATAAAATTAGCAATTCAATTTTGATACCAATTTCTAAGTAAAATCACTAGATAAACATAATTTGGAGTAAAATTTTTTAAAAAAATACTAATTGGATCAGTATACGAATTCCAACAAAAAATAACTAGAATTCGGAATAAAATAAAATAAGCAAATTTATTTCGATATGAATTCCAAAGTAAAATCATCAATAATTGTAATTATATATATATATATATATATATATATATATATATATATAGCAATTGGATTAGTATAAGAATTCCAATAAAAAATAATTAAAATTGGTATAAAAATAAAATAAAATTTGCAATTTTATTTACATATGAATTCCAAAGTAAAATATTTAAATAAATAAAATTTGGAACAAAAACATCATCAATTTAATTTTCATATGAATTCCTAAATAAAATCCTAAATAAATATAACTCGAAATAAAAATAAAAAAATAGCAATTGAATTAGTATACAAATTTCAACAAAAAAATGATCTTGGAATAAAAATAAAATAAAATAAGCATTTTGATTTCGATACAAATTCTGAAGTAAAATCTATAAATAATCGTAATTCAACATAAAAATTAAATAAAAAATAACCATTAGATTAGTTTACAAATTATAACAAAATATAATTAAAATTAGGGACAACAAATAAAAGAAAATTTACAATTTGATTTCCATACAAATTTCAAAGTAAAATCTCTACTAAAATTTTAAATAAATTAAATGTAAGTTATAATGAGGATATTGTGAATGGTGTCGGAAGAGACCACGAAAGAGTGCAATGGCGTCGATCTGTCATACAAGAAGATATTGATCTACAAGGAAGCGAATAGCCGAGGCAGCAACGACGAAGATGAGAGCAATTCCATGGTGCTCACCTTAGCTGTTCGACAAGGATAATGTCATACTGCTCGCTGGAGCCGTTGAAGAGAAAGACTGGACTCAAATGAGCCAAGTGCTATGACGACGAATGTTGAGCATCAGCATTGTTGAAGAAGTCAATGACCAAAGAAATTCGATAATGAGAAAGACATAGCAGAGAGGGGAAGAAGCTTTGGATTAAAGACGAGTTATTGATGATATGTGACCATCGGGTAGCTAGAAGCATGCCATCGTTAGTAAGTGACATAGCGTCATCAACGATGGCAAGCAGATTCTCCCTATTGTTAGAAAACGATTAAGGCAGACATACCGACATCACTGAAGATGAGAAATCGTCGCAGTTAGTGAGGAAGTCATATCATTGAGTTGGACAACGTCGAAGAAGAGGAGCGACCAACATAGGAGAAGAAGACATCGAGCATGTATAACATCGTGCATATGTATATACATGCATGCATCGTACGAATAGAAGTATAGTCGTACAGAAACAAAGGAGCAAAGAGCTCGAAGTAGAGATAGCGCAACGGTAAGGAATAGGATTAGGGTCACTAGAGAGAGTGCGACGGGTGTCCCGTCAGGGATCGATGATATTTGCACGCATATGTGTAGATATCACAACGGTCATCATTAAGTGATAATTGAAGAGAAATGGAAGATAACTATATAGTAGAGTATTGCATTGAAAATGATAACAACTGAGAGATATCAATCAAGAATTGGACTTGCTCTTGGAGGTTGAACCGAAAAAATTGTGGCAAGGAGAAGAGATAGAAGACACACGGTTCAGTGGGGCAATCGACGTAAGTGAAGATAAGTTCAAGGTAGGTTGCTCATGGTGCATCGATGTATATGTGGGTAAGGTACTCTAATACCATGTAAATTAATAAGATAATTTTGTTGCACGCATAATCAATGTATTGCTTGAGATTAACAGACGTACATGTGCATGCAAATATTTTGGAAAAGAGTTAAGAGCATGCAATTACATGATGTATACATAATGGAGAATGATTAACTTATTATACTCATGATTTTCTTCCAAGAAAGCTCATATTTCAATTATGTTACTCAAGTTGCATTTTTCTTCAAATTTCTATTGTCATTTTCTAATGTTTATGATATCTTAAAAATCCAAATAGCTATAAGATACATAAATATATTCTGAAGCATCTAAGTTATATCATTTGTCACTACAAACTTTAAAACAAATCTAACCGCACAAATACGCGGACCACCCTACTAGTTATAGTTGATCCGGAGGGTTTGACTTTTCTGATGGAGCTGTCACGGCAACTACAAGTGGATTAATTGGATTGACTTACAAAGGTTAAACCATGCTCATCGTACGCGACTCCAAGTTTGCCATTGGGCCTTGGGGATTGTAGATTACACTTTAAAAACGCAGATCATCTCCAATGTTGTATTTTAGCCGGTTCAAAGGAGGAAAGAGAAGGCATTAAATCGATTCAATATATTGGAGAGGTCAATTCCAACAAAAGAGTATCTAGAACCGGACTCTACTTAAGAGTCGATTCAAAGCATTAAAAGCCCAATTATGATAGAGAGAGTGCGGTTGAGAGAGAATATTATTTTTTTTATGGTTTTTTAATATAACGTGGGTTCCAATTATTAGTAGAAATCGGATTGTTAATATACAAGATCAGTTCCTTGAATGTTTACGTGACATCGCTTTGAATCGATATTGATTCAATACACCAAAGATGCTCTTTGGGCACTCCCAATGCTCCTACGTCTGCAATGATTATAGCATGCCAACTAGCATTTATGCTGAGATGGAGAGGAAATTAAAGAAGAGAAAGAGGAAAAGTAGTGTCTCATGCAAGATATTGTTTAGGCACACAAAACAACACATAAGAAACAACAAAAACTTGCATCGAGGAGGAGTATTGTATCTGATTACACTGTTTTGTGGGACCATGCATTAAAGTACCCCTAGCTAAAGGCCAAGCTCACCATTGTGTGCCGCTGTCACCGAGCACCGCCGAGCATTGCCGCATCGCTAGTCGTTGTGCCTCTCGCGCGTGCCATGCTCGCCACACTGCCCACGCGTATCTCCGTCGCCGCGCTCACCACGCCGCCCTGCACTTGCCGAGCCGCCCCTCGCGCTCTCCTCGACGGCGACATCTCAGATCCGGCTGGATCTGGGAGCTGCTGGTGCAAATTCGGTCGGATCTGGGAGGAGCGGTGGCTGCCGGAGGTGAGGAAGAGAGGGAGCGGTGAGCGAACGGGGGTGTGAGGGAGGGTGGCGACTGCCAGAGATGAGGAAGGAGGCGCGAGAGGGCAAGGAGGGAAAAGGTGCGCGCGACAGAAGGACGTAGCCATGTAAAGGTAGGTGAGCAGAGAGCACTTGGGGAGGGGAGAGGAGAAATTAATAGAAAATTACTGTATTGATTAGGTGAGCTAGATGATTAGATACAATGCACTAGGAATGCAATGTCTAATCTTGTATATATATATATGAGCAAGCAATCTATAGACATTAGTGTGCAGTGTCTGCACTGAAAATGCCCTTATAAGCCGTAGAAACTACTTCTAAATCATTAGTCGTTTGATTCGTTTGAGTAATGGTAAAACACCTTTCAGCTTAGAGAGAGAGGCACTGCTACTGGTGAAGTCGTGCCTCACGGCTCAAAATATATTCCAAGGCCGTAATATCTCTCTTCTGGAGATACTGCACATAATGGCCAATCACCGATCACCGATGGAGTGCGCGAGATATTTACCATCTCGGGGAGAGGAGACTATAGAGCCGCGTACCGCGTGCCTCGGGATTCGCACGTGAAAATGAGCAGCCTGCATGCAGCATTTGAGCCGAGCAAGCGATGCAAAATTGCAAACTGGCATGGCGCGTGCGCAGAGGCAGCGGCATCGTTCCAGCTTCCAGGTAACATGGGGTCCGGGATACGAACGTGTAACTTGCAGCCGTGTGATATTCACGCATAATCTTTCACATGGTGGTAGTTTCTACGTGTCACTAGCAATGGATAGGTCGGTGCTTCGTCTTACTTGCGGATATCTCTGCACGAGCTTGAGTTAATTGTTTATCATCAGGCAAAGTGCAAAAACGCATTGAAGCAATAATGCAAAAGACAGCTGGACCAAAAAAAAATGGTATTGGTGGCTATATATTGGCAATCCAATTGGAAATTGCTCCTAGAGCAAATTGCACCTCGGCAGTGGACCTACATGGTTTCAACCTTTTACAAGCGCCAAATTTCATGTTTGTTGTTTGAAATTTGGTCTGATTCATGCGTGGCTTGTATTATTGCGCCAAATTACACCTTGCTCTACTTGTCAGTTTTCACGGTTCTAGGCAAATGGTTAACGATATAATGAACCAAAAGCAGGTAAATGCTTATTCAGAAAAAAGAAATGGTAAGATGAACCAGAATTATACTGGTTTGGCTGCCCCTGTTTTTTTGTTGCCCGTTTCATCAGCCGCTTTGAGGCTTCGCCTCATGGCTCCTCCCCTAGTATCAACCCATCATTTGCCCATACCTCCCTGGCCACAGCGCGTCCATGACCACTGCTACCAATCATCACACCTTAGTTGCTGGAGTTTTTTTTTTTTTGATGTTTAGCATTTTTTTTGAAACGTAATAGCAAAACTAGTCCCCTAATGAAATGGTAAAAATGGCATCCCTACCGCGTGAATCGTCGCGGCAGGTTACGTGCCACTAGCCCAGTCAACGGATGGACACGTTGCAAGCTCTAAGCGCGCGGCAGGCGGCTTGCCGTGCTCCTTGTTGCGCTTGCCTGTCGGCCTGTCGCGGACTGTGTTAGCTGCAGGTGTCCTACCACGGTTTGAGTGCACAACAGGCCGCTTGTGCGCTCGCTGGGAGCTCGTCATGTGTCCGTCCGCTGACTAGGTTAGCAATATGTGGCTTGATGCAGCGATTTTGCACAACATGAATGTTATTTTTGCCAGTTTATTCGCAGATGCGCTAGTTTTGGTATTGCGCTTCAACAACATGCCATTTTAGCCACAAACTCTCCTTGGTGCGGTTGAAAAATTAGGATCAAGAGTTGGGTGAACCTGTAAGGGCTTGGTGCACCAATCGTGGAGCAAATCTAGCGGTGGAAAAATACACATGCGAGCTTGTACCAAGAATCATCCAGATACTTCACGCCATCCAGTAAATCTCAACAATAAAAATCGGACATGCGTGTTCTCGTTTATAAGCTGGATGTGTCGAGTGTATGTTTACTCAAGTTGACCTGACTAGCTAGTGGCCCGGTCTGTCAATTACTCTATTTGACATACGTAGACATAGCGCTTTCTGCAAAACTATATGTTTTACTCTGACTTCCTACGTACGATCTATATGCTGGAAGATAAAGCAGCATTCTAGGATCGATGAAGCAACTTACGGAACCAGTTAAAAGGTAGGTGACTTGGCAAACCAAAAGAAAACAAGTGGCAATACAGTACACAACCCTTTTCGTTTCCTTGGAGGCCTGGAGAACGTAGATTTAGCTATACGGTGTAAACTAATTAG
Source organism: Ampelocalamus luodianensis (assembly GCA_036346255.1). NCBI lineage: Eukaryota > Viridiplantae > Streptophyta > Magnoliopsida > Poales > Poaceae > Ampelocalamus > Ampelocalamus luodianensis. The sequence goes on along the minus strand of CM070623.1, from coordinate 58,276,797 downwards.
TAATTACTACTTGAGCACTTTGTGATCATATATATACATCACGTTGTTCAATTAGCACTCCAGCTTTATTCAACCGTAATTTTGGTGTTACGACTTCGGCTCAGCTGTAGCATATTAGCATCTCGACCTGACTGTACATGTACTACGGTTCAGAGAAACTAGCTGGTTTTAGCAGAACGCGTATGCCTGCCCGTTGGGTTGGGGCGGCGCACATAGGCAGGAAAAACGGTGCATGCGGCCGAAATAAGGGACTCGGCGGCCAGTTTTGGCCATCCCAACCAAAGAAAGTGTACGTAGGTCTAGCAGCCCAAGCCCAGAAAAACACCCGTGCAATGCAGGCATGCAGCTGTCCATGTTGCCATGTTAGTGGTACGGGGACGGCTAGTCCAGGCCAGCGACGGAGGCCCCAAAATAGCTCGAATAAGTTGCAGGCGTGCGACCTTTTATCCCGTTTTCACAAGCACAAGTAGGTAAATGAGTACATGGCCTTGCCACACACGGACTGGAGTTTTCCTCGAAATTTCTGAGTTTCTTTCGACTCGAATTCTTACTTGTGATCTTCTCTACTCGACCCCGGTTACTGACACTTGATGACAATGCAGAGCACGAGTTTTGAAATAACCCAAAATTTCAGATTTCAAAATTTCTTTTGAAGCTTCCGTTTGAATTCAAAAACTTGCCCAATTCGGCAAGTTCTCTTCCCTTTCCGCTTTCCCATTTCGGCACTTCCGTTTTCCTCAGCCGAAGACGCCTTTCCTCTGGCGCCTCCTTCTTCTTCCTTCTTCCTTCTTCCTTCCGTCTTCCTCACTCCACCGCCACTGCTGCGATTTGCGGCGCCGCGTTTGTTGACCGCCAAACCACATCATCACGCCCAGAGCTTTCCATCACCATCGCCGCCTCCACCTCACCCTGCCACCCTCCTTTCCCGGCGCCGCTCCGCCTCTCCCGGTCGCCCACGTCGCCGCCTCCCTATTCCCGCCGCCTCTCTAGCGCACCGCCTCTCCCCGAGCTATAAAAAGCCACCCAGGGCAAGCCTCCAACCTCCCTTTCTCCCTCCGACACCTCCCCTCCGCTTCATCTTCTCCGGAACCGGCGAATTTCGAAGAATCGCCGCCGCCACTTTTCCTCTTCTTCGTCGGACCCGTCACCAATTCACCGCCTCCGTCCACCCAAGCTTCGAATCAAGCCCACGGTGAGCTCCGCCTCCCCTCTCCGCTCCTTTTCCCCACCTTACTCACCTCCCAAACCCACCGGAGCTCGCCGGCGCCATGCTCCACCGCCGCCTCCCCCACGGCTCATGCCGCCACACCACCTCGGACCTCCTTATGCACTCAAACCACCACCCCCGAGCTCCTCTCCACTCACTGAAGCTCACCCACATTTCCGTTTGGCCAAAGCAAGACCGGAGCGCCGCCGGCATCGTCCCCTGCTCCGGCCGTGCACCACCTCCGCCGCCGCCCCATTTCCAAACCTCCTCAGTCCCGGCAAAGCCAAAAAATGGGTTCCCCTTGCTTCCCTGGTGCTCCCCGCACCACCCACTCCCGCCGTCGACCACCACCGCCGTCGCACGCGCCGCCGCCGCCGGCTCGGGCACAGCCGAGCGCGCTCTGGCCTTTGGCCGAGCGTAGCTCAAGGCTGCCCCAGACGCTGGGCCTTAAAGGCCTGGCCGTTTTGGGCCGAAACCCATTTGAATATTGGGCTTAGCCCAACACTGTTCACAACCCGTGAACAGTGAAACCAGTTACTGTTCACTCATTCGGCCCAAGCACTGTTCACAACCGAAAATACACTGTTCATCCCGAAAATTCAAAACACTGTTCCAAATCTGAAAAATAAACAGTAAATTCTTTTACTGTTCATTTTCACCCAAAAACAGTGAAACTCCTTAATGTTCAGGTTATTTGCTGATCGTTAACCAAAAATAATAAATCCTATTACTATCCACTGACTCATTTTCGGGCATGAATAATAAAATAGTACTATTCATCAACCGACCCTTTTTCGCCGAAACCCTAATTTGACATTACATGTCAAATTTGATCGCCTCGAACCCAGAAAACCACTTTCACTGTCTATTCTATTAAATCGGCCCAAACACTAGCCACTACACAGTAAACCCTAATTACTGTTCATTACCCGAAAATGGATTATGCTATTCATTTCCATCCGAAAACAGTAAACCCTATCTACTGTTCGCTTCAAACCAGAAACACTGATTCTAGTCATTATTCACTGACCCATTGTCGCATATGAATAGTAAAACAAGTACTATTCATTATCCGACGCCTTTTCGCTCAAAACCCTAAATTGACATTATATGTCAAATTTGACCGATTCGAGCCCATGAGCCCAAATCTCAACTCCGCTCAACCATATGAAACTCCAAATAAATACATGTCATCACGCACCACCTTTCTTTGTGATCCTTTATCCATTTACAATATTTTTGTTGTACTTGGATCCGAATCTCAATTCCATACAGATCAACCAAACACCAAATAATCTCCACCACTCCAACCTACCATTCTCTGTGTTTCTTTTCTGGTTTTATTTACTTGCATGTTGTTCCCAGCTCATTCCTTGTCGAGCCGGATTTTATTTGAATTTGTTTTATTGTATTGTTTCGCGTTAGGTCACGACTTCAACGACCAGACTCCAGAAGACGCAGGACAAGATCAGAATCAAGAAGAATTTGTGCAAGAAGGCAAGTCGCATTCTTTGATCATTTTGAACCTACATTTCATTTATGTATTATTATTTTCACTACTGTATTTGTGCCAATTACTTTAAATGTTAAAATAATACTTTTGAATGCCATGACAATTAGATAAATCCTAAATACCCCACAAACAAACCCATCCAACTCTTGTAGGCCATATTCACCTTGACAAATTTAGTCCACATAAAATATTATCTATACAAGGTAACTTTATCACCAAAAATGTGATCATCAATCAAAAGCAAGTATTGGCTATAGGCCAGTAGGTTTTGGTGGAGAGTTGAGGATTATCCAGGAAGTTGGATAATTCAATATACTCGTTTAAAGTGAGTCATCGGTGAGATCTGGAGATGGTCAGCCACGAGTTGGTGTTAGGCCATCGCCTCACTGGATGACAGGTAAGGACAAGAACCTTGTGCCAAAGTAACAGACACAGAAACCGCTCAACCACAAGCGTGGTCATTACTCCCTAACTTAGTACACTGCTCATCCGATTGAACATCTACAGGATGTCAACTGTTGCTTTTGTAATAGAACAGCCGCGGATTGGGGTGGATCAGGGGTGGACCGTTTAGGACACCCTCTGAATTGCACAACGGTATGGGCCCGTCAGACTCAGATTGCGGATTCCGCTATTGGCCGGTGGTCTCCCGAGCTGTATGGATGTAGACCTACCGTGTAGAGACTAGAAAGGTTGGGCAGTGAAAAGGCTTTGTTATCTCAGCTCAGTCGCACGCTAACGTGTTGCGTGTCCATGATCTGACAGTACGAGCATGAGATATCTTGTGGGTAAAGTTGGGCAACTCTGCAGAGTGAATAATTAAAGGTATTCGAATACGCCGTGCTTCCGGTTAATGAAGCTGTGTCAATGGGTGATTCCAGTACAAAGGCATAAGTAGAGTTTTGAGATGTTAAGTTGGTAATCAAGGTTGTTGATAAACCCCTGATGCTATTACTTATTATTGTTTTACTGTTTTATAAATTGTTTTAAATCCAAAGTGCATCCACATATGCCAAGTATGGTAAACCCTAACTATCCATTGAACTCCTTGCATATAATTATTTAGCATTTCCATGCGCTTGTTGAGTCTGATGGTAGTACTCATTCTTGCAATTTACAAAACCTCTACAGAAGAAGATCTTTGTGAACAAGATCTTGGTGGACCCCAAGAAGGCAGCGACTACTGTTATTAGGTCTCGACTGCGCTCAAGCGTACCTGTGGTTTGTTGTTCTTTTGCCTTGTATTATATTTAACTTTGGGCTTGGATGCCCGTGTCAGGTCAAAACAGGTTGTTAAACCTTAACTTTGTTTAGTAAAAGTCTGGTTCCTGTTGCAATCGAAAGCTTGCTTGAGATACTATTTGCTTCGCAACTGTACATCCTGGGCGGTTGCGAAGGGTTTAACAGTCCCAAGAAATCGGGACTGTGACAAGTTTTACCGGACAAAAATCGGCACAGTACCAAGAGTCGGTTGTAACATATGGATACAGCTAGGGATGAAAACAGATCGATTACGGATGGATAATAGTTTTATAATTTTTTTTATATATTTTTTTCTAGATACGGATACGATACAAATACAAATTAAAACAAATATGATTATGAATATTTTTCGAAACATGAAAATATCTTAAATTGTACGCTATAAATTAAAATTAACGGATCCAAGTTCAAGTACTTATTAGAAATAAATTTCTTACCAAACTAATTAACATATCATCCCAACGAATCAAGGGATCATATAGCTATGGATCCAAGTTCGAAGAGTTTAAAAGCCTCGGGATGTACATAGTGATTGGTGAGGCGAGGCGACTGTAGATGTACTGATCAACTAGAGGGCAGATGACCTAGGGCTAGGGAGCTTGCCGTCGACACTGCCGATAGGCTATCACGTGGTTGTCGTCGATGCCGATGAGAGTCGCAGTCACCGTCGCCGACTAGAGTTACGAGTGATTAGAGCATCTACAATAGTATGTTTCTTAACTTGTTACTAAGAGGAGAGAGAGTATTCAATCTAATAAAAAGAAACTACTCTTCCAATAGATTGTTACTTGAGCTTGTATCTAACTTTAATTGCTACAAGTGTGCATGATGATTCTTGATATCAACAAAACGCGTTTTTAAGTAACAACCAAGTCTCCAATAGCTATTTTGTTATTTCTTGTGTCTTGGTATCAACAACTTGATTGTTTCTTCATCTAGAAACAACTTCACTCTCTCTCCTCACCCTCTCTCCTCCACATCACCTAAATGCTGATGTGGCTACTCTTTAGTAACAGCTGACGTGTATTGTTGTAGATGCTCTTAGCAAGACTTGTAAAAGAAATGGGTAGTGAACAAATCTGGCACAAACATGCATGGAGCATCAGAACTAGAGAAACTCAGCACGGGCCAATTTGCGAACTAATGCTAAAAAATTGTCATTCTCAAGCTGAAGTAAATAAGCTTTCACCACGAACTACGCAATTTACATTCGAACAAAGCATTTTTCGATCATCTAATAAACAATCTGATCATTGAATTTAATCTGTACGTACATGCATAAGTCAAATCAGCAGCAGTTCAAACAAAATACGCATACAAAAATAATCTCAAGTGCCCAGATCTGAAATTTTGTACCAAAATAATCTCAAATGCTCACAGATCAGAGTTAAGATTCTCGCCAAAACTAATTAACGCATCATCCCAACAAATCAAGGCATCATATCGATCTGGATCCAAGCTCTAGGAGTTTCTAGAAGCTTCTAGACGTACCTAGACGATCTGGTTGGAGGGAAGTGAGGTGAGGCAGCTGTGGATGCAGGAATTGGCATGCCTCCTGGAGGGCGGCGTCGGCGAGCAGGGCAAGGAGTCCCCCACAAAGCGCACCGATAGCCAACTAGCCAAGGATTGGGCGTCGGCGTCGGTGAGTAGGGCGGGCGGAGTGTGGCGCCGGTGGGGAGCCGGCAAAGTGGTCCCATGCCGGAGGTGGTCGGCGATGCGGTCCACAAGGGGGCCCGAGGGGGCGGGGCCATGATAGGGAGTCAGCGGAGGGGTGGGGGATACTAGATTTACATCAGATGGAATAAGGCGCTTTCATTCATTTATTGTAGAAATGGAACGCGGCCTCTCCACTGAATTTAGCTGCTTGCTGGTTCTGATGGTGGAGCTGGCATTTTTGGGGTGAAGAAAGCCGCTCCCTTTTGCGATAGAGTGGGAAGCATCGCTTTCCCACGTGTAGCTGTGATGCCATAAAAAAGACAAGAATTTTTTTAAAAAAATCCGTATTCCTTTTCGATCCAAGAACTATCTAAGAAAAATGCAAATCAACACAATTCAAATTTGTTTTCGTCCGAATCAATCGAAAACTAACACATCCATTTTCACACCTAGATATACCGTGACACACACATAAACTGAACTCGAAACCCACGTGACCGTATCAGCGAGAATCCAAATTTAAAAAAAGGCGTTCCTACTAGAACATTTGTCCATCCGAACAATTTCCCCCGCATTTCGGTTCGCGGCTTACAGTTGGCATCCGCGCAGAATTCAATTCGGTGGTTGGGGCCGGCCAGCCGGCCAATCGATAGGCCGGTGCTGCCGCTGCTGCATGCCTGAAATGCATATTCAGCTGCACAACGCGAGGAAAGGAGCACGATCAGTAACCGTGTCCCCCGCTTAGTCATGTCTCCGCTTCTCTCCGAGCCTGGCAAGTCGCAACGCGTGCAGCCGTGCTGCATTGTTTACTCACGAGTCACGAAACGTACGTACGCTACCCCCACCCAGCGTCTCCCGTGCACATGGCCAGACACAGGCAGGCGCAGCCCCGCTGTCCTCCGCGCATTGCCAGCCCACATGCATTCCCGGAACCTGACACGAACCACGAACATGCGCCTCGCCTCTCCGAACCATCCGTCAGTCATCACCTCTCACGCTTAACTCCTCCAGTCCTCGCCCAAACTCTATATAAGCCTTGCGAGACACACACCGACCGATCACTGCACCAAACACCATCTCTTCTGCCCTTCATCACAACTCCGCACAAGGTGCAAAGCTTAAGCGATGGCGATGGAAACGGCTTGTAGTGTGAAGACTTGCGTGCTCGTGGTGCTCCTGGGACTCTGCATTGGCGCGCGGATGGCGGCGGCGGGGAGGATCGACGATGGGCTAGAGGTGATGTGGGGCGCCGACGGCCGCGGGAGCGTCTCGCCGGACGGCCAGGTCATCTCGCTGTCGCTCGACCACACCTCCGGCTCGGGCTTCCGCTCCAGGAACACGTACCTCTTCGCGCGCGTCGACCTGCAGATCAAGCTCGTCGCCAACAACTCCGCCGGCACGGTCGCCACATACTACGTAAGCCTACAATTCATCCCTGCGTTTCGCGCTATGGTCGAATCGATCAATGTGCAATCTTGATTTGGTTCGAGCTGACAATTAATGGATTTCCAATCTTTGTTCGTGCGTGCAGTTCATGTCGGAGGGGGCATGGGAGGTCCACGACGAGGTCGACCTCGAGTTCCTCGGCAACCTGACCGGCCAGCCGTACACGCTCCACACCAACGTCTTCGCCAACGGCACCGGCGGCAAAGAGCAGCAGTTCCACCTCTGGTTCGACCCGACTACCGATTTCCACACCTACTCCATCGTCTGGACCTCGCAGCACATCCTGTAAGCATGTATCCGCGTCGCATTACTGAATAATTCTCACTCACCCTATCACCCATCACCCATGGAGGTCGAGCTGACAATTGAGGTTTATGCCATTGATTGATTGCGTGCAGTGTGCTGGTGGACGGGACGCCGATCCGGAAGTACAAGAACCACGAGGCGCAGGGCGTGCCGTACCCGTCCTCGCAGCGGATGCGCCTGTACGGGAGCCTGTGGGACGCCGAGGACTGGGCCACGCAGGGTGGCCGCGTCAAGACAGACTGGTCGCAGGCGCCGTTCGTTGCGCAGTACCGCAACTTCACCGCCGTGGACGCGGCCTGGGGTGCCGGCGCGGGGTACGACCAGGAGCTGGACGCGACGGCGCAGCAGGGCATGAAGTGGGCGCGCGACAACTACATGGTGTACGACTACTGCGCGGACAGCAAGCGGTTCCCCCAGGGCTACCCGCCCGAGTGCTACATGCCGTAGAGACTTACTCGTTAAGCTTCGATGCACTTTGATTGCAAAGTTGATTACACACAGAGCACTAGGACAGGTTAAAGCTTCGATGCACTTTGATTGCAAAGTTGATCATACATAGAGCATTAGGACAGGTTATACATATACATTATACTAGTAGCATTGACCTCATTTCTTGTCTAAATTGATTCATTCTTTTATGTAAAAAGAATAGATATACATATGTTCGTATTGTCGAGAAGGTTTATGAAGCAGTGGTTTATTCTGAAATTCAGTCGTCCCGCCATTGGAACTGCTAGTTGAATTGTAATCATACATGGACGTGGTTGAAGTTGGTGTTATATGTCGACATGTCACTTCTTTCATTGGGGAACAGAGCATGGAGTCTGTTAATTGTTTCTTGCTACCAGAGCAACAAACAGTAACTTTAAGTGTATGCAAAATTCGTATGAGCTCATGTCTCGCACGCCGATATATACTAGTAGCTTGGTTACAGCATCAAAATGGACTAAACTATACGTCAATATGTATCCTCTGCCTAATTCAATCGGCATTGTTGGTAGCATTCTAGCAGAAACAGAGGATCTCGATTAATACCAAGTCAGGCCGAAATCAGGAACATAGCTCAGGATCGGCTGCCCCCATGCGTTTCATTTCCGCTGTTGGACCAGGCCAGATGTCGGACCCACGAGGCCCATCTAGGACATGGCCCCAGCGGCTGGTCGCCCATCCAAAATACGAATAAAAACTAGTCCGCTCACACAACACGAGAGCGACGGTCGATGCTTGCTACTAGTCTACCGAGACCTACAAGTTCTACGCAACAAAATTTTCATAGGTTCCTACTTGTAACTATGTATTAGACCTCACATATTTTTTTTATTACAAACAAGAGGCACACGTAGACATACACTACATGAGTGCATCATTTAGCATATGTTTAAACGAACGGAGACCATAGATAAATCCGTCGTCACCGCCACCCCAGCTTCCCTCCTCCTCCCTTGCTGCTGTCGCCCTGACTTCCCTCCTCCTCCTGTGCTGTCATTATAATGACCGTTAGTTATCGTTAATTGCAGTTAATTATCGTTAGTTGTCATCAATTGTCATTAAGTGTCTTCAATTGCCGTCATTTGTCTCAGAGGCATTTAAGATATTTTCTAACTTAGAAACTCCAATCAGTCAATCTAAAAGTTAAACTACAGAGCAATAAACGTTTTCAACTCAACCATCCAACTCTTCAGTCCGATCTAAAGATGCTTTTTAGAAAAACAATAGCCATACCAATCGGGTAAGCTGAGAATTACACGGTTCCACTGGGCAGAAAAATCTGAAGCTCCCCGCAGTGAGAATCCAGGAATCAGAGTACGTTTTGGACCTCGGTAGTCGATAAGTACTCAAACTTACTTGCCTCCAGCTCCGGGTAGTACATGCCGTTCCATGCTCCGGCCGAGCAGATTCCATCGGTCTCGACGCTCCCTCATGTGCATAGATGGACATTCGGAAGGCGAAAACAAAAGCCTTCAACCTCATCGTGCCGGCATTGGATCGAGGCGATCTCGCCGTGGTCGCAGCAACGAGAGAACGCAGGCGCCATTACGACAAGATGGCTGCTGCATGTCCTGCCGGCCGAACAAGCACGAACGGGAGTGGTGTCGTATTGGTTTTTATCAAAAAAAAAAAGAAGTAATGTCATATTGGGATTTTTTTAAAAAAATAATATTATTTTTAAAGATATTTACAAAAATAAATAGTCGTTTAAAAAAATTACAAAAATGTATCTCTGTCGCCGATTCAAGCGGTGACAGAACCTATCGCTAGATTCAATCGCGGCAGAGACTCGCCCATACTCGCCGCCAAAGAGGTATTTATCGCCAGTTGAACTGGCGACAGGAATGAATCGTCAGTTCAACTGGCGACAGGACCTATCGCCAGTTGAACTAGCGATTCATTCCCCAACCTTAGCCAGTTTTTGATTTTTCCTATTTCACTTAGGCAGTTTGTGATTTTCATAAATTTTAAACGGTACGAAATCTGTTAGACTCGTAATAACATTTTATCATCATCGTATGTTGTTTTACTACGGTTAATTTTCGGAGAATTTAGCGAGGACGTTTGAGGTATGAACGATTCGTAAAAAGAAAGATAAGTGATATTGTCATTCGCTCGAGAATTCATACACTCTGATATTACAGAACTTGCAGAAGAAAGTCATAACACTTAACTAAAATGATAATTGACAACATTGATAATAATATTTTTGTCGTGGTCGCGACGTCAACGTCTCCCATGTGGACTACCTCTAGTCGGGGCACCGGATGAGGTCCCCGTGGTGACGTTCGGAATGCCGATGTCTCCTTGGTCCTGAGTATTTCGCGTGGGGCATGTCTTGAAGGTGTGCCCAGACTCCCTGCAAATGGAGCACTTCTTCGTGCGACGTCCGGCTCGCCTCGCCCATATCGTTCTCGATGCGTCGTACTGTCGCCGCCAACCTTTCCTTGAGCCTACCAATGTCCGCGCCCGCATTAGTTGCTCCCGTGATTGATGGCGCGAAATGGCCAACAACGGCGTAACCATACATCTCTCCACTCCATGTTTGCATCACCGCCTCCTTGGTGAAATAGTGAGAGAGGTACTGACCGGGATGCTGCGCCACCGTCGAACAGGCGACCATGACATGGGAGCAGGGCCTATGCAGAAGAAAGGGCTTGTTACAAGTGCATACGCAACTATCGTGGCGTAGCGTGCACTCATGGGTGATCCTCTCGCGGTTAGTCCCGCGACGCCCTTTATCCCTGCACATTATCTCGAAGCGAAGCTCCCTCGTGCCCATCTTGAATGCCCGGTGCATCTCACCCTTCTTGCTCTTCTCCTCCATGTATGCGGTGATCATGGCGGAGTAGAGTACTGTCATTTGCCATGGTGAGCGACGCATTGCTGCATCTGTTAACAAAGTAGTTTGTGGTACCGCGGAGAATTGCCTCCACAATACCAACCAAAGGGAGGCACCTGGCGCCGCACATGACCCAGTTGTAGACCTCAGCTAGGTTGGTTGTCATGATACCATATCGAGCATCACCCCTGTCATGCAGCAGCGATCACTTCTCCTTAGGCTCGTGCTCAATCCAGTCTGAGAAGCATTTGACCTGTGCCCCTGTCTTCCTCGTGACACTAGGAGCGTCTGTGGATAGCTGTGGCAATGCTTGGGCAGCCCTTCTCGATGCCTCCCTTCTGTGGGTTTGGGTCCGGTCGTCCAGAATCTTCCAGAGTGTGTCGAACTTACGCTGCTGGTTCTGGTTGCACAGGCGCTTGAACATATTCATCAAGTCCTTGTTGCGGAACTGCTTATAGAAGTTTGCACCCAAGTGCCTCATGCACCACCTACTTTGTAGATCCGGCCATGGAAGTGGAACGTTCTCTCCTCGCTGTAGTTGTGTTATTGCACGCAGCAGGCCCGCGTGCCGGTCATGTATGAGGCATACGTTGGGACGGTCTCGCTAAATGTAAATCCTCATATTCTTCAGAACCACAGCCACTATCCGTGTTCTCGCTTTCGAAGCGAATGCCACGGAAGAACTTGATTGTTTCCGTCCGTCGCTATTGCGGTCAGGATCTGGCCCTTGTACCTGCCAGTCATGAATGTGCCATCGATACACAAGATTGGACGACAGTGCCGGAATGCATTGATGCATGGACCAAACGCGAAGAATGCTCGCTGTAATACCCTCTTATTAGGTCACTTCGGATGCATGGCGTCTTGAATGTCGACATGAGTGTCGGATTCTGTCTTGTATGACTCGGAGTTGCCAGGAGGTTGTGGTAGGAATCCTCGAAGCGTCGAACCTTGATTCCAATGCCTTCGCTTTGCCCTCCAAGCCTTGACATAGCTGATAGTGTACTGGAACCTTGTCTCAATGGCCCGAATGATGGATCGTGGCTCAAAATCTAGGTTATCCACGATCTCACCGTACATGAGATTGGCAATGAAGCCTGATGATAGGTTCGGTGGGATCGCACGATCAATGACGACGCATGTGTGAGGACCACTATGGAGCACTTCCGCAGTGTCCCACTTGGTGAAATGCGCAAGCGCCAAGGGTATCCTCTATGCCGCACTTCACGTCGTAGCATCTTGGGGTAGACTTGACGACGGTGAATGTGCGCCGAACCGACAATGCCGTAATTTGACCGTATCTTGCACGGCCTCCTTGCATTTGTACGTAGCTCCTAGTCTGACCTTGCTCTGGTCGTACTCCCATGGTACATGAGAGCCTTCGTTGACAACGAGGTTCTCGAATCGTATGTGTTCCACTCGGATGGAACCGCTCGCCGTCCGCATCATCGCCGCCATCGTAACCTTCATCTTGGACAATGTCATGTAGTCTTGGTCTTCGAGCTCCATCATTTCCACTAGGTCTTCCAGCTCCTCCCCTCGTCGGCAAGCCCACTAGCCTGTCTCTCACCAATGAGGTAACTCGGCGTAGTCTTCATCGACGACATCAACAACCTCTTGCCCTTCTCGCCATTTTATGCGCCTACTGAGTCACCTAGTTCTTCCCGTGTCGCAAGTCCTACTTGTTCGACGCGGATCTTTGGAGTGGGTTTAGCATACGCTGAACCGTAGGACCAATTTCCATCCTCTCCTCGCCATGCGTATATACGACCGCCATGAATTTGTTCCTTTAGTTGCACTAACTCCCAATACGTAATGCATCCGCCCGGGCGAGGCACTCAATGTCGATCGAGACATCACGGTCCACTTGGAACGTGTGGAACAACCACCGCATCACGGCGTCATTGTACGTTGCTCGGTCTTGGTAGGGGCACGTCCCGCGACCGAAATAACTCAAATCAATTCCTCGGGACCCTCCATAATAGTCCTCGCCGTAGTAAATTTTGAAATTGACGATATCGGACATATTTGACGATCGCGATGTGAAGAACATTTACACGATGAACTACATATGTGCAACTAAATATCCCACCAAAAAGTATGTAAAACGGACTTCACTACGTAACAAAGACATCAAGAATCATGTAATCCGCTCGTTAAGAAAATTACCCGAGGGTGGGCAATCGAATGACAGCTTCGCTAGCTTTTCTCCTCCTCCTCTGTTGTGTCCTTCTATTTTTGTTGAGTAAGGTGAGTCATGTGTGGAATTTCGACGGTTGCAAGAGGGTTTTGTAGAGGTCGTGGCTTGTCGCCGATTTAATCGGCGATACCTTCTGCCGCCCGATTGAAGCGGCAATACCTTCTGTCGCCGATTGAATGGCGATACATAGGTGAACCAGCAACTAGATTTTCAACTGGTGACAGGGATTAATTTATGCAACTTGTTGCGCCGGCTATTTGTTGTTGTGCATTGTTGGAAGATTTTTTGGAGGACGATTGAGGGATTAATGATTCGTATGTACCAAGGCAGGTGATATTACAATGCGTTCGGGAATCTCTGCACAACTCCGTTGGAGAACTTTGGGGAAATGACGCAACGATAACCACACGATATTTCATCCGACAAGGGGATTACATGGCACGCAGGACAACGAAACGAGGACGGTACACGCATGCCTTTAGGGAAATTGAAATACACGGGACATGTGGAGGAATAGGGTAGAACTACTGAGTCGAACGTGGCCATTTACCCTTGCGGCCCAGCTCGGCGTTGTACTCCTCGCCTTGCGCCTTGCGCCTTGGCTCTCGCCGCGATGGCCCTCTTTCGCTCTCTCTCGGCCTCCCGTCGCCTCGCATGCTCACGCTCCTGCTCCTCGCGCTGCCTATCCCGCCTACCTTGCTCGGCCTGCTCAGCTTTCAACTCTTTGAAGCGCCTTTCACGGGTCTCGATATGCTCCCTGGCCCGGCTCTTCCGTCTCAAAGAACGACCACATGTCGTAGGGGTGGATCTTGTCGTCGATCCATCTTTGGAAGTCGATAGTGGTGGCGGAGATGCGGTGGGTAAAGAGAGTTCGTTACCCGTTGTCCGAATAAAAAGCATTGTACCATGAAATACGGTTTCATTACGGATGCCCGTTGTTGCGATCCAACGGCGTAGTTTGGGCAAGCACCAATAGCGCGCCCAATGGTCCACTCATCGGTTGATTTGACGCACTTGCAGCGCCCCTACACCAAAGATAGGTGCCACCCTATCGGGGTCCTTCCGAGGGCGTTCGCGAGCATAGGAGGGGTGTCGGTGGACCTGAATCGTTGGGCGTACTACGAGGCAGCTTCCTCAGATCCACCAGTTCCGAAAAAGTTTACTGTGTGAAAGGCTCCTGACTAGCGGCATAATAGCGAGCGGTGGTCTCATGGGGTGACACCCAGTCCTTCAAAAGCTTGCGGATTTTCTCCCATGCTTTCTCCTTGTCCATGTTTTCTACTTGGTGGTGCTGTTGTGGACTAGTTGGACGAGTTCTGTTGTATTATAGCTACAATGACGGAGACGTGCCGGGGCTCGTCTTGGTAAATCGTCTAGAAAAGCTGGCCCGCCTGGTCACATCGCCCTGAAAAGCTAGCCCGTGTGGTCACATCGTCTTGAAAAGCTGCCCCGCATGGTCACATCGTCCTGAAAAGCTGCCTACTCTGGTGCCATCGTCCTGAAAAGCTAGGCCGTGTAGTCACATCGTCCTGAAAAGCTGCCTACTCTGGTGCCATCGTCCTGAAAAGCTAGCCCGTGTGGTCACATCGTCCTAAAAAGCTAGGCGGTGTGGTCACATCGTCCTGAAAAGCTGCCTACTCTGGTGCCATCGTCCTGAAAAGCTAGGCCGTGTGGTCACATCATCCTGAAAAGCTGCATACTCTGGTGCCATCGTCCTGAAAAGCTAGGCCGTGTGGTCACATCGTCCTGAAAAGCTGCCTACTCTAGTGCCATCGTTCTCAAAAGTTGACCCGTCTGGTCACGGAGTCCTGAAAAGCTGCTCCGTCTTGTAGCATCGCCCTAAAAAGGTAGCCCGTGTTGTCGCATCACCGAAGAAACCTAGCTCATTTTGTCACGTCGTTGCGAACAGTTGGATCGTCAAAGAAAGCAGGCATATTACTCATAATGAAAAAAAAATTACATAAAGGGAAATCTAATGGCGTCCCCTCTTAGGCTGCACCCCGCGTGTCGCCCCGGGCCTCTGCCGTCGCTGCAGCGAGTACGTCAGAGGGTCAGGCTGCCTGACTACCCGACCCGCGCGAGTAGCCCGCGGTGGTGTAGCCAGGGGCTACTCCTGCATCGGCTGATCCTGCGTCGTCTGGGTCTGCGTCGGTTGAGTCTGCGTCGCCTGGGTCGAACTCGACGCACTGCATACTGGTGAAGCCTCCAAAGAGAATCGTGTCACGCGGATCCTCAAGAAGTCCTCGAGGGTGCCGAGAACCGCATCGTCACGAGAATGCATCGTCCTCCCAAGCCGCTCTGCAAGAATGAGGTTACAAACATAGTCATGACTAAAATGCGTTACGCAAGCAAACGGAACTTACCGTTGGCCCAAAGATGTGCTCGGACGACGCGGCATAGTCCTCGCCCGCGTACGGGTGGAGCTGAGGACCCGTAATGTAAGATCGTCGTTACAAACTTATGAGGTTCGAAATGAAATGAAGAAGCGATGCCAGCGTGTCGAACTCACCTCCCACATGTCCGGAGGTGCTCCCCCCACCCTGCCACGCCGACGAGCTCGCCACGTGCGGAGTAGGAGGCTGTGTCCTACCACCTCGGCTGACCCCTCATCCTTGGACTGCTCGGTCCACCGGGTCGGTCGGCGCGACGATCGCCGCGTCCGCACTCCGCGTCTTCTTTGCCTCCCCGATCTGTGCAGGAGCCCTCTGATCTCCCCCGACATTGCCATGTGCTGCGCGTAGTCTACCATCTGGACGACCTCCCGGTGAAGATCCACCTGCACAGGTAATCAACAAGTTGTACACGTAAGTATGTCAAATTAAATATGAAATATGTAATATTGAGTACATACGCTGCGGTGGAAAGCGGAGTCCGGCTGGGTGGGGTACGTATCCGACGTCGCGGCCACATGTCGAGCAGGGTCGACCACGACCCGGACGCAACGGAGCCTCGTCCGAGCTGAGTACCACTCCATGTAGTGCTCGTACTTCTCGGGGTCGTAGGCCTCGTCCCCAACCTCGACGAGGGTCTCGTGCGCGGCACTCCAACCGTCCACCCAAGGGGCCATCCTGTCCGACCAGGATATCGTGCCACGAACTCCCTTCCTAGTGTACCTGTGGACGGCAAGAAAAATATTTGGTTGCGATGTAACACATATTGTACGGACATAAAAGTCAACAGTGAACTTACGCGTGTACGTGCGCCGACACCCGCCTCCCCCCCAAGGGGCTGGGATCTCCTGTCGCAGACCGAACTGGCGCATGACCCGCTGTATCTGGTACTCCTCCACGAAGATGCCGTGCACCAAGGCACTCCGCGTGTACCAAGACAGTAGTCTCTCGCACAAGACCGGCTGCATCGTTGGGGCGCGCGATCACCTTGTCGCCATCAGACGGGTCCAGATGATGCGGTCATCGGTCAGCTGATCGAATATCGCAACGTACTCCGGGTAGGAGCCCTGCGAGGTGATCGGCGTGAAGGTGACCTGTGCAATACAACACTGCAAACTAAGCACACGAAAATAATGATTGCAAAATAAAAATAATAAATGATTACGAAACTAACCCGTCGGCGGCACCACAAAGTGCCCATGGTCGGCCGGTCCAGTCGTCCCCGGGACGCATAAGCTATCCGTCAGACGTCAAGTCCACCGTGGTCGTCCGATCCGAAACGCCCAACGACCACAACCGCAGAGGAGCGGGCATCCCGAGAGGATGGAGCCGCCACGCCAACGCCGCATCGTGTCGCACGGTCGCGCAGACGTCGCAAGACAAGACGGCCGACCCCACACGCATCGCGGATCCGCCGATCGGTGACTCGCCACCTCATGCGTGTACGGATGTAGTGCTTGTCCACGCTGCCGCCGTGGGAGCTCGTGAACATCACCCACCCGAACAACCACGATGGTAGGCCTCCGTGCCTCGTAACAGCCGACGGGCCTGCGTCCTCGACCATACGCTCGGCCGCAAGAAGACACGTAAACGTCGGCAGGTTCACAAACGAATTGTTACGAGAGAAAATAGTTAGGAAAACACTTACGTAGCGGCGCGATCCACTTCGGCGTGGGCGTGCGGGGGCTATCGAACTCCACGTCACGCGCCGCCGACGGCGGATATCGCGGAACTCGGCTAGGAGGTCCGTGCGCCACGTGGTGGGACGTCGGCGCCACCATCGGAGCCTCGCGCAGGCAACCCGGTCGTAGCTCACATCTGCGGCGTCGGCGTCATCTCCCGCACGGAGATGGAACGTGTGGGTCTCTGGCCTCCAGCGGTCAACCAGCGCCGTCAGGAGGGCCCGGTCGTATGGAAACCGCCTAGACGTACGACCGACACGGTGGTCCTGGTCGTCCTCCGACGCCGCTTCCACCATCCTCGCTAGTGGAAGGAGGCTTGCCGCTCTCAACCTGCGTCGAAACGATTAAGAACAAACATGAGTCAACGCCACATAAACAGACCGCGATTGAGTGCATCAAGGTCAGAACTTCACGTACCTCGGAATCCAGTCTCGGTGCGACCTCCATGCCCCGATGAAGTGCGTGAGTCAAACGCCCAAGCTCTATCGGCGCCTCGCCCTCCGGAGGGAGCACGGTACTGAGGCGGCTACGGTGACGCTGGTCAATCACTGGGTCAAGCAACTCGTACTGACTCGCGTGTGCCATACCCAAAATGCGAAGAGAGAAAGTTCATATTTTTTCATGCATCTTTACATAGCCTATGTAGCAACTACGAATTTTCTTTACAAATGTAATACATGTCATGCTACTTTTCTAGTTAAACGGTGTTTTCGGCACTAACAAGATATTGACCGCGCACTAACACAACTAATAACAGCGTACTAACAAAATAATAACCGCGCATAAATATTCTCATTGTTTTTTAGACTTACACAGCTACTCCGTGTTTTTATCACAATTCAAAAATGTATCATGCAATTCTCCTATTTTAAAACAGAAATGTATCGTGCATTAATTATGTTACTCTGAGTGGTCAACCAAATACCATACTCAATTCTATGTCGCTATTGTCGCAATTCTATGTCCAAATCAAAATATGTACTACACAGTTCGACTACATTTATGTAACCTACTCGATTCTATGTCGCTATTGTCGCATTTCTATGTCGCTACACAACTCAAAATATATACTGCACAGTTCGACTAAATTTATGTGACCTACTCAATTCTATGTCGCTATAGTCGCAATTCTATGTCGCTACACAACTCAAAATATGTACTACAGAGTTCGACTACATGTATCTAACCTACTTAATTCTATGTCACTATTGTCGTTTGCTAACCTACAAGGTTTGGACGTAACATACACAGTTTCAGAAAAATTTACCTGCAACACAAGATGATCGATCGAAACTGATGCTCTATTAATCTCTCTCCACCGCGATTTAACCGGCTGTGGCTTCGCGCAATTTCTTCTCTCCCTCTCCAACTCTCTCTTGTTTTTTTCTGGAATTAAAATGAATTCTGGATTGATTTTTCGGGGATTTTATAGTCTACATTCTGTCGCCAGTTGAACTGGCGACAGGAACCTATCACCAGTTGAACTGGCGACAGGAAACTGCCCAACTTGGCCCGGCCGCGGAGTGGCGACAGGTTTCCTGTCGCCATTTGAACTGGCGATAGGTTCCTGTCGCCAGTTCAACTGGCGACAGGGACATATTTTTATAATTTTTTAAACGACTATTTATTTTTGTAAATATCTTTAAAAATAATAATATTTTTGTTAAAAAAATTCGTCATATTGGTGGATACGTGCATGGAGTAGCACTAGTACTAGAAGTACTACTAGTTAATGTCATGATTGATAGGACAGGTCACTGTGAGGAAAGTAGCACCAATGGCGGGCAAGATCATATGCCGAGCAGATGAAATGAGCAGTTAATGGACATATGCTCAGCGCAGCTCATGGCTCTCGTGCAGAGTTTTTACTTTTTAGTACCGCGCTTCATACATCGATTCAAGTACACAGTCAACCCAAGTCTGTATTACGTACGCAGTGAGTAAAGGAGACAAAGAACGTTGCTCTAAAGGTTTGTAGTTGTACGGTAAACAGTATACACACATGAATTATGCTTAGTAATTCAATCCTACGTGAAAAAACTGTAGTGATCGAGTTGCTAGGTGCAGTACTGCTGTAAGACAGATATGTGCAAGTTCAGAGGAAATGCATGCAGTCTCCGCAGGGCACAGTCTCCGATGTATGCTAAAAAATGTCCAAAATTCCAGATCATATCAGAGTGAACTTTTTTATTAATTAATTATTTTTTAAATTTAATTTTAAAGTTAACCCTGACGCACTTTATTTTCAATTCTGACCCCTTTGGTCACGTCACCATCCATAGCATGACAAAACAATATTGTCACGCCATAGGATAAGTCTGCAAAAACGCATTTTTTGTCATGTCACCGGTGGTGGCGTGACTAAACAACACTGTTACGCTACGACCCATGGTGTGCTAAGAGTTTACTCAGAAACAGACTGGTGTGATAGTGTTATTTTGTCACGCCACAGAGGGTGGCGTGACCAAAGGAGTCAGAATTAGAAATAAAGTACGCTAGACGTGACCAAATGATCAGAATTGGAAATAAAGTACGCCGGAGATTAACTTTAAAATTAAATTTTTTAAAAAATTAATTAATAAAAATTTTCTATCAGAATATGCCTTTTAGACATTGTGATGCATCTTTGGACTTTGGGGCACATCAAGTGTCCGCAGAAGGACGCAAAGCTCTTCTGAGCTATTGGGAAGACTGAACAGTCATATGATGTGAGTCGGCCTCACGTGAGATTTGGGCCATCTGAAGGCGATCCGGGCGGTGTTCTCGCCGATCCGGGCTCAGGACATGCCGCGATGCAGGGGCTGTTTGGTTCGGGCTGAGCTAAATTAAAATTTAGGTATACCTTAAATATTTGGTCAGTGTTTGGTTTAGTTTCAAAATTTTGGTATGCACTCAGAATTTTGGTATTGCCCGCTTATTCCTTCCCATTTCTTTGGCTGATCTTTGGCGCCCAAATCGGTCGCCAATGCTTTGGCTTGGCAGCAAAGGGGCAGAGTGCCACTGGCAGGTTTTGGTTGGCTCGTTTGGGTGCACTAATGGTATATTCAGTTTGATTAACAAGTTTAAAATGATTATATTTTCTAAATTGAGTATCCGATTTGTGATCCATTTGAATCGTTGTGCTCCTTGTCATTTTATCAACAAAACAAGACCCATATTGACATATTTTAGGGCAAAAAAAAAAAGATGTTATACGGGACCCCACGTGTCATACTCACAATTTTAGCAAATTTTGTTATGGCTGGAATCCAAACACATCAATTCCGGCATTGCCCGTGAATTGGTATGGTTACGATCTAAACACAATTTTTTACCCGGTTTTTGGCATTGCCTGGGTTTTGGCATTACCAAAAGTTTGGTATAACTCCCTCGGGTCACAAACCAAACAACCCTGTAGAGGGCCACTGCGTGTGATCAGTTTGGGTGCATATGAAGAACTGTGGACACTCGGCAGCGGTCGGCCCAACACAAAGGGGCCAACACAGCGTTGACGTCCAGCGACAAGGCCCGAAGACGGTGTTTTTTTTGTAAGTGTGTTGGGGTGTTTCCAACCCAACAAGTCTATCAGACCGTTGGCGTCACCACGCGTGCGATTTGAGACTATCTGAAGGCAATTCACGCGGGGTTTCCGCCGATCCGCTCCCTGGGCATGCGGGGGAAAGGGTCTGTTTTGTTCAGAGCCAAAACGAGTTAAACCAAAATTTTAGTTTTGTCTTAAAATTTGGCTAATATTTGGTTCCATTTCAATATCTAGCGTCACCCTCAGAATTTTGGTCATGCCAATGTTTTTCTTGCCATTTTTCAGGTTTCGTGCCAGCGAACGAAACAACCACCAAATTATGGTTTGACTGGAATATGTTGACTCCGACACGTGGCGGAATATGGTTGACCGTGGCTGTTAGTATTAATTGCAAGAATAGTTCCTTGTCATTTAATCAACAAAACAAGATCCATGTTGATATATTTTGGGGGCAAAAATATAGATGTCATGCGCGACCCGCGTGCCATACACACAATTTTGGTAAGACTGACCTCTCTGTTTCGACTAGCCCTGTTCACTTTCTCATTCCTGCACGTTTGCTGCAGAAGTCTTTGCGCATTAAATACCGTTGAGTCGCATTAAAAGATGTTGTTTTCGCAGTACTTGTTTCCCCCTCTAGTCTCCTCTCCTACTTGCCTCCATCCCCTTCTTCACCTGCCACTGTCGTGCGCATTGAATGCGACGTCCTCCGTTGCACCCGTTGCACGCCACTGCAAATCCCGCTGCTTCACTTTGTCACTCGGTCATCCTCTTTCCTCTATAAACAAAGCACTAGGGAGCCCCTTGCCCTCTTATTTGCCCTCAGTTCCCAAAGCTCTTTATCTCTTTCCTGATCTCGCCCCTTTTCACCGCACTTCAGGTCTCGCAGCCTCCTCCATTCGAGTGAACCAAATCTCCTTATTTTGTATCTTTTCTCTTGGCTCTAGTGTGGTGTTTTCGTTGGAGCTTTAGTGTTCTTGTTTTGCTTATTTGGCTTTGCTCGCGCGTGTAGATTCTGTCTTCTCCGAAGAGCTTGCGGACTCGGCGACCTCGACCAAAGCATTCCAACACTTCTACGAAGGCAAGCCGTAGACTTTTGATCATGTTGAACCCAATTTATAAAACTATATTGTTTTGTCTCAACATGCATGGCTAGTTGTATAAAAATGATTTGGGAGATAGCTAAACGCCTACTTGACAGTATGACTCATTGAATAATTTGGTTTGACATATTGACATGTTCCCTTGGATACCATAGGTTTGGTAATTTTTAGTTGGACATTATTGGTAAACCAACCTGGGTATTGTAATGCTTAGACATGCTTAGTTTGCGCTGGATACTTGATCACTTACTCAAAGAATGTTAATTTGACTAATGAGATATGGAATCGTGGTGCGATACCACTGTTGTGCAACTATGGTGTGAGTCACAGTTGTATCGATTGTGGTGTGATGCCGCTGTTATAAAACTTGTTGTGCCATAGCAAGGGTTGTCATTTGGCCGGGTTGAACAAAAATAGTTTTCTTGCTCAGGCGAATGATCATACAGTAAAGGGGGTGCAGAAAGCACATTGGGATGAGGATATTTCGCCTGAGCTATCACTAAGGACTTAACTTTATACGCCATTGATATGGGCTTTACCATGCAACCACAAGTCTATTATGGGGTGGACATAGCAAACTATTTAGCAATATTTTGAGTCGGTTCTGTCGTGGTGGTGTGTGCTGATTCACATGACGCAAGAGGGGGCCAGGAAGGCAAAACCTTAGCGGACAAAACCGAGTCAAAACGGAGTTTTGAAAGAGCCTTGTGATAGTCCCACCTTGATTCACACGTCAAAGGAAACATATGGTATATCAGGCGATTATCTCTTGTGGGTCAAGTGTACAATCTCTGTAGAGCGTAAAATTATTCGAATAGCCGTGTCCTCGGTTATGAACAATGCCTGATGATTTATCACGAGGGGTAGCTTTATTAAAAAGGAGTGATTGTGGGTGGACCAGGAGTGGTCGTGGGTAACCATGAGTGGTCCGGGGAGTGAGCATTCTTGTACCTTGCAATCTACTTATTGTATCTGTTGTCAATATTGTCGTCTGCAAATTAACCATAATGCTATCCTTGTCAAGCCTTCCATGAATATTACTTGCATTCTTGTTCCTTACGACTTGCTAAGTACATTCAAAATACCCACGGCTTTGAGCCCTCTGTTTGATCAGCAAATGAGGGTGAACCAGAGAACCCAGAGTTCTATGAATGGAGTTCTACGAAGACCGTGCGAACTACAAAGGTCCTCCGCTCAATTGCTTGTGGGCATGTCAGATGGCCACTGCGACTTGTTTTGGTCCCACTGCAAGTTTCTTTTGTGTAAAGTCCTGCGTGGCAACCTTGTAACAACATTGACCGTAAGGTCTTTTGCTATTAATATTACTTTGTCTGCTTCTTCTTTAGCTGGTTGTATGGCAATGATTACATCAATGTCGTGACTGTGCGAGCTAGCTACTGACCTGTGATTAGTTCGGAATACACAGAGGGTCCCGGGGATTGTTTATTCGGGGTCCCGACATGTGGCTACCTAGATCACAAACCAAACAAGCCCCAAATCCACCTCCACTGCTCGATGAACGCGCGTGCATGCGTTTTGGACCATATTTGGCCTGTTCAGGCACCTACGGAGCACCCCGGACACCCGGTAGCGATTGGGCCAGCACGAAGGGGCCAACGCAACGTCGACGCCGGGCAACAGGGCTACCAACAACGTTTTTCTGGTCAGCGACTGTCGGAGTGTTTCTAATCCAACGAAGCCATCATGCCTAACTAGTGTCGCCACACGTGCGATTTGAGATGATCCGGAGGTGATTCATGCGATGTTTCTGCCCATTTGGACTCGAGCTTGCGGGGCATGCAGAGGGCAAATCTACCTCCACGTCTGCGCACGCGCACATTTTGGACCGTGTGTGGCCCGTTCGGGTGCCTACAGATCACCTTGGACGCTCGATAGCTAGAGGTGGCACGGTTTATTATTTTGGTTTGGTTTTTTTTTTCTAAATCGGTTTTTGAAAACTCATCACCGAATTAACCACAGAGCACAACAAAGTTCAGACTTCAAAAATTGCACTTGCACAAGCAGCGAAGCAGCAAACACTCAAACAGACTAGTAAGTAGTAGAGAAAATCGCACTGTAGGTTCTGAACTTGCGAGATTATGCTACTTAGCTTCCTAAACTTGTATTTTACTTTCTCAATCCTCTGAACTTGCGATGTTGTGTTATTTAGCTCTCTGAACTTGTATTTTACTTTTTCGGCCTTTTGAACTTGCGAGGTTGTGCCACTTAGCTCCTTGACTTGCGTTGAAGCAAAGTTTGTCAGATGCGATGCCGGCGACTTTGTCACCTCCAAGTCCGGTGGACTCGTCGCTGCCCCATTCCGGCCATGTTCATCGTCCCCGTCACCTCACGCCAACAAAAATGGATTCTTCGGACCCAGAAACGCACTGTGCTCGCGTCTTCGTCAGAGCTTCATCGTCGTAGCTTGCTGCCACTCTTGCCCTTGCCTCCTCTGAGTTGGCCGTGAGAGAGAGAAGTACATTCCCAGTGTCATAGCAGAAGCTACTCAGCCTACACGAAATTCATTTGGTCGTTTGCTAATAGAAAAGGTTGAGCTGGCGAATCACCGTGAGGGAGAGAAGTATTGTGCCCCTGCTCTGGCACTGGGAATGTACTTCTCTCTCACAGCCGACTCAGAGGAGGCAAGGGCGAGGGCGGCGGCAAGCTGCGATGGTGGAGCTCTGGCGAAGACACGAGAACGGTGCGTTCCCAGGCCTGAAGAACCGTTTTTGTCGGCGTGAGGTTACGGGGACGATAAACACGATCGGAACGGGGCGACGACGGGTCCACTGGCCCTCCCTGCGGCTTGCTCCTCCCTCGGCGCCGCCTCGACTTGGTCGCCTACCTGTGCGGTGCCTCTCCGCGCCATGGCCGCCCCCTTGGCCCGGCTCAGGCTCGCCCCTAGTTTCCCCGCGCTGCACCACCAGCACCGCCTCCGGTCGGTCCCACCGGCGCCACCTCCGCGCCGTCACCTGACGTTGCCGCCGCCGTTGCGCCTTCTCCCGCGCGCCTCCGGCTTCTCCTCCCTCAGCGCCGCCCCGACCACCTACCTGCCCCGCGCCTTCCCGAGCCATGGCCGCCCCCTCGGTCCGGCTCCGGCTACCGCACCTCCGTGCCTCTTGGCCTGCCCGTGTTTCCCCCTGCAGCTCGGCCCAGAGCGTGGCTCGCTGGGGAAGGAGGCTGGGCCAGTAGCGCGCTTGGACGAGGCGGAAGGTGAACGGTGTGGTTCAATCGATTTCAACGAACCAATCGGTACAACATTTCAATGGAATATTCCCTTTAGTTGAATGGATTGATCCTGGACCGTTTGGTTCCATTCAGGGAACCAAACGCAGTAACGACCTCATTTCCCGTACCGGATGATTCAGGATCACATGGTTCAACGAACCAAACGGATCTATAGTGCACAAATTTTGTGCACCCTCAGAAATAAAAAAAAGGATATATAGAAGGAACCAGATATCAATTTAATTAAGAAGAAATAAACATTCAAATTTGAACCAAAGATGATTCAAACCTAGGTGGTGAGGTGTACACCCATACCTCTCACCAGCTAAGCTAGGCTAGAAGGTTCACACTCAGGGGTGTAGCTAGGCCTTGGGCAGCTAAGGCAATAGCCCGAGAGACCTACAATTGAAATCCTATAGAAAGCTTCTTGAAAAAGCGCTACAAATATAAGTTCAGCTTAAAAACAGCCGGTTAGGTTCGAAGCTTAGACCATAGCTAGCTCCGCCCCTGTCCACACTAAGTAACACTGGATGCATCTCGGCACCGACCTCACATATGACAAAACCGTGAAAGTTTTTTGAGTTGATCTAGTGATTTGACCCGCAGGATCTGCACCATTAGGGCACTTTAAAACCCCCCACTTCACCACATCGTTCCAACGTCTGCTTCACTTGCATCCATAGTCATATGTAGATACTCTGAAGCCAAGCCACTATGCATGGCGCAACTCACTCACCAGACATGTGATGTGACCAACACTTAAAATCAGGTCAACTTCTTGCTTCTTTTCCCAGCTCTGCTTACCTTTGGCTATAAATCTTCCATCATTTTCTATGCTTAGGCCTTTAGTAGCCAGCCCGTAATCCAAATTTGTTTACATCTTCCAAGAATCTGAGGCGTTGCCGAGTTCGATGAGATCGATCTGGCTGCGTGGACTTTGACCCTGGTAATCCTGCACCTTCAGCTCAGTCTGCATATAGCCTGCACTTGACCGTGGCCTCACTGCCCCCTGCTGCACACACTAAGTCACTGCACTCACTTCACACCACACCGGCCGGAAGCCATGGCACTGGCTAGGGCGCACCTCCTAGCTTGCCTATCGGCTTTTGCGTTAATCGCCACCGCCTCTCCGGTGATCGGTGATGACCCGACGGACAAGCTCGAGATACTGTTTGGCCAAACGCAGCTCCTCAACGATGGCAACGGCGATCAGACCATTGCGCTGACCCTGGACCGCGTAATGGGGTCCGCGTTTCGGTCGAAGACCTCGTACCTCTTTGCCAGGATAGACATGGACATCAAGCTCGTCGCCGACAACTCCGCCGGCACCGTCACGACAATATATGTAAGTGACCAAGAAACAGCACACTGACATGTGGAGTCCTCAACCATGCACGCATGCGTCCCTGACTGATGCTATATGGTGTTGTACAGTTGATTTCCGAAAGGGATTGGAAGACCCACGACGAGATCGACCTCGAGTTCCTGGGCAACGTCACCGGCCAGCCGTACACCCTGCACACCAACATCTTTGCCAACGGCGAAGGAGGCAGGGAGGTACAGTACCGGCTTTGGTTCGATCCTTCTCAAGATTTCCACACCTACTCCATTATCTGGAACCCAAATGAAATCCTGTAAGCCTCACTTGATTCTACACTCATTCTGATTCTACACTACCGTGTGTGTTCAAGATATATCTGAGTATTTCTCAAAAAAGAAGAAGATATATCTTAGCACTATCCATGGCATGTTGCTGACAACATTGAGTTATATATATGCCACTTGTGAGTTTCAGGATCCTGGTTGACAACATACCGATCCGGCAATTCAAGAACCACTGGGACGCCGGCGTCCCCTTCCCGGTCTACCAGCCGATGAGGCTGTACGGCTGCCTCTGGGACGCCGACGACTGGGCGACGGAGGGCGGGCGCATCAAGACCGACTGGTCGCAGGCGCCGTTCGTCGCCTACTTCCGGAACTACAGCGCCTACGGCTGCGTGCCCAGCCCGAGCGCGTACTCGTGGGTGTGTGGCCAGGCCCCGTCCGCTGGCGGCGACTGGTTCGACGGGGGAGGGGTGGACGACATGAAGCTCAAGGAGGTGCAGGACAAGTACATGATCTACAACTACTGCACTGACGCCAAGAGATTCCCCGATGGTTACCCGAAGGAGTGTGGGCTGCCTTAGGATAGAAGTGATTCCGCATGTGATCGAGAAGGGTGTGAAATGTTTTGGGAAGATTGTTTCATTCTTTTTTCTTTCTTTCTCGAGGAAGAAAAACAAGAGCAAAAATGTGCAACCAGAAATATCTACGATGGCCGCGGCGATTTATTACACATATAACTTACATATATTTCTAGTCAATAAATATAGGTATGTTTGGCATGTTACCGACGTGAATCAAACTAAATTTTGGTGGCGCTAATGAAAATTTATTATGGTTTGGTTTGCTACCGATATTTGGTAATACCGATAAAAATTTAGTAACACCAACGAAATTTAATGTTACACGCGGACAATCCGAGAATAAGAAAATCACATATTTTTTTTAAGACTAGGATTTTTTCCCCTCTGACTGACTCAAAGAAGGAGCACCGTGAGACACACGTGTGAGCCAGCGCTCGAACGCGGGCGTGATAGAGGCCCAAGTCCTCACGTGCCCACTCGGCTACTGCCCAGTCCTCCACTCACTAAAAATTTGATAACACCGTTCGTTAGGGCCATCAGCCATGAACCAAACAACCTCTAAACGTGAATTCCCTAAAGAGTGAAGTCTAAAGCATGGGGTTGCAGTGCTCGTGTAGTTTGCACATAAACAAAGCAAGCCATTTCATAGAAATCAGTAAACGAAATTCATCGAGATCTGTATCTAAAAAAAGTAAGAGACGCAGCTAACGATCCTCTGGTTTCACAGAGCCAAGTCCTCAACTGCACGCCTTTGTAGGCTGTTGGACCGAGATCGAACTGTCCGAATCATAGCACGCAATAAATTGAATATCTCGCGATAAATTGGCAATATATCACCCACCAGATCTGGACCGTCTGTTGATTCATCTGGTGGCTCTGGACGCCCCAACTGCACGCTACATTGATCTTTCTAACTAAGCTCTGTGAAGTCAGAGGATCCTTATCGGCTAGCGCGATACCACGTAAGTGAAAGTGTGACAATTACAGAAAATAAAAAGCAAACGAATGGACTGCCTAGTGCCTAAGCTTAGTATTGCACTACACACCTGAACAATGGTCTGTGCTTTAACCACTTGCTTTTATGTCTGCAACTCTGCATTCCTTCCTCTAACTGCTGTGGAAAGTGGAAAGATCACTGCGTGTCTGCAGTTCTGCACCCTCCGGTCTCAGACTTTACCATGCATGGCCAGGCAACGCAATGCTACAGAGTGCCTCTACCGGAATCGCGAGTTATACTCCATGACTCCGGTGGCTGCACCTGCACGGAGGACGAGCGAGGGGCAAATCACCAAGGGACGGCGTGGGGAAGGCGCGGCAGCAAGTTGCAGAATTGCGGGTGGGTTGGGAATGGGATAGGCTGACCAAAGGAAAGGCCAGGCCCGGGCAGGAGGCAGCCTGAAACTTAATGATTCCGTCTCCTTATGAATGCTCAGGATGGGCTTTACATTAGGCCCCCCCCCCCCCCGTTTTTGCCTGTGGGAGACAGAGAACTCATATTCCCTCGTGTGGCATATGATACAAGCACATAAGACCCAACCGGAGTAGATGGCGCAGCACTTGAGCCCGATTTTGTTCGGCACAAAATGGTGGATTGCCCTGTGGCAACGCGCAGGCAACCTAAGCAAATTTGTACTGCTTTTGACCTGGCATTGACGCTTCAACAACATGGTTGGATCAAATGTCAATCCTTCATGCTGCAAAATTAGAAATTGACATGCTCTGTACTAAGTAGTGCTAGGACCACGGCTCCCCGCTGTTGGGTGGTGGCCGGGGGCCGAGCACGTCGAAAGAGGGGTGAACCACCGTGAAGAGCCTGCCACGGACGGACGCATACAAGGGTGGTCTGCGGATATTACCACGGCTCTGCGGGCAAGGGCATACAGTCAGTCACCCCCTGTACGTCTCGGTGTCGAACACGGGCATGCCGGGGCTAGCCACGGGGGGATGCATCGCGAAGATCTTCGCGCCGTGGGCAGCGAAACACCACGAGAACGGGTGATTGGCCTCAATGCGGACGAGCGGGGACTCGGCGGGGCGCGCCTCCAAGTCGGCGTCGGCGTCGGCATCAAAGTCGGAATCGAAGTCATCCTCGCCCAACCTGTAGATGCTTTGTACCCCCCTCTCCCAGTCGTTCAGCACCAGGTAGAGATACTGCTGCTGCTTCCGCTGCTGCGCCGGCCGCTTCGCCGCGCGGCCGGAGCAGTGACCCAACAACGACGGCCGCTTCGACATAGCTCGAGGTGTTCTGGTCGAAAAATAACGCCGTCAGATCGACTCGATCTGCGACGTCCACCTGTCCGGCTCGTCCCACTGTGTTCTGTGCGTGCCCTGTGCAGAAACAAAACCACAGGATTTACTACACAAGCTGGAAGCCTCCTTTCTCTCTACATATAAATCGGAGCAGAAGCAAATTCGTATCCGAATCGAAACACCCTAACTGATTTGCAATCGTGATTCGTTATCGGAGATTCGGAGATCATAACTATTCGGGGGAGAGAGAGAGAGAGAGATTTGCACCTGGATAACATACGGATGGAGCTTCGTCTCCCCAGGGAAGCAACTCGTGCGGTGTAAGCAGCGAATGGGAAGGCGGCGGTGGAGAGCCTCTCTCAGTGGCGGCTCCGGCTCCCCTCTCCCGTGGCGGCGGCGTGCGGCATCTCCATTGGCGCGGGGCAACCATAGAAGAACATACGCCCCATTGTTATATTTCTCCTGGAATGGGCCGATTCGGCTCTTTTGCATAGCCACCTAGATTTGGGCCTACCTATCAAATCCTTGTCCGGCCCAACTCCCCATGGAGATTGGCCAGAGAAGCGATTGCCAATGGCTTCCGCAGTTCCGCTCGAGCCGAACCAACGGTCTGAAGAAGCTCATGGATGGAGGGAGGCATGCACTCTCCCCTCGCATTTTTACCTCTTCTTCCTCTCGAACCCGTTTTTCGCGGATGGCCATTTACTTCGCCCCTCACCACCTCTCTCCGGATCGCTCCTCCTCTCCCCTCAAGAATTTCCCAATTCGATCGACAAGAACAATACCCAGGCTTCTTCCAGGTGAGACACATTTGGAACCCTCCTCTTTTTTTCTTCCTCTGTAGTTTGTAATTCCTGCCTATTTTGAACCAAGAAATGCGCTTATTAGACAAAGTTTCCTGCTCCTTTCGCTGCTCGAGGTTGCGAATCTGGTCCATTAAGGATTTTTTTTAGAGACGTATGAAGGAATTTTGAGCTATCATTGTGTCGCCAAGAGTGATTTCTTATAACACTGTTGCTAAGAAACAAACACTGCACATGATTATTGTTTCTGATGACTGAACTGCGGTCATATCATCCATCTGTTTTTCGTTACTTGTTTTCAGGATAATGTCAGTGTTATTTTAAGACGAAATCAGCCAAGGGTTCTTCAGCAACATCCAGCATGTCAGTTTCTATGAAAGATTTGGACCCGGCTTTCCGTGGAGCTGGACAAAAGGAGTATCCTTTCGCTGCATTCTAGGATTTCTTCATGGCTTGGCTACTTGTTCTTATAGAAAATGCATTTTGAGATCAAAGGATTATTCTTCAGACCCAAAAAAAATGTTAACTGTTTGTAGCAGTAAAATTGTTGACCACCAGGAGGCTAAATAGTGTGGTTGCTGGTTAGTCTGAGTAATATCGACAGCTTACACAACTTGTTTGTCAGCTAAGCTGTTGTATAGCACTTCCATTTTTTATTTCATTGCCCTTGGGTGGTGATTGCTGACTACTACTTCTGATGATTCTTTGATAAGCTGCTTTAGTGTGCACGTTTAATATGATAGTGAATCACTATTTCCATTTTGAAAATGATGTACATAACGAGTAATAATTATTTAAATGTCGTCAGCATTAGCCAATAATCATAGTGTTGGAGAATTGGATACAATGCTAAAGTAAACTAGCATGAAGTTAACGTTTCATTGTCTAGAAGAAAATGGAGTGGATACATTGCATTGGAGGGTGACTATACTAAAAAAAAGAATGATGAAGTAAAAGATCAAGGGAACAATAGTAAAGGTTGACAAATGACAAAGATTGCTGATTCTATCCTTTCAAAGTTACTCTTTGTCATTGATCCCCATGAGCATTGTATCCCTACACTGTGTTATTGTTCATACATGTGCTTGCATTGTATTCCTCAATAAAATTGCAGCGGTTTGGAGATATGGCGTATTGAAAATTTCAAGCCAGTAAATGTGCCAACATCTTCACATGGAAAATTTTACATGGGTGATTCATATATCATCTTGAAGGTATGGAAGAACTCATCCCTTGTTATGCAGACCCTTTTTTCTTTTTGGAACATGATTGGTGCACAATTGCAAAGGTAGAAGATTTGGTTAGTCTTGAAACAAAATCTTACAGGCCATGATAAACCTGAGCTAAAATATTTCCATTGCTTTTCGTTTCTGTTTCCTATTACTACATCAAACAATGCAACCCTTAATCAATTTGGTGCATCACATGCTTCACTATCCATATCAAGATAGGTCATTTATGCCATAAACTTGTCATCTTGGTCGCTTAGTTTGTGTAAGGCTTGAACTCAGCTCTTGCATTACGCTTACTGCACCGAACGATTTTTTTTCCCTTATGTTCTTTTTGCTCCCTACAGACAACAGCCTTGAAAAATGGTTCCTTTCGCCATGACATCCATTATTGGCTTGGTAAAGATACTAGTCAGGTAGATTCTCAAATCATTTTGGCAATGCATCACTTGATTTAGCTTTCAGAGCTACTACACAGGCTTTATGTTAGCTAATAGTTATCCAAAATGCCCAATATTTTCCTTGGTAGGATGAAGCTGGAACTGCTGCAATTTTAACTGTGGAGCTTGATGCTGCCCTAGGAGGGCGTGCTGTCCAGTACCGGGAATTACAAGGCAATGAAACTGAAAAGTTTCTGTCATATTTTAGACCATGCATCATGCCACAGCCAGGAGGGGTAGCTTCTGGGTTCAACCATGTAGAAGTCAATGAGCAGGAGCATGTTACCCGCTTATATGTGTGCAGAGGAAAGCATGTTGTTCATGTTAAAGAGGCAAGCTATCTAAACTACTGTGTTTTTCTGCCTAAGCTCAGCTCATTTCTTGATTATGCTTGCTATTTTACATGCCAGGTTCCTTTTGCTCGTTCATCCCTTAATCATGAGGACATATTTATCTTGGATACCAAGTCCAAAATTTTCCAGTTCAATGGCTCCAACTCATGCATTCAAGAGAGAGCAAAAGCTCTTGAAGTTGTGCAGTATATCAAAGATACTTTCCATGAGGGCAAGTGTGAAGTTGCAGCTGTTGGTAAGCAACTCTATTAATATGCCTTGAATATTTGAAATGACATGTACAAGATGTGACAATTTGAACTTCGTTCATAGAGGACGGAAAGTTGATGGCTGATGCTGAAGCTGGTGAATTTTGGGGTTTGTTTGGTGGCTTTGCTCCTCTTCCAAGGAAGACACCTTCAAAGGATAATGAGGAAGACAGGGAAATTGTGGTCAAATTGCTATGGTAAATCACTATCATTATTCCCATATATCCACAACACAGCAGTTAGTTGTCAATGAGAATAATTTGCTATTAAAATGGTGTCATCTATGAAAATGACTTGCTCTTGAAATTATGAAACTGAGTTGATGATTTCTATGACTTCTCAGTTTTAACCAAGGAAAGATGGAGCATATTAGTTTTGAATCCTTGGCGCATGAGTTACTTGAGACAAACAAATGCTACTTGTTAGACTGTGGTGCTGAAATGTATGTTTGGATGGGCAGAAGTACTTCTTTGCAAGAGAGAAAGGGTGCAAGTAAGGCTGCTGAGGTAACTTCTTGTTTGCCTAGATTACCTCTGCATCGTCATTAAATTCATTCAAAAATATTGTACAAACCTGAAGAATCTGACGATTAGAAGCTGAGCTTCTCACTTTCTGGTTGATATTGTATTACATCATGTTGGTTCCCTTCAGTCAATTTTAGTCAGTATCTGAAGGTTTACTTATTTCCCTCTCAAAAAGGAAAAAAAAGATTGGTTATTTATCCCTGTGCTGAGCAAAAGTACCACCTTGGTGAAATATCATACTAATCTTTTTTTTTAAAAAAAAACTTTGTAATTGGATGTTCAAAACATATTCATGGTTTACATTCTGTGTTGCTGTCTGACCAGTTTCTTTTACTTTTATACAGAAATTGCTTATTGATGGTAGCCAAACAAAATCACATGTTATCAAAGTGATTGAGGGATTCGAAACAGTCATGTTCAAGTCAAAATTTAATGAGTGGCCACCAACACCTGATTTGAAACTATCGTCTGAGGATGGAAGAGGCAAAGTTGCAGGTTATTGTCTACAGATTTGTCAGTTCCAGTGCAACGTATTGCTAAAACATTCTTTAAATTCCACTCATTTATATGTTATTTCCTTCTTACAGCTCTCCTCAAAAGTCAAGGATTAGATGTTAAGGGCTTGATGAAAGCTGCTCCTATAAAAGAAGAACCTCAGCCTCATATTGATTGCACTGGTCATTTACAGGTATTCTTTTGGTTGTTTTTTTTATGGATTTGTGTTGTTATGAGCAGTAGTCAATGTAAATCCGTCCTGTGCATACAAGTTTTTAAGATGCTAGGTATCTTTTGAAGATCCCATTCTAGCCTCCCAAATACACTCATGCAAAATAAAGGGAAACTAACAACCTTGTAAGACGTGTACAAAAAGGTTATCTAGATCCTTGATAACTCCCCAAACTCAAATCATATCATTGATCTACACACATTTACCTTTGATGTCCATTCTCCAACCAAAGTTTGTACACAAAAGTTTGCTTGCATAACATTCATCCATTTTATTTTGGTGTAAGTTTGATTATGGTTGTATTTCCTATATTTTGTTATCAGGTCTGGCGAGTAAATGGGAATGACAAGATTCTTTTGTCATCCCCTGATCAATCAAAATTTTACACCGGAGATTGCTACATTTTTCAATACACATATACTGGAGATGACAAGGAGGAATGTCTTATTGGAACTTGGTTTGGGAAGAAGAGCATCCAGGTAATATATATGCACAAAATCAACTCTAGCTATGAACCTTTGGAATTGACATACACATAGGTGCTAGCCTGCTAGGCACTAACTGAATATTTTGTTGTGAAGTGTTAGTAAGAACTAAGAGAGTTAGCAGTCTTAAGCTTTTAGCTGTTTTCCTCTTCTTGATTGATAGGTCAACAGAGATTTGGATTATTTCATAGTTGTTAATATATGTACATGTTCAATTAGTATGTGCTCCATGCAAATTTCTGCATGCAAATAATCATTATTGCTTTCAGGAGGAGAGGGCGTCAGCAATTTCATTGGCTAGCAAGATGGTTCAGGCTACGAAATTCCAGGCTGTCCAGGTAATCCATTTATTTTCTATATATTGAATTAGATTGTCGGTCTCTAATATTGAATTAGATTGTCGGTCTCTAATTTATTCTTGATTACACGCAGGCTCGCCTTTATGAAGGGAAAGAACCAATTCAGTTCTTTGTCATATTTCAGAGTCTCCAAGTGTTTGAGGTTCGATCTTATTTAATAGTCAATATCCTTGAGATAATCTGACAGACTGACACTCTTAGATAGATACTTCGAGCTGAACGTTACATGTATTTTCTCCCTATGAATTTTCAATGTAGGGTGGACTTAGCTCTGGATACAAGAACTTTATTGCTGAAAATGGTATCGACGATGACACTTACTCTGAAGCTAGGCTTGCCCTATTCCGGATTCAAGGCTCAGGATCAGAAAACATGCAAGCAATTCAAGTTGATGCAGTGAGTTCATAGTCAGATTTTTGTTTGTGAAGATATATGAGAGCATAATTATTATCTTCATAATCAGCTGCTTCATCTCTTATCATGTTTTTTCTAGGTGGCTTCGTCATTAAATTCATCCTATTGCTACATTCTACACGATGGAAACACTGTGTTCACATGGACTGGGAACCTTGCGACCTCACTGGATCATGACTTGGTTGAGAGGCAGCTAGATGTGATTAAGGTGTGAATAATCTTCCTTATTATGGCAAATATAAATCTTTGTACTCATGCAACTTTCTGATGCTTGGTACATTGGTATCAATGTAAAGTTTTGATTGACCCCCTACAAAGGTTTGCCATATTTCAGGACAAAATGTACTTTAAATACTTGAGCTTATTAGTCATGAAGGAATACTTAAGGGCATAACATGAGTTTTTGTTCATATTTCATATTATGTGCTCAAATTGCCAAAGAAAAAAAGGAAATAAATGCCCATGAGAGTAAATGGGTTATATTTCTGTGTATCAGGATATAGTTATTGGATGTTTGTATCCCTCACCATTATCGTTCGTCACCCTCCTTGCTGCCATGGTTGATTTGAATTGTGTTGTTCGGTTATGTTCTGAAACAACTTTGGCTTTGGTATACCTATCCATTGATTTAACCTTTTTCTTTGCACACCTCTTTTTTTATTATACAGCCAGATCTGCCGTCCAGGTCACAAAAGGAGGGGAAAGAAACCGACCAATTTTGGGAACTACTGGGTGGTAAATCCAAGTATTCAAACCAAAAAATAGGAAGAGAGCATGAAAGTGACCCTCATCTTTTCTCATGTGTCTTATTCAAAGGTAATCACAAAGAAGACATTGTATGCTTTTCTTAGGATCTACTTAGTGAAATTTGCAATTCATTATCTCCTGACACTTTTGTTCTTTCTTGCACTACCAATTTTGCTGTTGGGGGGGTCATGAAGGTGATGTAAAGGTAAGAAAAACAAAGATGTGAAGGTTTTGCTTCTGAGTGTGCTCTCCATTTGAATGTCTAATACTAAACCTTCTTTTAAAATCTACTTGATCAGGTCAAAGAAATACACCACTTTACTCAGGATGATCTGATGACAGAGGATGTTTTTATTCTAGATTGTCACTCGGACATATTTGTTTGGGTTGGCCAGGAGGTGGATGCCAAAGTGAGATCACAAGCTATGGACATTGGAGAGGTAATAACAAAATTTACTCTGCATGGTCTAATTAGAAATTTACTCTGCGTAGTCTAATTATAAATATACTCTTACTTTCTTTTTTCTCACTACTGCTGTGCCAGAAATTTCTTGTGTTTGATTTCCTTATGGAAAATCTCTCCCGAGAAACACCAATTTTCACTGTTTCGGAAGGAAGCGAGCCACAGTTTTTTACTAGGTTCTTCACCTGGGACTCGTCAAAATCTCTGGTAAGTAGTTGATATGTAGAGTGCACCTGCTTATTGTGAATTTAACAGAAGTCTGTTCTATGTGATTAGATGAACAACTAAGTATACCCCTTATGTTAGTTTTCAAAAACAAATGCATCACATCCACTTGTTTTTGTTGCAGATGCATGGCAGTTCATACCAGAGGAAGCTTGCCACAGTAAAGGGTGGAGCAACTCCAATGTTGGATGTACGTATTAATCTAACCATCTTCCAGTTTGGTGGATATCAGTAGATTTTTGTTCTTCATTGCTTGTAAACAATCTTTTTATACATAGATGCTCTTAGTGGCTGGCTGAATCTCTCCATGTCTGCTGATACTCTTGCATTCGTGAATAGTTGTGCTTATCAGTGCATATATGGATGTGACCATTTATTTCTCTCAGTCAGACCATTGAACCCATTGTTCAACTTCAGCGTTTATAGAACTATTTTGCCATCTGTATGAATGGATCTTAACAACATGCTGAGCATAAGTGTGAAATAAGGACTACAAGGTGGCTAACAATAGCATTTGACTGAGATCATTGGTTGATTTTTCATTTTTCTTGTTCAATTGCATAATTGCATTTGCATCTATTCAATACAATCACATGTTTGGTCACGTTTTGTGGCACCAGTGGCTTTCAATTACAATATCTGAAGTATTATGCAACTTGTTGTTAATGCATGATCTAGTTATATGCTACCTATGTTTTCTTGAAGTTACTTGTACTATACATTGCTTTCGAATACGATAATAACAAAAGTATTCCTATAAATCTGTCTTTTCTGAAAAATATTCTCTATGTTGTCAGAAACCAAAACGGCGAACACCAGCATTTTCAGGAAGGAATATGGGACAAGATAAATCTCAATGCTCAAGAAGCATGTCCACCAGCCCGGAACGTCGTGTTCGAGGCAGATCTCCAGCCTTCACAGCGTTAGCTTCTGCCTTTGAGAAACCTAATACCAGGAATCTTTCCACCCCTCCCCCTGCTGTTAAAAAGCTTTTCCCGAAATCTGGTGGACCTGATCTGTCCAAGCCATACAAACAATCAGCTACCAGTGCTCTCACCGGTTCTTTCGAGGGTCCCATGAAAAGTATAATACCAAAGTCCGTAAAAGGTTTGTGCAATACAACTATTTAGATGCCAATTCTGATAGAACATGGAGTGGAAACGTTCCGTTGTCTTACATTTCTCATCTCTGATTTTTTGCAAAATTAAGCGAGCAATGAGCCAGAGAAGGCAAGACATGATGAAGATGCGACGGGCGTTGCCGATATAAATGAAAATGAGCCCGAAGATGATGAGGGGCGCACATTCTACCCATATGACCGTCTGATAACCACAGCTGATGATCCTGCCCCCGACATTGATGTCACCAAGCGAGAGGTGAGCATCTGATCTTCCACTTGTCATTCTTATACTCTTGTTAGATGATGATGATGGCATGTACTGTTGTCAACTGAATGCAGGCGTACTTATCGTCAGCCGAGTTTAAAGAGAAGTTCGGCATGACAAGGGCAGAATTCAACAAGCTTCCCAAGTGGAAGCAGAGCAAGTTAAAGTCTGATCTCCAACTCTTTTAGCTCGGCTCTGCTGAATAGCCATTGGTCGTCGTAGTCGCCTGAGTCAGCAAGCTTCCCAAGTGGAAGCAGAGCAGGCTAAAGTCTGATCAACTCTTTTAACTCGGCTCTGTTGAATGGCCATTGGTCGTCGTAGTCGCCTTGAGGACAGCAACCAATTTTGAGGATACACCAATTTTCACGTCATTGTGGCGTTCTTGATCTTCTCGTCACCTAGTCTGAGTCTGTTCTTTCCTAAGCTCTGTGTTTCTTCTTTCAGTAAAAATGTTTTGGGGAGTTTTTTCTTCATTGATTCAGAGCTCTCACAGGTTTTGTCGTGGGGCTCGCCTTCTTGTACTGGTTCTTTTTTCGCCTTGGTCGACATTTGTGTACCGGCCGGTCAGCAAAGATACACACGATTGAGAATTTCAGATGAGTTGTAGTGTGATGCAATGGCGCCAAGCAAGCATATACAGCAGATTGCCGAACATGCGCAGCCTGCAGATTCGTTTTGTTAACGACTCCATCAATAAAGCTGGATAATTTCTTTGCCGAACCTGCGCGACGCCTAGGCGTTTGCCGCCGAGGGCCAACGCTGCCGCGACCAACAGGCGGACCGTGGCTCCTGGGCGAACCGCAGACGCAGTCCACAAGCCGCCGGCGCGTGGGCGCGGATAGCCGCCAGGAGCCACCTGTCGGTCGCGTACGGGCGCAAATCGCAGCCGCGGTTGGGCGCGGTGTTTGGACGCGCGCGTCGTAAGGAGCCCGCCCGTGGGCGCGGGTAGCCAGCCGCGCGCGCGCGAGAGCCAGGATCCATCCGTTGGTTAGGCGCGCGACGTGGGGAGGCAATCTGCCAATCACCCGCCGCAACCCCGTGCGCCGACGCGGGCACGAGAGGGATGGAGGAGTGGGGAAGCCGTCGCGTCCTTCGCGCGCGTGGGGCGCGGCCCAGGGCCATCGCCAACCGCCGACTTGTACCGTTTAGTCCGTCATACGTGCGTGCGTGGGTTGCGCTTGCGCTTGCGGCTCCTCCAACCCCCGCACGCCGTCTCCTCCTCCGACCTCAACTGGCCTACACGCCTCTACCCCGACGGGCCCGCCAGTCGCCCCCACCTCCTTCGACCCCGACTGACACGCGCCGACCCTGGTCGCCCGCTTGCACCGCCACATGCATCGTATGCGGTACGACGATAAAATCGTTGTATGTATAGCAGGACTCAAACGAGAGTTACTAGACGACGCAAGTGTGTCAAGGGCGGAGGGAAGGGGGGCATAGCAGGGAGCTGGTGTTAGAATTGGATCACAAGTGCTAGGTTTATTCATCCTAAAAATTCCAAAGCATGGTATGGTTTAATCCCATATTATTTTAGCAAGTAGGAGGAGAGCAATATAAAAGGTGGAATCATTGACACCACTTAAAATATATGACACATGGCATGAGAGGGCACAATGATGACTATTGCTAAAGTAACACGTGCGTATTCGCATGGGAAACACGTGACTTGTAGGGCCCTTTTTGTTTAGACTTAAACTTTTTGGCTTATAGCTTAAAGCTAGCTTTTTTGCTTAATCAGCTTATAAGCCTCTAAGTTTTTAAGCCAAACTTTGTCGTTTGGTAGTCAGATTTTTTGTAGGATGTTGGCTTATTGAGTTGTGTGTGAAAGATGAAAGGTCTGAAATGCCCTTAAGAGTTTAAAGGACCTTGTTAAGCATGTATTTAAACAATCATTTTTTCATGGGATCTAAAATGTACGGATCTAAATTTGTAAGCATCAATACAATAAACAAAGGGCTTGATGTCGACTAAGAATGATCCGAAGCAGCCTGAGCTGTTAGACCGATCGCCAAACAAAACAGATGTCTTGCTTCCAAAGAACATCCTGGATGCCATTTGCACTTTAGGAGAACAGAAAAACTTAAGATGTTTGGTGACCCCGATATTACTAGGTTCAAGATAACTTTCACAGATATACGGTTGATGATCTAGCTAATGCATCAACCTAATCCCCAATCGCAACTTGACATATGAAAAACACATGTAGAAGCACCAAGCGGTGCAGTCTCACCAATCACCGTGCATTGAGAAAGGAGGATTTCGCAGATGTGACATCACAAGAAGAGATCATAACGATGAAATCTCCGGACTTTGATGCAAATGGCACCTTGATTTCCACCGAAGCACACACAAAAGTATCATCATGTCATGTGTTCTAGTTAAAAGAACCTCTCAAAATTACACGAATGCCTCACGTTGGTGGAATCGAATCTTTTCTCTCGCCACTCTTGTTGTCAAGCACGCCTCCCAACAGCGCCGCCTTCGTCGCCGCAGGTTTGTCGTGATCCGCAATCTCTCGCCGCAGCCGCCGCGTCCTTGCTGTGTTCCCCGTGACACCGTCTTGAGGACCCCGATGAGCCTGTCAGAAGGCCGCTCTCCCTGGCCACCATTAGCTCATCTTCTAGGCTGGCCTGAAGCACGTCGGCAATGGACACGCGGCCCTCACGGTGTGTGTCTGACGAGGAGAGACGGCGTAGGACGAGGAGAGGCGACAGCACACATGGGGAGGCGGCGTCGGTGGGGGAGGAGAGGGGAGGTGGGGGCGCACTTGAGGAGGCCGCGTCGATGGGAGGCGGCGGCGTTCAGGAGGGGTGATGGGAGGCGGCGCCGTCGGGAGGGGAGATGGGAGGCGATGGCGATGGCGATGGGGATGGGAAGCAGCGCCGTCGGGAGGGGAGAGGGGAGGCGGCGACGACGAGGAGGGGAGATAGGAGGCGGCGGCGATTGGGAGGGGGAATGGGAGGGGGAGGCGTCGGGTTGGGAGAAGGGTTGGAAATGATCAAAAAAACGAAACGGTTTGCAATTATATACCAATGGCATTTTGAGGGTAATTTTAACGAAATTCGGTGGCAAATAGATATTATATTCCGCAAAAACAAAAAAAAACAGATCTCCCATGATTTATGACTTTTAGGCTTAAATTGGCTTAAACTTTTTATAAACCAGACAAAAAAGCCACCCCTTTGTTTAGCCTTAGACTTTTTTACTTTTAAGTCAGACAAAAAGCCTAAACAAAGAGGACCTAGTTATTACAATTTCTCTCTCTCTCTACCTCTACTAAAATACTTTGAAAGAGATTAATTGGTTGTGGTATGTCATTAAATAGATGTATGTATGGTCATTTTTTATTAACTATTTTCTAGATTTAGTGTTTCTTTGGTCTGTGTACATGGTGGACGGTGGACAAATATAATAAAACAGAGGGAGTATGTGTATTGGCCCCTCCAATGAAATTTCGTAGGCATGGCTCAACAAAGTGGAGCCCAATCAACCCATATAGTCAGGGGCGGATCTAGGCCTCGGTCTGGGTGGGCTATAGTTTGAAGCCTGAAAATCTTACCAGTGTTAAAGCTCATGAAAATCTCTTAAAAAATACCAAACATTCGAGTTTGGCCCAAGAACAGCTAACCCAGCCTGAGGTTTAGGCCACGGTTGGCTCTGACCCTGCATATAATGATGAACAATGTCAATTTCTGAACTCTTATCATCTTGTAGCATAGATAATTGCTCTATAATTTTACACTGTGTTTTAGTGTCCCTAATTGCAATTTGTGGTACCCATGACATTAACTATATATAATTTTCTACAAACAAATTAGACAATATGCTATAAAAAGTCTCAAGATCTAATTTCTCTTTTTTTTTAATCAATTTCTTTATGATTCAGTTCTTGTTTTTTTGAGACTGTATAATTCAGTTGTTCAGTCATGAAGAAGAGGAAAAACAATACCACCCATACATAAAAGAGTACCCATTTACTGGATTGGCAAATCGTCGTCGTCGATTCCAAAGTCATCAGTTCACAAAATATTCTTTGCTAGATTATTCACCTGAAACCGGCAACTTTCCTTCGTACCGCAAACATATGTTTCCTAAGCTTTGTTATCAATGTTACGTTGGAGTTTATATAGTTTGCTACGTTACTTGGCCCCCTCGTGTCAAATCCTGACTCCGCCCTGAGTGTGTAACACTGTAACTGTTGACGCTGTGCTGCAGTATAATGACTTCTTGAAATAACCCAAAAATTCAGATTTCAAAATTTTTGAAATCTTTTGCCGGTTTTTCAGTTTTCTTTCCCTTTTTGGAAATCCCCCTCTCAAATCCGCTTTCCCATTTTGGCATTCCCGTTTTCCTCCGCCGAAAACGGCTTCTTCTCCCAGGCGCCTC
Source organism: Ampelocalamus luodianensis (assembly GCA_036346255.1). Classification (NCBI taxonomy): domain Eukaryota; kingdom Viridiplantae; phylum Streptophyta; class Magnoliopsida; order Poales; family Poaceae; genus Ampelocalamus; species Ampelocalamus luodianensis. Next base: position 58,234,728 of record CM070623.1, on the reverse strand, counting down.
TTCCTTCCTTCCTCCCGACGCCAGCCGCAGCGCCGCCCGGAGCCATCTCGATTCTTCGGCGCCGCAATCGACGACCGTCGTACCACCTCCCGCCCTGCTCCAGTGAGACGCCACCGCCACCGCCGTACGCGTGCCCACACCTCCACCTCGCCCCTGCCCGGCGCCATTTCAGCTCCACCGCACACGTCACCGCGCACGCACCGCCACCACTGCCGCCAGCACCTCCCTACTCCCACCGCCTTGCCCTCGTCCAAAGAAAAAGCCACCACAGGCAAGCCTCCTTCATCACCTTTCCCCTCCGCACCTCCCCTTGCCCCTTCTCTCCGAGCAGTGGCCGAATTTCAAGTTTTCGCCACCGCCTCCCTCTTCTTCCTCATCGGGCAAAGGTGAAATTCACCGCCTCCCTTCCTCCCCCTTCCCTCCTCGTCCCGGCTCAAGCTTCCCCTCGCCACCCCGCTTCTTTCCCCTAACCTCCCCACCCCCAATTCCGACCGGAGCTCGCCTGCACCGAGCTCCACCACCGTCTCCACACACGGCTCACGCCGCTACACCACCTCGGACCTCCCCGAGCCCCATCACCACCACCCCCGAGCTCCTACCACCTCACTGATGCTCAAGCAACCTTCACCTTGGCCGGACCTTGGCCGTAGTGCCGCCGCGCCGCTCCCCTGCCTCGGCCGACCGCCACCTCCGCTGCCACCCCATTCCCGCACCTCCTCTGTCCTCCCAAATCCCCAAAATGGGTTCACCTTGACTCCGTGGTGCTCCCCGCACCACTCACTCCTGCCGCCGCAATCGCTGTCGCCGCCAGCTCGGGCGAGCGCGCTGGCCTCTCGGCCGTGCGACTTAAGCTAGAGCGCTGGGCGCTGGGCCTTTATGGCCTGGCCAATTTGGGCCGAAGCCCATTTGAGCGTCGGGCTCAGCCCAACACTGTTCACAACACGTGAACAATGAAATCAAATACTGTTCATTGCACAGTAATTTATTTACTGTTTATCCGAAAACAAAAACACTGTTCACAATCCGAAAATACACTGTTCATTTCAGCTGAAAACAGTAAACCCTATCTACTGTTCACTTCAAACCAGAAACACTGATTCCGGTCATTATTCACTAATCCATTGTCATACACGAATAGTAAAGCAATACTGTTCATTGTCCGACACCATTTTTGCCCAAAATCCTAATTTGATATTATATGTCAAATTTAACCATTTCGAGCCTGTGAGTCCAAATCTCAGCTCCGTTCAGCCATATGAAACTCCAAATAAATACATATCATCACACACCACCTTCCTTTATGATTCTTTATCCATTTACAATATTTTCGTTGTACTTGGATCCAAATCTCAACTCCATTCGATCCAATTAAACACCAAATAATCTTCACCACTCCACCGCCTACCTTTCTTTGTGTTTCTTTTCTGTTTTATTTACTTGCATGTTGTTCTCAGCTCATTCCTTGTCGAGCCGGATTTTATTTGAATTGTTTTATTGTATTGCTTCTCGTTAGGTCACGACTTCAATGACCAAGCTCCAGAAGACGCAGGACAAGACCAGTACCCAGAAGACTTTGTGCAAGAAGGCAAGTCGCATTCTTTGATCATTTTGAACCTACATTTCATCTATGTATTATTACTTTCATTACTGTATTTGTGTCAATTACTTTAAATATTAAAATAATACTTTTGAATGACATGACAATTAGGTAAATCCTAAATACCCCACAAACAAACCCACCTAACTCTTGTAGGCCATATGCACCTTGACAAGCTTAGTTTATATAGAATACTATAAATAACTTTATCACCAAAAATATGTTCATCAATCAAAAGCATGTATTGGCTACTCGCCAATAGGTTTTGGTGGAGAGTTGAGGATTGTCCAAGAAGTTGGATAACCCAATATACTCGTTTAAAAGTGAGTCGTCAGTGAGATCTGGAGGTGGACAACCACGAGTTGGTGTTGGGCTATCGCCTCACTGGATGACAGGTAAGGACAAGAACCTTGTGCCAAGTAACAGACACAGAAAACCGCTCAGCCACATGCGTGGTCATTCCTCCCTGGCTTAGTGCAATGCTCATCCGATTGAATATCTACAGGATGTCAACTGTTGCTTTTGTGATAGAACAGCCGCGGAATGGGGGTGAGTCAGAGGTGGACCGTTTAGGGCACACGCTGAACTATACAACGGTATGGGTTCGTCAGCCTCGGAGTGCGGATTCCACTATTGGCCGGTGGTCTCCCGAGCTGTATGGATTAAGACCTACCGTGTAGAGACTAGAAAGGTTGAGCAGTGAAAAGACTTTGTTATCTCAGCTCAGTCGCACGCTAACGTGTTGCGTGTCTATGTACTGACAGTATGAGCATGAGATTTCTTGTGGGTAAAGTTGGGCAACTCTGCAAAGTGATTAATAAAAAGTATTCGAATACACCGTGCTTCCGGTTAATGAAGCTGTGTTCATGGGTGATTCCAATATACAAGGCATAAGTAGAGCTTTTGAGATGTTAAGTTGGTAATCGAGTTTGTTGATAAACCCCTAATGCTATTACTTATTATTGTTTTACTGTTTTATAAATTGATTTAATGCAACGTGCATCCACATATGTCAGGTATGGTAAACCCTAACTATCCATTGAACTCCTTGCATGTAATTATTTAGCATTTCCATACGGCTTGTTGAGTACGGTGGTAGTACTCATTCTTGCAATTTGCAAAACATCTACAGAAAAAACTTGGGAAAATGCAGAGGATCCTTGTGAGCAAGATTTTGGCGGACCCCCTGAAGGCAACGATTATGGTTATTAGGTCTCGACTGCGCTCAAGCGTACCTGTGGTTTGAAGTTCTTTTGTCTTGTATTATATTTAACTTTGGGTTTGGATGCCCGTGTCAGGTCAAAACAGGTTGTTAAACCTTAGCTTTGTATAATAAAAGTCTGATTTTTGTCGCAATCGAAGGCTTGCTTGCGACGCTACTTGCTTCGCAACTGTACATCCTGGCTATCACACTTCTGATGGGATCACCATGTCCGCTAAGTGGAAGAGATTGTCACCCGGCGAAGACTTTGTGTAACCGTTTTTCCTTTGGCTTTTCCCTGCCCGTTGCAGATCAGCTGTTTCTTGCGTATCCTGAACTCTCCCCTCAGTGGACAGAATAATGCTATAGCTTTTTTGTGCCAAAAGCAGGCGCCAATCGTAATTACAGAGAACGACCTCTTAATTCCAGCTCAGGTGTCCACCCATCCATTCCTCTAGCTCATGCTAGGCGTTTCCTTAAAGGTGCAGCCGATCAATTCGAGGCGATCATGGCAAAATGGAGGAAATTAAAAGAAATACAAGTTGGTTCGGTCGAAAGCTTCACATTATGCGACTTGTTTGCCTTGCAAAGTGGGTAAAGAAATTGAGCCACAACTTCGCAGCATATGCTGAATCCCACCAGTTCTTGTGGTCTATAGGAAGCCGATTCCTCCCCAGGAAAAAGGGGGAGAAAACTTCAAGATCAGCCGGTCACTCAGCTGTCGTTTTATCCAACTCATACACTCCTCAAAAGGACAAGATCTGCAATTATCCTCTAGCTACCAAAAAAAAAAAAAAAAAAAAAAAAAAAAAAACTGTGGATACCAAACCAACCCCTGAATACCAAGTCAACAAGGCCGTACAATTTCTTGGTACACGCTGATCACGAAATGTGGCTGTAAGTGTAACTACGACTTGCAGGCTTAGTTAGACGATGTTTCTTCGAAACTAGTGTGCGTGTCAAATTTTACCTAACCTTAGTGGAATGGACGGTGACGCTGGCATATGGCCAAAGGCTAGGTCGCCGTCTCCGTGCCATTCCCGCCCTCGTGTGGATATATCATATAGGTGCAGAGGTGATGTGGGTCGCACTCAGGTCAATTCCTTGTCCGCACGGACGCGTCTCGCAGCGCACAGGTGTTCGATTCCTGTGCGGCCACGATGCATTGGTATTATTTCTGGACTTAGTTTAGATTTTTGTAATGCTTTGTATTATACTCCTACGTGGACTGTTTTTAATCAAGCAATATGTTTAGTGGACTGACCGAACATTCAAACTAATACATGTATCACAAGGGGAAAACACACGGATTGAAAATAGAAGCATACAGATGAAACAGCTAGCTGCTCCGTTCTTTTTGAAGAGGAAATGAGAGACGCGACAGCGTTCAAGTTGTACAGGGAAATGTATTCAATGCAGAGTATCTAAGGTACATGATATTAGAAAACCATCTTCATCGTTAGATAAAAAAATTAAGGCCGATGTCAATAGATATAGTGTTTTTGTCACAGTAAATATTTTGCTGTTGCTATAGTCACAATGTAGAGCACTGCTCACACGCTCACAAAACATTGTCCACACAGTGAACCTATATAGTAATCAGAGAAACCGGGCCCGGGCTCGCAAAAGCAACTAGCAGTATGCCTTAGTTAACTCTAACGAGTAGGAGTCCCCCACGTGCCACCGTAGAGCATGTACAGTAGGATGACATCAGTCGACTATAATTTTTACCATGTAACATTTTTTATGATACGATGAGAGAGAAAGGGGAGAGAGATAGAAGCCGTGTAGCATGCAACGAACGGTCTATAAAGCTCTGACAGACATTATTTTTGCTATTGTATTCATGTCATCTGTATCCTATATGTTTTGTAATCTCATTTTGTAGGGATCATATATAGATAATTTAAAGATAACTCATTATATGAGTTATGTTTAGTTTTATCTATATATAACATACAAAATACTATAAAGAATTACTGTTTATGCACTGTACATACCCATGCCTTGTGAGGCGGAGATTAAGCCTCGTGTGATGGCTGCGTGGGCCTGTAAACGGTCAACTGAAAATGTTGTGCTTACACGTCAGAGGTGGCCATGTGATCAGGATTGCAACAATGACAGGTGGGCCAAAGTTAGCTACTGGGGACAAGCCAAAATTATTTGCAACTACTGCATGCACAAGGCAGGTGTACATGGTATGGTGGAAATATTACGAGTATGATGTGATATTTTCACTATAGTTTTGACAGTACAAGGTGAGTAATTTAATCCTAGTATACCGAAGGCAAAAACAACAAATATCATAAAGTTAAATCCAAGTAATCCTAACAATAGTCCACAACAACCCATAAAATACACAATGTCTTTCTTAGAACTTACAATACTAATACTAACAAAGATCACAGGATCTGGGTTGTTGGGTTTGATGCCAAAATTAACTCCAGTAAGCCTTGCTAAAGTTTGGTGTAAGCCAATTACACAGCAAATCTATTTAACGTTACCAAATTTAATAAGACAATTGGCATTAAAACCGAAGCTGATGCCTCAAACCCCCAGCCTCGATTGGTGCACGCTAAAAGGAAGGGCTGGGGTGCGTGCGACCGTGCGAGTAGCAGGCCCGGACCCAAACCCAAACCCAACCCCCACAAATAGCACGGGATAAAAAGCAGAGCACATTAGCACGCAACTCCAAAACGCGCAGGAAATGTTCAGAGACCAGCGCGCAGCCGACGGCGGCCAATAGCTACTGTAACAAGCGCTACAAACAAGAGCCAGAGAGTCTCAGCCCGCCCGCAGCCGCGCGGCACGAGGCGAGGAGCGCGCTTGGGTCGAGATCAAAGCCCGGACCTCGGAGGAGAGCGAGGGCGTCGGCGTCGAGTCTGGCCGCCGCGAGGATATCGGCGCCGGTGCGCGCCGTCATGGCCTGGTGGCGGAAGAAGGTCGTCTTCCCGGCGCGCCGCGCGTGGGCCGCCGTCTCCACCCGCGTCCGCGGGCGCAAGACAGGTACGCAGTTACGCACATATCCCACGCCCTAACTGCTTGTGTATGAGTGTGACTTCAGCCATAGCCCATAGGTACGACGAACACACAGACACATACTCTGTCTAAGCACGTAGCTACTGAAGTGCTTGTTCTTGTGGGAAAATTCTTAGAGCTCGACCGAGTTAGTTGCTGGTTTGATCTCCTTTGCCTGGCTTTTGTTCATGGGGTTCTTTACTTTTCTGGATGCGATGCGAGATCTCGGTGTTTGTTCAGTTGTTCTTGATTTTACCAGTCAGGCACACAGAGGGAGAGGGCTACTTAGTTCTGTTTTCTTAATTATATTGAAATTCACTTATGGATTCTTTTACTACTCCGTAGGCTAAAACAACATCTATGTAAGTAACATGAGTGTTGCTGAAGTTTATTTAGGTTAAAACTGCAGTTACCTAGATGAACAGAGAGCTGTTTATTCAAAAGGACAGTCATATATAGCCATGCTTATTGTCTTATTTTCCTTTTTAATTCAAAATTTCAGAAACTTCTCGGTAACTGTCTATATCAAACATGATACTACTTGGAAACAAACTGTCAATGTATTCATCCTTTTCTCTGTTCCTCTTTTTTTTTTCCCTTCTCGTATTCTACTGTGGGTACCAAAAATTAGATTTTTTTTCGGTCATGCTCTCAAATAGGCTAGGTGATAATCCTCAGTCTACACAATTTACAGCCTTTAGAAACCATAGATTTTTTATGTTGTTTTCTGCGGTTTAGAGCTTACTCTGAAATTCTATCACCATTTTTTTACCCAAACGGCGTTGACCATTCGTTAATTTCATTCGCATCGGTCAAGTACTTTTCCATGGTGGAATGCGATTTTTTCCCACTACAATGTTGCTAGGTGGATTGGACTTTGGATGTTCAATCTAGAAACAATCTTCCTTTTCACCTCCTCAGCTCCCACTAACGTTTTCGAGAAAAAACTAGTTCCCCTGATTATTGTAACATGTGGGTCCAAGACGAAAAGTCTCTGGTAATCTAAGCCCTCTTTGGTTGCTAATCACCCATGCCAAAACTTCTTGGAATTTGAAAGGTTTAGGTATTTTATTCATGGGAAAGTTGTTCCGTAGCATTAAAAAGTACACATTTTAGAAAAATATTATTAGAAGTTTTTTGTTCTTTTTTTATCACTAAAAGTTTGCTCTATTCGGTTTTTTATCATTCCGTCCATTCTGGTGTTAGTAACGTGAGTGAAATGACGAAATGCCCATGCAATGCACTGAGGTGAGGACGTTTTCGTCATTTCACCCGCGCTACTAACACCAGAATGGACGGAATGATATAAAACCGAACGGAGCAAACTTTTAATAGTAAAAAACTGAATAAAAATCTTTTGATGGTATTTTTCTAAAACGTATACTTTTGATGCTATGGAACCAGTTATTTCTTTATTTTAATAGGCAACTCAACAATTCCAACATGCGCAGACACCAAACTAAATGCTCTTCTGAGCAAGTCAACCTCCCTGTGGGTACAAAACAACAGACTCTGCAGCAACTTGCAAGGAATTAGCAGCACAACACAGTTAGATCTTGTTATTAGTAGTACCTAGTACTGGTAGCTCTATACTACTTGTACTATCACTATTCAATAGGTGGCGCCAAGTGTCACGAGGTCGATGGTGCAGTGAAGATCAGTAGGTGCAAGGATATTTTCCCGGGTCCCAAACCAGTACTACTACTGCTGCTGTCAATTAGTGCCAGTTCTCAGGATCTTCCTGTTGTCAACAGGTAGTAATGATAATCAAATATGTCGTACAATTAGTTAGACTTTGTCTTGGACTCTTTGTTAGATCTGCACAGATCTTCTTTAACACCAAGCAAATCTCAAGTGAAAAGTAGCAAGTCTTCAAAAAAAAAAAAGTGAAAAGTAGTAGTATATGTCAAGTGGATTGTTCTGCTTGTTCTGTTCTGTTTTCTTGCAGCTTCTCAGCTGATCTGATTTCGTCCAATAATTCAGCCCATGCGGTCTGAACTGAGCTTTGCATCTGCGGCGGTGCAGAGAAGTGGTGGTGGTCTGCCACTGCCGCCGAGCTGCACCGAAAGATTCTCGCGGTTAGAACGTTTATCTGTAGCAATGCGGCACGCGACAACACAATTAATAGGAGATAATGCCGTCCACGCGTACACCCATCAACTTTTAACCACCAACTTGTCTAGAACTCGAGCCAGGCCAGCTTATGGTTATGGCAGGAGTAGGACACACCGATCTACTACTAGTAGTAGTTAGTAGACTCTACGAGTGCATGCACAAATCAAATTGGCCCCCCGGGAAAACAGTTAAACTTGTCATCGGATGGACACCTTTAATTTCTTGGCAACGTTGCAAACCACCGAATTGCCCATGGCTCGTACTGCTTTTCTGTTGGAGCAGTGTGATAGTTGATGACTGATGAGTGATGATCTTTTCAATTTTTTTGCATCTTTCTGGAGCTCCTTTCCTTTTTGTCCCCAACCGTCCGTTGGATTGTTAATAATGCCATAAAGCCATGCCACTAGTCAGTAACTTATCGTACACGTTCTTGGTTGGGGTCCTGACCAAATAAAGGCCATGTACTTAAGTTCCTGTGGATTTAAGGTAAAGTTATTAGCAGTAGTGCAAGAAGTGAAGGAACTTCTTGGTAAGAACTGAGGAAGGAATGTTCTTGGTTGAGGAAAAGTGGAGGGGATTGATTTCCTTTGGTTTGTTTCTAGATAAGGATGGAGTACAGGTAGCTGTCTCAGCAGAATATCGAATGTGGGAAAGTGTAGTGTCCCTCTTACCATTTGTTTTACCTTTTGTTGCATGAGATGCTAGTTCATCCTCCTCTTTTTAGACTTGTCTCTTTGTCTAAGTAGCTTCTGGGTTTCTGGTGCTTGCCAAGATAAATTAGAGTGCTTAATGCTATGCTCTTGTGTTCTTGAGCAAGCAAGGACACGGCCCTTTTATCCCAAGAAAAAAAGACACCCTTGATTCAGCAATTCGATTAGATTGCCACTTGCCAGTGAAAGCCCATTAGTATTTATGGGGCCCCAATGCCCAATAGATAGAAAACTGTAGTACAGAGGCCTCAATGCCTGTGACATGTCTGCTAGGCCAATGATGCCAATTTGTTCGATGTATTTAGAAAGCAGACAAGAGAAACAATCCAATACATGTTGTGGTAACTATTGGGGTATAGGTCCGAAGACCGAAGGTAGGGTGCTCGCTCTTCCCTATCAAGGTAGCGAGGCTCTGAGGCCTGATTAGCCAGGGAGGCGAAGGATCGCCCCCCAAGCTCGACGGGACTCTTCCCGACGAACAAGGAGGCTCTGATCTTTTAGCCAACTGGTTAGGGACTAACTTTATTTATTTCTTTGCTTGATTGATAATGGATACATGCTATCTCTTTTATAGGGACGACCCAACTTGACCCGTAAGAAATAATCTATAAGGAAACTTGTCTCTAACAATTCAATCTAATAATAACTTGTCTAACTAATAGATACTACCAAACACCTAACAAATAGATTCCTAAATAGCAAACCTGCCTAATACCCGTGCTGCTACAGTGCACGTGGCGCTACAGTGCACCCATACTACAGTACTTCCGCGGGTATTAGACCATAATATTACACCCCTCGCGACGAGGCAGCTCGTCCTCGAGCTGCGGTGGTGGCCACGATTGAAGTCCTTGGTGACCCTATATTGATGAGAGGGTACGATGACGACGTCGCGTCATGTAGACGAGGATCAGCGAAGCTCCAATGGATAACAATCATGTTGTCGAGTAAGATCTTCTGTTCTTCGTTGTTAACCTTTAACTTCTCCAAGAGAGATAGTGCGGCACCGGAAGTCATGGTGAGTGGCTCTGATACCAAATGTTGTGGTAACTGTTGGGGTACGGGTCCGAAGACCGAAGGTAGGGCGCTCGCCCTCGTCTAACCACCGGCAGAGCTCTTCCCTATCGAGGTAGCGAGGCTCTGAGGCCTGATTAGCCAGGAAGGCGAGGGATCACCCTCCAAGCTCGACGGGACTCTTCCCGACGAACAAGGAGGCTCTGATTTTTAGCCAACCGGTTATGGACTAACTTTGTTTATTTCTTTGCTTGATTGATAATGGATACATGTTATCTCTTTTATAGGGACGACTCAACTTGACCCCTAAAAAATAATCTATAAGGAAACTTGTCTCTAACAATTCAATCTAATAATAACTTGTCTAACTAATAGATACTACCAAACACCTAACAAATAGATTCCTAAATAGCAAATCTGTCTAATACCCGTGCTGCTACAGTACATGCGGCACTACAGTGCACTCATGCTACAGTACTTCCGCGGGTAATGGACCATAACATACAACTATACAAGTATACAACCAGCAGAAGTGTTTTGCCATCTACATGAGTGCTAACAAATATCACATTTCCTTCAGCTCCCCAAAATTGTAATGTCTAAAAGTAGCCAGCATACTTCACGCCTTTTCTCCGCTAAGAAAGTGGGTGGGGGGACGCATCTCTTTCATATTTTCCCTTTGGGACAATCCATGAGTGATAAAAACCTTATCTGAAACCCGTGCGTGCAGGCAGTGGTGGCAGCATACTGAAGCTTCACGAGGATGTTCAGACCTGTGGATACAAGGACGTACAGGTGATGTTTGAGATTCTGAGATCAGGACTGGAGGAATCGCACGCTCCGAAGCAGCGCAAGCAGCCGGCCTGGAGGCCGCCGTCAGCGTGGTCCAGCCGGTCGTCGTCGATTGCGGCTGCGCAATAGAGACCATGACACAGACATGGAGTGGCGGTTTGGTGGCACCGGTTAATAAGGAGTTAAGATCACCAATTTAGTACTTGGATAGCTATTAGTTCGGTACTTAATGCCTAAGGTCAGTCATCAGGCTTCCCCCTGCCCGTTTGTCCGGGACAAGAGCGAAAATTTCCGCGACATCAAGTTGTGTAAACTGTGTCATAAGGATCTGAAAGTTTGAATGTTTGTACATACTACATAGCAGTTGGGCAGAATTTTCGCAGACTCGGGAGAAAGATGGAGCAAGAGGGGTTTATTTTTCAAGTGTATGCCCATTCCTATTTACCTATGATTCATGTACCTTTTAACTTTTGTTGAAGAATCTATAAATAAAATACTGTTAGTATGTGCCTTGTTTACTTTCTTGACATTATGTAGGATGGCAAAATAAAGGGGACCAAATAATAGCAAATATGTTCAAGGGTTATGTTTCTGTATTTTTTGGGTTAAGTGGATCATGACAGGTGCAACTTGCAGGGTTTCTTTCATGTCAGAAGTTGACACTTAACAGAACTGAGCAACCCCAAAGAAGCAACAAATTATGGCCTTCTGGGCTGAGAATTCCCTTGCCATGAGGCGACCCTGGCTTATGCATCGACTAGTCCTTTTAATGATGCGATTTTAATCTGAAAATATAGCGACATAAACATCAAGTTGCAGGTTAGTGTGGCATTGGCATTTGGTTTCTTGTTCAAGTATGACTTCTTGCTAGAAGTACATTTTCGTCTCAAAATTTGAAGTCCATACAGATATATTTGACCGAAATTTTGTAATTCTGCAGAGCTGTCAAGGCTAAAGCGTTTATACTACTGCAGAACAAGATAATTTTCGCTTGTGTGGAGTAATAAGACTTATTCTCCATCGCACAATGTATTTAAGAAAAGAGGATTTAAATCTAGGTTGGCTAGCCCACTATCCATGGTACTAACCAACTGTCCTGGGAGACTCCTCGAACAAGATAATTTTGGGTACACCCAAGTCCCAACATGTAGAAACTATTGTTTCAGAGTTCTTATTTATGATATTTTAATCTGTATGTTTTACAACTTGCCGAGTTCTTCTCATCTTGAAGTTGACAGAAATATGCAGCGTATAAGAAGCACATCATTGTGGGCTATGCCCTTTGGTTATAGCAATTTAACACTTTAAGTGTATATCTTCTTTTTTTTGTGAGGAATTTAAGTGTGTGATTAGGCGTGAACTTGCAGGTTTGATGAAAGTGAAATTATTGATTGACAAGAAGAGTAATTCAGGCAAGATGCTTCCACATTCGCTAAAACAGAAACCTCAAATCTTCATATCTTTCTTTCAAAGACAAAAGGCCTGAAGAAACAGATATCAGATGCGTATAAATAGCAAGAAACAACAGTTCATGTTTTGAAATCGTCTCTGTTCAAACCCTAAGATTAAATACAATTACGCTTTGATCCTTTGCTTTCTAAGGAAGAAAACGACTCATAGGAAGATTAAGTGGGCGACTAAAAGGATGTCCTATCAAGCACTCGGAAGAATGATTGATTTGAGGAAGTTCAGTGCTGGGAGAACTAAACAAAGCGGCCGAGAAGATCAAGATGGTTCCCATCGAAATCGCGCCGTGCCGTGCCGTGTCGAATTATTACACCAACAACACACTGAAAGGCACTTCAATTCAAAAACAAACCACGAAACCTAAAAATTGCCCTCTTGATTGTTGCATTATGTGTGATTACAGAGAGATGCTGCTTAGTAGACCTCGGTATTGAAAACAAGCAATTGTCAATTGCCATCCATCAACCTCTCTCTCAAAAATGAAAAGGAAAAAAAAAAAACTTTGGGCGGCCTATGTACGAATGATAACAAGAATTGAATAGAATTATGAAAGCATGATGTTGATACGGCACGAGGGGAATATAATAAGTACAAGATGGTCAGAAGGCCGAGGGCCGCCATGAGAATGCAAAGTAAAGCGAAGACAAAGGTTTCCCAATGTGTGTGACTTTGTCTAACACAGAGTACATTAAAAAAGGGCTCCTGGTTGTGTATAATTGTGTAGCTTGCTTGTTTGATTCCTCCTGCAATCATGTTGACACAAAGGAGATGCAAAAGTGATAGACTTAAGGCTTCAAAGCCATGACTGCCATGAGGCCCATGATGCATACATGCAACGAGTGTGAATGAAATTTCCAAAATTGTACCTCAGCATGGAGCCAATAAAATATAATCGACTTTACCAGTTTTTATTTTATTTTTAACCAAAGGTAAGAGCTATGCCTCAATTCATTAATATAGAGAAGAGAACAACAAACACTGACCCAAAATGGGTGAGACACCTTAAATACAGCGGGGACCTTGCAAGTTAGAACAGACGAAAAACTACGAGAGCATAGGGAACTCAAAACAAAGTCAGGTGAAAGTTTTCTTTTGCAGCTTTGGATCATGTATGCATATTCCCATATCAACATCCGTTGCCGAACTCTTTAACAAATGGAGACAAGAGATCGTTTGACGGAGCTCATGTACTTCTCTTGTTGGAACAGTTGAAAGCCAACGATTGTTACCTAACAAACTGCCACAAAGCATTGGCTCAGTGTCAGTGGTCCATACACATATTCTGAAAAAAAAACAGCCAGTTGATAGTCCAACTAGTTCGTTTTTTTTTTCCCGTCTAACCGTCTTGTTGCCAATATAGGCGCCGCCTCTTTCATATTTGACTACGGTAGTTTACACACGGAGCTTTTTTTTTATTATTATTTTTTAATCTATTTGTAAAAAATATTTTGAAAATAGCATCTTTCTAACTTTATTTCTAATTCTGACCTCCTTGATCACGTCATGACCTGTGGTGTGACCAAACTGTGCTGTCACACCACCGACCGCGGCGTAGCCAAACCTGCCACGATAGCCCCCAAACCAACACAAGTCTGTTTTTGGGCTAAGTCCTGTCACGCTAAGAGGAGTGGTGTGACAGCATTTGTTTACCACGCCGAGGTGGGTTTTCTGTCGATAATCGTATTATCTGGATTCCCTATGGTTATTTTTGGATTTTTTTAAAATAATACATTTTATAAAATAATTACTGAAATAAATAGTTGATTTTTTTTTAATAAAACTAGACATCTATCGTCAATTGAGAGCTGTCGCCATTTAAATTGGTGATAGACCCTATCGCCCATGGAACAGACTATGTCGCTAATTCAGCTTCCTGATGCCAATTCAATTTGTGACAGGAACTAAATCCCTGAATTACTCTTGTCCTCCGATTGAATCGGCGACAGGAACTCAGCGAGTTTTGTTATAAAAAAAATCGACTATTTATATCTGTAATTCTTTTTTAAAAAATATATTGCTTTTAAAAAAATAAATCTGCTGGTATGTCAACCGCATGCCCAAGAGCAAATCATCGAGGAAAAGCCAAGGAGTTAAATTAGAGTAGCAGCCAGCAACTCCCGTACGTCAACGGCCGTTTCCTTTTGGTCGCCTTCTTCCCTCGGTGCCGGCGTGCGCCATCATCATCGCGCTACTAGTGTCTAGTGGCACGGTTCAGTCCAACTCCAAGCCGACCTTACACACATACACACACTATTTAACTTTGAAGTTACTTGCACCAAACAAAAGATAAAGTGAAGAACCATTATATATCGTGCATGTACACCCTGAATTCGCTGAAATAGTCGTGTATTTGGCCGGTTATTTTATCCGCTAAACTTGACAGGTCTCCAATTGAATATTTAGACAATTGCAAAATATAAATAAAGGACGAAAACGAAAACGTATATGTACCTCGTGGAGTCGTCTACACAAGCCACCTCACTCGTATGAAAATGGTTTCTAAGCGAATTTGTGCCGTATAAGTCAGAGCTAGTCGTGAGCCACAGACTACAGGACATAAAAAGGCCTCCTTTTCCCCCGTCCTCCATTTGAAGAATCTAGCGACTGCCAATTGTCCATTATTTCCTGGAAGATTCAATCTTTATCTCTTGTTCAATTAGAATACTTTGCAGATAAGCTCTTGCAGGCTAGGAGTCAATACTTAATAGTATGTGTGATGTGTGCATCCAAATGAAATGTCAGTCGTTAGCATACTACTATTAACAGTTTAATAACTACTATACCTTAAGAAATCGATGTGAATTTTGGCACATAAATGCTGAAAATCCCATTTTGTACCCTCTCCACCCAGATTTTATGGAAAACAGAAACCACACTAAATGTAAGTACGGCTGAAAAAAAAATTAAGTATCGCGTGATACTTTACACTTTACAGCCTCATCCGAGTTGGTAATCCAACGGCTCGGATCGTCCTGAAATAAATAACCAATCACCCTGATCACACTGCAAAAAGTGAGTAGTAGCTCAACAATTTTTAGCTTTACAACATGGCGTGCCACCCAAAATTGAATATATCAAGGGATGCATATTTCTCTTATGTGGCACCTGGCACGTTTCTGTAGCATGTCAACCACACCATTCACAATTCCGCAAACATCATTTTATTATAGATCAAATTTCAGTTGCAAACTTTTTCCCCATTTATCTACGGTAACGAATCGTAGAAAAATAATTGTAAAGTGCATAAAAATAAGCATGTGTACCACAAGGATTACTATCTCTTCGTGCAAAAACTGTATAATTTTTCTCTAAAAAATTCTATATATTTTTTTATGATTAAAATGGGCTCAAAAATAAAACCATACCATAGTTGGACGAACTTTTTTTTTATTTAATCTATTTTAAAAAAAAATATTTTAAAAATAATTTCTCCTTAACTTTATTTCTAATTCTGATCTCGTTGGCCACGCGACGTGACGTTGGCCACGCGACGGATTTCGGCGTGGCAAATGAGTGCTGTCACGCCACTCCTCTTGGAATGACAGGATTTAGCCCAAAACCATACACATATTGGCTCAGAGAACTATCGTGGCAGATTTGGCCACGCCGTGGTCGGTGGTGTGACAGCACAGGGTTAGAATTGGAAATAAAGTTAGAGAGAAATTATCTTTAAAATATTTTTTAAAAATGAATTAAAAAATAAAAAAGGACATAGGCAGGATTATTGCACCTCGAAAAGTCCTAATACAATGTAGAAAACACTGGCACTGCTTCATGAAAGGGGGGGGGGGAATACGCAGGTAGCACAAGGGGCCATTTGTCAGTGGCTCTGCCGGTAGCCGGTCCACGCACTATCCTATGTATCATGCATGTAGATGTAGGGGCGGCAACTTATCGGGCAGGAAATTCGGCGGTGGGGGCGGTTCGGAGCCCCCCTCTCCTCGCTCCGTTTGAGCGGGCCCCGCGCCGGCCATCATTCCCCTTTGATCCTACTCGCGCGCCTCATCGGACGGCGCTGATCCGATCCCGGTGGGCCCCACCCCCTCTTGCCCGCCACGCCCGCCTCTCCTCCTCTTCTCCTCAATTCCTCTTCTGTTGGTTGAAGCTTCCCTTCTCTGTTCTCTCCCTCTCTCTCTGGTTTCTTTCCTCGCGTGTATATATAAGAACTCCACTGCTTCTTCTTATCCCCCCTCTCTCTCTCTCCGATTCTGGAAATTAATCCAGTCTCTCTGTCTTGGCCTGTTTCATTGGAGGAATAGTCGAATAGAGGAAGGATAGAGAGGGAAGGTTGGTTTATTTTCTTTTAATTATCTAGTATTTTGTTCAAAACCAGATGTTTGTTATGTTTGTGCAATTGTCTTTGTCTCTCTTTTGTTCTGGGTTGGCGTTTGTTCATATATCCCTCTATGCACTGGTCTGTGTATTTGTGGTCGCTCTTCTCTTGAATTCAAGAGGACAGAGGAAGGCGATTACATGGCTTCTTTTAGCCCTTTTTCGTTTTGGGGTTCTTCTGTGGCACTCAGTTCCTTGCGATTTTTAGCACCGGAAGGTTAGGAAAACCGATACTGATCGATCCTTGTAAAAAAAAAAAAAAAAACAGTACCGGTCCTTGGATTAATTTCTTGGGATTTGGAAGGTTGGAGGAGGCGAGGCTCCATGAAAGCTCTGATTTCTTATTCTCTGCGATCAAATCCTTTTCGTCACCCTCAAACAACGCTCTGTTTCTTTTTTGTTTTTGCGTTCCAAACTAGCCAAAGAAAGGTTATATCTTCCTCTCAAGAGATGGACATGATACGTTTTCCCCTGCATATTCCGATTGCTTGGATGCTCTGAAACCCAACAATTTTCTATTCCGGTTTCTCTGTTTTTTCTCTTTTCAGTTGCAAAACACATATACTATTTCATCCGGTACATTAAGTGCCCTATGTAATCCGTAGAGCTTTTTTATTTTTTAATCCATTTTTAAAAAATATTTAAAAGATGATATCTTTGGTCACGTCATAACCCGTAGCGTGACCAAACTGTACTGCCACGATAGCCCTCCAAACCATCACGCGTCTGTTTTTTAACAAAGTCGTGTCACGCCAAGAGAAGTGACGTGACAGCACTCGTTTGCCACGCCGACATCCGTGGCGTGACAACGTGATTTTGCTACGCCATGTGTTGTGACGTTGCCAAATAGGTCAGAATTGAAAATAAAATTAAAGAGAAAATATCTTTAAAATATTTTTTAAAATAGATTAAATGATAAAAAAGTTCTGATCCGTACATGTCAACTGCCACCCCTTCCGTCTTATTTCCAAAAGGCGGAATCAGTACACCTTTCGGTTTCGGTTTCGATACAGTCCTACGCTATGCCGTGCTGGAGCGGGTATAAGCGAATTGACCTCTCAGAAAAGGCAATGGTTTCAACTAGAAAGGGTACAGGTTGAGAGGTTTTGGTTCTTTTGTAAGGGTAAACGCATATAAGAAGATTAATTGATGCAGGTATTATGTACAATAATATACTCCGATGGCTAATAGGTAAAGTTACATCAAGGATAACCTAATTGAAGGATCGGTGTAATATCTGTGCAGATGTTGTTTCCGTTTGTTTTAGTCATATTGCAGTTACGGGGCGCGTGGAGATTATTTATTTCTTTTGCGCGCCCGCTAATCTCAGCAATTTGTTGTACAAACAGTATTGGCCAGTCATCTTGCATATTACATAGGACTTTTTTTTAACGAATGGGAGGAGAGCTTTCATTATTCATTTCATTAAGATGAAGAGCAAAAACTGTACAAAATAAAAAGAGGAAAACTTTACAAGGAGGAAGCCCAGCCGAGAAATTAATGGACAACAACACCACACCACACATGGGGAGAACCCCAACCGGAATACCTAGCTAAGCATCACTAACACAGAAGCTAGAGGTAAGACACCACCTAGCACAACACCGCCACGGACAACTGGTCACGGGCACTCAAGCTCAACATATTACGTAGGACTTGCCTGTATGCTGTATCATTGAGTTGTGCTGTGGAAGGTTTAAAAGTAGCATAGTGCCTGCTTTCACAATTCACCATTCTCACCTGTCCAAAGTTACCTGCTTGATTTAATCTGTACTAATGAATATATCTTATTTCAGGTGATTGTCTGACATGGATGAACACATGGGAAGACGAACAGTCGGCGGCCTTCTCTTCACCAAGGGGGGCTCAATTCTTCTGTTCAGAGAAGACAGTTCGCGCCGCAAGGCCACTACATGTTGCTCACGCCTCGGTTGCAGCAGTAGGCATTTGGCCGACCAAGATAGGCAAATGCACAGGGCAGCGACAGCCAAGGAAGCAACACAAACCCCCCGGAGATCACAACTTTTCAGGAAGCCCAACCGGAAGCCTCCTCAGGGAAGCGGTAGCACTTCTTCTGACAGCATCATCAGGAATGCAGCAAGCTCCTGTAGTGAAAACGACAATAGGCCAAGAGAAACTCCTGCGCGTGATTTACTGGCTCGTCTCAAGGAGAGGGTCAATGCATCAAGAAAGCGATCGTTGACCAGAGAGAACAGTCCATCATCATCATCAAATGGATTCAGTGGTAGCTCAAGACCGTCGCACCGAGCAGCTTCGCGGATAAGAAAAGCAGATGAAGATGCAAATGCAGGAGCTGACAGCGTGCGTAGAGGTATCAGTGGAGGTGCTAGGAGGAATTCAGCGAGGAGCGACGGTGATTTCTTGCTAGTTGAGCAGGTAGCAAGAGATCAGGTGCCTACCGAAGGGTTTATTTCTGGATTCTTGGCAAGGTACAGAAGTAGTCTTCAGGGAGGGCTGTCATCTTTGGAGGACGGCATGGAGGACTCAAATGGATACTGGCGCTTCGATATGGAAGGAAGCGAAGAGGTACGGCATTCTGTCATTGCACAATTATCATCCTAAAGACTTGGAGAATTGTATAGACGTAGTAAATCATGAAATTACATTCTGCCTTGCAGCTTGAGAGCTACTTCATATTCAATGATCGGCACAGAGGGATGAGAATGGACATCGATGGCATGTCTTACGAGGTATGTCTGGCTGTTCCTTTGCTGTAATCTGATTTTCATCACAACTCTCTCTCTCTCTCTCTCTCTCTCTCTCTCTCTCCGCACATTTCAGTCCGGGGAGGCATGCTTTTTTCTTCCAGATCTGAGATCATTTGTAATGCTTTGCGTTGTAGGAATTGCTTGCCTTGGGGGAGCGAATCGGCACTGTAAGCACTGGCCTTTCAGACGATGCATTGTCCAAATGTCTGACCAGAAGCATGTACATGCCCACAGCTTCAGGGACTCATGAAGATTGTGACCGAAAATGCAGCATATGCCAGGTAAGCTCATTTGCATCAGTAGATTGTTCTGTAACGGGACACTATTTTAGCATCATGATAAATGTTTGTACCATGTATCTTTCAGGAGGAGTACTCAACGGGTGAGGAGGTGGGCAAGATGGCATGTAAACACTACTACCACATTCCCTGCATACAGCACTGGCTCCGGCAGAAGAACTGGTGCCCTATCTGCAAATCCGTCGCTTTGAATACTACCAACTAGCAGCGTGCTTCTTCACAAACCAAGCGTATAGATTCTCCATGATTGTCTAGACACAATTTGTATTCTTTTTTCTTCTACTCTTTTAGTATGAATCATTTGTTTGGACATTCAGACTTCTTGGTTTCCTTCAGTACACATTGTGCAGTGAAAAACAAAGGAAAGGGAGCAGGAAATAACTCTTCAAAGTGGGGACTTTCAGTTTCTTCTCTTGTTGATGTTAGTGTTCAATGCACGTTCTTTATTTATGTTGTACATAACATACACATTGTTGTCACCATTAACTCAATTTGTCGTTGTAGCTGCACCAGAGATCAAAATCCCAGTACCGGTGCAAATCCCGGTTGGAGGCCGGTTATCGCCAAGGATCAATATCCTGGTACCAGTGCAAATCCTAGTTGGAGGCTGGTAACGGTAACCAGCCGGTTACTAGAAAACACGGGGGAAAACCGGACGAAGTTCAAAAACTGAATTTTGAATTGAAGAATTTGAAAACCGGTTACCGCCCAAAAACCGCTTGGAAAAACCGGAACTAAAACCGGAAAAACAGAGAAAACCGGTTACCGGTAATTAGCAATTGGAATAATACAAATATTAATTAGAAAGTGTTTAATGAAGTGTATATTTAGCTCATACAATATGTAAATTAAGCATATTTAGCTCATATGAAGTGCAAATCGGCCGAATTAATAATTTAAGCATATTTAACTCATACAATAGGTAATCTAGTAAAAAAAAAGCCTAAACCAACCAAGAAAGTGCATTATGCAATCATAAACTTAAATTCAAATTTGAAAAAATTTCGACTGGTTATTGTTCATACCAGTCTCCACCGGGATTTCCGGTAACCAGCGGTTACCCACCAGGATTTTGATCCCTGAGCTGCACCCTTTAAGCTATACTTTCGGTGTGTACAATCACAGGCTTTATACTCCTATGATCCTATACATAAATTAAGCGACAAATGCGAAATTAAATATGAAAAGTGGTTGGAGACGTAGAGGGATCTCATCCACTGACGAATAGAGAGATTGCCAAAACACCTTTCTTTCTTTCTTTCTTTCCTTTCCCTTTCCCTTTCCCTTTTTTTGCGAGGATGCCTTTCATGGTTGACTAGTGATCGAATCATATCGCAGTCCATTAGATCACAACATATGCAGACAAATTGAAGCAGTTGCAGCTGGTGCGGAATTTTATCTTTCTCTATGATAATGGCTGCTCTTTGCATAAGAACCTCAAGTCATTAAAATTTATAGTCAATGCTTCAATTCGTACATCCAAAATCACACCGTTTTTATTCTCACAAAATCCAGAACAACGATTGTGCAAACTCAACGGTGTCACTCCTTTGTACTCCAGTATTCTGAAGAGTATAGATTAGTTCATAAATAACATTATCCCCATAGAATTAATCGGGCATCTGTTAATAAGGTTTAGAATGCACTTGTACCACAAGCAGTTCATGAAGGCCCAGAAAAGCAACAATTGGTTCGCATGTAGAAAGGGAGGAAAAACCATGGAGGAATACATAAACTACAATACTACATGGCTAATAGCGTTGCTTTGCTTATCTCCCACCAGGAAGTTCCAAGTTTCCAAGATTAACACATATACAGATTAATAGCAAAATGCAGACAACAGTCTGCAAATAATTGGTAGATTTCCTAACCGGAGATGCAGAATAATATAATACATCGTCCATTATCCACATGGCCAACAAACAATACTGAACTATGGCATGCTATTATTCACTAATTGAGTTCACTGAAGACAGACTCCAAGATAAAGCCACTAGGATGGTTTTGTTATTTCAGTGCCTGCCTGCTTCTACATGCAAAGAAATAAACATGAGAAGGTGGAGATGGTGAGGAAAGGAAGGCCGGCAAGTCAATACGGCATCAACACCGGCGAAAGCACCAAGTAATATAAAGTGTTCCTGCAAAAATCGACAAGTCATGAATTAGAAACAAAAGCAGCGCCTATGCACATCAGAAATGCCTATCTAGAACTACAGAGCATATTATCAAAAAGCTACTCAAATACTACATAGTACATACGGATGGGATTGATACTTGGTGTATGTTGTACAGTTGTACTGATTTGTCCAAAAGTGGGTGGACCATTTGATGACATAAGTGGTGGAGCTGCTTGTTGACATGGTTCTTAAGCATCATGAGGGTAATATTTAGTCTATATGAAATTAGCACATGCTAGATTGCTTCAACAGCCAATACTGATTGCACTTACTACATACCTACATTAAAGAAATAAACGCAACAGTGTGCTTTGATAGTTTAGTTTGTAGCTCCTCTTACCCTGAACACTGAAAATCCTCATGCATCTCTCTGGGAGCAAGAGTTAGGCAGGAAGATCTGGGCTTAAAGACAATTGCCCACTGTGTTAAAATAAAAACTATATGTACAACTGAATTTATTCTACAACTAAAGCCTTTAGCACATCTCCTAAAGCCACACTTTCAAACACAAACAAATTGAATTGCAAAAACGGCAGAAGTTTCAATTCAACTTTATTTTACTTCTCTCTATCTGCCCTTACAATCACAGTAGCATTGTGAAGGAAAACTAGTTCCAAGTTTCCAACTAGCAACCATAAAGTTGCAGCTAGAGTGAAACATTACCTGTACAAAATGTAGCAAGTGAGAATTTTCAGCCCTGAAGAACCTTTTCTGGATCTAACTGCCCGCTACAGTAACTGGAAGGAACAGCCGAGAGCTCCAACCTTCCTTTCCACTCTTCACCAGGCTTCAAGGTAACGGGCTTCTCAAAAGCTGCAGGCTCCACACACAACATGTGTTTATATTCTTCATCACCAAAATCCTGCATGGTTTTTGACTTCTTGTCCCATGGGTTCCATACAACTACAAGGGGCAAAAAAGATAACAAAAGCATTCATGTTGTGTGTGGAAAAATGAAACTTGATACAGATAGGTACAAAAATCAACTACTAAATAAGCTTACCAGCATCTGGAAGCCCATCTTTCCTTAGGACAAATGTTCTTTTCTTCTCATGATCGATAATTGCAATTTTTGATGGTGCATCCAGATATATTTTGTCAACCTACATAAGTACATAACAAAAAGTTTACAGATCAGCAGCTGCAGTTTCATATGTAACATTTGGTTTACTTACCTCTGATTCAAACACAATAGCATCCCCCTGCTCTGTGAATCGCTCTTTTCTCTTCAGGTTGTCAAAGTAGTCCAATGTCTCCAGCCCTTCAATACGCACTTCACTAAGGAATTTTGCGGTTTGAGTAAGCACATAAGAAAAATTTTGAATTCTCAACCATGGGAACAAGCAAAGGTATAGATAATAAAACTAAAAATGCTCAATGTTATTCACAAAAATGTCCATTTAGAATCACCATTTCTGTTATCTGACAACAACAGCAGCTGTGAACCCATGTTCTTGAACTGAGATCACTTAAGATTACAGATTTATCAATGCAATAGAGAGGAAACAAATTAACACCCAAACACACATTTACTTTTCTGCAACATTTCAATTATTATTTGAACATGTTTATCAGAGAGAAAAAATTGAGAAGAACTCATGTCACTCATGTCACTCTTTCCTCTACTCTCATACTTTCAGTTTCCCTTTATCTAAAAAAAACCTAGAATGCAGATATAAACACGACTGATTGTCTAACAAAGTTTCTATATGCTGGCATCAACAATATGAGAACCAGGGTATAAAACCACCATATTTTCCCATGTGCCCCCAAAAAATGTATTGCATCTACCTAGGTTTGGTTCAATACCAACAGCACAAACATCATGTATAAGCCTATATACTGGCATTAACAATATGAGAACCAGAGTATAAAACCAGCATATGTTCCCATCTGCTCCAAAAAGAATGTATTGAATCTACTCATCATGTATATTGTATAAGCTTGCATAACTTTATGTGTACTACATCTATGAATTGTTTTGGCATTCTTGGAACTTTGCAGGTTTGAAATGGGGGCACCGGAACCCCTGGTCACCAACGAATGTCCCATTGGTTCAATACCAATACCACAAATATCATGTATATAAGCCTATTGAAGGTATTAGCAAGTAAATTTGAATACATATACCACTGAAAAGTCTTACACGAATAAAATTCCACTGTTTTCATTCCGATCCTTTGGGGAAGTTTCAGATTAAAACATCTGAACGAAAAACTGAGAAAATAGAGGAAAAGGAAGAGTAAAGCATACACACACCTTATGTCAGATATGGAGAAGTATGTGTGATACGCAAATGTAAATGAGAAAGGTCTTCCATCAATGTTGGTGTTTCTAATTCGAGAAGTGAGAATCAAATCTCCTTTAGGTCCAAGAGCAACTCTTAACCGAAATTCGAAGCTGTAAGTCAAAGACATCGAGGAGCAGAATTAGACATGTGTGACATGAAAAAAGGGGACACATGAACATGATCTCTGGATGGTCTAACACAAACCTGTGAGGCCAGATCTTGAGATCTTCTTCAGAAGGCTTCAGAATAAGATCAGCAAAAGTTTTAATAGCAGTGTTTACTGGGAATGGCGGAGGATTATCATCAATGGACCAGAACCGGTTCCTTGCAAATCCATGTTTCTCGAGATTTCCATGTGTACCGAACTGCATTTATATGGTTCTTTTGGATGATTGGAGCATGCAATTTTTTTACCATGAATTTGTGAAAAGTCATTATAGATGAAGTTGCCATACTTGGGGAAAGCAAATGGGTATGCCACCACGAATTGCTTTTGGAGGCTTGAAAATGGCCTGAAAAGGAAGAAATTTATTTTGAAACCATGATTCAGAGATACTATAATTAATGCAGCAACACACAGAAAAACAAATAATTAAGCAAAAGTTGATTCTATTAGAGTATGAAATTCATACTTAATCGGGTTAACTTCCATCGGTGCAAAAGAAAACAAATTGAAAATAAAAGCCTTTAAAAGGGCTAAGATTGCCAAGACATGGAGAAAGGAGGGAGTAGTTTATGGTGATGCTTAAAAAGACTCTTTGATTCAGAATGTGATAGGAATGTGGTCAAATAGGGACAAAAAATAAAATTATTTAATGGGACAAGGATGACAAGGACGCGGCAATGCCTCATGTACAAGTTTATCTATATAAAAAATTAACGATTTAGCCAATGAGGTCATCCATGACCTCATGAATTGTTCTGTACCTTGCTGCTTACAAAAAGCAACTCATCCCCATGTTCATTCTTCCAAGAGGTTACTTGCCCTCCATATAGATGGACCTAGCAAAAGACAAGACAATTGATTAGCTACAGGAGTTAAAACCTGGTCTAAAACAAAGTGATGTCAATAATAGATTTCTTGTAGGGACCATGCCCAGACCATAAATATTTGTCTTGTTCCATAGATAATCCTTGAGATTTGGATATAAAAAATAAAGGTGAAAAAGTTATACCAGCAAGCACGCAGCAGAATTTAAAACGGGTAATCAGAATCCTAGTTGCATGAAAGCATGACAACCAAACAGAAGTTAGACCTCTTTATCTGACAAAGTTAACTGTTGTGACAAGAGTAAAAAAGGAATCGCTTAAACAGCTGGATAACACTAAAAGCTCACCAACTCATCATGGCACGACTCATTCACGTAGTACTGACATTAGCTTCTTTGTAATGATAGTTCCACAGTCCACAACCAGGTTTTTCTTACCACTTATTTGCACTGATATGCTTAACAACATCATATAATGGCAAATCACTTTTAATGAGATCAAATTCCATCCATTTTCCCTATCTTGTTATTCTGAATGAGCTATAACATGCAAAAGTAGTTGCTACCTTGGCAAAAATTAACCAAACAAAGAAAAGAAAATAGAATAGAATAGAATAGAATAGAATAGAATAGAATAGAATAGAAAAAACAAAAGGAAAAATAAATGTTCATGTTGGAAAATTAGATGCCTTACATATAAATACTGGGTTTTATCTGTGGACCTTCCATTCCAATAAATTCATGACTGGAAAATAAAACAGCACAAACTCGAGTTTGTCTTGAAATTCTAAAGTTATCTTTAGCACAGCTGAGTTTACATTTTCAAACACGACAATAGCTGAGTTCCTGAGTCCAGTAACATTCTCTTATGCTAAGCAGTTGGAACATGTTATGCTATGTGCTTGGACTGGATTTACATGCATCTCATGAGCAACTTCACCAATTATATTTACAAACATAACAAAGAACCACACCAATCTAAGTTAACTTCGGTTATGCTTCACTCGGCCTAACACGCCAACTAAATCACAAACTCACTGTGATTCCCACGACTTGTCAAAAAGAACTCATGGAGGATAGCACCTCCCTTACGAGGGCCATCAAACGCGTTTAGGACCAGATTCCAACGAACTGAGGATTATCCATCTTGGAATCATAAGAGGATAACCTAGGCCCTTTCGCTTTCGAGTTGCATCGTCGGTGCGTCTTTCCACTAGGTTCCAGAACAAGATAATTGTCCGCATAATATTTTTAATCTTTCACTACCACATTTTCTACCAAGTTGTGAATGTTATAGTGACGTGTGACCAAAACTACATCTCTTCATTTCACAAAATCCCCGTTCGTTTTTCTCATTGGAACCAACTCGCGGAATCTAATTACAAGATCACAATGGAACGATTGAGCATCCTTGACAGGCGGATGGCATAACGTACGACACCGCTAAATCCTCTAATCAGAAAGTGATAAAACAACTTGCGGGCGAAAAAAGGTTAAGAAGAAAACTGCTTTTGAACGCAATATTAAGCTGTTAAAATGCCAGTGCATCTCCAATTAACCATACAGCGAATCGTAACAACGTGGATCGCGTAATGCGCCACTGATTCCTCTGCCCGAAGAACAAGAACCGCCCGTTTGCACCAAAATTCCACACCCCGAACACCCAATCTCCTCGGGGAAAACCCCCCACACGCATCGGGAAACACCCAGTGGATCCGCGTAAATGCGCCCCAAATTAAATCGAGTCGGAACAGGAGGGAGTGGGAGGCGGACCGGTTACCTCCGCGGAGAAGCCGCGCGCCTCGCGAAGCACGAGCTTCTCGAGGCCGGAGGGGCCCTTGGTGCGCTCCACGGACGGCGTCTGCGGCTGCGGCGACTTGGGCGTCGGGGGCGGCGAGGACGCGGAGGCGGAGGCCATGCCGCCGCCACCAGCTCGTGAAAAAGCGAGCCCTCGTGCGGAAACCCTAACGCAGCAACACTAACCCCTCAACTTTGAGTGGCGAGAAGGTGAGTGAGAGGAAGAGAGTGGAGTGGGGTGGAGACTGGGGACTGGCGAAGAGAGGAAAGGGAAAGCGTCGTGGGAGGAGGTGTATTTATATAGATGAGGCGAGGAGGAAGAAAGCGCTGTGGGCTGGGGTGAGAGGAGTGGGGCTTCATGAATTGGAGGGAGTTGAGGGGGTTGGTTCTAGGAAGTTATCACCATTCTGTTCACAAACGGGTTAGCGGGTGTAGATCACCGGTGGAATTGTATGCGAATTTTACCCAAGGCTTAGACCATTTGTTACTGCAAAATTAGCACAGATTTGTACCTACGCCTACACGTGCCGTTTCGAATTAAACACACAGGAATTTCACACAAAACAGTCTAATCTCTCTAGGAAAAAATACACCTTCCAAACGGGTACCACGACATAGTTGAAATGTGAAGGAAAAGGTTCACTTGGCACCCTTAAGACTCTTTTGAAAATCTGAAAATCAATTTTGAATTTGAAAAACCGGACATTCGACATCCTCGAACTCTTAAAATCGTTCACTATATCCTCTTGAGTCCATTCCACTCCGGTTTTAAGTTATCATGGCGATGATTTTGACATGTAGACTGGTTTTAGAGTGATTAAATGCATATATATATATATCTCAGGGCCCACCCGTCAGCCTCCTATCCTCTCATTCTCCTTTTCTTCTTCATGCCTCAACCTCCCGCCTCCATGTCCGACTCCGCCTGCACCTCTACCTCTGCGTATGCCCTCTGTCTCCGGTCTCCTCCTGGCTTCGGCCTCAGCCTGCCCCTTCGCTGCCGCATGCCTCAGCCTTGACCCTCCGCCTGCACCTCTGTCTCCGCCTCCGCGTTCGGCTCTAGCCTTCGCTTGCCTCCGCCGCCGCCGCACGCCTTGACCTCAAGCCTCCTCCATCGCCACCCACCTCGGCCTCCCGCCTTCGCGCCTGGCTCCGACCTCCGCCCGCCTCTCTGTCTTCAGCCTCTGCCCACCCCCTCTATCTTCGGCCTCCGCCCGCCTGCGAACATATAACTAATTTATTTGATGCAAACATTCATAAATTATTCATATTTTCGGCAACCACACATAACATGGGCACTAGTAAGCTGTATTAACTAGTTCATCATAAATATAACACTTAGTTTACCATATTTAGCTCATAAGTCATAACTCACAAAGTCACAAGTCATCACGCATTCACACTTAGTTCATCACATACATAAAACTTAGTTCACACTAACATCGATTAGGCTGAATGGTTAATCTATAAGCAAATGACTGTAACATCCCAAAGTATGTTACCAAAAATAAAATTAATAAAGTTATTATTTTATTAGATTTTCTGATATTTAAAAGAGTTTTCCTGGTTAAAAAGGGGAAAAAATAATAAAATAAAGTCAATTATTTAATTTCCTAGGTTTTAATGTCAAAAAATAAAATTTATTGAGTCTTCTGGGATTTTATTGGATTTAAAGTGAAAAAAAATTAATCAATTTATTGAATTTTCTAGATTTTAAAAAGGTTTTTCCTATTTTAGAAATTAAAAATAATTTATATACAAAAAATAAAAACCAACTTTAAGTTGTAATTAATTTTATTAAGTTAAAAATAATTCAAGGAATTTCTATGATTTTTCTAGAATTTTTTAACTCTATTTGCTATTTTATAAAAGACTATTTGATTTGTTGCATTTTCTGAAATTTGAAAATCAATTAAAATCTCCCCTTCTCTTTTGGGCCAAAATCCGGATATCCGGACTTCGTCTTATCTGGATAATCCGTATCCGCCGGATAGCATGTCTACCGTATTCGTTTCTGTTCCCGGGGGGAGACCGAATTCGTTTCCGGCCCGAAAATTATCCGAGGAAAAATCCGAATCCGTTTCTGTCTGAATCGGTCGGAAGCTATCCGATCCGTTTTTACCCCTAGCCATGTCATTCGAGAACCAGCCCACGTGTGAAAAACCGCTACCACACCGGATGAAAACCGACGTGGAACGACTTCAATGGGTAATTTGCGTGGTATTGATAGTTGGGGGTTGTTGGATGTCCGATTTTATTTCATCTGACGTGGAATGACTTCAGGGGGTAATTCGTGTGGTATTGATAGTTGGGGATTGTTGGATGTTCGATTTTATAGTTTAAGGTTATTTTCTGGATTTTTCAATAAGTTAAGGGTGTAAAACGGACTTTTTTTGCATACGTGAAACGGTGGAAGACTGAAAGTAGACATGACTCTTGACGGACGGGGCCGATAAGATGAACGGGTGCTTTTGGACCGGACCAGGCCTAGCAACCTGGCCGAGCACCTGCTGTTGACTTGCAGAGAGCCTGAGACAGTGAGACTGAAGAAAGTTACGCAAAACAACAAATCCGATCGTTATCGCTTCTGCGAATATGTTTCGTCCGTCCGTCAGGTAACTTCAGGGAGTTTCTATTGGCAGAATAAGGCATCCTGCTTCCGGATTGTTCACATTCCAAAGCTGTGCAAATGGCTGATTTCACAGTTTGATTTGGACCGAGAAGATAATCATACGTAGGGTTAAGCTGTGCACCACAGAACACAGCAGCATGTATTAAAAATGCTTTTCAGATTTCATGGAACAAAACAAGGAGTTTCATTTTTCTACATATCCAAATTAAGGTTAAAAAAATGTATACGCTAGAGACAATTGATATAGTTGTGCTGGGAAAGCTTTGACACAAGCCTACAAGGAATAATCAGCATTATCCTGAAACAAACTCATTACAAATCTAATGAATTTAGCTGTAAGTAAACATCACTATGAGGGAAAAAGGCTTGAGCTCTATACATCAATCACCAGCACAACAGTTTTTCGCATTTGCGCCAGAATGATGAGCTGATGAATAACTCATATGTTTGACTCCAGACTACAAAACTCAGACTTGTATAGTATTGTATGCAATCCACATAGCTCGCTCGTATGTCATATTGTTAAGTGTTTTGCTATGACATATCAATGGTGATGACAGCAGCAGGACGGAGGTAAGCATACCTATGACAAAAAAAAGCATAAACATTAATCTTGACTGTCTCCAGATCCATTGTTGAATTAAAAAAATTACAAAATGTCTGTTTCGATGATGACCAACACACAGGCAGACTGCAATACATGTTATGCCAGATTCTTTCAAATATTAGCTGATTTCTAATCATAATTGTGGCTCCTGAACAACCGTGTCATGATTTTAACATTTTTCTTCACAAAGTAGCCACAAATGAGGCTAAAAATATATATAAACCACATCTGTTACAGAAGCCATGTATACGATGTGTGCCACGCCACAAGGCTATGTTTGGTCATGAACCAAACATACCTTTCAAAATTAGGGTGAAAAAGCGCTTTAAATGTGAAAACATAGCTGCGAGAAGTTATCGTGTACAAACAGGTGACATATCTCTGGTGACACAGATTTCTACAATAGAAATGGTAGATTCTGGGTGAGACCAAATCAAGCATTCAAACTACTAAAAGTATCATATTCTTTAAAACAAAATTATGAAACTAAAACATTCAACTTTTTCCTTACTTTAAAGAGAAAGCAGGTATCTACCAGTATTGAGTGACAAAACCTCATGATTCAAGAATTTTCAAAAAAAAAAAGTGAGACAGCGGTTTGTTAAACCTGCTAATCTGAAGCACATGCTATCAAATGAAACCTTAAAAGACAAGGACTCAGAACATACTTAGTTTGAGACATTCACTTTATAAATGGTAATCCAGAGTGCACTTTCCGTGCATATTCCTCGTATTCAGAGCCAAAGAACTGCCTCAAGAAAAAATCTTCATACCTGCTCTTGAGTGAAGGAATCACAAGAACAAACATAGGAGAAGCACAAAACCTAATATATCGAACTCTTTTACGAAGATGTTCGTATTCAGCGGGTGATGAAACATACTTAAAGAGGCTTTGAAAGGATTTATCCTCCAAATGGGGAGCCTTAAACATAAAGAAGAAAACCACTGTTGTTTTAGAAGGATACGGTATCCGTTTTGAAAAGAATCGCCACAATACCAATGCAAATGCAACTGAGGATACTGGATTGCACAGCATAACCTGGGTCCCTACCGCCCATATAAGAAAACCTGAATACCCAGGATGCCGCATAAACCTGTACAGTTAAACACAATATCTACCGATCGAATTATTGAATAGTCTTGCAGAATTACAAGCATGTTATAGTGCAAATTAAGAACATACAAAGTATTGTGCTAACATAACTCAAGAACTATGAACAGTAATGCAGTAGAAGTCAATAGTCTGTTACCTATAGACCCCATGAGTAATCAACTGATGTTGGTCTTCATAGTAAATTCTTATAACATGCGTAAAGGCACACCCAGCTGTCACAACAGCGAGTTTACGAATAATTTCACCAATAAGCACCATTAGAAGGCCAATATTACTGATAAACCAATACTCCTTTAGTTCCGGGAAGAGAAGAGCTTCCGTTAGGTGTTCCACCATTGCAAAACTCATTGCCAAAACGTACTGCTTGCTGATAAGAAGTGCTGCATGAAAAGGACCTTTATTAACTCACAACACAGCCACCCAGTAAAGTTACGATACTGCAATTCCGATCTAAAGGGCAAGAAAGAAGACAAGGAAAAAAACATCAATCACCAATATAGACTTATGCTCTTGTGCTCTTTCTTATAAGTTATATAAACTTATGTATCCAGGTGTTAAATGGTGGTTATGAATGTGTTATCCAATCAACATATCCTTTAACTTTATGGTCTTGGTGCATTACACATTTTGTTTCCGCAAAAAAAGGGGGTAAACTTTGAAAACCCTTCCAAGTTCCAATACTGAATTGTCCTCCTAGTTACAATTTAAACAATTAAAGGTTTACAACAAAACCAACAACAGGGCAAAGTTATATTTCCAGGAATTACTTCTAGAGTTAGTGTTTCTGTCATGACGTGGAATCCACGATACGAGACTGCAACAACAGCGTGCGTGAACAGTGCATGCGGTACTGTAGCAATGCCATGTGTGAACAGTACTCAAGTACTGTAGCATTAGGATTAGGAAAAGATTACCTTCCGCAATAAGAATATATATTTCTCTAAATAGTTGATTAGTTTCCTTATATAAGGATTAGTTAATTGAAAAAGTTACCTATTAGTTAGAAAGGTTATCCATTAAAATGATCTTATTCATAACTGTTAGAAGAATCCTCTATATAAGGAGACCTATTGTAATCGTTGGTGTTAAGCAAGAAAGAAAAAACAAAGTCATTCTCAATCTTAGTTTCCCCTCTCCCCCTACCACGCCGACGCCGCCCGGCTATCCTCTCGGTAGTGTTTACCCCTATGATCTAAGGATCATAACAATTTGGTATCAGAGCCAATCGCCGCCCTTTCCACCGTGATGGGCAATGAGGGTTTCGATTCCGATGCCGAAGAACTCAAGGCCATGAGGGGCTTATACACTGAGCTTCGCTCAGGAATCCAAGAGTGCACGAGGCTCGTGATGGAGCTCAAAGCGGAATTCATGAAAGAGAAGAGGCAGCGTACCGCTGCGCTGGTCGTGCCACCACAACTGGCGACGCCTCCACTCATGGTCGCGCCTCCACTACCGGCCTCACATCTGAAGGTGGCTGAGGTGCTGTCGGCGTCGACCTCGCTGCCAACACCCTTGGCTCCACCACCAATGCTACTTGTTCCACCGCCAGAGACACTTCCAACACCACCGGCGACGCCTCCGCTACAAGTAGTGCTGCCACCGTTGGTGCCCTCGGCAAGGAGGAAGATCGTCGTGGTTTCGCGGTCTTCTCCTTGTTGTCGACCGTCGTTCCTACAGAGGTGTAAAACACGACGGATGCCTTGTAGGGGATTGCGACGCCGTTGCGCCTCTCCCAACACCGTCGCGTTCTGTGGTAGGAAGGGTGTCACTGCTGCCCCATGCCAGCTACCCATGGCCCCGACGACTCCTGTGACGTCAAGCCACGTCAAGGGGCTGTTGTCTATTGGAGGTTCATTGCTCCTTATCCATGTGACGCGACGTCGTCATCGCGCCCTTTCGTCAATATAGGGACGCAAAGGTCTTAGTCCATGGCCGCCACCTGACAGCTCGAGGACGAGCTCTCTCGCCGAGAGGGTGTAATGTTATGATGTGGAATCCACGATACGGGACCACAACAACACCGTGAGTGAACAGTGCATGCGGACTGTAGTAATGTCATGTGTGAACCGTACTAGGTACTGTAGCATTAGGATTTGGGTAGGATTACCTTCCCCAATAAGAATATCTGTTTCCCTAGATAGTTGATTAGTTTCCTTATATAGGGATTAGTTAATTAAGAAAGTTATCTATTAGTTAGAAATATCATCTATTAGTTAGAAAAGTCATCCATTAGAATAATCTTATCCACAATTGTTAGAAAAACCCTCTATATAAGGAGACCTATTGTAATCGTTGGTGTTAAGCAAGAAAGAAAGAACAAAGTCATTCTCAGACTTAGTTTCCCCTCTCCCCCCGCCACACCGACGCCGCCCGGCCATCCTCCCGACAGTGTTTACCCCTATGATCTAAGGATCATAACACTTTCACAATGAGAAACCTAGTCCCTGTTTTGGTGGGAAACTATGAAGCGATCCAAAGCAAAGTGAGCTAACAAAATGCAAGTTGGGCAAGCCAAGTTAAAATAACTATTTTGGTCCTAATTCAAACTCTATACAGTTAAAGACATTTATAATGACTTATGAAGTAATTAGTTATTAAACTTAAAGTTTCGTTTGTCAAAAGATACTCAATTGATGCACTCGGATAGTACTTTCTGATTTTGGCGCTTGACCTCAACCTTTAATGTCTGCCCATTTCCACCTGTTCCCTTTCTTTTTCTAGATTCAGTATAGCACTTGCCATTTGGTAGCTTATTTATGTTAAACTAAAAAGAGAATTCCTATAATTGTAATAGATCGGACAGCACAGGCAGTTCACAGAATGCAAAATTTATACTATACTCTGGCTATTTGTCAGTTCAAAGCCAAGTGAAATTTTCCAAGAGTCCAAGTATTACAAGAGACGAATACAAATATGCAATTAGTCAAAATAAGCACTCTGCTAGTTCCGCTTAAGCGACCCCTCCCAAGTCCCAACTATCCATGCCAAACCGAAAACGATCTTATCGGATCAGTTCCGGTGACGCATTTCTGCATCCTTATGAACACATACATTTGCTTCAACCACAAACTAGAGTCGCTGGAATCTACACCTACAAAGACACCCTTCAATAACACCTTCGTTCCTAGAAAATTTACAAGCACCGTGACCAGAGTCTCAAGTGACAAGAGAGGAACGGACAGGCAGAGGGACGGTTCACTCACAGGTGGCGGTGACGTTGCGGCGGCCGTGGAAGGCGGCGGCGAGGACATACTCGGAGCTGTGGAAGAAGACCAGAGCCGCCGCGAACTGCCACGCCTGTGTCCGCGCCGCCATGGCCATAGCGGGGATCTGGGGACCGGGGCTCGCGCTAGGGCTCAGGGCTTGCGCGGTGGGAGGAGATGCTCCGCGAGGTGCTGGGAGGAGATGCCGCATGCGGAAGCTTTTGCTAGGGACCTGTACGGTACGGAGAAAGCTGCGTCGAAGCGGGCCAAGCGGCCATGGCGAGCAGATGCTGTCGGGCGGCCGGAAAAGAAGACATATAGGAGGAATGATAGATACGGCGAGTTGGCCTGAAAACAAAAGGTTTGGGCCGCCATGAAGAAACATGGGCCTACTAGGCCCACCAATATGATCAGCTTTTGCGTGTGGGGAATGGACCGGGCTGAGGTAGTTTTAGCCCAACCCAAAGTGTGTTGCCTTAATGCAAACATTTTTTTCGTTGTACCCACAGGCACACACATCCATACACACGCGCCATGCACCCATAGAGGCTGTAGATAAATTTGTGACCTTGTAAAGTCCTTACGGAGACACACTCACGTGTGTGTAAATGTCAACATCAAAATTTAAACCATAATATACAGTGTCATCCATCTACAATGTTACAGCTACACCACCTCACTAAGAGGTGATTCCTCTTTGTTCGACTTCTCAATTAGTAACCCATGTAGCTACCATTTTATCTAGACTTGAACTCTTCGAATTACTTCACAGATATGTGTCTATAGGTACAAAATTTAAAATAATAGTAACTAGGTGAGTCCCTGCGCATTGCCGCGGGCATCAGTCAGTTATGTTTATGATTCGATGCTGCATGAAAATAAATTGTTGTGTATGTATGCTTCAATCATGCTATTCTTCATTAAAATAAACAAGCATAAATCACGGGAGGAAAAACATTTTTTTATTTCACATTGAACCATTAATTCTTTATTTCTTTAGCAACAATAGCATGATTGTATAAGGCATGAACATACTTGTGAAGCAACTACATAGCACTAGAAAGTGCTAGCAATGACGAAAACTTTGAGTGCTCATTCTTGTGGCCATCTGAATAGTTCCTCAGGCTGTGTATTCATGAAGCCAAATAATTTTCAAGATTTAGATGACTCAAGACTTGTCTTGAGGGAATACACAAGACCAAAAGCTCAACACAAGGAAGTTAGCTACTAGCAAAAATCAAGATAATTTTAAAATAACAAAATACAATGTAAAGGGGAAATACATACTTCCAAAGAACTTTTGCACATATTTTGTCACCACCTGAGTTAACCTTCTTGCAGGTATCTTTGAAAGTTGAAAGCGATCACCTGCTATGTAAGAATGTCTGGGTTGGTGAATATAAGCATAAGGTAGCCTCAGAAGAAGATGACCAACACGACGCAATACACTTGGATCCCTCGCAAAGCAACCTGTAATAGACGCAATACACTTGGATCCCTCGCAAAGCAACCTGTAATAGAAGAAAGAACAATAACAGGACATGATGAGTTAGAAACCAAGACATAAATTTCACATAGTTTACAAGAGTAATGTTCATAATAGTTGACTTTTTTAAATGCAAATACAATACCCAATAGGTAGCACTTTAACAGGCACCAAATGTTTTATGTTAGTACTTAGATAATACCAACAACAACAACTTACTTCGTCAAACTATCTTTCAGCTACAAGCGGCTCTAAACTCATTGCAATTACAAAAATCTTGCAGTTAATAGTCTACGGTTTTGAGCACAACATGTAATTGGTTGTCAGAACCCGGGATTAATATCTCAGATCCTCTGTGCATTTCTGAACTAGTCCAATGATCAGTAGCTAGTTCACACAGTAAACAATTATGGTAACAAAATCATATCACAATTTTATTGATAAACAACAGAGTTGATTACAAAGGAGGCTTACAGGCCCACAATAAAATAAACACAGCGGAAGACGAAGATGTAGGAGGGTCCAGTTAATCTGCCACAGGCAATCGACTGGGGAAGCGGCCTAGTCGTCGAGGTCCACATCGGTAGCAAAATTCTTCTCCTCTGAAATTTGGTTGCATAAGCAAGAATGAGCACAACTTCCGTGCTCGCAAGCTACACCCGTCAAGTAACAGAATGACATGCATATATGGATGTAACAATAGCAGGGCTTATTGGTTTATTTGCATAAAGCATTATTTCTTTTAAATACTGGTACTAAGTTCCAAAGAAATTATTTTATAACTAAAATTTATAAAATTCTCAATTTTATAGTCAGATAACATTCACACATGAACGGTGAAGGATACCCTCCTATCACATGGCTTCCTGCCCAATTCCCATCTGGATAAACCAGTTTTGAAGAAGTCTTTTCCAACAAAAACCAAAATCTAACTTTGAGTAGTTCTGCTAGCATGTCCATAACCGCGGACACGGCTATTCGAATAGTTTTACACTTTGCAGAGGTTGTACAGCTTTACCCACATGACAAGACTTCTCTAGTTTGTCCGGCATATATCTATGCCACCGCTCACTACCTTTGGTAAGCGGTCTAGAGCACGTGTCGAGGCCTTTACAATGTTCTGTCTTAATGTATTTGTGCCCGCTAAGGTTTCGCTACCATTGGATGGCCATCCTCCAGGAAGCCCCTCCGCGCGGATGGGTCTCTTGTCGACCAACACCCATACCAACAACATAGCACCAATGACACTAAGACATCACAAATTATTTAGCCAAGTCCCGACCCATACTTGGGACATGTGGTGGTACGGTATGGCGTAGCATCATGCGCTCAAGACCGGTCCTTAATCGACTTGGCGACTTTCCATAAAACCCCGGCCTTAACCCTAACAGATTAAGCCTGCATAAACTGCACCCACCAATCATCCATTTCGCCAAGTCCAAACCCATTTTTATTTTACTTTTAAGTCATTTGTAAAACTCCCATGACACACCAATGCCAAGGGTACAATTTAAACAATAATTGATTGTTGGCTGAAATTCCCCAAATGAAACAAGTTTGGTCTATAACCATGGCTAAGCAATACGTTTAAATGATCCTAGTTCATACTATCGTATCAACCAGGTTTTATCTAGGGTGTCAATGTGTTTGATTCAATATCAACATGGGTCATACAAAGGATTTAGGTATAACTATGAATTGAAAAACAGGAATTTATATTGCCGAACATAAATAAGCATGCAGTAATAATTTAAAAACAGAATATAAATAATTTAAAATAATAGGATCAATATGATCAAGGGTATAACTTGCCTTGCTTGATGAGGTGTCGTTGTTTTTCTTAACAGATCACCTTAACAGAACGTCTGGTGTTGAGGTGACGTTGTTTTTCTTAACATGTCACCTAGTACACACAAGTACTATCTTCAGATAGTCCAAGTGTACGATCACGATGATCATACAGTCAAAATCAATCCTCTTATGTTGCTCTTCAAACGGCGTCGAAATCTGACTCTCCGAAGTCGCCGAAATCTAATCGCGAAATAAGCCAAATTCAAACAAAATTCAAAAACAACTCAAATGAACTCCAAATCAAATTTTTTTGATTTAGTTAGCTATATTACAATTTTATACAAATTTTGCAACTTGAATCACCCAAATCGGAGTTTGGATGCAAAAGATATGAATTTTAGAAGTTTGAGTTTACATGGAATAATGAATTAGGGTTTAAAGGAATTATTGATCAAATGAACTCAAAATTAAATAATTTTGAGTTAGATGGCTAGATCTTTATTTTATATGAATTTAGGAATTTGAATCGACGAAATCGGAGTTCGTATGAGGGAGAACGAACCCCGGGAAGTTTTAAATCTAAATAAACCCTAAAATCAGATTTTCTTGATTTATTTTTCTAAAGGAAATTCGGTTTATTGCGCAAGATGACGTCAGCAGGGATTTTCTTTTCCCGGCCGAATTAAATTTGTAAAGAAAAAAGAAATTAGCCACTGACATGTGGGACCCACATGTCAGTGACTTGGCTCGCGGTGAACCAGGTTCACCGAGCCCAAAAAATCTGGTGCGGGTGAACCGGCCACGAGGGCGCCACATGGGCAGAGGAGTCGACGTGGCGCTGAGGTGGCGAGCCGACCGAGACGCCACATCACCCCGATGACAAGGAGGGTTCTGGATGCACCGACAACGGCGAGCGGCGGCGCGGGACCGGCGGCGAGTGATACCAGTGTGACGGGAAGGCTATTGTGCATCTAAAGAGATACTCACTGGTGGTCGGGGTTGATCGAGGTGGCGGCGCGAGCTTTTGCGCTGGGACCTTCGGGTGTTGACGACAACGGTGATCCGGCGGCCTTTTGTCGACGTGGATGATCGCCAGAGAGGGATCGTGGCACGCTGATGACGACGGTGAGGTCAATGAAGTAAGGGCGTCACTGACGGCGAGGTAATCGGTGACGAGGCCGGTGGCGACGAACTCAACTACGATTTCCGGTGGCTAGAAGCGCGGAGGTTACAAGGGTAGGGAATGAGATGAGGAGTAGAGCGCACCTGGCGCTACTTATAGGCGCGGCGGGTTCATCGCCGTGCGGCACAAGAAGGCCGAGAGGAGCGGCGCAATTTCGGGATTAGGCCGAGATGGAAGGGGTGAGGCGTAACGAGTGCGGCGAGATCGGGAGTTGTTGCGCACGAAACCGCGCGTGACGAGGCGGCAATCACGGCGAGACTAAGCCGGTGGTGCGCTAATGGCGGCAAGAGAGACGCGGCTGGAGGAGGAAGGAGGTGGGGAGGAAGAAAGGCTCAGGCGGGCCCACGCGCAGGGAGAGAGAGGAGAGAGGGAGGGGCGCGAGTTGTGATGGCCGTCGGATTTCCATCCGACGGTCAAGACGAAAAGGGGGGTGCGGGGTTGAGGCGGGCCGAATGGGCCGGAGGCGCGGGAGAAAATTGGGCCAGACCGGGAGATTCGGCCCAAAAGGATCTCTCAGCTTTTTAATTGATTTTCCAATTGATTTAATTCCGATAATTAGAAAGGGCTTTAGAAAATAGCAATTTAAATCAAAAAATTATGGAAAAATTCACAGAAATTCCCTTATTTATTTTGGACTTAATAAAAATAGTTCCAACTTATAATTGGCTATAGTTTTTGCAAATAAATTATTTTGGCTTGAAAAGACTTAGGAAAAAGCTTTTAAAACTCAGAAAATTCTATAAATTAATTAAAATTTTATTTTTCAGATCAAACCAACTGAAACTTCAAGGACTTTAAATAAATTTTAAATTTTGACTTTTACAACTTGAAATTCAAATAGGGCAATCAAACTCTTTCAAATTTCAGAAATTCCAATTAGAACAATAACTTTATTTTATTTTTATTTTGGTAACATAACCTTGGGATGTTACATTGGTCCAACATCAAAGGGGTGGAACAAAACCAAAATGTGAGCGCTTGACAAATGCTATAAAGTGCTAAAGATCTTGAGATCTTACATTGTAATGATATGCTCTCCAGCTTCAATTATTGAAATATTCACATACTTGTTCACATCAGGATACAGTTTTGCCAAGTCCTCGTTGACAAAGTCATGCAACTGCAGAAAAATGTACTCTTGTTGGGCCACCATCAATAACAACGAAATGAAGGTTCTTCTTACGCTCTTCGTCGGTAAGGTTTGGAAGGGAGGCTCTTTCAAAACATCTCATGACACTTCCTGCTTTTTTTTAGCATCCTCTACCCCCTGCATAATAGCAGCTATATCAAATTAGATTTCATTGTACAAAATATATAATTGTCGGACACTGTCGGACATGATTAAAAATTAGAAATCGAATGTGAAGTCAAGCTATAACTCGGGACATAAAGCAAAGAATATATCACATAGCAAATAGGCATTGGTACTCGCTAAAGAACAATAATACTAAGTTGCAAATAATATCTATTCAAATTATTGATTTTTAGTTGCTACAACTAAAGAATAGACCTAATAAAGGGAGCACATACCAGCTTACTTGTGCAAGAAAAAGAACATAGTGAAATAGCTACCTGAAATCCCTAAGTTGTATTAGTTAAGCATCTATTGTGCATTTGTGAAATTTTGGACTTTTTAATACTTTTTGTTACAAAGTCAATAGGTTGAAACCTGGTTTTTCAAATCCTATAAATGAATTTTCTAAAATAAAATAAAATTTTGTCAAGATCTTGAAACTTAGTTTAGAGTGGAGTGTAAACCTTATGTTGAAAATGCTTTGATTTTTAAAGATTAGAATTTAAACCTAGACATCCAATACTCTTTTTCCAATTCAAAAGCTCAAATTGAAGTTGGGGCAAAACTAAAAAGGTTTCAAGTGTAGAAATATTTAAGTTGGATTCTATCTTCTGTGTTATGCTTATTTGATTTATTTTTTTGGATTTTTTAGGCTATTTGGTTCCCTATTTAATTTGCAGGTTCAAATTGAATTTGAATTTAAAATACAAACAAATCATGTGAACAGTATCTGGAAATATTTTTCTTAGGCTCTGGACTACTCAAGAAACTCACTTTAAAAATTTCACAATTGTTAGATTTTATTTACTATTTTTAAATAGTCAGTCAAAGCAGTAAATCAAAAGTCAAAAAGGAAAGATAAAAACTTGAAATCATTATAGAGAAAAATATATTACATGAAAAACCCTAGAAAACTTACACAACGATACACCCAGTGTCAGGAACCTCCCCTAAAATTTTCGTGAATTTTGAAGTTCGGCAGCTATGCTTAAAAATTCACTAAACTCCTTCAGCCGGTTTACAAAATCTGGAAAACCATTTTCCACTCCCCCAACCGAACTCACCTCATGCCACTGCACATTTCCTTGCCCTAGCCGAACCAACCCCCATCCCTTGCCATTTCTTGTCCCCAAGCCGACCCCCCTCTCTCTGTCATTTCCTCCCACCAACTCAAGCAATAGGTGTCATAACCCGAGATTAACATCCCAGATCCTCTGTGCATTTCTGAACTAGTCCCATGATCAGTCGCTAATTCACACGGTAAACAAATATGGTAACAAATTCATATCACAACTTTATTAATAATCAACAGAGTTTATTACAAAAGAAGCTTACAGCCAACAATAAAGAACACAGCGGAAGACGAAGAAGAAGTAGTAGAGTCCAGTAATCTGCCACAGGCAATCGACTGGGGTAGCCGTCTAGTCGTCGAGATCCACATCGGTAGCGAAGTCCTTCTCCTCTGAAATTTTGTTTGCATAAAGCAAGCATGAGCACAACTTCCGTGCTCGCAAGTTACACCGCCAAGTAACAGAATGACATGCATATATGGATGTAACAAGGATGGCTTATGGGTTGATTTGCATAAAGCAGCATTTTCTTTAAATACTTGTACTAAGTTCTAAAGCAGTTATTTTATAACTACAAATCATTTTGTAAATTCTCAGATTTATAATCAGATAACATTCACACATGAATGGTGAAGGATACCCTCCTATCACATGGCTTCCTGCCCAAATCCCATTTGGATAAACCAGTTTGAAGAAGTCTTTTTCAAACAAAACCAAAGTCTAACTTTGAGCAGTTCGGCCAGCATGTCCATAACCGCGGACACGGCTATTCGAATAGTTTGACACTCTGCAGAGGTGGTACAGCTTTACCCACAAGACACGACTTCTCTAGTTTATTCGATATCCGTCGATACCACCGCTCACTACCTTAGGTAAGCAGTCTAGAGCATGTGTCAAGGCCTTTACAATGCGCCATCCTTCCGCAGTCTACCCTCTCTAAGGTTTCGCCACCCCCTTTGGAATGAAAACCTCCTGGTTCGGGCCCCCTCTTGAGCCAGCTGGGACAACATAGTCATGAAAGACAACCCACCGAAACAGTTGGATCAACCGCGATGGAACTTTGCAAATTAGTCGGCCAGGTCCTACTCCCATACTGTGGACATATGGTGGTACGGTATGGCTTAGCATCATGCACTCGAAGACCGGTCCTTAACTGACTTGGGCAACTTTTCAACAAAATCCATGGGCCTCAACCATACCCGATTGAGCTCGTGCATGAACATGCACCCATCAAACATCCATTATGCCTAAGTCCAAACTCATTCTCATTTTATTTTCCAGGTAAAAGCATTTTATAAACCTTCTATGGCAAAACAATACTATAGACCCAATTTAAATCAATTTGAAAGATTTTGCTAAAATCTTCCCAAATACAATATTTGATCTAAGCATTGGCTAAGCATTTAATTATTTTCAATATTATTTTATGTAATGGTGACAAGAAAATGATAATCAATATTCAAATTGGCTATACACAAGGAATTGAAATAACTAAGTATTTAAACAGGGGATTAAAATAACTGCATAAAAATTATGCATGCAATAGTAATTTAAAAACAGAATTAAATAAATTTAAAATAATGGGATCGATATGATCAAGGGTATAACTTGCCTTGCTTGATTGAACGCTGCTATCAAACGGTGTCGAAATCCGGTCGTCCGAAATCGTCGAAATCTATACGCGAAAACGAGCTAAATTCAAATAACACTCAAATAAAATCCAAATAAAATCCAAAATAAATGCTAGGAGGAAGGTATCGACTTTATATTTTAGGAAGTTGAATCGACGGAATCGGAGTTCGTATGAAGGAGAACGATCATCCGGAAGGTTGATTATCACATGAAAAGATGAAATTCCGAATTTGAGAATTTAAGGAATTATTTTTCTGAAGAAAATCTATTTATTGTGTTAACATGATGTCTGCAGGTGGGAAAATGGATTTTCGGTCGAATTTATTTTGTAAAGAAAGATGGTTGGAGTCAATGACATATGGGCCCGGGTCCACGAAAATGGGTTTGATCTACGGTGGACCGGCCCAAGGAATAGTGCCAGCCACGTAAGCACACACGTGGGCTGCCACGTGGGCTTGGGGCGGTGAGGTGGTCGTGACATGATAGTAGCGAATTATTACGAAATCCAGAATTTTGTTTGAATAGAAATGTAGATAATATTGAAAGGAACATGTAGGTAAAATGGTTCGAGCAATTACCCAACGGATGAAGAGATCGGGCTCGACGAAGTTCTCATCGGACTTAGGGAAGAAGATGTGACCGGTGGTGAAAAATTAAATACATCAAAATTCCACTTGAATAGAAATGTGGAGAATCTCAATAGGAACTCACCGGTCAAATTTGGTGCACAACGGAGCAACGGATGAAGAGATCGGGCTCGCCGGAGTTGTCGCCGGAGTTGGAGAAGAAGACCGTCGGTACTTTTGTGGCCGCGGTGAACCAACAAGATAATCAAAATTCGGCTTGAATAGAAATGTAGAAAATCTCGAGAGGAACTCACTGGTAAAATTTGGCGAACAACGGAGCTACGGATGAGGAGATCGGGCTCGCCGGAGTTGTCGCCGGAGTTGGAGAAGAAGAGCTAGCAGAGGGGTCTCCGGGAGGATTTTGACAAATCTGAGTGAGAGGGATGTAGGGAATGAGAGAGGCTATGGTTCAATTTATAGGAGCAAAGGAGTAACGGTTTGGCGGGAATTGCTCGCCGGAGTTATTGCCGGAATTAATGCCTTCGTCCGAGTTACTGTAGCAGACAGAATATTCCAAGAAATATTCCTTTTCAAAATTAGGAAAGACACCAATTAATTCCGGAAAATAGCAAATTAATTCCAAAAAATCTGAAATAAATCACATATATTAAATACAATATTCTGAACTCAAATAAAATATTATTAATAATAAT
The DNA here is from genome assembly GCA_036346255.1 of Ampelocalamus luodianensis. Classification (NCBI taxonomy): domain Eukaryota; kingdom Viridiplantae; phylum Streptophyta; class Magnoliopsida; order Poales; family Poaceae; genus Ampelocalamus; species Ampelocalamus luodianensis. The sequence goes on along the minus strand of CM070623.1, from coordinate 58,190,910 downwards.
AACAATTTTATTATTAGACAGTAATTATTTTTATATTGCTAAAAATTATTTTTAAACTTGAAAATTAGTAATATAGGTCTAAAAATTCAATGAATTTTTAGAGTAGTTAAATAGGGTATTTTGAGCTTAAATAAAATATTTTCAACACAAATTTGGTTTTTATTTGCAGACAGCAATTCATTTTTAATTGCTAGATATTACAAAAATCAAAAAAGGACTTTTAGAAAATAGCAAATAGAGTTCCAAAATTCTATAAAAATTCAAGAAAATTCCCTGAATTATTTTGAACTTAATAAAAATAATTCAAACTTAAATTTGGATTTTATTTTTGAATAGTAATTATTTTTGTTTTAAAATAAATAGTAAAAAGCTTTTAAAATTCCACAAAATTCCAGAAATTACTTAAAATTTTATTTTTCACTTTAAATCCAATAAAAACTCATAAAACTTAATAAATTTTATTCTTGACTTTTACAATCTTATAATTTAAGAAAACCAAGAAACACTATTGAAACTCAGAAAATCCAATAAAAGAATAACTTTATTAATTTTTATTTTGGTAACAGAACTTTGGGATGTTACAATAGGCCACTACCATTCCTTTCTCTCTTCCACGCTTCCTTCTTCCCAGGAAACATCAAACACAACTTCAGTTCAATGGAGAACATAAGTTCATCTCTCTACTTATCTCCTCCCAATCACCACCAAAAACACAAAACCACCTCCTGCATGTTATACCATAGCGTCCCCCATCGCAGGGGCGGTCCCAACTGAGTTCAAGGGTGTTCAGTAGAACACCCAAAAAATTTTGACAAAAAATCAGTATGTATAATGTATAATATATGTATATACTAGAAATTGGTTTAAATCAACATGTGAAGTCACCAAAACATATTATACTTTGAAAACTTTCAAGTATCCATATGGATTTATCATTGGATAGGAAGATTCTAAGCAATAACAAGCTAATTGTAGCATATCATGGAATGTCTAGATCATTTTCAGCCAAAGCAACTAAACTTTCAGTTCAGCTGAGAGCATGAGACTAATATATAACTCTAGATTTAAGTTAGATTACCAGGCTGTAGCAAAGGATGGTGGCATGCTTCAGCAATATGAATATAAATTCATCCAGACATGCCTATATAATTTATTGATGATCTCAACTTCCGAAGCAGCACATATACATCCCCAATTCTCCATTCCTCAATTCCTCGGTCCCAAATCCCAAATTATCAATTCAACATTTTTTCTTAATTATTTTGTAATTTCTCTCAATTCTTTGTAGTTCTAGTACGAAAAAATTGTACTTCGTTTTTTTGCTAACGTGAACCTTTAATTTTTTTCTATTGAATAATATTTTATTAACTCCGAACACCCATCCGATAAATACTGGGTCCGCCACTGCCCCATCGCACAAGCGTTCCGTTTCTACCGTTTGTTTTCGCATGCATGATCGGTTGGGTGTTTTGGAGAAGAGGAAGGGGAAGAACATATGGCATTGGACTAGAGCTACGGTAGCCACGGGTGCACCACTCCATGTGGTGCGTGGCACAGCAACCAAGCACACGACAGCAACGGCAAAATAGCAGGAGGCAGCTCCATGCAGCGGCGTGGAAGGAGTGGCAGCGACGAGTAGTAGTGGCGCGATCGAGTCAAGGCCGGTGCGGTGCACGGTTGGAGCTTGGTGCACAGCGGCGCAGCGCAGCAGTGCCCAAGGCGGCTGAGGTGAGGAGGCAAGGCTGGTGTGTAGCGGCGATCGGACGAGACGGAGGGGCGACCAGCGACGTGGCGAGCCCGAGAGCGTGCCACAGTGCGGAGTGGCTTGGCCCATCCGGTGGCGGCACATGCATGCACCGGAGGTGAGAAGGCGACTCGATGACGCCGAGGCCGGGGCAAGGGCGGCTGCTGGCGAGGGCAGTTGGAGCATGGAGACAAGGGCGGCATGGCGCGACGCCTAGGGCGCGTCGACACTGGGGGATAAGGATCTGCTTATGATGGCCCTGGTCATAACAAGAATGACTCCTATCACAATCTAGACCAAGGGGGTTCTAATGAGGATAACCTTTTTGCGAGAGATCCAAAGAGGCACAATAAACTGGTGGAAGACAAAGTAACATATGGATCTAAGGGGAATAATGCTGATGGAAGGTCTTCTGCATTATCTCACTCTGTCGAAAAATCATCTGCTTTATCTCATTCTGCTGACAACGGCGTCAGTTGAAAGAATCTTCTCAGCAATGAAGATTATTTAAAACAGATTTGCACAATGAATGGCTCAATGACGTGATGATGTGCTACACTGAGCAAGAGCTATTTAGAAGCCTTGATAATAAAAGAATCATTCAACGCTTTCAAGACATGAAAACTCGTAGAATGAAATTACGTCGTAATCAGATTTAGTGCCTTAGTGATATGTTTTCATTTTATTTTTAATGTTTATGAATATTCATAATTTAATATTGTATCACTAAATTAGATATTTCTTATCTACAGATCGGTACTCATATATTTATAGATATTTTGGGGTACATTATCCATTAGTGAGGTACTAAATTTACAGTGTTGTACATTTTCAATTTGTTTTCTTTTTATTTATGTATGAATTTGACATTCCAACGGCAAAAGACTAATAGATGTAGCTTTGGTATACTTATGTTGTGCTATAGTCCCAACAGTAGTGCTCCCCCTCTATTTTTCTCCTCGATTCGCCACTGGAGCACACCATAAGACTTAAATATACACTGACAGCAAGACCTGTTGCAAACAAAGTCGGCATTGTTACTAACAAAAGAATAACCTTAGTTGCAAGTAACTTTAAAAAAAAAAATATTGGTTGTACAGCTAAAATGTTGACCCGAACAAAAGTAACGTAACTTGGCTACTTGTACAACAAAGGGAACATAGGCAAACAATAATAGTTTAATAGATAGGTAAATAAATCATGCACAAGCACAATAGCCTGACTGGCTTAACAACAAAAGCAGACGAAGTGAACATCTTCACACTCATTATGTAGAAATCCACAAAATAGACACATGCAAACAACTATGTGATTCAAATGAGAACAAAAAAAAATGCAGTCTTAAAAAGATATAGACAATGCAAGTACCAACTAGTTTGCATAACACTATTGCTTCAACATTGTATTGGACTTGACTGATATTTTTCGTACAAAGGGGGAAAGCTTGAAAAGCTCGCTTCATGAATAATTGTCAATAAATCCTTTGCAACAAAGTTGTGAACCACTTGAAATAGCATGTTTTAAGGAATTGTTGTAGTTATAAAACTCAAATCAACTTCACACATAGTTTTCATAGCATAGACTATGGTTAGAATCCTTTTTTTCTATAGCTATTAACCATTATACTTGCAAACTTTAACCACTATACTTGCAAATGCTAACTTGCGATTAGATATCATTACTTGAAATATCATGATTAACTTTTGTTGTTAACCATGTAACATAAATGGTCTCTTAAAATTCGACGGCCCTTGTTTCAAGTAGCATGCCTAGGAGGCTAGGACCATACATATCTACACATGCATTTGAAGACCAGTGAAACAGACTATAAAACAATATCGCCCAACATACTAACCTAAAATTTCAAAAAGAATCTGCCATATGAAGCATGTCCTATATGCTTAAAATGAATATGGATGAAGCAGAGGTACACAAGAACTGAATAACTAACGGGAATGATCCAGTTGGAAGCCTGTAATAAAGAAAACGGAAAAATGCATGGCCTATCTAATAGTAGAATGGTTTGCTATAGAACCTCTAAGAAATTAGAGCTAATATATAGATCTAGAGTCCATTATTGCGTTATGGAAGCTGTAAATAACATAATGCCCAAACCATTACCTAATTGCCTAAGCAAAAGTAGAGCCAAGCACCACAAATCCCAAATCTAGTTTGCTAATTGGACATAGCACCTCTGAGAAGCAACACGGCAATCCCTAGTTCAATCAGCAAACTGGATAGAGTATCTTCGAAATAGTTGAATCAGGCTGATGAAAGCATGCAAAGATCGGAATAAAACACTCTATATGAAAGCAAAATAAACGCAAGTGAATTAGATATTGCTTAGGAACAAACAAACCAACCCAGTAGAGAGGATGAGGAGAGGGAAGTAGGGGAGGAGTTGGTGGCAGCGCGTCTCAGTTTCTTGGAAGGAAATCACGCGGTGGGGACGAGCGATAAGGCAACATGCAGCAAGGGGCGCGAGCGGCGCCGATGACGGAGAAGGGCATGGTGAAGCGGAAGTGGCCGGAGACAGGAGCAAGCTGCGCTGGTAGAGAAGCCGACATAGTAACGACGCAAGGAGGCGAGCACACGGAACAGTGGTGACGGGTGGGCGGCGCAAGCACCAGTAGGGTAGGGGGAGCAGCAGTGCCCTCACTCCTAACAGTATGGAAGGCCTTCCAAGAAGGGCGACATCCACGGTAATCATCCTAACAACCTGGAAGATCTAGAAAGAATGCAACGCTAGAATCTTCCACAACAAGTCAATCATCCCCTAGACCTAGTTGCAAAGATAAAAGATGAATACAACTATCCCTACTCTTTTCTCTATTAATATAATGGGGCGTCCTCTCGACTGTTCTTTCAAAAAGAGATGTTTGCACCAAGTAGATATACCCTGGGCTGGGCATAAGTGTGTAGTTCTGGGCAAATTACTTGTCACTTTGTGGATTGGCACCAAAGAACGAGGCGCACAACGGCACAAGCTAAGGCTTAGCTTGAAACACAGTACTTTCGTAATACTTACGTACACTGTTTCTGTAAAATGTATGTAAAATTCCAAAGTTCGTCTCGTTTTTAACTCAGGAGAAGAACACATGTGCAGGTACATGCATTTGCTTGATTGCATGCGTGCATGCTGGATATCAGTTGTTGTGTGTTGTCAATCAGTAGTAGTTCATGATAATTAGTTGGATTAACATGGAGAAATACGAGAACCAAGTTTTACTTGGGTAGTTAGTGGAGGTGGATGTACCTATAGTTCATCAGGGTTCAAACTCCAGATTTGGCTCTGCGTGTCTCATTTAGGATGATTTTTTTTAAGTGAGAGACGATGTACCTGTCGCAAGCAAGACACCAGTGATGACTTCGTTATTTCTTCATCAAACTCCGCTCGTCCAGTCTTTCGTAGACGTCGTGTATGTGTGTGAACGTCTATATGTTATACCAGGTGATTCGATTTTTTTTTTTTTTTTTTTGAGGAATACGATCCTCCCCTGACATCTTTTCCTATGCATCTCACCTGGACTGTTTCCTGGAAGAATGCAAAGTGGGATAGCAGGTAAGGAGGTGGCATCCCCTACCGCGCGCGTCATTGACACGTGGGCTCCACGGAGCGCCGCATGGGCCTTGGACGCTACCCATCCGCCGTCACGTGAGCTCCACGTGCCTGACGCGCGGGGCCAGCAGGCCACCCATCCAGCCCTTCGTTCCCGAGCTCGCGCGCTATCAACCGTTGGATCCAGCACCAAATCCTGGGATCTCTCCCCCTCCGGTCACACGTTCTGCTGGTCCCCGCACGCAGAGAGAGCCACATGGGTATACAGGTAAAAGAACAGCGCAGTCAGCCGGAATAAAATAACTCGCGATGCCTAGGAGATAACAAACCGGGTAATTGGAGGGAACGGGCTCGTATTATCATCCCGTCAATTACTCTATTAACAACTAATTTAATCTGGAAGTATATCTTTTTCTACACGGAAAGAGGGAGAAAAAGGAAGGAAACAATCATAGGCGGAGAAAGACGAGGGAGGAAGAAACGAGGGAAAGAAAATCGAAAAGATTTCGATTTTAGAAGGGGATTGGGTTGGATTAGATTGGATTGAGACTGACTGGCCTCGCATCGCACCACTCTTCCCCAAATCCCATCCCAAATCCCTAATTTTCTAGACGCGCCGCGCCGAATCCGAAAGCCCAAATCCAAATCCGGACTACACCCTGTAGTCTTTATCCGCAAATTCTATTCCATTCGCGTTGCAATAAAACCCTACCGTGTTAGCCATCCGTCCGTCACCTTGGAATCACAAGCTCCAGATCCCAATTCCGCTGCCGCCTCTCCAGAGTCCAGGATTAGCCCATCACATCACGCCGGAGGAGGGAGATCGGAGCGTCGGGATGGCCGCCGCCGCCTCCTCCTAGAATGGAGCTGGATTCCTCAGGGCGGCTGCTCGGCTGCTACTGCGGATGCTGCGATCGTCGCGATTGGGGAGGTTGGGTTTGGAGTCGGAGGTGGCTGGTGGTGGGCGGCGGGTAGGAGATCTCCCCGAGCAACAATAAGAGCTGCGGTATAGCTGGCACGTATGGAGGAGAGCGGTAGGCAAGAGGACGCGCCGCCGCCGTGGATGCCCGGTGAGGCCACGGCGTTCCGCCCTTTCGCGGGTGCCGACGCTTTTGGGCGGTCGTCGGAGGTGTCCTCGTCCCCGTCGGCCTCGGGCAATGGGGTTGCCGCCCGCATAAGCAGCCTTCACGGCGTCAAGAGGAAACCGGTAAGCCTCCTCCTCCTCCTTGCTCTGATCCTTGTGGATCATCAAATTGCTGAGAATTGCAAGGAATTAGCACGCTGATGTAGCTGGATTCGGCTTGCTGTGCTGTTGGCCAACTGAAAGCTTTGGACTTTGATCGTTAGACCGCCAATCCATCACAATTGTTGCTGGTTTGCTCCTTGCTTGCGCGTTTGTTCATGCACCATTAGGCTTGTCTATATGAACTCACAGGTTTAGGCTGATGGAGTATATCATAAAAGACTGAAATGTTGTTTGCCTGGTTACTCCGTAGGTTTGTGTATTGTTTTGCCATGAGTGCAATTGCAGAGAAGCTACAAACGGGGGAGAAAGAATGTCATAACTGAACTAGTTTTAGCTGGTCGTATCTACCAAAAATGTCCTGTGAGACAGTACTCACCTCTAGTTGCTTTGGCATTTTACCTAAATAGTGTTTAGTTAAGCAGCGTTTTGGGTATTTTTTTTTTTTTAAAAAAAAAATTGACGAGTATTTGAACAAAACACCATTTCAACGTCACACAACACTTATGTGTAAACATTCTTATGAGTTAGTTTAGTGTGCTCTATTAATGATTTGTATACCAAATTAAGACACCGAACATCCCATCATTCATTTGTTACAACTCTTCTTTTGTTTTATATATACTATGATATGCACCTCAAGCCAATATACTTTTGTTGTTAGCTACCAATTGACACTTTTTACCATGCAGTTTGTTGCAAGATTAACGACAGACATCATTCAAACATTTGAACAATGCAACCCTGAGTTTAAGTACTCAGAGGCGCTAAACCCAAAGCGCTTTCTCACAAATCCTTCAACCCCAGCTCACAATGATGGGCTTGATAATGCAAATTGGGACCTCATATTGTATGTCAACTTGGAATTGGTCAACAAGACATCAAATCGGAGGTTTGATTTTTCTCAGAATTGGTGTTCTATATGCTGCATTTTCTTTGTTTGGCGAATTTTGAAATATGCCACTCCTCAGTTTGTGATTTTGAAATATGCCACTCTTCAGTTTTTTCTTTGAAATATGTCACTCTTCTTTGTACTGAGGAGTGACATATTTCAAAGAAAAAACTGATGAGTGGTATATTTCAAAATCACAAACTGAGAAGTGGTATATTTCAAAATATACCTTCTTTGTTTCATCTTTTGTCCAGTTTTGGGTGCATTGTTATTGCTTAGATTAGTTGGGCTGAATTATTCTTCAAGAATCAATTATATGCAACCGGCATTATGCATGCTGATAGGTGATCACAATAACATGCACAAATATCTTGGCATTCCTTAGGACATGCTTGTTGAGAAGTAATTGAAGGTTGTAGATGCGTAAGTTAGATGAACTGGCATCATTTCCAAGTTTCTTGTTAGTTTGTGCAAGTTTTGTTGATAAATTTGACCTGTTTGAGTGTTTGTCTTTCTTCCAACATTCCCTGTTCTTAGTTTCAGGAATGTTGAACAATTGGTAGCATATCATTGAACTATGCCTTCTTTCTTGTGTTGGTACTCAGGTTCATCGTCAAGGAAATGCTTGGCCAAGGCACGTTTGGTCAAGTCGCCAAATGCTGGGACACAGAAACAAACGACTATGTTGCTGTGAAGGTTATAAAAAATCAACCTGCCTTTTACCATCAGGCGATCATGGAAGTTTCACTGTTGAGATCGGTATGATAGTCCATTAGGAACTTACTTCATTTTGCTTGATATATGCGATAACTCACCATTACAATTGTGGGTGTGCTTGCAGCTAAATCAGAAATTTGATCCTGATGATCAGCATAACATTGTCCGTATGCTTGATTATCTCTTATTCCAAAACCACCTGTGTATAGCCTTTGAAATGCTTGGTCAAAACCTGTAAGCTAACTTCTTTAGAACTTTCTGCTAATAGGTTCGCCCATTAATTGGTTTTTGTTCACACTGCACTATTAACTCCAACATTTTAGGTATGAGCTATTGAAAAGGAACCATTTAAGAGGTCTGAAAGTGAAATTTGTACAGGCCTTCTCAAAACAGGTGAGGTGCCTATCTGTATTTCCCATTAAATATCAATTAAATATTTGTTAACTGATCTTGTTGTTTTATGTTTTCAGATATTGGATGCCATGATTGTGATGAGAGATGCTGGCATCATTCATTGTGATCTAAAGCCCGAAAATATCCTCTTAGCTCCCAGGCGAGTTGCCCCTTTGAATATTGAATTTTCATTGTTAGGTTTTGGACGATATTGTTTCAAGTAAGCTGTAGTCTGATGGTTGTACGATGAATTTTACAGTGTTACAACAGCTGCAGCCGTGAAAGTAATTGATTTTGGATCAGCATGCATGGAGGGCAAAACCGTGTACTCATACATTCAGGTTTTTATTTTGGAACTTCGCAGACATTATTTCTCAGATTCTTATTTAACTAATTTCGGTTAATTGAAAGTAAGACTTCGATCCTTTCCTTCCATTTTGCTAGAGCCGCTATTACAGGTCTCCAGAGGTTCTCCTTGGCTATCCGTATCCTATTTATCTAAGGGCAGTTGTTTCATTTCATTCACCATCAGCATCTTGTTCAGTATTTTCTGTAATGCTCTGTTATATTTTATCGAACAAGTAATGACTTTTTAAAATGAAGTGTTATCGCTCTGCCTTTTCAAGTGACTTGTTTGAACCTTAAACAGTTGACAGATATACTACTGCAATTGATATGTGGTCATTTGGGTGCATAGTTGCTGAACTATTTTTAGGATTGCCCTTATTTCCTGGAGCATCAGAATATGATGTGCTTCAGCGTATGATCAAGATTCTCGGGTAAGCCCCTTTACCTATAATTCTCTCTCCTAGCTCTGCATTTTGCATGCAATCATGTACATGGCTGCATGCTAAAGCAAATGCCTTTATTGAGTTTAATGTAGTTAATCTCACATTGTTTAGCTCTTTTGTTCAGCCAAGAATTTGACACACCTGGACTTCACCATATTAAAATGCTTGTACTCTTTTCTTTTTTCCTTTTTCTTTGGATTCAACATTTATAGGGGTCAACCACCAGATGACCTGCTAAGGGAAGCTAAAAACACTGGAAGATTTTTTAAACATGTTGGAAGTACTTATCCTGGTAGCGAGGCACATGATGGTCTTGGCAGTGCATACAGAATGTTAAGTGAAGAAGAGGTTGACGCGGTAGGTTTTCTTGTGATTTCACTAGAAGAATCCTGAATTTTATTGTATTATCCCATCATAATGCATTACCTTACTATCTATACCAAATACAGAGGGAGTCCAAAAAGCCAAAGGTAGGGAAATGGTACTTCCCACAACGAAGGATTGACCAACTCATATATACTTATCCTTGGAACAATTCAGAATTGGCAGGTTTGTTTTTTGATGTTTCTCTTTAGTTTGTGAATAAAGCCCCTGTTTTGGAATAGGCTTAGATCACTATTACGTGCACTCTTTGTTACTTTCAATGTGACCCCTGTAATTATAGTGTTCCAATTTTACCGTATTTATGTTTGTTTGTTTGTTTGTTTTTTTTCTTTTTTTCTTTTTCTGAACATGATGTGGGTGTGGCCTAGAGTTGTGTAATTTCACATTTTGTTGAAAGCATTATCTTTTGCCCTTATGTCATGAATGATAACCTGTTATAGTAGGGCCTTCTGCTGTTCTCTCTAAAAAAAATGAAGGATAAACTAGATGTTTGTTATGATCTAGCTTAGATCATAGGGGTAAACACATCCGAGAGGATGGCCGGATGGCGGCGGCGGCCTTGGGAGAGAGAAGGGAGTCTAGAGATGGGATAAACTTTGTTATTCTTTCTTGCTTAATGCCAACGATTACAATTGGGCTCCTTATATAGAGGGCTCTTCTAACAATTATAGATAAGATCAATCTAATAGTTGTCCTTCCTATCTAATAGATGACCTTTCTAACTAATAGATAACTTTTTCAATTAACTAGTCCCTATACAAGGAAACTAATCAACTATTTAGGGAAATAGATATTCTTATTGAGTGAGGTAATTCCTTCCTAATCCTAATGCTACGGTACCTGAGCACGCTCATGCACGGTATTGCTACAGTAGCATGTCGTGGAGGAAGCAGTGGCCAAGCACTGTTCGCGCACGGTATTTGGAAGCAGTGGCCAAGCACTGTTCACACACGGTATTGCTACAATAGCGTGCCGTGGAAGCAGTACCCGAGTACTGTTCACACGATATTGCTACACTGCCACGTCATGGCTTCTATGCCATAGCATTACACCCCTCATGGCGAGACAGATCGTCCTCGAGCTGTCAGGTGGCGGCCACGGACTAAGACCTTCGTGTTCCCGTGGACGAGGAGCAACGAACCTCCAATGGACAACAACCCCTTGGCGTGGCTTGTTGCAGGAGTCGTCGGGGGCATGGGCACCTAGCACGGGGCATCAACAGCATCATTCTCGCCCCTTGATGCAACGTTTGTAGGAGAGATGTGACGACGTCGCTGACCCCCACATGGAAGCTGTCGTACTCCACCGCACCAAAACGGCACAACATCGGCCGACAATGTGATGAAGGCACTCGTGAAATAACGATGACATTCTTCTACCTTGTCAATGGCACTAAGGGCGTAGGCTTTGGCAGCACCACAACACAGCGCCGGGACCGCGCGCGTCGCGCGAGCCGGCGGGGCGGTGGTAGGTGCCGCAGACCATGGTTGCAATTGCCATGCGGTGTGGTGCGGCAGCAACTGCCGTAAGGCCTGCGTCGAACAGACCGTCTCCTCTTACGGCGGTGCCTATCGCGGGGGCTGCACTGAGCAAGCCATCGCTTGGTGTGACGGTCCCCAGTTCGCCCACCTTGAACATCTCGTGATGAAGTTATCCGTCAGTTGATCGAAAAAGTATTGAACAGTCCATGGATGACAATTATCTCACTTGGAGTTCAACAAGATATCGTGAGGTAAAGAGAGAATACGCAAGTAGATTGTTCAGTTCGACTATATACGAACTGGTTGTATGGAGATACGGACTGGTCGTAAACTGGTCGGACATGATCACTAACTGGCCAGCCAACTGGTCGTAAGGAGTTACGAACTGGTCGTGACTAAATATGAACTGGTCATATGGAGATACGAGTTGGTCGTAAGTGATAAAGACCTGGCCGTAGATCATATATTGCATAAGGTTCGTTCGATATAATATTTATGTGTATTCGGGAATCGTTATGACCTGCTAGGAACCGCTAACGACTTATGGTCGGAAAGGAGTTTTCGAATCACAACCGATTACGCATGAACCTACACGGTCACACACTTAACGGGTTGGAACAAACGAGTTCAGATAGGATATGTTATGGGCTCTTTATAAGGGGATGTATGGGGTTGTTCGGACGTAAGAGTTGCTCCACCAAAACCTTAGCCGCCATCTCCCCGAAGACCCTACTGTGCGTGTTGGTGCTAGCACACCGGCGTATGTTGTTCCACCCCTGGACGTGTGGATACCGTAGAGGCGCTGTTGCGGTTGTTGTTGCGCTGGTTGAGGATGATCCACGACATACGCAAGGAACGTGATAGGTTGCTGGAGGAGACGACTGGTGTCGAGGACGTTAGACGATCGACTACGATCACTACATCGATGTGCTCGATGTTGGATCAGGCTACTCCAACTCTTTTTTCGCTGCACTGCGCATCTAGTGGTAACGATCTATAATCTCTTGCTTGCATGGTTTGCTGATTTACGTGAATTGCCAACTAGTGTAGCCTACCTGTATCTCTACACATAACACTTCATCCCTCCCAGACTAGCAGCTCGTCCTCGAGCTACAGGGTGGTGGCCATGGCAGCAGCCCTAGGCTGTTGACGTCGGTTGACATCAACGGTGCGGGGGGCCTTAGCGCTGCCTGTTATCGTCAAAGATGTTGTCGACTAGGGCCGCCAGTGTGGGGCAGTCCTGTTCCCCTTCTTGCCACGAGACGCAACGGATGTGCGAGAGACGTGACGATGTCGCAACCTCCCACACGTCCCTCATCGCACACTGCACCTCCAAAGACACGTCGTTGGCCGGTCATGCCGTGAAGATTGCGGTCGCCTCAATAGATGACGACGCACATGCTCCACTAACACCACAGCTGGCTGCGACAGCAGTGGCAGCACTGCGACAAGCTCCAACATAATTGTGATTGCCACGGCAGACGTTGGCAGCAGTGTGGTAGGCCGTGGCGCTGCTGTTGCAGGGATCGGCAGGATCTCAGCTGCTGCGGCCAGCTTTGGCAGCGTCATGGCAGGCGCCGATGGGATCTGAAAAAACTATTTGAGTGCCAAGTTGTTATGATCTATCTTAGATCATAGGGTCAATGATCATTAATATAGAGTATAGACTATTGTAGAAGTATTTGCTTGAATTTGGCGGCATACTTTATAACAAAGCATACTTATTAATTATTATAGAGCGGCTTTCTTGAATCTGCAAAATAGAGCTCTTAGAATAAAGTTTGCAAGTTTGATATTATGTTCTCAGGTCTTGCATTTTTATTCAGAGACAGAAAAGGTAGATCGCATGGTATTAGTTGATTTCTTGAGGGGGCTTCTCGAGTTTGATCCAAATAAGCGATGGTCACCATTGCAGGTATGTGCTAATGCTAGTGGTGCAGTACTACAGTTTTATTGCCTTCTCCTCATTATTGCAAAGTTTAAGATACATTTATTCATTCTCATAGTTGAGTCTTTCGATGTAATGGTTAAGCTGATGAATTGTTGTTTTTATCTAACAGTATAATAAACTTGGATAGTTTTTCACTCATGAACCGACAATTTATTCTGCTTACGCGCAAATTTGTCATCGCAATTAATTCATATCCACGTGGAAGGGCTTGATTGTTACTAAAACCTATTTCAGGCTTCAAGTCATCCATTCATAACAGGCGAACTTTTCATTGGTCCGTACGAGCCCGTCCCTGAGACTCCAAGAATTGTGAGTATGGTCTTATTTCAAGTGTGTAGCTTCATGTTCATTAAAAGAAATTCAAATTACTCTAGATGATATGCTTCTGTTTGGGAGTTAAAAGTATATCTAAGTTGGGAATTATAGCAAATATGGACATGTTTGTTGCCTAAAAATAAAATTAGTTTGTGATAAAGAAATTTATTACTATTAATTATTTTTTGTGGTGTATTACCTAATCGAGTATAATGAACCACATATAATGACCACAAGTTCCTATATCACTCTTATACACTAATCGACAAACCTATCCAATAGATAAAATGCTGTCTATATACAGGTGAGTATTATGTCTGAAGCATAAGCATACTCACTCTCTGATGCACCTTCTCAATAATTTTTGTAGGAATAACCGAAAAAACTTCCATTTTCCCCATGATTTCTAGTTTTTTTAGTATGGTTTTATTGGAGCATTAAATGCATGTTCATTCCGCTCTTATTTCTTACTCAAACCTGAAAACAAGTTGGTGTTCAATTTGTGTTGTAGCCTGTTGCTCGTGCTGCAGCAGTTGCTCACAATCCTGGAGGAGGCCACTGGCTAGTTTCAGGTCTTTCCCCTCAGGTGATAACTACTCTCTTATGTTGCTAGCCTGCTATTTTCAGAGTTGAGTTGTAGAAATAATAATCATATAGCATCTTTCATATCCATTCCTAACGGAAATGTCCTATATTTTTTTTTCTAGGTTGGAAGTGCGAACAGATGTCTACCTCTTAATAACCCCTATCCTCCCAAAATGCCTTTTTCTTATGGGAGTAGTTATGGAAGCTTCGGTAGCCATGGTAGCTATGCTGGTAATTCAGGCCTTGCTAGCAGCTACGGAAGCTTTGGTGATGTTAGTACTGTCAACATGTATTACTCTCCATTAGGTCCTTCTGGATTTAGACAAGTTGGCTCTAGTCCAGATATTAGATTGAGACCTCGTCTCTCATATGATAGAGGCATTCGATTAAGCCCTGGAAATATGGGGCCTATGTCTGTTGGTGCCAGTCCATCTCAATTTACCCCACCAAATTACCAGATGCAAATCCCAGCTAATTCTACTGGGAAGCACGGTTCCGGTTCTCCTGCAAGTGGTGGCTTTCATGGATCCCCATTGGGAAAAGCTGCATCGGTAGGCCAACACAGCAAGAGGAGGAGCTTGCCAATTCCGCCACATGAATACGCACCTCAGCATGGACAAGGACGTCATGGAGATGGTGTTAGCTTTAGTCATTCTGATGCCTATGTTCAGGGACATACCGGCTACTCTCAGAATGCATTACCTAGTTCTGGTTATTCTAGTTGGAGACCGCAGATTGGTTCCGGTAGTGGGTTTTCCTTGGAGGCCTCAACTAGTCATGGACCTTCCCAAGCATTCCGTTCACATGTTCGTCCTCCTTTGCACTCGGCTGACATTCCACCAGATACATCAGCTCCATCAACACTTGATCCTGCTGAGTGGAATCCTACTCATTGGGACCCTAATTATAGGTAAGGGAATGCATGCCCAAGTTGCTTCTTATAAAAGGCTGTCTGAAGATTAATATTTACGGTGTTCTATGTTGCAGTGATGAGTCACTATTGCAAGAAGACAATTCATTGTCAGCTGATCTAAGCAGCAGCCTTCACCTTAGAGGTACAACTGGTAAAACAAGTGGATCTATCAGATCAGCCCAGGTCCAAAGCCACATCTTTGCAAGCTCAAACCCTTTACCAACAAACCCAAGGTATTGTGTTCTAAATATCTGTTGTGGAGTGATTTTTCCTCAAAAATAAGAACCTAAATAGTTTTTTCTTTGTAGTAAACATCGTCAAAGTGATTTTACGCCTTGTTTTACCCATCTGACATAAATTTTTGAGCTGCTCCACTTAGATGCTTTGCGTCATAATATTAGTCTTTCAATTGTAACGAGGATACAACGAGCCACCCTCCAATATCTTTTTCTTTCTAAAGTTATGTCAATTACCGAATTACATATAACTTCTCTTCTTTTTTTAGTTACAGAGCAGATCAACTATTTCATATGTCATCTCTTGGAGGGAGCACTCATTCTACTATTCCAATAAACTATGGTGGTTACAACCCTCCAAATTATCCTCAGAAAAATATCCGCAGTCGTCATGGTCATGGACAGCCATTTCTTCCGCAACGGTACAACCAAGCTTCCAGTCATATGCGGCCGATGGGGAGTCCGCACAGTGGGCAGTCTGCCTGGCCTGGTTATGGCATGGGTGATGGAATGCCCTGGGGTAATTCATTGTTTATTTCTTTTGGTCGATTAGAGAAGCATTTTTGTCCGAGAATATTAACCATGACGCCCTAATCTGCAGGAGGAACTGGTGGGCATTCATTTTCGACAAGCGGGCTGCCTTCATCTCTCCCAAGAAAGGATTACGGGAGTATCTTTTAGTGCGGACCTGGAGGGATGCCATTCATTGCCGGCATAAATTATTTGTACCGGCAAATTCGGAGTTGCGATGCTTCTGTCTGTTGATTTTTTTTTTGGCAATGTTTCTGAACTTGCATTCCTCCATTGCACCCCCCTCCCTCGTCAATAGAAACCAACTATATGATATATAATATAATCGATCATTATACCATCTGCTCGCTTAGTTGGAATTTCGAAGTCCCAGCTCCCCAACATAAAGTTTTTTTAATCTATTCTCCTGAATACATTGTTTATCTAGTTTTATTACTGGATTGCCATTTTTCCTTTGGTTTCAATGTGCTGCAATGTATTGCCTGAATGACCGGCGTCACAATTTTGCCGCCATATCGCGTATTCATGTGATGGGCAGTGATGAGCGCCATCTGCCATCGGCGCCTGAGTTGGTGTCTTAAATCTAAACCGGCTGAGGGAGCATACTGCGCGGGCGGAAAGCCGCGAAACGGCTGGACTCGTGGAACGCCTCAACCGAAGGGCACGGGCCGCTTTCCATGCGTCTCCGGCGCGTGTCTGCACGGCAAAGCCGCCCTGCGGCCCCTGCCCCCTGCCTAGTGCCTACCTCCTCGACCTCGCGGCCGCCGCGCCGCTGCTCGGGTGCTCGTCTCGCACGGTTGCACGCACCGAGATTTCCGCATATCTGATGGTACGCACGTTCGTTCCTCCCATGATTCCCACGCGCGCGTCCGCTCCACTCCCTGTCCTTCTCTAACTCGATCTCTGGCCGCCGCAGCTCCACAGATGGGCAAGTCTGGGTACACGCGCCCGCCGCCGCTCGCCGAGGATGCCGCCCCCGTTCCCAGCGCCGTGCTGTACGTGGCCAACTGCGGGCCGGCGGTGGGGCTTACCCACGACGACGTCCGCGTGGCCTTCGGCGCCTTCGGGGAGATCGCGGGGGTCCACGCCGCCGACGATAGCGGCGCCCGCGTCATCGTCCGGTTCCGAGAGCCCGCCGCCGCGGGGGCCGCGCTCCACGGGCGCCCCTGCGGTCGGCTCGCAGGGCGCGTGCTGCACATACGCTACTCGGTGCCGGCCAAACCGAAGGCTCGGGTTGGCGGCTCGCTTCTGGTGGCCCTCTCGGCTTCGGAGCTCCGTGTCTCGGGGATTTACATGGTCGAGGAGTTCGTGACTGCCGCTGAGGAACAGGTTGTTTAATCGGAGTGTCCTCCCAGTTGGTTGTCTTTGATTAAGTTAGATGGTGGCTCTGCTATCTCTGTATTGAGTATCTCTGTGCTTATTCTTTTCTCTCTTTTTTTTGAACCAAATCTCTGTGCTGCTTCTTCAGGAACTTCTTGCCGCTGTGGATAGTAGACCGTGGAAAAGTTTGGCGAAAAGACGAGTTCAGCATTATGGTTATGACTTTTTGTATGAAGTAAGTTTGATCTTGTAAGTATCTGAGGATGCAGATTGTTTTTTTCTAACGAAGAGGCAGGAACGCTGCCCTTTGCATTAATAGAGTGGAAGAAAACAAGAAAAATAAAAAGATACATCCCGAAAGGGAAGAAACCCCAGTGGGAACCGCAACTGAGTCACCCCAGTCTAACCGTTGTTGGCGGAATTGATCAAACAAATCGCTCCACCAGCTAACAACGACCTTGCACCATCAACCATGAAACCTAGAAAGATCTCTCAGTCTGTCAATCCTTGGTATATCTAGACCTGATAAGCTTTTCCCGTATCAACTAAAGTGACACATTTTCTACCAGGTCAGAACCAAAATTCGTACCGGTCGCTTGGCTGAGCTCTTTATCTCAGGGGAATCATGCTATCAAAATTCCTTGGAGTTCAGTGATCAAATCGTTCCAAGGATGAAGCTACTTGGGCACAGGAAGATCATTTGCGTGCAGACTACCCTTTTTTCTTTCCCGAGCGAGTCAAATCTCGGGACGAGATTTTTGTAAGGGGGGAGATTTGTAACATCCCAAGTTTAGACTCGTTTTTCAAATGTAAGAAAATGAGTAGAAATTAAAACTTTTTCTTACATTATGAATTTCTTGTATGTTCTAAACAAATTCTGTACAAGAATTATGGACATACAAAAGTCACAAGTCTTTTGATCAACATCTCAGTCTTAAAAAATATTCTTGTCAAATCTTGTGATCACCTTCGGGAAATATTTTTCCTAAGTTCTAGGATTGGTGTGGGACCCCTCTGAAAAATTTCACGATTTATATAAATTGTTTGAATACCTTTGGAGGAAAGTCAACCCAATTCAAATCATGGTCAAACCTTGGCCTAGCTCATTGTAGAATTTTTGGAGGAAAATGTGCAACACCAAAACCTCTGGGAAATTTATACAAGGTTTGTTATAGAATCAGCAATCTCTAGTTAAAATTTTAGAACTTTTGGAGTTGGTTTGCTACCTCAAACAAACCCTCAAAGTTTTTGTCCATTCTAAACCCTAATTTCAAAATTCTCTGTCAGGTCTGAGTCGGACTCAGGCTCAGACCCGAGCCCAACCTCCGGTCTTGGTCGCGTCTAGCCACCTAACTGCACTGGGCGCGGTCAATTTGGGCACGTGTGGTCTGGACCGTTGGATTTCAATCCAACGATCATGGACCTCCTCAAAAGACCACCCTAGGACCTCCTTGAGCTTTTGCAAAGACAACCCCCCGACCTCCCCTTGGACCACCCTTTTGCACCTTTGCAAAGACCACCTCGGTCGACCACTTTTGCACCGAGGAGATCGTGAGCCGTCTATCTTCAGATCTGGGATTCAGACCTCCCCTAAGTGTAAGGACCTCTAGTCCTTATTTAAAATCTGAGCCCTTAGATTCTCATCCAACTGATTCGCACCTCCCGGTGGGAGCTCGGTCATGGATTTCAGCCGTTGCACTTGTTGACCAGTCCTCCCCGGGTTCCCTCACTGATTGGTGGGACCTCTGGATTGGTCATCATCGCTTTTGCAGGCATGCGTGTGTGCCAGAGCTACAGCAGTTGGAGCAGCGCCTTGTCAAATCATATTTTTGTCAACGGCTAGCTCTGCTAACCTTTAATGCATGTCAGCACCTTTTCCCAAAGTCCTCTTTTCCACCTGCCCTGTCATTTCATGTACTTTCATGGCAGAAGCTTTTGACTCGAGTGCACCGTGGAGCTCAACCTTGCTCCACTCCTTTGCTCTCTCGGCCATATAGGGCCCTAAGCTCCTCCTTAGCTCCTCTTGGTTGCCTTTGTTGCCACCTAATCCCCTCTCTACGTTCTTGCCCTCACGCAACCAGAGAAACTTCCTCTCCGGCATTCCCAGACTTTGGAGCTCCTCGAGGCCGTTCGAGCTCCAGTGGTTCCATTGAAATTCTTGGCATATCAACTTGTCATTTTGGTCACTTCAAACATTCCCTAACTTGTTTTTGTTGACTTCACAGAGGAGGTCAAAGTGGGAACACGTTCCTTGAAGTCGGAATTTATTTCTTCCTCATCTCCGGCAAGCTTTTTTGTCGCCGGAGCTCCTCCTACTATCTCCTTGGCTTCATCGTCCTCAGGTAACCCTGTTTAGTCCCTTAGTGTTCGAGCTTTGCCCGGTTAACAATGCGGGTCTACTTTAGTTCGGTATTTTGCGCTTTTGTGCCTTCGGCGATCATCTCCGACTAGCCGCTGGTGGGAGGTGTTCTGGTGGTAGTTGTGGCACCTCTAGGTTCACCTCACTATTTTGGACCTACCCTTGTCCTTGGTTTCCTCTGCCGTGACTGGAGCTGCCGTGTTGTGCTAGGTCCTTGTCATGGTATTTGGAGAACTTTTGCTGTTGAGTTTTATTTGGAGTTCTTGTTCTTATTTGATTATCGTCTTTTCGCATTAGGTTCCGAAGGAATTATTGTTTACGTGAGTGAATTCTCTGCAGCAAGAAAGTGATCTACAACAAGGCAAGCAGTTTGATCATATCCACTCCATCCCATTACTTTTAAAATCTAATACTTTGTTTTACTTGTATGTGTGCATGCTTTTGTGTCAATGATTAATTTTGCCGAATAGAGGTAGCTAATCCTATTGCATTGTTTCCTTAAATTGTTCACCCGCCACTACCTTAGGAATATTATCCTCACCGGTGAATTAGAGCCCGGTGAATGATTTAGGGCCTTTTATTTGTCTTTACGATATGATGCTTAGCAATGCTTAGTTACCGGTAGAATTGGGCGGTTATCGACTTAGTCGATAGCTTTGATCACATAAAACATATTATCACTTATGATTTCAGCCTTGTGCCATGTTCACTTGTGAAAACTAAAACCTAAAAACAAAATGATTTAGACTTGGGCACAATGGTATGTTGGTGTGCTTATGGGTGTGACTGGAATGGTGCCCGGGTCATTAAGGACCGAGTTACTTGCGCCACCGTACTGAGCATTTTGCGTGCTAACCACACCAGAGGGTATGAGACCTCTCTTGAATTAGTACTTTGGGAGGCATTAATTAATGAGTCGCCGGCTGTAGTTTATAGAGAAAAAGGATCACAAAGACGTGACCGGGGTGGTTCCTTTCTAGGTCCTCCACCCCGACCGGGGTCTTGCAAATGTCCGGTTAGCTTTACCCTAAATGGCTAATGACTCTCGGCTTTGCTTGACTCCACCACAACGTGTGGTCCTAGTGGCCCATTTCGCCGGCTGGTCACTAAGGGTTAACCACATACGTGCGACTCTTAATTAACGCATTCCATTGGAAACGTCTCGTAGGACTTAGCTGTGCCGGCATACCAAAGGAAGTGTGCTTAATAGCTTGGCAAAAAGGCGGTCCGAAGTGTGGGCACATTGGTACGCCCCTGTAGGGTTAAAACTATTCGAATAGCCTGGTCCTAGGTTATGGACACGCTCGGATACGCCCCGTGAGAACTAGACTACAACATTTAATTAAAACTTGATGGGTTGGTATGAATGGATATTCATACTATTGTTGTGGTGACTAATGGGTTAGTCACTTCCAGGTTGTCCTTATTGTTGTTATTATTATTGTATCGCTGTTATTTCAACAATTGCAAACAATTTGTCAAATTGCTTTGAATCTATTACATTATTGCAAATGAAAACTTGCTTTATGCTAAAAGTAAGTTCAGAGCCTCCTCCACTTAAATAAAGCTTGCATATAGTTAATTATAGTTCTGTTATCTCACACGTCAGTCTTACGAGTACAAAAACAATTTTTTTACTCATCTGCTTTGCTTAATATTTTTGTTGCAGAGGAAGAAGGTGAGCCCCAAGGGCTTCCCTTTTGTGAGATGTGCTTCGGGTTTGACGACTAGCTTGGCGGCTTGGTTGGTTGCCTTGTGGGTAAAGGCACACTAATTGGCTCTTTTGTTTATCGCCATCTTATAGCACTTTTGCTTCCGCTGTTTAATTGTTATTTAGTTGTCATTTGGCCGGTTGGCCCTTGTTGTAATAAATCTCTATTATATATGTCTTTTGTTAGACCTGTTGTATGGAATTGATGCATGATTTTGTAAAGAGGCGCGCATACTGCATTTCTGGGAAGTATACATATCTCGAGGTTTCAGCTTATTTGATTTGTGATGCTAGGACCAAAGGATGGTTAAGCATTGCAAGCCGAATAAACCGAGGTCCTCACAGAATGGGTCTTTGCGACTGTGAATATGAGCAATTTTGTGATTCTCAGAGTAAGTAAGATAGGTCAAGCTGGGCTCAGAGGCTACAATCTTGAATATTACCTGCTACACCATTGGCAAATCAGTTATCACTTATTGCAGATTGGTGGGTGATGTTTAATAGTACAATACTACACTCCCACTAACAAAAGGGTCAGAGTACCTGCTGAGGAAAGACAGCTGAAGCAATAGATATATGAACAAACCAATAGATAGTGTCACTGTAGTAAATCTTCAGGCTGCAACTTTTATATCTTGGAGCAAATTAATTTTGAGACTGAAATTCTCAAATGAAGCATGTAGTTTGCCATCCTACTGCCTGATTTATCAAATTGAGATATGTTTTTTTGCTTTATTTGTATGATACAGTGATCACCATTGATCTGCATATTGTTGATGTTCTCATGGAATTTAATGACATCATTCTTCATTGCTGTGGTCTTTTGCTGGCTGTTTCATTTGAACTGTAGTGTTTTGGTGTACCTCTGAGCTTCGAGTGTTTGTCACTGGTTTTGTTGAGTGAAGGTGCTACTGATCCTCTACTTCGGGCTGTACATTGACGATTTAATTATTTGGTATCTTGATCTTAGTTATTCCAAATATTTATTACCAAAGGACAAAAAAAAAAAAAAAAAAAGAATGCAAAGGAAACCTTTGCATTGGCTGTAATAATGTGATGTTCATTTGAGATATTACATGCATATTTAGACTGCAGCAGAAACATTTACATAATACCGTGTGATCATTTTCTTTCATTTGGGGTTTTACATGGATGTTGTATGAACAAAAAAATGCTGTACACTTCACTCACATGTCAGAGGTCATGTTACGCTGTTTATGACATGAATAGCTTGTCAATATTCACTATCAGTTACAACTTGGTCACCTGCAAGGCTGCAACTGATTCTGCATCTAGCACATCATGGTCTCAACCTCCTGTCTGATCTCTGATGGATGCATAGATTGTTCTCGTAGCACATATTCACCGTTTGACCATCGCCCGTGGACTGGGGATTCTCTCTATGTTTTCATCAGTCAAATTTTCCAAAGGAGGAGCATCAACTCTAGGAGACAAGTCATGTTAAAATTGCAGGTAACATGAGCGCTAATCTGCCACAGCATGAGCAAATCACCAACCAAACATCTCCAGATATCAAATCTGCAATCTTTCTGTGCCAGAAGTACTTGCAATTTGTTAAATGATTTCATCTGTACTGTGAGTATCTCCATCCAGCATCGAGAATATGTGCTCATTTTCAGGGTAATTTTGGCCTCTCCATAAAGCTGTGATGCAATGCTGCATCCTGGACTTTAATCCAACTAGAGCCTGCCTCTTTCCTCAACCCCCTTACCCTCATCTCCTTTCTCAGACTATCAGCACTACTCCAGTTACTTTCAGCAGCAAATAGTTGTGACAACAAAACGTTGTAGCCTGCATGACCATACTGCTTCTCGATATTAACCAGCTTCTCAGTCACCAATCTTGCCAACTCCTGCTTGCCCTGCGCTTTGCAGGACGCAAGTAGTGATCCCCAAATGGCAACGAAGTTGCCCTCCTCCCCCAGCCCCTCTACAAACTCATATGCTTCCTCCACCCTCCTAGCTTTGGCCAACAAGTCCACAACACAGCAGTGGTGCTGAGGAGTAGCTGAAAGCCCAAATGTTTCCATTGACCTGTACAAAGAAAGTCCTTCGTTGACCAGTCCAGAGTAATTACATGCTGAAATCGCCGCCAAAAAGGTCACAGTGTCAGGTTTTAACCCCCTGTCTTGCATCGAGAAGAAGAGGGATAGTGCTCTTTTGCCGAAACCATGCTGACCAAGACCAGAAATCATCGTAGTATAGGTGACAGTGCTCTTCTCAGTCATGCCACCAAAGACATGTTCTGCACTAGAAATCTCCCCACACTTGGAGTACATGTCGACAAGAGCTGTACCTACAAAGACATTGGTGTCCAAACAACGGCGAAGAGCAAAGCAATGGATCTGCTTCCCTACACATACGCCCCCTCCAACAGGATCACACGCAGGGAGCACTGAAGCAAGTGTCACTGAAGTAGGTCCAAGATCTGCCTCAAGCATTTCCCGGAATACTAAGAATGCCTGTTCGGGCTGCCCGCTC
The DNA here is from genome assembly GCA_036346255.1 of Ampelocalamus luodianensis. Classification (NCBI taxonomy): domain Eukaryota; kingdom Viridiplantae; phylum Streptophyta; class Magnoliopsida; order Poales; family Poaceae; genus Ampelocalamus; species Ampelocalamus luodianensis. Next base: position 58,167,284 of record CM070623.1, on the reverse strand, counting down.
TGCGTGTACCCCGCTATCATGGCATTCCAAGTGACTTCATCTCTCTTGTCATCTTTATAGCAATCAAACACTCTCTGAGCCATTTCTACACGACCGGACTTGGCATACATGTCTATTAGATAGCTCTCCAAGCCTTCACCCTCAATGCCATGCCTGACGAGATAGCCATGTGCTTGTTTACCAATCTGAAGGTCTCCTGTATTTGATGCTGCAGACAACACTGCAGTCAACGTCACTGAATCCGCAGCAAAACCCGATTTCTGCATCTGATAAACAAGCAACAGGCCCTCCAAGTCAAAATCATTCTGCACAAAAGCAGTGACCATGGTGTTCCAAGAAACAATGTCCTTCTCTGGCAACCGGTCAAAGAGATCAAAGGCAGTTTGGACATTGCCGCATCTCGAGTACATCACAACAAGCGCATTACCGAGTATCACAGGTAGTGTGCTATGCATTCCTTTAATCAAGTAGCCATGCAGCTGCTGACCCAGCCTTCTATCCTGTGACTGTGAGGCTGATGTGAGGGACGACAAGAAGGTCACAACATCCAATGGAACTTCTCGAGATCCCAGTATTTTGATAAAGAGATCCATGGCTTCGGTAAACTGCCCATTCTGCACGTACCCAGTGATCATCGTGTTCCAAACCTCGGTGTTCTTCTTGGCAGCAGACTCAAACACCTTCCGAGCTGACTGCACATCCCCGAGATCAGAAAACACGCCGATCGCCGAGCTGACAACAAAGAGATCATTGACATACTCTACCCCATGCTTTACAAGCAATCCGTAGAGCAAGAACGGCCAGCTGGGATCGTCGCTCGCTGCCGCCGGGAAGACATTGACGAAGCTGACCGGCGTGGGCCTGACGCCGTCCTCGAGCATGCGCGCGAACAGCTCCAGTGCTTCCTGGGGGCGCCCGCTCTTAACGTACCAACCGAACAGGGTGTTCCAAGAAACGACGTTGCTCTTAGGCATTGCGTCGAACATCCTGCGGACGACGTCGATGCGGCCATCGCGGTACCACACGCAGGAGGCGTAGAGGTTGAGGAGCGAGTTGCGGAGGACGGCGGTGTCGGGGAGTGATCGAGCGCGGCGGAGGAGGTGCGCGTGGACGGACCTCCCGAGGCGGAGGCGTCGGGAGCGGGCGCAGGCCGTGAGCGCGGAGGAGTAGGTGTAGTGGTCGGAGCGGAGCGGGGGCCGCGCGGCGTGGTTGAGGAGAGCGTAGAGGCGGAGCGCGTGGTCCGGGAGCGCTCGGGAGACGTAGGCAATGAGAACGGCGTTGCAGAGCAGCGTCGGCGGCGGGCGCGGTAGCGCGTCCAGCAGCAGCAGCCGCGCGTGCTCCAGCTGCCCCTGCTTGCACAGCCTCTTCACCTGCGCCGCCGTCGGCTGCGTCTTCCCTCTGCCGCCGCCGCCGCCGCCGCCGCCGCTACTGGAGGCATTGGTGGGAGCGGGAGGTAGTGAGACGGCGCAGCGAGGAGGAGACATCGGATGGTGGCTCCTCACGGTGACGACTCCTTGCAGATCTCGCTCATCTCCTCATCCCTTATGCTTGTTCGTGCCGGGCCGAGCAGGGCGAGCCAGAGCCACAGCTCACAGACGCAGCGATGACAGAAGCGTTCCTTATTCAGTAGTGCCTAGCTCTCTCTACCCGAATCTATACCGCGTAAGTTGGATCTAACGGCTAATATAAGACGATATCGGATGGATCATGACATAATATGTGTGGGCAAAGTCGGGCCGCAGAGAGGCCCGTTATCCAGATTTAGATGGGCCGATTTGGATCGCGATATTTATCTTTGAGTCAAATTCAGATGGGCTCTAGTAGGCCTGAGCTTTCGTTCGCCAACCACACTCAACTAGGCCGAACTTGGGTGGGCCAACGACTATATACTTTGCCTATGCCACTTATCCACATTTATACGGACCGTACATATTTGATCCAACGGTGAAAAGAAAACAAACGGTTGGTTCGTATGGACGTCGCAGCCTCACCCCGCCCTGACCCGCCGCGGCCGCCGCTGCCGCTCGTCGGCGCTTTGCATGACCACTTTTGTGCCCGAGGTTGCACACTTCTGCTTCTTCGATCATCTGCAAAAGCTCTAATACGCGCGGTGCAGTGGAACTATGAGACAGCTTCTTCACCTGCGAAGCCGTTCGCTGCGTCTTCCTCCTCCCGCCGCTGCCACACCCCTACTGGAGGAATTGGTGATTGGTGAGTGCGGGAGGTAGTACAGCTTCACGGTGAGATTGCACATTACATGCACCACCAACAGGTCACACAATATAGCATTTGGCACATCAGGATCGCAACACCATTGACTTTATTTTATCCTCAGTAGAGGTAAACAGAACAACTTTGAGCTCACTTATCGATGTTTATCATCCACAAAGCCAGAATGGGCAAGTAAATCATCTATGGATAATCACCCTATTTTACCTATCACTATGGAAGTAATCTAATTCCTTATTGCTTCAGTTGCATAACACAACAGCATATAAGTAAAGTACAGATACAATTTGCTCAATCATCTTCACGGTTCTTGCAAGTTGGGTTACAGGGATACGGGCAATCAATCCTCTGCGATACCTCCCGGTCGTGGAACCAGTCTCCCACTGCTTTTCCAATTTGCTGAAAACAGGTAGGAACAGATCATAAGTAACTTGTGAAGTGGTTTCGCGTCTCTTTTTTTTTCTCTGAATTTCTTGAGTACTAGACATGTTCTGAATTCTGAAGAACTGTTCAGCATCTCACCAAACAAATGGAGGACGGACTTACCGTCTTTTGAATGGAAGGAGAACCCTCGGCAAGCCATGTATCTTGGGACCCAGATTGGCAGTGAGCATAGCATGAGTCTATGAACATGCCTAGAGAAGGATACTGCCCTGGTTTAGGGAGCGCAGCCAGAAATTCTGTCCTGAAATCTGCACCCAAAAAAAAAAACGAAATGAGTTAGATGAACAGCAAAATTGGTTCATCCGTGGAGTTAGCTATGTTGACTGCAGTAAGTAACGTACGAAGGTGGCAATCCAAGCAGCTGAAATTATGGTTATAAATTGTAAACATGCTAACTTTGAAAGTTCAAAAAGGTACTAACTTTGCAAGGTCATGAGTTGGCTTGAAGAGCAGCTCTTTATGTCTAGCTTACATTTGGCCCAAGTCTTCTTTGGATCAGCAATGCTAGGTGCTAGAATGTTCTTGATCTGCAATGCAGGTGCCACATTGTTATTTCTCTTCATCAAGTTTGCATAAGCTGACACACCTATCTTAACTTAAACGATTCGCCACGTAGGGGTACATACTGCAGGAAGAAAGACACACTATAATTGTGCAAGACTGGGAAAGGTATGAAAATTTACCTGCCATGCATCATAGGCAGCATTAAGTATGAATAATGGTGTGCGTAGTATTGGGACTACGTACTGCGGTAAGAAACACTGCAATTTTTTTCATGGTCAGTACGGACGTGATCATAGGAGTATTCTCTTCAATCCTAGCTAAGAGAGTAAAACTGACCAGATCAGGTGATTGCTTTGAGGTACATGAAGCTGGCAAATTTTTAGCCGATCCCTGCGTGAAAAGAAAAGGTGTTTTTTCCCTCATTATCATTGGACAATAACATAATAAGACCTTTTCCCTGGGTAGTGCAGTGGGCTATAAAGCTTGGATATTTGCAAGATTAAACATTAGATAATCTGGATCACAGCCACTGTAAGGTCAGAAGCGGTCAGAAGCAACATACATGTAGGTTTACAACATCCTTATAGAATGTTCTGACAAAATTGTTGCCGGAGATATCCTTCCTGCAATGACGATAACAATTCTCACTTTGCGGAAGATCTCAATTTAATACAGTAAAAATATGACATAATGCCTGTATCAGCCAACGATAAAAGTAATGAAACATGCAATAGAAAATATAAAAATATTCATGATAGCTAGTATTAGGATTATTACCTTTGTACCCCTGTACCTGTACATGGCTATATATATGAAAGGCACCCCTCATACCTGAGTGTGGTGATTCCCCCAATCTCATTCTACATGGTATCAGAGCGACTCTGGGCCAAACCCTAGCCCAACCCCTTCTTGCCACCGGCCGCCCCTCCCCCCAACAACTCCCAACCTCCCTAACAAACCTCAACAGCACTCAACCTCCTCCCCACCGGCGCCGCAACCTCCTCCCCACCGGCGCCTGCCACCGCCCCACCGGCGCCACCTCCTCCCTCGCCTCCCCGCCACCGGCAGCACCTCTCTCCCACCCGGCCGATCGTGCCTCCCCGCCACCGGCAAAGACCTCCTCCCCCCACCCGCGCCGCCTCCTCCCACCGGCGCCAACTCCCAACCTCCCACGGCTACCTCTCCCACCGGCGCCACCTCCCAACCCCTCCCGCCGACCGCCCCTGCGCCCGGCCGCCTTCTACACCGCGCACGACCACCACCACAACCGGCGCCACCCTCCAGCCGCCTCCTCCCGGGCCAACCCCAACCTGGCGCCACCCCATCCCCAACCGGCGCCAACACCTCCCCCCAGCGGCGCCACCTCCACGCCATGGCGACGTCCTCCTCGTCATCAAGTGCTACCATGGCCTCCACCGGATCAGACGTTGCGCCGCCCATCTTCGTCGCCCCCTATGCGACGATCGCCGTCAAGTCGCACGTCCCGGTGACCCTGGAGTTGAAGCGTCCCAACTTCAACCGCTGGTCCTCGTTCTTTCTCTCCCTGTGCGGCAAGTTCGGGCTCCGCTCGCACATCGACGGCTCGCCGCGACGCCTACGTGATGCTCGCTGGCGTCGCCGACTCGCGCGTCCACACCGCTACTCGGCTCCGTTGCGGACGACGCCCTGGCCTCGCCGCGCGACTGCATCGCCGCCGGCTTTGGGTCGCCATCAAGCCTCTTCCAGGCGAACAAGGCTTCCCGCGCCGTCTTCCTCAGTCACGAGTTCCACTCCATGGCGCAGGGTACTCTCTCCATTGACGAGTACTGCCAGAAGATGAAGGCCACCGCCAACGCGTTGCGTGACGTTGGCTACGCCGTCCTCGACTCGCAGCTCGTCCTCAACTCGCCGCGCGCCTCAACCTCGCTTCTCCAAAGACCTCCGACAACATCGCCGACTCCGATCCGCTGCCCACCTTCGCCACCGCCCGCGAGAAGCTGGTTCTGAAGGAATTTCGTCTCGCCAACGAAGCCAAGGTCGTCACCGAGACTGCGCTTCACGCCGGCACCTCGCCCTGCGGGGCGGCGTGCCACACCGCCGCCACGGCGTGGCACCGGCGGCGTCCACGCCACGAGCGCAGCGGCTCAGCGGCATCGCCGCCGCGGCCGGCGGCGGCGGCGGTCACGAGACAGGCAATCGCATGTCGGAAGAAAAGCGGCGTGGCGGCAACTACTGAGTGGCGGCAGAATCGCGCGCGCACCGTCGGCCGCCCTCGATGTGCTTACTCCGTGGGCGCGATCAAAGAAGATGGCGACCGCCGCGGCGCGCCGCAGCAGCCGTGGCGTCCTTCACGGCCGGCATCTGGCGCGCACCGCAGCGCGACACCGCGTTGCGCCACCGATTCAGCGCCGCTCGCCGCCGCGCCGCCGCGCCGCAGCCAGCGCCGGCGGATGGGATCGATCCGGTCTCACATCGCTCGAACAAATGGCGCTGGCGCCAACAACTGGTACTGACACCGCGCCACCGCCACATGTCGTCATCGGATGGTATATCGCTCTCCGCCTACCTCAATACAATTCTTTCATCACCAGAGGCAATGGCAAGCACCATCCCCATTTCTGCCGTGGCACATCCACCTTACGCTTGTCGCACCGATTTTCACCTCAAGAACGTCCTCATTGCTCCCGCCCTTGGCGCAACTTGTCATCTGCTCGCGCTTTACTCGTGATAATAAGTGTTCTATTGAGTTTGACGCTTTGGGTTTTTCCGTTAAGGATCCACGGACGGGGCGCGTGGTTTTTCGCTGCAATAGCCACGGGGACCTCTACACCATTCCTTCGCTCACGCCCCACGCTTGCGGCCTCGCCACCTCGCCCACCCCGTGGCATCATCGCCTTGGTCACCCCGGTCCTTTCGCCCTCGCCAAACTACAACACATGTCGGTCATAGCTTGTAATAAAAGTCCGCGGTCCTTCTGTCATGCCTGTCAGCTTGGCAAGCATACGCGGCACCCTTTTAGTAGTTCCACGTCTGTCACTACTACTCCTTTTGCTTTACTTCACTGTGATGTTTGGACATATCCAGTTCTTAGCGCTTCCGGCTATAAATATTATCTTGTGTTACTTGATGATTACTCTCATTTTTGCTGGTCGTTCCCTTTACGCCATAAATCTGATGTGCAGCGTCATATTGTCGATTTTGTAGCTTTTGCCCATACACAGTTCGGCATTCTGCCCAAATGCTTCCAAGCCGATAACGACACCGAATTCGTCAACAATGCCATCACTACCTTCCTTACTAGTCGCGGCATTGCCTTACGTTTTTCGTGTCCGTACACCTCACCACAAAACGGCAAAGCTGAGCGCCTCCTTCGCACTTATACAACACCATCCGCACCCTGCTGATTCATGCATCCATGCCTCCACCCATCGGGCCAAGCTCGTCCGCCACATATGTGCTTAACCGGCGCTCGCTCTCCTCTCAGACATCACAAGATCCCCTACCGCTCTCGCACCACAAACTCCGGATTATTCATCCTCCGTGTGTTCGCCGCCTCTATTACCCGAACCTTAGTGCCACGACACCTCACAAGCTCTCCCCTCGTTCGACTCCATGCGTGTTCCTTGGTTACCCCTCCTCCCACAAGGGGTATCGATGTCTGGATATGTCCACCGCGCATTATTATCTCACGCCATGTTGTCTTCGATGAGTCTGTGTTCGTTCGCCTCGGCACCTCTGCGGCTCTGCGTGCCGTCTTCACCGGATTTTTGATGCGGGGACTATCTTCAACGACGGAAGCTCGCCTCTTGGCGTTGAGCGACCGCGCACGCCTCGGTTGCTCCTTGTCGGCGAGGTTGAGCGGCCGGACCTCTCGGACCGCCATCATCTACGCCGGCCCTCGCACCGACCGGCCGATCGGCCGGCGCTTCGATCGCCGCCCGCTTACTGGCGGGCGCCTGTCGACCCTCTACTCACGGCCGACGCCCGATCATTGCCGCTCGCTGCGGGCGGGCGTCCATCGTCTACCGGCGGCGCGCGCCGCCCGGCATTTCGTGTCGCCGACACTGTGGTTGCCCGGTGCCGCCGACACCTTCGCGCCCACGACGCGATCTCGCATCGGCGACCTCACGCCCCGCCCATCGCCAACCTCTCCGCCACGACGGCCTCGCCGATTCGGCGAACTACCGCAGCGTCGTTTGTCCGTCCCCGATTAGCGACTGCGATGGCGAGGAGTACAAGCTCTCATGGACAACAAGACTGGCGCCTCGTTCTCGACCGCCGGTGCCAATATTGTCACAAGAAAGTGGTCAGATAAGCACAAGTTCCACTCGACGGCTCCCCGCCCAAGACAAGGCTCGCTGGGTCGACGAGGCTTCTCCCAGCAGTAGGTGTCGACTACGACGAGACTTTCAACCGGTTGTCAAACCGCGACGATCCGCACCGCCCTCAAGAGCGCACCTCGCGTGCTCGGCCTATCCATCACCGATGTGAAGAATGCATTCCTCCATGGTCACCGAGGAAACCGCTTCATCGCCAACGGTACCGTCGGGCTTCATCGACCCGACAACCCCGACTATGTTTGTCTTCTGCGAAGTCCTCAGACGAGCTCAGCGGGCTCCTCGCATGGAACCGATTCGCCTCGACATCCGCCGACGGCTTCATCGCGACCAAGTCCGATGCATCTCTTTGTTTACAAAGATGGAGATAGCGCCGCCTACCGCTTCAGACGTCGACGACATCATTCTCACGGCCGCGTCACCGCGATCGCTCCAACACATCATCGCGCGCCTTCTCTGAGTTCGCCATGACGGATCTCGCGACCGCACTACTTCGGGATCTCTTTGACGCGCGATGCGGGTTGTTGTTCGCCGCAGCCGACGCCGACGACCTACTCCAGCCAGGCCGCATGTCCGAGTGCCACCGACTCACGACACGGCGGATGCTCGAAGCAAGTCGTTTACCACCGACGGCGCTCCGTGGCGACCCCTCCGAGTACGGAGTCTCACCGGCGCACTCCAAGATTACCTCACCGACACGCCCGTCCGCCTATGCCGCTCAAAGAGTTCGCTTGTTCATGCATGATCCGCGAGCCACACTCGCGCGATCAGCGCATCTCGCGCAGACGTCAAGGGTTCACTTTCTGGTCTTCACCTCGGCGTCGGACCGCCAACCGATCATCGCTTACTCGATGCCGACCGGGCGGCCGTCCCGACACGCGCCGCTCCACCTCCGGCCGCGTCTTCCTCGGCGACAACGGTCTCTCAGTCGCCAAAGCGCGGACCACGGTCTCCCGCTCCATCTTTGGCGGAATATCGCGGCTGCGTGGCGCATGTCGTGGCCGAGTGCTGCTGGCTGCGACAGCTTCTTCAGGAACTCCACATCTCGGTCACTACCGCGACGGTCGTCTTCTGCGACAATGTCAGTGCTGTCTACATGACGGCCAATCCTGTCCATCATCGTCGTACGAAGCATGTCGAGATCGACATCCACTTCGTCCGCGAGAAGGTTGCCTTGGGTCAGGTTCGAGTACTACATGTTCCCTCGACACACCAGTTCGCGGACATTATGACCAAGGGTCTCCTGCTGATTGTTTATCGATTTCGGACGATGCAGGCGTCGTGATCCTACCTTCACGATCATGCGGGTATTAGGATTATTACCTTTGTACCCCTGTACCTGTACATGGCTATATATATGAAAGACACCCCTCATACCTGAGTGTGGTGATTCCCCCAATCTCATTCTACAGCTAGCACACTGGTTACTCTAAAAGGCACCAATTAATTACCAACAGTACAGAACTTACCCATCAACAAAATAACCAGCATCAGAAAAGCACTTGACCTTTGCTGATGCTGGAAGCAGATCACGAAATCTGTCACAATGTAGTATTGCTGCTAGACCTCCAGCCGAACAGCCCGAAAGAAGAGCCTGCAAAGTTTATGCAGGAAGGTAACCACATGCAATTTATTTTTTCAAAACGACGTTTTTTTATTATTTTTTTCCGAATGCAAGTTAGAAGTGGCAACACCTGTGCAGGTGCAGTTTATGATGCTAAAAACTTTTGATTATGTTTTCAATAGACTAAGCATTGTGATGTTAGTTGTAGTGACATTCATAAGTACTGTTATACAGGGTGAAATTAAATATTAACATCCTTAACCAACTGCTAGTCTGCTACTACTAGCTGCCAGCACTGGACATACATTTTGTGCCTTGTTCATCCCCCTCGCAAGCAGATCTTCAATGATGGCATGCCAAACTCTGGCCCCTCTATAGTGGAGGTTCGTTGACTACATTGCAAACACAGGGTTAATCTCAACATCTTTCGCATAATTGAGCGTACAATCCACATGTTCAGAACATACAGATTCTACTGGTTCAACGTCACCAGTAAATGATGAACCATCACAGTATCTGATCTTTACTCTGTTCCAGTTGTAGAAATCTGCGTGAGAGTACTAGAACATCAGGAATTCATATGTATTATGTAAGGAAACTGTTAATTTACATCTCTCTAGGCTTCTACTACGTCTTAATTAAGGCCATAAAAAAACATTGCTAATAGCACGGTTACAATAGATTTGTTTTCTTCAATTTTCCTTTCTAGAATTAAATGATGAAAATGCTGCGTGGGCTAAAGAGCAAATGTCGTACCAGGATTGTATTTTTGGCTGCCCCCTAATATCCCTGAAAACGAGAGTGGCTTCATAAATTTGGAAGAGCCCCTGAAGTTGCCCTTCCGGACTGAACACTCCACAGCGTTCCTGCACCACCCTCCTCCCTTCCAAAGACAAAGAGTGTAAGAAAAAGAAAAGATTAGGTTGACTCATTTCTCTCGAAAATACTAGGTTGATGCAAATATACAAGTCTAAATTACATTTGCTTACCTCCATGTGAACCAACCAGTTGTTGGCACCAGAGCCAGAACCAGGAGAGAAGTGGTAAACTGGTGGGCTCCCATCCAAGCAGACTGCACCACATGTAAATCAGGGACAGGAAATTTAACCATGGCTGGTAAGAATCCAAGAATGGCATTGTGGTTTACCATTTGTGCGTAGGCAAGGCAGTGAAATGGAACAGAAGCTACATTACAGTGCACACACCTGCTCCTTTGGTCACTGCACTCTTCAGGAACACCATCTCCACGTCGGCGGCCTTAGCTGACGCCACCACAAGAACCAGGACCAACACTATCGCTGCACGGGGCAGCCATGCCCAAGACGCAGCAGCAGAAGCAGCAGCCATTCTTCAAGACCAGATCTTTCTCTTCAAAGAATGAGAACGAGAGAGAGAGAGAGAGAATCTGAGCAGGATGGAAGGATGAAGGAAAGGAGATCGAAGCACAAGAACTAGCGCATACGTGTGTGTATTGGAGAAGAATATGGGAGGTTAGGAGTGATGCGAGAGAGCGCAAGCACTGCGCAGCCTCAGGGTGAGACGCTCATCTTTTCACCACAGCTGAGTGTGACATAAATAGCAGTCTGTGCAAGGAGGAAGAAAGCAATAAAGGAAGGAGGGGAGAGAAGGCTGCCGACAATAGCGGTGGCATCAAGCAAGGTATATATAGCAAATAATCCATCATTCGCTTTAATGCCTCCTAGCTCTCTTCTCTATCTCTCATGGAGAGAGATTCCTTGTCCCCGGCCTTCCACGAGGATCGCATCATCGCTGCAATTAATATTTCGCCACACTCGTGCAATGCACTTGCTTGCCATTGAGTGAAGCAGTGAACTACTGCAACACTGCCTCGTACTATACCATATTTGTCCTGCGATTAGATGATCGAGAGAGTAAGTGATGGATAAGTCTCTGTGTCGGTTTTCTGTGTCGGTTTTTTATGTCGGCTTTTTGTTTTTGTAAAGGACAGCATCCTTGACTGGTTGTTAGCATCTCTAGGACAACGACAGGTTGTTAACATCTTAGATGACAGCATCTAGGACAGGTTGTTAGCATCTTAGACTAGCATCTTGGCATATGCTTGACTGAGTAGCAGCCTATAAATATGTATACCCAACCCCTTAGGTTGGCATGACATTGTGAAGAGAAATAAACCAAGAAAAATTTGCTCTATCTCCAAGTGTCATCCTCTCCATGAGAGTAAGGATCTTGCTAGCACCAAGAGCAAGAGTCCAGCGTGTAACAAGTGGTAACAGAGCTATACTATCCTGTAGCCTGAGCATTTCCTGCTCATCTCCTTCTCGGCCTCAGCAGCCTCAATGAGCAAAGCAGCAGCCTCGGCTGCCCACGCCACTCCTCTCCGAGGCAGACGGCACGTCGGCGGCCCTCTCTCCACGCAACACACTCCCGAGCAGCGCCATGTCCGCAGGCGATCTCGGCGCTTCGGCCGCCTCGAGCACGCGGCGTCGGGCTGGCCGAAGCTCGCGCGCAGCAGCGCGAGCGAAGCGGCGGCAGAGCCGCCGCACGGCGAAGGGCGCGCGTCGGTGGCGGCGTGAGCGGGCAGCAGCCTGGGGCAGAGCGGAAGCAATGGCGGCGGCGGCAGCGTGCGCGCGTGCAACAATGAGGTCGAGGCTCTGCGGCGGCGTCGGTAGCTCCATTTCACGACGATAGCGTCGTGCGAACTCGACCCATCGGCGAGGAGCCAGCAGCGAGCGGGCGCGCGATGGCGGCCGCGCACGCCACGAGCTTAGCGGCGGTTCAGACAGCGCGGCCGCGCTGGTGGCGCTCGGAGGCGCGCGCGCGCGCGTGGCGCTCCTAGAGGAGCGCGCGACGGCGGTGGCTCTCCGGAGAGACGCGCTCGGCGGTGGCGCTCTGGAAGAGGCGCGACGACAACGACGGCAGACGGTCGATAGAGAGCGCGGCCTTCACGAGCGCGTGGCTCTCTCCCGGACCGGTGCGTGGTTACCACGGGTTCGTGTCGTTGTCGGGACGCCGCCCGGCGGTGGGTGGCCTACCTCACCAAGGCCAACTACGCCGAGTGGGCGCGATGATGAAGGTGAGGCTCAGTGCGGCACATGTGGGATGCGATCCGTGCGGCGACGTCGACTACAACCGGGATCGACGGCGCTGGATGCTCTCGCGCTGCGATCTCGCCGAAATGCCGCTTCGCTCCAACAAGCGATCGCCAGGAGGCTTGGGACGCCATCGCCGCCACGACGCAGCGGCGATCGCGCCGCAAGTCCACACCGCAGCACGCCGCGACGGAGTGGAGAACACGGCCTTCAAGCGGTGAGGACGTCGATGACTTTGCTCTCCGTCTCAACACTGCTGCGTAAACCGTGCGCCGGCGATGACACCTACGGCGAGGAGAGAGCGTGGAGAAGCTATTTCGCTGCGTCCAGAAGTACAAGCGCATGGCTCGCCGATCCAATCTCTGTTGTACCTCTCCACGATGTCGATCGAGGAGGCGATAGGTCGCCTCAAGGTCGCCGGCGATGATGAGCCACGCCTCTCGGGACCCGCCACCATTAGCGGAAGCTCCTCCTCACTCGGGAGCAGTGGGTCACGGCCAGGTGACGGGGAAGAAGGGGAGCCTTCTTCGACGATGCGCGCCACAAGCGTGGCAGCGCGGCAAGCGCGTAAAGACGCCTGCATGGGCGCGAGGACGTGTCGAGGTGATGACCGAGGCGCCCGGCGGCGCTGCTGGCAAGCAAGAGCCGACGAGACGACTCTTGCTACAAGCGCGCAAGCTCGGTCACCGGGCCAAGGATTGTCGACAACCACGACGCGGCCAGTCCACGTCGCAAAGCGGAGGAGGAGGAGCAACGGCTCGTTCATTGCTCGGCGAGCATCGAACTACCTCGGCCGGCACCGCCGCAACGGCTCTCCTCCACCTTGACGAACCAAAGCACACGCCTCCTCGGCGAAAGTTAAACAAAGAAGACCGAGCGGGTGGTGCCTCGACACCGCGACACCCACCACATGACCGGCGGCGGAGTTCTTCTCCGAGCGTGACTCAGCGCTCGAGGCTTTGTCAAGTTTGGGGCGCCCGCGTGGAAATCAGGACGACGCTCGCTCTAGGATCGGATGGCTCGATTCCTCACAAGGAGACACACAAGACTTAGGGGGAGAATGATGGATAAGTCTCTGTGTCGGCTTTCTGTGTCGGCTTTTTGTTTTTGTAAAGGACAACATCCTTGACTGGTTGTTAGCATCTCTAGGACAACATCTTGACCAGCATCTAGGACAGGTTGTTAACATCTTAGAGGACAACATCTAGGACAGGTTGTTAGCATCTTAGACTAGCATCTTGGCATATGCTTGGCTGAGTAGCAGCCTATAAATATGTATACTCAACCTCTTAGGTTGGCATGGCATTGTGAAGAGAAATAAACCAAGAAAAATTTGCTCTATCTCCAAGTGTCATCCTCTCCATGAGAGTAAGGATTTTGCTATCACTAAGAGCAAGAGTCCAGCGTGTAACAGTAAGAAGAGGGAATGGAGAGAAAAAAGAATAATTGAATAGCAGGAGAAAACGGATGTGTTGTTCACGTGAAAAGGCCATCTGCTCGCTTGCATCCAAATTCCAAATAACGCTTTGTCCTCCTGTCCGCCAACCAACGGTCCTTGCTTACCTGAAGTAATTCGACACCACAATGCCCGTGGTGATCTGATATAAGGTTTTCACGTGAGCACGCCATTTCCCCCTAGAATCTGAGCATAGCAACGGTCAATGGTCTGTCTCTGCAAGCAAAATAAGAAGAGAAACAAGATGTCTCTCTACTGTTTGACATGATACCCCCTCCCCCCTCATTCAATAAAATATGTCGGCCAAAAAATGGAGAAGAGAAAAGCTGGCAATCACTAGTGACACATACACGAAGACTCAACGTGTGTTTGAACTAGATTGCAGTGAGGCAAGTCACAGGTGCGATGTCGGAGAAGAATGGGTCCACGCGGGATCTGGCGGGTTGGCCCAGCGTGCATGTGCAGCTGCGCCCATGGGACTGTGGGTGGCGCAACGCCCCAAGGTTGAGGGGATGGCCCATTGATTGGCCCGGTCGCAATAGGGCAAAATGAATTGCTCCCAAGTCTGAGCTGGGCCAACCGACGCCCGGTTTAGAGCCCGTACCGCAAGGCGAGTACGTCGCCTTGCCGTTGAGCGGGCAATCCGCCTGGATCGATCGCAGATTGTTTTACAAAAAACATTTCGGTGGTTAAAAACAACGTACGTACGCGTGGTTCGTTCAGTGATTAATGTACATGCTTATATTCCGTATGTGTGTGAGTAGTGAGACGCATGTGTACTTTTTTTTTAAAAAAAAGAGATAATCAATTATTTGCTACCGTAAAGATGCGGATTTCAGGATTTATCATTTCATCTAGATTTCGGGATCACGTATCATAAATACATAAGTAACAAATTCTGAATTTGTATATTTTTGATAATGACAAATAATCGAATAAAAAATAGAGGGAAGGAATAAAAAAGAATCCTTTGGGTCGTTGTGTAGTACAGGTACAGCAACGGCAGCGCGGGGTCCCGGGTCCACCGGATCGAAGAGCGCGCGGCGGTGGCACCTGGCGCAAGCGCGGCACGTCCCGGGCCCTTTTCCCGGCTCCCCCTCCTCACGTTCCAGGCTCCAGCTCGCCCCCCACTCGTGAAGCCTCTCGCTCTCGCCACCGATCCACCCATCCCTTCCTCCACCTCCGGCCATGTCGTCGCCGTCGGTGCCCTCTGTCCGCCTCCCGCTCCGCCCATCGCCTCCCCGGACGCCTCTCTTCCGCCGCGCCCACGCCCCGTCCTCCCTCGCGCCGCCTCCCGCCCTCGTCCTAAAACCTCTTGTCTCCAAGGCGACCGCGTCCTACCGTTCCGCTCTCCTCCTCCACCGACGCCGGTATGCGCTGCCTGCGGTTGCCGCGACCGCCACCTCCAAATCCATCCTCAAGGTTTGCTCCTCTTGTCTCCCCTCTTCCGACATTGGCGGCAGATTAATTACCTCATGCTTGGATTGGCTCGTAGGTCCCCAACAAGTACCAGGAATGGGACTCCATGACGGCCAAGTTCGCCGGCGCCGCCAACGTCCCCTTCCTCCTCCTTCAGCTCCCCCAGATCATCCTCAACGCCCGCAACCTCCTCGCCGGCAACAAAACCGCCCTCTTCGCCATCCCATGGCTCGTACGCCCCAATTACCATCTCAGGTTTCACCTTCTTAGTTTCGTATGCTCTTATCGATGGATTCATGGTGCGCATTGATTGGTCGCTTCAGGGGATGCTCACCGGGCTGCTCGGGAACCTGTCGCTGCTGTCCTATTTCGCCAAGAAGAGGGAGACGGAGGCTGTCATCGTGCAGACACTGGGTGTTATCTCCACCTATGTAGTCATTGCCCAGCTTGCCTTGGCGGAGTCCATGCCACTGCCGCAGTTTGTGTCCACTTCGGCAGTTGTGGCTGCCGGGCTGCTCCTGAACTTCCTCAATTACTTTGGGTGGCTCCCTGGAACCATCTGGCTGCTATGGGAGGATTTCATCACAATCGGTGGCCTTGCCGTTCTCCCTCAGGTGACAATTACTGTCATGATGTGTCATCTTACAGATTCAGCTAATGCTTTGCTATGATGTCTAATGTTGATGTTTAAGTGTGATTCTGGCTCTCTCTCACTGGTGTATTGAAAATGCAGGTCATGTGGTCAACATTTGTTCCTTTCATCCCCAATAGCGTACTGCCTGGCATAATCTCTGGTTCTTTGGCTGTTGCTGCTGTTGTGATGGTACGAGGCATCCTCTTGCATTAAGCAGTGTCTTTTTCATAGTTATCTGTGTGTTTTGCTCTGGTACCATCTCAAATTATCAATGCCTTGAGGGAACTAGAAAATGTAGAAGTTCTAAAAGTTGTATAGGACCAGGAGGTAATTGGAAGCAATCTTTTATCATGTGTATGGTTCTAGTTAGTTGACCATGCTTGATTTTAGGTTTTAAAGTGGCCTGAGAATTTAAGAAAGACTTTGTGCAAAGTAATTGTGTGAACAACAATGAAGACCAGTTCCATATTAGGGTACAATTCTTTTAGTATGGTAGGTTTATCTCTATTTTCAGCACAATGCAAATATCCTATCCATATTTGTTTAGTTATTTTTTTATTTGTCCACATCTAAAGAGGTCCCAGTTGCTTCATAAGGAAGACTTGTTCAATAAGATTTGTAGTGTTCCGTGACATTCTAGATATAAGAATGCAAAATGCATTTACTCTACTTTATCATTTCTGTTTCTGTTCATATGCCTCTATTTTATGGCATTCTCACTGATGAAACAATTTTTAGGACTAAACGTAGGTTGTATTCTCATGACTTGATGACCTCTTTTACTATATTCGTTCCTAGCTTATGTTAGCTCTTGATTTTGTGGTGCATTAAATTCAGGCAAGGATGGGCAAGCTTTCCGAGGGAGGGATTAAATTTGTTAGATCATTGTCAGGTTGGACGGCCACACTTCTCTTCATGTGGATGCCAATTGCGCAGATGGTATTCAAACGTTCACACTTGTAGCATTTGAAACCTTAGAATTATGAAACACCAAGACATCTACTTACAATTTATTTGGTGGGTTGTGCAGTGGACAAATTACCTCAACCCAAGTAACATCAAAGGGTTGTCAGCTTTCACAATGTTGCTCGCAATGATTGGAAATGGTCTTATGATTCCTCGTGCTGTATTTATCAGAGATCTGATGTGGTATTTTATCTTTCTTTGATCTTGCCTACTCCTTTTTTAAAATTCAAGCACAGCTGTTTCAGAAACTACAAAGAAAGCTCATTTCTCATGTGAAAAATCAACGCACACAACCTGCTTTTCTACTTTGTCAACAGGAACAATCAATATCTTCCTAATCACTGGTTTAAGAGTTTTTTCACACTTGCACAGTTAAGAGACGTTCTTAGCCTATAGTTTAATCAGATGTGGGATCGTAAACCTGCTCAATGATAAAGTATCTGAAGCAGGAGGTCTTAGTGGACCAATCACTAGTAAAGATATAATTTTATTTGTGCTGTTGAGGTCTTAGGACTTTCTAACTCATATAGAAAATGCCTACTGTAGATGAGATGAGGTCATAGGGCAAGATCACTAATCTAAGCATTTTCTGTTTATGAAGCTTTAATAAAATCCTCCTGCAAGATCATGTTCATTAAGATCCTCACGCAAGTGTGTCACACACAATAAGTTGGATATTTATTTCCTGAAATTGGGATTGGAAAAACAATTAACATCACATTCATGGAGGTTTGAGTGTAATTTCATTCTAAGAAAGTGTATTTCTATTTGATATTTTCCCATAGTCAACCAAATGCCATGCCATTTTTATCTGTTGTACTGCAATTCCTATATGACCCCTCAATCATAGTTCTTTTATTCAATTTAGGTTCACTGGTTCTGCTTGGGCATCTGTGCTACAGGGTTGGGGTAACTTGGCCTGCATGTACTGGTACGTTTTTCACAGCTATGACAGCCCTGACTTATAACAAGAGTTTTGTGCTATACGGTTCCTTCTACAAGACGATTAACACCTGAACTGTATCTTCTAATTGCAGCTTCAATAGCATCAGCAGAGAATTTTTCTTGGCAACAACTTTAGGACTGCTTCTATGGCTAGGTTTTCTTTCTTCTCAATCTCTAGTTTGTTTCTTTCGTATAAGAAGTTTCAGTCGAAATTTAAATGTCTTCACCCAAACATTTCTCAGAAGACCACAAGCATAATAAATTAATAATATGAAACTGAATTGTTCGATGAACTGCAACTTTTTAGAATTGACCTTCTAACTGTAAAAATACATTTTGTCTGTTGTTTGCCCAGGGTTTACTCTTTGGAGAGATACCATTGCCCATGGCAACAGCTCACCCATGACTTCTTTGAAGGAGCTGGTTTTTGGAAAGTGATAAGCTATCAACATGTTCATGTCTCCGGCACTTCAAGCAGTTGACTGTTCCGGGGTAGGAAGCTCTCCTACAATAATTTATGGTGACTGGCAAGTGCCGTGGCTCAATCTTGGCACCGAAGTGAAACGCGGTGGTCGACAACCAATGGCCATGGTAAAATGGAGAGTTCCCAGCCTTGCAGATAGCGCCATGTGCTTCTACAGAAGTTACCGTGTGACCGACCAGCTTGTACATCCGGCAGAGAGGGTACAGTGTAACAGATCTAGCTATTCGATGTAAGGAAAACTTCACATCGCTCGTCTTGAATAAGATTATCAGCTCATGCTGGTATGCAAATATGCAATAATTGGAGGTTGTCGAGCAACTGCATTCTTATTTTTCTAGTACTGAAATATTGTTTTGACATAAAAGAATGAGTTTTTTTTTTACTGTCCTTGGAGAGGAACTACAAGGCACCAGTACCTCCTATCTTCTAAGAAGGTACCAATTGAATATGTCCGTTAAATTCGTGAGGGTACGATTGGTATTGTATAGTTTGTAAACCCTACAGTTAAACTCTATCCCACCTCCTCACTTTTGGATTAAGCTTCTCCGTTCCTATCCAAGATGGCTGCGTCCAGGTATATTAAAAAAAGGATTAAGTCCATTCTTCGTCCATCAACTCTTGCCCTAGTTTAAATTTCGTCCCTGAAGTTCAATACCGAGTATAACGCGTCCCTGAAGTTTCTAAACCGTGCAAAAACCGTCATCTTTTCCTTTGGAAGCCGGTTTTGTGCCACGTGGTCCAAATATTCCGGTTTCGTGCCACCGTAGCGTCCACGTTGGCAAGTGGTTGACCGAGTCGCACGTCCAAAATGCTGTGAACACCTCACTCCCCCTCACTCTCTCGCACACACTTGCTCCCTCACTCACTCTCTCTCCCGACGAGAAGAAATCCCCTCTCGTAGGATCCCCCTCGCCGGATCCCGTCGCGGATCCTCCGGACCCCGCCGGATCCCCCGTCGCTGGATCCCCTCTCGCCGGATCCTCGTCACGGATCCCTCCCGTCGGATCCCCCGTCGTCGGATCCCCCCTCCGGACCCCTCATTTGGGAGAGGCGGACACCTGGTGCCGTCGGCTACATCAGTGAACCCTAGTGAGTTCTTTATTCTTAGATCTGGCATGATTTGTGGCTTGTATTGCGCGATTAGGTTTGGTGTTTTGTGGCCGCCAATTTCGTATGTTTTTCGGATAGGGTAGTGTATGAATCGTTGGATGTTATTTGTCATGTAGGTGCCATAGTTGATTATGGAAATTTTGGACAAGCTAGCTGTTAGGTTCCATTACAATGGGGATTTCTTTGATGATGGGAAGCGATTGCTTTATTGCGGAGGCAGGGAGGGTATGTCTTACATAGATCGTGATAAGTTGTCGATGCCCGAGGTTAAAGGCCATTTGAAGGACCATTGTGAGGAAGTTGAGTTGGTACTGCTGCACTGACTTTTTCCTGGCAAAGTTCTGAAGAATGGACTGAGAATCCTAACAGATGACAAGCCCTGCCAGATAATGGGTGACTGTATTACTGATGGTGGTGTTGTGGACATCTATGTTGAGGCAGTGGGAGTTGATGATGCCTTAGAAGCTGAATACAGTGATTGCGAAGAGGAGTTTGAAGCTTGCATGCAGACAGAGACAGATGATGATGAGGTTAGCAAGGTGGTTGAGGTCATGCCAATATCACCAGCTGATACTGCAAAGGATATTGCCTCAAAGAAGAAGTTCTACAGTGCAATGGCAGAGGGTGGAATTCAGGATCACTCCAGTTCTGACAGTGATTATCTACCTGGAGATGCTGAGAACTCAGAGGATGATGAGGAAGGTGCTGAGAACAAGAAGAGATATAAAGATTTCAACAAGAAGTTGAAGTCTGGAGATCCCCTTCTCCTGGATGGGCAATTAATGGCCTTAGATAATTCTGGAGTAGTACACAATTTGGGAAAAGTACAAAAGAGCAGTGACACTTCTTATTTTTCTAAGAGTGAGGAAGAGGATAGCTATGAGGAAGGAGGAAGTGATGGTGAGCTACTGAGGAAGAAACCAAAGTACCCTGTATGACCCAAAAGCCAGCCTCCCTACCTTTAGCTTGGGCATGACCTTTAGCAGCAAGGATCTTTTCATTGAAGCAGTTAGGCAGTATGGACTTGTTAAGAGGCATTTTATTACGTTTCCCAATAATGACAACTTAAGGGTTAGGGCTAAATGTCAGTGGCCAAAGTGTCCTTGGGTCATCCTGTTGTCAAATAACAGCAGGACACAAGGCTGGCAAGTGAGTAGTTTCAAGGATGAGCACATTTGCCCACCAAGAAGGGACAACAAGCTTGTTACTTCCAGGAGGATATCTGAGAAGTTTGAGAGTACCATCATGGCAAACCCAACCTGGAAGGTTGAGCACATGAAGCAAACAGTTCAAGAACAAATGCATGCTGATGTGAGCATTGGTAAGTGCAAAAGAGCTAAGTCTCTAGTTTTGCGGAAGCTATTAGACTCCAAGAAGGGAGAGTATGGCAGGGTATTTGACTACCAAATGGAGCTTCTTAGGAGCAATCCAGGCAACACAGTGGTGGTTAAGCTTCATCCAGATGCCACAGAAGCTGTATTTCAAAGGATGTACATATGTTTGGATGCTTGCAGAAGAGGTTTCCTTGCTGGATGTAGGAAAGTGATTGGTTTGGATGGTTGTTTCTTCAAAGGTCCAACCAATGGTGAGCTAATTTGTGCAATGGGCAGAGATGCAAACAATCAGATGTACCCCATAGCTTGGGCTGTAGTTGAGAAGGAGACCAATGAAGCATGGGATTGGTTCTGTGGGATTTTCTTCATAGACATAGAAATTGGAGATGGAGATGGATGGGTTATCATCTCAGATCAACAAAAAGTAAGTGTCATTACTAAACCAGTACTTAACCATTTATTTCAGATGACATGAGCGAGATTTAACCATTTGTTTGTTGCGTGGTCTACTCAATCTTTGTGGAGTATTGGGTACCCAAAGCTGAGCATAGGATGTGTGCAAGACACATCTATGCCAACTTCAGGAAGACTTACAAGGACAAAGCTTGGCAGAAGAAATTCTGGCTATGTGCCAAAGCTCCAAGTGTAGATCTATTCAACCACCATAGGGCAAATCTTGCAAAGGATACCCCTGAAGGTGCTAATGCAATCATGAGGACAGATCCACAGCATTGGAGCAGGGCATGGTTCAAATTGGGATCATACTGTGATTCTGTGGACAACAACATGTGTGAATCATTCAATCATGCCATAGTTGAGTCCGTGTTCCTCCCAATCATCGCATGCTTGAGTGGATCAGAGGAAAGTGATGGTTAGAATCCATACCAATGAAGCAAGGCGAGAGAAGTGGGTGGTATAATATGCCCTAATATTTTCAAGAAGTCAAGGACTACATCAATGAATCTTTTTTCGTCATGCAATGTACAATGGCAAGGATGGTTTTGAGGTCACACATAGAGATCATAGGTGGACAGTTAACTTGGACAACAAGACTTGTTCATGCAGGTATTGGCAATTGTCTGGTTTGCCTTGTCCACATGCTATTTGTTGTATTTATTGGAGGAGCACTTCCCTTGATGAGTACATAGCACCATGCTACTCCATTGAAGAGTACAACAAGACTTATGAGCACCGCTTATGACTGTTGAGGGCATGAGTTGTTGGCCCACATCTGAGAGGCCAAGACCAAGGGCACCAAAGTTACAGAAAATGCCTGGCAGACCAAAGAAAAATAGGAAGAGAGAGCAAAATGAGAAGCCTAAAGGAACAAGAATGTCTAAGGTTGACACAATCATTAGGTGCAGGCTCTGCAAGGGGATTGGACACAACAGGTCTAGCTGTGAGAGGAGAAATGGGCAAGCACAGCAAACATCAGAACATCCCAGCCAGGGTCAACAAACATCAGAACATCCCAGCCAGTGTTGGGAATTCTGCATCAGCTACCCCTATTCCCCTGGTAATATGCACTACCATTAGTATATCCTATTATTTATTAGATAGTTTATGCACATGACAGAGTTCTGAATTGCAGGATGTTGTTCATGGTTCACAACAGAGCTGTGCAAAAACAGGCAGGAAGAGAAAGGCTAGCTACCCACCTGCTCAAACCAAAAGGAGCTGCACTGGGGTAGGAATCTTGTACTCAGAGAGGACAGGGACAACTATTCAGAATGTGGGTTCATCTGTACCTAATTACATAGCTTGATTTCCAATTACTTGCATTTGGCAAACTACTAACCTCTAGCTGAATACATATGTACCTACAGCCTGGCATGCCAACTCAGAGGATCATCAGAACATCTGCTTCTGCCAAAGTCAATACAACTCATGGTGGTTCTGCTACTATGAATTTGGAGGCAACTGTGCCATGTGCAAAGTCATGTGTTAACATCCAAGTCACATGTGGTTCGACACGGTGAAGCCAAAGCCCAGACACCTCCCCGCCAAAGGAAGAAGCTAACTCCAAGCAAGATGAAGAAAAGTTGTAATTCAAAGCTTGCAAAGCTTACGGGTATACCACCAACTAATCGGTGATGTCATAGCTAGAAATGTTATTTCGGACTTGGTGCATTTTCATGTGTTGGCATGTAATTGCGGACTTGGTGCATTTTAATGTGTTGGCATGTATTTGCGGACTTGTAATGTTCAATGATACCGTTGTGACTTGTAATGTCATTCCCAAACTTATGCAATCAATGTGTTCGAACTACTTGGGCAAAGTCTTGGTTGTGGATGCTTACATTGGACAGTGCTACTTGGACAGTGCTGGTTGTGGATGCTGGTTCTGAACTACATGTACATACTCTGGTCTCATACACATACCACATTCTGGTCGGTCGCGGATGCACGGAAACATTGTGACAAACTGATAGACAATGGAACAAGGATATATCAACATTCATACATTGATATATCATACATCCAATGTGTTGTGAACTACTTGGACAGTGCTGGTTGTGGATGCTTACATGTACATACTCTGGTCTCATACACATACCACATTCTGATCGAGATGAGACAATGCATGGAAACATTGTGACAAATCGACGGACAATGGAGCAGGATATATCAACATTCATACATTGATATATCATACATTCATACATCATGCGAGATATTACATGACTGGGCAATCCATTTCGATTTCATGCCATACACATAGTACTGGGAATCCTAGTACCGACTAATATTACAGCAAAAACACCAAACAAGAACAATAAAATCATTCTCTGTTTCTCATACATTCATACATCATGCAGAGCTTACATGGTGGGCAATTTCGATTTCATGCCATACACATAGTCTGGGATCCTAGTCTTGACTAATATTACAACAAAAACACCAAACAAGAACAATAAAATCCTTCTCTGTTTCTCCAGCTTTGCTACCCTAGCACCGAGTCCAACTAGGGAAGCTTCATGTTCCCTCAATTTGGCGGTCAGTGCTACAACACACTCTCCATTCCTTGACTTAACCCCGCTCAACTCTTGTATTGCATCTGAAAAGTTTGCACTGAGCTCACTTTTCTCCTTCCTCAAAGCCCTAACAACATCGCGCAAATCCAGTAGCACCTGCCTCAGGAAGGGGGTTGTCTCATCGTCAGACCATGCCCAAAACTTGCAGCCTCCAACCTTCAAATACCAATCACAAATGAGGAAATCCTCAAATATACAAATCAACCAATTCACAAATCAGTCAGGAAACCCAAAACTTCAAGACTAACCCGCGCTCGCATGCATGTCAAGTACCTCCGTGCCGGGTTGGAGTCGCTCCATGAAATCCACCTACCCGCCTTCTCCCCGCAGTGGCAAAGGATAGTTGGAGCGTACTCCAGCGGACACTCTCTGTACGGGATAGGCGATGTGGACGGACCATGGACCGCGCCGATGGAGGGTACACTCCATGCCGCCGACCTCGAGCTTCCTCCGGTCGCCGGCGACCGCGAGCTACCAGAGCTCGCCATGGCGCCGCCTCCACTCATCGGGGAACACTAAAGAAAACCTAATCCCCTACTAGCGAGAAAGAGAGAGAGTGCGGCGGCGGTGCGCTCTTCGGAGGCTAAGTAGGAAGGTACACAGTCAGCGTCCACGCTGGAAACGTGCCACGGTGGACCGGAATATTTGGACCACGTGGCACAAAACCGGCTTCCAAAGGAAAAGATGACGGTTTTTGCACGGTTTAGAAACTTCAGGGACGCGTTATACCCGGTATTGAACTTCAGGGACGAAATTTAAACTAGGGCAAGAGTTGAGGGACGAAGAATGGACTTAATCCTTAAAAAAAAAGTAGTAAATTTTGCTTTGCACCACCCTTTCTTACCAAAGTTTTAGTTTGCACCACTCTTTGCAATTTTTCTCACCTAACACCACTCTTTCTTACCATTTGTTTTATTTTGCACTAGGGAAGCACTCTGTCAGTGAGAGAGAAACAGGGGAGACGCATGGGCTCTTCTGTGGAGCTCGCCGGTGGTCAGGCATAGTTAACGAGGTGGAGGAAGAAGGATGTGATGGCGAGGTTCCGGTTGGTAATGACCAAGTCCCTAGTGCAACCACCCTTCTCCACTCTGTTCCCTCTCTCTATTTTTCGGGTCGCCGCCGCCTCGTCAGCTGTGCCTCGCTGCCGCCGAGCTCCACAAAGGAGCCCATGCGCCTTCCATGTTTCTCTCTCGCTGACAACTCTCCCTTGGTGCAAAGTGAAACAAATGGTAAGAAAGGATGGTGTTAAGTGAGAATAATTACAAACGGTTGTGCAAATTGAAACTTTGGTAAGAAAAGGTAGTGCAAAGAAAATTTTACTTTAAAAAAATCGAGAATAAAACGAGAATCCCTACAAGGAATTAGGTATTTTTCCATTAAGGAGAAAAATAACTCGGAATTACAAATTTTATGCAGAGTTTGGTGTTCACTCACAGTCGCATCCAAGAGGATTGACATCGGTGAGATCGATAAGATTACACGTTCACTCGCACTACCCTTGATTAGGGTTGTTCATACTGGTTTTACACGGGTTGAAAAAACCCGCAAGTGAACAACGACAGCCACCCCGCCACGCCCACTCTGTCGTCTTTCGCTTGCCGCATCCATAGGTTGGTGGGTTGGCCAAAAACAACTATGAACAACCTTGCCCTTGATATTGATTGATGATGGCATTACACGGGGCAGGGTTATGAGATTTTGCATATCCAAAAGTATTTCAATTCCTATAAAAACTATTTGGAAAAAGTTTACGTGTTCCAAACGGAATCTAAGATAGTCATGATCGATCCAACGAAATTTCTTTTATTTTGTATAGAATGCGAGAATTTGTTGTTTGAAAGAATGCGCGGCCAATTTGTTTCTTAACTTTGACACATGGTTGCAGGGGCGGACCCAGGACTATATTTTAGGTAGGGCGACGCAAGTATGGACCAAAGAGGATTACCTAGTGCTTGTGTTCGAAATTTTGCTAAAATACCTCTTCAAATTCATTTCAAGATCCTACATCCACAGTGCTTCGTGTTTAAAAGATATATTGGATTGTTTTACAAAAGGAGCTACGTATCATCATCGGCAACTATTTACCATCAATTCCAATCCTACCAAGGGTGAGATTAGCGAAGAGAGTCAAGATTGGATAAAGCATCACTTACAAGGCCACCACTCTGCCATCATGGGAGCACAGATACTCAGAACCAAGAACAATGACCAAAACCTCTGCTCCTCCTCCCCATTTGACAAAGATCCACTTGGGTCATCTTCTATGCTCTCTCTAAATCCCAAAAGAGCTCTCCTGAAGCACAAATCGCAGATGTTAGGCACAAATCATTTTTGTTCAAACAATACCCATTAAAAGTTTCTCTCACCTTCTTCATTGAGGAAGCACAAGACCCAAATCTCTCGGACACAAGGAAGGAGAACAGAAGAACTAAGAAGTAGGCCACTCTAGTGCGTGGAGTTGCCGTCGCATGGATCGAGTGAGGCTGGCCGCCGTGCGCGCCTGCCGACTCGCCGTGCGCGCCTTGCCTCCGCGTGCCCTCGCCTCGCCGGCTCGCGCCGCCGCCGCGCGCCCGACGCCTAGCGCCTAGCCTCGGCTTGGTTAGGGTTAGGAGAGCGAGAAGTGAGGAGGATTGAGGTTTGCGATGAGCTATGAGCCCATGAAAATGACGAGGCGTGAGGACCAATGGGCCATCCGGCGAGCCATGCCCAATAGAAATATGGAATAAAGCCCACTCATATTTTGTCTCATCTCCTCGTGGCTCTCGCCGAACGCCGATGGCGGCGCCATGGCCGTGGACACCGATCTTTGGGAGAAGGGGTCCCGGGAGGAGCTCGAGGCGCCGCCGAGCATGCCGAAGGTGGGTCCGCCCCTGCATGGTTGAGGCGGCGAGACGCCGGGGGAGATGTTGAATTGGGAAAAGACCCCAGGACCTAGGTCTTGGATTGAGTGATCGACTCTGCCTCTCGCTGGAGTTCGTGCCTTTTGGGAGCTTACCAGTTTGGTTCGAGGCAACGGGGGCAAAGAGGGAGAGCAAAGGTGGGGTCGAGGGGTTCGTGTGGATTTTGTGGGGGTCCCCGACTCCCCGGTCGGTATCAGTTTTACCCGAGAGAAGCCGTCCCACGCATCACTAGTGTAATGCCTCTGAGATCAAGGCGGCTTCTGCTGCGGTTGCTGAAGAGAAAATCGGTGTCCGTGCCGGCGTTGGCGCCGTGGGGCAACCTCCTCTCCGGGGCAAAGGGTATGTATGGATCGTAGAGTTTGTGCTATGAGAATGTTTTGTTTTTGTGAGTACACGAATGCACCCTTTGCCATGTCTTGTTGCTTTAGATTCGTTCCAAAATCCACATACACCCTGGGGTGATTGGGGTTTGAAGTAGATATTAAACCTAGGGTTCCAAAATCCATCGTTACTGTTGTATGTAATATCGTTGATTGTTGCAGAAGAGGTTGGAAGGCGAATGTTTGGTCAAACAAGAGATGGATCAGAAGTCTAATTTCTATATCCTCCTTTTTTAATGGTTTGCTCTCGTTCTTGCTAATGACTAACCTGTTCAACCTGAAATCACTTCACTTAGATGAAAGGTGAACGAAATACAGTTCCTATTTGTGCATATGTTTATGTATTGTTTTTTAGTGGTTCGTATTTTTCTTTTATTCCGTCTATTTCGCGGACATACATGATGACTGTCTTGCCGAACAGAAGGAGAGGCAGGTGGAGACACTAAGGCCCTGTTTGGTAGAGCTCCGGATTCTCATTTTTCAGATTCTGCTCCTGATTCTCTGAGAATCCACTTCTCTGAGAATCTGGAGCTGTCTGTTAAAAGCGTTTGGCTGGTAGGTTGACTCCCAAAACCATATGAGGGGGATTAGAGGCAAATAGACTATGTTACCCCTGGTTGTAATAATTCAATTGTATTTGTGTCTTTCTCCTATGTATTTGTACATAAATTACAGGATTTTGCTGCCTCTAGGGTTACGGGTCGTGCTGCCTCTAGGGTTACGGGTCGGCGGCTGTAGTCCTCTCGCGGCGACGCACACCGGGTCCGGCGGCGGCGCAATGGAGGTCCGGCGGAGGTGCCCTCAGGACGTGCGGTGGCGGCGCAGTAGAGATCCGGCGGCGACTGCGTCGAGGGGCGGCGGAATCGCCTCTGTCGCAAGAGAGACGTGAGGAAAAGAAGAGATGCGAAGGAGGCTGAAGGGGTATGCGCCGGGGAAATCGACAGCGAGCGGGTGGGAGGAATAATGGCATTTTGCGGGTAAATTTACTCAACTCCAAAGGGTAATTTTCTT
The DNA here is from genome assembly GCA_036346255.1 of Ampelocalamus luodianensis. Classification (NCBI taxonomy): domain Eukaryota; kingdom Viridiplantae; phylum Streptophyta; class Magnoliopsida; order Poales; family Poaceae; genus Ampelocalamus; species Ampelocalamus luodianensis. The sequence goes on along the minus strand of CM070623.1, from coordinate 58,139,482 downwards.
TTATCAAATTGGATTCTCACGAGAATCTAACGAAAGGCTGCTTCTCCTCGCTAGTGTATTTTTGAGACAGCTCCACGCGAGAATCAGAATCGAGTGGTTTTGAGAATCAGAGTGTTTGGTACGGCTCCACGAGAATCGATTGAGAAGCTGGGAGTAGAAGCTATACCAAACAGGGCCTAAGGAGTTCTCTCCGGGTGACATATTGGTTGTTGTGAAATTGATACTTGGCAGGCTTGCACAGAAGAGGGATGCAAAGAATTATGATGAGAGCAAAAAGAAGAGACACGGGTAGGGTTCTTGCCATGATTCAGAAGATGGAAAGCGCATAAGAAATAAAGCTGGCTAATTTAGCGGGGATTCATGCAACAAACCCCATAGCAATTATGATCTGAGAAGGCGGAAGTCTGCAAAAGTTATTCATCATCACTCTAGAGACGATAAGCCTCAAAGCAATGCCGTTAGGAAGCACAAGTATTCATATGAAATGGGGGTAGTGACAAGTTTTCTGATGAATCAGATAGTGACTCGGACAACCATTATCAGAAAAGGCGGAAATCTACCAATGGTTCTCGCCGTGACAACAAAGATGATAAACCTTGTTGGTAATTTGGGGTAACCCTAATACCCACACTAATGAAGATCTACATACACGCTACACTAACTATAAATTGGTTAGCCTTTAATACTTACTTAGTACACTGTTAAATATTGACTTCCGGACGACAGAACCGCTCACGTTAAAACCAAGACCATCTAACTTTCGGGCGGCCGAGCCACTCACGTTGAATCTAAAACTTAGTGAACTCGGGCGGCCAAGCTGCTCACGTTGAATCACAACTCGATAATGCACTAAGTACCTAGAAATAACATGGCATAACCGAGAGAATTACAATTACAAAATGCTACTTTATTAAAACACGGATACTATTACACAAGAGTGTACATACACTCCTTTAGGCTTTGTTTGGGAGCCCGTTTCCCGGCTGGGATCCACGCCAGATCCCGTGGGGGGCAAAAGCCCCGTGGTGAAGTTTCCCAGTCTGGCCTGTAGGGCTATTTGGGTGACGTCGGGATGGGGGAATTTTGGCTCAATCCGGCCCAATCCACGGGGTTGAAAATCAATGTCTCCTCAGGTCGAGTTCTTTCTCCTCATTGTCGCTGGTCCCGCACTCCTCGTCGCCGCTGGTCTTGTGTTCCCGAGTTCGGACTTCCTCCCTGCTCGCCTCCCTCCCGACTGTCGCCTCCACCGCGCTATTCCTCCTCCCACTCTAGCGACGGGAACTCGCCGGTGAAGTCCTTTGCTTCCTCTCCTCCTCCTCCCACTAGGGTTCCACACCTCATCTTCTTTTCCTTGTAGATCTCCGTGGGAGACGACGACTAGAGGGAAGACTAGAGGTGGAGGTGGGTTGTGACTTGTGAGGAGAACACACGAGACATGGCTTGGGTTCGAGAACTTCTAGCCTATTTGGTTTGTAACCCTAGGGAGTAATATCAAAATTTTGGCAATGTCAAAACTAGGGTAGTGCCAAAACCCGAGCAAAAAAAATAGTGTTTGGATCGTAGCTATATCAATTCATAGGTAATGCCGAAATTGATGTGTTTGGATTGCAGCCATGCCAAAATTTACTAAAATTGATGTGTTTAAAGCATTTTTGAAAAACCAAAAAAAATTCAAAATGCTTGAATTTTCTACAGTAGCTATATGATGATATTAGATAAATTTAGATGAAAAAATATTTCATTTAAAGTTAATTTGAATTAGTTATGCATTTTTGAAGAATCATTCCAGATCCGGGTCTGTTCAGACCGTCCGATCGAAATCGAACGATCTGATCAGACCTAGCCGCCACCAGTTCCTCCCATGCCGTCGAGGTGCTCAGCCTCCTCGTGAAGAACCGCGAGTTGTCCAAGATCCCTCAAGGGATACAGAATCCCACTAGCAGAGGGCATTTCGGTAACTTTTGGTGGGCATAATTGACTTGAAAAATAAGAAGCGAGATGAAAACTCCAAAATGACAAAATAATGATAAGAAATTGTAAAAATGGCAAATAATGAATTGCAAGCTATATAATAATAAAGATGAGAATACCGTTATTGGGTAACATATTCTCAATTGTCCCATTCTATGGAGCGTCGTATTCTTAATTGTCCCTCTATGGGTAGGTATATATATCGCGCGGGAGTGCAGCTAAGCTAATTCGAATCGGAATCGGAAAATAAAAATGCTCTAACCGAGTAAGATCTAAGTCGGATTTGCACCTGGCTTGTCATACGGACGGAGCTTCCTTTCCTCCAGGCAAGCAACTCGTTCGGATTCGAAGGTGCCGGCGGAGGGTCTCAGCGGCGGCTCCCTCTCCTCTCACGGCAACCCTAGAACTGAACAGAACAGATGCTCCTCCTATGCATCAACAGACTATATTCCCCGCGTATTGGGCCGATTCTGCTAACCAGGCCACCCTTCCGGCCCAATCTTCCGCCAGTACGTATTACTTCCATTTATTAGGGAACGCAACGCAATGGAGGGGATAAGGGGACTAGTCCGTCGGCAATGGCAGGGAAGCCGCTGCATCTCCTCGTACCTCACACTCGCCTCCCAGTCCAAGGCCTCCTCCCCAGCTACCCTAACCGCCACCGTCCCACCTTCCGCTTCCTTCTCCGCCGCCGCAAACCGAAGCCGAGGCAGCTCGCCGTCTCAGCGCGGCGTCCACCCAGCTACCAAACCGAGACGCCCGGCGGCGGAGGCTGGGAGTGGGCGCCGAACGCCGCGGCGGCGCTGGTGCTCCACCTGGCCATCTGCTCTTTCCTCCTCGTCTTCCCCACCCCGGCACGGGCCGGCGCGGGCGCCCTCCCGCCCCCTCCCGCCGCCGCCGCTGTCGAGGCGGAGGAGGACGACGACGAGGAGTGGAAGGCCGCGCTGCAGCAGTGGAAGTCCAAGACCTACGCCCTCTCCGTGCCCCTCCGGGTCGTCGCGCTCCGCGGCTCCTTCCCTCCCTCGTGGATCAAGGTCTTTCCTCGTCCACTGCAAACAAAGCATCTCCTTTTCTTTGCCACACTTGCTTTGAAATTTGAATACTGCGCGATACCAAATTAGACCACAAGATTGCATGGGATGGTGTGAGATTTTGTAAATCGAAAGATGTTCTCCGTTGGTATTTGTAGGATTTCGTTGAAGCACAGGGGAAGAGGCTCAAATTCAGCCCTGAGTTCCGCACTAGTCTTGACACGCTCTTCTCTGAGTTGTCACAATGTTTGGACAAGGGTCAAGTTCAGCCGAAATCCGCGATGGCGGCTGATGTTGTTTCAATTGGGGACTCTTGGCTCGGCTATGCCATTCGTAAGGGATTAGTAGAGCCTATCAAGAATGCTGAAGAACAGGATTGGTTTCGGAGCCTAAGTGGCAAATGGAAGGTGAGAATTGAAAGTTGAAGACTTTTTTTCTCTGATAGCTGCCTTGGTCCCTGTTTGTAATCTTGCATTGCCTTCGGTGCTAGGATAGCGAGTGCTTAGGGATGAAAAACAATTTACTTGTTGAATTCGTTCATATGATAAAACTTGTAAGCATTCCATCATGTGAATCGCAATGACCTGTGTAGGTTTCTACTTTCTACTGGATGCGTTATAATCTTTTTAAATAGAGCAATAGCTCCATTGCTTGTTATTTGCTTCATTTTGCTGGGTAGGCATTGTCAGCATTTTTTGATTCACTTTGATTTCATGAGCTTCCTGTAGCATAACATTGATAACTAAGACAATAACTAAATGGCAAAGATGTCCCAAGGTATAGTTTCCATTTTCATTATAGTCTATCAGGTTCATTTGTGCAGGAACCAGAATGGAGAGGCAGATCCTAATGGCGCAGTATGGGGGGTTCCATACAGATGGGGCACCGTGGTCATTGCTTACAAGAAAAACAAGTTCAAAAGGCACAACTTGAAGCCAATACAGGTAAACTTTCATTCTTCAGAAAATAAAATTGAACATACAAGTCCAAGTATAGTGAACTTACAAGACCAAGTATGTGGAAATTGAACTATCCTTCAAAAAAGTGAAAAGAGCACTTCCCTTTTCTTGGGGTGAAATGAAAAGATGTAATATAGCACGGAAACTGTGAAACATGCCTTTTGCTTGTGCTGATTGAAGTTGGTTATCATGTGATTTATAAATGGTATTGTGTGTAAAGACATATCACTCTGATAACCTGGTAATTGTTACATATATAGATGGTATTGTGTGTAAAGTCATTTCTCTGTGATAACCTGGTAGTTGTTACATATATAGATGGCATTGTGTGTAAAGTCATCAGTCATCACTTTGATAACCTGGTAGGTGTTACTTACATAGATGTATTATCTGTAGGATTGGGAGGATTTGTGGAGGCCTGAACTTGCTGGGAAGATTTCAATGGTTGATTCTCCTAGAGAGGTCATTGGTGCAGTCCTTAAGCATCTGGGATCATCATATAACACGGTTGACATGGAAACAGAAGTCAGTGGTGGTAGGGAAGCAGTCTTAAAAAGCTTTACACAGCTACAAAAGCAGGTTTGCTCCAAATAACTCATCTTCTCTGGATGTTTCTTGCATCCATCTATGTTCTATCTGACAAGTGACAACCCAAAATAATTCGAGGAAAAGACAACCTGACCCTTTAATATTAGGAACCAGCAACTTACATAATACTGAATTATGATGTGTTGCATTGAATGTTAACTTTGGTTGCCTTTTGTAGGTCCAACTATTTGACAGCATGAACTATCTGAAATCATTTGGAGTTGGGGATGTATGGGTCGCAGTGGGTTGGAGCAGTGATGTCATGCCTGCTGCAAAGCGAATGTCTAATGTTGCGGTGGTTGTTCCCAAGTCAGGCAGTAGCCTATGGGCTGATCTATGGGTATGTTATGATTTTACCATGCATAATTTCATTAATTTGTGAATTGCCTGTGTCATTGTTGCTTGCTTGTGATAGTTAACCCAGTATCTTACCGGTTCGGTTGTATTGGTTTTGTGCATTATAGGCGATACCATGTGCGGCAAGATTTCAGACTGATCGAATCGGCGGCAGAACCAGAGGCCCATCTCCACTTATTCACCAGTGGTTTGACTTCTGCTTGCAGAGTGCTAGAAGCTTACCCTTTCGCCAGGACGTCATCCCAGGAGCATCGCCATTGTTCATCGAGAACCCAGTGCCGGAAGTACCCCAAGAGCTAAACAAGAGAAAGCCGAAGCTGGACACGAATCTTGTGAGGGGAGTACCTCCCCCTGAAATCCTGGAAAGATGCGAGTTCCTAGAACCTCTGTCTGACAAAGCGCTGGGCGATTACCAGTGGCTGATGTCGAGAATGCAGAGACCACGCCGTGGTCTATTTGGAAACGCGTTGCAGAAGATATCGACTGTACTTGACTTCAAATCGATATTTTAGAGCGAGCACCTCTACTTGGCCAGGCTTTGCTGTGATTCTGTTCGTCAGCACCTTCGCGTGTTTGGTATGTCAGGGATCTTATAATTGTGGGCTGGGACGTACCGATATAGCGGAACTGAGGTGGACTGGGAGAGCGGTGGAGCGGCACAAGCACAGGACAAATAGCTTTAGCCGAGGCCATGAAACGGTGGAGGGTACTTGCGCCGAGCGTGGCAGGCACGTGGGCTAAGCGCCAAAGCCGGCGAGCCGAGCCTGGCCGGCACCGCAGGTGAGGATGGAAACGCGCCGCGTGCCTGTCCTGGCATCGGCAGTTGACGCCGCTGTGTGATCACTCCGCGGCCGGGTGGAGCGGCCCGAGCGTACCGGCGGGGCAGGAAGGCAAGTGGCGGATGTGTCGATTGTAACGGCCGTTTCGGTGGAGAGGCCATGTCAGTTCGCTGCCGCTTGCTGCGTTTCCACTGCCCCGATCGAACGGCGGGCTCGCGGCCATTTGCTGCGCGCGTCAGTTTCCACCGCGCGTTACCGATGGTTTGTCCGCGAACGGGAGGGACAACCGACCGACGCCGCGCGTTGGCTGGCAGCCAAAGTCACCATGCTGTGTTTGTGCGCGATCGCCGCAACGCCGGTTACGGGCCGTAATAAAAAGAGGTTAGTTGCCGTCGGATCAGCCGGGCGGCAGGTGAGCGGGAGCGGCACCAGATCAAATGGCCAGCACGAGGGCAACGAGCGCGTTGAGCCAGGTGACGCGCAGCAACATGGGAATAGGGCGTGCGAGTGTGCGGATCATCCATGTTGCACGGTGTACCTCTCCTCCCGGCCATCATAGATGATCGGTTTAGGATGGAGGAAAAGTATGTCCAGCAAGCAGATGCCGAGTCAAGCCAGCAATGTCAAGCAGCAGGACGCGCGATGAGTCGGTTGCCCTTTGATCTCTCCAGACTTCAGAATACTAACTCTTTACTTGGCTGTTATTGCTTCTTCACACATACGTGTAAGAAAGAATTTACAGAACAATTAATGCCACTTCTCCTAATCATGTCTGATTCTAGAGTACAGAAAAATGCAAAAGGGTGGAATGAATCGAAACCATCTAGCCGAGCCGTCCTTATTGCCATGGGGAAGAAAATGTAGGAAACTGCAACGCCGAAAGCTGATGACAGCCAAAACATGAACGTCACCACCAAAGCAAATCTGTCTTCTTAGCCACCTAGATAGTACAACATGCAGATGAAGCTCTTGATTCTTGAATAGTATGACTAACAGAGATGCCCAGCAACATCCATCATAGTTTCAGTTTACCCAAGTTAATCTTTTGCTTAGGGTATGTGTAAGCTTCGTAGTTTATCTTCTGGCCAAGGGAGCTCAGTTTTGTGAGTGTGGTTATCAGGTCAACCTGTCATACAGAAGCACAATTTAAATAACGGGTTCAACATTTCAGAGTTATCCTGCCGAACTGCCAGCATGTACAAATCGATAAATCTTACCTCGTAGTCAGTTCGGGAGACCGTCTCGCGACTACGTTGGTACTTCTCGACCCATGGACGGCAATCCGGATCAGCTATCAATCGTTCCTCTGTGGCAGGCTGGTCAGGTCCGAGGAAGGCTGACATCACAACAAGCTGCAGTAGAAGTATTCTCGTGTTGATGAGACTGAATCACAGTTTTTGTAGTCCTATTGGACAAGTGATCAGTAACAAAGTTATTAAGCGGTCTGATATAAGGAGGTAGTGACCTGACGAGGACCCAGCCCAACAGCAATGAACTTATCCTTCATTTCCTGCACAGAAGCTTTGCTCCACTGAGGTACCCTTCCCTCTGGATCAGGTTCTTGTGCATCTTCTCTCCCAAATAATTTGTCGAACAGACCCCACTACAGTGGCAGATAAAAAACATTACATCAACAAAAAATACATATCACCTTGTGTCAGTATGAGTAAGCTAAGCCCACAGGCCCCACACAGAGGAAAGACTGAACAGACGCGGCCTTCTTTGACACACGGAGTAATGTGGCATAGTGAATAGAATACCTGTCCATTCGAACCATATGCTGTGTATAGAGTTCTCCCCTTTTCTTCGTTTCCACCACATTTGGCAATAGCCGCGTTAAGAAATGATTTCTTTAGCGCTGATTGTGCTGTTGCAAGTGAAAGTAAACTTCAACGCTATATTCAGTAATAGCAAAAGTATAGAAGAGGTTCTCGTGAAAAAGAAAATACTCTCTCTGTTAAAAAATATATGAAGTTTTGGACATGGATACGGTTCTAACATGCAACTTTGACCATTACTTTTTATATGAATATATTTGTAAAATAATATAAAATTATTATATTATGAAAATATTTTTCATAACTAATCTAATGATATCATTTTCACATAGCCAATACAAATAGTTTTTTATATATTAGTGGTTAAAGTTAAGAAAGTTTGACTACACGCTTTCTAGAAGTCATATATTTGTGGAGGGGGGAGTACAAAAGAGGTAGCTAGTAAAGATCCACAAATATCATAATGCTGATAAAATTATTCCCAGAGAGTCCAAACACATCACACCTGCAAATTGGATCAGATCTGCAAATGCAATGGGACCTCCCTTGGAGTAGGAATCAATCTCTTTTTTCGCATCAACTAACAGATCCAAAGCAGCAGAAAGTCCACTGTTTTCAGGTCTGCTTATTTCTGCACTTTATTGTTTAATAATATTTGATGGAACAACAAGGGCATACAACTTGAACTTGTTAGACTGTCATCTGCAGAGCATAGTTGCAAATTCAACATGAAAATATACAAACGGAAGCTACTACCTTAGCCTGATTGATCCATTTGGACCTCCTGATTTTGTGGCCTACAAAAGAATTACACAGCCAGGTCATTTCCAAGCGTGTCATATGGAGGCTCCAAGAGGTCATTACAGAAACCAGACCTTGTCATATGTGATAGCATCATTTAGAGCCAAGGTCAACAAAGATGGAATGAGCTCTGGCTTAGCCTTCAAATTTTTTCCCCAAAATTCAGCCAAGAAAACAGAGAGATAGGTGAAAGAAAAATAGTCAGTGTAAAGTACAAACTGCAGTGAAATGAATAACGACCTGAGTGTACATAATATGCAATCTCACATTTATGGCCGTTGAGAGGGTGCCTTTGATGCTTGCTGAAGAAAGAATCAAAGGCGTCAATTATGATGGCAAGTATAGGATTCAAGGGAAAAGAACGGCCTGAGGTGACCTGACCTACATTGGAACTCAGAGCGTTGTCTGCGTTCAATCAGATCAGCTGCAGTAGCCACTCCTGTGAATCTCGTCGAGCCCTCAAACCCAAGACATAAAGCAAGTTTAGCGCCTCTGGATCAAAATTAACTGCACTTACGATCAATAGAACCGCGGGGGACAGGAAGTTAATATTCTCCCATCATGCTACATCTGTTTAGCCGTGTCGTGCTGATACAGAACTGCATTGTATTATCGAATACAGAATTGCGTTGATCCTTTCTAAAGTAAAGCAGCACCACATACCAAGCCAATGGCGGTACCGAAGCAGCCAGCGATGAAATCCTTTCTAGGGAATTGCAGGGGCTCCTCGTAAGCAGCACCCTCAAAGCCCTCAGCTTTGCCCTGGCAGCACACTTGAATCTAAACGGCGAAAGCGAGAATTACACGGTCTTTTTGGCTTAAATCAAAGATGATTTGCGGGCTCGGGGCACATACGTATGCATGCCGGCGCGCCGGTGATGAGACAGACGAGGAAGGGAGGCCGCGGGAACCGAGCAGCGCGGGAGGCTGCACGGTCGAGAGAAAGGTCGCTCCCGCCATCTCTCTGCTCGCCTCGTCGCGCGACTGAACGCTCGACTTGAGCGCTCTCACGGGCGGCTGGTGTGGCACGACACGATGGAACAAGCAGGATAAGGCAGCGAATCGCGGGCATGGCCGTTCCTGCCTCCGCCACACGTTGCTCGTAACATATCACGGGCTGCATCCTCCGCGTCCCGATGGCTTCCACGTTGTGACCGAGCCACAAAGTGGCAGAAACGCCCTGACGGTGCATCGCACGGTGCGCATGTAACGCGACCCATTGCCGTTGGCGTCATGGCTCGTGCAAGAACAAACGGATAGACGCTTTGTGAAAATGAGCTCCTTAATACTTACCATGCCGAAGTGCGTTATGTACTCATTACCAATCCGTCAGTTGACATTGCTTTCTACTACGCCGGATAAAATGGGAGATGGTGAATGAGGGAAACAGATTAGGAGACTTTAGTACGTTTATCGAGTTGAAATAGACACGACATACATGTCCAAATGCGTTAACATGTCAAGATTACACTGCAGCGAACAGAACGAGGGGCATTTCTGATTTCTCGTGTGGGAGCTGTTGCGGCAAGAGCGATAGCACTGAGACACTTGTAGTAGAAGCGGCAACACGTCACCGCTGGTGTGCCTGGTTATCCCTCCGCTTGACATAGCGAGTCCGGTCACTGTACCGGGGTCTATCTTGAGCTCTCTGAGGCACCGGCTCCACCCTTCTCTGCCTTTCTGGTGATCGTTGAACAATTTCTCCATTCACAAATAACTCAGCTGCAAAGAAAGGTAACATGATGAAAACCCGGGACAAAATTGGCGCATTTTAGAGGATTGTTTTTTATGGAAAAGGGAAGTATCCACAAGTGACAAGTGTATTATATAGTTCAGGACTGAAAGGATCAGCTATGGTTGTACAGGTACAAGTTCAGTACACACATCAACAGGTTCAAGGGTGCAAATGCAATGAACCCTTGTATAGAAAGCCAAGCAAACCATGAGAGAAACATCAGTCTTTCCAAAAGGATGGTTTGATCACTGGAACCTTAACACAGCATACGAATTTGATACACCCTGCTTCTAAACAAGGTTTCCTCAATTATGTAATTATATTGGATCAAAGTGAGCAACACATACTTCAATTGCTAAACTGATGATGGTTCATTAAGTAGCAATGAGTTAACTAGATAAGAATAATTCAAGGGGAATAGTCCCTTCGAATCAGATATCACAAATCCAGTTCTAGTGCCAGACAAAACATCAATTATAGCCTACCAAGTACCAACAGCTAGCATAAAATTAACAGAACTCTACAAACAATGAAATACAGGGCACGTAAGTAATAATCTTACCGCCATAGTCCTTATTCTCAGCATCAACATAGGAATCCGGAAGCACAAAAAGAACACTTGGGAGCCCTATTATATTGAAAACACAAACCACGGTTACAAAACACCAAACCAATATCCAACAGCAAATATTCTCTTTAAATTAGCTACTGACATTACACAGATGCACATATGCCAAACTGCATATATTTACAAAACAATAAAGCAGTATTCAACAGTAAATTATATCTTCATATTAGCTACTGAACATTCAACAAATGTGTACATGCTAATGATTATAGCAGCACATATCCGCATAATAATGCTTCTAGAATCTACATATGAACACATCATATCCCTGGTTTAAACCAGCAAAAGCAAAGGTCATAGTAATATACCACAACCCAATTTTCTCAAATGAGATATACAAACAATAAGGTACATGAACCCATTAAAAAAGGATCATGGATTCCGATAGTTCAACACAAGTCAGCCTCTCTACTAACATAAGACAGACCTAAGCGGCTAAGCCTGTTACAACTTGCCTTTTTCTAAACATGTATGAAATCATTGGCATTCCCTAAACAGTTATGGCTCACAATTAGCAAAAGCATGCATCATCATGTTAATCAACCAGAAATCTGAAAAATGAAACATGACTGTACATGAATTGAAAGTTGAATCCTAAGCTTGTGTCCAATTATCACATTGTGTGCTTAAAATATGGAAATAAGTAAAAATTCACTGCCTTGTACCTTCCAGCTTGTTGGAGGTCTCCTCATCAATCTCGCACCCGAACCCAAAGTATCGCTCGCAGGACACGTTGTAGATCCTCTTCTTCGCCTCCTCCTCGCTACACACCACCACCCACCACACAACCAAAATTAGTCTCATTCCGCAAAGCACCTATGCTTTGGGTCGCTCGATTGAGTTAGATGCGTACGAATTACCTCCCAACGACCTTGGCGAGGGTCTGGATGTAGCAGTCGATCATCTGGTGCTTGGTGGCGCCCTCGCCGCCGGGCTTGTCCATGACGATGAGCCAGTGCTCGTAGTCGCAGCCGGGGAACAGCGGAGCCATCTCCGTCGGCGCGCGGTCGCCGCCCTGCCCCGAACGCAGAGGCGAGTACGACGAGTCAGGCCGCCGCGCCATGCAGCGGACGGACCCAACGCCGCGGACGCGATGCCGCACGGGGCGAGCAGAGGAGGACGGGAAGCTCCGCGATAGGAGGAGCGGCTGCAACGGGCGGGCGGCGGCGACGGCGCGCGCTGCGGTGGCCATGGTGGGAGAGCAGCGGTGGTGAAATGGCGAGGTGTTTGGAATTGGATGGGGTTTTGATGGGAGAAGCCGAGAATATGAAGAGATATTTGCTGCGCTTGTCGTGTTTGCGGCGTTGGGCTTTCGGAACCGAGTAGATCTCGAACATACAATGGGCTGAAAATTAGTGGCCCACCACAACACAACGAAACGATTCTCCAATCTCCACTAATAAATAGGCTTCAACCCCCTCGGCCACGAGGGCAGGATAATTTTTCCCCGTCAAATCCTCCTCTTCTTCCAGGCGATTCGAGTCTTCCCCTCTGCAGGTATGATGAGCTTGATCCGTCTCTCCACGGATTTCTCTCTGGATTTCTTTTCCTATTGCCATCGTGCTGCATCGATTTGGGCGGATCTGGGTAGGAATCCATTGCGCTAGAGGAGGGGGCGATTTCTTGATTTGATTATGTTAGTTTCCGTTGTGCAATTGGGCTCTAGCTGCTGATCCGATCAATTGAGAAGAACCAAAAAGGTTATGGATTGCTAATTTGTTGGGTGGCTAGTCTCTGTTGCTGGATCTTATTTGATCTGATCTGGATTTACAGTCTGAGGTGGGAGCCCATAACTTTGAGGTGATGTCTAAGCCTATGAAGAATCTCTTGTATAGATCCAATGGTTTTGAGATTAAAGTAGTAGTCTTTGTGTGTAGGGTAGACACCCCTAATTAGCTTTCAACTCCAAGGTAGTTAGGACTTAGGACCGGGTAATTATTACATATTAATCTAGTAATCTATAGCTAAGCCTCTTGGAGCAAAATACAGGTGAAGAAAGGTTATTTCCCTGGTACTTTTCTAGCTATATTGTATTACTTGTTCAGCAAGTGATATCTTTGGTATAGTGAAGAACATATGCAGAGGATTTTTCTTTCAGCTACCATGATTTGGATAATGACATGACATAAAACTCCCCATCTGGCATAATGTAGTGATATAAGCTTCCCCTCTTTTGTTTACTTTTGAGTGTTGAGATGTGCAATACTTTGATGTTTTTACCTGGCCATCTAATGATGCTTTCACCTCATTATGTTTTATTGATTCTGAATTCTGATTCTTCTTCCAGAGCCTGAAGATGGACGCGAACAGGCGCCAAAGTGGAATTCAGCAATTGCTGGCTGCAGAGCAAGAGGCTCAGCAAATTGTAAATGCCGCTAGGGCTGGTAATATTATCTTATGTTTGGCTTAAGTCATTACAAATCAAGCATGTCATTAGGGAGCAGGTACCTTATGCATTGTAGTATTGTACTATATGTATAAGTTGAGGTCTGCTCTGATGACTAAAATGAACATTCTTTCTTGTGTTTTTATATGCCCATCAATGTTTGTAGGATTAGTCACGATGTAACCAATATACATATTGTTCCATTGTGAGCTCTAGCGAAATCAGCATCTGTTTATGGGGTCTTCAGCATACTGAAAGTTCTTTACCCATAGTCTTGTGCCTTTGTTACTTGTTAGGGCATGTCATCTCACTGTAAAGTTAGATGGGGATATATTGCTAAATTCTCATATAGCAATCCGAGTCATGAAAAAAGGCGAAAGTGCATTTTCCCCTTTCTTTGTCCAATTAGCAAAACATGTTCCATTGCGAAACATTTGCTGTAGAAATGTCTGTTTGAGCTTCTGTGGGTATTATCAACAACTATGAAGCTATTTTTTCTATAATAAAAGTCTGCAATGTAGACTTACATATTTTATGTGTTTGGCAGCTAAATCTGCAAGGCTTAGGCAAGCAAAAGAGGAGGCTGAGAGGGAAATAGCTGAATACCGTGCCCAGATGGAAGCTGAATTCCAGAGGAAGGTTGCAGAGGTATGTACACCAGCCCATCCTGCTTGTTTGTTCATAAGATTACAGGACCTCAGTTTTTCTATGTTGTTGTTGTTTTCAGAGTAGCGGTGACTCTGGTGCAAACGTCAAACGTCTTGAGCAAGAGACAGTGGCAAAAATTGAAGAACTCAAGCAGCAGGCTTCAAGTATCTCCCCAGAAGTGATTCAGATGCTTCTGAGGCATGTCACCACGGTGAAGAATTGAACGTTGCTGTGCAATCTGTCCAACATATGATGGCAACTTGTATTATCTATTTTATTTATTTGAGAGATGTGGTAAAAAATGGCATTGTCATTTCTAGCTGTAATTCCTTGGTTCTTAATCATGGAATAAGCTGCTGCAGTTTAGCAGCAGCCCTGTTTGGTACTTCAAAAACCCTTGGTGGTTAGTTGGTAAATATCATCTTTCAAGTATCCTTTTGAACTTATTAATGTGAGAATTTTGTTGATCTCCAATCTCCTTTATCTTTTATATCTACAAATATCCTTATTATTTCTTATGTGAGCTGAAAATTCATAAGAGTAATTTAGCTTTTAAAAGGCTTTCAAGTATTGACTCTGGCAATAGTTCTGAGGAAAGAGAAGGTTGTGAAAATGGAGTGGTTCTTGTTGGGCACAGGAAAGTTTTTGTGTTGCTCTTCAGATGCAAGAAGCATACCCTGATTCAATATTTTATGATTTGTCGTAATCTGAGCTTCTTTGATAACGTTGCATGTTGCATCATGTATTCTGAATACAGCGTATAAAAAAAATTGTTGGGATTAATCACCTGAACATATGATACAACAGATCAACGCCCCAACCTGATGAAAAAGTGAACTAAAAAACACTACAAAGAATGCATGCACAATACTACAAAGAACCCAAATGCTACATCGCCTTTCCTTGTCCTAAACGGCGACGTGGCCGGCTGCTGCCGGCCACGTCTGCCCGACCGCGCCGTCGCCTCAGCCGCTGCCACCAATGCCGTTTCTTGACCTGCACCCTGCTGCCCGTCCGCCTCAACCCGGCTCGCGCCGGCGCCCTCCGCGCGCCCCACATGTGCCGCACCAGTGCGTCGAACAGCGCGTGCACGTGACCGCCGCCGCCGACGCGCCGCTTTGCTGGCACGCTTACCACCGTCCGGTTCGTGGTCTTCTTGTCCCCATCGTGACCTTTCCCGCGGTGGAAGACGCCACCGAGGTACCTCCACGTCGACATGTTGTGGTTGGCGCGGCGGTCGCGCCTGGACAGGCCCTCCTGGCTGCCCGATCGCCCGCGCCCGAAGTGGTGGTGGTGGTGGTGATGATCGTGACGGTGGTGAAACACCAGGGCGAGCTTGTTCTTGAGCCTATTCAGTCGGCCCTCCCGCCTCTCCTGGCGTTCCCGATGGCGTCGGCTCCTCGACGTGCTCGACACTTCAAGTGCGTACTCCGGCCGCTCATTGCCCCGCCGAGACACCGGTGAGGAGGAGGACGACGACACCGTGGGGCTCGTGGAGGGAAACGAGCCAGCGGCACCTGATGAGCCGCTGCTGTACGTGCTGCCGGAGTCAATCCGGTTCAGCGTTCGCCGCGGCCGGCTTGACCAGCCCACGCTGGCGCTGGCAGCAACGGCACCGTCCTTCGTCCGTCGCCGCGGCGGGCTCTCTTCTTCAGCTTCTTCATCAGCTCGGCGCAGGCAGCGCTTCATGAGCTCCCGGTTCGGCCTGACGCGGCTCCGTATCGTGACCGCACCGTTGCTCGACGAGGACCGCTTCGGCGTAGCCGCGCCGCGCCCGGATCGCCCGGAGCCAAGACGCGACATCATCATGCTCGCGGACAACCCAGAGTCCAGCCTCCCGAAACGACGCGTCGAGGAGCCCTCCGCTCCCACGTGCCAGGCCATGGTGCGGCCATGCAGCCGCGCCCGCCCCTGAGTCGACGGCTCGCGGGAGATGGAGCGGCGCCTGCCGCTGCGCTCCAGCGACGAGTGGTCACCACGGCCGGAGCTGCGGCGCGGCCTATCCCTGCGCTCTCCGCGCGAAGTACCACTGCTCACCGTGCCGTGTTTCGTCTTTGCGGCCCTGGACGAACGGTGGGGGCCGAGGCGCGCAAGCCGCTGGTCTGGATTGGGATGGTACCACGGCATTTCGGTTCTTGACGAGCGGTTGGAGGCGACGCGAGCAAGGAGACATCCCTCTTCTGCACAGCGATGGCCGTGGACGCGGAGGCCGTCTCGGCTTCTCACCGAGCTTTGCAGCCTAAGCCGGCGGGATCTCTCGCTAGCATGGAGGATGGGACTGGGTGATGCTAGTGGCTTTAGGCCCAGGCGTGGCTCGGCGTCGCGTGTCAGGCGATCTGGCTGGATGGAGAGTTTCCTCTCCAGTGCAGGAGACATTAGGGGACCTGACAGCATCTGCAAACAGACGAACTTTCTGTTGATCAGCATTTGCCCAGAACAAACGGAGGTGAAGGTGAGGTGATTAGTGATGCACTTTGCGATTGCGTGAAATGGATTACCTTTGCCTGCCTCAGGATAGCCTGCTGGGTAGCATCATCTAGCATCCTCATCAGAAGAGCTCTTGACGTCTCATCTAACTGCAAAAATGTTAGAACAGAATTAGCGTTGCAACTGAAGACAGTCACGAATGGTAATCATATTAAGAGTTAGAAGCATGATAACATGAAGTTTTTGGTGGCAAGAATCCATGCTTCGCTTCTTGTTAATTTCTAACTTTGACATAGAAACATGTTCATCGTATCAATTTTGAAAAAATAGAGCCATTGTTTTCGGTTGTACTCTGCCTAATCTTCATTCTTCAGAAACTAAATTTACGCTTCCAAACACAGTTGAAGAAACTAAAAGGGAACAATCTAGACAACATACATTTTCATCTGCCTGGCCCCTGTGAAGCAGCCCATAGAGCCTCTTCAACGCCTGTAGATCAGACAAAACTTGCTCCATTCCCGTTTCATCTGGCATCCGCACTTCAAAGGTACATGAAAAGGAAAGATAGAAAGGGAGAAACATGGACACCGCATTCAGATCGTCAGTGCCGAGAACTTGCTTCTTGTTGTTGTTTTTTTTCCTGAATTGAAGTTGTTCTTTCTTTCAAGAATGAGACGGAAAGCATGGGAAATTAGCAGGCATTGAACAGAAACGAACCATGGTTACGGGAACATGAAGAGATCGACGTAGCTTGATCCATCTTCTTTGGCAACATCGAAGCAAAACAAAGCAAAATGAGCAGTTTGTGGTAGTAAGAACAGTTGAACACGCGGTTCCACTCATGTTGGGGCGAGAGGACGAAGGGACGTCCCGTGCCACGACCGCGAGAGCCCGTGGAGAGTTCACGTATCTCATGTAGCCCAAAGATACAGAGGCCCATTAGCAACTGGTAGCTAACCACCTTTTTTTTTTTGCTTTGCCACCGTAGCTATTGTTTAGGACTCGTTGCTTCCAAGCTGCAACGATGGTCCAAGCCTTTAAGGTTCAGGTTTGAGTCTGTGCTAGGTGCTTTGGTGCTTGGATTTCGTGTTCACGTGAGAAAAGGCAGGAATCGAGATTTCAGGTATTTTAAGTTGCTGGAGGGGCGAGGAAAGGTGTGGTGCGGGTGCCCCAGGGAGAGGGGCACTGTTCACCAATTCGCAACATGCTGATTCTGACCTTCCCTGCAAGCGACTGCGGCATCCAAAACCCAAAACAGTTAAACAATTTCCCCCCAATATAAATATGCTACCCTAGCCTCCTCTTCTCTTCTCTTCTCTTCTCTAATCTAATCTAGCCGTGCTCTTCCCCCGCACCACAGCGAGAGAAGAAGGATGGCACAGTTCTTCGGCCGCATGTGGAACAGAGCACAGGGTAACCGCATTTCACCTCAATACTTCTCTCAGCCTTCTTCTCTTCTCTTCTCTTCTCTTCTCTTCTCTTCTTGTTCGTGTTGTGTGATCGTGTGAGTAGTTTTCAAGATGCTAACAGTTTTGCCATGAAGAAGGAAAAAAAACAGAGATATATGCAGTTTTCTGAATTGATCGTGTATTGGTGTAGGAACAAGAGACATACTTCTAACGACTACGTTTTGACTTTTAACGATGTGATGTAACCTGCGTTGCTTGCAGGCAAGCTGAATGTTCTAAGAATTTGTGACAAGGTCTTCGGCGAATTGGCGAACCCGAACACGAAGCTCCTGGACATCAACTCCCTACACGTTGCCACCCTCATGGTTTACAAGTGAGAATGAATCACGTTAGATTACTTGGCACCGCATCACATTGCTCTATGGTCTTACCATCTTAGTATCGATCCCTTTGGCCTTTTCTGCGTTTCCACTAACTTTGTTCCGCTTTGTTGTTACACTTTATCCAGCTCAATTAACAAGCAATTAGTCGGCCCTCACAAGGACCCTCCCTGTATGAAGGAAATTGCTAAAAAAATGGAGGTATGGCTCTAAGAAACCAAAGTAAAGCTGCTTCTTTTTTTCCAAAACTTCAATGTTCAAGAGTGCATCTGAGAATGGAGGTATGGTTATGAAAAAAATTATGAGATAGATGTGGGTTGTTTTATCTAATGTTTCTCGCACCGCATCTGAGAATGCATCCACAATTGCTGGATTTACTTGCCTCCCAACAACACCGTTGGAGGAAAGAGGCAGTTTGTGGATCATGGCTCCGCTGTATCGCGAAGGTTAGAGTCTTCTCAGTGGAGGAAAGAGGCAGAAGTCTATAACCTCCGAAAAAACAGAGAATTGGTCATGCAAATCGCCGGTGTCCGGAAGGCGGCGAAGCTCCGGCGAGCGGCGGCCGCGGCGAGGTCAGGCAGTGTTGGGCAGGAGCCGCTTCTCTTTGTTTTGCGGCTAGCCGCATTGAACTGTCCCGTTAGAATTCCCGCAACCGTCCGATCAGATTTACGCAGCCTACCCAGCCCAGATACAACAAGACAAGTGGTAAACGGTTAATTTGCCAAAGAGATTGTCTATTCATAAGTTGTTTAATTTTTTTAAAGTTTAAATCACTTGTTGTGACCATTGGATTAATATCCAATCATATGACATCTATTGAATCAATATCTAATCATATGACAATCATATGACACACCAATCTCTATACAAATCCAATGATCACAACAAGTGACTCAAACTTAAAAAAATTTCAGACAACTTAAAACTAGCAAAACCATTTGCCAAATAGGCCCACCCAAATTTGGATCGCGAATAAAAATCGCGATCCAATTCAGCCCTTCCAAACGATCCAAGTTCGTTTTACGGTAACCGTTAAATCCAAAATAAATGGTAGAGATAAGGTCACGGAATCCCAAATCCGTAGGTATATGTTCTTTTACAGAAAACCCCCTGTCTGACTGTATATTGCACATCTTTTCCCGCGCTTGCTCCGGCGAGGACAGAGGAGGCGGATAGTCGGAGGTGAGCAGAGCTAGCTCCGTCGATCAGCGGCGGTGGCTGGAGAGGTGACGAATATAATCCGTTCTTGATGGGATCCCGGGTCTCAGCATAGATTCCTCGCGTCATCGAAATGTAGCGTATGCGAGATCTAACCTCTTTGCTTTGACTGCGACTGCAGCACTGTCGCGCCAAGAATGCTCAAGGGATAACCCAGGAGGAGTTCCAGGAGATGATCATGGAGTGGGTCAAGAAGGACCTGCGCCTCGTGCTCGTGAACAAGGCCGCGGTCGCGTTCCTGGCGGCGCCGCTGCTCGCCGTCACGGCCAAGAAGGCCGGCAGGCAGGTGCCGGGTATCAGGGACGCGGTGGAAAAGGTGCCCACGCCACTGCTCTTCACCGTCTTCTCCGTCGGGCTCATGCTCCTGTACGACGTCCGGGCGGGCAAGCAGTGAATCAATGAACACCTGAATCGATCACTTGAAGGCGCCCAAGGTTATGCTTTTAAGCCTCATTGCTTGCTGCGGTGTGATAGATAAATAATGCTGTGTTACAGTTACAGGCCATTGACATCTGAATGGCACATATGCAAACAACTGGGAAGGAACGATTGTAATTGGTAATCCTGAAAGAGTGACCGGATTGAGTTGGCATTTATTCTTAACGTGGGTTGTGACTTTCTGACACAAGTTGATTTTTTTAGAAGTTCAGTAGCATGCATGTGACCGGATTGAAAGCTTGAAGCTCTTGTGGTGGCGTTTTTAGGTCCTATTTAGTGTGGCGGTAGTTTTTCTGAAAAACAATTTTCGGCTAAATTGTATGGCTAAAGGGATGAATCGTTGAGATAAAAAAGTTTGGTGCTTGATAGTTTGATTTTTAGGTAAGCTGACTGACTGTTTTGAGTTGAGAAATATCTGAAATACCCGTAAATCAAATGATGGTTTGTTTGCTTGAAAATCGTACAACCTTCTAATTAAGCTCGTAATTTACAAAGGAACAAGTTGTAACTTGAGAAACCCTAGCACGTGCTTTAGCTCAACATTGAACTCCTATTAGATCAGCATGTTTGACATAGAAATGATAGAACTGACATTACAAATTGCAATTTTGAACTTTGAAATTACAAATTTAAAACAAAACAATCAATTAACTACATTTACAAATTGCAATTTTCAATATCCTACACCAAGAACATCGGCGAAGAACGTGGATGCAACAATGAGTCCTTCAGGCTGAACGATTGAAGGGGAGCGGTGGTGGTAGTACTTTTGGGCCGGAGAGGGGGGAGGACGACAGCGTCAGCGGCGCACCCAAACCCTCAAGGATGGCAGCGCCGGCAGTGCATCCTCGACGAGGGCAGCGTCGACGGGAGGCGGAGGAGGAGGACGACGTCGGCGGGAGGCGAAGGAGGCGGTCAAAGGGTAGATCTGGCAAGAGGAGCCGATGGATCTGTCAAGAAGAGACGGAGTCCGTCGCTGGCGGGAGGCGGCAGGGGACGAGGACGATAACGCTAGGAGGAAGGCGGTCTGGGGCGGAGGACGGAGGTGGCGGCATCGGGCGGAAGCATCGTCATCAAGCAGCGGCGGCGCGCATTGTCGTCGGGTGTAGGCGGCGGCCAAGGCGGCATGGAGGGCGAAACTCTAGCCCTGTCACCTCCCTTCGAGCCGGGTGGGGGATTGCAGGTGAGGGTGGAAATGGGGTGGAAGAGAGGTGATGAATATTCTTTTACATTTTTCTAGCGAAAAGCCGAAGCAATACGGAACGGGGCGTCAAGCGAATTGCATTGGCTTTGTGTTGGCCACGGCGGTGAGATTTAGAAATAAAATATGTTTCCAAGACAACTTTGCTTGGGCAAGCCTCGTCCGTCTGAATTAGTAGTAGTCATTGTTTGGTTTTTAACTAATTTTATATTCCTTTCGTTTGGAGTATCGAAAAACCTCAAACTCTGATGAACTAGTAATTTGGTATACTGTGACTTCACCAGACTACGCTGCCGACACAATGATTTGAGCCTTCAATATTTGAGCACCTTGTGGACTTGTGTTGTAAAACACTGTTGCCTTGGTATAAAACAGTGTTTTATTAGTCCTTGGTAATCTGATCTTTGTCACCGAGCTATAAGCGTACGACACATAATGTCTTTCGCAGCAAGAGAACTATTCTAAAACTAACGCGGAACAACCATCCGACCATACGATTGGTACCTGAAAAATAGATATGAACAAGGCAATTTTGCTTCGCTGTCCATTTTAACAAATAGATTGGTTTTTTTCATAGTTTAAGTACCTTTTAGTTTTAGAGAAAAAACTAAAGCCCCTTTTATACATGCTTTATTTCTATTTTTTATTTCTATATTTTTTTTTAAAAAAAATACAGTATGTTAGCAGTAGCACTGCGCGCAGAGGGTAGGCCCTGGGTAACACACTTCTCAAGTATCCATAGCATATGCTCCAAAGAAACTATCTGGGATAGTGTCCACAGGATTAGATTAGGCTTTTCCTTACCCTTCTCCCTTTTCCAACCCTCTTCCCTGCTTCTATCCACCATCGCCATGGGGCAAGCCTGGGCGTCTCTCCAAGATAAGCTCCAAGGTAACCTGCCCCTACACCATCATTCGATTCGCCTCATCTTCTCAGCACTCGATTCAGACTTGGGAATAGCGGCTTCTTGGAAATGAAAGACGGGTCGAATTGGTGCAGGGAGGCACTGGAAGGAGAGGCAGGTGAGGAAGATCACCGACAAGGTGTTCGACCGGCTCACCGAGGACACCAAGAAGCGCGAGAAGGAGGCCCTCACCTTCGAGGAGGTCTACATCGCCGTCCTCTGCGTCTACAAGTAGAACAGCCGATCGAATCATATATGTTCTAGCGCCTATCCTGCTGTTTGATACTGTCATTCTTATCAGATGTTCCTGATTGGTTCTTGTTATTTATTGTGGGCAGTGACATCAACAAGTACTTGCCGGGGCCGCACTACGATCCCCCATCCAAGGCGAAGCTCAAGGAGTCGATGGATGTAACCACAATCTTCTCTCCTTTTCGTCTCCTTTTTGTTAGTTTGGTCAACTGGGTATCGTGTTCTGCAATTGTTTCTTCTACTGAAAGCAAAGTAATCTTGGCTTCTGCTCTTTTGCTTCTCTGAACATGTGATGGATACTCTTATGTTTTAGTTTAATTGTTCATGTGGAATCTGTTGGCTGTGATGCGCCTTAGATGTTCGAAATAGTATTGTTTACGACTCTGAAGTCTCAACTCGTTTTTATCCCCACGATACATCTAAATAGCCTTTGTATTTTTTTTCTTGACGAAATTTTCATCGATTTATGTACTGGTTCCTGTTTATTCTTTTTTCCCCTCATTTTGTCTCGGATGATATCAATATGTTACGGCCTTAATTGATTTCTGAAGCATGCAGGAGCATGACGTCAACCTCGACGGCCTCCTGGACCGCGAGGAGTTCGCGGAGTTCATCCGGAAGCTGACCGCCGACTCGCTCTGCGCGATCAGTTTGAAGCTGCTCGTCACGCTGGTCGCCGCCCCGGCGCTGGCGCTGGCAACCAAGAGGGCGACCGAGGGCGTCCCCGGCGTCGGCAAGGTGGTGCGCAAGGTGCCCAACTCCATCTACGCCTCCGCCATCACCCTGGGCGTCGTGCTGGTGCAGAAATCCACCGAGGGCGTCGACTAGAAGCTAGCATCCGGACTTGCACTGTGTACTGTAAATGCTGCAACAGAGATGCTGTTGCTTTGATATGCCGTGTGATCGGTGCTGTTTTGGGGGACGGGTTATTGCTGTAATCACTCGTGGTTTTGGTGCTGTTAGCCTGTGTGGATTCATACGGACAGTATTCGCTGCTTGCCATGGGCGATCCAGGGACTGAATAAAGTCGTTGTCGTGCTCGTTGTGATTGCTTTGCGTTTTGCGCTTCTTTTGTTTTTAGAGGATTGCGCTTCTTTTGATGGATGAGAGCTTTTGTCATCGCTTCTACTTTCTTCTCGATGCTTACGTTCGGGCCGTTTGAATGCGACGTTGTGCTCGCTCCGGGATTGTTAGCAGATAAATTTCAGGCCAAGTCTTGTCAAATAATTTTTAGAGCAGAGGCCAAAGCCACACAATATTACAAAGTTCGGTCAGGGTTCACAGACAAAGAACAAGAACCGGAGGGAACAATAGAAGGAAAATAAAAAAACTGACGAAACAGTCCTTAGAAACAAGCTCCTAAGGTAGAAAAAGCAAGCAAGCGATTAAGCCATCACCCCCAAAACAGCCAAAGACTAAGCACTAGGAAGCCCAACTTCTTCTTCCAAAAGCCTCCGAATACTCCCCAGAGCTTGCAGTTTGTCCAGGGTTTCATTTACCACAATAAGAACTCTCTCCAAGCTTGCTTGAGTCTCTAGGCAACGCCCCAAAAAAAAAAAAAAAAAAAAGAAACTACACACCAAATTAACCTCATTGGACCACATTCAAACATAATGTGGTTCGCAGATTCCACTAACCCACAAAACTGACAATTAACAGACCCCTTCCATTTTTTGTGAGAAAGTTGTTCCGCCGAAGGGATTCTGTCACGGTTGAACATCCATTAAAAAAATTACTTTCAGCGGGAATCCCTACTTCCCAAAAATCTTTAGCTCTCTCATCTACAACCCCTCCAAAGGATAATTCTCTGTAAAATTGCCCATTTTCCCTAGCACCCAACTAACTGTATCCCTACCTCCATCTAAGATAACCGAACCCAACAGATTCAATATGGATGACCATTGTTCCATCTCTATAATTCGGAAGCTTCTCCTAAGACTCAACCTCTGACCCCCTCACCGAGCACCTTGTAGACCGTAGCACCCTGTTGTTCACAACATTGATATAGGTCCCTGTAAGTGGCTTCAAAGGGCAACTGCCACACCACGAGTCATGCCAGAACAATACACCTCTTCCATTACCCACTTGGTATTCTGCCCCCTAGTAAGGACCCCGAAATATTAAAAATATGTCGAATTAAAATTATACTGGTAGCATAATTCTTAATTAAAGAACAGTTGGGTTCCCTCATTAAAGATCATACTAGAAGTATAATAATAACAAGTAACAAATTCAATATTCAGGTTCCTGGATATATGTCATGCAATAGTTCCCAGGATCAGTGACTATTGCACATATATCCTTTATCAACATTGGATCACACATACAAGGCATACACTTACATTAATTTACACAAACTTTTACATTTTGGTTATACAAGCTCAAGTGACCCACAGTCACAAATAAAACGTAGCAGCGAAAACTTAAAATAAACAGCAAAAACCACCAATGGCCCCATCACCCGCAGGCTATTGCGTGGAGATTAGAAACAGCTTCATTCGTTAGCGTCGCCCTGATCGGCGCTAATGAGTACCTCATATAAATAACCATCCTCACCTGCAACAAGTGGTGAAAACACCAGAGTACAGAAGGTACTCGCAAGACTTACACAAAACTACTAAAAAGAAAGTGTTTGATAGAATCTATTCAAAGGATTAGAATTTGTACATGCTTAAGGTTGGCAACAGGAAAGTTATAATGGCATTAATTTTGCATAAAGCAATACATCTTAACCTACACATGCTAGGTTTTAACAAAGCGATTTTATAAACTAATTTGAACTAAAAACAGTAAGTAACATAACATGTAATCATAAACCACAACAATAATAAAGTGGCTATCCACCACAACAAAGATATTGCATGAATACCCTTCATGCCGAACAAGAACCCAAAACATATGTTTAAATCAAAGTCTATACAGGTGACATCAACTCAAGTGTCGTCCATGACCGTGGACACGGCTATTCGAATAGTTTTAACCCTGCATGGGTGTACATCTTTACCCACACGACTTAGTCAGCACGTTGCCTTCGGATGCCTCCGAATGATGACACACTTCCTTTGGTATGCCGACCGGGGAAACTAAGATTTGGTATTTTTTAACAAGTTGACACTATTGAGTTGGGCTACCTATGTGCCACTGATCCTGCTGGTGTAGGCTAGACCACCTACTAACCAACAGGGCACACATGTTACGCCGGAACATCCGATTCAATAAAAAAAAATAAAAGTTGTGCTCACCGGCGCATATAGTATTGAAATCGGAGCCTTATGAACCCGGATAAATCCAAAAGTCCTCGCCCTTAAGAATATATGATATAGATACGAGATCAAGCACATATATCCTTATCAACCTGCATCCCAACTCAATAACATTAACCCCTTACTTAACCAAACAGCACCCATACACCACGTGTGGAAGTACGTCGGAGCTTGAATTGAATAGTCAGAGTTCAGTCCTTAATTGATCCAGACAAGACCACCACATTTTCCAATCTCGTGCACGAAGGTACCATCACTAGCAACCACTTGTCCAGATCTCAAATACGTTTTTCAGCGAAGGCTGAATTTAAATTTAGTTTTGAAAATTTAAAAAAGAAACCAAAAATTGAATTTAGTTCACAAAACAGATCCTAAGATCTGAATCAAAAGTATTTTGTTTTTCCCATGATTGACAAGATAAGCTTGCCAACCAACTAACGTTGTACTGACTGCGAAGCTAAGCACAAGCTACATGATAAAATAACAGAATAAAGATATTATCTTAAGGCATAAGTGTATGAATTTAATTCAGGGTAATCCACAATTATTGGTATGTAGCTAACTACTCACAGATCACAAATACTTTAGAAAATAGCATGCACAGTATCACTGTCAATTCGAAAATCTAAAGTATTGAAATCTGGGTTCAATATGGTGCAAAGAGGATGCTTGCCTTGGTAGTAATACACCTCTTGTTCAGGTTCTTGTTGCTCAGAAACGGACTCAATTACTTCAGAAGAAACAGATTCTAAAAGAAACAATAAAATCCAATGAACACAAGAACTGACAACAAGCAAAATATTGGAAAAGAATGCATGGTCAAGATCTTGATGCATACTTATCAACATGCTTAATCTACATCTAACTCAAATAAGGATAATAACCCATATTTAATACCTAATGGTACTAATTATCCAGATTAGGGTTTAACTTAAAGCTGCAAGTTCAGTTTTTAGAAAAACTGAACAGGACAGATTGCAAAAGAATTGCTTATTGATCTATACATACACAAGTAAACTACTTTGCTTAAGCTTAGAGTATTCTTAACTAATACAGTGACCTAACTCATCATTTAATAGCACAAAGTGGCAAGAGTAAGAGACTATAGAGCTTGTTGTGTATGTTGTCGGGCTGACCAACAGCAAAACAGCAAGGATACAAATTACATATTTCGGTGGATTTAGAGATACACTAAGCAAGGATTTTAAATTGGAGTTAAAGCCGATCTAAAGAGTAGATAATACCCTAGACCAACCCTAATCGGTCAGATTACAGAAAAGGATTAAAACTACAGAGTTTGTCGGTTTTCCCAACAACAGCTGACAGAGGAAGGACTTTGCTATAAAGCTAAGTTGAAGGCATAAAGAATCAAAAGAACAACTTCTTATGCTACTAGGGTTTAGGTAAGACCTAACTAAGCTGAAAAGATAACATGAGAAACCCTAGAGCTTGAAAACGATATGAAAGACCGAAAAGTTATAAAATGAACTCTTCAGTAAAAGCAAGATTGGAGTATCACACGCACAAGTGAGTGATTCAAGTGAGCTCCTGAGGTCCTTAGGGTACTTAAGGTGAAAATAATTGAGGAGATAGCTCACCAGCCGAAATTGGAGAAGATGAAGTCAAGTTTTCGGTCGACAACAGTGAAGATGTAAAATCCAATTTTCTTGTTTGACCAAAAACGAAAGTAATGGAAAGCTCGAGTCATGTGGATTACAATACATGATCTGGACAAGAAGGATTGGAGCAAACCTCACCGGAGCAAGAAATCACCACGGTGATGCGTCCAACCGGCTCGGGTCAACAGAGAGCAATCCACTTGTTCAACCTACAAATGATACTAAACTCACATTACAAGGTGAATTAAGCACCGGGAAGGATGAACAAGAAGTGAGAACAAGGAAAACTTCACTGGGAAGGAAAAGAGATGAAGAAAGCTCTCTCGGTCAACAATGGCTGTGAGCTCAAAAGTTAGGGTTATATAGGGTTTGTACCTCCAGAGCAACCAAGAGAGTTCTAGAGATGATGCGGTGGCAATTTAGTGCCAGGTGTCCAAGAAACATTAGCAAACTTACGGTAAAACGCCACCTCTCTGGCAGCAAGGTCGGCGGCGGCAGCAAGCGCAAGGAAGAGGAGAGACGCCTCACTCACGTGCGGGTCCCGCTGTCAGCCGCAGCAAAGCACAACATCGCCGGCTCAAAGGAGAACCAGCCGTCCGATTAGAAGTGGACGGTTGCGATTTAGATGGATGTTAGGATGATATGAACGTCACTTTTCATATGGGTCGTCCGATCGCGAATGAACGGCTTAGATTGATCAAGAAGGTCGGAAGATCCAAACGGCACAGCTCTTGTGGACCATACGATTGAGATCCAATGGTCGCTTTAAAAAGAACGTGCGCCAAAAGTTTCAAACGCGTTAATCTTGGCGCCGTAGGATTTAATTTGAACGGCCGAGCTTGACTTGGATGCCCGGGTGGCTTTAAAAGCTTACGCCCAAGGAGAAGCGTGGGATGGAAGATCAATGGTCACACAAAATGCGGACCCAAGGCGCACGTGATTCAAAGAAATACCGCACGATCGAAATCGAATGAATGAAGTAAAAGCGTGTCTTTAAGTTCAAAAAGAAAAGGACGACGTGGTTGGATTTGAGATCGACGATCGAGATTGAGTCGGGGCTCGGGTGGTCCAAACGTCACCGCCTCTCTTGATCTTCCGATTAGATTCAACGTGACGTTCGGGAGACCCGAACGTTCACGCTGATCTGGGTGATTCGTTGAGGATCCAATGGCTAGCGCTAATTTCGGCTTTTACCCTTTAAAAATGGCATATCCCGAAAATGGCGCACCGCAGGATTTGAATCCAACGGCCAGGATTACACGTGTAATACCCCGAATATCAATTTGAGAGAATGTATTATTCGGGAGAGAGAAATTTATTCAATTTTCGAGTGCAATATAGTTTAGAGAGGGATTTCTCCTAACAAGGAAAGTATCCATCAACGATTATGTAACATCCTGTTTAACATTAGAGAATTAATTGAAATGAGAAAGGTATTTAACAGGAATTAAAAAGAGAAATCAGATTTTTAGAGGAGAAATAATTTTGGGCTTTCGGCCCACGTTGTTTGGCCCAAATGGGAAGTTGGTTTAAGAAGGGGCCAACCAAACCCTAGGTTTGGTTTACTGTAGCACGCAGCTACAGTACCGCCCCGCCCTGTAGCAACCCTCCTCCCCCTGCTGCCACGCCCTCCATGTCGCCCCCTTTGCTGCTCCTTGCTACCGGCCATCGGGAGGAAGAAGAAGGGAGAGAAAGGAGGAGAAGAAGGGACTTCTTCGTGGGGGATTGATCATCATATTTCCGCGAGTCTTCAAGGGTAACGAAGTGCTTTCTTCGCTGTTTGTTGATTACTAGATGCGAATTAGATTAGTTTCTTTGGATCGAAACTCTGCTGTTACAAATTCAGATCTGTCCAGTATGTTGCGCGGGATGTTTAGATGTCTTAGAGGCCGAATCAGAAGTTTTGATCTGCTAGAGTTATTTAGATAATGTTCTTATCTTTCGGTGGCCGCCAAGAACACCTGATTCCGATGTACGGATCAAAAGTTATGATCGTTTTAGTTTCTGCTGTCCCGAACTCTGACGAGAAATAGCAGTCTCTGTAATTGATAAAATATGACCTAGTTAGTGGATAATTCAGAAGACTTGCCCATAACGACTTTTGTACGTGACCTCATTAGCTTTTAGTATTGATAAAGAACACCCCATTTGGATTTTTAGAACAAAAGTTATGCATGTTTTAAGTTGACTGTCCAGAATCCTGACGAGAATGAAATGTTAGTTTTCCTTTTGATATATGATCAAGTTAATGGTGGATTCAAGGCTTTCGCTCAACTAGGTTATTGTAGATAATCTTGTTACCTTTCAAACAATCCTGAGAACACCCCTTTTCGAGTTTTATAGCAAAAGTTATGTTACTTTTACTGTTGCTGTCCGCCAAGGTTCCCTGTTAGAATGTGGTTTAATTCGAACAAATACGCACAATTAATTGACAGGGTTGGGGTATGTGTTACGAGTGATGCGAGTAGTGTCTTGATGTCTTGGTTCTTATTGAGTAAATTTGGTGTAGGGGGTGAGGCGCCGAGGTTAGCGGCATCATTGTTGCCCCCAACGCATCGCAACGCTAAAGGCAAGTACACTGACGTTTGTATGAATTGTGTATGTTGGATGCTTGAGGTTCATGCTATGTGTTCATGTTCCGTCCATGGGAGTGGAGTCTAATATCGTTGGAGGTGATGCTAGTCCGTATTCATAAGTACATCGACAAGCATATGTTTTGTGAATTTTGCATGCCTATTGTTCGTGTTGTATCTTCATTTGATATGTGTCAAGCTTCAATGATATATTCCTTTCATATGTGTGGATATGATGGTAGTCATAATACATAAGATCATTCATGCATCTATGTTCATGTTCCGTCCACGGGAGTGGAGTCTAAAGTCCCATCAATTCCAGTATGGGCATGTGAAGTCCCACCGTTCCAATGTGGGCAGTTTTGGACACCCGTATGAAACGTTCTTCATACGGGATTTGGATCCCCGTATTTTTGTTAAGATGCGGGCTTAAGTGAACACCGACGGGTGTGTCACTAGCTATACCGGTACAAGCACGTGCGCAGTCCTTCCTTTGATTATTTACATTCATCTCATGCATTCATAAATATCCATTTGATGTATGTTCAGAAATTGTGAAGAGGTTGTCTGGTTCATATTGGAGGTCTGTTCATATATTCAATGTACTTGCTGAGTCTTGGACTCACTCTTGCTTTGTTTATTTATTTTTAGGTGATCGCTGATGAAGTTTCTCTTGGGAGGGAGTAGACACGCATTACTCAAATATTTCACTTCACACTAGGTTCAATAAAAGAATTTTTACTGTCTTTCATTCATTAATTGTTGGATTGTAATAAATAAACTTAGACGTGGATCATAACTTTATTTCGTTGAGTTTGTTTAAATAATTGTTTACGTTCATTGACCATTCGCTGATAGGATTATCTTAGTGGATCCATTATTACATTCATGTTTATGTCCCAACGGATGTTGATCTGTTTAGCTTTGTTGATGAATTACTGTTGAAGTTTTCCGCTGTATGGTTAAATGGTAGGTCTTTAGGTAGCATTTTGGCTTCTGAATAGCCAGGGTGTTACAACACGGCTCATCGGGATGGCCCGAACGGCCCAATGAATTCGGCCCGTTTATTGAGAATCCAACGGCTAAGAGTTGGGGAATGTGCTGTGTCTTCAAAACCGAAGCGAGGCGCTGTTAGATGAACATCCAACGGTGGGGACTGCATCTCGCGTGTGTGGATGGCCGCACGACTTCTCAGATCTCGCACGTTTGCTTAGAAATCAACGGCCACGAGTTGGATGCACGTTAGGGTTTTGAAGCAAGGCTGGATGCTGTTGGATAAAGATCCCACGGTGGAAATTGCACTGAGCACGTTGATAGCACGTATGGCTCCGCAATCTCATCCGTCAGCTCGGAAATCAATGGCGCACGAGCTCTGGAGTTTTGGGCACACATGGGAACATGTTGGGTACGGCCCAGTTGAATAGTTTGAACCCAAACGACTTGGGCTCGGTCGCTACAGTACCAAGGATTAGGGTTTGGCCAAAAGAATTGACTAACCCATTTCAAATCTTCAAAAGTTTGACCGGGACTTTTAAAATAGAAAATAAATTTATAAAAATATGAAATTTTGCAAAGAAGCTACTGGGATCATATATGTCCCAAATAAAATTTAAAATCTACTATTTATCAGTTTAAAATACATAAATAATTCAATGAACCCGAATAGGTTTATTTAAAGTCAAATATTTTTCACAAGATCAAAATAATTTCTAAAAATTCAACAAAAATTATTTTTGGCCAAGATAATTCATCTGGCTTTTAATAAAAATACTTCCCGGTCTTAATACCAACATTGACTGGTATTTTCTTTTGAAGCTTCAACAAGTTTTTGGATTTTTGCTAGAAAATGGAGGTTTTAGATTGTAACAACACATCCAAATTTCAAAAATGAGTAGTGATGTTATAAACAGTATCTCATTACTGTTCATAAAACATTTTATTATTGTTCATTAAAACTGGGGCTGTTACACCCCCCTTCTAAACCAACTTTTTGCCCTATGCAAACCTCTCCAAAACTGCGACATATTACCCCCTACACTCTTCCCCTGCATATACTTCTTCCTCAGCAACTCATAGCAAGGATCAAGATCGCCAACATCTATTATGAAAATCCATTTACAAAGTAAACAAATATTCATAATTCTGCAATCAATAAAACCCATTCTGCCAAAGTATTTTGGTCTACACATTGCAGTCTATTTTACCATATGGTATTTCTTTTTTGCACTCAGCGCCTGCCAAAAGAACCTAGCTCTGATCGAATCTATTTTTTCTGCACACTTTCCTGCAATAAGTAGAAACCCATACAATACATGGGGACGCTACTTAAGCTTGAGTTTATTAAAATAGATCTCCCCCCAGAGGAAAGGTATGCACATTCCCAAGTACCTAACCGTTTTTCAATTTTTTGCGCTACAAAGCTCAATTCTACTATAGATAAACTCTTGTCACTGATTGAAATCCCTAAATACTTAGTCGGTAATGTGCCAACTTGACAATTGAGAAGATTAGCAATTCTAGTTCTCTCCTCTTCTTCAGCTCCAAAAACAAAAAAACACACTCTTTTGGTAGTTGATCTCCAAGCTAGACATACATTCAAAATAATACAAGATAAATTTTGTGTTTCCAATTGAATCCTCATCATTCTGCAGGAAAAGAACTGTATCATCCACGTATTGCAAATGTGTGAGACCTCCTTCTACCAAATTTGGGACCAGACCTCTAATCTTTCCACCTTGTCTTGCAACTTCTAACATAGTTGCCAGTGCATTTCCCACTAAATTGGAAAGCAAGGGCCACAAGGGATCTGCTTGTCTCAACCCTTTGTAAGTTCTAAAGTATTCTCCTTTTTCCCACATTCAGATTAACACAAACTCTACCTCCACTCACAAAGCTCCTAATCCAATCTATCCATTTTCCCGCAAAATCCTTTAATATCAAAACTTTGAAAAGAAAACTCCAATGGACTTCATCATAAGCCTTCTCAAAATCCAACTTTAGTATAATTCCCATTTGTTTACTAACTTTCAACTCATGAAGGACCTCATGCAAAATAACCACTCCATCAAGAATGAATCTATTGGGTATGAAAGTTGTTTGAGATATACTAATTATTTGATTGGCCACCATAGTTAATCTGTTTGCAACCACCTTAGCTAGGATCTTAAAACTCACATTTATCAGACAAATTGGCATGTATTGTCTTATATTATTAGCATCTTTCAATTCGGGGATCAAGGTTATCACCCCCATAATTTAGCCTATGAAGAGCAAGATCACCTCTATATAAATCGCCCAGCATCTCTTTCAACACATTCCTTAACTGGGGCCAGAATGATTTATAAAACTCCACAGGAAAACCATCTAGACCTAGAGTTGTACTTGTCTTCATATCTTTAACTGCTGACTCCAACTCCTCCATTGTAAAAGGCTGAATTAAGAGCTGCCTCTCCTCCACCAACAGCCTTCTTGACTCTTCCTAAATTTTGTCACTAAGTCTAACATCAATTCTACTCTCAGAACCAAACAACTCTTTGAAATATTTAGTTATGTGGTCCTTTAACTCTTCAGGACCAGTTAACACTTTATTCCCTTGTTCCAGAGAGAAAATAGAGCATTTCCTTTTCCTGCCATTAGCTATCTTGTGAAAATATCTAGTATTAGCATCACCTTCAAGAATCTATTTCTCACGCTTTTTTGCCAAAACAGCTCCTCGTTAGCATAAATCTTCTCAAGCTTTTTCTCTAACGAGTACCTCAATACCCAATCTGAGGTTGAAAGGCCACACTGCTCTGCCCTAATATCAATAACTACAATCTGATTCATGACACTTTCCTTTCTCCTTTTAGTTTCAGCTCCTAGGTTATTCCCCCAACCTCTCAAATACTACCTCAATGTTCTTACAATTGTTTGACATTTATCCATTGAATATCCATTGAATTCCTAGTCCTTTCATTTGGCCATTTCTTGAGCACCAACTTCCTAAAACCTGCATATCTTAACCAACTAAGTTCAACTCTAAACTGTCTTGATTTCTTTTTGACAGATTCCCCCGTGTCTACTAGGATTGGAGTATGATATGAGCCCACCCTAATCAAGCTCCTTGCTGTTGTCAGTGGGTAAAATTGTTTCCAATCAGTTGGCACCGGAATTGTATCAATAGTCAACCTGGTGGGGTTATCCTACTTGTTTGTCCATGTGTATGTACTCCCTCCTCTATGTAATTCTCTCAGTTCATAATTTGCCCTGAGATTATTAAACTTATCCATGTACAGGCTTGTCCTACCTCTTGTAGACTTTTCTACCTCATTTCTCACCAGGTTAAAATCCCCCTCCCCCACTAGAACAAGATCTGTGCAGCTCTCTAATTTAGTGTGAAGTTCCTCCAAAAACTCATCTTTTCTTCCATGCTGTACAAGACCATATACATTGATGATTTTTCAAATCACCCCCTTTTCTTTTGTTCTAATAGTCATGCTAATGAAAAACTCTCCTTCATCAGAATTCATTTTGTCCACCACCTCTTGGTTCACCTCCATTAGTAAACCCCCGGAATGTCCTCTTGAAGGTAACTGTGAGACCCCGGTTTATTAAACTTGTAATACTTAACCTTCCTCTGGTTCTAGCATCACAAATAGAATAATCCGCGTCTCGATGAATATGTGCCTCCCAGAACAAGCAGCACACATACATCATATCCAAGCATGCATCAATTCCATACAACGGATTATAACAAGTCTACCAAAAGACATACATAATAAGTTATTACAACACAGCCGACCGGCCAAATGACATAAGTACCAAATAAGTAACAATGAAGCAAAAGTTGCCATAAGATGGCTTAAACCAAAAGACGACCGGTTAGCCACATAACACCACAGGCAACCGATCGGCCACCAAGCTAATCGCCCAGAATCGCCACAAAGACAACTCACAAAAGTGAGGTCCATCGGACTCACTATCATCCTCTGCACAACACAAGCAATGCGGTGAGTACAAAAATGTACTCGCAAGACTTACGAGTAGCAAGCCTATACATAGCTACATGAAAGTCGTATTCAAAGGAATGTGGTTATATAGTTCTTTGGACGCATAAAGCAAGTTTCATTTGCAATATTGTAATAGATTGAACAATAGTTTGTAAAATCTGTTTTTAAGCATTTAAATAACAATGAGTAAACATAAGTAACAAGTATCCACCTAGAAGTGACTTTCCCAAAGCCACCACAACATAGCATGAATCCTCGATTCATACCAACATCAAGTTTTAATTTTAAAATGTTGTAGTCTAACTCTTGAAAAGCTTATCCAAGCGTGTCCATAACCTAGGACGAGGCTATTCGAATAGTTTTAATCCTCGCAGGTGTACCAATGTACCCACACTTCGCATCGCCTTTTGCCAAGCTATTAAGCACACTTCCTTTGGTATGCTGCACGGCTAAGTCCTCTGAACCCTTTCCAATGGAATATGCTAATCAAGAGACGCACGTATGGGGTTAATCCTTAGTGATCTGCCGACGAAATATGGATCACAAGGACCCATACGTGGAGCAAGATACACCGCCTCGGCGGGTGTTCTCCTCCCTACAAACGTGTCCATGTTGCATATAATCAAATATGCAACCCACCACGCGACTCATTAATTAACACACCCAAAGTACTCAGCTAAGAGAGGTCCCATATCCTCTAGTGTGGTTAGCACGCACGTAATGCTCGGATAATGATACTCACAAGTAGTTCGGTCCTTAATTGACCCGGCACCATTCCAATCACACCCAAAAGATCACACCATCTTACCATTGTGCCCAAGTCTAAATTGTTTTCATTTTCGTTTTAATTTTGCAATTTAGACAAAGCACAAGGTGAAATATACACATAGTAATAGTTTGTGTGATCAAAGTTATCGACAGTCGATAATCGCCCATTTCTACCGATAGCTAAGCATGGCTAAGCATAGAGACACGTAAACTACTAAGTGACAAGGGTCCATCCAATAACCCAAAATCACACAAGTAACCTAGGCTTCAGTGAGTAGAGGAATGAACATTTCCTACGATAATGCATCTAGTAGGCCAACTATCGACAATAGTTTAAAACAACATAGCAATGCATACATAGAATTTGCAAACAATATATTAGACTTTGGAAATAGTAGGAACAATATGATCAAATGAATGCTACATCCGCTTGCTGGTCAAGTGCGAGAATCGATGGTCTGTGGCTCAATATCAAGATTAATAATATTGTCTTCTAACCTAACGCTAAAAGGCGATAAGCAAATAAGAACGAAGAACACCAAATAAATCCCAACAGCAAAACACATCCAAAACTAATAAAATTTACACTACAGCTAGGGAATGATCTAAGACAATGATAGGAACAAGAATCATGCAATTAGGACTAAGCATGCAAAAGATATGAGCAAAATGCTCTTTCTCAGCATATAACAACCTAATTAATAATTAGTACTGTTCATGACGAAATTTTCTAGAGTGATCTAAGGTCTGAAATTTTTATAGCAGGTAGATTATGACATCCTAATAACAGCAAAGTTGGATTTACTAATTTTGGAGTTATACACATTTACTTATGATTTTTCTAAGTTGTAAATCTAATACAAATCATTTTACAGAATTATGAACATGCTCAAATCCTATTTTATATGAAAGTATACTAACAGACGAATTTAACAAAATTGATTTTGCACAAATTGGATTTATACAGAAAAAGATATGCATTTTTCAAGATTAAAACTATTTCTGGAATATTCAAAATGACAGAAATCAAGTTATTTCTAGATGTACAACTTTCTGCTACTGCAACATGCTAAAATCCATTTTTATAATAAACTAAAGTGATAACACGATTTATTACAGTTGGAATTATCTAAAAAGCAGTTAAAATGAATTAGTTATGAGTTTCTAAAGTTTCTACATCATTTTCAGTTGTTAAACAAATACTTACCGAAATACAGAACAACCCAAATAAAAGAATACGACGTGGACAACTCCCAACCCTTGATCTAAAATCCTACGGCTCACGCGCGCCGAAAACAGCACATGCGCGTGAAACCTAATCGGAGCCCACCGTTGGATCACGATCCAACGGCTCACGAAGGTGTATGCATCCGGACGGTGCGGTTGCTTGGGCCAATCCCAGCCGCAGATCTGCAGATGGACGGTCCAGAGCGCACCAACGGTCGGAAGGTCCGATTGCACACACGATCTCAGCCGTTGATCGCAAGATCGACGGTCGAGAACGATTAAGGCATCCGGAGGGTCCGAATGCACACAGATATCTGGGCCGCAGATCTAGAAACGAACGGTGGCTAAAGATCGAAGTTCGAAAAGAGGTGCTGACATGTGGGACCGCATGTCAGTGACTTTGAGTCACCCACGCGCTGGTTTAACCCACGTGCACAGTGCACTGGGCCCACTTGTCAGCGACTGAGAGTGGCGGTTAGGACAGGATTAAAGATTCTAATGATTACCATTAACTAGGCACTAATGAATACTGGAATTTGATTTCAACCCCTCGGGCCCACAAGTCAGCGACCCAGAGGAGATTTCCGACAGGGATTAAATGCCGACATATTAATTAAGCAATGATTAAGCATTAATGATGTCGGAACAGTGCGGGATTGAACCAGAGGGCGATTTAAGGATGTTGGGCCCACTGGTCAGTGGCCCAACGACAATGATTAAGACACAAATAATAACTAATGATTAGCAATTAGTGTGCCCTAATTAAGTGACGAAACGGAGCTCGTGCCAAGAAACACGAGTGGTTTCAACGGCAATTCGCCGGCGACACGGCGTGGCGCGCCACCAAGGACCAAAATGGATTCGCAATAGCACAACGAATCTAATGGTAGCATTCTCACCGCGCGAAGGACTAGAACGCCGCCAGCCGGAAAACGAAAATGGGAGCTCATCGCTAAACACGAAAATCGCGATGAGCTCCACTGCAAGCCTAGGATGCGGGTGCTAAAGCTCCTAAGGACTAATAAGAAGCTACCTTAGTGACAAGAAGCTTCAAAGATGGCCGGAGTTGCTTGATCACGGTGAAAGCTCGCCGGACTAGGAGAAGAAAACCAGAGATAGATACCCTGAGCCAAATGAGTGATTCCAAAGCATCAAAATAGCTTCATAATGATTCACAGAAGCTACATGAGCAAGTAATTAGAAAATGGAGCACTCACCTGAGCTGAGGAAGAAGATGACCAAATTCGGCCGAATTTGAACAAACCCCAAATTGGACAATTCCTGATAATCAAATCCAAAATTAAGTGAGGGGAAATGTTCAAGGAAGTAAATAGATAAGGTTAGGGCAAAGAAACGTGAAGGAGGATCACTGGAACACCAAGAACACCCAAGGAGCTCCACGGGTCAACAATGGCGGTTTGCCATTTTTGAGGTGTTAAGCTCCAATACGGTGAATGAAGCTTGGTGGTGGTCTAAAGAGATACTAGGAAGCATTGAGAGTGCTTATAAAGCCATGAAAGCATTAGGGTTTGCACCACACAGCTTTCGGGCGGCAAAACACAAAGCACAAGGTGCGGCTGACAAGGAAAAAGAGGTGAAGACGTGCATTAGTGCATGGCCTGGCTCGGTGTACCTCCCATGCCCCTAAACGTCGGCTAGGGTGGCTTTAGGGAGCAAGAAATGACACCGCCATTACTCCCCTACTGTTGCTCGCACGGCAGGAGGTAGAAGACGACCAATGAAAAGACTCGGTGATTCACACCGTTGGATGAGACACGGACGGTGAGATAGTGCCACGCCACGGGCTTTAAAACACAACGGGGAGATTGCGAGCCCTACGATTAGAAACGAACGGCTCAGATAGCCCCACGTCGCAAACGCGGTTTACAACGAAGGCACGCGCGGCGTTGGATCTTAATCCAACGGCTCGATTCAAAAATGCAACCGAGGGTCCGAAGGGTTCGGAAATCTCAACGGTTGGATGGGAATCTAACGATCGACAATCAAACTTGCAACCGGAAGGTCCGAAGGGTTACACGCGCGCGGGCCGTGCGATATAGATCCAACGGTGGAGATCCAACGCGCGTTTTAAAGAGTGGCTCGGTGCAGTTAGTTGACTGGACCGAATCAAAAGGCTCGAGCTCGAGTCTGACTCGAACCCGAGTAACAGTAAAACCAAGTTTGACTTTGAAAAAGAACAGAGACTTTTAATGATTTATTTGAGGTAGCAAATTAACTCCAAAAATTATAAAAATTTTACAGGAGCTTGCTAACACAGATATTAACCTTGTGTAAAATTTCCAGAGGTTTTTATACTGTGAATAAATCTCCAAAAATTCTGCAAGGCTCTGTTTTAATGTTTGACTGAGAGTCAAACAGGTTTGACTGCCTCTAAAAATATTCAAACAATTTCTAAAAATTGTGAAATTTTTCAGAGGGGTCACATACCATCACAGAGACTTAGGAAAAATATTTCCAGAGGATGATCAAAAGATTTGACAAGATAGTTTTTGGGAATATCAAGATTTGGATCAACTAGACTTGTGACAATGTATTTCCATAATCCCTTGTACAAGAATTGTTTGGCACAACAGGAAATACATGATGTAAGAAAAAGTTTTAATTTCTACTGATTTTCTTACATTTGAAACACAAGCCCAAGATTGGGATGTTACAGTAACCAGTGCCAGCAGAAATCACCTCTCACATTCAATTGGTTTAAATCTTTGTTAGAACCCTGTCTTGATAGTTTCTTGTAAACACAAGATGTCAACCTCATTTTTCAAAATCAGATCCTTCAGCTACCCCCTTCTTCCTGGATTTCCCAGATCTCTCACATTCCAACACAACAGTCGCATGATTTACTTTCCTTTTCTCTCCCACTTTTCTTTGCAGCACCAAAGCTCTTACTTAATTTTTCATCCTCTAGCATCTCATTGTTATTGCAGGTCAACTCTAAGTTCTTCACAACCTCCTCTTCCTCTTCTTCTATCACACTGTCAAACCCCTTTATCTTCCCTTTATCATCCTGTACTAGAATCTCCCCCTTTTCCCCCTCTGATTGTTTGTTGTCTTTTCTCTCTCTCGCCTCAATCAATAAAGCTTGAACCAATTCCCTAGCCACGATAGTTTCATTATTCCTATCTATCTTATCACAACAAGCCTCCAATATTATACCACTAACTCTAGCCATGTCACACAAAGTATCTCTATCAATTGAGTTAAAAATAGCAAAAGAGTTAGTAGTTGTACCTCGGATGAAATTTCTTTTAGAAGCTCTCCTCTCATCTTTCTGTTTAATTGGGACACCTTCATCATGGACTTTGTTACTCTTCCTCACAGCAATTACTGATCACTCTTTCTTCTTTTTCTTAATGTGCTTGAAGTTAACATATCTACCTGCTATCTCCTCTGAAATTTCCAAGTTATGTTCCCTCTCCTTGACATAATGCTTGCCACTCTTTAGCCAAGCTTTCCCTTGTCTTTCTACACTTCTCACTTCAACCCAGTCCACCTCTAGATCCAAATTCTGCCCTTTCTCTCGTTGGTCCAATTGCTTATGAATTTTGGCTAGGTCCCACTCCATCCTCTCTTCAAGATCAGTTCTAAAACCTCCCAAGCTCTCCTGAGTCCTTGTTGACTACATCTTTCCTTTATTTTCCTCACTGACCATCATAGTCAACTTAGGATTTGTATCCACCTTGTCTATCTCCACACTCTTCTGTGAAGATGTCTAAATTTCTCTTTCTCAGTATCCTTACTATACACTGCAACCACCAATAGTTCTTGCAAATCTTCAATTTGATTAGGTCCAGCCACCACTATTTCTAAGTTCTTTACTGTTATATCTGGTTGGCCTTCATTTTCCAACTCTTTAACTTGTTTGTTTTCAATCACCATCAGCTCTCTCAAATCACTTTTTATTTCAGGGAAGACCACCTGATTACTATCTGTTATAACCTTGTTCTCAGGATTTACCCACTGATGATTCATCACTTGCTTATTCTTAGAAGTCTCTCCTTGTGGAGCAGATTTAGACCATTTCTTCTTCTGTCCCACCTTCTTACACAAATTCTGCCAGTCTTCATTCTGGCTAGAGTCAAACACATTATCCTACTGTAACATCCCAAAGTTCTGTTACCAAAATAAAATAAATAAAGATATTATTTTATTGGATTGTCCATCTGTCAAATAATTTTTCTTTATTTTCTGTAATTTAAAAAGGGTTTTCATTGTAAAACAAATCAATTATTTAATTTCTTGGTTTTAAAGTCAAAAAGAAAATTTATTGAGTTTTATGAGTTTTTATTGGATTTAAAGTGAAAAATAAATTTTTAACTAATTTTTGCAATTTTCTGGACTTTTAAAAGCTTTTTACTATTTATTTAAAAACAAAAATAATTACTATTCAAAAATAAAGGCCAACTTTAGGTTGGAATTATTTTTATTAAGTTCAAAATAATTCAAGATATTTTTGTGAATTTTTCTAGAATTTTTGGACTCTATTTGCTATTTTCTAAAAATCCATTTGATTTATTGATTTATTTAAAATCCGAAAATTAAGGAAAATATTCGGACCGTCTGAACCTCATGAACAGTAACTTGCACAGTATACTATGAACAGTAATTTCAGAAAAAATAGTGATTTAAATAAAAAGATGGGTTCACATTCGATCACCCATCCATGCACTTCCCAAGCCCATTGCACGCTTACCTCCCAAAGCCATTCATGCATGCACTATCCACCACTCATTTATCTTACATTTGCATATATTACCCTTTACTTCCTTTTCTTACTTTCCTTCTCTCTCATCTTCTCCAAACCATTTTCCAGTACCTGTCCAGAACGACGCCGACGCCATTAGAGGCAGCAAGAGCTTTCAAAAACCCGTGATTTTCTCCCCATTTCTTCACGAAATTCGTGGCAATCAATTTCTCGGTCATCACCTCCCCCATTTTAGGCTATTACTCCTTTCCTTAATCACCTAAATTCGCAAATCACGTATTTGACCGGCCGTTAACCACGCACGCGGTTCTCCCTCCCCGGCTCCTCTCCGGTCCTATAAATAGCAGCATCATGTGCCTCTCCTCTCCCTCATCCCACCCCTGAAAACTCACCTCCTCCCTCCCTTCCTCCACGACGCAGTGAAGTTTTTCCTCTCGCCGGCCGATCGTCGTCCGTCGCCTCTAGCGCCCACATCAGTGGAGCTCCTCCACCACCGTCACCTTCTCCGGCATCGCGACGTCGTGGTCTACGCGGTGCACCCTCCCTCTTCGCCGTCGTCGTCGCCGAAGCACCGCCGCCCGTACACCACCGTGCCTCGCCGCCGCCGTCACCGGCCACCGTCCGCCGTGCCGCCACCTCCTACGGCCTCGTCGCAAGGTGAGCAATCCATTTATGTCATTCGCCGATCACCCTTTCTCTTCCTTTGGTCGGCGCTGCCATTTTTCCTTTCTCTGTTCGTAGCTTGAAGACGATGAACAGTACTAGCTACTAGATAATCTTGCATGCTACTTTGTACATGTCCATGTTATTCTTTCCAAAAATCCGTTCTCTCTCATACAAGCTTCAAATCCGTTGATTCTTCTTTCTAAATTCATCTACTATTTTTAGTATTTATTTCGTAATTTTTAGATTTTATTTATTTTTGGTCATTTATTTTGGTCCATTATTAATCTCTCATCCGTTCTCTCTCCTCGGTCACTCACTTACCGAGCCAACCGTGTCACGGCGTGCCCCTCGGCTTCTTCTTCATATCCCTGGAATTCGCCACACTATCTCAACTCGAGCAAAAGTTTTCCGCGAGCGACCGAACCACCTTCTATCGTCATTTTCGGTGCCGTTTTTTATTCCCCGACGACATCGTCCACACCGTTGGCTTCGCCTCGCAACATTCTACACGATGCTCCCTTCCGTTCCTCCAAAATACCCCGGCTCATCGGTGCTACTATTCATCCGACACTGTTTTGCACGTCGCCGCCGCCACACCAGACCTTCGCCGACGACGCGACCACCACCAGTGGGTCCGTCTTGCTCCCGGGATTCACCGGCCATCTATCCTTTCCTCTCGCCCGGCATCGCCATTTCTCCATGAACTTTGCATTGTGAGCTACTGTTCACGTGCATGCAAGCTACAGTGCCATGCAGCATAGTGTTCTATGCATGCATCTCATTTTCTACAATTTCGTTCTTCCTCATACGAACTCCGATTCCATCGATTCAACTTCATAAATTCATATAAAGTCAATACCTTCCTCCCAGTATTTATTTTGGATTTTATTTGCATTTTATTTGAGTGTTATTTGAATTCGGATCGTTTGCGCGTATAGATTTCGACGACTTCGGACGACCGGATTGCGACGCCGTTTGAGAACAACGAGTAAACAAGCAAGGCAAGTTATACCCTTGATCATATTGATCCTATTATTTTAAATTATTTATATTCTGCTTTTAAATTATTACTGCATGCTTATTTATATTCAGTAATATAAATTCTTGTGTTTAAATTCATAGTTATACCTAAATCCTTTGTATGACCAATGTTGATATTGAATCAAAAACATTGACACCCTAGATAAAACCTGGTTGATACGATAGTATGAACTAGGATCATTTTAAACGTATTGCTTAGCCATGCTTATAGACCAAACTTGTCTGATTTGGGGAATTTCAGCCAATAATCAATTATTGTTTAAATTGTACCCTTAGCATTGGTGTATCATGGGAGTTTTACAAATGACTTGAAAAGTAAAATAAAAATGGGTTTGGACTTGGGTGAAATGGATGATTGGTGGGTGCAGGTTTATGCATAGGCTTAATCTGATTAGGGTTAAGGCCCAGGGGTTTTTATGGAAAGACGCCCAAGTCAGTTAAGGACCGGTCTTCGAGCGCATGATGCTACGCCTTACCGTACTACCACGTGTCATGTGTGGGCGGGACTTGGCTAAATAATTTATGATGTCTTAGTGTCATTGGTGCTATATTGTTGGTATGGGTGTTGGTCGACAAGAGACCCATCCGCGCAGAGGGGCTTCCGGAGGATGGCCAGTCCAATGACAGCGAAACCTTAGCGGGCACAAATACATTAAGACAGAACATTGTAAAGGCCTCGACACATGCTCTAGACCCCTTAACAAAGGTAGTGAGCGGTGGCATAGATATATACC
Source organism: Ampelocalamus luodianensis (assembly GCA_036346255.1). NCBI lineage: Eukaryota > Viridiplantae > Streptophyta > Magnoliopsida > Poales > Poaceae > Ampelocalamus > Ampelocalamus luodianensis. Next base: position 58,095,987 of record CM070623.1, on the reverse strand, counting down.
GAACAAACTAGAGAAGTCTTGTCATGTGGGTAAAGTTGTACAACCTCTGCAGAGTGTAAAACTATTCGAATAGCCGTGTCCGCGGTTATGGACATGCTAGCAGAACTACTCAAAGTTAGACTTTGGTTTTTGTTTGAAAAAGACTTCTTCAAAACTTGTTTATCCAGATGGGAATTGGGCAGGAAGCCATGTGATAGGAGGGTATCCTTCACCAATCATGTGTGAATGTTATCTGACTATAAAATTGAGAATTTTATAAATTTTAGTTATAAAATAATTGCTTTGGAACTTAGTACCAATATTTAAAAGAAATGCTGCTTTATGCAAATAAACCAATAAGCCCTGCTATTGTTACATCCATATATACATGTCATTCTGTTACTTGACGGGTGTAACTTGTGAGCACGGAAGTTGTGCTCATTCTTGCTTATGCAACCAAATTTCAGAGGAGAAGAACTTTGCTACCGATGTGGACCTCGACGACTAGGTCGCTTCCCCAGTCGATTGCCTGTGGCAGATTAACTGGACCCTACTACATCTTCGTCTTCCGCTGTGTTTATTTTATTGTGGGCCTGTAAGCCTCCTTTGTAATCAACTCTTTTGTTTATCAATAAAATTGTGATATGATTTTGTTACCATAATTGTTTACTGTGTGAACTAGCTACTGATCATGGGACTAGTTCAGAAATGCACAGAGGATCTGGGATATTAATCCCGGGTTCTGACACCTCCCCTCCATCTTGATCTCCCTGATCATCATGTTCTTTATCCTCGTGAGATGGTGATGGTTTAGGAACTTCCTCAGCTACAAACTCCTTAGTCTCCCATCAAATTCTATATCTCTATTGATAAAAATGAACATTTCTCCTTTAATCTTTGAGGGATCCCTCCAGGCAACTCTCACCCTGACACGGCCCTTTCTATTTAAACTTTCTTTATCTATCTCTTCAGGATCTCCAACTAGGTAAGCAAATTCTTTGACCACCATTTCTGATCTCACAATGATAGGAATGCCATAGGCCTTCACCCACACCACGCAAAGTTCCTCAAAAGCATCTTCTGTCAAGTTAATCTCCCCCACACTTGCCTTGATTGGAAAACATTCAAAATCAAAACCTCTGAACTTTGTTAACTCCCTTCTGACGTCTTTTTGTTGGAAAAGTGAATAAAAACTCTAATTCATTCAACTATTTAACCTTCCAATCCCACTCTATCTCAAAATACAAATGCTGAAGTTCAGTCTCAACCGTATTGATAGATCCTTTACCTTCCATAATTTTGAGGATACCTCTAATCGGCACTAAGTCAGACTCTCAACATCGATGTGATAACTGTAAAAGCCTTGTCCCAGGAACACATACCACACAACTGCAAACCCTTTCTTCCCAAAATCTGAGGACAATTAACAGAGATGTGACCAGAATTCTTACATGTATAGCAGAGGAGGGGATTCGAGCATTTAGCCTGATGATGACCTTCCTTCCCGCATTTGTAGCATTTGATCTTCTCTTCTACCCTTTCTCCTTCTAAACGAGCAGAACCCTGACTGCTCTCCCCCTTAATCCCTTCAACTCTGACCTTCGCCCTCCTGTCATCAACACCTCTATCCCAATGTGGATCTAGAGCTCCTCTTGGTGGCTCCTCTCTTCTCCTCTGGTACTCACCTCTACAAACACCTTCCACTAGTTTTCTCCCCTGATTAGAATGCCCTGGTTGAAATCTGAAAGTGTCTCCCCCCTCGTCGAAAACCATCCCCTCTCCCCTCCTGGAAGTTTCTACCCTAATCTCTTCGAAGTTTACCTCTAAGCTCCTTTTCGCCCAACTCTTGATTCTCCCTTTTGAAAGCATCTAGACCTCTAAAAATGATTTTGGTAATTAATGTCAACAATATGTTTTAGAACTAATATGTGCGCTAAGATGTTTTGTCCTGTAGTTTGAATGACAATATGAAAAAGACAATGCAAAGATGGTAAAGGATCGACATGGCTCAAGACAAATGTATTACAAAGCTTAAGGATCGTTTTATAGTTTTTATCGGTCTCAGTGATTGGAGAAAAGATTGGATTTGTAGGCTAGACACCGTAGTATAAAGAGGGATCATGGCTAGTAGTTTGAAAGTTAATTTTGTGCCATTTTGATCAACCAAGTGTCATGCATTACATTTAGAATTGCATCTGGAAAATTGTTCAAAAAAATCGGTATGACTGAAGTTGATGAGCAGTACTACCGCAATGCGGTAGGACCGGATTCTAGTTGCTGATATGTATTTTTCAGAGAGCATGTTTTGGGAGTTTTGTTCTCCCTTGAAGATCGGTATGATCGCGTCTCTAGTTGGCGGTAGTACTGATGTATACATGGTGGTACGTTTTTTCAGTGAGGGTGTTTTTCTTGATTCTCAAACCTCTAGAAATTGGTAGTTCTGTTTTAGCCAAGCGGTGCTACCACTCTGCGGTAGTACCGGATTTTGTGAAGGCGGTAGCACCGCACCTTTTTGTAACGACTAGTTCAAAAGTATTTAATGAACAACAGTTGATCGTTGAACAGTAAAAGTGGTAGTACCGAGTTTGTACGACAGTACTACCGCAAATCCTGAATTTTTCAGGGATTTTCTTCAAACGGCTAGTTTTGTGGTTGGGGGTTATAAATACCCCCTCACCTGCACCAAGCTGAGGACCTTGGACCTCATTGAATACATTTGAGCTTCTAATGCACTCTTTACTACTCATTTGCTCATATTTCTCATTTTGAGATAGTTGAGAGTATTCAGGTGCATTGTATCATTGGTTGATCCTCTTGGCACTTGTTTTCTTGAAGCAAAAGTTGTCGTTTATTACTCTTGGTACTTGTCGGCACCTAGATGGCTTGGAGAGGGGGGTTGTGCAGTGATCTCTTCAAAAAAGATTGTGAAGTGATCCGGCAAAGATTGTGAAGTGGTTGTGTACTCATCATCTCCGGAGAGGAGGAAGAGCAACTCTAGTGATCAAGGGAAGTGCTCGTGTGGAGACAACTTGATTCGTTCAAGTTTCCTCAACATGGACTAGTGAAGATCGGTAAGTGTTCGATACCACGAAAAAACATCAAGGGTCTTCATTGTGGTTTTTCCTATCTCGGCTTTATGTTTTTGTATTTACCTTTCTAGTTCTTACTTGTGTAGAATTCTTACTAGAATTATTTTAGTATAGCCTTGGGTTGCCTTAGCTAAATACTTGAATATAACCTTTAACTTGTGCTAGAATTCCTTAATTAGACAACTTTGCTAAAATTATTAATTAAAGCACAAGAATTTTAGAAACCGCCTATTCAACCCTCTCTAATCGGTCATCCTTGATCCTACACCTTTCCTCCCAGAACTCTTCATCTCTATCGCCAAGCCTGTGTTTCGAAGGGTACCATGGCTCCCTCCTCAGCTAGAACTGCGATCTTCGTTCTGTCTCATGATTCTGGAGAGGTTCCGCAAAAGATCTAGTGTCTACAACTCTCTCTAGAATTTTATGGATTTGTCTAGCAGACCACCCAAACCTCACAACCTCTGACTTCGTCGCCGAAAACCCTAGATCTGGTTGAAGCTCCCACCCCTTCCTAATCCACAGTCTTCGCTCGACTCGACGAGACCAGGAATGGTCGTATAGGTCTTCTAAGCAAGTTCCATACGGGTGACTCTGTCTGGGCTTGGACTTCAGTTTTGGGCTTCGGCCCACTAGATTGCTCCCAACACCCATCCCTATTTGAAACATCCACCCGCCGTGGAACTTGAGGTTCTTCCTCCACGAGATCGCGCACACTTGGAGCAGCATCCTTGCTACATCCTTGCCCTGGATCTCCTTCGCAATCCTTGAGCACCTTATGCTTGAACCAGGATTATGCATCCAACACCACCGTTGAAACACCCTTGTTTCCGATCCTGTCCTCCTCAACCCCGAGATCCCTTGCTAGAAAATCTCCCATTGATAGGAAGTCGAGATCTAGTAGGAGTCGGGGAAACTCTCGCAGAATTCGGGGCGGATTGAGGGGAAATGTGAATCAGAGAACAAAACCCTAGATTGTGACTACTCTCCATCAGAGATCATGAACTCGAGATGCTAAGCTTGCCTCAGGAGCGCCTTCGCGCGGCCGCGATCATCGCGAAGATGTGCTCGGAGGCTGCTGCCAGCGCAGACGACCCGAGGATGAACCTGTTGGTGCCGAGACCTTTCCCCTCTGGGAGCTGCAAGATCAGTCTTGTCAAATAATAGAAGGCTTGTGTTGCCTGTGAAAAAAAAAAACTCGATAGCCTCTTTGGTTTGTAGGATGTTTATAAGGTTTTTTTTTTTTTTTAGGATTTCAATCCTTAGGAATTTTCTTATGGAGGTTGTTTGGAACGTAGGATTGAGGCTATCAAATTCCTATGGATTGATTTCCCATACCCCCCAACCCCAATTCCAAAGGATTCTAAGCATGCTGGGAGAGCTCTGGGAAAATTTCCTGTGGTCTAGCCAATGGTTACCCTTTCTTTTTAATAGGATTCAAAAGGCCGTGATCTTTCAATCATACGTTTTCCCTGTTCTTGCGTTTTTTTAGTCCTGCGTTCCAAGGAGGCCTCAGTCGAGTGAGTCCATCTCAAGTTCTACTACACGTCTGCACGTACCGGTCCAGGACACACAACCACTTAGCACATTGTTCTTGCCACTTGGCCCATCTTACACTCCCGCCACGGCCTACTTCAACTCCGTCTCAGCCGAGGCCCAACATGCAGCCCAAAACGAAGCGAGCCAGGGAGAAGGCAAGCTACCATACTCTGAACCCATTAGCGCACTTCTTCGAGGCCAGTTTACCAGCCAACCACCGCCCGCTGCTCGGCCCCCACATGGAATGGAATTGAACTTGGTTGCCACAAAACTGGGCCAACTGATTTATTAAACAGCGAACATGCGATGGCCAGACCCTACGTATGCTGTACACATAAATGTAGCCGTACAATACACGAACTGTGCATCCACACCATGGTCCATCCATGCATGGCGGCTCTCGATTTCTATCTACGATTTATATGAACTGTGCACACACGCAGATTTCAGAACGATTTCTATCTACGATTCAATCCACAGTAGTAGAGCTAACTAACCCCCGTACAAGCCATCAATCGGGAGGGAGCCTTCGTGGCCAAAGGCCAAGCCTGTCGGCGCATCGGCAACAGCGTACCGGACGATATGAGCTGAGCACGCGATGGCGATCCCAACCACCGCGCGCGCGAGGAGTAACAACTAACTAACTTGCCTCCTTTTGCGCGTTCGCGTGTGTTCGCTGCTCGTTTTGCATGATTGCATCATGTGAGTGGCCCCCGTTTGGATGCCCAATCTGGCGATCTTACCCATATGCTGATGTAAAGGGTCGGGTTCGGGTGGTTTGATGATTTGATGGGGCTCGCCATTAGCCTCCAACCTGTAAGCCCTCCTCATCGCTTGCCCCTTGGACACGCAAACTCCTAGCTATGTTAGAAAAGAGTGGCGTTTTTGCCAAGATGGCGCAGCTATTAACGAAATTGGCTGTACACAGATCGTAATACCGAAAATAACATAATCGACATGCCGGAGATCAACACGTGTTCAAAATTATACCTCTTGCGTCCAAACTACATCTCAACCATTTGTTGGGGGACCGAACGAGCCCGCCGCGTCGCCGTTACTCCGCCCTTGGGGCAGATAAGCCGCGTTCGTGCCCCAAGGCACGGCATCCCCTTCGCCGGCCCCCTAGCCCGGACGCCGCACAAGATAATGCCACTGATCAGGTAGGGCACTAGTGACTAATGAGACCGCTCATCTGCACCATATCGAAGAAAGCATTAGTCCACGTCAAACAGCACATTTCTCGGGCTAATTAAGCTTCATGCTTACTCCATCGATCCATCCGTCCGACGACGGACAACCAGCACAAGATAACGCTGCCTGCCCAGTAGCTAGTGAGTGCGTGTGCCAGTGCAGTTAATCAAACGTCCTCTCATGCATGTATCATCGATCGGGATAGATTATTATTTCCATGAATGCATGCATACAATGATGGGTTACTAGGGAGCACTAGGTCGAATAATTACCTGATTAGTAACATTATATTGTGCGGCATCCGGGCTAGGGAACGGGGAAGGGGATGTCGTGCCCTTGGGCTCGTCCGACCCCTACGGGCCAGTAGTGGCGACGTGGTGGTACATGGCTCGTTTGGTCCCCAACGAACGGTGGAGATGAAGTTCGCACGCAGGAGGTACGGTTTTAGACACGTGTTGGTCATCGGTCTATCCGTTGTACTATTTTCGATATTACGGCCTATGAAAGCATAGTTTCGTTAATAATAGTGTCAATAGTGCCATTTTGGAGGGGGAAAAGACTCAAAAAGAGTGCTAGTTACTCGTCTCAGTTCAGATGCAATGCAACTATTTTGCATACATGGTACGCTCCGTTTCTTTGCTGCTATTGCTAGTTTGCTACTAAATCACAGGAGAAGCCGTGATCTCCAGTGGGGTACTGGGTTTCGACCAAGTGTTTTTTTTTTTCTAAAAAGAGGGTCGATAATGGTGGCTTTAACGAGTTCAGGTGCTGTGGCCGGTGATGGAAGCATGGGTCAGCTCAGCTGCATAGGGTTTGATAGGTAGTGGTAGTTGTCTTGTCACTGAGAGCGGATCTGGCGGGAACAGCTAGCTAGCTGGGCTGGGCGTCAAGCGAACCGCGCGCCACTCTCGTCATCACAGAAAAAGCAAAAGAAGTCGTCGGCAGCCACTGCTGTTGGTGCTGGGACGTGATGGGTGGTCTCCCGAGTCCCATCATAACAATAATGCACCACATTTATAGAAGTACTAGTATACTATGCATTTATAAGGTCCAAGTAAAATTTAGCACGCTACTAGCTGTAGGCTGAGTTAATATGGTAGTACACCATATTTACTGCTTAGTTGGAATTTCTTTCACATGCGCTAGCATTGATGGTGCATCTGGGTACCGTTTCTTTGTGCCCGGCGGGCGGGCGGGCGCGACTAAGATTGCTCCCTTATCATTTATTTTCCTGAATATGGGAAGCAGCCATTAGGTCTCTTTGACTCACTACTTTTGAGTCATTTCGATTGGCCATTTGACTGGCCTCCTTCCTTCTCTCGAACAACTTCTTTCGTACGTACTACTCTAGCATGGATCCCACGGTACATCTCGGGATAACTGGAACATCACCAAATAAAAGGAGAGGGAGAGAGCACTTTGATTTTTCGCGGACTACAGGCGGGCCCACGAGGGAGCTAGGTATAAGATTGGTAGTGGCTGTAATATATCTTTTTGGGGTGACGTTTGAATCTGAGATTATCCCTTAAAGATCAAGTATAATAAACTTTTCAATATCTGGCAGTCTCCTGATTTAAATGTTGTCAATGGGATGCTAGGAGACATTTGGAGTATTACTTTTAATATAAATTTTGGTGAAGAGGAGTCTACCTGGTGGAAGATTTTGAAAAACTCTATCATGGATGTTGACCTCAATGATGATCGGGATAAAGTTGTGTGATGTCTTGAGAAATCTGGTGTGTTTTCTATTAAATCATTGTACAGACAATTGGTTTTGGGGGTGTAATCTATAGGAAAATGCAAAAGTTGTAGAAAAGCAAATTACATTTAAAGGTTAAAGTATGTGGCAGTGTTATCACGATAGAGTTCAGACTTTAGTTCAACTTCAAAAAAAGTGGGAAAGGAGAGGTAAATTGTATCTTGTGCAGTTCTGAAGAAATCTTAATCGTGTTTTGTTCTCTTGTATTTTGGCAAGATTTTTTTAGCTTTGTATGAAAGAGATGCTTAGCTGGGAGCGTATAGCAAGATCTTTAGAAGATTTCCAAATGAATTGGTTGGAGAGGAGGGGGCTAATGACTACAACCTTGTTTTGTTTAGTTTTGTAGCTTCGGTATGGAATCTCTAGAAAATTAGGAACAAAATGGTGTTTGAGGAGAATTTTTCTAAGCAACTGATGTAAGTGATTTTCAAATTTATGCCTTTTTTGCAGCATTGATGTGTTCTCATCAGAGGAGATAATCAAAGTAAGATGGACTGTTTCTTGGCGACAGTTGTAGAGTGGATTAAAGACTTTTGTGCTCTGGGCAATTGTGATCATCTTTCTGTTATTTCATAGGTTGGATGTCTTTGTTGTCTCTACCCCTGAACTGTAAGCTGGTGCCTACAGCATTTCAGTTTGTTATCTCTATAAGAACCTTTATTTGCTTTCTATAAAAAACTGAGTTCCCCTTGTCAAAAAAACAGGCGGGTCCACGAATCAGTGCAACAGAGGAGCTGGCTGACGAACTGGTCCTGAGACCGCGAGGGGGCATGCCTCCTCCGTGCCGTCACGTGCATGTGCTGTCTAGTAAAGCCGGGGCAGCGTGGGCCGAGCCGTCCGGTCAGGTCAGGTCCTTGGGGCCTGGGCTTCGCCCACCGCTACCTCCTTGTTTTTACCCGTCGCAGCGTACGTACTGCTACTGCCTACTGGCGGTTGTTATCTTTGGTTTTACTCTTGCTCTTGCTCTTGCTCTTCCTCGTCTCGTTCGTACGCCCTCGCGGCTGACTGACTCCCCACTGCTGGGCCAGGACCGGGGGCCCGCGCTCCTTTTCATTACTGTGTTGCAGGGCCTGGGCCTCCATGGACACGTAGCGGTTTGAACTCGAGATCTTTGGACAGACAGACCTCATTAAATGATTCAAACACGCGGTACCTTATCTTGTTGCCCTGCGTCTCTGATTGATCTCCACTGTAAACTTTGCACGTGACTAGTGAAGCGGTAAATGAGTGCGCGTACGGCGCAGTGGAGCTTGGTTAAAAGTTAAAACACTTGCTTGGACGCTACCTTACTTAACACGTATGTACGTCCAGAGATGCAAGAATCGTTAGCTCTCTGCCTCTGAGGCTCTGACAAGGGGTGGCCCTGCACCCCCTCTGCTTTACTGGTTGACTCCGAAAATTACTCCATTCATGTCATCAGTTGGCCGCAGGCAAGCAGAGTTCGCAGGGCTGCTTGAATTGGAGGTGCCCAGGTTTGTGGGGAGATTTTTCCTCTGATTTATCTCAGCACGGCACGGGCAGAAAAGGTGCGTGTAGTAGATGCATCGTGCATGTGTGACGTTTTGCGTAGTGCGGCCTTTTGGTTTGGGGCGGGCTATACTTGTGCTTCAGTTTGAAAATCGTTCTGTTCGTGTGGGAGTACTACGCGTCAGTATGGTCTGAGCTCTGGAGGAGTTGCAGTCGGCTCGGCGCTCGTGTGGGAGTGGGACGTCTGCCGTGCCAACGACATTGTCGTGCTCTGGACCATTGCAGTGCGGCTCTGCGGGGCTTCCTGGCAAGATTGGAGGTGGAGACGCCCAGCTGCTTGCCAAATGCCAGTGCATGTTCTTTACTCTTCAAAAGGCTCGCCATTAATCGCCTGGCCTAGTGGCCTGCAAGCTTAATCTAAAAAGTGAAGCTTGACTCCTTTTTTGCCTTTTCCGTTCCCTTTTGTTGATCACCGCTTACAAGATTATACTCGGACGACCCAGGGAAAATAGTGCTAGTAATACATATAGTTAGCTACTACTTAGCTCTAAGGCAGTAGGGATCTCTGTTTTGCTGTCCTTTGTACAAGAGTTGGAAAGGCATTGGCCCGCCGAGACCCTGGAGACAGCTTGTCGGCAGCGGCGGCGGCAACTCAGCGCGTACGACGGGCGCGGGCAGGCCGGGGACACGCTCACCAGCCTCCACTCTCCTCCAGCCCCGTCTGCTGCTCCTACCGAACGAAGTAACCCGGCACCAACAACGAACACAACCCGAGGTCGAACCAACCAACGCGACCTAGCCAAAAGTGACAAACCCTCCTCAACTTTTAGCTCGTCACGTGATCGGGTGGCCCCTGCGCGGCCAACGAGAACGCAGCTCCCCGCGCGCCGAAAGACACCGGTTTGGTTTGCTTGGGCTGAATCATTGAGATGGGGGCACCACCCAACGCGGCAGCGTTTTTCTCTCTTTCTTTTGCTTTGCCTCAGCGCCAACCACCACCACCCCCGAAATCCCAAACAAACGTGTCATACACACAACGCTGCCGTCGCTCGCCCCCGTTTGGGTTCTCGCGTCGCGTGCCATGTAGACGACTAAAAGTTGCTGTGCCGGCACAGTCCGCCGACGTTGTACGAACGGGCAAAATCAATGTGCAGCTCGTGAAGCAGTCGCGTTGACGGCGGCTGCACTGGCTCGATCGGTCGCTGCTTGCCAGAGAGCAGCTAGATGCTCAGGCAAAAAGGATCATGACGTGCATGTCGGCTAGCCGGGCTACCCAATAGCTAGCCAGGCCCTAACATTCCATCCATGGACAGGTCAAGTTTACAGTTCTGGGGTGTAACGTGTTAGTACTACTACAGTAGGCAGTACGAGTAGAGCACAACGGCGCTCGACTGCTCATATGCTGTGTTCTGAACTGATAATTCTGTGATTCATGGATTGGTTGAACCGAAGTGAACTTCAGCCGACAAGAGAATGGAAGTCAAGATTACTGTGAGTTACCCTTCAAAAAAAATTGTGAGCTGTGACGGGCTAACGTTTTCACTGTTCGGCTAACACTCTTCTCGAGAAGGCAATTAGCGTGGGGCCCACAGAGTGCAAGGACTGTGGGACGTCCGTCCCACCTCGGAGGGGAACAGCTGGACGTCAAACGAGCCCCCTCAATCGATAAAGGCCGAATTATTGGGATTGGGATCATCGGCTTGCAACGGAGTGCGTCTCGCGGACATACTGGATTGATCACCACAGTACCTTTGAAATTCTAAAAAGGGCGTACTTCACTCTAGTGTATTCTCTACGATGCTTTCGTATAATAATTCGCTACAGTGATCCCTCTCTGCCTTTCTAGACACATGTCACCGAGTCCCCCTCACAAATTATAGTGTCTGCTCGAACAGTGCAGGATTTAACAAGCCAGCTGTCTATGGAAACTTGCGCACCCTACACAAAGTTCTCCCTCTCCCTCTCCCTCTCCCTACAAGTCAACAAAAGTAGCGTGGCTTAAATGCCACACACAATGTAGAGTCACTTTTCGCGCTCATGTAATGAGAAAGCAACGCCGCAATGTAGAAGGAAACGGAGCAGTACGAGAGATAGGGAGGTGTTGTTGACTTGTGTACAGCCAGGATTGCCTTAAAGAGCATCTACGATAGTGTGTTTAACTTCATTCTTAGGAGAGAATATTGATCTAATAAAAGAAACTACTCTTCTAATAGATTGTTACTTGAGTGTATCTAACTTTAATTGCTACAAGTGTGCATGATGATTCTTGATATCAACAAAGCGCGTTTTTAAGTACAGTCCAATAGCTATTTTGTTATTTCTTGTGTCTTGGTATCAACAACGATTGTTTCTTCATCTAGAAACAATACCTCTCTCTCTCACTCTCTCTCTCACATCACAGTGGTACTTTAAGCTGGCGTGTATTGTTGTAGTGAGATATCTAGTGGGTACAGCTGAGGGTGGGTGGTTGCGGGGGAAGCATGCCTCCTCCCGGCCCATCACGTGCACCAGCCACCAGCTGTCCAGCAAAGGCCAACCGGGGCCGGACACCTACGCACAGACAGTCGCACATACATTATACATGCACCGGCTCGTCGCGTACAGCGGTACAGGTGCCCCGATCCGGTGTATGATCAGCCGGTGAGGTGGCCGTGGACCTCTCCATTGGACCATCTCCCTTAACTGCTCCGTTAATGTTCCCATGCCTATGTAACTATGTTCCTTCCATCCCAACCCAAGCTAGCCCTTGCGGCTGGCCAGCCCTGCCATTTCCTTATCCACTTGCAATGCAGATATTTTTTTGGCCATGAATGATAAGCGATGCAATTTCTGGAAAAAGGAGGAGCCCTCGCTGCCATGTATGCATGCATGAATGCATATGCTTAGGCCCCATGCAAGACAGGCAGTTCGTTTCCGGCTTTACCTCTTCTCTGCCGAGCTCTGCGTTTCCACTCTGGTCGATCTGGACTGATGTGTTATTCTCCGAGCCAGCTTCAGGTCTGGCTGATGCTGTGGTGCACGTACATGCATATTGTACTGTATACTGCGAACAATAGGAGTTTATCCAACGAGTTTGTGCATGCATGTTCCGACTCTTGAGCAAATGTCACGGCAACTTCGAGGAGGATTTGAGAGTTGAGCTTAGCTCAGTTGACAAGGGAGCTCTCAGACACTGCCCGTCTCACATTGCTTCTTCTTTGATGCAGCCAAAGGGGTAAAATCCCGGCCACTAATAAAACTTCGAGAAGGATTTGATCCAGTCGCAGCAATCAAAGCATGCGCCATCTGGAAATGGCATACATGTCTTAGATCTAGAATTTGCTCCGTCAACTTATCCTTTGTATATTTCTCTCGTATATAAGCGTCGTAGAGATGATAAGATCGAAGAAACAGGGCAACATGGGCGAACTTGACGTATGCAGCGGTGAGCATCCTGTTCCTACACATGTTCATTCCCAGCATTCAAAGCATGGAACCATCAAAAGGCAGCGCTTAGCTTTAACGGTTGCATAAGCCGTAAGGCAAACGGAAAGTTGCATGTGTCAGCAGCTATCTGCCCTCTGGCATCTCATCTGCGTGATTTTTGTCCCTGGGATAGCCTGCGAGTCTGCAACTGTGCGCAAGACTGAGCTTGTGTGTGAAAGAAACATCCGCCAGTTAGGAGTCGTGCGCTTGTGATCACTGCCGGATTGATGATGAGTGGCTGGCTGCACGTGAAGCCCGTACGCGCCGGTTTGGCTTTCTCGACCGGTCCATATAATATGACCGAGGTTTCCAGTCCATCAGAAACGATCTTACTTTGGTAAATACTGTAACACTGCTTACGACACACAAACTGAAATAAGATCAAGTTTTTTTCCAGGAAGAAATGAAGGTATTAACGAAATGTTTTGAGAAGAATTTTTTTACGGTACACTCAATTTAACCGGTCATCCATTCTTTTTACGGAAGTGCTTAAAAACTGTCGTATGAATATTTTTTTTGTGAAATCAGTCGAATTTCTGACCTTGTGATGCGCTTGAGATTCGTGCTGAGAGCTGGCGGGTTCGTCTTCCCCAGCGCTGGGTGGTGGTGGCGCCGCCGAACGCAGGTGAGGAAGAGGGCGGTGGGTTTCGCCGGATTAGGTTTTGGGTTTACTAGGGCCCAGCTATAGAGGGAGGGAGGGGCGGCGGAGGCACGACGGAGGGGCGGCGAGGCGACAGTGGCGTAGCCGGCCGCGGGCCGGAGGAGGGCGGTAGCTGGAGGAGGTCGGCGGGGGAGCAGAGGAATAGACTAGAAATTAGGAGGCGGGGGTGGCGATGGCGGATCCGACGGTAGTAGCCTCCGGAGACGGGGAAGAAGGTGGCGGTGGGGGTGGCGATGGCGGATCCGCGGCTACCGCAACTGGAGACGGGAAGAAGGTGGTGGCAGGGGAGCACGGGAGGAGCAGGGGCGGCGTGGAGGAGCAGGGGCGGCGGGGGAGCACGGGAGGATTTGGGGAAGAAGGTTGAGAAGATGGTTTGTATAGGATTTGGGGGAGAAATCTGGAGCGTTGGATGGAGATCCGATGGTTGCAATCCAATGGTTCAAATTAGTTAGAATTTAGTTATACTGCATCGGGTACTATGACTAGTAGAATCCGGATGAGGGTATTTAACCATAGTTGAAAAAGTTCATAATACCCTCGCAAAAAATATTATAAATACAAAGAAAAGTCTATTATGCTCTTAACAAATCAATGGTGAGATTTGATTTATACTATCACCATATACTACTAGTATGATGCACTGTAAAATCTCTCTTTTAGAAATGGTCATTTCTAGGGGGGGTTTTGGATGGCAAGCTTGGTCTTCCTTTTTTTTTCTCTTTATCATTTGATATTGCTAGTGTTCAACCTAGAGAAATTTTACGGTACATTCTACTGGTAGTATATGGTGGTAGTATAAATTAAATCTGATCATTGATTTGTTAAGAGCATAATAGACTTTTCTTTATATTTATATTCTTTTTGCGAGGGTATTATGGACTTTTTCAACTAGGGTTGAAAATATTACTCTTATGGTATGTGGTTGCACACATGAACAATTATAATTCTATCCCCTCAGGATTTCATTACCCATACTACCAGGTGTAGTATAACTAAATCCTAACTAATCTGAACTATTAGATCTTAAAGAATGGACGGTCTGTATTAAATTAAGTGTACCGATTAAAAATGATGTTGTGATAGTGCACACATAAGTCCAAGCCACACATAGTCTCGCAACGCCAACCAGAACCCTAGGGTTTTCCTAGCGTTTCAGGCCGACGTGCACCGCAATCCTTCACTGATTGCGATTCTCCTCGGGATCTTGAGGGAGTCTCTCGGGAACAATGTCGGATCCCTTTTCGCCTTCAACGGCGAACGTGGAGAAGTTGAGCTCATTTCAGGGTAGGAGTTTAAAAGGGACCTTTGGCCAGAAGAAGAGCGAAAGCTCCAATCCACTAACAATCAACTCCGTCATGTCTGATTCGTTGAGCACGTAGGAGCGAAATCTCGATACGCTTTCACAGGATCTGCATGGAGGAGCTCTGGAGGATGAGGACAAAAATGGTGAACAAGGTTTGGAACTAGATGAGAGGGAGGATGAGGAAGCTTTTGAGGTAGATCTTGAGGAGGCGCAAAAGCAAGTGAACACACAATGGGTGGCCATAGGGCGATTCCTCTCAGTTCGCAACTATAGCACAAAGGGTTTGTTCGAGGTGATGAATAGGGCTTGGAGATTACGTAATGTCATGGAGTATACGAAGCTAAAGGATAATAAGTTCTTGATCGAGTTTAAGGCGGCGGGTGATTTTGACTTTGTGATGAGGGGAGCCCTTGGATCTATCGTGGATATGCTCTCCTGGTAATGGAGTACGACAGAAAATTGCGACCTTTGGAGATTGTGCTGGACTCCCTACCTATGTGGGTGAGAATTTATGATCTACCTTTATCTTTGATGACAAAAGCAATGGGGCAAACCCTACGGAGCCGACTGGGAAGGGTGAGGAAGGTTCACGTGGATTCACGTGGTCAAGCGTGGCATGACTTCATGCGAGTTAGGGTGGAGTACCTTGCATAAACCTCTCATGCTTTGACTCAAAATCAAAGACAAAGCAGGAGGGCAATTTACGAAGTTTGATCTCAAGTATGAACGAGTCCTCGATTCTGCTTCTATTGTGGTTGTATTGGTCATATGGGACGTGATTGTATGATTCCAAAGGATAAGAAATCAATCTGTTTTGGTGTAGACCTACGGGCGTCTCACTTCAAAAAGTTTGTATGTAGAAGCTCGTCAGTTCCTGCTTTAAAGCCAGTAGTAGCTCGAAACCTGAATTTTGATGATGAGATTCTAGTCCAAGTAAATTATAAGGCCAACCAGTATGATGATTCTCAGTAAAAGTCATTAGAGAAGATTAGTGAAGCGGCTTGCACAAAAAACATTGATGATGGTATTGTACAGGCGGCAGAAAAGCAAGTGGATGTCACTAAGCATGTCAGTTCCCAAAAAGGGTGAGAGGAGGAATGTATTATAGCGAGTGTGAAAAATCTCTTGGTCCACGGTGGGCATTACGAACTCAATCATCATTATGTATCAGGGGACATGAATTTAGCACCTCAGCAAAAAGGGAGATCTCTGTAAAGCATCTAATGGGCGAGTGGGAGAATAGAGCTTCAGTGAGTGGTGGTGGTTTCGGTGACAAGTTTTCAGTGTTTGAGAAGGTTGAAGCAATCCCTTTGCAAACTAGGAGGAAGGAGGGCAGGAGGTGGAACCATCCCAACTAATTGCAGGGATGCAACAAGAGGACAATCGTTTGGCCATGGTACTTCATAATACAAGCAGCATCCTTGGGAAACGACTAGAAAGCTCAAAATTAAGGGATGGAGTTGACAGGAGCATAGGAAGTGATGCAGTGACTAGTAACGAGAATAAAAGGAGTAGGAGCTCCTCGTCTTGTTGAAGAGGTCATCAAACCTGACAGGCTCTCACGGCGAGGCCCGTCAGAAGCAATGAATATTCTTAGCTGGAACTACCGGGGGTTGGGGAATCCCCGGACAGTTAGCGAGCTTTAGGCCTTAGTATAGGCTTTTAACCCCAAGCTGGTTTTTTGTCGGAAACACATGTGCAGGGTGTCAGATTAAACCACCTAAGGTGGCAATTAGGCCTGAAGAATATGCTGACGGATGATAGTTTTGATCTGAGTGGAGGTTTAGCGGTTCTATGGCATGAGTCTATTGATGTCAAACTTTGGCAATGCTCCCGGTGCTTTTTCGATTTGGATGACAATGAGGACCAAGGTGGTGGCTTACTTGTGTTTATGGGGAGCCGCAGGTGGGGAGTAGGAAATTTATGTGGAAGTTATTGAGGCAGCTTTGCAATTTATCATACCTCCCATGGATAGTAGTGGGTGATTTCAATGAGGCTATGTGGGATTTTGAACATTTGTCTGAGTCAGCGTGACGAGAATGGCAAATGAGGGCATTTAGGAACACTCTCAATGATTGTGGCCTGACTGATCTGGGTATTCAGGGATTGCCATATACTTATGACAACAAGAAGAGTCGTCGCAATGTAAAAGTCCGCTTGATATAGTAGTGGCAGATCAAAACTGGCATAGGTTGTTTAGTGAAGCTTCTCTGAAACACTTGATTTCGGCGAGATTAGACCATTGCCCGATTCTACTGAAGGTAGCTAAGGAAGTTTGGAGGCCGCCATTAGGGAAAACCGCTCGTTCTGAAATCATGTGGGGCCAAGAGGTGTCTTTCCCTGAGTTGGTTAAAAACTCATGGTAGCTAACTAGCCATATAGGTGATCTGGGTGCAATAACTAAATCTCTTAAAGATGTCATGATTTTTTTGAAAAGTTGGAGTAAATCAAAGTTTGGCAGACACTAGGGGATTGGAAGTTCTGAGAAAGAAGTTAGCAGATTTGTGGTTGCAACGATCGTGGATTAGCTTGTTGAGGGAGGGCGACCAAAACACCAAGTTTTTTCACAGGAAGGCAGTGTGGCGAGCACGTCAGAACAGAATTAAAATACTCAAGATGGCTAATGACGAGTGGGGTACAAAGGAAGAGGATATGCAATTGATGGCAACTGATTATTTTCAAACTCTTTATAAAAAAGATCCCACCATCAGTCTGGATTGCCTTCTACCCCTGATTCACAGCCGTGTTG
Organism: Ampelocalamus luodianensis; assembly: GCA_036346255.1. Classification (NCBI taxonomy): domain Eukaryota; kingdom Viridiplantae; phylum Streptophyta; class Magnoliopsida; order Poales; family Poaceae; genus Ampelocalamus; species Ampelocalamus luodianensis. The sequence goes on along the minus strand of CM070623.1, from coordinate 58,078,788 downwards.
ATGGTGATAAAAATAATGCGCTCTGTAAGGAATTCATAGATGAGGAGATAAGTAATGCTTTGTTCCAAATTGGGTCACAGAAAACTCCAGGACCAGATGGTTTTCCAGCATGCTTCTTCCAGTATAACTGGGAAGTGTTCCGTGATGATATTTGTGTGGTCGTCTGTAGGATCAAGGATAACTGACTAGAGAGGGGTGAACAGGAGGTTTCTAAATTTAATCGACCAAATTAAACTTAAAGTGTAGAAGTTCTAGCAATTATTTCCTAACACAATATAATGAAGGAACTATCAAGCAATTTACTACAAAGCAATCTAATTGTCAATACTAGATATAATTCTAGCAAAACAATTCAACACAAGATATATGCTAGAATTGTAAATGCGAAATAAGTAAAGACAAAAGTAACCACGATTGAGACAATGAAGATTTTTCCCGTGGTATCGAAGACTTGCTGGTCTTCACTAGTCCACGTTGAGGGAGCTTGACCAAATCAAGCCGGCTCCACGAATTAAGTCTTTCCTCAATCACTATTGGTTGTTCTTCCTCCGCTCCGGAGATGGTGAACACCGAACCACTCACAATCTCGGCACCGGGCCTCTTCACAATCTTCTTAAAGAGATCACCGTGCAATCACCGCCAAGCCGTCTAGGAGTTCGGAAAAACTCCAAGAGTAGCAAATCAATGACCTTCGCTTTACGACACTCAAGTGCAAGAGGATCAACTAGAATGAGTGAATGCACTTGAATGAGCTCAACAACCTCTCAAAGAGTGCACAAGTGATTTTGAGGAGTTGAATGAATGCTCAAGGCTCTAAAAATGTTAAATGTGGTCTAGCAACCAGTCCTTGAGCAGTTGGGGGGTATTTATACCACCCAACAACAAAAACGACCATTGGAGAGTCATACCCAGAAAAATAGCGAAATACGGTATGACCGCCAACTAAGGTGCGGTACGACCGCACCCAAGTCTGAGCACTGTAACGGTTAGAACAGTGGCATTAAATAACTCTGACATAGCCGTTGAACAACCCGTGTGGTACGACCGTCAACTAACATGAGGTACGACCGTAACTTCCGGTCATACCGCTCGGAGGAGCGGTACAACCGATTGAAGGGTTTCCAGAAACGTCGAGATGACATACTCTCTGTAAAATACGCACCGCCATATGAAAATCGGTACAACCGCAGATCGGTACGACCGTTTTTCAATTGCGGTACGACCGATTATCTCGGAGAGGTGTGAGTCAAAAATGCATCGGTTCTGGTATTACTGAACCGCCAACTAAATATCGGAATGACCGCAATGCGATAGTACCGCTCAAAGAGCCGGTCGTACCGCATTAGCGCTCGGTTGGCGGATGTGTTCAAAAATCGGTAGTACCGCCAAGTAAAATACGGTCATACCGCACCAAGCGGTACAACCGCCGGTGAGACGTCGGTTCAATCGATTTTTGACAACCAAACTAGAAGCTTTTGAGAATATAAATTCAAATGCATGCATGATCCTAAATTGATCCATATTGCACAAGACCATGTTATCAAGCTACTAGTCACGATCCCTCTTAATAGTATGATATTTATCCTAAAATCCGGTCTTCCAAACATTTCTCCTAAGACCGGTAAAATATAAAGGATCCTAGTCTACTTATACCTGTCTTGAGCCAAGTAGATCTTCATTGAACCATTTAACGTGCATCTTTGCGTCATCAAAAACCACCAATGGATCTTAACCTTATAGATACTCAATAACCACGTTAATCCAACATTCCCAAGTAGTCACTGAAGAGGTAGAAGCTCCTGAGGGAGGAACAACATAAGATGGAGGTGGACGACGAGAGAATCGCTGAGGAGTCCTCAATATCTCTTCTAAACCATTAAAGCTATCCATCACAACTGCTATCCTGTTATGAGTCTCATCAAAGAAATCATTCTGAGTTGCCTCCAAGTGAGCTAGCTGATTTTGAAGAATCTGATTAAGTGTACCTTCAGTAGGAGCAGCAGCAACAGCAGGTGCCTCATCAACATCAACCTCAATATCAACACGAGGAGGAGGAAGACCATCTCAAGGCTGATAAGACTTGTGAGTTGATCCCAAACCACCATGATACTCAATTTTCTTCATAATTAATGCCATGATATATGGAGCATAGTATATCCTCTTAATTCTGTCATTCTTGGAAGAGACTATGCCTTAGAGAATCACATCCACAAGATCAAATTTTATCCCCTTCATAATATGATCAATAATATTCCGAGCATGTCCTCTGACTGCATCAAAGTTACCACTCTTGGGGTAAAAGGTATGATTAATGATTCTGTTGACCATGCTTGGTTCGGGCTCAGTCCAGTAATTGTACCTAGCTTACACTTGACAGATGAGTCATAGTAATCAGCCCAAAGCCGAGTAAGCGATCAGACTATCAAGATCTTCTCCCAAGAGCTGGACTGAATCCTCAAAATTCTCTCAAATTCCTCTTTAGTGCTCTCCACATATCTGGTAACAGATATCCATCTAATTGAGGTCAAGTCTGCAGAGACATGCACTGTGGCATAAAACTGTTTTATCAGCTCATCATCATAATTCTGCTTAAGTGCCACAATATCATGAAGACCCACTCGATGAAAAAGCTGATAAACACCATTGTATTTATCCAAGGTGTTTATGTGTGCCCACTTGATCCATTTGTGATCTGCAAATTTCCTGTGGTGTCCATATAGCTGCTCATAGACTTGTTCTTGAAAAGCTGTATGGAATCTTGGATTAATTGAGTCTGATCTGGAAAGGTATTGATTTACATGGCGCTTGATTGCATATTCATCCGGCGAAAGCAATCTCAAGTCACTTGGAGGTTCTGGAGGTGCCCCCAAATCATCTGACTGAGCACCTACTTCAGACTCTATCTCAGTATCAGATGCGGGGTATTCTTCCGCTGGTCTTTTGCCTTTGCCCTTTCCACGAACAGTTTTTGAGCTTTGAGCTGTAAGGGAACGATGTGTGTGAGGTTGAGAAGAAGATTTCCCTCCTCTAGGTGGTCCATGCGACTTTCGAGTCATGATTCTTGTCCTGGGCATCTTAATGGAGATACAATAGGTTACAAGAAGTTCAAAGGATCAAACAAGATAGAATTAAGTAAAAGAGAAATGAATTTCTGTTTTTCTGTCAGGATGATCGGTCATACCGCCGTTATAAGACTGGTACGATCGCATTGCGATTGAACCGCGCTCAAGAACCGGTTGAACCGATCCTCCTAACTGAGTTCTAAGGCAAGCTTAAAAGCGAAATTTTTTTATGGTTTTCATGGAGTGAATCCACGCTATGGATGCGCAAGCATCACTAGACATCAAATTTACACAATTGCCCAACTAGAACACTAGAAATCATCTACATTTCACTTAACCCTAAAGTGTCACCTAGAAATGAAATCTTCGGTAAAACTTGAATCAAAGGAGATTTTACCTTAGGATCTGGAGGAGATGACCTCTAGAGGTGTAGAGATCAACAAGAGAACGAAGAAAAAGCCAAAGATTTAGAGGAACAGAAGAGGGGTTTTGGAGGGGTCTTGGGCTGGAGAGAGATAAGCCAACGAGTAATGAGCCGGTAGGAGTGCGGTTGAACCGCTGCGAGGAGGAAATATGGCCTTCTCTAAAACCGATACGGGCAAACCGTGAACAAACCGTCGGTCGTGACAAGACCGCGTCGCATCAGTAGTTATAAGGCGATCGCATCAGTAAAATGGTCGTACCGCGTATATAACGTCGGTTGTTCCGATTAACCTGAAGGATCAGCAGAACTTTGATTTAGAGAGAATATGCAAACGATCCTTGGTTTTGCACTCAAATAAACATCCTCAAGGATTATTGTGCATTTGAAAGGACTTAGGACTAACTAAGAACATATTTTTATGAACATAGATATCTATAAAAAGATTTTGAAGAACACAATTATAAAACCTTCAAATAACACCAAATCAAGCAGAATGCATGAAGCAAGAGTTCAACCAACATTTGCAAAAACGGCCTTCATCTAATGGCTTGGTGAAAATATCTGCTAGTTGATCTTCGATTCTTATGTGGCAAATTTCAATATCTCCCTTGCTCACATGATCTCCCAAGAAAAAGATAAAGCGGACTATTTGCTATTTTCACCGCACTATCATTATCACATAAAAGAGGCATTTATCAATTTTAATTCCATAATCCATCAAGATTTGCCTCCATGACCATGATACTAAGGATCTTCTTAAGAATTGACAATTACCCGAGGTGTTTTTTCTATCCACCTTACAACCCGCATAATCGGAATCTGAATATCCAATTAAATCAAATTTAGCACCTTTAGGAAACCAAAGGCCAATGCTAGAGGAATGCTTTAAATATCTTAGTATTCTTTTTACGGCCATCAAGTGGCACTCTTTTGGAGATGCTTGAAAACGTGCACACACGCAAACACTAAACATGATATCGGACCGAGATGCGGTAAGATAAAGCAGACTACCATGGGAGTCTTGATAGGTTTTGCATCCTGCATCCCAAACCTCTTGATCAAGTCTTTTGCATACTTTGTTTGACTCATAAACGTTCCATCTTTGAGTTGCTTGATTTGAAGTCCAAGAAAATAGCTAAGTTCTCCGATTATGGACATTTCAAATTCCCTAGACATCATATCACCAATTTTTTTGCAAAAGTCTTGATTAGTAGAACCAAATATGATATCATCAACATAAATTTGACACATAAAGAAGTCATCATCTAAGACTTTAGTGAACAAAGTTGAATCAATTTTTCCGATTTTGAATCCTTTTGAAACTAAAAAATCTCTAAGGCGTTCATACCATGCTCTAGGAGCTTGTTTGAGACCATAAAGCGCCTTGGAGAGTTTATAGACATGATTGAGATTTTTAGGATCTTCAAAACCGGGAGGTTGTTCAACAAAGACAAGTTCGGATATTTCTCCATTTAGGAAATCACTTTTAACATCCGTTTGAAATAATTTAATATCAAAGCATGATGCAAAAGCAAGTAATATCCTAATAGACTCAAGCCTAGCTATGGGAGCAAAAGCCTAGCTACTGCCTTGGGGGGACTCGAACACTTGGAGGAAAAACTCTCGTCGTGTTGCTGGTTTGCCCCGAGATAGTCCTGTTGTCGGTCATGTTGACCCTTGCCCCTGAGGAAATTGGTTCCTCGACTGGGCGTACTGTCGTGGGGGATAAGGATCCCTCCTCGACTCCGGTAGTGACGCAATCTCCGAGATCTGATAGAAGATCTCCAAAGGCGGCAATACCGTCAGAAGATTCGACACTCGGTTCGTATTCGAGACCGGCATCCATGTCAACGTCTGCGTAATCGGCCAAGTCGAACCAATTCTTCTCGTTCCATTCTCCTGCCATGGTAGCATCAAAGAGAAAAGAAAGAACTGTTGACAAGGAATTACCAGAAGATCCCCACGGACGGCGCCAACGGTCGGTGTTTTAGAACCGATCTTATGTAAAGATTGTTTGATTCGGGGGTCTCTGTCGGGACCCGAAAATGCATCTCAGGAACCCTCTGTGTACTCTGAACTAGTCCCGGATCGAGAGCTAGCTCACCTGAAAAAGCAGTGATGAAATACCATCCATTTATTTGATTTAACTAAAAGATCTCAAAGTAACAAATAATAATAATTCTGGACCTTATGGTCAACGTTTACTTAACTTACACGCAGGCTAAAGAAACAAATAAACTCTTGCGTGAACGAAACTCTTGAAATGGCCAATCAACATGCCCACAGGGAATCGAGTGGAGAAACGCATCCTAATCCGCAAAATCTTCATGGTCTTCCTGGTAGAACTCTTTGGCAGCTTGATATTCTTCCTCTACTGCTGATCAAACAGAGGGCATAAAGCCATGAGTACTTTGAATGTACTCAGCAAGCTGTGGGAAACTGTATGCAAGTAATATTCATGAGGGCTTGAACAAAGATTAGTTGTATGGCTCTTTTGCATAAAACATTATTTACGATAAATACAATAAATAGATTGAAATGCATAATTGAAATCAATAATAAGTAAATAAACAATTTCTTTGAAACAACCAGTGAACTTCTCATTTACTTCCCAACCGAACCAAAGATAAGTGAATTCTCCATTCACCAATCGACGCAAACCACCAAGTGAATGACCTATTCACCAAACGAACATTATATTCATCCAGTGAACTTCCCATTCACACTCCGACACATTTCTGAAGAAACTCTATCTCCCGTGTGAAATCCCCACGCACGTCCATAACAGCGGACACGGCTATTCGAATAGTTTTACACTGCAGAGGTTATGCGGCTTGACCCACAAGAGATTGATCAACTTATAATGTCGGACATTTCACGCTCAGTGGCGTGCGACTAAGTGATCATCACAAGGCTTTTACAAAGCTCATTCTTAACCCGATTCGCGCTAAGGTTTCAACACTGAATGTCTTTCCGACCAGACAGGGCCCCCCTCTTGCGCCACCGTGAGAATACGTTTTCCACGACTCACACTTCACATGACAGAACCGAAATTAAGATATTGCTAATTAATCAGCCAGGTCCGTCCCATACCAGACATGTGGTTTTACGGTTAAGACCTAGTTCAATGACGCACAAAATTAAGTCCTTGACAAGTTACTCAGGCGAGACTACCACAAACCCACAACATGTTCAATCCACATCCCCACTATCCACCAACCACTCGCCTGAGCGAAAACCATTTTGTTTAACCAAAACCAACGACATACCCTATCATGGCTCCCAAATTTTAACAAGAATGGCTCACCACCACGATTCCATAAATCATTAAGTCAAAATTAATTATTAAGACACATGTGATGACAAACCCATCGTAACTAAGCAAGGCTAAGCATATGTACGATACCCATGTTGGCAATATGAATATATCCAACTAAGATTACCCATGCTATGGTGACAAAAGGTTCATGGCATTCAATTATTCAATGGAGGCATAAAGACAACAGGTAATAACTAATCCCAAAGCGATTTATATAAAGATAGAATGCAATTGTATAAATAATATACTTTTGAAATCATGGGTTCAATATGATCAAAGGACCATGACTTTCCTTGGAATAAATCCAGTGATTGATCTTGATCTTGGTATGCTACTCCTTGCTCAAGCTTCAAAAATATCGGCGCTACTACTCAAAACAAGCAAATAAATAAAATAAATAAATAACAGAGAGAAAACAAACTCCAAAAATTTAATAAAAATCTCAGATAAATAGATCTCGCATTTAAATAAATTTAGGAATTTGAATGGACTCAATCGGAGTTCGGATGCAAAAGATATGAGCTCTGGAAGATTGAAATCTAAAGAAATACCTAATTTGAATCTCTGGAATTATCCGAATTATTTTCCACCGAAATTCCGGATTATAACGCTTCACGACGTCGAGGCGGTTCGGACGGGGCTAAGTCAACTGATAGGTGGGTCCCACTTGAAAGTGGTGGGTGCACCGTGGGTGGGTTCAAGGGTGTTTGGCTCGGGTGGGATTTGGATGTGCCACATGGGACCGACAAGTGCATCTTTGACGATACGCCACATGTCACGCCACCTAAGCAAAAAGGTGAGGTGGAGGGGAGTTGGGCGCCACGTCGGCAGGAGGGGAAGCGCGAGGAGAAGAGGCGGTCATGGCATGGCGGCGATGGTGGCGGCATCGTGGCGAACCATAGCGAGGAGCTCCGGCGAAGTAAGCAGGTTCCCCGAGCGAGGCGGGCCGGGAGGTGACAATGCGCGGCAAAGGCGGCAAAGGCTCGCCGCGGCGGCGACTTGAGCGGCGGTGAGCTCCAGCGGTGCGACGACTTTAGCGGCGAGATGATGCGAGGCAAGCGGCGAGCACGGGGCGGTGTTGACGAGGATCACCGAGGTAGGCTCGAGACTAACGGAAGTTGATCGAACAACGGCAATTCAAAGATGACAGGAGAGCAAAAAGATAACCGGCGACGACAACTCGATGGCCGAGAGAGAAAAAGAAGGGCTGGGACAGAATGAAGGAGACACAGAGCACAAGGTGACGCGCAAAGATAAACGGAAAAGCTCACCGGAAAGTAGATCGGCAAAGGAGGTGGCGACCGGATTTGGTGACGAAGACGACAACGGCGGAGCGATGACTCCCGACCGAAGGTGGTGGAAGCACGACGAAGCCCGCGGTAATGCGAACCCGGCGGAGGAAGAATCACGGCTTAAGATGATCGGATGATGAAGAATTCCGGCGAAAACGAGCTTGGCGGCCGGCTCGGATTTCGGACAAAATCCGACACAGCGAAGAACAACCCGGGGCGGCGCCTTAAGGTTTCGGGAGAGATAGGTGGAGCGCACAAAATGACGCGGAGGGACGGCCTTATATAGGCACGGAGAGGAGGAGTTCAAGAGGAGGCCGGCGGCTTTGTGCGTTCGTGAAGAACACGGGCTCAAGAGTCCAGGGAAGAAGATGACGACGTGGCAAGCGGCGGGACCACCGGTCAGAGGAACAAAGAAAAGGAAGGAGCTAGTGCGGGTGGGTTGCGACGGTAGCAAGAGGCCAAGCGGGTTGGGCCGAGCAGCGAAGGAGATGGGCCGAGAGGTTAAGGATTGAGCCCAAAACGAATTCTGAGATTTTTATTAGCTTTTTTCCTTTTAGAAAATAACAGAAAAGGCAAATAGAAAATAGCAAATGCACTCAGAAAAATTCTAGAAAAATCTAAAAAATATATCCAAGCACATAGAACCCAAATAAAATAGTTTTAATATAGTTGATGTTGACATTAATCATGTTAAATTATTTTTGAACTCTGAAAATCCATATTAAGCTCTTAACTTTAGCAGAAAACCCAAATGGTTATTTTTCTTTTAAAACTTCAAAACAGACCAAATTTTGGGATGTTACAAACCTACCCCCCTTAAAAGGGAATATCGTCCCGAGATTCGGGCTGACTAAAGAATAGGTTCTGACGTAGGTCTAACCTGAAGACTTACCAGAGGCGACGTTCTGAACTGCTTGTGCTTCTTCTGCAGTAACATGGTTCAGTCTTCCTCTTGAGGCAGTTAATGGAGTCCTGGTGGCTTGATTTGGAGTATGAGGCACTCCTCTTCCTGCTCCTGGCAAAGAAGTCCTGGCTGGTGTAGGTCCCAAATTGAAAGGAACTGGTGTCAACCCTCGCTTCTGGGGACACTTGTTAGCATAATGACCGGTCTGGTGGCAATTGAAACAAGTAACTCCTGTGCCAGGGTTGGGGTTCCCTTGAGGTTGACTATTGTTGCTGTTGTTGACATTGGGAATCCCTATGTTTCCTGCATGAGACACTGGTACTGGGGTTCTGAATCCCACAAATGAATTATTGGGACGAAAAGGCTGCTGAGTATTGGTTCTAGCTCTCTGTAGTTGATTTTGATGGACTCCGTGTTGTATCATCATCCTCTTGCGAGATTCGTCTAACTCGCGACGAGAATCTTCTATGAGTACGGCTTTATCAACCATATGCTGAAAATCCACATAATCATTTCTAACCACTTGCACTTTCAAACTGGGGTTAAGTCCACGCTTGAATCGCTTCTGACGTGCATTATCCGTTGCAACATCTTCTGGAGCATAGCAAGAAAGTTGAGTGAACTTGTTGAGATATTCACCCAAAGACATGTTTCCTTGCTGTAGTTCGCGAAATTCATTCTTCTTCATTTCCACTATACCATCTGGAACATGAGCTTGACGAAAAGCTGTCGAAAATTCCTCCCAAGTGATAGCGTGAGAATTCCCATGAGCCGCGGTGTAGTTCTCCCACCATTTTGCGGCTGTACCTTCCAATTGATGTGAAGCATAAAGAACTTTCTCACGATCATTGCATTGAGCAATGGCGAGCTTTTCTCCATCGAACGAAGCCAATCTTTCGCATCCAAAGGTTCGGCGAATGAGAAAACATAGGTGGGCGAGTCCTCATAAACTCGATAGCTTGGAATGATGATGAATCGACGGTGGAGCAGTGCGCTTGATTATTCGACCACTCGATCGTTTTGGTTCAACAAGTTGACTATTGCGTGGCGATCGACTTTCTTTGCGTCATCATGGCGTTCATGTTCTGCATCATTGCGCTCATGAATTGCGTCTGAGCTGCTAGAAGTTGTGCCATGTTGGGCTCTGCGGCTCCAGGGGCTGGTGACTGGTCACTTGCGTTGACATTGGCATTGGCATTGGCATCCTCTGACTGAGTACGGCTCGAAGTATTGCGAGTATCCACCATCTGCGATAATCCTCCACAGGTTTAATAGGTAAGATAGAAAAGCAATGTAGACGAGGGGGAATAGCACAATAGATGAGATAGACAAGATAGGGTACATGGAAACAACCTAATTAGGAGAAACAGATTATACCCAAAGGCAAAGACAAGAAGACATAGCTGAAATGCTATGAAAGCACAATAAACTTTTCAAATTAAAGCCTCGGTGTCAGAGCGTAATGCTTGACAAAGAAAGCTGCGGCTCCACTTACACACAACCCAAATAAAGACCTATTGCAACAACGATCTAAAAGTGCTACTAAACTCTAATAGGACGGCTTCTAATCTGAACTGGACAACGAAGACTTCTTTAAGAGCAACTGGAACGAAGGCCACGAAGATACTCTTGACAAAAGCTTTTCTTCTGGACGAGAGAAATTAATGAGGCGAGAAAGTCACTTTAAGATTATAAAACAACATTCAGCAAAGGCAAGAGACAAGATCTCTGGCACAAGATGAGTAGAATAGAATATGATAAGAATAGAATAGATTGAGATAAGAATAGAACCAGAAGAGATGAGAAAAGAACAACTACTCAAGTCAAGTTAAGTTGATTTGATTTAGAAAATAAGTTTTTGAAGCTTTTAGCTAAAACGACCATGCTAACTAAGGTTGCGTTCTACAGTCGATATGGCTCTGATACTAACTGTCTTACTAACTGTCTTCTCCCAAAAAGCCCCTCCCTTCTATCTCTAAAAGATACCTATTTATTTGACGCAATGGTGGCTGTTGTCATTCCAGGCTAATTAGTCGCTCATTATTGTGCAATAATGAGAGTAATTACCGGAGTAGTAACCTCCCATCTTTGTCAAGCGGTTATCGATCGGAGAGATAGCGGGCGTTTCAGTAGTGATGCCAAGCATAACTACATATTTTGACTGCTTGAATTCTCACCATTAAATGGACCTTCTGACGGGTGGACCCAGTTAGTCGTGAAGAATTCGTAGCAGACCTAGTCATAATAGGACTTACGACTAGGGGGGTAGTCGTAGGAAGACTTACGACTGGGTACTGGTCGTAGAAAGACTTACGATTACACTATAGTTGTAGAAATACTTACAACTAGGGGGTAGTCGTAGAAGAATCTACGACTTCCTGATTTGTTCTTCCCTTATAATATTACGGGGTATGTCATGTGACGTCATATTTCATGATTATGGAATAATAAAATGAGGATTATTTAGAAGCTCGTCACAAGTAATTCCAACATGTGAATGAGATTTTTCAATATCTTTTAGGAGAAGAGAATCATGAGTTTCCTTTAACTCCTCATAAGACTCTTTTAGAGAGATATACTCTTTGTTCAAGACCTTAAATTTTGATTTCTCTTTTCCAATATATTTATTTAAATCTTCAACCATGTCCATTAGTTCATCATATGAAGTAGCATTATCATTAAAGGATTTTACCTTATCTTCTTTTGCCATAAGGCATGTAGGAGTCGAGAAGAGTGATGGAGCTTCCTTGATGGCGATGCCGACAAGTCCTCTTTTCTTGGAGGATTCTTCATCACTTGAATCGGAGTCGGAATCCGAATAATCATCATCGGAGTCCCATTCTCCAATATGGGCTTCATTTTTTCCATCTTTGTGAAGCTTCTTGAAGAGCTTCTTCTTGCCATTGAATTCTTTCTTCTTTGATGACTTTCCCTTATCATCCTTCTTGTTTTGGCAATTAGAGATAATATGCCCCTTCTCATCACATCTATAGCAACACATATTGCTATATCGCTTGTTATCATTTGAGGATTGTCCTTTCTTGTACTTGTTGAAGTTGAAGCTTCGATTTGGATGCTTTCTCATAAATTACTTCACTTTCCTTACAAGGAGAGTATATTCTTCATCGGTGTCTTCTTCTTCATCCTTATCATCACTTGATTTCGCTTTTGCTTTAAAGGCGATAATTTTCTTCTTTTATGGGAAAACTCCATGAGCTCTTCCTTGTCCTTCTTGTATAGCTCGTTTGTGATGAGATTTTCCAAAAGTCCGGTTGGAGTCATTCTTGGCAACTCGGGAGAGTTGAGAAATAATGTCACCAACGTCTCATATTTATCCGGGATGGCCCTAAGCATCTTGCGCACAACATCAATATCAAGAAGGTTAGTACTAAGACCTTTGAGTTCATTCACAATGTTGTTGAGTTTTGAATACATCTCGGTGATGTTTTCATTTGGCAACATTATGAATGTCTCATATTTAATCCGAAGCCTATGCAATTTAGCTTCTTTGACCGTCGATGTGCCCTCATTAATTTCGGAGAGGGTAGTCCAAATAGCATGAGCGGTTTCCAAATTGCTCACCCTATTGAACTCATCCGCGTTCAAAGCATCATAGAGAGCATTCATAGCTTGAGCATCTAAATGAGCATTAAGTTCGTCTTGAACCGTGGAGTTTGTTGGATCAAGAGGCATAACATAACCCTCATTTACAATTTTTCATATGTTCGGACTCATGACCTTTAAGAAAATGGATATTCTAATTTTCCAATAAGAATAATTTGAGCCATCAAACAAAGGAGCCCTTCCTATAGGCACTCTCTCACTAGTCACCCTTTCTCTCTTAGACGGTAAAGTCTAACAAATTGAGAGACCAAGCTCTGATACCACTTGTAGGATCAAGGATAATCGACTAGAGGGGTTGAATAGGAGGTTTCTAAATTTAATCGACCAAATTAAACTTAAAGTGTAGAAGTTGTAGCAATTATTTCCTAACACAATATAATGAAGGAACTATCAAGCAATTTACTACAAAGCAATCTAATTGTCAATACTAGATATAATTCTAGCTAAGCAATTCAACACAAGATATATGCTAGAATTGTAAATGCGGAATAAGTAAAGACAAGAAGTAACCACGAATGAGACAATGAAGGTTTTTCCCGTGGTATCGAAGACTTGCCGGTCTTCACTAGTCCACGTTGAGGGAGCTTGACCAAATCAAGTCGGCTCCACGAATTAAGCCTTTCCTCAATCACTATTGGTTGTTCTTCCTCCGCTCCGGAGATGGTGAACACCGAACCACTCACAATCTCGGATTGCGGTCCTAACTACCTTGGTTGAGGTGAAAGCGAATGGAGTGACAAAAACAAAAGTCTCCTTGGTGCGCTATTTACAGAGGAGGTAGGAGAACTGGGTGATAAGGATATAGCGACGAGATTCACGGTGGCGCGGCACAGGCGCACGGGCGACAGGTGTGCAAGGGGATGGGAGCGGGTAAGTGAGGAGACCAGAGGGGGAGATGGGTACAACAAAGGTGACAACATTTAATGTGACGCAATAGTATTTAATTCGCGAAGGCTTTTGTAGCAAATGTGCAAGAAGGAGAAAGTGAGCAGGGCTAGTCAAAACAGAAAGGTAGGTCAAGGTCAAAAGGCAAGTTGTGACCGAGAGGGGGGTCCATCCGAAAGGGTAGTCCTAAGGAGGAGGTCCTGAGGAGGAGAAGGTCTTGAGGAGGAGGGTGGTCTTTGCAAAAACGGGCGGTGCGTGACCTGAAAGGGTGGTTTGTGCAAAAAGGAGAGTGGCGATCGAAAAGGTGGTCTTTGCAAAAAGGGCGGTTGTGATCGAAATGGTGGTATTTGCAAAAAGGGCGGTTGCGACCGAAAGGTAGTCTTTGCATAAAGGGGCGGTGGCGACCGAAAGGGTGGTTGAGAGGATGAAGAACGTTCGATTCTGATCACACGACTCACAAGGATTTGGAACGTTCGGACTAGGCGAACGCACAAACGAGATCGGGCTGTTCAAACTCGATCGGACGACTCACAGGGATTGAAGGCGCGGGCGCGCGGGAGGAGGAATGGACAAAGAAAGGGGAACCAAAGACGAGAGAACTCCAACAACTCAAGATAAACCAAACCGAATTAATTAAAGTTTGATTAATTCATATTAAGATGCTTCCAAACTCCAAAATATCCAAGTTAAGCTTTAGCAACTCATAAAATCAAATGGTTCCTTTTATTTTGAAAACATCAAAAAGGCTCAGAAAAACAGGGTGTTACACGCCGCGTGCCCTCACGGCCTTGCCCGCCGCCGCCCGCGCCACACTCCCTTGTGGCCTCGCCCTCTGCACTAGCTCGCCGCCGCGCGCCTAGCGAGTAGCGAGTCGCGTGTGGCACTTGTTCTCCTGGCTAGGGTTAGGAAGGGAAGGACCGAACCGAAGTGGGCTCATGTGGACTTGTGGTGGGCTGGTCGCTGGTTGGCCGTGGCCAGTGGGCTCATGTGGTTGTGCCCTGGTCACTCAAGCCTCAATGGCCATAGGCCCGCAGGTCACTGCCGGCTGCTCAGCTCAGCAACTTAGGAGTCAAGAAGGGAGGGGGGTCTGGCCACTCGCCGGCGCATAGGAGGGGTGGTTCTCGTCGGAGGGGAGCTCTGGCCCGCCCGAGCTTGCCCAAAGGGAGGATCCTTGTAACAGCCCTAACTTAGGGTTTGTATTTCAAATGTAAATTATGAGGAGAAATAAAAACTTTTGTTGTCTCATCAGATCATTTGGAAGTTTTCCAAATTTTCCCTAGCAATTTCCATTTTCTAGAATTAAATTTTTGTGAATGGAAATTGTTGTCAGCAAGTTCTTAGCTTTCAAACTTGTGATCATCCTCTGAAATTATTTTCCTATCATCTTGATCATCCTATCTACCTCCCTGAATTATTTCACAATTTTTAGATTTTATTTGCTATTTCAAATGCCCAAGTCAAACCAGTTTAGAAATCTGGTCAAACCTCTGGACAGCAGCTTGTGAATTTTATTGGGAGAAATCCAGTGCATGAAAACTCCTGGAAAAATTACACAAGGTTGCCCTCTTTTCCAGTAAGCTCCCATAAAAATTTCAGAATTTTTGGAGCTCAGGAGCTACCTCTAGAAATTCCCAAAACCCTCTCTGTCTTTTTAACTCAAAATCAGAAATCACTGTTTGTCGGGCTCGAACCAGGCCGACTCAAATCGACCGCACCTAAATGGCTCGGTCGCACCGCCTAATCGCACAGCGCGAGCCCAATCATTGTCGGCCGTCAGATGAAGATCGTGCGGCCGCGTGCATCGAATCAACCGACTGTCGAATGCATACACCAATCTCGGTAGTCCATCTCGATCCAACGATCGACACGTTCGATTGAGTCAAACCATATAATCGTGCTGCACGGACCCGACTCGAGCGCTTTGCCACCGTCCCGGCGTGTGGGCCCCACTGTCGACATCGCCCTCGTCTTCTCGCGCCTCGCGGAGCTCGCGGCGGTCGCGCGTGGGTGCCACGTACCTCGTCGCGCCACCTTTTGCCATCGTGTCCGGTGGGAGGCATCGCGCGACTTCATAAAGCCCCGAGCTCACCACTTTTCTCCTTGCTTCCTCGTGATTTCTCACTTTGTTTCTTTGTCTCGGCGGAGTTGAAGCGGCGACATCACCGTGTTAGTCGCCCTTGATTCGCGGCCGCACCATCGTGATCCTTGCTCAACGCCGCCTCCATTTTGCCCATCCGGATCCTTGTCGTCCGGCGTTTCGCGGGAGCGAGTTCGTCTTCTCCGCCTCCGGTGATCTCGGCTCGCGAGCTTTTAGCGCTCGGTGAGTCTCTAGCCTCGTCGCTTGATCCCTTAGGATCGCATGATGCTGCGAATCTAATGGTGACTTCATTTCCATCTTTGGTGCAGTTGAGGGTGTGCAACCCCTTCTTCTCAAGTGCGGTGATTCGCGCCGCGGCGTTTCCGCCCACGTCCGTGCTCCATCGTCGTCTTGGCCGTGGCGAAACCTTCACGAGTCAAGGCGGCCGGTGCGCGCCTTCCGTAGCTTCTCGAAGCTCGTAACATCTCCTCCGCGAGACCGTATCTTCTTCTCCGCCGTTCGCGTCATTCGCCGCCGGCATCCTCGAGTCGGGTCACCGTCAACAAGTTTGCGAGGTCTTTGCGAACTGAAGGTATATCTCGCTCGCCTAAGACCTCTGGTTCGCGAAACGATCGTGCGGCGCGCCACCGTCCGTGGTCGCGGTGAGCCGCCGTAGCGTTAAGGTCTAACCCTACTCTTTAGTGCTAATCGTCTTTTAGTCGGTATCAGCGACTTGTGGGCCCTCTCATTGTCGCGTTTAGGAAATCCTTTAATCCAATCATTATGTTATTCTCTTAGTCAACGCCATGTGGGTCCATCTTTGTCGATTGGTGGTTGTGCGGCTTTGATGCTACGTTTTCTCTGTTGGGAAACGTATTTCTGCAATGAGTATATGTTAGAAGTACACTTTGATAAGTCAAAGGCGTATTCTTAGAATATGCCTTCGACGTCGCCGTTGGCGCTGCTGGGTCAAGTTTAACCTAGTCGCCGTTTCTCGCGCGGGCCCACCTGTCTGTGGCTGTGGCTAGCTCGCTGTGGGTAGAAAAAGGAATAAATGCTTTAGTATTTCTGTAATGTGTTTTCTGTTGCACTGTTAATTCATTTAAACTTAGAAAATGCATAACTAATTCAATTTTTATCTAAATCGCATGAATCCAGTGCTGTTAATTTTCATTTTAAATGTGGTATTTACTAAAATTAGTTTCAACCTTGTCTCTATATGCAAAAATCTGTTAATTAATTAAAGGATGTTTTTTGTATCTTCTAAATTAGAAAATGTATATCTCTTTCAATAATTGTCCAAATCCAGTGAAACCAATTCTGTAAAATTTTATTTTTAGTATACTAATTATCAGGATAGGTTTTAGATACTGTTTCTGTTCATGAAAATTTGTTAAGTAATTAACTAGTGTTTTGATGTGTTTTTAGCTTAGAAAATTCATAGAAAATTCTTAATAACTTAAAATGATTTGTTCTCTGTTTCTAAAATTTTGTTATTTCATGCTTAGGTTGCTGTGTGAGTTTGGTATGTTTTGTTGTTATTGTATGGTTGAGTTTTGTCGGTGTTATTCGCTCTTATTCGCTGTTATTTGTTCTATCGTTAGGCTTCGATATTTGCGGCAACCCTGAGAACGACCCTCCGGAACAAATTGAGCAACAGCAGCCAGGCAAGCAGTTTGATCATGATAATCCCAGTATTTTAAAGTCTAATATTTTGTTTCAGCTGTATGTATGCATTGCTTAATTTGTGTTAAATTGATTAGTTAAATCAGTTGCATATCCTGTAGACAAAATATTGATCTCTACTACAGAGCCTAGGTTATTTCTTTGTGATTAGAGGTCGGTGGATGATCTCTTGTCACTTAGTAGATCAGGTCAACTTGTTTAGACATGCTTAGCTATCGGTAGAAGCGGGCGGTTATCGACTTTAGTCGGTAACCTTGATCACACAAAATCTACTATAACTTTATGTTTGACATTTTTGCTATGTTTAATTGCAAAACTAAAATGAAAACAAAAATGATTTAGACTTGGGCACAACAGTATGATTGGTGTGATCTGTTGGGTGTGGCTGGAATGGTGTCAGGAGTCAACAAGGTAGAACATCTTGTTACACTAAACCAAGCATTTCGCGTGCTAACCACACTAGAGTATATGGGACCTCTCTTGACCTAGTACTTTGGCGTGTATTGGCTCGGGTCGCGGGGTCGCGGGGAGGATGGAGGTGGGAGCATGGTAGTTGTCAGAAAGCTTTATCTGAGTGGGTAGTTGTCTTTTCGGCTTTACCATGTAGCGTATGGATTTCTATCCATACGAGCGGCTCGTAGTTAATACACAATATTGGAAAAAGTCTCGTAGGACTTAGGTGTGTCAAGCATACCTTGGAAGTGTGCTTTGGCTTAAAGGCGATGCGAAGTGTGGGTACATTGGTACACCTGCGAGGTTAAAACTATTGAATAACCTCGTCCTAGGTTATGGACACGCTTGCAAGGTCTTCAAGAGTTAGACTACAACATTTAAATTAAAACTTGATGGGTGAGTGCGAATGGGATTCGTGCGACTCTATGTTTGGAATGGAGTTGATGCATACTTTTGTGGGAGGTGTGTATCCATATCTCGAGGCTCGATTTATTTGATTTGTGATGCTAGGACCGAGGCGGTTGGTTAGCGTTACAAACCAAATAAATTGGGTCCTCACAATCCTCCCCTGATCAACCTCCCAGGGTCGCACATGATATTTGTGGTTTTACATAAAAAGCGTAACGTTTATAACATAAGTTGTAAAGATGTGCTTTGTCCATACTACAATGACAATAAGAAAAAAAATATATAAATCTGAAACCCGTGTTTGGCATCGCACTAATACAGAAGTTGCAAAGATGTGTACTACAATGAGAATAAGGGAAAAATGTATAAATTTGAAACCCGTGTTTCAAGGGCAAAAAAAAAAAAACAATATAGCCCTCTTTTCTATTCTATTAACCGCAATAATAACGCCGTGTTTATTTTGGTGTGATGTAATCCTACGGTTGATCTTATGGAGTTACATGTGTCATTCTATCATGATGAAATGGTGGATACACGATTGGAAAGAAAAAGATAGGAATGCGGAGAAACAGTACCCCCACCCCACTCGACCTTCAGGGGTTGTTTGGACTGTGACCCTAATAAGTCATACTAAAATTTTGTTAATGCTAAAACGCAATGTCAAAACCGGGCAAAAAATAATATTTGTATCGTAGCTATACTAATTCACGGACAATACTGAAATTGACGTGTTTGGATTGTAACTATGCTAAAATTTGCTAAAAATGTGAGTTTAACACGTGGGACCCGCATGACATATATTCTTTTTTGCACCAAAATATGCCAACAGTGGTCTTATTTTGATGATTAAATGACAAGAAACACAACGATTCAATCGAATCACAAATCTGATACTCGGTTTAGAAAATATATTCATTTAAAGCTTGCTAATCAAATTTATCAAGCAATAAATGCACTAGGCCCAACCAACGACAATGTGCCACCTGTCCATGAAGTTGTTCCTCCCAAACCAAAGTTGGGACAATGGTTTTGGCTGTCTAAAACTGACCGCGTGAAGAGAAGAAAAAACTGAGCGTGCCAAAATTCTTGAGAGTAATACCAAACATTGAAATGAAACCAAATACTAGCCAAAATTTTAAAATAATACTAAAATTTTGATTTGATTTGGAACCAAACATACCCTTAAAACCCGGCCGATGGAAGGCCTCCCACCCTCACTTCATCCTGACCTAGTCACACCCGCGCTGCGCCCCCGCCTCCACCGCCAGCGTCTCCATCTCTATCTCTATCCCTATCTCTATCCCTATCCGTAGAGCAAAACCGAAAAAAAAAAGCGAGCAGCAAACCCAAAGAAAGAAAGCAATAAGCCGTGCAGTGTGCGTGTGTGATAGAGAAATATCAGAGGAAAAGAAACCGATCAGGGGGAGAGAGAGATACAGGTGCTTGTCGCTTAGCTGGAACACTCCCGTGTCGGCCTCACACCACGCTGCGCTGCGCGGCCTGCGCCTATAAGGCTATAGTCCATGCCCCATCTCCCCTCTCCTCATCAGGTAGAGGCAGAGCCGCCCTGCTTAGCTTATGCTCCGCAATCCGCGTGCACACAGCCCACAGCGAGAGAGAGAGAGAGAGAGAGAGAGGAGAGGGACTGAGCCAGGCCGGTAAAAGGAAAAAAGCACAGCACATTAAAAGAGAGGCCGCAAGCAGCAGCAGAGGAGAGAGAGAGAGAGAGCATATATGGCGATGCCCTTTGCCTCCCTGTCGCCGGCAGCCGACCACCGCCCCTCCTCCATCTTCCCTTTCTGCCGCTCCTCCCCTCTCTCAGCGTAAGCCATTCGCACGCGCAAAGCTCTCTTATTTATGTGAACTTCTTTCCTGCTTCAGCCTGGACGTGTAGCTAAGGTGGCTAATGTGAGTGCAGGGTCGGGGAGGAGGCGCAGCAGCACATGATGAGCGCGAGGTGGGGGGCGGCGAGGCCGGCGCCGTTCACGGCGGCGCAGTACGAGGAGCTGGAGCAGCAGGCGCTCATATACAAGTACCTCGTCGCCGGCGTGCCCGTCCCGCCGGATCTCCTCCTCCCCATCTGCCGCGGTTTCGACTCACTCGCCTCGCGCTTCTACCACCGCCCCGCCCGTACGTACCCCGCCCTTCGTCTCCATTCCTGTCTAGACATCTAGTATTTCTTCACACACACATCTACAGATGCTTTTGCATTGCTTCTGCGATTTGCTCCGTTTGTTTATTCGGATCGAGGGATTCAGGTGTACTTGGCCGCCGTTTGTTAATCGAGTCGGGTCATTTGTTAATCTTGTTCTGGATTTGGTCCCGAAAAGTTCACGTTTTTTTAATCCAAACCTCGTGCTCAGCTCAAGATTTGCTCCTGTATAGCTAGCCTCCTGTGCGTTAGTTGATTTTTTATTTGGATGCAAGCTTCCTGTGATTAGTTTATTGGTCCTTTTCTTAGGGGTTATTCCTGTTGTTGGGACACTTACCCAGACATCCACTACTGCTCCTGCGATTAAGCTGTATCCTTCATCAAATTGTCCCCAAAAACAAACAACCAAACGAAACAAGCAGCGCAGTACAACGTCCGATAGGGGGTAAATGATTGACTTTGAGTAGATCTACTACTAAGCGCGACAGCTCTCGTCCCGTACACCATAGCCGGTGGATCGACGACTGCGTTTTTTTATTGGGACAGTTGAGATTTTGTCACCCAATAAGAACCGCCTTCGAACTTTTACTATTAGATTGTAATCATTTATTTACCATTTCGTACAAATTTAAATAATTACTTTGCCACTTTGGAGTTTTTATACCATAGATTGTGGATTGACAGCTGCATTTTTTTATTGAGACAATTGAGATTTTACCACCCAATGGAACCGCCTTCCAACCATTGCTATTACATAGATTGTAATTCTTTATTTGTTATTTCTTACAAATTCTCAATTGCCCCCTTTTTATTTTGATTATTGCATCGGATTGGAAAGTGCCCATTCCCGGATTTTGCATTTGCTCCCTCCAAATGCTCCCCGACACATACGTACGTATGTGTATCATGTGAGTATGTAGCACAAGATGCGGACATCACATCATTGACTTGGTTTGTGCGTGTTTGGGTTTTTGCAGTTGGGTACGGGTCCTACTTCGGCAAGAAGCTGGACCCGGAGCCCGGGCGGTGCCGGCGTACGGACGGCAAGAAGTGGCGGTGCTCCAAGGAGGCCGCCCCGGACTCAAAGTACTGCGAGCGCCACATGCACCGCGGCCGCAACCGTTCAAGAAAGCCTGTGGAAACGCAGCTCGTCGCCCCCCACTCGCAGCAGCCCCCCGCCCCCGCGCTCGCCAGCGCCGCCGCCGCCGGCTTCCAGAACCACTCGCTGTACCCGGCGATCGCCAATGGTGGCGGCGGCGGATGTGGCAGCGCGCCTGGCTCGTTCGCCCTGGGGTCTGCTACTCAGCTGCACATGGACAATGCTGCGCCTTACGCGACTGCTGGTGGTGGCGGAAGCAAAGATCTCAGGTATCATTTATTATCTTTTTCTACAAACTGTCTACTGTTTAGTATTTAACTTACCTGATCGATGCCAGAAGGATGCACTGATGAAATGCCTGCTAATATGTCATGTTTGCATATTGTGCTTGATTGCATCAGTAGACAGTAGGCGGTGATCAGACTACTAGTGGAGCATCAGTAGTACTTTTATTAGTGCTCCTCTGACAATATGTATGATCTGTGCTTAGTTAAAAATTCTTCTGCCACACCTGCCACAAAAACTACAGTTATCTGTGCTTAGGCTGCTGCCTCTTTGCTCTGGCCATGCTTTCTGGGACCAGATTTTAGCCTGAGAAGATTGAGGAACAGAGTCTTGTTAGATTCTATCATTCTAGAGGGAGACTGGTGCTCTGATGGATGGAAGTGCAGAGCAGGGTGTTCCAAACTAGATGGAAGCACGTACTGCCTGTAAAGATGCAACATATCTGGGTTCTATGCTCAGGGCCAGTGCCTGCTGCTCTCTGCTCCTGCTCTATCTTAGGCCTGGCATTTTTCTTTTCCTACTTGTTTGGGGCTGGACTGGACTGGAAATAACGGCAGTTCTGCTCTGTAAAACTTATATCTGTTTCTGCCTTTCTGACCGGGGACGTCTCATCCCTATGACTGAAACCATCTGAAAAGGTTAGCATTATACTGGAAGCCCATCTCCTTTTGCCCACCCATTCTGAAGCCTTTCTTTCCCCTCCCATCAGTACTTTGTGAGTTTACAATTCCACTCAGTACTTTGTGAGTTTACAATTCCACTTTACCGAAGCTCTGTCATTGTAGGGTTACCTGCGGGGCAGTTGGCACATGATGCTGCATTGCTGCCAATCATGTTTGCTTAGATGTCTGGCTTCCTACTCTTTTCTCTCTCTTTTGTCATGAACTGCTTTAAAATGTGCAGCAACAATTGCTTCCCGGGTTTTGTTATTAGCAGTCAAGAAATGTGTGTCAAGTTTTAGGGAAAACGTGAAGCCTAGTGTATCTCCTAGATCATTACTCCAATAAGTTCCAATTATATAACTTCGGTAATACCGAGAAACAATTCCAGTATGCCTGTATGAACTGGTAATCGATCAAATGCTTCTTTGTGTATTGACAGAATATTTACAATTGATTGATGTCCTTTTTAGTTGCGCTATTAGTGTTTCCAGCCTGCTCTTATGCTTGCATAGTCATTTAGACAACATTGAGCACTTCTTTGAAATCCTTTCTTATACACCTTTGTACTTCAGGTTTTTCACTAACAGTTTTATATATTCTACTGTTTCATCATACATGGTCACAAGTGTCCCTTGTAAATGTTTACTCACTGTCTACCCTTCTGTGTGATTTCTGAAATTCAGGTATTCTGCTTATGGATTGAGATCTTTGGCTGATGAGCACAGCCAGCTCATTACTGGAGCTATGGATACCTCTATGGACAACTCGTGGCGCTTGCTGCCGTCTCAGACGTCCTCATTTTCTGTTTCGAGCTACCCTCTGCTTGGAACGCCGAGTGACCTGGACCAGAGCACCATCTGCTCGCTGCCGAAGGTGGAGAGGGAGCCACTGTCTTTCTTTGGGAGCGATTTTGTGACCGTCGACTCTGCGAAGCAGGAGAACCAGATGCTGCGCCCTTTCTTCGACGAGTGGCCAAAGGCGAGGGACTCTTGGCCGGAGCTAGCTGATGAGAACAGCCTCGCCTCCTTCTCGGCCACCCAACTCTCGATCTCCATTCCGATGGCAACCTCCGACTTTTCCACAACCAGCTCCCGGTCACCCAACGGTAGTATATACTCCCGGTAAATGCGCATTTCGTTTGCTCAGTTCATAGCAGGTGATTTGCAAGATTTCTGATTCAGAACATCCTCAAATCGCTGCAGATGAGTGAATACCATGGTTCCCAATGTCTGTGAGCTTACCGCCGTTTGCTCATTTGTATGGAGTCACGGATCTTGCCTCATCATCGAGCATGAACAAATACTCTATTAATATGCTTCTGTAATCTTCGAACAACAAGCTTCTGTATTTTGTTATGTTGACCGGTTTACCCTATCGGAATTGTATGAAGTCAAGTCGGATAGTCGATGGTCAGATCCCACCGATGGATGGGAATGACATGGTTGCTTCCCCTGTGCTTGATGTTGAAACCTTATTTTCCTATCAAATCCATCAGTTTCTCATGTGTCATTGCTTGCGTGAATCCGTAAACGAGATGTGATTCACTTTACTCCCTGTTCTTCACATGACCGGGAACAGTAGGATCTCTTGCTTTGTCGTGGCGGCAAGCTCCGATCCGAGCTAGCTTCCCGCGCAATCCACGAGCGAACAAACGTGGCATGGCAGATTGGCATCTTTTCAATTGATCTGCGTGTTATGGGCGCACTCACCCCGTCTCCATGCCTCTATGATTGCTTTGGCGTGTTGGGATGGAAGGGGACATGATAGATAGGCTCATGGGCGTTGATGAGATCGAACTCGAACGGGTTGTTTTAGCAAAAGGAGAGGGGAAGAGAAGTGCAATAGTACTGGATTTGCACGAAGGTTCCAAAGTTGGTGGAGGAACAGGCTGTAACTCTGCGCGTGGGGCCGTGCTTGCACTTGTTGGTATCAGGAGCAGACGTGGTAGTAAGTACAGACGGAGTACTACACAAGTAGGCCTTGTTTGGTAGAGCTTTTGCTCCCTAATTCTTAACCAGAGCAGCAGGATTTGAGCCAAACGTGCTAGCTCTTCTTTTTGTAGAATTAGGATCAGTTTAGACTCAGAGTTGTATGACAATAGAAAACTGGGAGCGATGTTGGACCGACTCCCTACAAGAATAAGTATCTCGGTTACCAAAATACCCCTCAAGTTGAGGGTTATTTACCCACCTTTTACCACTACGTATAAAATCCCCCTTTTTTTTTCCACTCCTGTCACCCCTCCAGTTCCCTCCCTCCATTCCCCACTCCCGTCCCGAGCTTATGGAACCTAGCCGCCACCCTCTCTCCTCGCTGTGGGCCTGAAGCCCCGCCTGGATCCCTCCTCTCCTTCCAGGTGATTGGATTATTCCCGTATTTGTCTTTCAAGGCTAAGGTTGCTTCTTAATTCCTCTCCCTCCTCTCCTTCCAGAAGTTCATTGAGTTATTGCAAATTATGAACTTAAAACTGAAGGAAGCATGTGCAAAGAATGAGGTAGAAAAGGCACCTCTCTCAGAAAAGGTTCAAGAGGTGGAGAAGCTATCTGAAGAATATTCACTCTTGGATAACTCACTTTCAGATGCAAATGCCGAAATGGATGCACAGAGGGAGAAGATGAAAGCATTAGAGGCTTCAGAAAGCTCTCTGGAGTCTGAAGAATGTAGTTTCCTCTCATGTTTCCGAAAAGGCTGTTCTTGCATCAGAACTAGAGACCCTTAGTAAAAGTTTTGCTGACATTTCAGACAAGAATTCTATCTTGGATATCTCATTATCTAATATGAAAGCTGAGCTTGAAGAATTGAGAACAAGGCTTAAAGATTCCGAAGAAACCTGTCAGGATCACCTTGCAAATAACTCAGCTCTTTCTGCCGAAAAGAACAATGCATTCTTTCAGGTAATAAATTGTTCTTATGTAATATCTTTTTTTTTTTTTTTTTACTTCAAACATTGTTTTTACCTTTTCTTGGAGTGTTCATTGCATGTACCGTCCTTTTCAAAAATTTGTGTACAAACTAAAAGAAGTAAGATACAAATAGAATTGAAGTGTGGCAACCAAGGGTGGTATGGTCTATTTGCCTACAAGTCTCTCTTTTATGATTTTTGGAGCCAACTTTCTACCAATCGCTTCTCTCCGGCAACTCCAGATTCTAAGATGAGTGAATCCTTGAAGGAGTAGGAGCTGGGAGCTAAAAAATGAGAAGCAGAGCTCTACCAAATAGGGTCGTAATGTACCAGTATATCTGGTGTGTGCTAAGCTAGCTTTGGCAAATGGCAAGCACAAGCATGAAGCATGGATGGATAGGGATATATTCATGATGGACGTGTGCTCTTTTTTTTCTCCTGGCGTAGGACGGCCGGACGAGCATATTTTATAGGGGGAATTAAGGATTTGCCACCCAGTAGAATTGTGTTATCACCTTTGCCACTCTATAGACTGCAATCCTTTATTTGCCACTCTATACAATTTTCAATCATTTTTTTTACCACTTTGGACTTTTTAACTCATTTTCTATTTTTCATGCCAATTATATGCACCGGAAGTTACCGAAATGCCCCCACCACTCCCCTCCTCTCCTCCCCGCACTCTGCTTCCTCTCATCCCCGCCTCCAACTCCAAGCCGTGTTCGACGCCAAGGACGCCGTGGCCGCCGCGCTGCGTCGGAAGCATGCAGCGACAGAGGACAAGAACACATGGCTCGACCGCGCCGCCGCCATCTCCTCAGTGCGACCAAGCAAGGGCACGGAGCCAAAACATCAACCAAGCATCAAAACAACACAACTAAAATGAATCAAGTCAAAACTTGAAGAACAGAAATAACAGAAGTGGGTTAGGGGAGAGAGGGACCCAAGGCGGGCTGACACACGGCAGTGCGCAGCGAAGGAGTTCACGGGCACAACTGAGCCAGAGGTGAGCCCGGGTGAGCGCGAGCCTGGGAGGCGTAGGGCCGAGCCGAGGCTCCGGCGGCTGGATGGCCAAGCCGGCCGGGCGGCGCGTAGAGGCGGCCTGAGCCGAGGGCTAGGCCGAGGGGGACCGGGGCGGCGCGGGCTGGCTAGCCGGCGGCGTCGGGACACGGAGGAGCCAGAGGGGAGCAGCCGGGTCGGGCCGGTGACGCACGGGCAAGCAAGAGGATGCAAGCCAGTGGTGGCGGCGCAGGCCAACCAAGGGAAGGGGGCGCCATGGAGAAGGGGAGAGGAAGAAGGAGTTGGGGAAGAGAGCAAATGAGATTGGGGGCAATGGGTGGGTGTCGGTGACCGGTTGGAAGGAAATAGGAAGGGTATTTCGGTCTTTTCACTAGCCTGAAAAATAGAAAATGAGCTTAAAAAGTCCAAAGTGTAAAAAAAAATGATTGAAAATTGTATAAAATGACGAATAAAGGATTGTAATATATAGAATGACAAAGATAAAAACACCGTTCTATTAAATGATAAATTCTTAATTGTCCCTATTTTATACGGTGTCAAGGAAAGCGAAGGCTTGGCTGGTACAATTCGTATCAATCGCCTTTGGGTTGGGGCTTATCGGTGGGGCAATGGATGGGGGTACGTGGTACTGGGCGCATGTGGCCGTTGGGCGTTGGCGCGCGCGTTCGGACAGATCGGTGGTGGTGGAAACGGCCGCGTCGTGCGTGGTTTCGTATCCCCCGGCAGAGCCAACGGGCATGTGCGCCTAGCCTGCCCTAGTGCGCGCTGTGCCGGCCGGGATTACTCCACGCGACGCGAGGAGGGAATGCACATCGGCCGGTGGCAAGTTGGCGTCGCCGCGTTTCGTGGGCGAGTTAGGTCGTAGGACGTAGTCCTGTGGGTTGGTGGCCGGTGACTAGAAAGCACTTACGATGCCCAGAACGGAGCGTGCTATCTTCCATCTTCGTCTATCTAGATTCTAGAGTGCTTCTAGTTGGTGTGTCGTGCTGCGTGCGTTGCTGCCAGGCTCTGGATTTGGTCGATAGGAGAAGGGCCGAAAATGATGGTATACCCGGCGTGACTAGGAAGTCATTTCGTTGCGTTTCCGTGGCATGGAGTGGAGTGGTCACTCACCCGGTGTACGGATGGATGGTCCCGACGATGAGTCATGCAACTATTCATCACGACGACGACGAGCCGTGAGTGGCTGGCCTAGTGAGTCGGGCAACATTAGGACGACACAACGCAAGAGCCGAACCGTATTGTTTGAGCCTGTCCACCAAGTCCATTTCCCCACCGAATTGGTTGCAATCGTGCGTTGAGGCGTGGATCACGGGCTTTCTCAGGCCGGCCCATGAGTAATACATCACCTTCTCAGGTCGCGGAAGAAGACATGGATGGAGAAGGCATATGCACGCGAGAAGGCAAGAGCCTTCCGGTTATTTTAACTGCCTTTCGGCCTTGGGCTTTAGCATAGCCCTGCCCACGAGCAGCACATCACCGCGGCAGGAGACGGCGGTGCGGGGGACGGCACGGCAGATTCACGCGAAGGCCTCCCGCTCCCACGATCCGACTCCGACTCCGACTCCGAGCCCGGCTGGAGCCCCACGGCGGCGCGCGAGAAGGGAAGCAGAGGGAAGGGGGAAATGGGGTGGGACGCGGTGGTTTACGAGGGCGCGGAGGTGGGGGCATCGCTGGTGGGGCTGGGGTGGGCGGGGCTGTGGTTCCTGAACCGGCGGCTGTACACTGAATACGAGAAGCGGCGGGCGCTGGTGCAGATCCTCTTCGGCCTCGTCTTCGCCTTCTCCTGCAACCTCTTGCAGCTCGTCCTCTTCGAGATCCTCCCCGTCCTCTCCAAGCACGCGCGCTTCCTCAACTGACACCTCGACCTCTTCTGCCTCATCCTCCTCCTCGTCTTCGTCCTCCCATGCCACCACTGCTACCTGCTGCTCCGCAACTCAGGTTCTTTTTCTTCCTATGACCGAATCCCGCATCGTCTCAATCTGTTGTGCGCCGCGCGCGTGTGGTGGCTCTGATAGGGTGATCGGTTGGTGGTTGCAGGGGTGAGGAGGGAGCGGGCCTTGCTCGTCGCTGCGCTGTTCCTGCTGGGCTTCCTCTACGGGTTCTGGCGCATGGGGATTCACTTCCCCATGCCTTCCCCAGAGAAAGGTTTGGCTTTGCAATCAAGCGATGGTTGATAATCTCATAGTATTAGTTGCTACGACTTGTGAAATTGATCCCCGAGGCATTGTATTTTTAGCAAATTTGCATGTCTGTTTGATGTGCTCAATTCATGCCTAGTTGTGTCATTGGGTTTTACTCGGTGCTCACTCTCTAGGGTTTTTTACGATGCCGCAGTTGGTTAGTAGGATTGGCGTGATTGGAGTGAGTGTCATGGCTGTTCTTTCTGGTTTTGGTGCCGTCAATCTGCCGTACAGCTATTTGTCACTCTTTATAGGTTTTTACTCTGATAAACGCTTGTCTCTCATCAATATCGAAGTTTTAATTCCGATCAGCTAGCTTTGGTTTTGGTCTATGCTTAGTATGCTATATTGCACACATCACTTTGACCTACCCTACCCTGGCTTTCAGGGAAATTGACGAAACAGACATCAAAACTTTGGAGCGGCAACTGATGCAATCCATGGAGACATGCATTGCTAAGAAAAAAGAAAATTATTCTGTCCAAAATGGAGATGGAGAGGATTCAAGGATCAGAGGAGGTATGCTTACTAGTCACTGTCTCTTGTTTTATAACAAATAATCCTGGCTTTGATCATAACTATTGGATTGCAAACATGGAAATTTACTCTTGGTGCAAAATACACATATATTTAGCTATACAGAATTGCCATAATTTGTTGCTTGTGCTCGCTAGAGGGATAACGGCCCATTACATTAATGAAAAATGGAAAATGTTTTGTGATTTAGCTGTGTAGAATTGCCATATATTTGTTTTTGTTGTGCTCGGGTGCTCGCATATGGTGGGATTGAAGGGATAGAGGCCCATTCCTTAAAAAAGAATGGAAATATATTCCTTCTTTTTTTAGCAGAGGCAAGTGCTCTGCCCATCAGTTAAAGGGGTGAAAGGAATGGAAAATATCATAACACACATTAAGATTGCAGCTTGCAAGTAATGCGCTCTTTTATTAATTGGAAAAAGTATATATTACTCCCTGAACTTTTATGGTGCGGCTACTTAACCCCCAAACTATAAAATCGGACATTGTACACCCTGAACATTTAATACTAGTGCAAACAAACCCCTAAGACCGGTTTTGGAGTTGGTTTTGCCACACAGAACACGACGTGGATATTTTGAGGGGGTGTTAGATATGACTTGTATAGGGTGTTCTTTGCATATTTTCATACACATGTAACTTGTATATGTTGGCCTTTAGGTCCATTGGAATAGATAAGGGTTCATTCCAATGGGCATGACCGAATGCAAAACTTAATACTTGCAGAAGCTCAAAGCCAGATCATTTCTAAAGCGTATAGTTGTAACAGTACCCCACTTGTAATATACCACTCAAACGCATATATTATACTTCTTTATCATTTTCAGTATTTATGTATACCAATTATAAGATACTCCAATTAAACTTGATTGAAAATTTTTTATTGGAACCCTCTGTTTTTTTGTTATATACCATTTTTCATATATAAAAGAAGTATATACACAAATTTTGCTATAAAAGTGGACTTTAATGAAATTTTTTACGGAACTCACTTTGGGGTATCTTATGATCATTATTGAAGTATACTCAAATTGATAAAGAGGTATAATCATGCGATTTAAGTGGTATATAAGAGGTGGGAGTACGTACTCCCATGAGTACCATACCATTTTCCTATATATATATATATATATATTAGAATATCGGTTATATTAGTTTCAGGGAGAATTAATTGACAAGGTTGCAGTGCTGCCTGGTTGCATACATTGTTCTGTTCTTTTGCTTATGTGGGGTCATATATTTGTTTCTCTTATGTCATTTCACACCAGTGGCTATTTTGCATCTTTGCTAGTAGTAGATCATTTCTTAGAATAAATGAGTTAAACTTTTGTACACAATTCTTCAATCACTTTCCAGATAGCTGCCGCTATTCTCGAACTTGGAGAGGACATCTTCAGAATCTTCTAGGACATGCCTTGTCAGTGTGTTGTGTTTATAAGATGCTCAAGGTACTACCCCAAAATGCAATCTGTTGTTTTGGTCGACGCATCACCCTGTTTCACGTACCAACATGTTATCCAAAAACCCATCCATTTCGGGGAACATCCAGCTTCTCCATTTTGCCATTGTCCAACTGATGCAAGCTTGTTTTGTGAGATAATTTGTGTTCTATTTTTTACTTGCACTTGTAGCCCATCCTTAAGGAGCTTAGCTTACTTTTCTTCTTCTTGATTTTTTTGCAGTCCTTGCAGAGTGTAGTCTTTAAAGAGGTACTGACCTTTCCATGTATTCATGTATCTCAAACTGATTGCTTGCCGTTTCTAATCCGTGAAAAATTTCATTGTTTATCTACATCCTGTTTTTCCTCCCAGGCAGTGTTCCGAATTTCGGCCGAAAATTTGCAATTTTGGATTTACTGGTGGGGGCCGGTAGGAATACAAACCGGCCCCGAAAAAATCGGTTTGGATGAATTTTTTCCCAAAAACAATCGAATTTGCCTGAATTTGTTTTTTTAAAAAAAAAAATATTAAAATCCGAAAAATTTGAAAAATTCGGCCGAAATTAACCAGCCTTACCACCACCTCCCCCCCCCCCCCCGCTAAAAAAATTACCGGTAACGAAAACCCTGCTCCCAGGCAGGTTCTGTTGATCCGGTGACCATGACGATTACCACTTTCTTGAGGCATCTTGATATTGGTATTGATGTTGCACTTTTATCACAGGTAGGTATGCTAAAGCTACAATAATTGTAGAATGAATTCGGTAAAATTTCAGAACAGCAGCTCTCTGTAGATTTGACCTAAATTGGACCACTGTGTAAAGTACTAATAGCCTTTCAAATTTCCAATAAAATAGTTATAGTTTGGCATGGCTTTTGACCCTTTTCTGAAACTCCATGTGCTGTTCTATGTGTAGATAGAATATAGATGTTGCTATATATTGGGCTGGCTTGATTTCCATGACTTTTCTCCCTTTCTAGTTGATTATTTGTTCATGTTCTTGCTTACATATGTCCTGCTTTTGCCTTGTGCTTGCAGTACATATCTTTGATGTTCATTGGGATGTTGGTGGTCATATCTGTTCGAGGATTCTTAGCAAATTTTATGAAGGTGTGTGTTCTTTTTGGTTGCTACTTTTTATTTTGTACATGTGAATTGTTGGATTTGTTTATCAGTACCCTGTATGCTGTACTCTCTGATCCATTAATATCATGACTGGTTGAAAAATGTTGGTAAAGTTATTGTAAATGCATTTCAGCTGGTTGTAATGCAGAAACCTTATCTGACCATCTGCATTTTCCATTTAGTTAAATAGACTTCCAGCTGTTGTCGTAGCTTCCCTTGTTGTTGAGCATCCAAACTTGATGCTATTGTGTCTCATTTTCTATGCAGTTCTTCTTTGCTGTTTCTAGAGTTGGGAGCGGCTCAACAACCAATGTCAATGTCGTCCTTTTCCTATCTGAGATCATGGGCATGTACTTCATATCATCTATTCTTCTCATAAGGAAAAGCCTGGCAAATGAGTACAGGTATTCCTCTATTGCTTGAGATTGCCTTTCCCTATATACTGGCTTGATATTGGACTGTTATTTTATAACTGAACCTGCAGAGGCATATACAAAGTTGTGGGGTCAAATAACCCTACAACCTTTTTTTTTACAATCCACTACCATTAGGAATTGGAAAACACAATAGTTTATATGAAGATTTTAAAGAAATCGGTTTCACTAATTATATTGATTTCACAATTGACCCCACAAGTAAAGAGTTGTGGATCCTTAATGAATAATACTGTTGATTGAAAATGGAACTATGCTTCTTTGAAACTTCTACGCTTTATGCAAGATTTGAAATTTACATCATGATCACATTCCATTGAGAAAATTGATGTTTGTTAATGCATGTTTGCTCAGGGTGATCATTACAGATGTTTGGGTGGTGATATTCAGTTTGACTACTACCACCGCTGGTTTGATGCTATATTTGTGGCGAGTGCATTCCTGTCCTTGCTTTTGATTTCAGCCCAATACACCTCCCGGCAAACAGACAAGCATCGAATTGATTGATGCATCTTGTCCCACTTGTGCCTAGTGTTCTTTTTAACCACTATTTGCCCGAGGTATGTGCTTATCCTTCTTCCCGTATCAATTTAATGTTCTGACTTATGTTAATATTTTCCTGCTTGTTTGGTCAGGTTTGACCCATTTTTTCTGCCATAGTTTTCAATGGTGTCGTTTCTCCATACATCTCCATACACAATTACAGGACATGATACATCAGTTAATTCGAAGGCTTCTCTTTGTTTTGGAGTATGTTCCCGGTTGGCATTGAATCATGGTTAACAGTTCCTCCATATGCAAGCCTTTAGTACGCTGACCCTGCAGTAATCAGAAATGCTTTGCTTGGTGATGTTTCAATGGGACCGATTTAATGTTGTGTTCATACACTTATTGGTTTTTGAAGACAAGTGAGGAAGCCGCTTCTTAGGAATGGAGTATGACGGTGTAAATTAGATTGGGAATAGTGTGCTAGCATGGTATGCGGTTGATACTTCCACAATTCTTTTGGCTATTACTACATGTGCAACATTTGCCACAACTTAAAAAAGTATATTATTGTTGTTATTTATGCGATCACTATTTCTTTGGGAGGATGTGTCTTGTGCAGAATCCTTGTATGTACTTGAAGCGATTTGTAAGAAAAAATTATTATACTGATGATGTCTTGTAGTCCATCATAACCTCTTGCTTCTATAATCGTACTTTCAGATTGAAATGCTGGGTCTTCTTTCTCTCTTTCCACCATTGCCGTGTTACCGACAAATTAAGGTGCCTAAGTTCTATTCGTGTCATACTGTCAACCATGAATTATTCTCTCTTTTAATCTGAACCGTACTACTTAGTTTGATCTGGTCTATCATACTGTTCACTGCTCAACCGAAATTCTTGCTATCCTTTTTGTTTTGCAATGCAATAAGTATGTTGTTGCTACTCAAGCCTTACTCCCTGGTGCTTGATCGTGGCTGTCTGGCTGATACACCCGCAGTTAGGGGTGTTAATTGAATCCGAATTATCTGTTTTATTCGGCATCTGAATTCGGTTGGTATCGAATATAGTTTAGATTTTTTCATCCGATTAACAATTTTTTTACTATTTGTATTCGTATAGAAAATATGGAAATAAATATGGTATGGATTTTTTCCCATCCGAAATATTATTTTATCCGCACTATTTGTATTCGTATTTGAATTCGATAAAATAATATACATATTTTATCATAGTATGACTAAGTAGTTGGATGAGTATTTTTAGTTTAATATGAATTCATGTTTTTAGGTGAAATAGATAATCTAGAATGATTAGGTGTGCTATGTATGAGCATAAAGTATCATAAATATCTTGCAACTATGTAAGTTACGAAAATATCCGAATCCGACCGAATTGAATAGGTATTCGTAGTCATTACAGCATTCGGTTCGTATTTGCATTTAACAATATTCGAATTCTTATTTGTTTAGAAAATACGAATACAAGAACACCACTGTTCAATCGTTTCACACCCACCCTACCCGCAGTATGCACGTAATGGATTCTGGCAAGATTTGGAACTGGAAATCTTGTACGTCACTGCCTCCAGTTTCCACTTATAGGCCGTCAAACCGAAGAGACGACCAAGTACCAGATGCAGATGCCCATTTAAGCATTCCATCACCGAGCATGCAACAGCTGCCTCAGAGAGTACACGGCCCCAGAGGCCAGAGCCCGTGCCGGGTAGTGGATAGCAGCCAGCACAGCACGGCACGGGATGGCTCGCTGGCTTGACGCTGCCACACCACTGCTTGTCCCCGTGCCGCCCGTGCCGCGGATGTGCCGACCGGTGTGTCTGTCCGACTTTGTCACATGAGACATGTCCAGCATTGCGAGTGCGACAAAGACAAACCTGTCGCGCTCCCTGCACCGCTGTACGTGCGCCACGTTTTGGCGAAAAGAGGCTGCACGTTCGCGTAGATCGATCGGATCGTGAGTACACGGGGCCAGTCGGTTGCATGCATGCGGCTCGCGCCGCTGGTACGAGTCTTGGCAGCGATCGACAGGAGAGCTGCCTCTTTTGAAAGCACGCGTGTACGTACGTGCCTCACTTTGGCAGGGGAAAGAGCTAGCAAAGGGCGCTAGAGTAAGCGATGCAAAAGCGAGCGAGCGAGCGACGCAGGTGCGCAACAACTTTCGTTGTTGGGGCCGTGCGTTTCACCTGACACGGTCAATGCTGCTTGAGCATATATCATGCATGCAGGATGCCAGCGCCTCAAAATGGCGCGACCGATTCGACGTCCGAGCCAGAGGAGCTATGCAGCGAGAACCCCTTGAAAAATAACCAAAAAGAAGCCGGCCTGATCTGTCGAGCGCATCAGCCATCAGGTGTCTCGTTCCAGAGTCGCCTGTTCATTAACAGGGGCTAAAAGCCTGCACCGTATGTACGCTACACTACGCACCGTGCGAGTGCAATGCAACCAACAGGGCGCACAGCGCGATCTAAGGAGTAAGGATTGCAATCGATCGATCTCGAGTGGTACAGCGTCGTCGATCAGCATCAGCTTAGCATATGCATCGATTGGTCAATGCAACGACGTACGAGCGAGAAAAGGAGGCATGAAATTAGCGCGAGGACCGAGCGTGACGAGACGTCGGCATATCTCTGTCTCGTGCGTGTCATCAAGGTGTTTGGGGCTCTGGTGGGCCGTGCTAGGAGTACTCACCCTCTTGGTTGTTCGGCTGGACAGCTGCTTTGTTCGCACTTGCACCACCACCACCACCACTACTACTACCCCTTCCATGGCCTCGAATCAGTCACTCGTAATGGGCGACTTGGAGTTCGGGAGCGAGCTAGAGCTAGAGAGTGAGAGTGAGAGATGGACGTGGACTCGACCCGACTCGACCGGACTTGAGTGGCCTTTTCCGAAAGGCTGCTCGGCAACGTGATCCACCCGCACCCACATGACCCATCCCTCCCTCCCTCCCCTCCTCCGATCGAGCTCCACCTCCAGCCCCCACCGCCACCGGGCTCGGTGCATTGTGCAAGCTGTGACTGCGCGCGGCTTTACCTCCTTTCCTCAAAGATTTGCTCCCTCTCGCTTGCTTTCTCTTCTCACAAAAGAAAACCTCGATTTGTCCGCTCCACAAATACACGCGTCGGCCGGCCTCTACCGTCTAGTCATTTTCCCCCTCCTCTCTCTTTGGCCGCGCATCGAGCGCGAAAACAGAGAATGATTAAAACAACCGGGCTGGGCTGGCATCATCTGCATTATCACAAACTACATGAGTACATGTACTAGCACTAGTAGTACATTGCAGTGGATCAACGGGCGATCGATTAGCCAAAGCAGGCTAGTTTGCAGCGGCAGCTGCGCCTGCGCTTGAGCCTGGAACGTGTCCATGCGAGAGAGAGACCCGACGGAGAACAGACAAAGCTCGGCACATGCGCGGGCACAGTGGGCTATAGCCCCTACGCCATCAAAAGTTGCGACCGCATGCACGCAGCGCAGGTGGATCACTGCATCGACGATCCCTTACGCTTGCAGATGCATCTGCCATCCTGGCTTCCAAAGGCCGGCCACGGCCTGGCTCGCCCGACACGATCCAAATCGCCGTGGAACCCGACGTCCGCAAGCGAGAAATCGAAAGGAAAAAAAAAAAAAAAAACTCGATAAAAGCCCCGCCCGAGGCCGGGCGAAGGCTGCGCGGGCCGTACCGGCACTGACGTGCCTGATTTGCCACTTTGACCGCGACGCACCGCGCGAACGCGGGGACGCGTGCCGGGCCGAGCCGAGCGAAGATGTGTTGGAGGCTGTTGTTTCGTGCCGTCGATGGCATCAAAATGCGGGGCGGCCGAATGCTCACTCGCGCTGCACGCTGCGCGCGTTGGTTCCATTCCGCGGCCGGGAAGGGGAAAGAGAGGCCCGCCACTTGTGCGAAGCGAACTGGAGCTCGGTCTCGGCGTCGCTCTGCTGGGGGAATCTGCTTTCGCCTGCGAGATGTGATGCGCATTGGGACCCGAAAACGTTTCGGGTTGGGGACTTGTGATCGATCGCTCGGAGCGTAGTCACATGCTTTTTTTACTCGTTTGGATTGTAAACTGATGATGTGTTCATATGTGTCATGGACCTCTTCCGCGTGGAATGGATAGCAGCAAATGTTTGATAGTTCTTCCTCCGTTCTTAAATACATATAATTCTACCTTTCAAATTTTATTCCTAAATATATATTATTCTATGATTTTGATGTGACTTTCTACCATCTTTTCCTTATATACCCCACCCCTTTATCTATTTACAAGGTCATTTACTACCATGGATTAGACTAACACATCATCCAAAGGGCAATAAGTAATCTAATCAAAGAGGGTAATGGAGTCTTTTGTAGATATACCTTGGTGGATGTGTAAAAACATAGAATAACATATCTATTCAGGAACAGCGGGACTAATGTAAACTCTTTTTTTTTTCATCCCACGAAACTACCGTTATTCAGGAAAAGAGGGAGTAACGTAAACTCTTTTTTGTGGCCATCTCAAGAAACTATCATTCAACCGCATTACGCACTTTCCTCTTTACCTTTTGCTCTGTCCTAGCGTTAGCAAGTATGCTAGCTTTCCCAAGAAACTATGCAGGTCAAGCTGGATTTAAATCAAGTGCCGCAATATATCGGCAGAGCCGCCGTTTTTACCGTTTCTGGATTATTTTATGTTTTTCTTTTTTCTCTTTGGTCATCGGTCAAGCACCGGCCGGTGTGCTCGGCCCCTGCAGTTATCTGCACAGTATCCTTCGGTTGCTATATGGAGTAATAGTATGATTGCAGTGGCCTGTGCCGCCGTACAAAAAAGAAGAATCTAAATATTTGTCATGTGAAGAAGTGAGCGGATGAACAGCCAAAACAAACTTAAAAAAATGTTCAAAAGAATCGCACATGTAGGCACGGGATGGAGGGTCGTACTAGATATATAGGTTCATGTATTTAAGTGAGAATCTAACTGTTTTGATCAGATGTGGGACGGTTCGAATGGATTGGACTAGTCGGCTGCGCAAAGCGTCTATGCGTGACAGTGCTAGTACTTGCTTAGTACAAGCAAAACCTTTTTTATTACAAAATCTCCTAAACAATTACAATGGCTACGTGTATCTGATCGATACTGAATTATAAACTGCAGGTTGTTCAAATATTTATCTATTCAGGTCCTCTGCCATTTTGCATACTTCGAGCAAAATTGTAGAGAACTTCTGGCTGAAGCCTTGGTTTAATATGCATTGCCAAGTGTCAACTAACTACTCCGTACATATATTAATTGACTAGTGATTTGATGCCACCCCTATGTAGATATTTGTAGTTGGTGTAATCCAAACAGAGCTATTAAGACTTAAAAAAAGTCAATATGACACTGAACTCTTATGAAAGTATGAAAATCAACCATTAACTATGAAACTAGACATGTGACAACCTCAAACTCTAAAAACCATTCAGTTTACCCCTGAGATCAAAATCACTCCGGTTTTATTAACGCGATCTACATTAACATCCATGTCATCATATTTTGGCACCTCATCAGTCAAATCACATTCTCACTTTATCCCTCCCCTTCGCGCTCTCTCTAACATCATCTTCTTCAACTCCATCCTCTCCCCTCTATCTCTCTCCCTTCCTCTCCTCTGATTCAATACGCATCGATGGGCCACGCTGCTACTAGGGGTGGAAAAAAAGCTCAAAACTCACGAGGCAGCTCGGCTCGCTAAGGATTCAACTCAAACTCGGGTCATAAACAAGTCCAGTTGAGCTAACGTTTTGCTTGTTATCTTAACAAGCCGAGTTTGGACCACCTCGCGAGTGGCTCGTTTAACGCATTTACCTAACAAGTCGAGAAAAGAAGCCCATTGTCCACACAAGGTCCAGCCCATGCAACTACCAAGGCCCAAGGCCCAAGTGCCAACTGCGCAACCCTAATCCACCCCGCACCCCAAGTCCCCAGTCCCCACTTCCCAGCCCACGTCGCCACGAGCAAGCCGCAAGGGATTCCTATCCAGCCGCACCAGCTGGCTCCTGGTTGCCGTTCGCTGCTGCCCTGCACAGCTGCACGACACACCCACAACCGCCGCTGCCCATCCGCCCCCTTGTTTGCCTGGCGCCAGGTCGGTCCCCTAAGCTCGGCCCTAGGCCTCCCACCTCTCGCGCTCTGCCTCCTGCCTCCAACTCCCACGATGGATCGACAACCAAGCCTGGAGTCCAAGAATCGCAGAGGGAGGTGGTCATCCGCCTCCGACTCCACTCCACCCTTTGCCTCAACACTGGCATTAAATCGTGCAAGTACAACCCCTCACTGCCTTGTCTCGTCCGCTAGAAAGCCACCTTGCCCTGGCCAACCAGCAGGTCCAACACCAACCCCTATTGCGGTTGTCCCCTCGGTGAGTGTCATGACTCACTTCAGATTGCTCTCCTCTGATCTAGATTATCCATTCAATTAAATGTTGACTAGTATGAATAAGTGTATGACATGTTACTCACACAAATGAATATCTATTTTATGTCACCCTGATATAAGTGCCTTTTGCAATTGTTTAGAACATAAGATAAGCTATTGTGCTAATATGAATCATAAATGAAAGCACATAAGGAAATTGGATTTGGATGTCATACAGTTATAGATATATCATGTTCTCCTCTTTTTTTGGTGATTGGTGAAAAAGGGCATGATTTATGGTTGTGCACTTGTATTAGTTATTACTATGTCTACTAACTAATTGTTGCTTAGTTGCCTTCCATTTATTATTTGTAGTAACTAATTGTTGCTTAGTTGCCTTCCATTTATTATTTGTAGTAACTAATTGTTGCTTAGTTGCCTTCCATACCAATGGATTGTGTCTCATAAATAGAAATGATGAGAACCTTCCATTTATTAGTTGCCTTCTATTTACTAATGGTATGTATCTCTGTAGGACTCTGAATATAGTGACTTCGACATGCCTGATGGTTCATCTCAGGGCGAACCTTCACATGTGTCCATTGATTTTGCAACTCATGTTGAGAAAGAAGATGAGGTGTCAAATGATGGCGGTGTGTCTGGATCTCCCAAGGCAAAGAGGAGCCAAAAGACATAGGGTATTCCAGTATCTCCTTCCAAAAGGAGCAAAGGAAAGTGTTCAAATGTGTTGATGAAGTATATGAATGCATCATATCAGTTTATTGGTAGGAAGACTATAAAAAGTGAATGCATAAAGGTTTATGAATCAGAAAAATCACTCCTCGGAAGGGTCTCAGAGGTATCGACAATATAAGTTTAACTTGTGA
Source organism: Ampelocalamus luodianensis (assembly GCA_036346255.1). Lineage (NCBI taxonomy): Eukaryota > Viridiplantae > Streptophyta > Magnoliopsida > Poales > Poaceae > Ampelocalamus > Ampelocalamus luodianensis. The sequence goes on along the minus strand of CM070623.1, from coordinate 58,039,046 downwards.
TTTGTGGACATCAAATCAAAACCTTTGCTATATGAGTTTGGTCGTGCATTACATAGATGCTAATTGGGCTATGCAATGTCATGTCTTGAACTTTGTTGAGTTGGACCCTCCACACACAGGAAATATGATAGCTCAAGCAGTGTTTGAATGCATTAGTAAATGGAAAATAAAAGATAAGATTATGACTATCACCCTTAATAATGCAACCTCAAATAATGTTGTCGCTAAGAATTTGATGGCCAAGTTCATTGCTAGGGGATCAACACAGTTCACTCCTGAATATTTTCATGTTCGTCGCTGTTGTCATATAGTGAATTTGGTAGTGAATGATAGCATGTCACTATTGGAATCTTTGATAAGAAATCTTAGGGAATCTGTCAAGTACAAGAAGAAGTCTCCATCCTGCATGTATAAATTCTTAGAAGTTTATAAATCTATTGCTTTGGAAGTTGGAAAATAGTTAAGTTTTGATGTTCCAATAAGGTGGAGTACAACATATAAAATGTTGTTTGCCAGCATTGCTTATAAGGATGCATTATTATATTATGTTGATTCGGATGCTAATTACAAGTGGGCTCCTTCGAGTGAACAATGGGCTTTATGTAGCAAAATTCAACCAATATTGAAGGCATTGGCAGAAGTAACTACCGCATTTTCAGGATCTCTATACCTCACAACAAATATTTTCTATTCTCATATAGTGAATGTTAAGATTGCATTGAGGACCACAAGTCATTCTAGTAATCAACATTTTGAGGAGTATGGGTAAAGCAATGTTGGGTAAGTTCAACAAGTATTGGACTAAAAAAAAAACAATGTTATGGTTATTGCTACTATTCTTGATCCAAGATTCAAGATGAGATTTGCTAGTTGGTGTTTTACACAGATGTATGACTCATCCAAAGTCGCCAGTGAGGAAAGTGATATCCGTGACGAGTTGTTTGATATCTATGCCCAATATGAGATGCAACATTGCCACAAAAAGGCTGCCAACAACAGGGCTGAGTCCTCTTCAACCATTGATACCAGTTGCTCATTAGTCTCAGTTTCAAGTGATTTTCAGATCTTTCTGCGATCTACTTCTACAGAGCCATCTAAATCAGAGTTACTTATCTATCTAGATGTAACAGCCCAATTTTCAATTTCAGTAAAATTTAAAAGTTTATTTATGTTTGTGGTTTTTTCCTGTTTTTTTCAGAAGCTTTTTATAAATATTCTAAAGCTAAAACAAATTTATTTGCAAAATTAAAAGCCAACAAATAGTTGGAAATAATTTTATTAAGTCCAGAATGAGTGTGGGAATTTCTGTGAATTTTTCCATAATTTTTGGAAGTATTTTGCTATTTTCTAAAGCTATTATGATTTATCGTAATTAAAACAAATAGAAAAGCAAAGAAAATCTCTAAACAATGTTTGGGCCAAACCCAAAGGCTCCGCCCAACTCACTCACCATGCCCGCATGTACCAAATTGCCGCCGCACCTCTCTCTCACCTCCTCATCCACCGTTGATCTTAATCCAACGACGCGCCAAGCACACGCACCCTTCCGATCTCCACCGCCGATCGTGCACCAACGGTCGATCTTGTTTAACCACCGCACGGTCCGAATATCCTCAACAACGTGAGCCGATGCGATCGTGATCTAACGGCGAGATCCTCGCACCGCCTCGAGACCTAAACTCCTTCTAATCTAAACCCTTCGATTTAAATCCTACGCCGGATTTCCTCCACGTTCTTCTCTCATCTAGCCCCAACCGTTGAATCAAAATCCAACGCCCACGACCTTCGCCTACCTCGGTCTTCGTCTCCGCAACGCCGCCGCCTCGCCATTTTCGCCGCTCCCGAGCTCCACTAACGGGTGTTTCAATCGCCCGACTTCGCGACGCGGCGCACGAGACCGTGTCCACCTCCGCCGCTTTTCCCCCACATTCACCCCTCTTCTCCGCGTCGGTTTCTCCCACGACGCCGCAACCGCCGCCGCACGATCTCCACCTCCTCCACGCCGCCTCAGAGCCCTCCAGCCCCTATAAAAGGCACCTCCGGGATCGCATCTTCGCCCTCATCTCATCTCCCCAACTCTCTCCCTCAGAGCTATAGCGCCGTGTAATCCGAGTTCTAGGTTTTTCGCCGCCGCCTTCGGTGATTTCGCCGCCGACAACGTCGCCGAGCCGTCGTGGACTGCGCCATCGTCATCACCATCACCGGAGCTACCTCAGGGACCCCTTCGTCGTTCCGGAGCGCCACCGGAACCCCGTTGTCGTCAACACCCGAACCCCTCCGCGCCAAAAGCTCGCCACGGCCACTCGACGACCATTCGCACTCCAAAACGGTACCATCGTGTTCGCAATATCCCTCTACATCTTGCGACCACTCACCTCGCCGGAAGCCGCCGAGCGCCGTTGTCGACGCATCCGAGGGTCGCGCGTCGTCAAGCCGACGTGGCACGCCACGGTGGCGTCCACCTCGCACTCGCATACGCGTGGCATCCCACGCGGCCGATTCGCGCCACGCGTGCGCACGCGCCACCTCAGGTACACCGGACCCATACGGCTCGGTGGAATCAGTCCACCGTGAGCCGTGTCTATGACACGTGGGACCCGCATGTCAGAAATCTTTTTAATTCTTTTAATTTCCGAAAATCCCTCGCTGGCGTCAGCATTGCGCAATAAATAGAGTTTTCAGTAAAAAAAATAATTCGGGAAAATCAATTAGATTTCAGATTTAGGTTTAAAACTTCTAAAATTCATAACTTTTGCATATGAACTCCAAATGGAGTGATTCAAATTGCAAAATTTAGATAAAATTATAATCTAACTAACTAAACCAAAATATTTCAATTTGGAGTTATTTTGAACTATGTTTTTGAATTTATTTGAATATTGAATTTGTCGTATTTTACAGATAGACTTGACGACTCGGAGAGTTCGATCAATCAAGATTTAGAATTCCAAGACATCGACAAGGCAAGTTACACCATTGACCATATTGCCCTATTATTTTAAGTTATTTTCAGTTTTAAATTCCTTATTGCATGCATATGTTGTTATAAATATTTTAATATCCTGTTTACGTATAGTTAATTCCATATGTTATTGTATGACCAAATTTGAATGTTGTATCCGACTACCTTGATACCATAGGCAAGATATTACCAAAATTCAAATATATGCTTAGCCAAGCTTAGTCCACATTTACGTAATTTGGGAGGGTTTACACCGATTTCTACAAATTGTTTTCAAACTTGTTATTGTGGTATTGTTTTATCACATGAGTTTATAAATGAAGTTTTTATTCAAAATAAAATCAAAATGAGTTTGGACTTGGGCGAAATGGTCGGAATGGTGGGTGCGAGTTTATGCACGGGTTTGATCCGTTAAGATCAAGGCCCATGGGTTGTAGGAATGACGCCAAGTCAATTGAGGACCGGTCTTTGAGCCGCTTATTGCTATGCCATAACGCATCACCACATGTTCTCGTATGGGCGTGGATTTGGCTAACTAATTTGTGATGTCCTAGTATATTTATGTCATGTGATTTTGTGGGTGTCGGGTAGACGTTTTATTCCCACTTGGCGCAAGAGGGGCTTCCGAGGACGGCCACCAAAGGGGCGAAACCTTAGCGGGCATGAATGTACTAGGATAAAACATTGTAAAGGCCTCATGGTAATTGCTCACCACACGCCTACTAAGCGTGAATTGGCCGACATAACGAGCATGTCACCTCGTGGGTAAAGTTGTACCAACTCTGCAGAGTAGAAACTATTCGAATAGCGCGTCGCGGTCATGGACATGCTAGCAGGCCACTTAAAGTTAGAATTGTTTTTGGTTTTAAAATGCTTTATTAAATGTTGAGGATGGTTAATCCTTATGAAAATTTAGGCGGGAAGCCGGTGTTAGGAGGATCCTTCACTTTATCATTGGAGGTTATCCACATTATATCATGGTCATTTCAAAATATGAGTTTACCCATAGTATAAAATTGCCTTAGAAACTACTATGCTTATTCAAACCGAAAATGTTGCACGCAAAACAACCCCGCCATACTCACTTGTTTCTTATGCATGCATTTAAATTCAATATTGGTGTGACTTGCAGCACGGTAGTAGTGCTCACTCTTGCTTGAATAAATCTTATTCAGAGAAGACGCTATCTTGACGGTGAGGACCGGACGAGTAGGCCTTCGACCTGACGATTTACTGTCGTGGCGCATCGTGGCTCCCACTATTATGTTATTTCCGCTGTGTTTATCATTTGACATTTGATATTATTATGCAGACTCAGTTGTATTAAACAGTTATTTATTTAATGCCATTTACGTTTTCATGATATGAATGTGATATTCATTTTTTGTGAGACTGTGTACACTGGAAATCCTGGACTGGTGTTTGAACACAGAGAATTCGGGATCCTTCGTTCCCGTGTTCGACACTAGATGAACCAAATCACCTTTTAGCATACACGGGTTTTAAATTGCTTGATTGGTGGAGATTGAACGCTCATATATTCCCGGTTGTGTCAAAGATGGCCAAGAATTTCTTGACGGTACCTGCGAGCAGCGTATCCTTTGAGTCAACCTTTAGTGACGGAGGTAGAGTTCTTGATAATTATCGTAGTTCTCTGCGCCCGTCTATGGTTGAGGCATTAGTTTGTGGTTCTAGATGGATATGAGGTTCTCAAAATGACATGATATCCCCAATGTTTGTGGTACGTTTTTCCATATTAACTGTTGTCCTCTTTTATATCCTGTTTGTTAATATTATATCTAACTCAATTACCATTTTTCTCTATAGGAAGAAGATGATGAGGATGATGTAGAATCTGTACCATTTCCTGAGGGTGTGGTGGCTAGCAACTAGTTAAGTAGTAAGTTGTTTTTCATGACGCATACACTGCAATGTTTTTCATGACGCATACACTGCAATTTTTTTTTATAGAACATTCATATTTCTAAAATTGCCGTTGTTGGTTAGAGTAATATATCTTCTCACCAATTGCATAATATTATCTTGTCGGGTAGTTCTATAGTAGGTTTGAAACAGAAATGCCTCTTTTGTCAACTTGTGTTTGCTGTATTTTGTAAAACATTTGACGTCAATTTGTTCTAGTTTAACAAGAATGAAAGGTATTTTATGACATAATTAATCTGTCTGTTGCTCAAGCATAAAGGTAAGGTATACCACGGTAAAATATCGTTGTGTCATTGTGGTTTGCATTCTATTGTTTTACATTGTGCAATTTATATTTCTTGTATTAAATTAATTATTCATTGTGTATGAATGCTTGCCATGCTTTGCTAGAATTGAATAGCTTACAAGTCTTTGCTTAATTGCTATATTCATCTTTTGACTTGTATTGTTGGTGCACTTAGTGAACCTAGTTGATTTAGGTTTTAATTGTGCAAAACCGATTTGTTATAAACTTCCGCATTAGAAAACGGTTTTAGCGCAAAGAAGTTTTAAAACCGCCTATTCACCCCCTCTAATCGGCCTCCTCGATCTTACAAGGATCTAACGGACTGCGTCGGAGCCACAGTGGTAGCGGCCGACGGTTTGGACTATGAGGAGCTGGCTGATGATGTCGACGGGGTCCGGGCGACCTGCACGGCAACGGCGGTGGAGACGCCACCCGTGGCCGAGGCCACCGCCGATGCCGCCGGCTCTACGACGCTGAGGCTGACAGTGGCAGAGCCCATGACGCTCTTGGTGGCCTCGAGCGTGACAATGTAGAGCGCACGACTTGTCGAGCATCTCCTAGCTCACCTCCACTGTCATCCTCCATACTTTCTCCTCCCCATCCGCCCTTGTGCTGCCGCTATCCTCAACATCCAAGGTGCTAAAGCTCATGCCTTCACACCCCCACCACCAACCCAGATCCAATCAAATCTTGCAGCAACAAGGAGTCAGAGGAGGAAGGGCCCAGGAGGAGGCGGGCGGGGAGCCGGGCAGACGGATGCTGGAGGCGGAGGGGGCGGTTGCGTGTGTTAGTGTCAGGGTTGCGTTGTAGATGGGTTATAGCCTATGGGCTTTTTTTTGTTGTTGCTGAGCCGCTATGATCTGGGTTTTATTTTCACCGAGCTTAGCGAGACTAACAAGTAACTCACGACTCGGCATGGACTTGGCTCCTTAAGATAACCAACAAAACATACTGCTCAGCTCGGCTCGCTTTTGGCACGAGTTCTAGCCAAGTCGGGTCGAGTTCTTAACGAGCCAAGCTGACTCATGAGTTGCCAGCATTTTTTTTCCCACTCTATTCACGACGGGTGGATCGTCGGTGAGACATCAGCCAGCGTGCACAGACGAGGCCCCTGGTTATCTTCGGTGGGGTATCTCAATGGTCTTCCGCCGTCAACGACCGTATGTCCATCAGATAAGTTATATGCAAAATTCTGTGTCAATCCCCTTTGTTTTATCTCTGTCTTCAAGAGCTTCTTTGCTACGCGACCTCCATAAATCGATAGCAGAAGGCAACGACGAGAATCCATATCCGGCACCCAAATTGCTCACTTTGAGCGATCCATCCAATTTCCACGTTTGCACGTACGAACAGCGCACATAGTATAGCACCCGGACGCCATCAGAATCAAAATCGTCCTCACCAAAGACCGTCTCGGCGGCGGCGACCACGATAGCGCATCGCACGGCCGGGACGACGCCACGCGCCCACCCATGCTGCGCAGTGCGTACGTCGTCACAACGGCCGAGCCCAGCGCCCTCGCGTACAGTAACCCATAGGCCCAGGTGGGGTGGGGACAGCCGGGCAGGGGGGGCATGCAGGCCCCGCATCGTATCAGCCCCGGTGGGACCCGCGCTCAGGGGCGTGACCACGCGCCCTGGATCGGACGGCCGCGATCTCGCGGGGCCCGCCGCGTCCCCTGGCCTATATATCGGCGGAGACGGCTGGACTGGGGCTTTCGCAACGGCCGTGGTCGTATCGGGGAAGCATCCCACGGTCGAGAGCGACGTCGCCACCCCCGTTCCATTATCCTCTCTCTCTCTCTCTCGCTCTCAGTTGCGGACTCGCGGTCTCTTCCTTGCCCCCACGACTCCTTCGCTTCTTCTGTGAAAGGAATCTCTCACTCGCAGAGCTCCAGATCGTTCTGTCATCCAGTTTGGTTTCGTCGTTCACACCTTCGAGAAAGCAAACGCTGGTGCACAGAAGCTTGCCGTTGTTTGGCGTCGTCGCGGTCGCGGCCATCTGTTTGTTGCTCTTGGTCGTTTCTCCGATCCGTGTCCCGACAAGAACCTCCCTTTTCTTGGATTTCGAAGGCTTGCGGTGCACCGGGATTCAATTCAAGGCTCGAATCTGAACCGAAGCCGGCGAGAGCAGCTACGAGCAATTAACAGCTGCCTCCCGGCGAGAGGTGGAGGTAACCGTGACGCTGTCGCGCGCCGCATCTTGTCGCTTGCCACCGTTCGTTTCTGCGATGCTTCCTCTTTGCCTTTTTCTGTTTCGCTTTTCTCTCTCTTTTCTCTCGCATGTGTTATATATGCTTGCCGTCCTGTTCATCACAAGTCAAACCCACACTTCCCCAGCTTTAACAAAACCTTAATTGGTTGCACCGTACATTGCATATTTGCATCCCGTCTTCACGGCTCATGTCACACACAATATCTATCTTTATTTCCCCCAATTTTTGCAGATCATTTCGGGCTCAGGAGATAGAGGAGCAGGAGATACCGCTAGTGGTGTGGGCGTTGCTGGCGGACACTGTTCACACGGCGGGGAATAGCGACATCTAGCTTGTGGCCGTCAGTTACCTGTAAGTATCTCACCAGTTACTGTGGCATTCTCTTCTCGCTGCTCTATATCATCATAAATGCCCTTCTTATCACCCCCATTAACTTGCACCTGGCAAAGAAAGCCCCCTCATAAATAACGTGTTTTAAGGTTCGTTGGGGAGGCAGAGCCGGCCAGTATTAATGCCACCTCGCAATATGTAGTAGTATTTACGACGTGTTTTTAGCAAAACACACACAAAAAAGTTAGTAAATTTAAAAAGATTAAAGGGGTTTTCTCGGGGGGGAAAAGAAGATAAGTCGAGTGGTAGTAAATCCTTGCGGGCTCCACCCTGCAGTCACGCGATAACTGGTCGCTTTAGCCGGGCCCAGCGCCTGCAGGGGGAGAGAGAAAAAAAAAAGTCCAGGCAATACGTTGATCTCGTGGCGGGTGGGGCCCAGCATCATAGACTGTAGCTGACGTGTTCGTGTTTGTGCGGCTCAGTGCCTCGTGCGGCGAGCTGCTCCTGTTTTGTGTCGTTGGGAGTCTTCCCCATACGCCCCTGTCTCGCGTGGGACAGCGCGCTCATCTCTCTACTGTACGACTGTACGTATACAATACAAAACAAACGAGTCGAGGAGTAGTGGTAGCAGGAGTAGTAATTACACGCGCACAAAGAAATCGTCAGAAGCTTCTCTGCCCGCCATGTACGCCGTGCATTTACCTGGCTTTCGATTTGTTTTCTTATGCTATGTCATGTGCATGCACACCATGATGACCTCGCAGATGTGTTCCACAATAAAAATTGCTGCATCTGCGCATCCATCATCTGGTTTGTCTGCATGGTGTTTCTACTGTGTTAGAACAGCTTGTTCTGCCTCATTTCAAAAAAAGAGAGAACAGCTTGTTCTGCTGGTACATGCTGCCATTGGCATGGGCTGCTTTGCTGGTGTATTTCCGGTTCAAAAAACAAGTTGTTTAGGACATGATATGGTTTTTAAAATATAACTTTGATCATTTACTACTATTGTGAAATATTTGTAAATCATTATAAAATTACAATATTACGAAAGCACTTTTGAGATAAATCTACACATATGATTTTCATATATCTAATTTAAATATTTAAAAAGATACTAATAGCTAAAGTTTTCAAAGTTTAACTGCATGTATTTCAAAATAATTTTTTTTTGTGAACAGGAGGGAGCAGTATAGTACTCCTGTATCATTTTTCACTGTGGTCTGCCCCGTCTGGTGCTATCTCTAGTCCCTAGCGACCTTGCAAAGTTGCGCCGTTAACGTTGCTTGCTGCATGCACAGGACAAATTAAGCTGGCTTTGCCGCCGTCTGACACGGAGAGCCATTTTCGACGCGGGCACACGTGCGCGCGCGGGGTCTCCGGCGCATGCAGCCGCGCGTGCGCTCACTCGGATCGAGCGAGCGTCGCTGTGCGTGCTCACTACTTCTGCGTTTGCATAGTGAGCGAGCACTGAACAGTAGTGTTCGCGTTTGTGTATGTGATGCAGTGACGGCACGTCCGGTCGAAATGGCGTCGTACTAGCTAGAATTGCGTTATACACTTATACATGTAGACTAGGAAAACTGTTACTCCACGCCGTAGACTTGTAGTCAAAGAGTTGTGAGTAGTACAATGTACACTGCTTGCGTGTATTTTATTTTGTTTATTTTGCGACCTACAGGCCGGGGGCACATTGAGAAGCGTGTTGACCGGAAACCGGTATCGAGGAGGCAGAAAAGGGAAGATGTTGGCATGCATCGCGTGTTCCTCCAAGGAAGGCGGAGAGGACGGCTCCCGTGGCGCGGCCACGCCTCACAACAAAGATGCCGTCAAGTCTCTCACCTCACAGGTAACCCATCTGTCCTCCACTGTACATGCCACTCCTGGATCGAGTACTACTCTTTTGAACACTTGCTAGTACTAGCTCTGTGTGTGTGTCAGAGAGAGATGCTAGGGGAAACGGAATGCAGCGGAGACGAACGTCCTCTCTGACACGAGCCACTCTTGCTGCACAGTACCAGTAGTAAGTAGTAACGCCTAGGAATTGCCAAAGCAAGGCCACGGGACGCATGCGCTGTGAGGCAACCGAATTAAATTTCCTTGTCCAACTGGTTAGGCTGCAGGCAGAGCCGCTGCGTTTGGCAAGAGGCCAAGGGGTGGTTGATGAGGATGAGACAGAGACAAAGAAAGCGTTGCCATTCCCTGGCAGTGTATGCGGTTAAGTCCTGCAGCTCCTGCTGCCATTTTTTGGGTCCTTACGGAGTTATAGGAGTAGTTCCGCCGTCCCACGCAAACGCTAACGCAATCAATTGATGAGTGCCTACTCAAGCCCAGCTCGTCCTCTTCTAAACTTCACATTGTTTTTCTCTCTTGTTCCTTTGTGTACGTATGTCATACTATATTTGTGTCATACTCATACGTACTCGATCATGGGTAGATAAATTATACAGGACGGTGATATTTAGCTACCAGAAAAGAATGAACAAAGTAGGTGTCCCTAATACTGACCGGCTAGCTAGAGACCTTTTCTTTTTCTCTAAAAAACCGACATCAAACTTTGCAGCAGTGATATGACTGCTAGCTAGGAAATGTTGATGAGCCATGCCCGATCCAAAAGTACAATGTGAATGACAGTGATTCAATCACTTTCTCTAACACTCTAGCAGCTAGCTACATTCTCACGACATTCCTCGACAAAGTTGGTCAAGAGAGGATGGGTAGATGTGCTGGGAGAAGGCCGCTTTTCTTTGCTTGGATCCCCATCCCTATCCCTGTAACTTTGGAGTTCGCCACTTTGCCTACCAATGTGATTTGATTTTGTTCCCATGCACATTCCCTCTCTTTTCCCAGTCGCCACCGCTCATTCATTCCTTTTGCCCTAAAGAAAAGGACATAGTTTAGATACAATGTGCCACTGGGACACAACATGTGCTTCAGTGCTTGTGTACATGTGTGCCCTGGAGCTGGACCCTGCCCCTGCCCCTGCCTGATCTTTTCCTTGTGGAAAGGCATGCCTTGGTTGTGTTTTTTTTAAGCCTGATTTGCTTGCAAACCCTCGGCGTCTGCCATCGAATAAAGCGCGGGCCGCGGGCCAAGGTGCGTGGTCCTCAGCCTGGCACGGGCTACTACTCGTTAGGGCCCAGGCTGGGCCTCCTCCTGCCGGCCGGCCGGGCCATGAATGCGTGCACGCAAGCAAAAAACACGCGATGCAGCTCGTATTATGGCTTGCCGCGCCTCACCTCGCCGTGCCGTGCCGTGCCGCGGCGACCCAAGTATCTGCCCGTCCTTTGCCGTCGTGTCTTTTTAAGTGCGCACGCAACGCATAATGCATGCAGAGGGATCATATGCTGCGTGCGCTGCTGGCTGCATGCGGTATTATTATCCGCACCGGTTACTATGTTGCTTTGCGCCGGGCATGCGATGCGTGCATGACAGAATGCATGCATGGTTCCTTGTTTCAGACAAAAGGTTAAAGATCGATTTCCCTTCCGCGTCACTAGCTAGCTAGAGTGGTCCTTTGTATTTGTGATAGTGGAGTATAATCTCATGCGGCCTAGCTAGACTCTTTGATTTAAACGTGTTTGTTATGCTTTACTATTAATTAGCTAGTCGACTGTCATACGAGGTCATTAGTCAGAACTCAGAAGCCGTCCTTCTTGGTCATGTCCCAGCTTAAAATTAAAGGCCGTACATACATATTCAAGCATGGTTCCTTCAAGATTACAAGCCAATTGCTTTTGATTCTACCTAAAAAATGCCACATGTAAATGTTTCCCCAGATATTATATGGTAGCTACTTGCGCTAGTTCGAGTCAAGAGCTGATGTACTTTACACTTGCGAGCTGTGAGTGGTGGCTAACTAGGCTCCTACGATGCAATGTGCTGTCTTCAGCTCAAGGACATGGTGCTCAAGTTCTCCGGCTCCAACAAGCACTACAAGGAGGCGGCCGGGAGCTCTTCGTACAGGAGCAAGAGCTACCGCCGACCCTGCCCGGGCTTCATCGACGACACCGCCCTCACGCCGACGAACGGTCCGGCGGGGGTCGCCTACACATACGCAAGAACGACTGCAGCAGCGGCAAGCGGGAACGCGCCAGCCGCCTCGTCGACGACATGGGACATGACCAGGAGCGACCGCGGCTGGCAGCAGGAAGGCAGGAGCTCGGGCAGCGGCAGCTGGATACGGAGCAACGAGGAGGGTGCCGTCCACGAGGTCGTCGCCGTGGGGGAGGACGCCGTGCCCAGGGAGTGGACGGCGCAGGTGGAGCCCGGCGTCCAGATCACCTTCGTCACGCTCCCCGGCGGCGGCAACGACCTCAAGCGCATTCGCTTCAGGTTTTGTTACAAATTAATTTCACAGTTGCATTTGTCAGCTTGTGATCAAGCTATCATTCTTGCATGATAAACTAAGTCGCACGTGTACTGATTGCTGTGTTCTTGTACATGTACGTAGCCGGGAGATGTTTAACAAGTGGGAGGCGCAGCGGTGGTGGGGCGAGAACTACGACCGCATCGTGGAGCTGTACAACGTGCAGACGTTCAGCGGCCGGCAGCAGGGAGTCTCCACTCCGACGTCCTCCGTCGACGACTCCGTGCTGGTCGGTACACAAGCACGAACACATTGTTCACTTGAATGCATCATGAGCTTCTTGATTGATCTGCATCAACTTATTGTCGAGTGCATGCAGAGGGAGTCGTCCTACTCTCGGGGTGGCTCGACGCGGGAGAGCCCGGTCATGATGCCGCCGACATCGTCGTCGAGCAAAGAACCGATTGACGGGAGCACGTCGTGCAAGGCGATGGCAGGGTCGTCGTCGGCGCCTTACGCGGCCGCGCCTTCCACCAGAGCGGCGTACTACCCGTCCGCGGCCGTGCCCGACCCGTCCGACCACGTGTGGGCGCACCACTTCAACATGCTCAACTCCGCGGCGGCCGGCACGTCGTCCTTCGACCCGTCTCGGGCCACCACATCCTCCCGCGACGAGGCCTCCGTGTCCATCAGCAACGCGAGCGACATGGAAGCAGCAGAATGGATCGAGCAGGACGAGCCGGGCGTCTGCCTCACCATCCGCGAGCTGGGTGACGGCACCCGCGAGCTCCGCCGCATCCGGTTCAGGTAAATGCCACTGATCATGCATAGACTTACCAAGCATCACCAAGCCAAGCTTTCTTGATTTGCATGCACTCATGTCCTGTGTGATCTTGGCAGCCGTGTGTTTTGGCAGAGGTTTGGCGAGGACAGGGCAAAGGTGTGGTGGGAGCAGAACAGGGAGAGAATACAAGCGGAGTATCTGTAGCAAGGGAGCGCAGAGACGTTGATGCAATTAATTTGCACGCGAGTACTTGACAGGATAAGCTAACGGAGTTGGAGATAGATTAGGGAGATGATACTGTAGTTCTTATGATACGTTGTGCAAACTGCAAAGGGTGATGGTGGTGCTTGGTTTGGCTAAGTATGGAGCCTGTTGTGTTTGAGTATCTATGTGTGCTCCTCTTTGTGTAGACATATATATATATAATTATATATATAAACGTGATATGCGGTCAGTTGTGTTTGGCTTAATTTACCTTTTGTAACGCACAATTCGGTTCATTCGTTGGTTTAATTTATTTTTAAGCTTGTGCATTTCTTCTTAGGTTTTGGTAAGCAAGTCCTGATTGATTTTGTCTGCGTGAATGTTGAATGTTGGCATTTGTGGAGAAGTTTCAGAATGATGCAGGACAAGTAGAGGTTGAGTTGATGAGATGCACATTGGGAGGGAAACTGAAATAAAAATGTACAAATTTACATGTTGAAAATAGAAATTAAATATGGTTTCAATCTATAGTTGGTAGTTGCGCTAAGACAAATATGAACTCGTGTAGTATTGGCAGTAGTTCAAGCCTATCTTACTGATTGACTAAACAATAACTTGTCTCCAGACATGGACTTGTGAGATAAGGTGGGTGATGCCTAGTTATCCTAGTTTGGAATCAGCATATTTTTGGGTGTAGCTGCTAAAAACAAGGGATTGTCTATTTATAAGTTGTCTGAAATTTTTTAAGTTTAAGTCACTTGTTATGACTATTGGATTAATATCCAATCATATGACATCCATTAGATCAATATCCAATCATATGACAATCATATGATACACCAATCTCTACACAAATCCAATGATCACAAAGTGATTTAAACTTAAGAAAATTTCAGGCAACTTAAAACTAGTAAAATCGTAAAAACAAATCCTTTTTTTATGGATAAGCTAAAATCAGTAACTGATGGTTTTACGAGACTTCTTATTTGTAGATAAGCCATTGTTGCAAGTTGGATTTCTAAAAAAAATCCCATGAACCATTTCAAACATTTTTAGCTTCGTTCCCTGGAAAAAAAGATCCCATGTGACCTTTGAAGGGTGTAGATAAAGCATTTTTAGCTTAGTTCATGCTTTTCAATATCCACAAAGAAAATCCTTATGTCTGTTTGAAACACATGAATTTCACATAAAATCTGTACATTTCCTTTGAAATTCATAACGAATTTATCCATTTCAAACATGCCTTTTAGGTTCAGGGTTAAAATAACTAAATGGGGTGAAGACATAAACTTTTTTTAGGCGGAATAAAATATTAGTTGGCTTTACTCGAAAATCATTTACTAATTCTTATGTACTAATCTTGTTTACAAACGCAAACAATAAAAATAAAACAGTTTTCAGATGAATAATAAACAGTTTATAGAGCAAAGCTTTTGCTATATAACTTCCGACAATTTTTTAAAGCCAAAACTGTCCATTTTCTGTTCGTTAGACGTGCTATAAGATTCATGTGTGTTGATGTGCTGTAAAAGATATTAGTTTCTTTTCCCGGGTGGTATTTTTCTTACAGGGTATTGTTATGTTTTTTTGCAGAATGAGGTGTCTGTGCTTCTCCTCGGTATTGTTATGATCGAATGAGGTGTCGTGCTTCTCCTCGGGTGGCACGATCGTGAATGACGATCTGACCGTCAGCAACAACCACCTCAAGCAACGGATCGCAACTCTAGCATAGGACAAGATTTTCAAGGATGGTGAGCTGTTCATCGATCAGAATAACCTCCGCTGCCTTTCTTTCCCAAACCCCAATCTTCTTGGCTTTATGTCATGCTACATTCTAACTAGTTCATAGAGTTGAAAGAAGAGACTTTTATCAACGTAATGGCTATTTGGCCCTATATGCATGTGAGGGATTCATCTTGTGATGCTTCGAGAAACATCACTCATGATAAACTAATATCTTTTGCAGCTCATCAAGAGGCATTGAGAAGATTTTTATTTTATTTATCTTTATTATTGCTCAACCTCTCAAAGTACATGTAAATAATATAAGAGGTTCATCACATTGTCGTATTTTGTTGGTATATAATTTCATTTTTCATCTTTGTTTTTCTCAACCTCTCAAAGTATATATGAAGAACATAACGGGTTCACCACATTGCCGTATTTTGTTGGTATATAATTTTATTTTTCATCTTTGTTTTTTTCAACCTCTCAAAGTATATATGAAGAACATAACGGGTTCACCCCATTGCCGTATTTTGTTGGTATATAATTTTATTTTTTATCTTTGTTTTTGCTCAATCTTTCAAAGTACATGTAAAATTTTGAATCATGTGATGGAAATACGAGTTATTAAGACTTTCAAGAATAATTACAATAACCAAGAACAAAAATTACATAAATAATTTACTGTAATTGATGTATAATGGAGTTATAAATAAACTTTCAGAATATTTTTTGTCTTTGTTTTTGCTCAACCTCTAAAAGTACATGTGAGATTTTGAATCATGTGATCGAAATATGAGTTCTTTATATAATTTATTGTAATTTATGTATAATACAGTTGTAAATAAATTTTCAGAATATATCAGTTTTTTTTACAGAAAAAACGGTCGATGTGCAAATTTTGTGCAGACATACCATTGTTTTTTTCAGATAGTTTATAGAACAAAGCTAGTATACGTTTTATTTGCTAGACCTGCACATTCGGCCCAAATAGCCTTGCAAGTGGCGACCGCCGTAGCCCAAGAAAACAACAACCGCTGCGCGCAATTCCAGCCATTCATCGCCCCCAATTCCACCCGCACCTCCCCCACCGCCGGCGTCCGGCGACCGCCGCTTGCCGGCCTCGCAATGATGGATCGCCCATCCACGTGATGGATCCCTCGGCACCAGAGGCCGCGCCACCACGGGCAGCCGCGGGCGAAGAGGTAGAGCTAGCGGGGCGGAGCCGGCGGCGGCCCGGGACCGCGGTCCGCGGCGTCCTCGTGGTGGCCTTCCCCATCGCGGTGTCATTCCTCTTCTCCTTCCTCGTCGGCCTCGCTGGCCTCGCCCTCGGTGGCCTCTCCACCGCATCCGTTTCCATGCCCTCCACCTGCCGCATCCTCTCAATCGGTCAGTCACTATCCCGTTCCATCCCTTCCCAATTCATTCTCATCACTGTAGTTTCTAGAGCTTAGAAATTTGTCCAGGGTGTTGAAATAAATACGCAAATCTGCTATTCAAGTGTCAAGCTTGAAGTGTTTACTTCAAATTTAAGATCTATTCCGTTTTGTGATGTGCATTTTCCCATTTGTTCCACAAAGTTAAGAGTTAGTGTCATGTTGCTGACTTACTATGTTAGAAAATGAATTTTGATATAGTACGGTGTTCATAGACCAACGACGAACATAGTAGGGTGTTTATTGGCTATCGATTCTAGTACACCGGAGTTAGTAAGCTTAGAATGCGATTGTTGTACTCTTTTTTCTGTTTAGATCGAATTGTGTCGATTAGCTGTACACAAATTTATCTTGATGCGGTTGTTGGTACACTGTAGGCGTGGACCTTAGGTCATCAAAAGTTTGCGATCTCGGGCTGTTGAACTACAGAGCTAAACATGTGTTTTATCCCTCTAGTAATAGAAGATTCCGCTGCCATGATGACTACTACTGGGCTTCAGTTTTCCAGGTGTGAATTTGTTGTATAATTGTACTTCCTTGCTTGCATCTCTAGGAGTACAACGACAGGTTTTAAGTAGCTTGTCTGATTTTTTAACTGATATCTATAGATCTGAGATGCTTTTTATGTGCTCTCAACTCCCAATGATTGATGAACAATTGTAGATTTTAGTTTCTAATATTTGCATAAAAGGCCTGCAAAGAAAGACACAACTTCTTTACATGTTGGCATGTGGCACATCGACTTGCAGTCTTGCACAGCCTGCTTACTACCTGCCCTTCATCTTTCCGCTTACTATTGATAGTCATGATCATGAAGGCTTGCTATATGTGTTTTACTGTTTTTGTTAATTAGTTTGTTCTCATTTGTGTTGTGGATTGATTCTGTAGGTTGAATATACAGAATATTTTTCTGGTCAAATATCTTATGCAGTGGCAGAGGCCCCGAAAGAGGCTCTTCCTCACAATTGCCGACCTGATTTTGGTGCTGCATGGTCAACAACATTTAAGTTCAAGGTATTCTACTATGGAATACTGAGATATACTATTCACTTCCTAACACATCAGAAGTATTTAAAAGTTTTCTTTAGTACTCTTGTGAATCATCAGTTATGTGCATGCCTTTTGCTCATTTCATGTTTAGTTGTCAAGGAGCAGTTCCTTTTCCACATTGCCATTTCATTACCACCTTTTATTGTAGGTCAATGAATCATACATTACCACCTTTTATTGTAGGTCAATGAATCATACAGCTGCAGATACTCGCTTGGGAGTAGCAAGGCTGATATTTATTCAGACAAGCTGTTCAATTGCACTGCTGAGGAACCTTCGACTAGTGAGATGCTCAAAAGGATATTTATACTGTGAGTATATATGCTCCTCCCAAATTGCCACGTTCTGCATGGGCTCTGCAGTACCTTCTGCATAATGTGATATTATTTTGTTAATAAACATTTACTCCATCGGACGTAGATAGTCAGAAGTGCTTATTTTGCCACTAGTTTATTGCTCTTATTTGCTCCGGAATTCTGACTGGCTTACCGCTTATCGGACTGTCAAAGTTGAGTATACTTGTATAATTGTATTGCACTGTTGCATCACCACTCTATTTTAAGCACTAAACACGAGTAATTTAATATCCTTTCTAGGCCTACAGAAATTACTTGCATATCTGCATTGGTTAGTTACAATGGTTCTTTTTTGTCCTTCACTTCTAATGGTCATTTATCTTCAATATTTGCATTTCCTTCCATTTAACTTGACATTGAAATATGATAGGTTTTCGAAGTCCTACATGTCAGAGGATTTCAGTTCTGGACGAATGCTTGGATATGTAGCAGCAGGGGCCGTGGCTGGCATGTTGAGTTCTATGTTCGTTACTGTCTTACTGAGAAGCTTCGGAGGGGTGTTCCTTGCTGCAGCCAGGTGGGCTGTAAGCAAGCATAGCATCGGAGTGTTTGCTTATTGGTTTAAGCGAGCGTGTCTTCTTGTAGCATATGTATCTGTTGTTGGCTGGATTACTTTGCAGTACAGCAAAATGATTGGATTGAAAGAGCTTTTGTTGGATTGCGAATTTATGGAGAGGTTCTTGTAAACTGTAGATGTTTTCGGCAATGTATATCGTATCAGTTGATTTTTATCCTCGAGGAAGGAAATATTTTTGTTTAAATTTGAATTCCTCTGATACGATTTATCTCTGTCCAACATGTATTCCATAGCGTAGATCATCATGGATAGTTGTCAAAGTTCATATGAAACTCCCATCTGTTGTAACCTGTATCCAATTCATAGTAATGATAGTTTGTGGGACTCATTGTTCCATTCAGAAATTTGGGCTAACTTTGTGACGTTGAATACAAAAGGCGTCTAATTCTTATTTGATTAATCTTCACGTGGTCCTGAGTTTAAGTGGTATTGTAGGGTTGGTTCTTTGAATTGATATTGTTCATTGCAGCACAAATAAAGGTTGAACGAACTGTTTCTAAAAACCTAAAGCCTTCCTTACTATAGGCGAGGGCCTATTGGGAACATGGAAATTTGGCAAGGGACAGTAGTATTATAGTATTCATCCAAAACTCCTTTAAATATCTTTTATTCTAAACGGGATCTAAAACTGTTTTTGGTCATAGTTGATAATTTTTCCACGAAAGGGAAAGTGGCTAAGTACTTCTCTAGAACCGTTTAGAGACGATTAGTATTCTGGAAATGACAGTGTAAATACCAAAAGAGAAGCTCTACTTGATTTCCAACTTCTCAGCCCCTGCCTGACCTCTTCCCGTTTTGATATGCCCACCTTGACCTTGTCATGGGTCGAGCATTCCTGATTTGCTGCGGATCCACGCGATGCATGGAATGGGATCTTTCCGGCTTTCGTCTTCATCTTTCCAGCCACGGCGAATAGTCAAGCCCTCTTCTGTGGTTTACTTCCAAAGGCGAAGACTTGTACTAGCTAGCAACTAGCATGATCATCACGTGGCGTACACGCCCAGACTACGGACAGCGACGGCCAGGATCCACCTCCCATGGCACCTCTGCCTGTCCGGATCGTACAGCAGAATCTGACGCCAGAGCAGCAGCGAACGGCCGTTCGCCGAAGTCAACCACAAACTACACGCTACTTCGGTTTCTCGCGAACTCCCCTGGAAGCCGTCTAAGGCGAGGCGTTCCCGGCCGCATCCGCCCCGGTCGGTCCGTTTCTCTATTCAAATCGCACACCAGCACGGAACCGAGCTAATCAATCACAGCCGCCGCGCGCACGGTCGCGCTGCGCTGCTCCGTCCAGGAAGCAACGCGCCGGCCGAGCTCGCCGAGACGCTCCCCTATAAAGCCGCTCCATACTACAAGACGTCGCTCTGCCAGATTAACAGCAGTAAACACAATCATCTCCTGTCCACGTCCAATTCCCTTCCATTTCCTCCAAAACTTTCGCGCCACTTGCAAATAGTCAGTTGACCATGAGCTCTCGTATGGCCGGGGCAGCCATTCTGCGCCACCTGGGCCCCCGCCTCTTCGCGGCCGAGCCGGTGTCCGGGCTCACCGCGAGCGCGAGGGGCGTCATGCCCGCGGCCGCGAGGATTTTCCCCGCGCGGATGGCCAGCACGGCCGCCGCGGATGCCAAAGAAGGCGCCACTGAAAAGCCGGCGGCGGCCGAGCACGGGCAGAACAAGAAGGCTGTGGTCAGCTACTGGGGCATCGAGCCGCGGAAGCTCGTGAAGGAGGACGGCACGGAGTGGAGGTGGTTCTGCTTCAGGCCGTGGGACACGTACACGGCGGACACGTCGATCGACGTGGGTAAGCACCACGAGCCCAAGGGCCTCAGCGACAAGGCGGCGTACTGGGCGGTCAAGTCGCTGGTCGTGCCCAAGGAGCTCTTCTTCCAGCGGCGGCACGCGAGCCACGCGCTGCTACTGGAGACGGTGGCAGCCGTGCCGGGCATGGTGGCCGGCATGCTGCTGCACCTGCGCTCGCTCCGGCGCTTCGAGCACAGCGGCGGTTGGATCCGCACGCTGCTGGAGGAGGCCGAGAATGAGCGCATGCACCTCATGACCTTCTTGGAGGTGGCGCAGCCGCGGTGGTGGGAGCGCGCGCTCGTGCTCGCCGCGCAGGGCGTCTACTTCAACGCCTACTTCGCCGCGTACCTCGTCTCGCCCAAGTTCGCGCACCGCTTCGCCGGCTACCTCGAGGAGGAGGCCGTGCACTCGTACACCGAGTACCTCAAGGACCTCGAGGCCGGCAAGATCGAGAACACCCCCGCCCCGGCCATCGCCATCGACTACTGGCGCCTCCCCGCCGACGCCAAGCTCAAGGACGTCGTCACCGTCGTGCGCGCCGACGAGGCGCACCACCGCGACGTCAACCACTTCGCTTCGGTACGTTCACCTGCTTTGTGAACAAATTTGAACAATTATTCGATATAATTAATTGAATTTGAACAATTCGAGATAACTAATTGGTTTCTTTGGTTTGATACATCGTGCAGGACATCCATCACCAGGGGATGAAGCTGAACGAGACGCCTGCGCCGCTTGGGTATCATTAATAAAAGGACGACGCCTGCTCAGTTCACCATTGTCACCGCTACTACTACCCATTTATGTCCTGCTTGGGATAATTTCTGTGCACTGTTTGTATGTAGATGATCAATGTCTTGTGTTGTCGTCACTTCATGTTGGCTAATCAAGTCCTGTCTTACAACTGTTGTTTACCTGTAAGGATTTCAGAATTAATAGAAGTGTAATATGCATGTGTGCATTGCAGTGCGCATCACTTTTAGTTGCCGAACATCTCCTTCACTGTGAGAGAGGAAAACTTTTGGACCGATCCGCCAAGCAACTCGTCAAAAGGTTATGCTGCTGAGAAACGAAAGTATGGCTGAGCTACTTTTGCTCCAGCATTCTTCCTACGTTTTGGCGTAACCATATATGTCTATGACGACGTGCAGTCCACTAAGACCAGGACTTGTCCTCCAGTGTAGGACCGTCTTGCTTTTTGTCCCTAAAATGCTATCAATGTCTTTTATAGTCATAATAAAATTATCCCCTCACAGTTGCACCAAATAGGTCCCAAAACTTTAACTCTAATACAAGAGTTAAGAACACGGTGAACTTGTCCGATTGAATCACTTAGGTCCCCATTTATGAAACTACATATTCAGGTATCTAAACTTTTTTAAGTGTATTATCAGAGGTCCCAAATTGGGTTTTCTGGATTTGACCGACCCATTTGGTCACGTCATGACCTGTGGCGTGATCAAATCTGCTACGATAGTCCTCCAAGCCAACACGCGTCCGTTTTTTAGCTAAGTCCTGTCACGCAAAGAGAGTGACGTGACAGCACTTATTTGCCACACCGAGGTCGGTGGTGTGACAGCACAGTTTGGTCACACCACGAGTCATGACGTGACCAAAAGGAGCGGTCAAACCCAGGAAACCCACTTTGGGATCTCTAGTGACACACTTAAATAAGTTTAGGTATTTGAATATGTAGTTTCATAGATGGGAGACCGAAGTGATCTAACCGGATAAGTGTAGGGACCCATGGTATACTTAACTCTACAAGGCGGAAGAAAGCAGGCAATCAATTTAGAAGATCGAACACTTTTTTGTTTTCATTCCCCTATAAAAGCATTTTTAAACCTCTCACATGTTTTTTTAATAAGTTGATTCATATGTTTTGTATCATCCTTATCGTACAAATTCAAAATCCAACAACCATGCACTGACAAAAATATCTCAATTATTTCACGTGTTGGAGAAGGGATATTCTATGATTATGCTGAATTTCGATTGTTGTCGCGAGAAATGGAAAAAAGCGGGAGTTTACACCTGATATTTCTGCTCCAAACAATTATGTTAGGCACATAGAAGAACAGTCAAATTAAGGGCCCATTTGGTAGAGCTTCAGATTCTTATTTTTCAACTGCTCCTCCTTATTCTCTAATAACCCATTCCTATGATAATCCGGAGTTATCTCAGTAAAGCGTTTGACTAGTATGTTGACACTAAAAACCATGAAAGAGAGGATTGAAGGCAAAAATACCATAATGCCCCTAGTTATAACACTTCAATTGTATTTATGTATTGCTCCTTTGTATTTGTACACAAATTCCTGGAATTTGTTTTGCAAATTTCTCAAGACGATATGAATGTATATAAATGAGATAAATTCATACCATAGCATTTTACTAAAGTCCGAATACATCATCAAAGGTAGTCGGTACATGTAGAACTAGAATAATAGATTATATTATCAAGTCCATCTTATACATGTTAAACACACACACTAAAAAAATAATAGGAGTATTAGGGGCTGGATCATCTTCCAACTATTCGGATACAGGGATGGGTTTCGACAAACAGATTGTGTGCAAGAACATGTGACGCAGCAGTGCTACAAAAGATGGGACCAAAAGGTTAATCGCAAGACATCTTCCATGAAACAAGATAGTCCATTATGTTAGTAATCTTTGTGCATATAGTATATCTAGATTTTACGTAGAGTTTGTTTATGTAATCCTACAATATTTAGACAATATTCATTATAGATTTTAGAATTTGTGTAGTATCCCTTCAGGATACGTAGAAATCTTTTTTGATACGAATAGTCGTTTGCTCTTAATAAAAGGGTATCCTTGTAATCAAATTTTGTTAACACGAGTAATAGAGAAGAAGAAGAAAATCAAAAAAGCAGTTGTTGTTCCAGCGGCACATTTTTTTTGTGTTCTTGTGTTCGTCTTCGGTTTGGGCCAACACATTACACCAGTAAGCTAAAGGGCAGTGAGTGTCTGCCGGAAGATTGGAACACAGGTCGCCGCCGCCTAGCAAGGATGCACATGAGCAGAAATGCCGTCGGAGTTCAGGCTGCCGCCGCGCCGGTCAGATGAACGTCGTCTAGTCGTCGTGCGCCTCACTCAGCTGCGCTCACCCACTAACGTTGGAGCTTGCCAGGCACCACCCTCTAACTCTCCTTGTCATCCTTGTCCTGGAGCTCACGCGGTGCCGCGAAGCCAGGACGCCCCGTACCGGCCTTGAGACACACGGGCATCGACTTCCAGCCCAACATCGAGGGTGTACCAGCCCATTCCGCTGGTGTACTACTTGCCGGAGTAGAGGATGGCGTTGATGGTGACGACGATGCGCGGTGAGGAAGAAAGGGAATGTAACAACCCGTTTTTTAGTTAGTGAATAGTGTTTTCAGTTTGTCATTTGATTTCACCTTCAAACCTCATCTCAAAAATCAAAAAGTTTGAATTCAAAACCTCTTGTAGTTCATTTGATATTTCTCTTGTATTTATTTGTTTTGGTTGTCTGATGTTTCTTTTCTGGCGCGACCATCCGAGTAGAGTTCGAGAACGCAGAAGGGCCTCAGTTTGATCAAGCCCAGGACTATCAAGACTCTCTTACCCTAGACCCAGCAAGCCAATACTTTGATCATATTGAACCTACATTTTATGCAAATTATATTCTTTTAAAATATTAACTTGCATGCTTTAATTCATTTATGCAAATGTATGTCAAATGGTCTTAAGGTAGTTAAATACCAATTTGATAATCAAATAATTATCATACCATCCTTTAACAATTGAAGTATTTAATCTAATCCTTGTCACGCTAGTAATTATGTAGTAGCTAGACTAGCTATATATTGTACTTAAGCGACATGCTGGTCTTGCTTAAGTACGAGTGTATTTATTTACCCCAACTATCATCTTTTAAACATGAAATGTGTTTTGGGCAATCATTGGAGGTAAATGACTAGATATTTGAGATGATATAGGTTTTCACTTCTCAAAAACCCTAAAAACTTGTTGTTACCACATCTGGGTAGATGGTATGATGGTTGGTGCGGACGTAGCACAAGAATGTGTGGAACATGGTATGAACCGTCTAGATGAATTTAAGGACTTAATCCTGTGATGACCTCCCAATGTAAAACAATACAACCATAAGTCTATAATGGTGCCGACCTGGCTAAATAATTTGTGTCCATTTGTACAAGTTACACCATTGGAGGACTGCTATGCTGTAAGCCTTCGTGGTTACAGGTTGGGGTGTACGACTTACGAGTCTATATGAGCGTAAACCGTATGGTGCAAGAGGGTCTATGTAAGGGTTGACAGGTCTGTATGAGCGTAACCCTTCTCAGGTGAAACTTTAGCGGGTGTAACTAATACTGAGGATGCATCGTAAAGTCCATGTGGTAATCTCTCCTTGATTCACATGTCTAAGGAAACATATGTATATATCAAGACGGTTATTTCTTGTGGGTAAAGTGTACAGTCTCTGTAGAGTAATAAACTGTTCGAACAGCCGTGTCCATGGTCAAGGGTAGGCATGAGAACTTACTCGAGTTAGTTCTATTTATAAAACTTTGTGGGTGGGATGAAAATGTGTCGGGCTGTTGTAACCCTGAATTTGAATTTCCCTGGGTGGGAGTACTCAATGTTGTTAATAGGTGGATATAACCCTAATAAAAAAAATAAGCATAAGGTGGAGATAACCTCTACTGTTATAAATATTGTACAATTAATCTCTTTAATAAAATATGATTTGGTCAAAATGCTAAGTGATAAGAATTTCTACCTATGATAATTGAAAAATATTGCTTTAGCAAATAAAACAATCTGAGTCATCCTTGTTAAGCTTTGTATATACAATTATTGCATTTGTATATTGGCTCGCGAGCACAGTTGTTGTGCTCATCCTCGCTCTTTTCCCAAAACCTTCAGAAGCCACGGATCCAGAACATTATGCATACTACGAGGATCTAGATGTTGAAGGCCAAGGAGCTGACGAAGAGTAGTTTAGTCTGTAGCTATTCTAATCTCGCCTCAGTCTAGCTGACTCAGTCGGTATTCGTGTACTACCATTATTACCCAAGTCTTTGGACAATATCGGTCACACATTGGTTTCCTCGATCGCTTGCCTGTGAAGAGATGTGCTCTACTCTCTTTTTGCTTCCGCTACCGCTTTCGCAGTTATGTAATGTAATCATTTAGCCTTGTTCAGCCCCACTGTAAAACTCGATCCGATGCGGTCTATTTGATTATGATGTTTGTAATATTGAAGTTTGGTTTGGTCTACGTTATGTATGAAATGATTCAGTAATGTATCTATGAGCGTTACCTACTGATCCAGGGAATAGCGCAGTGTTGTTCACAGAGGATTTTGAATTGTGAAATCCGGGTTCAACAGGAAGGGACAGCTAGATTAGGTGGCGACAGGCTCGCGAGCGCCGGATCTGGCGGTGTCTAGCTTGGGGATAACTGTAATACTTCGGAAGTGTGAGAAGTGAAGAATCGGATTAATAAAAATTAATCGGTAGAGAATTATTATTCGGGGAAGAGAAATTTATTGAATTTTCAAGTGCAATATAGTTTAGAGAGGGATTTCTCTTAACAGAAAGTATCCATCGGTGATTATGTAATATCTGTTTAACATTAGATAATTAATTGAAATGAGAAAGATATTTAACAGAATTAAACAGAGAAATCAGTTTTTAGAGAGATTTAATATTAGGCTTTATTACGTTGTTTGGCCCAAGTGGGAAATTGGTTTAAGAAAGGCCAACCAAACCCTAGGTCTTTTTCTTGTAGCACGCAGCTACGATGCACGCCGCCCTGTAGCAACCCTCCTCCTTTGTCTGCCACGCCCTCCATGTCGCCCCTTTGTCGCTCCTTGCTCACGGTCTTGGGAGGAAGAAGAAGGAGAGAAAGGAGGAGAAGAAGGGATCTTCTTCATGGATTCAACCAGCGTTTCCCCAAGGTTCTACAAGGGTAACGAGGCGTTCTTTGCTGTCTAAGTTGTATTAGATGCGAATTCGATTGGTTTGATTGGATTGAATTGCTGCGCTACAAATTCAATTCTGTCCAGTTTCTTGCGCGGCTTGTTTCGTGTGTTTAGAGGCAGAATTAGGGATTTTGATCTCCTAGAGTTATTTAGATAATGTTCTTAGCTTTCGGTGGCGCGAAGATCACTCGATTCGAGGTCTGAGTCAAAAGTTATGAACATTTTATTATCTGCTGCCAGAAATCTGACGAGAATAATCTGTCTGGTTATTTCTTAAAATATGAATGGGAATTTGGTAGAATCTGAAAGTTCACCCAACTAGGTTATTGTAGATAATTCGATAACCTTTTCAGATTGATAAAGAACGATCAATTTGGAGTTACCTATTAAAAGTTATGGTCATTTTAGTTTTCTGTTCGATTGTGTAGGCAGTTTCTGTACTGAAAGTTCAGACAATGGTTAGCCTAATATTATGGCCGAATTGGTTTATCGTGTCAACTAGAGTATTGTAGATTATTCAGTTAAGAATCTACAGAAATTGGGTTTACCTCATTTTGACTTCCAGTTCATGAGTTATGTCATTTACCGTGCTGCTGTCCAGAATCAGTATATGGCAGGAAAGCGTTGTTTTCGGTTTCAGCTTTGTAAACTCGTTTTGAGTCGTCAAGTAAGCGTTGTAGATTGCCGATTAGTAGCGCTGAGTATATTATGTCTTAATTGAAATTATTTTACCTGTTTAGGAGGTGAAGCCTCAGGTTTAGAGTATCGACTTTGCCGGCTAACGCGTCGCATCGTGGAAGGCAAGTAAATGTAGCGGTTGTGCTACGGTTTAACCGTTTTCTTACTATTTGCACTATGCATGATTGACGTAATGTTAAATGATATGCCATGGTTACATGTTTTCCAAGTAAAAATGTGGTAGCAAGATATTAATCAATTGCTATGTTTGGATGAGTTTGGGTAGTATCGTGGTAATTCGCTTAATGAGCCAAATGCGGAATATGAAAATAAACTCAAGGTGGACATGTTGTTAATTCCTTGTGGTTATTTTCATGATGATCATGTGGTGGTCTATGTGATAGAGTTCCATCTATATCGATTGATTTTGATCTTGGTGAATCGGTGTGGGTTATGTGGTAATGGTCTTATGACACGATGGTATTGTGCTTAATGAGACACATGTGGATTATGAGAAAATATTCTTGATGAGTATGTTGTTGACCTTCGTGGTTAAATTCTTGTGGTTTATGATTATCATATCATTCATGCCATATCATGACATTTGCATTGTGGATGTCGCCGCTTATAGCGCATCAAATCTGGTACAACATCGTGCATTGCAGTAAGACGATGCATACCTTTACCTTGTTGGGTAAAGGTGCAGTGGAGCATAGCATACATATGCATTACATTGTGGAAAGATCATTTGCATACTTGTGCAAGATATTGAGGTGAAGTTATTTTTGCAAACAAGCGCAACTTCACGGTTGCAATGTGGAAATTGACTCATGAGAGTCTCTTGTGGTATGAGTAATGTGGTTGTGGTTGTGGAATGGGGTTCACCCTTGTGGTATGGTAGAGGTTGTGGTTGTGGCATGAGATTCTTCTCTCTTGTGGTAATTGTGGATAGCAGATTGTGGATGCGAGAAATAGTAAAGTTATGAGGTAAAACACGCTAATACTTTATTGTCATTGGTAGTGGTAGTGGTGATTAACATGGAGCGATTGATCAAGATTCAATTGTTAATATTTTACTATCATTGGTAGTAAATATGGTTGAGGCTATAATTGTGATCATTATGGGATTGGATATTGATGCTTAATATCTTTGTAGTTTAATTGGTGGTAAATGAATGTGGATTCACATTATGGGTGTGGATATTTGGATACTTTAATGATGTTGTATGTTTGTTTGTAGTCCGAATAGCCAGGTAAGCAGTTTGCTTCTTGAGATTTTTATCTCACCCTTGTTTTCTTTCCCCTACAGTGATTGTTGAGCATTCATGGGATGGGTAGAGCGGCACCACAATAATGCACATGGTTCATCAACTCATGTTGTAATAAAGTCGATGAAATTCTAGCCAAATGCTTAACTATTTGTGGAGGATTATGTTATTTAATAAGGATGGACTTGCGAACCATTTTTTGATTAATCTGCTAGAGGTTGTTTAATTATTGAACTTGTTACCGTTATCTTTATTCCCTTAGATGTTTATGCTTCCGCTTAATGCTTTTTGTCTAGAGATGTTGCCGAATTAATTTATCTTGAAATTATTGGCTAGCTGTAGAGTGGTTTAGTAGCATTCCAGGGTAATGTGGGTCCTGGGGTGTTACAATAACGGACTCCAAACGGTGGCGGCGAGGGAGACTGACGGTGATGTCTTGCGAGACCAGCGACGAGGGAGTTCGGCGGCGATGGCTGGCGGGACCGACAGAGAGGGAGTCTAGGGAGGGAGAGGACAGCAAACCTAACATAGGTCGGCGCGGAGATTAGGGTTACAGGCGGCAGCAGAGGTTAGGGTTAGGGGTGGAGGCGTTGTACCTAGCCGGGAGGTGTGTGCGGAGGTGTGAGATCGCTAGCCACCGGTGGTCGTTTCCATGGTCGACCGTTGTGTCGCCGTGGTGCACACAGAGGGAGTCGCCTCTAGTCGTTTCGACTTCAGTCACGCGGGTTGGGAGGCGCTGATGTGAACGATTGTGCCTGGGGCTCGGGATGGAGAGGGGTGAGGGGGTAAGTCAGTGGCATTTGCAGGTAAATACCAACAACTTCAAGGGGCACTTCTGTTTCGGGTGGGCTCCCCACGAGAAGCCACCTTATGTTCACTCCGAGTTGCTAGTACATTTTTAGCTCTGCTCCTCACGAAAAGCAAGATCCGCTTTTTTGGAAAGCTGGATGTTTGACATAGCTCCACGAGATTCAAACGAGAAATTGTTAGGAGCTGTACCAACTAGGCTCTAAGATACTATTGATGGTACATGTGCTACGAGCGGTGACGCGTTTGTTCATTCATCAGCTTATGGTTCGTACGTGTGGCAAGCGCAACGGCAGCAAGATTGTTATTACTCCTAAGCAAGGTCCCGGATGTTTCTAGCTTCTAATATGGTATAGCTGGTTAGTCACGTTCTAGTATTGTTACTGGTTTCTCTCAAAAAGAAAAATGTATTGTTGGTGGTTAGACTAAGAATCTAATAATAGCAGTTGCCTCATTTGACTGCCATCCTGGTCCAGGATGGCTGGAGTCTTTCTTGGTCCAGAAGACAAGCAACGGATCAGAGAATACATCTCCCATTTCGCTTTGTTTCCTTTGTACCATATATAGTGTGAAACGCCGCTGTAAACGGAATATTCTCCTTCTATAATAACTGGTTTTTAATCAATCTGTATATAATTGTGGCTCGTGTAGCAGCCACACATCACACAGTATTTAGCTTGCCAACATGTGAACCTTTTAATTAGTCACAGGCTGTTTCTCAAAAGGAAAAAAAAATCACAGAGATTAATTAATGCCCAGTTGATCGACTTGGAGAAGAAGAAAAGCCCTAATTTTCTGGAAGCCACGGGGAGAAAGCCCGGCGCCCCCCGTCACTGACGGCGTGGCCCCACCACGGCCTTGCGCTCCTCTCACCGTCCCGCCATTGCTCTCCCTATATAAAAATCTCCCAAAAAAACCCACTCCATTTGCAAACCGCAACCACCACGTCAACGCAAGCGCACATCACATCACGCAACTTCTCCCAAATTTTGATTCGCGAAGGCGTTTCGGCGACCTCACCGGCGATGGGCTCCCGGATGGCCGGATCCATCCTCCTCCGCCACGTCGGCGGCCCCCGCCTCTTCACCGCGACCGCGATCTCTCCGGCGGCGGCGAGGCCCTTCCTCGCTGGCGGATACGGCGTCCCGGGGGTGTGGGTGCGGCTGATGTCCACGTCCACGGCGGCGGAGGCGAAGGAGGTGGCTGCGAAGGAGGCGGCCAAGGGGGAAGGGGGGAAGAAGGAGGTGGTGGTCAACAGCTACTGGGGGATCGAGCAGTCGAAGAAGCTGGTGCGGGAGGACGGCACCGAGTGGAAGTGGTCTTGCTTCAGGGTACGTGCGCTTGTTTGCTTTGCTCTGGATTTCCTGTTCCATTCGTTCGCCGGCGATGGATCGCCGGATCAGAGCATGTCATAGGCGCGTTCCTAATTTGTTGCGTCGTGTGTGATTGGCTTTGCTGCTGCAGCCATGGGAGACGTACACGGCGGACACCACGATCGATCTAACGAAGCACCACGTGCCCAAGACGCTGCTCGACAAGATCGCCTACTGGACCGTCAAGTCGCTGCGCTTCCCTACTGACATCTTCTTCCAGGTTCGTGAATTACGCACCAGCACCGCCGTGGTTTAATTCTCCGGATGAATAGTTCTTTGTTTTTAGTATACTTGTTGCCGTTTGCCGAAGAGAACACGATGTGTCTGCCTCGTGGCGTGTCATTGGAGACAAAGTAGCAACGTCATTTTCAAAGTTTCTATTCTGGTTTCCTTGATTTCTGGGAAGACGCTTTTGTATGTAGAACGTGGATCCAATCGATTAATTTACCTAATCCATTTGCGGGAATCGATTTTATATTCGATTATATTACAGCGGATAAGAAAAGGAAACATAGTGACATTGGCATCATCAAACAAATGTGATAAATTATAGTCTTAATGCAATGCAGCAACGAGGATACCATTTGTACCTGTTCATCATTATTCTTGCACAAGTTTATCTTCTTGATTCTTCAATTGATCTCCGGAAGATTAATTACATGATCCATTTCTAATAGAGAATAGCGTATCGAAATAATCTCTACTCGAGCTTTAATTGCTTGTAATTGTCAAAGGCTTGTCATTCTTGTGTCAGCTGACCCTGCAAATTGGATGCAGAGGAGGTATGGCTGCCGCGCAATGATGCTGGAGACGGTGGCGGCGGTGCCGGGGATGGTGAGCGGCATGCTCCTCCACCTGCGCTCGCTCCGGCGCTTCGAGCAGAGCGGCGGGTGGATCCGCGCGCTGCTGGACGAGGCCGAGAACGAGCGCATGCACCTCATGACCTTCATGGAGGTGGCGCAGCCGAAGTGGTACGAGCGCGCCCTCGTCATCGCCGTCCAGGGCGTCTTCTTCAACGCCTACTTCCTCGGTTACCTCCTCTCCCCCAAGTTCGCGCACCGCGTCGTCGGGTACCTCGAGGAGGAGGCCATCCACTCCTACACTGAGTTCCTCAAGGACCTCGAGGCCGGCAAGATCGACAACGTCCCTGCCCCAGCCATTGCCATCGACTACTGGCGCCTCCCCGCCAACGCCACGCTCAAGGAAGTCGTCACGGTGGTGCGCGCCGACGAGGCTCACCACCGCGACGTCAACCACTTCGCATCGGTACGCATGCTTGCTAAAATCATTCCACCAAGATCAGCATCGTTTCTTGATCCCATTTCTTGATAAGGCCGTGTGTACCTGTGTGTACGGATTGGTTCTGAATTCTGATGTATGATCTGGTCCTTGCTTGTGGCGTGCAGGACGTCCATTACCAGGGCATGGAGCTGAAGGAGACCCCTGCGCCGATCGGATATCACTGAGCCTGTTTTGTGTTCTGCTGAATTTTGCATCGCTAATAAGCAAATGAGTGTTTCGTTTTTAAGGAGGAAAGCAGATGAGAGCTCTTTAGCTGTATAGGATTTGGTAATCGTTACTCGTTATTAACAAATGAGTACTGAGAAATAAGGAGTATGATTGCGAGTAGTACGAATCTAGGAGATTTTCGAACCATTTCGCTCTAAAATGAACCTATTTCTGGTATGCCATGCCGTCTTATATATCAAAACAATCTTGCTCTACCTTCGTATGTACATACCCCCCCTATCTGAAGTGTGACAAGTTGTCTTTCTTCCAAATGATGTATCACTCTTTGATTCTTGTTTGTTGGGTTATGCTCTTTGTTGCATGCATGGGTGAAATGCTAAGATGCGTGACACCTGAATTTCATTTGTTCTTAATGGCAGATGAGTTGAGTTCTCTGTTCTGGAATGTACAATTTATGCATTTGATGTCTGTTTGCAGCTGAGTTCTTGTGGTGGAATACTCAGCTTGTATACGTCTTGGATAATGGAATCGGTCACCCTAATTGACTGCATTCTTGTTAAATATCTTGGCTCTTCGTTTCTGGTCAGTCAAGCGTCCAAACCGATTGATGCCTTTTGTCCGGCTGACAACGGCGTATGAGTCGATTGATGCCGTTTGTCCCTAAGGCAGATACAGTCTGGTCCTCACCGGTCACCCTCCCCCAATCTGCATCTCCGCCGCCGCAACCGGCCATGCCCATGTACACCCCGCGGTCACCCTCGACCCGCGAGGTCTCCAGCCGTCACGCGCCACCCAACCCGGCGACGCCGCCGCGCTTTCCCCGCCGCTCACCACCGTGCCCACACCCCACGGCCGCGGCCGCCGCAGGGAGCAGATTCGCCTATGCCCACCCCGCGCCTCAGCCGCCGAAAACCCACACCCCAACCATCAGGTGGTTAGCACCTCAACACTTCTGAACTTGAATCTCACACTAATGGTTCATGTGCACATTGGCTCATATCTCTGAGTTGGATACTGCAATGTGAAGAATGTGAAATGCTGTTTCTAGTTCTGCTGGTACCAATTTAGATGGAGATGTTCACAGTTGTGAACTGTGATTAATTGGATTTTTCTTGTACCCTTGACATTTTCTAGAACAAAATTTGAGAGTACTACTCTGCTAATGAAAGAACTTGTTGAAATAGCAAACACGGAGCCAGTTTGTCTGCTTTTCGTGCAATGCAACACTTTTGGGCTACGATGACTGACCATCTGTTTTCTCATGTGCCAGAAACATTGTTATCTTGACGTGGACCGGTAACAATGTTACGAGGCCGTTCCGAGTTGCAGGTGCAGCTGCACTGGCACCAGTGATCGACAGAGGGTTGAAGGGTATCAGGAGAAACTTAACCTTCCAAGCCAGATGTATGCCTCCGCACTTGTGGTTGGCTCTGTGGCTGCGGTATGCTTCACAGTTGTTAATCCTCAGTTGTCGGAATCCTGTTCCTCTACAAGCGGGGAAAATGAATAATGCATCCTTTTGCATATTTGCTATCGGTTAAGCATGATTTGTCTGAATATTGGATCCAACTAGGTCAGTTTAATTTTCTTACAATGTTATGTTTCCATGTTCTTTTCGGGGAAAGTGAATAATGCATCCTTTTGCATATTTGCTATCGGTTAAGCATGATTTGTCTGAATATTGGATCCAACTAGGCCAGTTTAATTTTCTTACAATGTTACGTTTCCATGTTCTTTTCCAAGGATGTGAGTTTTCTTTACACTAGTGTCGGTTGATTAACAACTTGTACAAGTTCTGTTGTCCAAGGAAAATTTCCCTTGCAGTTCGGTAAAAATAATTTGGTTTTGCTCTATTCTGTTAGTTTTGTTTAAAGGCTTATCACATTTAGGGTTTTAGTGGAGTTTCAACATATCTCTTACATGGGGCCTTTGAGGATTTGTTGGGGGTTGGAAAAGCTGAAAACAGTTCTGATCAAGCTACAGGAGAAATATGGGTACAATATTACGGATATGAAATATGAGATATCCTAGGGACTTGATAAATGCTATCATATGAAAAATGTCTTATTAGGTTGGTAGGTCGGTACCACATAGATTGCAACTACTTACTAGTTGAATAATATCAACTACTGCAAAAAGCTTCAATCACAAACAAAATCAATGGTGGAAGATCAATATAACATTATAACTAAGTCTGCCATGTTAGCACGCCAACCACTCAACGCATTAGTAGTCCTTCATGTATCGTATTGTTGTGCTCGGAAATACATGGCTGACCAGGGGGATAGTTGCCTCCCACACATATATCTCGAGTATAGACTGTTGCATGCTCTCTCATTCTCCAGTCTGCATTCTACATATGTATAAAAATTCAGGCTTCAAACAAGACCTATTATGTTTATTCAGAAGTTTCTTTAATATAATTTAACATTAGCAGACAGTAAAGCAAACTTGTGAATAAGCATGCTAAGCACCACCATAGAAAAAAATAATCTAATAGCAAAGAGTGAACTTCCCAAAACTGTCAGCATCGTGAAACAAATCTCTATCTTCTCTGCTGGTTGATCTTCAGATCTAACTCACACCCTGGCATTCCTGTAGAAGAAAGGTCATATCCTCCTCTAATATTCAAGTCTAGTAGGAATGAGTCTTCAGTTTTTGGAGTGCATTTGACATCCTTAGCCTCCTGATTTCCTACATGATTGAGCTGAAAGCCTAAATTATTAGCTTTAAGGTTGTCATCAGATATAGCTTTCACCAATTGTTCACTGTTTTCTTCATAAACTCGTGTTGCATTGTCCATGATACCAGAAAGAGCTAGGTTGAAGTCCATGAGCTGTGATCTGGTTGATTCTAGGTTAGCAGCTCCATTGGCATCAAAAGAAATGTTTTTCTGAGCTTTCTCTAGTATTGCCTTTAGGTACCTCCCTTGGGCCTCTATTCGCATCTGCAGCTTCTTCTGCACCTGATTGTAGACGTAAGTACTTTTAGTGTTCATGGAAGAAAGTTTTGGAGTATGGAAAAGGTATTGAAGAAACATTTCTCAGTGTCATGGCAGTGATGCAAAAAGCTTTGTAACCTCAAGTTGTTCATGCAGTTTTTGCTGGACTTGAATTTGACACCGTAGTGCATCTGCAAGCGGCATTTCTCTGATTCACATAATTTTTTTAGAAATGGTTAGATAAACCAAATGCTCACTAAAAGCTCATGCGAAGGAAGAAAAAAAAGGCCAGTAAAAGTCACAGAACAGAAAACAATCAGTATGATTATTTTTGAAAAAAATAAAAATGGAATTGATTGCATTTAATGAAAGCTAACACTGGTTCTTAACAGTTGAATTACTAATTTCAATGGCATTTGGAGTATCTACTGATAGATCAATTCCTGGTTTCGGATTGATTTATTCATTGATTTATTTCTTTTTAATGTGATTGCACTCCCACAATCCCATACATGCAACAAAGTAATGCCTGATTTCTAGAGGTTTGAGAAACCCACCTAGAAGTTAACACATGGATAGTGCAAGTAACATGGATCGGTTGAAAGGTCAGAGAGCAAACCCCAAGCTAATAGCCTGTCGTCCTCTAGCATTTTCAGTTGTCTACTTAACAAATGCCACTAGTATGGCATCTTCTAACTAAATTCGTTATATTTTGTAGTTGTAGTAGACATCGATGAATCTATTGCAGTGCATAAAAATCAGGCATGTCACTTGCAGGTCGGTCCAGGAGGGCAGCAGAAGGTGATTGCTAGTTACCCCGTGCTGTTTCCTCCAGCAGTAACACTAGGAGGAGCTGGGGTGGAAAAACTGATGCCTTGCGCGGTAAATCCTGATAAAAGAAAGAGAGGAAGTTTGAAGTTTCGAAGGAGAAATCTTGACTTGAATGCTTGATGCGTTTCATTTTGGTCTTAGCAGTAATATTTACAAGGTAATACATACCACCACTGTTGGTTAGTTCCAGGCCCGTGGCTTTCTTGGTTTGCCTTCCCAGTCTATATTTCTGAGCACATAGCACAAGTATTACTGTGTTAGTACACTGGAGCAAAAGAGAAGGAACATATATAAGAGATGTTGAGAACAGTAGTGGAGCAGAGTTCAAACCTGAAGGTGGCTTTTTAGATGGTATAGAGTGAGGCCTTTCATGCGCATCATTCTGAGCACCGACTTGGGCGTTGCTTCTGTTGCAGGCAGCACAATCAGATTGGAAACAAACAGTTAGTGTATGCTCAAGGAAGCAAAGTCAGCTGAATGTGAGCTTAATTAGCTACAGAGAGTGGCTGTTCTAAGGATCTGTGCATGATCCTTCGATAAGCACGGCAGTTGATGCCAATAGCAATCATTTGAATACCAATCCGCATACCCAAAATTAACCATGCGGCTATAAGGATTTGGACTGAACAGTGCAGTAGCATAGCGGATTTAGATTAGCAGCAGAGGATTCTAAAAATCTCTGCCTTTGCCACAGAACGGACGCTTCATCTAAGCAAGGGTTACTACACGATCGCCGTCGCTGCGCTGTGCCGCGACGAGGAATTTTAAGCAGGGAAGGAGCTAATTAACAAGGTCTCACTGTCCGGGCCGCCGAGCTTGGTGACGGCGTCGACGAAGCGCTCGTGTAGGTCGGGCGTCCACCGCAGCCGCGGCTTCGGGTCCCGCGACAGCGCCACCGCCCCAGCACCGCCACCGTAGCTCCCCTCGAACATCTCGATCGCCAGCAAAATTCCTTGCTTCTCTTGGTCCAAGCCCGATCGAGCAGCGCGAGCTCTTGCTGCAGAGAATATAACGTTGCTGGTGCTGAGAGAGGAGGAGACGATGTGCAGTGCAAGCGCGGGTGTCTATGTGAGGACAAGAAGACCGAGAGAGAGAGGCCGAGAGCGTGGCGCAGAGAAAGGAAAGGTGCGGGGCATCATGTGCGCGCGGAATCTAGGGAGACTTGAGCTGGGGTGCAATGCAACGGCGCAAGAAACAAAACGAGCAAACCGACGAGACGAGACGAGCATCTCGACTACCTGCGCCACCAACCGGTAGGGGCCACCTGTCTACGTGCATGATACTTCATCATAATTGGCCGTTGTGTAGACTAGATGTCTAGTAGATACCACAGTGACATGACAAACGCGTAGATTTGCTCACGAACAGCAGGGAGTAATATACTGCTTGTAGTAGTAACCAAGAACAGCAGTGCTAGAGATCCACCGAATGGGTGAAGTGTAGCATAAGGTGGAAAGCTACGCCCAGAACGAATCTTGACTTTGGAAGCAAATCGTACGGCCGGGTTGGTAACATGAATGAATACATGCATGATATGATAATATCTAACGGCGAGTTGAGCTGTGGCTGAGCGAGCAGCGCGCGAGTTAATCGTGTAGTCATGTGTGCGCGAGGAATATTCCGGCGGCACGTGGAAGTCGGGAGAGGAGAGAGGTGGGACCAGGAGGGAGCGAGAGAGACGGGGAAGATGTTGGCGTTGATGTCGCTGGAATATTCGCGCCGGCGTTTGGCCGTGACTTCTGACTTGTGACCGGCTGACCGCCGCCCCGCCCATCTCCCCTGGTCTCTACTTGGTCGATCGATCGATCGCACGCAAATATTTCTCCGTTCTCCAAGGCAACCTCCATGTGTCCAACTCCGCGTACGCAGCCATTTGCACTAGAACTCTACTTGGAAAATAGATATATTCAAGAATCTTACCCTTTAGTTTTTGGCTCTGGCTCTGGCTCTGTGTTCCTTGTAGGAAGATTTTTGTTCCAACTTCCATTTCCCTTACGCTCAAAAGGTGAACCCTGGCCATCGCCATGTCAGTTTTCGTTACTGAGCCTTTTCTAACTTATCTCTGGCTCCGTTCCTTTAGTAGTCTATTCTAAATAGCTTGCACTACATTATATATATATATATATATATATATAAAAGCTGATGCAGGGGATAGGACTTATTTCACTAGTACACAGTTTATTTTAAGTAAAGAGGATTCGAACTCGAGTTAATTAGCCCACCAATGTGCTAACCAATTGATGATAGATCCGAGCCTTATACAAACCTGATGCTACGTAAATAGCTAAGCTAAGATCTTTCCGATGGAGCGAAAGACTCCTATGAACCACCTGTTTTGGCGTTTTTTAGAGTCATCATCTTAGCTTGTCCCGTGCACACGCAATTCTACTATTTGCTGATACCTGATAGCTCCATTTACAGGTCAGGTAGGCACAACCTCAGAATCTCAGATTCTCCACACATTCACGGATGCATCAATTCCCTTGAATGAGCTGAATCGCGTTCACACCTGATGGAGCCCAACAGTATCCGTCACCACTCATCAGTAAACAACGGTACTGCTGACTCTTATTATGTCTTCACTACAAAACGTGACTAAAAAAAGGAATAATTCCATGATATTTCGCTGCATGCATTTCTTCAACCAAAGGGCAAAAGGTTTCTTGGTTTGTAGTTCAGTAATTGTACTGACTCGCGTTTATTCAAAAAAATGCATGGTTTCCAAGTATATACAGTAATGTAGTGAAGTACATCGCTAAGGCATTCACTTCATGCATTGCAGAACAGTACAGAAGCAAGCAAAACGTTTTACACAAGGTGCATTATAACCATATCATTTAATTGAATCAGGGTGTGACATAGGAGTCGCTTATCAGCAAACCCAATAAATACAATACACGCGTGACAAGACGGACCAAGATCACGATCCTTGATTGAGGCAATTGAAATGCAATGGAATCACCAAAACAGAGGGGGGGAAAAGAATCGATAGGCATAAAAAAGGGGGCAGGCAGGCAAAGCAAGAAATGCCAGATGCTAGAAACGTTCTCGCATGAAAGCTCATTTGGAGCCAAATTTATACTTGTTGTAGTTTGCTAAGCTCTCGATGCCACCGCTTTGTGTAGATGAAGGAATTCCAGACATTCCTAGGCCGGATCCCGCTGCGCCCATGGTCCATGAAGGCACAGCCTTCTCATCAGACCCATCACTGAGGCCACCGACAATACCAACATCTGCTAGGTTCACCTTCTTTGCTGCAATTTGCGATAAACAAAGATAACCATCAACACTTCTTCCATCAAGGTATTTATGGCAGGTAGATATCCCTGTTAAAAGGGCAAGGAAAAAGGGAGGAACTTACGTGCAGTTATGTTCAGATCAATCAATCCACGGCTCAAAGAATCCGCCCATATGCCAGACTTGACCTGAAAATTTTCTTTCTTGGCATTAGACTTGGGAGCAGCCAGAGGTGTTTGGTCTGTCCTTCCAAGGCTACTACTTGAAGAAAGTTCGAAAGGGTCCTTAGCTGCTTCCTCAGTGCTTGATACAAAGGCACCAAAGTCAGATGCATCAGTTTTGGGAGCTGCCAAAGGTGTTTTGTCTGTTTTGCCAAGATTGCTACCAGAAGAAAAATCAAAGGGGTCTTTAGCTGCGTCCCCAGTGTTTGATTCAAAGGCACCAAAGTCAGATGCTGCCTGAAGGTTCTGACTCGATGTGCGGATATTTCCAGTGGATCCAATATTGGAGCTGGAGGTGCCAAATGGGTCAGATCCATCAAAACCGTTTAAAGGAATAGCACCAAAAGGATCAAAAGGTTCAGGAATTGTGTTCTTGGGCATGGAAATATTAGCTTCAGAAGAGGTTCCAGAACTAGGAGGTGGAATAGACCCCGTCTGTGGTGGAAATGCTGCAGCAAAGGTTGGCTTTTCCGCAAAAAGGTCCACATTGTCCTGTAGTATCATTTTCATGAGCACACTGTATCATGATCAATGAATTGAAGAACTTCATGATTTGCTGAGAATATTGAAGCACAACCAAACAAAATGCTCACAAGCAACAAACACAAAAAAGGGCAAAAAAAGTCCAGCTTTCTTTCAAAAGTTTTAATATTTGAAGTTGGAAGCTAGCAACAACAATGGGGCACTTTTCTTTCTATTAATCACTCTTGCAGTCTTGCCGAGTAATCCAATCAGTTATAGGAAGGCATGGCAAGTGTCTGTTCATAACATATTCAGCAATCTTAATATACAGAGAATCAAACCTGGACATCCGGATGTGCGGCTGTTTCTGTACTTGGGGTTGCTGATTGGAAATCTGCATCAGCAAATAGATCGACCTGAGGTTCTGCAGCACTGTTTGTTGCTGGAGTTGCTGCAGGCTCGTCGATGAAATCGTCCATCAAGTTTGGGCCAAAGAGATCCACCTCGGTAGTCTTCACATTAGCTGCGGCTGTAGACAAAGATAGAAAGAATTAGGAATCACGAGTACACAAATAGATGTATCCCTATCTTGGAGGTTGGAAGATTGGTACTTTTGATGACAAAAGTTAAATCTGCCTACTTCTTTATTTCTGGCATAATAGATAGAAGTAGAACGTTCAGCACCTATTTTGGCTCCAACACATTTATTCAACAATCAAAAGGCGTACGATTCCCATAGTCTCAACAAACTATGGGATTGTCCCTTTTGGTAAAAAATCTAGTTGAACACTTGAACTATTTGCCAAAATGACAAATTTGAACAGACTTTTGTGCCAAGATTTGAACATGCATTCAATACTACAGCCGAAGGCATTCCTGATTCCTGGTAAAGAAGTAGCATAAGCACAAAATAGAAAAAATATTTTACCATTTGAAGAAGATCCACGAGGATCAAAGTCATCGAAGTCATCCTGATTGCTGTTTGTATTAGACGGGGGCTTCGAGGAGCTAGGTGAATAAGAATCCCCATTCGTGGTATTCAGACAAATACAACATCAGTGAAGGTGCAAAAAGTTAACAATAAAAGGTAAGCCTGAGGCTACAAGTCCAGAACTGATATTGCTGCATCATCACAAGGGCCTCCAATAGCAATAGTAGTATACTTTTAAGACAATAACTGTATTTCCAAAGCAAATTAAATTATCCATCATGCACCCAAGAAAGCAAACAGCTATTATATTTATACCACCCTATCCCACCAGCTACCCAGTTTTGAATTATATGATAAAACGGATAAGATAAATAAAATGTTATCGGCTACATTTTTTTGAAAACCAGTAGCAGTTATTCAACATATGAATAAAATGCTAAGCAACCTTAAAGTACCTTCTATCGTGTTTCGCACCCTTTCTTATCTTGCTGCCAGATTTCTGGCTGCCAGTATTACTTGCAGAGGTTTTAACAGGTTCTTTGTCCCTGTAACTGTCACTGAATGAATCAGCTTCCCTTGTGCCACTAAAACTCCCATAACGTTCACCTGAACTGTAGTTGCTACCAAAAGAGGCTGAGCTTGATTTATATGTTATCCCTGTTGATGATAGCCCAACGTACCTTCAGCCACAACAAATATATGTTAAAGTTAAGGCCGTAGAAGATGAATACACAACTAAACAGGTTAGAACACTCATTATATGATTTTGCAAAAGAACTCACTTGTCACGGTTACTGGCTGCTTTCTCTCTCACAACCTTTATTCTCTCCTTGTCATTTATGATGCCTAATATAGTTTCAACTTTCTTCCTCACATTTATTCCAGCATCTTTTCCATTAGGTTCCACATACTCAAAACTTGAAAGAACCTTAATGCATATAGCACAGACAAGAAAATGTTTAATGGCATGTAACCTCAACCAAGAAAGAGTTTATCAACAAAAGCACAGACCAGGCATACCGAGATCTTCGAATAATGATCGAGAATATCATCAACTGCCCGCTCAGAACCATTGGCTATCAAGTACTCAATAATTGTCAACGCCTGGACATTTATAGTTGTTTCTTAGTGAACTACATTACTGATACAAAATCTTACACAATACCAAGGTTTATTTCCCTTTGGTGGGTAGTGTGACCGTTGTAGAAGTGATGCCTATCAAGCCCCAGTACTTGTCGAAAAAAATTATCACAATGGTCATTAAGAAGCAATAACCTTATACACATGACGCCATTTTGAGCCTCGCTCAGACAGCCTAGTCCAGAGGACATTCATTACCATCTGACACTCAGCGCTGTGGATTTTAGAAGCATTATTTCAGCATCAACTATAAGGGGGAAAAAATAAAAGAGACACAATGTGAATAAGCGATTAGAACTTACAACTTCTTGGTGGTATTCGCTAGCTCTGAAAGAGCAGTTCCATGGGGCCCCCAAGGTTCATCACTTGTAGCGTCAAGTACCTGATTTTTCCAAAAAAAAGAAAGAAATGGAAGAAAAGACATATAAGGGGTTACTCCATAGGAAAAATAATACACCTAAAGCTCAAAGGTTAGGTTGTAAAGAGACGATGATTAGACATTTGCTCTGTTGAAGTCAACAAAATATAGATCTATACTACTCTAATTCCACTGTAGCATATATAAGTGCACCAAAAAGGGGTCAATCTGGTGTCACACATGAAAACCCTTATAATCATGCACTACCACTTGGATCAGACATGTGACTGTTAAAGTAATATCAGACTGATACCTCATAACCTATGATGACGGATACATCGACACGACACCGACACAGGGATTCGTCATTTACCGATACGGCGACACGGCTATATATATTTAAATAATAAGAATAATATACGCATATCTATTATTTTTCATTTTTCTACATGCTTATCAAACTGAAATAATGTAAAGTGTAAAGTAAACTAGGATTATGTACCTCTCAAAGATAACACTTGCCTCTTCATTCTTTTTTCAGTTAGTTCATGATATGTTCAATTGTTCATATTAATATCATTACCAAAAATTCCAAATTCCATTAACCTAGAAGTCGGTGAGAGGTGGCGCGTTGCTGCCTGCTAGTCGCCGGAGAGGGAGGAGACGCAGCGAGGGCGACGGGGCGTGTGAGGGAGTTGAGGCGGCGTGTGAGGAACAGGGGACGTGGGTCGAGGGGGGGGATTGGGATCGAGAGGAGCTAGGGTCATGTGCTGAGGTGGGCCGTGTCGGATACGTGTCCAAGCCATATCCGACACGTGTCGGAAAATTTTAAAATTAAAAATTGTTGTTTAATTGATAGACACGCCGCCAACACGTGTCCGTGTTGGACACGGTGTCCGACACGGATACGGCAACAAACTGAAGAGTTCGTGCTTCAGAGCTCATAACTCCTAGGGTGAGCTACAAATCTACAGTTAACAAAACAATTTCCATGCATAATTTCGACAGTAGCTTCATGGATCCAGATAATACTAGAGAAAAAACGAAAGATCTAACAAGAAAGGAGGCAAAGGATGGAAATGACTATTGCTATCACTTGTCATCGAATTTCTCAATATAATATTGTGGAATCCAACCTCATTCCAGGCAAACCAAAAGCATACTGTGACGCCGCACATTCGGCAGTGCAAATATTTCGACTGAGGGCACTGAAGATCTCTAGTTCACCTC
The DNA here is from genome assembly GCA_036346255.1 of Ampelocalamus luodianensis. Lineage (NCBI taxonomy): Eukaryota > Viridiplantae > Streptophyta > Magnoliopsida > Poales > Poaceae > Ampelocalamus > Ampelocalamus luodianensis. The sequence continues at coordinate 57,996,122 of CM070623.1, read as the reverse complement.
TAAATTTATCTAAACTATGAATGTAGACTTAATTTGTCACTCCTAAAAACGAAAAACCTTTATCAATTTTCTTAAATAAATACTGTACACGATTGTTTTTTTTTTTTGGAACTGACTGCACGAATTATAGCAGCACAATAATGGAGTCACAAACCAAACATATCTGAACTACACCATTAGGCAAAATCCAGGTTCCCTCATCCACCACATGAACCAATTAATAATTAAAATTTTACAACTCCATTACCAGAAAAAAAAACATTTTTTACAGAGAATCAGAGTTAAGATCTGGGTGAGATCCAACCTTCTGTTCGATCTCGGGGACCTTGAGCACCTTCAGATTGACCTCCCTCTTTCTGCAAGAACACGTACACAACAAACGGATGAAAATCTCACGGATCCAATTCAATAAACGCCATATCCTCGAAAAATCGGACACCACTAACGAGATCTCGGTTGGCTCTAGAACTTACATCTCCCGTACAGTCTGATCGATAACCTTCATGAAATCCATCGCTGGGGAGGAGTCGCCGGAGTCGGCTGCAGATTCCCTGGGATTCTAGAGCGAGAGATCTGGACTCCGAAGGGCCGGGTTGTGGTGGCAGCTAAGAGAATGGCTTAAACTGTAATTGGATGCGAGACAAGAAAAGAAGTCCGAGAGGCGCGATGGGGACGCGGCAGAGGCTTCCCGGATCCCGGTGAGCGACGAGCACTCGATATGGACGGCGGCCACCGCCGCGAAGAGGTCCACAGACGGGCGGCGGGCGCGGGCGCGCGCGCAAGGGAGCAGGAAGTGGACGGGGCAGCGGCGAAGTGGGCAAAAGGTCACTCGTGGAGGCGTGGAGCAGAGATGGAGGTGGGCGGTGGCTAGGAGCTAGAAGGAACCTTGTATGCTTTCGTTGGATGGTCAGGATCAAATTGAGCAGGATCTGACGGTCGATGCAGCACCAACTGCAAATGCACTACCACGGTCTGGTTTAATGGCTGAACTGAATGCACTACCAAGGGCAAATGCTTAACATCTGAAGCACAAACGTCATCTGTTAATGAACTATGAGTCGGCATATGACATGTGATTCCTCAACTCAAAGAAACCCATGAGGCTAAACAACACAATATTCGATCTACTAAGACTTGAAGCTGGCAAAACATCTAAACTGAAGGTAAAATTCGGCTCTAGTTTCATTAGGTTTCGATTATCCCAAACAAAAGGGAATAATGATTCGGTTTCTTTTATATGGCACTTTAGAGATTTGCTATGACCAATATGATAAATACCAAAATAGAGGGAACAAAAATGTTGTTATATTTTTTTAGTGCATGTTCTTTCTCGTATTTAATTTATATTACACAGGGAACAAAAATGGAGGTGTTATCATACGAACAGCAGGCGGTCCATTTCGATGGTATACTCTAGGCTGGCAAAGTTTACGATTTCGTAAACGTCGGCTTTGAACCCACCGATATTCCAGTGCGTATGTTCTGGTTTGTGAAGTCCGAGTTTGATATGAATCAGAACACCAGAACAATTGTAAATACCCATATAAGGCATATTGATTTCCCGATCTGTCCGCAGACATTCATGGATTTTCGTGACGTGTACACCCGGCCAGACAAGACTCTGTCAGATAAGCCTTCATTCTATAAAGATTTTTTGTTTCCTTATCTAGCTTTTCAATCATATATCTGTTATTATTTGGTTTGTGGCTTTTGCTGATGTCATTGGCATGGTCGTGCACGTCGGCGACATTGAATGCCATGAATCATGACCCCGTCGGATGCCAAACAGGGAGATAGCCTTGATGAATGTTCTGTATGATCAATGTAAACTGCTTCAACTATTGATGATTAAATACACACCCGAGTGTTGATATTCATACGAGTCTAGGACTTCCATGTTGCGCGCCACATCACGCGATGGCGTCCGGCAGAAGCAGACTTCCATTGTCTGGTAGCTACCCTATTGAAGGTGAACAGGACCACTGGTAGGGAGAATATGCCTTTGCTTTCACAGTATGCTGGTATTTTTTTTATTTCTACTATGTTTCATCTTTAGGCGGGTTGTCGACCACGTTAGAGAGTGAACTTATATTCTTCCCAGACTCAATCTATGCAGACAAGTTGGAAGGTATAAGTATCTGCGTCATCTATGTACTAATTATATTGCATCTCTATAATAATTACCTCTCCACAGTAACCCTCTAAATCCTGTAATTTTTTTTTTGGTTTATCTATAGGCCTTCGTGCATCCTTAATGATTGCCCTTGCGGCTGTACGTGACTACGTCAATTTCGTCGTCTAGATGAGAATGAACACGATTGCTAATCCTTATTATCAAAGATTGAACGAGTAGGAAGGTAGAGGGGAAATTATCTCCAGAGTTGATGGACTTATTTATTTTGCGTTTCTTAGTTATATTAGTTTAAATTCTATTTTTAAGTATATACTTTTAATGGTATGTTATTTCATTAGTTATTGTTTCAATATCACATTGAAGCAAAGTATCTCTTAATTTCGTTGTATCGTTGCTTATTTGAAGGACTCAATTATGAATGCAACATTTTGTTATACATAATTTGGACTACATTCGGTGATGGAATGCTTGTTGAATTTTCATTAGGATGTAAATGACTCTCAAGTCAATCTTATTTACTTATGTTTTTTCCTTCATCTGTGTTATCAAAATGGTTTCAAAATAATTCTATAGTTTGTGTTTCCATCGCAATGCACGGGCACTTGACTAGTCAGAAAAAAAAACTCCTTATACGGATAGAGCCGCCGCGATTTGGCTCCAGAGGACGTAGGCTTTGCCGAACCTCGTAAACAAATTATTGTGTCTCTTGTGTGCTAGCTGTGATTGTTCTCTCACGTAAAGGGCTATCGCCAGTTCCAACAAGAAGTATGCCATGTAACCAAGCATACATGTAAGAGCCTAACCCTCCAATGCAAGCATTTTTCTTACCGGTGTTTAGTTAGTTCTCTTTGCAATGGTTGGATGGACGGTTATGAGCGGAGCAATTCCCAAGCATCAACTTCTAGCTAAGCAGTGAGTCCACTTTTTAAGCATCTATAGTGTATTACGTGGCAAAGAAAACCAGGTTTCCTCTCTAAGCACATGCATTGGAGATGGCCTTAGTGCAAATATAATGAAACACCACAAAATACTACGTTGAAACAACGACCTATGTCGCACATTGGTGTTGCTTTAGTTTATTAGTCTGGTTAAATTTTCCTCGGATATCTTATCAATTAAAAAAAAATCCCATTCGAGAGTCAAATTACAAAAAATTCCTCCCACGTTTTTTCTAGTTCCCCGTTACATTACGTGGGATTAGTGATGTATACTGGGAGAATTGTATTTAAAGTATATAAATACATGCACGTGTGCCATAGCCATTATGTGGAAGAATTGAGTATTTGTCACTTCAAAGATTGGCCTTCTAGCATTTGTCACTTTAGATATTGTAATATAGAATTTGCCACTCTAAAAGATAGTTGCTTCATTATTTACCATTTATGATTATTTACCCCCTTCCTCTTCTTCCTTAGGCGCTCCAGCACCGTGCATTGCAACAGCGTGGCGGCCTCGGTGGCTTCCGAGAAGGTGCAGTTGCTTGCGTGGAGGCACATCAGGGAGGCACACACGAAGAAGGACGCCAGGATCCTCTGCTGCCTCTCGCGGAAGGAGAGGTAGAGCTCCTAGACGCCGCGGTTTGCGAGCTCCCGGAGCCAGCCCTCGATGGAGGGGTCCTCATTGCCGGGGAAGTGGAGCCAGCCGGTGCGGAAGGAGCGAACGTGTGCAGTGGGGTGGGCGGCGAGGATGGAGTTGACGGCATTGATGATGTCACAGCGGGGGATGAAGGCTTTGAAGTCGAGGAGGGTGGAGGAGAAGAGGTGGCGCCAGCGAGAGGTGAGGTAGCAGGGAAGCTCCTAGTCCTCCCACTTGCGTGACTCCCCCGGTGGTGGCGGTAGGCGGTTGAGTAGGTACCCCTTGGGCCGTTCCTCATGCCCCAGCGTCATCCACCGCCCCACGCCCTCGTCGTGCCCACCGCGGGTGTGCGTCGTCCCACATAGACGCGCCCGCAGCATCCGTCCTGCCATCGACGAGATCGTCCGTGTCGAGCTCAGTTGGTGCGTGCGCACCATGTGGAGATCGGAGAGAAGGGTCACCGATTTGGGGTGGTTTTGGAGGGGAGAGCCTGAGGAAAAAGAGGAAGGGGTAAAATAGTCATAAATGGCAAATAATGAATCAACTATTCTTTAGGATGGCAAATCCTAGATTACAATCTCTGGAGTGGCAAATGCTAGAGGCCAATCTTTGGAGTGGCAAATACTCTATTCTCCCCGGATTAAACGGAGACACCTTTTTCAAGGAGGATTTGGAGTAAAAGCTCGAACCAACCGTGACAAAATTTACTCGTGTTCCCGAAAATAACAAGGCCAAGCACGTCGGTGCGCTCCACTCTTCCGGAAGAGAACAATTCGATGAAAGTATAGTTATGGACTTACAGCTAGGGGTTCATATCTAGTGCTAATGGTGATTTGGGTGCTAAGGTGCCAATGTCAATCTTGGCCGTTGGATCTAAATTGAACAGCTAAGATTAATGTAAGCTCCCACCTCCAATCCACTTAATCATTAATACGTCAACATTAAACACCCTACATACTCTTACCTCCAATGCGCCTCCATTAAACACCCTGTATGCTCCTATCTCCAAGGTTGTTCAATCCAGATCCAATGACCAAGATTGTCATTAGCACCTTAGCACCCAAATCACCATTAGCACTAGATATGTTCCCTACAGCTAGTACTACTAGCGAGGCTGCATTTTGGTTTCAGTATTAAATGCAGCATTTCCGTATAAAAGAAAAATCGGTTGTTTTTGGAAGGAAGAGGAGAGGGAAGGGGGAAATGCAAAAGAGATGGAAAAAGAGAGCGCGAGAGAGACCCTACCACAATGTAAAGCCCACATCTTTCGGCCTGCGAGCTTCTTCCTTTTGGGTACTGAAAACATAGCTTTTTTTATTATTTAATCTATTTTTAAAAAATACTTTAAAGATGACCTCTCCCTAACTTTATTTTCAATTCTGACCCCTTTGGTCACACCATGACCTGTGCCGTGACCAAACTGTTATGTCACGCCACCGACCACGGTGTGGCCAAACTTGCCACAATAGCCCTTCGAACCAACACGCGTTCGTTTTTTAGACTAAGTCCTGTCACGCCAAGAGGAGTGGCGTGATAGCACGCGTATGCCACACTGAGATCCGTGGTGTAACAATGTGCTTTTGCCACGTCACGCGTTGTGGCGTGACCAAAGGGGTCAAAATTGAAAATAAAGTTAGGGAAATACTATCTTTAAAATATTTTTAAAATGGATTAAATAAATAAAAAATCACTGGAAACGTGCTCGATCGACGCACATGTATGCTTTCCTTCCCTTCAGCTTCGTCTTCCAAACATGCAATGTGTTGTCCAGTTCTTAAATGAGTAGACCGAGGCTCTATTTGGAACAGTTTTGGCTTCTACTTTTCGCTCGAAAAAGCCAAAAGTCGTTCCAAACAGACGGCTTTTCTCTCCCCGCTTTTCTCGAAGCCGAAAGCCGTTACAACGTGCAGAAACTTAAAGCCGAAAGCCGCCCGTGGGGAGCTTCCCGTGGTTTCTCGTAGCCCCGTTTCGACTTTGCCCCTAGACATAGGGTTAATTACCAGCTTTTTCCAATCAAACAAAACTCCCTTGCTTAGAACCCTAACCCTAGCTCCCACCCTACTCCGCCCCTTCCTCCTCCCGCGTCGCCCCCATCCAACCTCTTCTTGTGCCCGTGTCGCCCCCATCATTCCGCTGCCTCCTCCCCTCGCCCACCCCGTGCCCTCCCTCCTCCCCGACGTCGGCGCCCGCCCCGTCCTCGTTCTCCTCTCATCCCGCACCATCGCGTCCTTCCCCTCCTCCTCCCACGCCGCTGCCCCGACATCACCACTCCTCCTCGACCCCGAGCCGTCCCCGCTGGTCTCCTCCCTTGACTCCGAGCTAGCCCCTAACGAGTGGCCTACTCCCCTGACACCGCTGCCCCTTTTAATTTTCTTTCTTTTTTCCCTTTTCCTGTTGTAAAGTAATTATCTATGTAATAATTGTTTAATATAATTAATTATGTAATAATTATCATTAATTACAGTAAATATTGCTAATTATCATTAGCTACGTTAATTGTCATTAATTACTGTCAATTGCGTTAATTATTACTAATTACGATAATTACCATTAATTGCGGTAGTTATCATAAAGTATCATCAAATTTCGTTAATTGTCACTAAACAACATCAAACAAGATATTATTTGTCTCAAAAGTATTTCAAACATTTTCCAACTCAGAAGCCCTAGCCAGTCAACCTAAAAGGCAGACAGCTAGACACCAAATCTCTTCATCTTGATTGTTCAGCCGTACAACCCTTCAGCTCAGCCAGAAGCTATGCCTTGCCTCAGGGCTTATTCCAACCATCCGACTTAAAACCCAGACAGCCAAACACCAAAACTCTTCGGATCAGTCTTTCAATCTAACCAGAAGTTGTTTTTCAGAAAAACTATAGTCGTACCAATGACCCTGATTGTGAACGAGGGATAGCCTGATAGGTTTCTGACAACATAGAGCGGCCGGCATAGCGTAATTCAATACTCTCAGCGGTATAGATTCAGGTACAACAAGTAGATGCCCATGAATTCGGCAGTAAACATCAACACTTCTGTGTAGTACTATAGTAGTAGTATCGCACTAGATACTAAACTTCAATGCACATCTCCATCATCACAAGGGATTTGCCTTTGCATCCATTGAACAATAGAGATGAAAAAAGTTGCAACCAGCAAGCGGCCAGGTTCAGCTACAAGTAGTAGAAAGGTTGCGAGTTGGATGCAAGCTCACACTCCTCGAGTAATCTCTGCTTTAAAAACTCATATGAAGCAGACGTGAAGTGAGCGAGCAAATTCGGTTACACACACAAAAAAAGGGAGGAACATTTCATACTTGTGTAATGATCTCAATCAATTGCGTGACAATAGTATGGCCATTAGGTTTCTTCAGAAATCAATAATGAAACAGATGGCAGTTCGTATGTGTCTACTCTGTGGCAATAAGAAAAGGAAGCCCCCTGAAACAAACAAGCCTTCAATTAGTTTCAGAACAGTGGTAGGTGATAAACCCAAGGTTACATAATACATATTCATATTATCAATCCAGACAAGTTAATTTTGAAACAAGGTAATATACTTACCAGCCCCCTCTCCTAGAAAAGTAGTCACAGTCCAGAGACACCGCAAGAGCAAGAGCCACAGCCCTTTCCGGTAAAATCAGCTGGCGAACATCGTGTAGTTCTTCGATCTAGAAGCAGACGCGAGTTTGAAATCAGCGTAAAGAGCAGTTAAATGGGCAAGGCAGGCACAGATACATTGAGGCAGATGTGTTAGTGTGTGTAATGTGAGAACACTTACATCTGCAGCGAGACCAAATCTACGGCTTTGTCCAGCATCACCAAATCGAATTGCATACTGGCCAGCATCCGTGAAGAGCTGCGATGAGCATAAAACCAAAAATATGTTCATCAGTCCTTAGTTCCTTACTCGTTACTCATCAGTCCCATTTTTTTAGAAACAGAGCGTGTTATCCACCCCGGTTCCTCATCAGTCCTATTCTTTCAACAGGCAACAAGTAAACATAGTGCGGCAAAGAAAAAATGCACTCTGAAAATATATGGGGTGTAGCATCATGCTATTAGGCTATTAGCTGTATCAAACAGTCCCCACTCCCCAGCCAAAGTGGACTTATCGTAAAGCAGAATCATATAATTGTGAAATGGATATGTCCTGAAATTTAACAAGTTATGCAAAAGATTTTCCATGTGCAGAAGCAATGTCAAGCAACAGCACCACAGCAATTTAAATGGGCAGTTCTTAGTGGTCAGTTCGTAAATCATTTAACTATGCTACCGAGTATGTTTGTTGTCAGATATGCATGGAAGACGCTCCAACATGGATGCCCTTTAGACATAAGAAAAGACATATTCTTTGATAATTCTCCACTCAAAAGGGCATTACCTCGAAACCAATTCCCCTCCAATTACGATCTATCTGGGCTAATACGTTGTCATCCTCATCAATCAGGGTAAAGGTCCAGTTCCAAAATCCAGGATTCTCAACCACAGCAAATTGCCTATTCCTATAGAATGAAAAAGTTGGCAAATCATACTGTCAGGCAGTATAGCAAGACTAAAAACTACACAAAGAACCGAGCAATTTGAACAGTCAAAGAGCTAGATAAGGGAACAGGGAGATCAGAAGACCACGTTACCCTAAGTACAGGTCATAAATTCTACGCCAAAGATGCCAACGTCTGTGGACTAAGAGAAATCATGAAACTTCATCAGCACCACTCCTGTATATTCATATGAGGATAATAATCCCATCTAAATGAGTTAAAACAATCAAGTCAAGAATATTTGCATACCTTGCCATCCACTTCTGCATAAATGGAGCTGTTGATAAACCAAAATGGCCGGCAAACCTAAATCCAATAGTATAATTGAATGTATTTGCAAAGGAATACAACAATGGATTGCTGAAATCTTACCGTAAATATCTCGTTACCCATAGCATCAGTAATTTCTGCAACAAACGGCCGTCTTGACCGAAGTAGCTGAAACATCAGCAAAAAGGATCTGGTGTAAGGTAGTAGTTTCCATCAAGAGAAAAATGAATAAATAAACACCAAAGATGATAAGATACTTCATCACCAAAAAAACATGATAATAACATGAGACCTTTCTTACAATTGCAATTATAAAATGTGATGCATATATAACTTTTAGCATCATAATTAAAAGTTATCCCTCAATCAATATGGTAAGACAACGAAATTTTGAAATGATGTTAACTAGGCCATATTCAATCAATAAGTACAACATAGAACAAATCTTAAGAGACAAGAGACAACATGAACATTAAGAACAGAGAACACTTCTAACCAATCAGGGATATATCACCTGCTACATAGGATTCTCTAATCTTTATGCAATACCTTATCCATATAAAATTCTGCATGATAACTACTCAATATTTTTCTCGAACGAGGAAAACCACTGTTTCCATCAAGCTGAAAACAGAACAGAGTACAGTTCCACAGCATCCCAAGAACTACTCAATATGGTAACATATTTACATACTCGAAGATTAAAAATGGGAGAGCAACCAATTTAACATAAAATTCAAACATTCACCACTGGCACGCTCTCCAACCCATTGCATTCTCCTATTTCTCCATTTTTCCACACACTATAGCTAGATTTGACTTTTTTTTAATGTCACAAAGGAATATTGCATGAGTCACCTACATATTGTGCACTCTTACATAAAAACTAAAACATCATGAGTTCATGACCAACTCTAATTGAAAGTTTGTAACATCAACCATTACAACAACAAAATTCTAAGAAAAGCAATGCCAAAAAACTTCTTGACCAGCAGAGAGCAACCAAAAAATCATCCAACAAAAAAAAACAAAGTAATGTTGTAATAGTGTTCTAGTGAAAAAACTTCAGCTAAGTGTCCAAACTAATCAATCATGACCGAATGTGACACACTACCAACAGTTGTTCTTTAGCACAGGGAGGAGAAACATATGTTTCAGTAGCACATGACGCATGCGACCATAATAATGTTCTACTGTATGGAGATAAAATAAAGTAGATGGTGACTAGGAACTAGTAGTAAAAAGATTGCACTATACATTAGAGCATAGCAGAATAACTAAATCCAAAAAGCCCAAGTATAAGACGCAACTAATTTGGAATTCAGAACAGGATATCACAGATATTCAACGTAAGGACTGCTATGCAGAGTAATCAAAACTTCCTATCTCTTGAGCCAATTCCACTAAATTGCTATGAAGTATTAGCAAAAGATAATACTAATTAATTTAGGATCAACTAACCACAGAGACATACCTGCCTAAAGATGACATTGCTTTTCTCTCGAATAAAACCTACAGGCTGGACATTGGCAGAAAAACAAGTCAATGCTTAAGACCTAGAGAATATGAAGCATAGAGAATGAAAATAATAAAAAAATGGAACCAACTACAATCTGGAAAGAGACACTTACAGATTGAGGAAAGAGTGGATCCATAATGATATATCTACTCTCCTGCAGTTTAAATGATAACAGTAGGTAATAATTGACTGAAACAATCGAAAGATAGAATTTGAAAATATCTCTCTTAGTCAAAACATATGGACATAAATGCAAAATGCAGGGAATGCAGAATGTATTATGTAACTTTTTTCAGGTCTTTTAATACCCCAAAAACAAACATTTATTCATAGATGCGATGATCCTCTTTGAATCACATGAAAAATAACAGTAGTTTGCCGAGTGTTACATGCCATTTTTTTATATGGTGCAGAAAACCATCTAGGTAAGCCAAATTATCAATAGCAAAACAAGTTACTATTTCATTTTTTTTAAAAAAAAAACAGATGGTGGTGCATCCTAGATTAGCAATTTAAGCTGTGCATGCAATGGCTTACAAATACATCACCTGCTCGAAAGCAAACATGATATTTGCCCATTCTATGTCCCTGGCAATTAGGAGATTGGCTCTGGAAAGGAGAGGCTTCAGTTTGGCCTATAGACACATAGAAAAATACTCTCGATTATTCCAGCAGCTATAGAAAATGATTACTCAAATTTGAACACAAGGAATCAGCTAAAGCAGGATAAAGCATCAACCATCAAGTAGAACTGTAAAAGAAAGAAAAAGAAGAGGAAACAGGTAAACTAAAAAATTGGAATTAACCCTTTTAAGTTTTAACTGGTGGTTAGGCAGTATCGTACTATTCCCCACCCCATGGGCGGCGGCAGGGGTGCCCAGGGTGCACGGGCACCCCCAAAAATAAATGGAAAATTTTTAAAACTAGGTATAAGCGATATAAGTACTCAGTAGTTCGGTATTTGGGTTGGTCATTTCAACAATTCAGCCTACCAAGCCACCAATCAGAGCAAGTCGCCAGGCAGTGAGGCACCCGCACCCACACCTTCCTAAATCATTGTACAATCGATCACAGAGAGTATTATCACAAAAGACTGGTTGTACAAGCTAGCGAAGGCTTTTGGCATCTGTTCTGGCGAAACATTTCGGTTCTTGGCATAGCCTTTTGTTCCTGTCATGGTGTCATCTTGGCTAGCTACAATCGCCAACTGAAACAATCACTCCCTGATGCACACCTACAGAGTACCAATAATTTATCTCTGGGTACAATCATGGGCAGAGCCAGTAAGGGTGCCTGGACACATAAAAAATTCGAAAACATTTTCAGGGATCAGTTCTGCATTTGGGCCATATTCATAGTACTCCTTGGTGTGCACTCTCTTAGAAGCGACTCACGGCCGCTCGTGCTTCCACCACCCACACCATCTCATCACTCATCACCCACATCCATCTTTATCTCCAATACTCCAACTCCTCCCTAATTTGGTCCTCTGGCTCGGCGGTGGTGCGGACGCGAGAGAAGAGCGGTGGCGCGAGCACCAGTGTGGGAGCGACAAGCGCGATGAGGTGACGCGCCACTCACTAAGACCAATGGTTTTGTAGATGCGCATGGAGCAACTTCTATTTTTCTCACATTCATATTATTATGCAAGTCGTTTTCAAATTGATTACTATAGTAATGACATGCAAAAGATATTAGTAGACAATTCCTCCGTTTTTTTTTCTTAACATTTTTACTTCTAACTGCAAATTCTCGGCCGTTGGGTGATGCATAGTTTTTGACAAATATAAAGAAAGTTTGTAACTATATGCAAACACAAGAGTGCATGTCTTGTGGTGGAAAACCCTTAAGTCTTGAAGAGGTTGGTTCAGGTTGGAACCTTGGCTATGCATTTTTCTGTATTTTTCGTTTTAACTTCACAAAAATTCAAATTTGATTCAAAATTTCGATCGAAATAAATCCGAAAATTCGGGAACCAGGTCTATCGTTAGGCTTCAAAAAAATTCCCAACCGGTAGCTTTTTCCCTGGTTTGAACTAATCATACCCGGCGTTACGCTGTGTGTGCACCCCCAACATCAAATTCCTGGCTCCACCACTGCCCCACCCCCACCCCCACCAAAATGTTCATGTACATTGACTACATTCTACACTCTTCAGTCCTATCGAGCCATCCTACAGTACAAATTTACCACCAATTACAATCGAAATTCTTAATTTAAAAAACGGACTATACTACTTCATCATGTGCTTTCTGTGATGCAGTAGTTGCATAGAGTCTAAGACAGGATTGGATCAAATCGAATGTTACTACACATGTAACCATAGCTACGGAACAGAAACTGCACAAGTACAAGCTGCAATTAGATATTAGAGGACCCGCTTGCCTCTACGAGCGTGAGGTCCCGGTCGTCATACTGGTAGCTCCTCGACGGCGCCTCCTCGTCGCCGGCCGCTCCCCCCGCTCTCACCCTCTCAACCCCCGGTGCTGCCGCCTCGGAGTTCACGAACGGGCACGCGGCCTTAGCGAAATCGCCGAGCGAATCCTCACCACCGCCTTCGGCATTCGCGACCGCGCGCCTCCCCCATCTCCTCGCAGCTTCCCGCTGCTTCCTCAGCTCCTCGGCCCACAGCCTCCGCAGCCACTCCCGGGGCACCACGGGCCCATCTCCGCCGCCGGTCGCAAACCCATTGGATCCCTTGGAGGTGGTCTCCGCCGCGACCCGCCCAGCCGCGGAGGCGTGGGAGAGTAACCTGGGTAGCCACCTCATCGGAGGGAGAGGAGGGTCCGGAGGTTCCAGAGGACTCCAGAAGGTTTTGGTGGAGAGTCTACTCCAGTGTCCACGAGGGCGCGGCTGCTGGTTGGTTGTTGTTACTTGTTACGGATGGGTTTGCACGCACGGCCTGTTTGTGTTGGGCCTGCTTACTAGGCTCATTTTTCTTTTCTTCCATAAAATGCCACAAGAACATCTCATCACTATTTTTTTTTTCTTTTCGATAACGAAAGAGAAAACTCTACTGATATCTGCATCAAGATACACACAGCCAAATTTATTAACGAATTTGAAGTACCAAAATAACCGAAAAATTTAAAGGTGGCTTGAAGCCTTACAACCAAAAAAACAAAGTGTAGTCATGTAGATGCTACCCCTCTCAAAAAACACACACACACACAGAGAATGTCTCATGTTACAAGTCTAAAAAAATGTCTCATGATACATCACAAGATCATAGAGTATTATTGATATTTATAGCTAACAAACTCCCGCAGACATCAGCGTACATCATACCATCAGGAATCAGAATATTCGAACACTAGTACACTACATTGGGCACCATGCAGTCCGGTAGTTAGAGGTATGATGTATACACATCTGACCTTCAGAGAGAGAGAAAAAAAATAAAGGAAGTCAACAAAGGAAATAGAAGAAAAGGGCAGTGAATCTGTTTTGCAACTGGGCTGGTTGTTGGGGCATGGAAGGAGCCGTACACTCGAGCTCTTCTGCACAAAAGGGTTGTTACGAGGGTGTGCGAAATCTGCGAATGTATTCTGCATGCCTCAACCGACCAAGATGGAAGCTGAAGCAAGGAGGGCATGAGACGCCTTCCTCTCTCTCCCTTTAAAACACATCATACACCTTCTCGTCATCTCGATCCAAACAGGAGGCTGCGTGCCCAATGTCACAGGGTGAGAGAGCCGTGGAGGTTAACAACATACCCACCGTACCCTCCGAGGACGAAAGAAGGGAGGTGCTACGAAGGGACGCACTGAACTCAGCTTACCACACTTTGCAGGCTCTGCTTCCCAGTCCTGGAAAGGTTTGGCATCAACTGAATGAACTTGATTCAGATTTCAGAGAACATGTTTGTGGCGTTTCCCTTCAAGTTTGTTCTTGTCATGGCCATCCATTGCTAGACCTACAAAACAAGGAAAATATGTTATTGTTGTAAGCAACTGTCCTTTACTCTTTACACATAAAGTGTAATACTTTACACATTTATTTGGTTCTTATTTCTCGTGGAGGATTTGCCTGTTAGGTACAATTTCATAAATTTGTTTCCTCACAAATTGAGTCAAAATAAAACAGTGAGCTGTTAGGGACAATTCCATGAAGCCATGAGGAAATGAACACGCTTAAATGGTATCTAGCGCCTTTTCTCGCCTAGTCCTCTCCTCTCTGTTAGCCACAGGGAACAACCTCAGTCACATATTTCTGATGTCCTTAAGTATAGTACTTTTTATAAGTGATCCTAAACAATGGCACTTGTATTCTTCAGTCTGACAGAGCCTCTGTTGTGGGATGTGCCATCAGGCACATCAAGGACCTCAACAAAAGGAATAAAGGATAAAGGAAGTATGTTACTACAAGATTGCATTGCAGAGGGTAAAAGAAGGAAGGGCATCAAGGAAAAACATCGAAATGTCACATGTGTATTGAGCTTGTCACTATGTTGGGGAGCTCACGAATGAAACATTTGCACATTACTATCTTCAGGTCAAGAGAGAACCACAGGAACTTGTACCGTGTACATCAGTTATAAATCTTAGCTTTTCTACAACCATGATGCTATATAAACTACACAATAAATCAAAGTTTGTTCAGCGCATGCACCATTGACATTGCTAGTTACTTTACACACTTGAAGTAGTAGAATAACCAAGCTTATCTGTGTTGGTTGGTTGAGAACTTAAGATCAAATTATGCAAAAATTAATATCAAATGAATGGAAATCGGCAAGATGTGCCCTTATAGACATTGCACTGATGAAATCTCTTCAACTTCAAAGCTGAATTGTGTTGCTTGAGGTGATAGAATCGCATAAATCAGGAGCTAAATTCTAACGTGATTCTTTTCTTCAGCACTCACAAAAATAATAGTAAACGTTACAACTTACAAGCATGAGATCTAGCTTCAGGACTGAAATTTCTGCCGATGCCATTGTGCATGCTAGCCCCAAGGAGTTGAAATCTGATGAGCTCCAGACCCCACATGATAGCTGCAAGAAGTGCAGAATGCAGTTCAGCGCCTGCTTGATCAGAATATAACAGAAATTTGGTTAAGTATGCTCAGAAGTGAATTTGTGAAGGTGGGAAACAGATTAGTATTGTATGCCAAAAGAAGCTACAAGTTAAGAAAACACAAATGGAGTATTCACGAGTACATGCAACTTGGATAATAGTATAGAAACCATAGCGACTGATCAAACTCCCTTTTGGCTTAAGAAGCACTTTTTCTCTCTCAAAAGAAACATTGAAGATCTGGACAATGCAACATGCTGTGCCAAGACGTGCAGGACTACTCTTTGTGAGCATAAAGTTTTCTCTGCAAACTTCCATCGTATAGTTTGAGCACTTCCTCAGTTCATCTACCATGTGGTCTGCAGGGACCACTGGGTCTCTGTGTACCTAAAACAAACAAACTAATACAGTTGCATGGACCAACGGGCATTTCAGTACCTAAAACACTGTGTACTAGGAATCCATAATTTATGCATCCAGGATTAGCATCATTATCATATAACCATCAAATGATGAATTGATGATGGCAGGCAGACCATGAGGAATCCATTGAAGGCCAAACAGAAACAGAGGTAACAGCATTAATATCAGCACTTACAATGATTTATTTGAGCAGTTCACATAGTTGACAACTGACATCATCCTAAGAACAGATTCCACAGTTTGATAAGACTCTAGTTCACATGGTTTACATATCATGGTCATCGTCAGTTTTACATATTTCGCTTGAAGCTGGACGGCCTTAATATATACATGGTCCGATGCTTCACACTACAGTCTGATGGAAAGTTGGTTTTGTAATGTAACCAACTATACATTAATTGGTCCATCATATATCTTTCTAAGCTCTAAAATCACTGACATTCAAGGATCACTACCATGATGGGGAAAACCGGAAAAGGTCTAGAACTTTTAGAGTTTCAGTAAAACAAGAACAGTGCACTGATATATACAAATACAAACAAGCTCAAATGACTGATACTGATATAACTACTCCATAATGCATTGATACTGATAAAACTACTCCATAATGCAAGATTATGTGCTTTTTGAATATTTCCAATTTTGTAGGTAGTTGTAGATTCAGTTTCTCAAAGCACAACTGCACCAGTACATTCATAAAACATGGTAAGGAGGCAGAAAGCATGACTTACATTTCTCAACTTCCTATGGGTGAATAACATCAAAGATGCCAAATTCAAAGGGTGTGAGCTTTCCGTCTTTCTCGTATGTGTCTCTTAATAATAACAGTAACAATCTTATGATAGCCCTTCACTTTGACCATTATTATATGGTTAAAAGGACACTTCTGCAAAATGATTGTTATTGCTATGGACACGTTCTGCTATTTTCTGTCCCATCAGTTCTGTGTGACAACAAAATTATTGTCTCATGACTTACAACTATAATATTCTTGGAATAGCACAGAAACTTGGTTTCATGAGTCTTTAAGTTGCTACTTCATGAACAAAGTTCCCTTCATTCAATCATCGGCTGAGAGGTATGCTCTCTTCCCGTGCTTATTACTTCTGTTTTGAATGCAAATACTAATTGATAATTCTATGCTTCTTTAAATTTTAGTTGATAAGTGTAAAACTCAAAGTATTGAGCCATCATGAATTTTTAGTGATTAGTTTAACTGACCAGCTTATAATTTACGAGACATATTTTTCATTACCAATGATTTCAAGTTATTCAGCATTACGCTGATTAATTTGTGAGCTTGGGGTAGTTGAAGCACATTTTAGCAGACATCAATATGAATATTATTTGAGGACAAAAAAGATGGTAAGGAGTTTGTTAGGTCTGCAACAAGCAAAGTTGCTTCATGTCTCATTTAATCATGCTATAAACAACTTCCCTACACGGAAAAAACAGACAGACATATTGCCTAGCGTAAACTCCACGGCTCCACCTTTCTTTGAAACAACCAAAACAGCCAAGCCAACTGAAAGTTTCCATGTATAATTGAATTCTATCCACTACTTCATTCATGTTGAGTCATCTTTTCCTCCTTAATATGTGCATTGCAAGTAATTACCATTTCTATTTAGCTCTAGATTAGTTCACATCTAAGATTCTATTTGTTCTTTGGTTTCATCTTGCATTTGATTCTTTCTCAATAATTGAGTTCTTCACAGCGTTTTTTTAATGCTCATCGGTTTTCCAATTGTGTTGGTTTTAGATTTGCAGTGAAGGTTCCAGGCACTGTTTTGACTAAATGATTGTTGGGGATGGCTGTTTTGAAGATTCCCATGATCAAAGCTTCATAGCAGAATCTTTGATCCATGACTCCACTCAAGCCCCCAAATGCAATGAAAACACAAATATTGAGCTACAGAAATTCAAAGTGCCCTCCTTTTCCACAGAAGTACTCTCCAATCCAACCAACCTTTCCTCTGAAGCTGCAAGAGCAATCAACCACCTTCAGCATCAACTGGGAATTGATTTGGAGCAAGAGGTTCCCCCAGTAGAAACTGCAAACTGGGATCCTGCTATCTGCACTATCCAAGAGCACATCATCAACCATCAGTTTAGCGAAGATTCACAAAGCATATTGGTGGAACAACAGATCCAACAGTATGATGCTGCACTTTATCCTAATGGTGTTTACACACCTGCACCTGATCTCCTAAATCTTATGCAGTGCACTGTGGCTCCAGCATTCCCTGCAACAACATCCGTCTTCGGTGATACAACACTGAATGGTACTAACTATTTGGATCTTAATGGTGAGCTTACAGGAGTAGCAGAAATTCCAGACAGTAGGTTGATGTTCACTAGTGATTCAGCTCTGCAGTTAGGGTATCATGGTACTCAGTCTCATTTAGTAAAGGATATCTGCCATTCACTGCCGCAAAATTATGGGCTATTCCCCCGTGAGGATGAAAAATATGTGATGGTTGGGGCTGGAAGTATAGGAGGAGATCTTTTTCAGGAGATAGATGACAGGCAGTTTGATAGTGTACTGGAATGCAGAAGAGGGAAGGGTGAGTTTGGGAAGGGTAAGGGGAAAGCTAACTTTGCAACTGAGAGAGAGAGGCGGGAGCAGCTAAATGTGAAGTACAGGACTTTAAGAATGCTCTTCCCAAATCCTACCAAGGTTAGTCTTATTCATCATTTTGCAAATTAGTTGTTTGGGCTGCAAATAACTTAATGATTCTCAGATGAACAGCCAGCCACACAGATTTTTGGCAGTATTTCCAATTTTCAATGGTTTTGTAAAGATAGTCGAATTTCTAGATATCTTCATCCATTTCTTCTCAGAGAATGTTAAGATGCCCAAAACTGCTAGCACCAAAATACTCTCCAGTCTAATAAACCCGCATTTTTTGAAAGATCGGCAAAAACCCATTAGCGAAATTGTGATTCATCTGTTGTAGGCTCCTGAAGAAACATGAATTAAGTAATATGCATGGGATAGCTTCTGCAGGACTTCTGTCAAAATTTTCTGTTGCTACACTTTGTTGCATATGTATACATAATATACAGTCTGATAATAACATCCTATTCAACATGATTGTCACAAAATAGTTCCTGATTGCGCTGCTCTTTGTTGGTAACTACAATGCCATATTATTTACTTCGTTCACCCGAATGAAGTGAGTCAGTGCCTTTGAAGCACAATGTTATCATCCTCATTATGTTACTCTTCAACAAGATTGTAGGAATGTAGTATCATCCTCGCTGATGTTAACCAATTAGACAACACCTTCCAGTTAACTTCAAAAAGAAAAATACAGAACGTGATAGATATGAATTCCATGTTATATTTATGGGGTGCTTAAATATCTTGGAGATGCCACTAACATGTTACAAAACTGTGCTCCAGAATGACAGGGCCTCAATAGTAGGCGATGCCATTGAGTACATAGACGAGCTCAATCGAACAGTGAAGGAACTGAAGATCCTGGTGGAACAGAAGAGGCATGGAAATAATAGGAGAAAAATGATAGAGTTGGATCAAGAGGCAGCTGCTGATGGCGAGAGCTCATCGATGAGGTCAATGAGGGATGATCAAGACAATCATCTCAATGGAGACATAAGGAGCTCATGGGTTCAGAGGAGGTCAAAGGAATGTCATGTTGATGTCCGCATAGTGGATGATGAGGTAAACATCAAGCTCACTGAAAAGAAGAAGGCCAACTCTCTGCTTCATGCAGCAAAGGTTCTAGATGAGTTCCAGCTTAAGGTCATCCATGTGGTTGGGGGGATTATAGGTGATCACCACATATTCATGTTTAACACTAAGGTAATTAACAATTTCGTTTACTTAAAGTAGCATCAAGAACTACTTTACCCATGACTACCTGTCAGCATTGATAGTAATGTTCCATCATCCATGATAACTCAGGTATCAGAAGGCTCCTCAGTTTATGCCTGTGCAGTGGCTAAGAGGCTCCTTGAAGCAGTAGATGTGCAACACCAGGCACCAAACATATTCAACTAGTCTTCAGCAACCGTAGTGATTATTCAATCAATGTCCTAGAGTGGTAAATTTCTGCCAGTTCTCTCAGTGAGCAAACTTATTTGATCAGGACTTGGAGAGAACTTTGTTTTTAGCAGGTAGCAAAACTTCATACCAATTTAGCCATGTGTTAACCTGGTTCCTATTGTACCCCTTAATTAGACTTGCTAGTAATGCTTTGGTGCTTTTGTCTCGGTATTTGATTACGTTACCTCCTCCTGCTCATTTCATTTGGATTTATTTCAAACCATATCTGAACGAGTTAATTTACATATGTCTGGTTGCGTAGCTCAGTGTGTTTACCACAAGATGGTATCACATCTCAAGAGGTGCTACCTGCATACCGAGACATTGGGGGAATCCGTAATCTTCCATGACAGAATTAGCAATGCGCATTCAACAAACGCGTATATATAACATTGCAGGTTTGCACGGAGAGCAGAAAGGGGCAAGCGCTTGGCATACCTTCACAGCTCACAGCAATGCCTCTCTGCGGCCCCATCCAAGCCAATAATGGCAGACCGTTCTGCTCGAATAGTGCAATACCCGGATCTCGCGGGCACCACCGCCCTGAGACGGCAAGCTCCCATCACAACCTACAACCAAATCACGGACCAATAGAATTAACATGAGATGCGGCGATGCCATGGTGATCTGCACGATATCAGATCACGGAACTAGCTAGGCATTTCCAGCCATCTGCTTGCGAAACACATTTTACCGGTGAGATCTGCAGCAGTCACGGATGCTCCCGTTGCTTCGACAGTTCCCACACCATGCGAGAAACCGCTGCTCGCCGTGGAAGGAAGGATTCGCGAATCGCGGGGAACGGGAAGCCATCGACACGATGGTGGGAGGGGATGTTCAGAACTTCAGACGAGGAGAGCGAAACATAGCGGTCAATTCTATTGAGCACGCCATTCCGGTTTGCTTCTCGGTACAGAATGCTCGTTCCGAATTTTAATATAATAATATTTATTTATAAATGAATATGTAATTATATGTACATATAATTTTATTTGAAATCTCACTTCAAATACACAACTAAAGAATAAAAATGACACATAGTTCAATAACTTCATAAATATAAAGAATTATTGAGGATTTTCCACTATAAATAGGTGCATTTTATAATTTACCAATCAATGTCTCACTAACATATAGGTTTTAGACATCGAAAGGTAAATCCTCGAATACACCTATCTCTAATGGTAAATTCTCAAATCCCTAAATACAAATATTGTATATAGTTAAATAATACAACACGAGTTCATAACCTCTTGCGTTTTACCAGTCAAGCATACTAGTCTAACATAGTTTCATTTACCGAAGAAGTAGTATTGGACTGAGTCTTCCGAGCTGATTCAAATGAGGGGTCACTTCAATTATGCCCTGTACCGGAATGATCGGTATTGAGACTGGTACAGATTAAGACTACTGTGTACCGCTTTAGACATCGGTATAGCATGTTTCAACCATTGTAGCTGATACTAGAATAGAATTGATAAGCATGGTGCAAACCCCACCCGACCGAGGATCGTACAGCGGACTAGACTGGTTCGAAGCCCAGCCCATTTGTGGCCCTACCATGTCCATGTGTAAGGTTACCACTGAGATTAGCAACAAATTATCTTGTAAAGGTCGTCTCACTGAGAATTTACATTTCCATTGCGCCTACTTAAAAATAATAATCAAAACTCGTGCTTTTGGGACATCTAAATTTGAATTGCTCAATTTTTTGTGGTTACCCAGAGAGATGATCGGATGAACGGCGCATGGCATGTCATTTAGACATTTACTCGTGGAACCAGGAAAAAGTAAATCATTCTACAAATTCATTTGGAACCAAACCTATATTTTCAATCCAATAAATTTTACCTTTAGGAATGATATCGTATTGATTACCAATACATGTCATACATCGCAGTGGCGGAGCCAGGATTTCATGAAGCCTCGGGCCTAAAACTAAGTGGTTATAATCCTATAGCTAACGTCAAATACTATCCACACTGAGGTATAACAGAAATACAACACAAATGCACAAGCAAAATGAAATTTGAATTTCATGTTTAACGATACGACAAAATAGATAAAATATAGCCAAAAAAAAAAAGAATGTAACATACCACTAAAAGAAACCTTACAACACCTAAAGATGTCAATATCTTGGTCCTCTTCATCATGTATTTCTAGTACATCAAATACAATCAAATCAATTAATATAGATCAAATGACATCCAGTATTTCAAATAGAATCCTACCATATAGCCAATGTTATTGTATTATTTTGCCTATCATATATGGCTGTAGAGCATGTGAATATGGTGTAGATTCCCCCGCATTAAGCTTTGACTTCCAAAGGACCAAATATGTTTGTTAATTGCTATATCTAATAAGCTAATGATCAACAAATGCAGCAGGCAAATCATATAGCAAGGATCCTATCTCAAGGATGTGGTTGGATAAGCTATCACATGACATATGAGAACACTCATTCACAAATCTGAAGACTTATAAAATGATTTTGATGGAGCTACCTATTGATGGATAAATCTGAAGACTTATAAATCTGAACACGCATTCAGTTCAAAACTTGGAGCTACCTGTTGATGGATATCATGTAATGCATTAATATTTGAACATCTTCTATACCGTCAATTGCATCTCCACTTGTCACATACTTTAATTTTTCAGAAGTCATTCGACATCAAAGCCTGTAAAAAAAAGGTCAAGATTTCAAGAAATGAGAGCCAAAGTCTCCGTAACTGGATTTCTTGTTCTCCTAGCAGTATGAATGTCAGGCACTAACCTATTAGTCTATGCCCTGAAAATCTTCAGAATAAGCTAATCTTGCACATAATATCTAGAGATTGGAGGCTTGGAGCTATCTGTTCAGTTGTTCTCTAGAATAGTGGCAGTGGAGGGGGGCTACGCTGGCGCGGCCAAGGGCTGACTGTTGCAGACGCGGCCGACGGCCGAGAGGGAGGCGTCGGGTGAGGAGAGGAGGCGCTGGGGGTGGCGGAGCAGGGGGTGATGGGCGCGGAGAGAGACGGCGCGGGCCGGCGCCGAGTGAGGACAAGAGGTGCCGCGGCGCCTGGGCGAGGAGAGGAGAGAGGAGGAGGCGGAGCAGAGGCGTTGGCTATAGGCGTGCCGTGGCTGGGGTGGAGCAGAGGCAAGCGGGCAGGGGCGCGGCGTCGCCGCCGCTCGAGGCGATGAGGCCCGAGTCCGCTCGACTCGAGGAGGCGCCGCGCGAGCCGTGTAGTCTTGCAGAGGAGGCGGGGGGCGGCGCCGGCCTTCGGCCTCCGGGTGAGGAGAAAAGGCGATGGGGGTGGCGTCGCGGGCTCACGGCGGAGCAGAGCGCTAGCTGGGCGGCGCCGCGGCGGAGAGGAGGCGGGGGTGGCCGGCTGCGGAGAGGAGGCGAGGAGCGCTAGGGAACTGCCGAACTGGGGAAGGCAAAGGCGGCTAGGGCTGCCGCTACCCACTGGTCTGCGTGAGGGACTGAGGAGAGGATCAGAGGAGTCGCTGGCGCTGGGCCGCTCGACTGGGCCGGCTGGGATCTTTGCCTGATGCCTCGGGCCGGGTGGTAAATGTCGGGCCTGGCTACTGTGTACTGAATTTTTCTGTGTATACATACTAAAAGTTTCTACTACTATTTTCTCTGGGCCTCGGGCCGTTGCCCAACCGGCCCGAGGCCCATCTCCACCCCTGATACATCGTGAAGCTAGAAACGCCAAATTATGACGCACGCTGTGTACATCTAGCTATAGTACCATTGGATATGGCACAGGAAAATGCTTCACACACTAAAAGTCTTGTAGTACATGCATACACTACAAGACTATCTCAATCCTTAATGGCACCCTACACCAATCCAACCAAATGTAGTACTACAAAAACTTTTATGCGTACGTATAGCATTTCTATGAAGCAAGGAGGAATAATTGGATACCACTATATACCATGTGGCGTGTATCTATAGAGGTAGAGTTGGGTATTGAATAATGGCGTATAATATATACATCTAGATGTGGTGTTGGATTATGATAGGTACAGCATGCCATATACTTAATCAATCCGTAACATCATTATTTGCACTCATATAAAAATCAAATAACTATGTACGAAAAGATGATTGAAAAAAGATTTATTAGTTCAGTTCACTATGCACTATCTAGTATCCACACCATTAACTGACCCTACACTAGCTCTCTTTTTTAGAGGTTTGCACCCTTCAGGAATTCATAGTAGTTTTTTTTTTACCCATAGAAGCAATGGGAAAATATTGTCTTTGTAAAATTAATCCTAATTACTAGCCTCTGTTTTTAAGTACACGTGGGATGCACACACGCACATATACCATACGTACGTCTACACATATGTGGGTGCGTCCTAAACACATGTTTTATCTAGTAGAGGACTGAACAACGCTCGAATGGCTAGCGATGCTGGCATGCGTGTAGCCCGCCCGACTTCGAACCTAAACGCCTCACCCTTCGGTGTTTATTTCATTTAGGAATAGTATATATATATACATATATATATATATATATTCAATAATCAAAACGTGTTCCTACTTAGATGGGTCTTAGAGCTAACCAGTAGAACGGGCAACCATACCAGTACCAGGTGTTGGGAAACTATGGGCCTGACCCTGCAGTCGACCCATTAGTGGGCGCCTCATCCCAAACCCTAGCAGGGTCGTAGCCTATAAATAGGGGGTGCTATTCATTGTAAAAGATTAATCGATGGATGAAGGAATAAAGAGAAGCAAGAAGTCCCCCTACATCTCTGTGTTCTATCTCTTATTCTGTTCTTGTGTTCATGCATTGTTCTTACGATTCTAAGTTTGTCTACGAGGTAATCGCTGATCGACTCGCCAATGACGGTTCCTCAACACGTTATCAAGACGATCAACTCTCCTCACATCGAAAAGGTAACCGTCGATGAACGACACTCGTAGATTGAATCGCTTTCAGATTGCTTTCATTCGCAAATTTGGCTTTCTAGATTGGTTTTCACGTGCAAACCGCTCTAATCTTCCGCGAGCCGACTTGAAGTCGCCGGCCAAGCCGATCGGTGGATTACATGAAAGAGTAGATGATTATTGTACTGTAGGTATTATATGCAATCGCATGAAAGGCACCATGTGCACGGCACCGCCTGCAAGCGGCTGTCACTACCTCCGCGATACGTTACCGGTCGGCATAGTCCGCCATCACGTACCGCCTAGGAGGCAACGACAGTGTCACACCGTTAGCATATGGCGAGCACGCACATGACGGCACCGTTGCAATCTTGTACTACATTACACATTGCATTGCATACATGAACAGTAATCGCATGAAAAAAAATAAATTAGTGGCCTGAAGCCGTCGGAATTGCGTTGGCCTAGAGTCACGCCGCATGACCGCCGACCTGCAGTGGCTCCACCGCTCCACCCGTTGCCGCCTCGCCGCACGAGGCCTACACCGTTGCACGCGGCCGGCATCGCCGCCCGCCCGGCCGCCAAAGACGAGCGCAAGCCACAGACGCCACGCGCCGCCAACGCCTCGCCGCCGCCCCTCGCAGAGCGCCGGCCGGATGGCGCGCGCGCCGCCGGAAGAAGGAAGCGCGCCGCGCCGCTTCCAACCCGGCCGCCGCCGCGCGACGCCGCCGAGCCGCCGTGGCCGAGCCGCCGCTGGTCCCCGCCCGAAATCGCGTGGCTTGAGCCGCCGGCGTCGTGCGCGCAAGAAAAAGGGAGCACCCGGCCGCATCACACTCGCCGGAGATGACCCAAGACGCAGCCGATGCCGCGCTGCCGGCCGCGCCGCACCCGGTCCCGCCGGAGCAGCCACCCGGCTCGTGAGAAGAAAGAAGAAAAAAAAGGAGAAGAGGAGGCCGCCGCCTGCGCCGCCTCCGCCTCGCCTGCCGCGCGCGGCCCCACCGCACCGCACGCGCCGCCGCCGTAGTAGGCACCTCGCCGGCGCAGCGCGGCCGCAAGCGCCGGAGCGCCACCGCCGCCCGCAGAGTGGAGCGGCCGGTCGCCGCCGAGGTCGCGAGCCCGCACCGCCGATCGCCGCTCGCCGAGCCGCGCCGCCGCGCCGCCACGTGCCCCGCCGCCGGCCGCCGCCAGAGCCGCCGCCGCCGACGCGCGCTTCAAGCGCCGCCGCCAAAAACGCGCGCCGCTGTGAGGCACGGTGCTAGGGAAACCCTAGCACCAGCATTTAGAAATGCCGCATGGGCCTTGTGGGCCGAGAAACCAAAAAAAAAAGGTCGACGGTTTGGGCCCCGGAAAAGGCCAATGGGCCGGAAAGAAGGCCCGGGCGGAGAAAAAAAAAGGGCTCGGCCGGAACACTCGGAATTTTGCAAAAAGGCCCTCCGAAAATATGTAAATTACGCGCAAATTCTTTCAGAACTGAGATTTCGCGTTTAACCCCTAAAACTTGCAGTTTTCGCCAAAAAATCATTTTTCCACCAGAAAAGGGCTTCGAGAATCCAAATTTTTGCATACTTTTGAACTTTGAAGCATGTTTTTCTTTTTTATTGTTATTTCTATGCAATTTATTTGCTTTATTTACTGTTTTGATTATCTGTGATTGTTTATATTGCTTTTAATCACTGAAAATAGCAGTAAATCATGAAAAATGCATAGAAAATACGGGAACACAAACCTGGAGTTCGAAGAGTATTGTGAGAATTTTGCAACTATTTTATGCAGATTACCAGCAGTAATCCTTTGAACTTTTTGCATGAATACGAAGAAGACTGGCATCATGAATCAGGAATTCAAAGAACTGACCCAGCATGGCCAGATTTTGTATAAAATTTGTATCAGTCTTCAATTCTGTGGTAATGTAATCACGGATGAGCAGGAGATTGAGAAGAGTCTCTACCTTTCACCCGAACGCGGTGCAATCCGCAAGCAACTATCGTCAAGACGGCTACACGAAGTATGCCGGATTAATTGACATCATGCAAGTTGCAGAAACTCAAGATGATATTCTAAGAAAGAACTTCATCTCGCAACCACCTAGTAGCAATGTTGGACATGAAGCCATCGCTAGCGGCTACAGGTGATGAAGCCTCTCACGAATGAGAGGAACAAGAAGGGTAAGGTCGTGCGTCGCACATTATTGATGTTTTCGGTCTAAGAAGAAGGGCAAATGATAGCATGAGGCATACCTCGCCATTGCAGCACATAGGATTCACATCCATTACGCACTTATGAATGTGAACGACCCGAGAGCGTACCCCATCATCCCTCCTTTGGACATCGCAACCGCCACGACCATAGTCGCCCAAGAGGAGAAGATCGCGCATGGAGCCGATTTAGGCGAAGTTCTGAATACTTTGCCTATTAGATCCAAAGGCACGCATTGTACTTAACCTTTATAGAAACTTGCAGTTTGTAATTGAAGCAGAATTTTTGAATTATTGAATAATGGTTGCAAGCTCTAGAAGAACAAAAACATTAAATTCTTATTATGAGTCCTGCAAGACTTATTTTTCCGTGTTTATAATAGCAAGTTACGTTCTGATATCTGAAATATTTTATTTATGTGTTGCTTGCTTTCTGCTACATATTAATAAAGTTTATTATATTAGAACGCGTGTGGCGCCTTATGGAGGAAGTGTGCTTAGCATGTAGCGGCACAACGAATACCATCCTGAGATAAACAGAAATTTTTTCAGTCGATCAGTAAGAATGCTGGTAGTCTTATGACAGTCGCAGGCAGCGATACTTGTATAATAGGCTCAGGAAGGGCCATAATTATACTCCCAACGGGCACAACTTTGGTCATTGAAAAGACTTGTTGTACCAGAATCGACTAGAACTCTCAAGGATATTTGCGCTACAGTTTCCATGTAGAGATCAAGAAGAGTATGGTACAAGATACCGCTCATTACAAAGCGTGAAGAAAGTGAAAAATAGCATTAGAATATCTCCTTCATATGAAATTGGGCTATACTACACTAATATTAAGGCACTGCGCAAACTTATACGCCTGAAAATCGATTTAGAAGCTTTGAACTTTTCTATCTCTGGCATGATAGATTGTGTCGTCTAGGTCTTAGGATGATGAGAGATATAATTAACAATTCACAGGGACATGATATGAATGTTAAGAATTTCTCGAATCAGGAAGATTTTGTGTGCCCCGCCTGTGCCACCGGGAAATTAATTACTAGACTTTTTGCTCTGAAAGCGAAGGATGAAGTCCCTGTATTCTTGGATCGTATCTAGGGAGACCTTTTTGCGGTCCTATATAGCCCCTGTAAGGGTAATTTGAGGTATTTTATAGTGCTCATCGATGCTTCATTGGAATGGTCGCACGTATATTTATTGTCTACGAGATAATTAAATTAGAAATATTTTCCCTGATCATCATGAGAAGTCCACCTGAATGGACAACGCCGGAGAACTCACTCCGAAAGCATTTGATGAAAATGGGAATTAAAATTGAGCATTTTGTACCGCATGTCCGTACCCAGAATGGACTAGCAGAACTTTGAAGAATTGTAATTTACCAACTACGTGTTGGGGACACGCAGTCCTGCTCGCAGCAACTCTCATCAATTTTAGACCGTCGGCCTATAACATCCATCCACCTATGCAACTAGCGCAAGGGTCAGCATCGAAAACTACTCATCTTCGCAGGTTTGGTGGTAAGGTTTATGTACCTATACCCTCACCGCAGCGAACTGCAATGGGCCTTCTCCGAAAGTTTGGGATATACGTTGGTTATGAGACAGTATCCATAATCAAGTGTTTGGACCCTATGACTGTAGATTTGCATAATGCCCGATTCGCTGATAGTATATCAGATGAGATTAGTTTCCCGTCATTAGGGGGAGGAAATCAACCCTTGATAATAATGTCGGAAAATAATTGAAGTCTAGAAGACAATTGAAATCCAGAAGATAATTAAAATCTATGCATATGACCGCGCACTAGTGAAGCAAATAGAGAAGTCCAGAAGATAATTGCAGTTCAGAAGATAATTGAATTGAAGTCGAGAAGATAATAGATTTGCAAATATTAGCAAATCAACTGTCAGACCACTTTAGTGATTTGAAGAGCGTGACCAAGTAGCATTTGCTCGCACGCAATGCAGGAGAGGTTGAAATACCAATGAAGGTATCCCTAATCCCATCCGAGGCTTGAGAAAGGACGAGAACTCCGGCCCTCGAACCAAGTAACCGAGGACGCTGGTGAAAAGGATAAGAAGGACTTGACACACCGATCACCAAGTGCCCTGAACCGAGAAGGGAGCCGGTTGAGACTGGCACCGATGATGGAACCTTCGAAAAGGCATACTAGAATTGAACATCCCCATGAAGGAGACATCGCATGGATGTGTGCGCACACATCGGAGCTGAAAAACTAAAGGACTTGCCCGCAATTGGAAGCGCGGTGAGCAAGTAGAAGCATTAGAAGAATCGCCCCTTGAAGAAATAGCTATAAAATTTATGACCTCGGAAAATCTTTGAACATGACAAGACCAATGTCGACATTTACTTTGCAAAGAAACTTGCCACAATCATCAATCTTGATATAGAGCTCAGACGTCATTGAATGAAAGAAAAGATCGATTGAGAAGATTGGGAGAAGGCAATAGAAACTGAATTATTCTCTCCGAATAAAAGAAAGACGTTTGGGCCTGTAAGCCGCATGTCTCCCCTTGTGCACCCCGTAGGGTATAAGTGTGTATTTGTTCGAAAGAGAAATGAAAAGAAGCAAGGCTCGTTGTACAAGGTTTCACTGGACATCCAGAAGATGATTATGAATAAACCTATTCCCCGATTATGGGCGGAACTCCCTTTTGAATATTTATCTCAATGGCAGTGAACTTGAAGTTAGAAGTGAAATTGATGGATGGGGTACCAGCATACCTTTATGAAATATTGGATTTGGACATTTATATGAATATACCTGAATGTATCACCATCTCGAACTAAAACAGAGTAAACAGAAATATGTACAGTGTGAAACTCATAAAGTCATTGTACGAACTTAAGCAATCAGGCAGAATGTGGTATAATCGCTTGAAGCGACTTTATATGCAAGAAAGGCTACACGAACAAATGAGAATAATCTCTGTGTATTTATACGACGATCCCAGAATGGATTTTGTATAATCTCAGTGTATGAAGATGATCTGAATATCATCGGAACCCTGAAGGATATTAAGAAAGCAAGCTCTTACCTGGAGTTAGAGTTCGAAATAAAAGGTTTGGGCAAAACCAAATATTGCTTAAGCTTGCAGCTCGAGCATGCCCTCTGAAGGGATATTATTGCATCAGTCAGCCTACACTCAGAAAGTGTTAGAAAGGTTCGACTTTGAAAAGGCATACCATTTGAAAGTGCCAATGGTCGGGAGATCTTTGCAGCAAGACAAGGACCCGTACAGACCTAGGAAAGAGGGGGAGGAAGTCCTGGGACCGGAATTCCCATACTTAAATATGATAGAAACACTCATGTATTGAACAAACTGTACTAGACCGGGCATTGCATTTGTCGTGAACCTATTAGTAAGGTATAGTACAGAACCTACCAAAGGCATTGGCAGGGAATGAGGGACATCTTCCGATACCTCTAAGGAAGCAAAAAACTTGGTCTGTTCTACAGAAAGAACAAAGACTTAACTATGAATGGCAATGCAGATAACGGGTACTTGTAGGACCCACATACAACCAAATAACAAACAGACTATGTATTCCTATGTGGTGGAACCGTAATTCCATAAAATCGTCTAAGCAGTGTCTTGTACCGATTTCGATGAACCACTCGGAAACAATAGCACTACACGAGGCCTCACGAGAATATGCTTGGCTTCGGCGGATGATTCACTACATCCAGTAGTTATGTGGATTGAATACCGCACAAACCCCCACTATTATCTATGAAGATAATGCAGCTTGTGTTGCACAAGTGCAGATGTGTTATGTGAAGAGTCCTCTCACAAAGCATATCAATCCTAAGTTCTTCTATGCTCATGAAATGTAAAAGATGAACGTAATGAAAGCACTGCATACTAAGTCATATGATAATTTTGCAGATTTATTCACTAAGTCACTTCCAGCGTCTAGCTTTGAAAGATGCATACTTGAATTGGAATGATGAGACTTAGAAAAGTGCAGAATTCAGGGGGAGAACATTCACGAACTCATTATTAAAGCTTGATCATGAAGATCGAGTACCCAAAGAATAAATATAGGAGATCAAATGAAATTGGGTGGATTGTATTCTTTTTCCCTTGACGAGTTTTCCTGAAGTTTCTCTGCTAAGGTTTTTAATGAGGCAATTCATGCATCACAGCAGAACGTGTATCATGTACTCTTTCTCCAAATTTTTTCCACTGAGTTTTTATGGAGTTTTGACGAGACATGGACATGAAGGATGGGTGCCCAAGGAGGAGTGTTGGGAAACCATGGGCCTGACCCTGCAGTCGGCCTATTAGTGGACGCCCCATCCTAAACCCTAGCAGGGTCGTAGCCTATAAATAGGGGGTGCTATTCATTGTAAAAGATTGATCGATGGATGAAAGAATAAAGAGAAGCAAGAAGTCCCCCTACATCTCTGTGTTCTATCTCTTATTCTGTTCTTGTGTTCATGCATTGTTCTTACGATTCTGAGTTTATCTACGAGATAATCGCCGAATCGAATTCTGTTCTTGTGTTCATGCATTGTTCTTACGCGAGTTTATCTACAATGACGTTCCTCAACACTAGGGACGTGACCCGGTTCTTGACTCCACCGGCCCATGTGTTGTTTGGGCTCGAGCCTTCAGTTATTATACCC
Organism: Ampelocalamus luodianensis; assembly: GCA_036346255.1. NCBI lineage: Eukaryota > Viridiplantae > Streptophyta > Magnoliopsida > Poales > Poaceae > Ampelocalamus > Ampelocalamus luodianensis. The sequence continues at coordinate 57,964,819 of CM070623.1, read as the reverse complement.
GCCCCACGACAACCAAAACCATCAACAGAAACGAAACCAACCCAGAAAAAAAAAAAGAACAGTCCCCTTCTATTCCCTGCGATTTATTATTTCATTGCTTTATCATTATTTTCTCTTTGCACTTTGATGATAGGGAAAAAAGAGAGAGGGAAAAAGGGTGGAAAATATAATTCCGGAGGCGCCGGAGACGGAGCACGGTCACTTCGTCGGCGGCGGACTCGCCGGAACACGTCAGCGACGAGGAGGAGGAGAAGAAGGTTCTCGGAGCGGGTGGAGCAAAGCTTCTGCGAATCGCTGGAACCCTAAATCCCGCGGCGGAGGCGCGCGGGAGGGGAGCTAGCAGGGGCCTCCTGGATGCGGTCCTCCGGGACTTGAATGGAGGGCAGATCTCCGGCGCGAGGGAGGCTTGTAGAAGCGGGTTGAGCTGAGGCCTAGGGTTAGGTTTGGTGGGGTTGGTACTTGGTAGCCGGGATGGGCCGTAGCTCGGGTGGAGGAGGAGAGGGGTACGGGGAGGCGGAGAGTGGCGGCATCGAGGATTGTTCGCCGGGGACCATCGTGTGGGTACGGCGACGGAACGGGTCGTGGTGGCCCGGGAGGATACTCAGGCCGGAAGAGCTTCCAGCGTCGCAGATAATGTCGCCGAGGACAGGAACTCCGGTCAAGCTCCTCGGCCGCGAGGACGCAAGCGTGTGAGTTTCTCTTCTAGTTCTTCTTTCTATTTTTCGCCCTAGTTTAATGCTATATGCTATTGTTTAATTCTAATGGTAGGTCAGTATCCCTTTTTCGAGAACACGCTTGGTTAGGATTGAATGGTCTGTGGAGTTGTTTGCTTTAGGAACAAGGGGATGCTTAGTCGATGGCCACTCCAAACACAATTAGATCAACAACGGAATATTTTAACTATTGCAACCAATTATTGTTCCAGATAACTTGACTTCCATCTGTTCTCGTTGAATAAATCATGCGTCGATTGTCTAGGCAATACATACCATCAACTTTGAAATAGTTAAACAAATGCCAGACAATCTACTATCTACAGGATCCTTCCCAAACCAAATCAGTCGCAAGTTCTAAGCTGCTGTCCTTGATGTGTTATGCACATTGTTGCATTTGTTGGGGTGCCAATAGTTTGCTTGTTATATTGGAAGAATGAATACTTTGATAGGGATAGATTGCTTCACACTCTTTTTATGCAACCTTACATGTCTGTCCTTGTGGAGGAATAAGGTTAAATTATTTTTCCGGAATTCCGGTTGTGTATTTAATTGTTGGTTGGTGGTTTAACAGCACAATAAGGATAGGTTATAATCACTTGGATTTATTTACTAAACAGTGTGTAATATGTTGTAAACTTGTAATCATGCTACATATAATAGTATCCTGCTCAGTCTAGTCACCAGATTCACCACAACCCTCCACGTACCATGTACCGGATTCATCGACCCGGGTTCGATTCATAGGACGTGGTACACCATTCATATGGAATTTAAAAGGAAAAGTGGCGTACCGCGTCCCACGACTCCGTTCCTCGACTCGGTCGACCCACGTTCCTGGTGACTATCATGTGGCCATGTGGGGTTGAAACAAGTGATGCAGCAATCTGAGGTGCAGACCTGATTTGTTGTTTTACCGATACTGGTGTGCATCCATATATGATTATCTCAACTGTTAATCAGAACGTTTATGCTCCTTACAAAAGCCTGATTCTTAAGAAAGTAAGGGATGTGTCCTAAGTTTATGACCGAGCTAATTGTGTTGAAATGGATGGACGTCTTGTTTAGCGTTCTACTGCTTATTTGCTGATCCAAATACTGAAGTAGTTCTCCGTCCATGAGCCAGTACCTAAGATGTTGGAGAACTAGGGTTTCCTTCTATTTGGCTACACCTTATATTACAATTGCACTATTCATGTCTGATGTCTAGCTCCAAGTGTTTTTGTAATTCACAATGATAACAAGCAAACTGCTTGCTGCGCAGAATACTCAAAACTGCCTGGCATTGATGTCGCTTTCTGCAAAACTTACAGTTTTAACTCCAATTCTTTGCTTTCTGCAAAACTTAACAGTTTTAACTCCAATTCTTTGCTTTCTGCAAAACTTAACAGTTTTAACTCCAATTCTTTCTTTGTATTTAGTTGTCTTTATAATGATTCATTCTTCCTCTTTTTGTAGTGACTGGTATAACCTTGAGAAATCGAAACGTGTTAAGGCATTTAGGTGTGGGGAGTTTGATGCTTGTATTGAGAGGGCAAAGTCTTGTGAAGGAACTCCTGTAAAAAGAAGAGAAAAATATGCTCGCAGAGAAGATGCTATTCTTCATGCTCTTGAATTGGAGAGAAAGCAGCTTGCTTTGAAATACCAGAATCAGGGTTTCAGAGCTGATGACACCTGCAGTATCCCCCTTGCTGATATTAGGAGGGAGTTCGATAACTTTTCTTCAGAATATTACTCAAGAAACAATATGCAGAAACCTCAGTTGCCTTTGCAAAGCTCAGCGACTCAACAGTGCAAAGATCTCAGCAGTACTCGTTACAAAAGTAAAAGGAGTAAAAAACGGAAAGGAGATTACTCTCTTCTCCTTGGTGAAACAAAAGGGTATGAACAGAATTTTCTTCATGCTGGTTCAAACAGAAACTTTTCAGAATCTCTTGCTTGGGAGGATTCAGAGAACACTCTCAGTAATCGTGTAAATGGATTTTCTTGTTTGGTACATATGCAAGGAGGATCAAGTGTAGAGAGTGGTGGAAAAAATACAACCCTAAAAAAGAAAAGATCAAAGGAAAGTGTCTTTGAAGAATCACTTGTCAAAAAACATGATAGATGTTGGCCACTTGCTCAAGCTGTACAGAGTAGTGTTAAATTGTCCCGTTCTTTCCAGCATGACGACGATTCTGGCACTGTCTTCATTGAAGGAGGGAAGGATCCTCTGCCTGCTATCTATCAGTCCAAAAGAAGTGGGTCCACATGCCTGTCTACTGATTCTGGTGACGCTCATAGCAATGGTGATATACCTTCTGCACAATTGATTTCAACAGGAGCTCATTTTGAGACTGAAAGTAATCTAAAGCGGCCTGATTCTTTTTCTGGAGAGCAAACATTGTCGGACTTTGTCAAGAAGCATGGATCTGATTCTTCAGAGAGGGAATGCTCAGAAACTGAGACAGAAGATGACGCCCGACTTTTGGAAAGTAGGTGCCTCCACTGCCAGCTGCCTTTTCTTTGAATGCGTATTTGAAAGACGCGATAATAATCACACCCCTGCTTATGCTGCCAAATATTGATACCTAATTATACTGTAGAATTGTTGTTATTTTCCTTATAGAATCGATTACTTATGGATCATGTAATCATGTAGTTCCACATGAGGGTAGGGCTGAATTGTTGAAATAATCGAGTACAAGAATGCTTCTATCATGCTACTTAGTGTTGTATACATCTTCTTAGTTTTTCTTTCTGCGTTTTCTTTCTTAGTTTTTATTGATGCCTAATTATACTGTAGAGAAGTATGCTGATTATATTGTTATTTGTGATATGCTAAGTATGCTTGCTAATGTTTCTGTTTTATAATTTTAAAAAACATTTACTTTTGACTGGAAATGTGATATTTGATTCCAATGCTGTACTCAATGTAATTTTACTTCTCTAAGGATATTTTGCCTTATTTGATTGCCTTTCTTGTGATAATACTATCGTCAGGGTATGCTAAGAGACAGTCCCCAGAGTCAGATGCATGTGATCCTTATTCCCTTCAGGCTTCTAATAAGTTAAGGCATGTGGATGACAATGACGACGATGATGAGGTGACCTTTTCTACTTGTATTCCTCGACAAAATGTCTTTGAGGATGAGGGTGGTTCTTCTGAGCTTGGTGTCTCCCAGTGGCATATGAAAGGTAAACGCAACCAACGCAATGGAGCGAAGAGACCTATGGGTAAGACAGATGGAAATCTATCGTTAGACAAATCCAATAGTTTCATGAAAGGGTCACTATATAGGGCCAATGAAGGTAATCCTAAAATGGAGAGTGTTGGTGCATCCAGCCATCAATCATTTGGTCAAACTTTTTACCAAACCGAAGAAGAGTTGGATTGTGATTCTGATGAAACAGATTTAGTTGATAAGGTTGTGAGCCATTCAGAGGTTAACAGATATTATGGTAAAGACTATCTCTCATCTTTAAAACCTACAAGAGATCTTGGACGAAGTTACACTTCTTTCAATGACACTGAAATTTCTTGCAAGACTTCATTGTATAAGAATGGTGATCAGATATCTTCTCTTGGTCGGAAGGCATACTGGGAAGGATCTTCATTGTATCAATGGAATTATGGTTCACATCTTGGTTACATGGGCCCAATGTTGTTTAACGTTGACCTGAAGGTACAGGCTGGCTATCAAGGCGAGCATGTCCCAATTGTTTCTTTAATGAGCAGACTGAACAGCAAAGCTATTGTTGGACACCCTATCCAAATTGAAATACTTGAAGATGGTTCAACTGACCACCTTGTTTTGGGCAGTGATATTGTTCTGGAACATAGCCCAGCAGCACCACCTGCTTGGCGAACAGGCAGAAGGACCTTTATGCCAAGAGTTCCACGTTCTAATTCAACACGAGCAGCCTTAGATGGTGATGACGATGGGGGGCTTTGGGAGATGAATCCCCCCTTTAATAGGTTCTCTGCTCCTTTCAATCAGCAGGCTAGGCTTCCAAAGAAAAGCATCTCTAGTCTTCGGAGGCCATTGTCACATAAATCTCAAAAGAAGCCCTCCAACTCCAAGAAAGGAAGCTCATCAAGCCAAAAAGTCAGAGCCCTTTCTTCCATTTCCATCAGAAAAGGTAATCACAGAGATAGTCAAGCAAAGGCACATAGGTGCAGTGACATTTTGGGTGGTTTGATCAAACAAGAGGGAGCAATCCCACTAGTCACATGTGTCCCTGCGAAAGTTGTGTTCAGTAGGATAATGGAAGCAGTTGGCAGGCCATCTCTTTCTGTTGCTCACCGTGTTAGAAGGGCTAGTCCTGCTGTATGGGATCCGCTATAGGCGTTGGCTATGCTAGTACCAATCGATGGCATTGTTTGACCTGGCTCAGGCTTGCAACTTTTTTATGTACATTCTCTGGCATTGAAGTCGCAAACTGTTCATACCTCAAAACTGCTGATCTCTGACTGCGGTGGCTGATGTAAAGATTGAAAACTGTTAATGTATATCATTTCAGATGCCAAAACCTCTGATGGATACTGCCTTGTGAGAGTCTAGCCAACCACCTCCCTGAAGGAGCGTTATTCAATGAGCAACCAGAATGGTGACCAACATTTGGATTGGCTGTCTCCCGTACTGTAAAGTACTAACTTAAGCATTTTATCCTGTGTCTATTTAGTTAAACTTGTGTTTTACATACATAGCCAACAGTCCATAGGTTTTCTGGTGCCATGTATATTGCCTCACCTATATTCAGATATGCTAGTTATTTATTGTTTAGCGGACCTGCTTCACCTGTATGTTCTGAAAGCGTATGTAGCTAGTCGATGTAATATAACCAGAACAGGTACACCAACTGTTGTGAACAACATAGCTTCGCTGTTAACCTTGCCTCAATATGTCAATAAATTATTTATTAGTTGTTACTACAAACTTTGCACTGCTTTGTCATTTGTCTGTCAAGGATTGGTGTGAATAACTGTTATTTTTGTATGCTCTACTGCAGTCTTGTATACTGGCATTGGCATTTGTGTAACTTTTGTCGCTCACGTAACCAAGAACGGGAAATTTTCCCTTCGGTTTGTGCCTTTTGCGGTGTTGCATACTCGCCTTACCTTGTTTGCGTAAAAGGAAGCGAGGAAGCAACGGTGAGGTTCCTTCCTCACATTCATTGAATGATGTAGCATATGTGTGTAAAAGGGGGAGATCCAACGGCTGTGGGGAATTTTTTTCCGGAAGCAACAGACAAGCCTTTCCCGTCAATTCCACCAGATGCAACAGACAAGCCTTTCCCGTCAATCTCCACCAGATGCTTCGAGCGCGGATTCCCGCCACGGTTGCCAGTTGGTGACCACCGCCGTCCCCATCTCGCGATCCGCCCCGAATCCCCAAATCGACACACCTCGTCTCCTTCTCCGGCACCGCTTCTCCCGCCTCCAGCCTCCTCTATCACACCTTGCCTCTCCCATGGCGCGTCCGCGCCCCCTCTGTTCCCTCCCGCAGCCGCAATGCTCTCCCACCGGCCGCCCTCCGCAGCCTCCCTGCCCCTTAGCGAAGGGGTCCTCACCTCTTTGACGGCCTCGACGAAGCCGACGAACTCGGGCGGCACAGCCTGGTGGGTCTGGTCGGAAGCCGACGAGTGAGTGGTCCTCAAGCACGAGGGCGGGACCGCGGCGGTTAGGAAGCGGAGAGGTCGGGTTGCGGTTGGCTGCCGCTCGCCGGATTCCCACGTACCATACATGGCGACGAGGTTAGCAGTTGAAACCCTACATAGAATTTTGATCTTCATTTTTCGGAACTGGTACTTCTTACTGCTGTTTTTGTTGTTGGTTTCGCTGGTTCATTTCTGACAATCGATGCAATTACTGATTGGTTAGAATTGGATTCTAAATGGTGCATCATGCGAGCGCAGCATCAGTGTGTATTCTAGATAGAGTTACTAATTTGTTAGAATTGGATTCTAAAATACGAACTCTGAACTGGGAGCAAATATGATTCGTTTGATCACGGGACGCTGAGGAGCGAACATTGTTAGCATCGAAGGGAATCTACTGTCCTGTGATGTTTGACGCTAGCAGCAACTTAGCCCCATGGTGACTCGTTTCCGTGCTAATTATATCAGCTAAAGTTGCGAGTGCATCCTAGCACGAAAATGTGAGTCCGCACTGGATAGGTGGGATGCACATTCTTGGGCCTGACCTGCTATTAAGCTACCGCACATTTGGAGTCCAATTAGTGATTGTTAGATAGATAGTTACACTAGCGTGTAAAGCTGATCAGGTTTACTGTATAGGGTGGTCTGCTAATATGGCTGCCGGCTACCTTTATTTATTTATTATTATTTTTCGTTCATAATTAGCCTCTTTACCATAGAAGAGAATAAAAGATTACTACAGCGTGTTCTTGAATCCGACTTCTGGCCGTTGTGTTTCAGAATTCTGTGCGTTTGCCCTCTGCAGTTCTTCAGGTGCATGTATATGTGCCTGTGTGTCTTAATTTTGTCCTATCATGCCTTTGTATTCGGTGGAGCTATTGATTGCACTGGCAGTGTTTCTTGATAATTCAAAGGGGCGCTCCAATGATCCGGATCCTCGACAGTAAATGCAGATGACACTGTGTAAACAGTATGTGACGATTGATCTCGACTTTTGCTTTTTGATCAGAAGGTGGAGATTGCTCATAATTTCTGTGCACAGTAGCATCTCTACCTCGAGCGGTGATGCAGAGGATCCCTCTTCCACTCCAACCCCTTGTTGATGCTGGTCCTGCGTGTTTTTTTTTTCATGAACTGATGGACAGGCAGTAGTCCGATAGTTTTGCATTCTGAGTTTCTGACTAATAATTCAATCCATATTAGGTTGGCCTCTCACGGTCTCACCGTCCAGTAAGGTTGCATAGTGAAGTAGTGATAGCTGCCCGTCTAGTGAGGCACCGGTACCTCCGGCAGTCACCCTGCTAAAATAAAAGCCGAGGGTACACAACAATAAAGCCACTAACCATTACAGGATTGGCGAGCCATTCTGGGTGGTCGACCTCACGAATGAACCCAGCTTTGAGAAGTTTGTCAATCTCTGATTGGATTGCTTCTTTCCGATCAAGTGCGAAACGCCGTAACTTCTGCTTGACCGGTTTTTTGTTAGGCTGTAGAGCTAGCCTATGCTCGATCACCTCCCTGGGGACTCCGGGCATATCGGACGCCTGCCAGGCAAATACGTCCTAGTTAGCTCGGAGGAAGGAGACGAGCGACTCTTCCTATTTAAGGTCGAGCTCTGCCCCGACCAGTATCTTGGCACCCTCTGGAGAAGCACTTCCGTCGAGGTGTACCTCTTTTATCTGGTCGGAAGGTTTCGGTGTCATCTTCGGCCTTGAATGTTTGACCTGCATGTTAACGGTGTTAGTTCCCCTGGTCGGGAGTTCATCGACCAGTTCTAAGCATTTTCGATCACATGCATAGACTATCTTCTGATCGCCTCGGACCGTGATTACACCCTTTGGTCCCGGCATTTTCAAACTCTGATAACCGTAATGCGTGGCTATAAAGAATTTTGCTAAAGCTGGACGACCAAGAATTGCATTGTATGCAGTCTCAAAGTTCACCACATCAAATGAAATTTTTTCTGTCCGGAAGTTGTCAGGCTTTCCGAACGTAACCAGTAGGGACAAGTGCCCTATTGGCTTAGCGGTAGACCCAAGAACTATACCATGAAAGGCGTATTTCACTGGTTTTACCTTAGATTTGGGAATCTGCATGTCTTCCAAAGCACTTGCAAATAAAATATTTAAAAAACTACCTCCATCTATCAAGACCCGATTAACCTTACAGTTATTAATAGTAGGTTCAACGACAATAGGAAACCTACCTGGTCGAGTTGAGGGAATGGGGCAATCTTCTTTGCTGAAGGAGATTATTGTATCCGACCACCTTGAAGGTTTAACGGCAATCGAAGATTCGGTAAGGTTGACCTTTCGCTCCATGGCTTTCAGGTGACGTCTGGACTCGTATGAAGAAGATCCGTCGAAAATCACATCAACGGTGTGCTGGGGTTCTTGGTACTCCATCTCTTCGTCACCATCTTTGTCCTTCTTGGAGCTTGTTTTCCCGAGCTCTTGAATCGACGGGAGTAGTCCTTTACATGCATAATAATCTTTCAACTTCTTTTGCCAAGCGCGACAATTGCGCAAATCGTGTCCTGCTTGCTGGTGAAGAGGACACTGTTTTTTATTTTTCTTGTAATCATTGGTCGGAGCCTTAGCCTTACCACGACCAGAATAATCTTTTCTTCCTTTGGAAAATTTTTCAGGAACAGTAAGAACCTCTTTGTCGTTGGCTCTGCCATGCTTATTTTTCTTGAGAGTCTTCCTATCTAAGTCGGGTTGGGGAATTTTATCTTTTCGATCAACGGCTTCGTTCCACTCGACCGCTTCACTGGCCGTAGCGTACTTGTCTTCTATGTCGAAGAGCTCGATGGCTATTCGTGGGGGATGTATAGCTAAATCCTCCGTAAACCTTCCATTTCTTAATCCCGCTTTGAAGGCTTGGATAACGGAAGATTCTGCAACCTCCGGTATTGAGTTACGAACTTGGCTAAATCTTTCGATGTACCGTCGGAGAGTCTCGTTAGATTTTTGTCGTATTCTATGGAGATCGTCTTCTTTTCCGGGTCGATCGTACGTACCCTGGAAATTTACAATTAGAAGGTCGCAGAGTTGCTCCCAAGTATACACGGACCCGACCGGAAGGTTAAGCAACCATAATCGGGCTGATCCTTCTAATACCGTAAGAAGATAGTTTGCCATTATATTTTCATCACCACCAGCAGCTCTGATAGCGGTGGTATATATCTGGAGAAATTCTAAAGGATTTTGGGTCCCATTGAATTTATCCATATTGGCGGCCGAACTCGACACAACGATACTGAGCCTCACCGAGAAGGCTCGACGACTGTGATAGTTTCGTGGCGCCTTCTTTGAAAAGGTGCGGATTTATGTCGGTTGGAGACCGATTTCTAGGAACAGATTATCGGTGCTCCAATGTCCCGATTCGGTCGTGGACATTAGTAGAACGCCTCCGACCGCTTGCCTGGTTTAGGTGATGTCGAAGATCACCAGGTCCAAGCGATTGCTCCTCTCGACGAAGTGAGGGTGAGGATTCCTGGAATAGTCTCCTCCCCTCATGACTTGTTGGTCGGAATCGTCGAGGTGGTCGCGGCGTCAACTGATTTTCAACACGACCATGCAGGCCCCTGCTTCGGGAAGAATGTTGCGATGAAGTTATGGTCTGACTTTGCGGGTGCCTTCGTTCCCGATATGCTTCTGTGCGCTGCATCGTCTGTTGAATGATCTCTGACACCTGACCTACAAGTTGGGCAAAACCTGGAGTCTCTGCTAGTGCAGGGTCAGAGGTATTTAACATATCTCTAACTCGCTGCAGGTTTTGTATTGTTACCGAAGGTCTCGAGGGATTTCTGCCAGAAGAAGGTGTTCGATGGCTTGAATCTCCCGATCTCCTGGTCGATCTTGCATGGTCCCTCACATTGGTTTGGGAAGGATCAGGTGTATTAACTGGTGAACGTCTACCAGTTCTGTCACCTCCGGCATTTGGTGCTTGACCGCCCGCACCATCTCCATCATGATGTGGTGACGGGGCAACGTATGGAGGACCGTACACGGCATTGTGATCCGTATCTCCGATCGCATTGACCTCGTGCTTCCAGCAGTGATCCTCCGATGAAATTCCATCGTAGTTGATGGAGAGTCTTTCAGAACTTCTGCGAGAAGCTTCCACGATGGAGAACAGTCGGTGATCAGCACCTCCTGAGGTTTTCGGAAAGGCCTCAGCCTGACCCGACGAATTGCCGATCGAATGCTGAGCTTTATCATCCTCACTTGGTTTACGACCAATGGAGGTTTCATTGACACCGTCACCAGGTGTCGGTTGGCTCCTGGAATTGCTAGAAGCCGTCGGTGAGTACCTATCAACCATGATCGCATCAAAGGTATATTGAACCTCGGGTTGCGATGTTGAATTTTCATCACCTTTTTTGCCGGTCGAAAGGCCTGGGCTTGCTGAGGCTTTAGGATGTTCCGAACTGGTCGGAAGCATTTCCTCTGAAACCGCCACTGATCGTAGCGGTGTATCTTCATCCATTCGGTCGACTTCGCCAGTTTCTGCCATGGGCGAACCGGCGGAGGAGGATGATGAAGAGATTATGTTTTCCTCCATGGCGCGCATGCATGCGTCCATGTCGAGGTTGGCGTAGTCCGCCAAGTCGAACCAATTTTCTTCATCCCAACTTCCCGCCATAACCGCATCAGCAATCACAACCGGGGAATGGACAAAGATTTGATGAGCAGAGAATTTCTTCTTAGATTCCACGTCGCGATCCCCACGGACGGCGCCAGCTGTCGACGATCAAGACGTCGATCTTACGAAAATAAAAGGAGAAAGTAACGTGGGAAATCTAAGGGAATAATATGGCTGCTCTTTATTAATTTGAACTGGAATTTACAAGGTATGTACTAAGAACTCTGCTTGCTCCCTTGCTATCTCAGACTAATTACACGAATCTATGGCTTGTGCTTTAGTCTAATGACTCTGTCTTGTTCCTTCCTTCTTCTCTCCCCCTTTATCCGTCCAGGTTCCATCTTTAAATAGCCTTTGAAGAGGCGGCAGTTTCTTCCGGAGAAGACGTCTGATGCGAAGCGTTGCGTCTGGTCGGAGTCAAGTGACGGTTGATACATAATCAACCGTTCGGCGGTTATATGTCTATGAAACATATAACCGCATGGAGGTTGTTCGCTGGTGTGTCTGGATAAGATACGTCGTATGACATGGAATATACACGTGCTCCATTCATCATACGGTAGAGAATATACCTTGGGATTTACTCCAAATATCAGTTCATACCTTCGACGAGCAGTTCTCCTGGTCGGAAGCTTGGCTTAGGCCTTCGTCCGACCAGGGTACCCATTATGTAACCTCTGGAATCTCTACGACCAGTGAGGTCGTGCACATCAGGGTTACGACCATGAAGACATATGGTCTTTTATATACTAAAGATAATATATAGAGGTTTTAATCCTCGTCAACGACCACACCAGCCCCGAGCCACTTAACGTAAGTGGTCCATTGAAGTACAGTCAGGAGATAAGGGGATGGGACCGATGCGCCGCCAAGACAAATTTTGATCCTCCTTTTTTTATTCCAAAAAAGTCGTGTGTGCATCGTAGGTGTTTTCTGGTTTGTTGATTCGTGTATGCTGTCATTTCCAATGCACGTAACTAAACTCTACACGTCATATAATTCACAAATTATATTGTGAAGTCTCTCAAATTTTATTTTTCAAATTTTATTCAATAACTTGACATGAAATGATGACGGATGATGAACTTGACATGAAAAATCGATGGCCGGGGGCTAGGGCAGTGTCATGCCTCGGGGGCTGGACTTGGTGTTACCGTGCCCCTGGGGGTTGGATTTGCCTGGTCGGTGCCCCTAGGAGCCGAACTTGCTACATGGCACGTCCGCACAACTCCGTGGTGTTATTTTTTTGCTTTGATCGTGAGATAGGGCTAGAATGGGTAAAGTGTGCGCCAACAATGCCAAAACAACCAAAACTCGCTAATGCACACCGAAGAGCGCTTAGGCAAAGTTTGCCACATGTGGAGAGGCAAAAGAAAAATGCACGTCGAATAGCGCTCCGGCAAAGTTTGCCACCGGATGGGAGGCAAGCACGGCTGGATTGGCGTAATGCAAGCTACGCAGGTAGACGAGATACCCCCTGCCTTGAATCCACCGCAATGCAATGTCCGAAAGCTGGTGCTTCATCTACGGAAAGTCGATCGTCGAGATCACACACCTTCAATGGTGCAGAGCTCCCAACACAATCATTCATTACGGATGATGGTAACGTTCATACCTTATTCACTTTCTTTTGACAAACAAAATGAACGGTTATGTTCTGCAATCACACAAATGTCAGGTGGTCTAGAAACCATCCTTGAAGAGGACATGGATGATGAATACTACATGTTCGCCGGTAGTGGTATTTCCAACGCCGACAATCTCCTATTTCTATAGCATCCATGACCTATTGTAACCCTTTAACTCGCAATCCATTCAGGCGGGGACATTGACAAGGTCACAAACTTCGATGAAACAAAAGATGCCTCTATCGACCCTGATCTCTACGACCGTGTTGTATTATCTGAATTTGGAATTATTTTATATTTCTTAAGAGATGTTTATTTTTTGTAGCTTTCAACTTGTGTTGTTAGTTGTCAAGGACAAATTAGTTAGCAACTATTTAACAAAATTGGTGAGAAGCGTCGATGAGCGTGTTATCATGGTAGCTACAATGCTGCGAGCAAAGCGTAGTGTTGGTAAGTTCATGTGTCACTTTATTCATTGTGTGTTATTGTACCAATCTATAGAATTATCTAATATGTGATTGTTGCGTCTTTTATTTACATTATAGTATACATACTACATTATTTAGTAGGGTGCACTTCGATTTGGATATTGCATTTGTCCATGAATTGAGGCGGAGGTAAATGAAAGTTTTATGATATTTATTTTATTATTTGGATTTTGTTATTAATTACAAATATTTTTGTAGAATTAATAATGAGCTTAACTGATAACCCGAGACCGTGACACCGGAAGGGGAGGAAGAACGTTAGATGTGTGACACAGTTGAAGGAATGGCTCTGAGATATCTTTTGTTGCAGTAGTACTATGAACATGTGTTTATGTTATTTTGTCTGATTTTATATGTAAGGTTTGCAGCATGGAACTATCGTATAACTATCATATGTACTTTTTTGCAATACAATGGAATGAATAGCTCCAACTTGTAACCGATTCTGAATATTATTCACAAAGTCTAAATATTCTCAATCATAATTTAGACTACTTGTGATCATTAGCCAACGCTGATTAGATTTTTTTTTTCGTAGCAACATATGAACACTCAACTATTATGGTTGTAATGTATAGCCACGAGTGCGTACAGTGTTTACCGTGGTTACTGATAATTCAGCGTTCGTTGGTGGTGCTCTGTTGTGAAACTGTTGTGACGATGCTTCTGCGGTTCCTGGGTTCTGAGCATATTGCTGAGAATATTACTGACTCTGCGAATTGCACGTGGTCAAAGATTCCCAAGGAGGCACCCCAGCTTCAGCTTTCATGAGACGACGACATAGCCGTATGAAGTTGGTGGAAGCGATATCACATGCAACCTCGTCAGGCTCACACTATCGTCTCAGAACTCAGAGATGCTGATCTCGGCTTCAAGTAAGTAGATGAATTGTTAACCCTTCTCTCATGAAGGCCAGAAGAGATGTATGTGGTCAAGCTTTCTCCAGCAAGTAAAAACATACTGATTCTCTCTGCTGCTTGAATCATCCTTGGCTTCTTGAATGTGAGCCGCCGTGCAGTGAATGAATCTCTGCTTCTCCAAGTAAACTTACAGATTCCCATGCATGCATAGAGTGAATCTCTTTGGTTCCTTTTCCTTTGGCCGTTGTGTGCTGTGCTATGATGCTATCCACATTCATTTGCTTCTTCCTCTCTTCTCCTACATATGCCTACACCCCATAGGCACCGATTGACCAAGAACCAGTGAGTAGTGAGAGCTCTGCTCGATTCAATTGCCGGAATAACACTAGGGGCAGTGCTCGTCAGTCATCACGTGCCCCGTGACTCCGTGAGTACGCGCCCGGTGCGTGTGCGCCTCGAGAGGGGTGCACATGTGGTGTAGTGGAGCAGATTGATATGCTCGGTCGCTAGCTCCTCTGGGACGGCATCAGTGCGATGCTGCAAGGCGAGCGATGCAACCAGACACGCACATCAACTGTGACTGCGAGAGCCTGAGAGGGCATTAGATGGGGGGCACGCAGACACGCAGTAGATCAAAGTTTGGGCAGGACAGGAGCCAGTCAAATTGCACTGTCCTGGCTAGCATCATATAGCAATGTACTATCCGGGCATCAGTTGTCAAACATTACACTTGCATGTTTGTGTGCAGGGAGGCAGAAAAGCCTGGATCGATTTTAGTGTGCTTGCACTTGCGCATGTGGTTGTGGATGCCCCACATTTCACATTTTTCCAGGCCTCCAATGGCCCAGTGCGTTACTTTCAGTTGTACACGGAAAATAATTTTATAGGATCTGGTCAACAATTCCATTGATATGGACCAATTTCACTGCATAACACGTGTCCTTTCGCGAATCTCAAAGCGTAACACAATAGCCTTCAGTATTCAATTCGTGAAAATTCACATCAGTGATTTATAAGGCTGTGTGCTTTGAGATTCGTAAAAGGACATGTATCACATGATAGAGTTGGTCCACATCAATGGAGTTGTGGACCAGATCCTATAGGATTATTTTCCGTTGTACACGCGTTGTACGAGTTTTCTTTAATTTTTTTCTCCTTCCATGCTGCACTTGGATGCATGCAAGCAAGCAAGCATTAACTTCTATTTTCTCCGGAACAATTAACACGAAAATTTCATAGAGATTTCGCAAGAATTCCATATTGCAATTTAATTTATATAGGAATCATAGAAAAATATTGCCTTCCAAATCCAAATGGGTCCTCGTAACACCCTGGTTTTTGGAGCCATTTTGAAATTTTCAACATAAAACGAAACATTTGGTTTCATCGAAGTGTAAAAGCTTAATATGAGATTTTAGAATGGTTTCCAATTGATTAACTCGAACTTCAATTAAATTCCATGTTGGTTTGTTGGATTTGTAGGAGTGTTGCAGCTCTGGTGCTCTTTCCCCTCCTGTGCTTGTTTCGTTTCCCCTTCGGCCAACCTTTTTTTTTTGTTTATACCTCCTCAGGTCTAGACTTTCTTTGTGTTTCCTTTTTGGTTTAGATCTCCTCAGGTCTAGACCTCTTTTGTGTTTGGACCTCTTCTTTGTCTAGATCTCTCCTCGTTTGACCTCCCCTTTTAGGTGACAACCACCCCCTCAGCTGTTCTGAGCTCGGGTTTGTGTTTTAAATATCCTTTAATCTCATTTTAACCGTTGAGATCTCCTTTAATCTCATCTTGACCGTCAGGACCTCCTTTGGTTCCATCCTGACTGTTATGACCTCCTTGGATCTTCTCTGTTAGATTCTTTCCCCTTGGGATCTCATTCGTTAAAACTCCTCCTTGTTTGGACCTCCCCTTGAGTCCAGACATCCTCTATTCTTTCACGTGGTTCGATTCAGTGCACGCCTTCTCCTCTCGAGGACCGTCAGATCTTGTTTGGATAGCCTGATCAAGAGGAGGCGTTCGGATGGTCCGAACGTTTCCTAGCATTGTGGTGCGTCCGATTAAGTTTGGGCAACCCGATGTAAATGAGCGTTCGTGTAGTCCGAACGTTCCTATCTCCTTGGACCACCCGATTAAAATCGTACAACTCTTTTTTCGTCGTGCCTTTTCCTTTGTCCTTTGGACCTCCTCCTCCTCGCGACCCTGTGGTCTTTTTGGAAAGACCATCCTCTTTGGTCACGACCATCCTTTGTGGTCATGACCTCTGGTCTTTTGCAAAGACCACCTTGGCGGGACAGGACCACCCTTGCCCTCTGCGGGGCCTCCTCCCACAAGACCTCCTCCTATGACCACCCCTTGGTTGGACCTCTCTAGTGGTTACAACCTTTTCCCTTTGACTTTGACCGACCTCTTTGTTTGAGCTAGTCCTGTCCACTTTATCCTTTCTGCATGTTAGCTGCAGAAGTCTTTGAGCATTAAATACTGCTACAGCGCATTAAATGCTATCACCTCTGTTGTACCCAGCTCTCCCTCTTGTCTCCTCCTTTACCTGCTTCCATCTCCTTCTTCACCTACCCTTTAACACGTATGCCTTTGAAACTCCTAGCAGCCCTCGCTATATAAGCTTGGGCAGTTCCCTATCTTTACATTCTTCCTCATTTCAGCTCTCTTGCTCTCCCAGCTAACTCTTTGGACCTCCCCCCAAAGCTTCGGACCTCCTCTAACCAGCTCCTTGGATCTCCTCCCAAACTGTCGGAGTGCTTCTATTGGTTCTAATTGGTGTTTTCTTTGGAGTTCTTTTGGTCTTTACTTGAGCTTTGTTTGAGTTGGTTCTGTCCTTTCGTGTAGATTGTGACGACGTCGAGAAGCCCGAGTTCTTTGAGGAGCAAGACACCTAAGCTTTCGAGCAAGATAAGTCATACCCTTGATCATGTTGACACCCAGTACTTCAACTTTTGTACTTTCTATTTTAAGCTAAGTACTGCATGCATATTTTACTTAGTATTTCAATATTAGTCGTTAAATTCATAGTTAGATCTAAATCCTTCATATGACCAATGTTGGCATTACCACCGAACTTGTTGTCGCCATAGTTAAAACCTGGTTGGTGCATTAGTATGGCTAGGGCCCTTTTGAAAAGTAATGCTTAGTTATGCTTAAACAAAAAATCTTGATTTGGAAAGTTTTACTGTCAAATACCAATATTTGTCTCAAATATTTTAACCATGGCATTGGGTTGTCATGGAAATCTGTTGTTGTTTTCAAAGGCAAACCAATGGAAAAAGGATTTGGACCAGGGCAAGCTGGTTGTGTGGTTGGTGCATGTCTATGCACGAGCTCAACTGGGTAGGTTAAGACCTAGGGTTTTGTGGTTATCGCCCAAGTCAGTTAAGGACCGGCCTTCGAGTGTTCCTTTGCTATGCCCCATCGTACAACCACAAGTCTTGTATGGACAGGACTGGCTGAATAATTTGCAATGTCTCACCATGGTTGTCCCATCTGGTTGAGTGGGTGGTCCTTCATGACTTTCTTCTTTACATTCCCACATGGTGCAAGAGGAGGCCTGAACCCTGCGGGTAGTTAGCCGAATAGGGGTGAAACCTTAGCGAGGGGGGAACTGTGGTGAGAAAAAGCATTATAAAGGCCTTGTGATAACATTTTAGTCGCACACCTTCGAAAGTGTGTTAGCGGACAGTATAATTGGTCATCTCTTGTGGGTAAAGTTGTACACCTCTGCAGAGTGTAAATCTATTAGAATAGCCGTGTCTGTCGTTATGGACATGCTAGCAAAGCCACTCCAAGTTAGACTTTGGTTTTGTGTTTTCAAATGCCTTCGTTAACTGGTTTTGGATCTCTATCCAAATGAGTTTTGGGCGGGGAGCCCTGTCGGTTAGCCTGGTGATAGGAGGTTATCCTTCACCCTTTTATCCTTATTATCAATCAAAACTGTGTTAGAAAATAAATTTTATGTATGGTTTAAACTACTTTAGAACTTAATACTTGTACTTTGAAAGAAACTTGGTTTTATGCAAATCAACCATATTATGCCTCCTTTGAGATATCCATGTATGCATGTCATTCTGTTATTTGATGGGTGTGACTTGCGAGCACGGTTGTTGTGCTCACTTTTGCTTTGTTGTAAAAGCAGGTGAAGAGATCTATGGTGAGGACCAAGAGGTCCTGGACGACTAGACTGCGCCCTCTAGCCGATTGCCTATAGTGTATCGGGTGGACTTGCCATTTTGCCTCCGCTGTGTAAAGTTGTTTTTGGCTAGCTTGTGAGCCAAACTTGTAATCAACTCTTTTGTTGTTAATAAAGCTTGCGTTGATGTATGATTATCACTTGTGTGCTGTATGAGCTAGACATTGATCATTAGGACTAGTTCGGATCACAGGAGATTTAGGGCTTTCTCTAAGTCCCACGACCTCCTTGAGCTTGGTATTTTGACCTCCCTTGGGTTAAGTCGTGGCATTTGGGGAGGTCCTGAGTCTCAAGACCTCCTTTGGTCAGACCTCCATACCTCCAAGTGGTCCTGTTGGACCTCTTGGGTGGTCCTAGAGGTCCTCTCGGGTGATCCTGCTGGATCTCCTGAGAGGTTCTGCTGGACCTCCTGGGAGCTTCTGGAGGGTCTCTCGAGTGACCCTTTGATGAACCCGATGGTTCGATTGTTGTCCCGATCTTTCGATGAGAACGATACGTTCGGTAGTAGTCGCTCAACTCTCACGATCATGACTACGAACTCGCAAGGCTCAAAACCACGCAATCGCTGAACTGCTCGACAAGTCGTTATCAACCGTGCACGAATACCCGGTTGACCTGACCACGAAGGTCGATTCCTGCATACACCGAAGAAGCACGCAAGAACAAGATAAAGCAATCTGAAATTCCAAATAGGAATTGAAATATTTGAATTGAGTTGAGATTCTAAATAAGGATCTTAATTGGGTGGTCTAGTCGACACACGCAAAAGATACAAGTTGCAACAAAGGCAAACTAAACATAAACAAAATCCAAGAAAAACTATAGGGGTGCGGCCTCTTTATATAGGGAGGGGGCCGCACATCTAATAGAACCAGCGGGGCGGGACTAAGTGGGCCGCCGGCAGATGGGCCAAGTTCAGTATGATTACAAAGCCCAAATTGGCCCAAACAAGTGATATGATGTCTTCTTTTGATGATTGCGATCAGTCCAGAAGGAATTTGGAGGTGAGGCCAGATCCGTTGGAAAGAGGACGAAATAAGCTTTCAATCAAGTACTCGTGGACCTCCAACGGACTCCGTATGTGAAAGTTATGTCTGTTTTAAGTTAGTGTTGTCAGGGTGATTCCAGAGGCCGAACTGGATTCCAAAACAGGTCCAGCTCGAACTGCTTTCTTGTCTTGGACCAAAAGTGACATGGTGTTGCACACATATATATTTCATCATTAGGTAGTATCATATAGTTCATATAATATAAATACACTCTTAAAAAGGAGCTCACCTTATAATTTAAGTGAAGTGTACAAGCTCTTGTATTTGGAACAACAAGCATAACAAATTTGATTGTATCTATAGGGGTCATGTCCTCATCATCTTCCCCTTCTTGAAAACAAAGCCGTCCTCGGCCTTTGATAGACTGAAAATAGGGTAACAAAGAAGCCAAGGTGTATGCATGATATATGTATATGTCATCCGTTTAACAGTTCTTCGTTGTTGCACAATTAATATTATAAAATAGCAGCGATCATAAAACTTCATTGTATTATTACCTCAAGAATAATCATATATGTTAATGAGCAAAACAAAATTTCTCACATAGTAATTATTGCAACTAGTTTTGCAAATATAAGTGAGGTATTTATGCAATTCAACTCTCTGAAGTTGTAAACTTGTAGTGGTAGCACATATGAGCAAATCTACAACTTTTGGAATCAAACAAAGTTCATTCATATTATCATATTTCAATCGAGCAATAGGAAATTCATCTAGCAAGGGTGAAAGGATGTGTAAATTCTTCCATACTTCGACATCATGATGCAGATTGTTCATACTAGATGGTGCAATAAGAGATGAATACATGGGCATTGAATGATCACTAAATTTTAATTTTCTCTCATAATGAACAATATTTGACACATAATAAGTGTTGTTCAAAACAGCAAGCTTCAATTCATCAATATAATCACAAGTTATGCATATTCGATAAACAAAAAATTGATTGTCTATACCATAATCTCCAATCAAATTAAACTTATACCCAGGGGTGTAGGCACTAGACAAACATTTTGAACATGCGATTTCAGAAACTTTCTCCATAGCATGTGACAATTTCGTAGGTGAATCCAACATAATGTAATACAAAGAATCAGTAGGAGAAATTCTAGTCAAAACTTCTTTATGTTTAACCAATTCCACGTGATCATTATATGTGATTAACTCATCACATGAATCACTCAAAACAGCAGGCAATTCAATTATTTCATCACATGGTGCACTCAAGTCAATGCAGTCTGTATTCTCTACTTGAAATATGTGCATATCAGAATTGTTTTCCACTAATTTTTGCTCTAAAATAGCATGAACAGTGGACAATTGTAGTTCTTCACAAGCATACTCACCTTGAGTGATGATAGCACCATAATCTTTACCTTTTTGGCTCTCCTCAGATGATGTAGGTGCATCCATCTCCTCATCTTCCTTCTCAACCAATGGAGTCGATGGTTCAATCAGCTTATTCTCCTCTTTGGCATGATTCTCAACTTCCTGCAAATTGTTAGTCATAGAAAAAGACACAAACATAGGTTTGTTCTCATGTTCCCTATCATCAAACATTCTCAATTTCTCCTCAATCTGACGTTCAACCTTACAAGCAAGTATAAACAAATGAGGGAGGGAATTATATTCTTTGTGAACAAAAATATCCTGAATTTCTTGATTAAGCCCACTTAAGAATCTATTCTCTGTAGCTTCAGCATGTTCCTCTAAGCCACAACGCAACAAATGAGTTTTCAATTCATAATAGTATTCCCTTACAGTTCTACTACGTTGTTTTAAACGTTGTAATCTAGCTAACAAATAATCAACATGATATTTAGGAACAAATTCATCTCTCAAAAGTTTCTTTAATGCATACCATGTTTGAGGCACTCTTCCATGTCTACGTAGATGCTTCCACCAAAGTATTGCATCTTCAATAAAAACACTAGTGGCAGCTTTAATCTTTTGCCTATCAGACAAATCATAATATTCAAATTCTTTGTCTAAAGCTATCTCCCAGTCAATATAGGCATTAGGATCAAATTTACCAGTAAAAGAAGGCATAGTGAGTTTAGTGTTACCAGACGTACTATCACATTCATGTACCTCCCGTGGTGGATAATCGCGTCTCAAGCGTGCATCTCCCTCGTGGACTTTCTTGTGCTCCCGTTCAATGGCTCGAAGAAGATGTGGATCTATCTTGTAATCATCCTGTGAACCTGCCATAGTTAGTATAAAACAAGGGAACAAATCACAGTGTATATGTCCCTATGAACTACTAGGTTCTAGAGTTTTCAACAGTCGCTCACACTCAAGCTTTTACCAAGTTCTTACAAGCTCTTACCAATGTAGCAAGGAAGTGGTACAACCGATGGCTGGTTCGTGATACTCACCTGTGAATAGTCCAACGATTGCGAGGAATAACACCTGCTGAGTTAGTAGGAAGTGGAGCTTGGAAGGCTTCAATATGGTAGCAAGGATCAGCAATAATCAAATCAGTTAATGCAAGTTGAAAGATTGTTCAAAGTACTAGCCAATGTTGCTGATCCTAGCCTAATCAAAGCTAGCTAATCAAAGCCCTATATAGAGAAGTGTATGTACGCACACGCAATGTTCAATGTGACTTGATGCAAGCAAGGGAAAGCCTCACAACAAGTTCTAGGAGAGACGCTAGCCAACTACTCAAACTTCTTTTTAAGGGCACAAGATTGTTCGCGTGATGTAGAGCACAAAAACAACAATATCGATGCACGCAAACAGCCCTCTAGATTGAGCAGAAACAATAGCTACTCTCAAATGATGAAAAAAGCAAAGTTTTATATGGCATATATATGCTTGTTTGAAAGGTTTCGACGAGATCTACAACTTTTCAGTTGAGGTGAAGCCCAAATTCTGAAGGAAAGACTGAAAGAATTGGTAAAAACAGAAACCGAAAACTTGCGACGTCAATTCGAGACCGAAGATGGCCGATTTTGGGGCACATGGAGGGCGACTAGTGGTTTATATGGAAAAGATGTGCCTCGTCATTAGCTTCGAAACGAGCACAAGAACGTAAAAAACGGACACCGTATGCAAAAGTTATGCCTGTTTTACTGAAGGTGTCTCGGATACGGAATCCTACTCGTACTCGAAACCGTCTCGGGTTTAAATTTGAAATTGTTATATCTTTCAAACCCGTGAGCCAAACTTGCTGAAATTTTTTGTGTAAGCTTTTGGTTATATGTAGAAGGTCTCTACCAATTTTATGCACTTTTTTTTCTCTTTTTTTTTCTTTTTTTTTTCTACCGTGGCTTTTATTCTATGCGGTTGCCTCTTTCTCCTTCTAATATTTGGTCGGCCCTAAGGTTTTTCGTAAGTCGCAAATAACATGAATTCTCCAAAAATATCACAGCAACCCTCTTTTTTTTTAGATGAACAACAGTATGGATTTTCTATTTTTTGGTGCGGATTAGAGGAGTTCTAACCCACGAATTTTCTGTTTTGGATGCACAAACTAAGAACCCTAAACGAACGATCAAGCAACGCGAAGGAAAACACGAGAAGCAATCTATACAATGACCAACTAGACAATAACTAGAACTAAAGATCAGCAACTACACTAGCCGATGCAACCAATGATTCAACAAGCAAAATACCGAAAAGAAAAATTGCAATGGCTCAAAGGGGCTCGGACAGGGATGATAGATGCAATAATTTTTTGGGCAATTTTCTGGACTCTAGGTATGAAAAAGGAATCTACTACTAAAAAACTGGAAATTCTCACCGATCAACTGAAGCTCTGATACCACTTGATGAACTCGAAGGTTCGATTGTTGTCCCGATCTTTCGATGAGAACGATACGTTCGGTAGTAGTCGCTCAACTCTCACGATCCTGGCTACGAACTCGCAAGGCTCGAAACCACGCAATCGCTGAATCGCCGACAAGTCGTTATCAACCGCACGAATACCGGCTGACGACCACGAAGGTCGATTCCTGCATACACCGAAGAAGCACGCAAGAACAAGATAAAGCAATCTGAAATTGCAAATAGGAATTGAAATATTTGAATTGAGTTGGGATTTTAAATAAGGATCTTAATTGGGTGGTCTAGTCGACACACGCAAAAGATATAAGTTGCAACAAAGGCAAACTAAACATAAACAAAATCCAAGAAAAACTAGAGGGGTGCAGCCTTCTTATATAGAGGAGGGGGAGCCGCACATCTAATAGAACCAGCGGGGCGGGACTAAATTCGCGGGTTACTGTTCATATGAACAGTAGAACAGTAACCACACCCCCAAGTGGGCCGCCGGCAGATGGACTAAGTTCAATATGATTACAAAGCCCAAATTGGTCCAAACAAGTGATATGACGTCTTCTTTTGATGATTGCGATTAGTCCAGAAGGAATTTGGAGGTGAGTCCAGATCCGTTGGAAAGAGGACGAAATAATCTTTTAATCAAGTACTCGTGGACCTCCAACGGACTCGTATGTAAAAGTTATGTCTGTTTTAAGTTGGTGTTGTCAGGCTGATTCCGGAGGCCGAACTGGATTCCAAAACAGTCCAATTGAATCGCTTTCTTGTCTTGGACCAAAAGTGACATGGTGCTACACATATATATATTTCATCATTAGGTAGCATCATATAGTTCATATAATATAAAGACACTCTTAAAAACGAGCTCACCTTATAATTTAAGTGAAGTGTACAAGCTCTTGTATTTGGAACAGCAAGCATAGCAAATTTGATTGTATCTATAGGGGTCATGTCCTCATCACCCTTGGTTGTAGGTCACCTGAAGGGAAACGGGTAGGCTACACTAGCGTAAATTAAAAAAATTCTACCCGTAAACCAAGATCACTGCAGTTATAGATCACGGTCTTACCACTAGACGCGCAGTGCGGAAGTTGATGCAAGACGTCGGGCGGTGTAGTCGCACTCGATTGATGCAAGACGTCGGGGCAGTAGTCGTACTACTTCCTCGTCCTCGCCGTGGCGCCCCACGCTGCTCCTTTCTTGCGGTTCGTCCCAACGCCACGCATGCGCCTTCAAAGGTATCCACACGCACGGAGGAAGCGACGCGACGCCGACTACTAGATCCGCGCGAGCGACTAGGGCGTGGGAGGGTGGCGGCGTGGTTTGAGGATGTCACGAAAAACTCATCCTTCAACCAGGCGCCCCGCCCTCCTTTTATAGACGTCCTTATAATGGGCTTCTACGAATAGAGGCCCATTAGGACTCAATGCCCAGTCTAATTCGGATACAATCCGAATTAGGCTTCACTTCTAAGTGTGTGACCCTATGGTTCACGTATGTTTAGACATGACGCAAGTACACATACTTGGTCAATAGTTGGTAGTGGCCTCTAGCAAGACGTGTCAACTCCTAAACGCACGTAAAGATCATATCGGACGAACCATCACAACGTTATGTACATGCCAATCCCTTTGCCTCACGATATTCGGTCGAGCTCCAAGTCGACCACTCTTTCTCGATCCTATGATCCGGAATCCCTTACTAGGTTAACTCTTAACCTTAAGTAGCATGGCCATGCATTTCTGGATCCGATCACTCGAGGGGCCCAGAGATATCTCTCTGAGGTAGAGAGGGGCAAATCTCATCCCGACTGACCATGCCTCTCAACATGCTTCATGACAAACCCGAAAGCTACCTTTATAACTACCCGATTCATTTGAGTAGCGTTTGATAGCCCCTAAGTACGTCGATTCACATCTCAAGTACATGCGACAATCTCAAGTCTAAGGACAAGGCGTACACATTGTGTAGAGAGAACCATAAGAATAATTTCTATGTCTCATGTTGGGTCGGTCCAACCCCATGTTCTAAACATGTGTCCACATTATTGGTTTGTCATCTCCATGTCTATGACCTGTGAAACATGGTCATCAACCGATACATGTGCTAATCCATCATTCACGTGTGTCCTCACATGAACTCCGACTAGGGACAACTTTAGAATAACCATACAAGTAAAGAGTTTCACAAACAAGTCACATACTTGTTAATCAACACAAAGGTAATATTCAAGGAACATTTATTAAATCATGGATACAACGAAATATCATCATCAATATGATTGCCTCTAGGGCATATCTCCAACAGTCTCCCACTTGCACTAGAGTCAATCTAGAAGATATCTAATACTCATAGCTCTTGTGTGCGCCTCATGCTTAGACTGTGGGAGAGGCTTCACAAAGGATCGAAATATTCAAATCTGTGTGTATTTTGCATATCTTTAAATCTCCTCGACAGGATCTCTCGAATGAGATGAAACCGCCGCAATATGTGTTTGTTCTTTGGTGATTCCTCCTTGGCTTGCGCAATGGCCCCACTGTTATCACAAGAAAGATCCGTGAGGATCGCACGCACTAGGAACCACACCTAGTTCGCTTATGAACTTCCTTATCCAAACACCTTCCTTTCTTTGCTTGAAGCCGCAATGTACTCGGCCTCCGTTGTAGAGTCAGCAACAGTCTCCTGCTTGGAACTCTTTCAACTTACCGCACCACCGTTCAAAAGGAACACAAAACCCGATTGCGATTTGTAATCATCTTTGTCGGTTTGGAAGCTTGCATCGGTGTAACCATTTACAACGAGCTCTTACTCACCTCCGTAGACTAGGAACACATCCTTAGTTCTTCTCAAATACTTGAGGATGTTTTTAACCGCTGTCCAGTGACTCTCACCTGGATCACCCTGGCATCTACTCGTAACACTTAGAGTATAGGAAACATCTGGGCGAGTACATATCATAGCATACATGGTAGATCCAATGGCCGAAGCATATGGAATCTTACTCATGCGATCTTGCTCATCAGTTGTCGAAGGACACTGAGTCTTGCCAAGAT
This sequence comes from Ampelocalamus luodianensis, assembly GCA_036346255.1. Classification (NCBI taxonomy): domain Eukaryota; kingdom Viridiplantae; phylum Streptophyta; class Magnoliopsida; order Poales; family Poaceae; genus Ampelocalamus; species Ampelocalamus luodianensis. The sequence continues at coordinate 57,938,765 of CM070623.1, read as the reverse complement.
TTATGCCATGAGACATGGGCAAGAACCCTTTCTTTGCCTCCTCCATGTTGAACCGTTTCAACACTTTGTCAATGTAAGTACTCTGGCTTAATCCTATTAGCCTTTTTTATCTATCTCTATAGATCTTAATCCCCAAAATATATGCCGCTTCCCCTAAGTCCTTCATTGAGAAACTATTTTTCAGTGAGGTCTTAACAGACTCGAGCATAGGAATATCATTTCCAATCAGTAATATGTCATCTACATATAAGATTAGAAATACGAGTGAGCTCCCACTTGTATTCTTGTAAACACAATATTCTTCTTCGTTTTTTATGAAGTCAAACCCTTTGACCACTTCATCAAAACGAATGTTCCAACTCCGAGATGCTTGCTTCAATCCATAAATGGATTTTTGAAGTTTGTATACTTTTCTAGCATTGTTTGGATCGACAAAACCCTCGGGTTGTATCATATACACGTCCTCGGTTAAATTTCCATTAAGGAAAGCCGTTTTGACATCCATCTGCCATATCCCATAGTCGAAATATGCAGCAATAGCTAGAATGATCCGTATTGATTTAAGCATCGCTACAAAGTAGAAAGTCTCATCGTAGTCAACTCCTTGAATTTGCCGAAACCTTTGCGATAAGTCGAGCTTTATGGATATGAACATTTCCATCCATATCAATCTTCCTTTATAAATCCATTTGCACTCTATGGTTTTGACACCATCAAAGCGGTCAACCAAATTCCAAACTTGATTGTCTCCCATGGATGCTATCTCGGATCTCATGGCACTATGCCATTTCTCGAGTCCTGGTCCATCATTGCTTCCGCATAGGTCGTAGGCTCATCATTGTCTAACAATAACATATCTCACGCATTGCGGAGCCTTTTGGATCTTCGTGGTGGTGGTGCTTCCTTTGCCATGGGTTCCTCAACTTGTTCGCCACATGGGCATCATTCGTCGTGTCTTCCCGATTGGTTCATCTTGAACCTCTTCAAGCCGCACCGTTCTTCCACTTGTCTCCCGTTGAGAAACTCTTTTCTAGGAAAACACCACTGAGCGACAAACACTTTGCCCTCTAGTCGGTTGTAGAAGTAATATCCAAAGGTTTCCTTCGGATATCCCACTAAAATGCATTTATCCGACTTGGGTGTGAGCTTGTCCGATCAGAGTCGCTGACAAACGCCTCACATCCCTAAATCTTTAGAAAAGACAAATCGTGACTCTTCCTACCCATATCTCATATGGTGTCTTAACTACGGATTTAGACGGTACCTATTAAGTGTGAAAGTCGCTATTTCTAGAGCGTAACCCCAAAAGGATAATGGTAAATCGACTAGCTCATCATCGATCGAACCATGTCCAACAAGGTCCGATTACACCGCCGGATACCCGTTTCTTTGAGGCGTTCCGTGGTGTTAGTGTGGAACAATTCCGCAACTCTTCGGATGATTGTTAAATTCATGACTCAAATACTCGCCACCACGATCGATCGCAGAGCCTTAATTTTCTTGGCACGTTGATTTTCAACCTCATTCGAACTCTTTGAACTTTTCAAAAGTTTCGGACTTATGCTTCATTAAGTAGACATAGCCATATCTACTAAAATCATCATGAAAGTTATGAAGTAATGAAATCCATCTCTAGCAAATCGTGCTTATTGGTCCACATACATCAAGATGTATGATTTCCAACAAGTCCGACGCCTCTCAAAAGAACCTTTGAAAGATGATTTGGTCATCTTACCAAGCAAACAAGCTTCACATGTCTCGTATGATTCAAAATCAAACGGTTAGAAGACCATCGGCATGGAGCTTCTTCATGCGCTTTTCACTTATGTGACCCAAACGACAATGCCAAACATAGGTGGGATTCAAATCATTAGGTCGAAGTCTTTTAGCATTTATGTTAAAGATAGGCGATCATCAAGATTTAAAATAAATAACCCATTCACAATGGGCGCAAAAGCCATAAACATTCCATTTTTAGATATCAAACAACCATTTTCTTTACTTGCAAATGAATAACCATCTCTAATCAAACATGAGGGGATAAAATGTTTCGACTCATACTAGGAACATAATAACAATTATTCAATTCCATAATAAATCTTGAAGGAAGTGAAGTTGCATGGTGCCGACGATCAACGGAGCAACCCTTGCTTTATTTCCGACGCGAAAATCAACTTCACCTCTTGCGACTCCTCTACTTCTTATTAGCCCCGTGATCGAGTTGCAAATGTGAGCAATCGATCCGGTATCAAATACCCAAGAGTTAATAGGATAATCAATGAGAAAATGTCTAAAACATTTATGACAAGTGTACCATGGGTGGAAGTCTTACTTCCACCTTCTTCTTGCATTCATCTAATCCATGTACTTCTTGCGCTTTCTTCCAAGTGGCAATTTCTTTACAATAGAATCATACTGTCTTAGCTCCAGTCCAAAGATTAGGCTTAGGCGTTGGCTTCGAGATCATATCTTTAACCTTGCCCTTATTCTTTGGCCATGGCTTCTTACCCTTTTCTTGAAGCTAGACTTGTTCTCGCACACCATCACATGGCTAGGCCCCGCACACTTCTTAATGTCACTCTCATTGTTTTGAGCATCCCACAAAGCTCATTAAGGCCCTTATCCGCCCCATGCATATGGTAGTTCGAAATGAAATGTCCATAGCTAGGTGGAAGAGACGCTAAAATGAAATCGATTGCCAACTCTTGGCCAATTGGAAAACCAAGTTTATCCAAAGTCCGATCAGAACCAACCATTTTGATCACATGTGGGCCTACGGTGCACTTTCGTTAACTTGCATTCCGAAAAGCCTTAGAGACATTGAACCGCTCACCCGACACGTGTCCGAACATGTCCTAAGCGCTATGATCATATCATACGCCCCGATCCTCAAACCGCTTTTGAAGGTCGTTCCATGCATGCAAGCATAAGATGACTAATCTCAAGAGAGTCATCACATGCTTTCTTGTAGGCATTTTTAACAAAGAGAGACGCATTGTTAGCGTGTTCTTCGGGATTGGGGTGTCCATAACGTTTTCCTTTTATCCGCCTCGAGAACAATTTCAAAGTTACGGACCAAATCGAATAGTTTGTTCCATTTAATTTTTCTTTCTCAAGAATCGATCGCAAAGCAAAAGGGTGTGCATGGTTGCTAGATGCCATTGATTTACAATAGGAAATGCAAAATACTAAGACAAATAAAACCATGATAGAGTAAACTGTATTAAACAAATTTAATAGAATGTACTCCCACTAAAATCAACATCCATTTGTTGATTCTTAGCGATTCAAGATCCGCAATTAACGAGTCTACTAGTGAGATTTTGCATCACCGCTAGGAGACAAGGTAATTCGGTAAGCAACACCTTGCTAATCATATCTCTATATGACTCTTGTTGTTGGGTGACATCTCTATGCCCCGGTGCCCAACCTTTATGCCCCAAGGCCCATAACCTTTATGATAACCTTGTTAAGTTCACCAATCCTTATGCATGTAAGTATCCGATACAAAACCCATCTAGTCAAGGAAAGTTGATGGTGCCCTAATTTTATAGACCCACCATCAATTTACAAGACATGGGATGATGCAAAGTTTAATTGGGAGGGCATATGTTTAACTTAACATTTTGTGAGGGATCGCTATACTTCTACCATTCAAACATGCATAGGAGTAAAACAACAGGAATAACATTCACACAGTTGTGACTCAGTATGACCTATTTTCTCATGGCGATCTCCATCGCCATAGAATCTGTCCGCCATGATGATCTCCATCTCCATGGGTCATGTGTGCCATCCCTCCAAGTGATGTCTCCACCGAGTACTAATATAGGCTATTACTCATAACAGTTAGTAATAAAATACATGGATACTAGGAATCATCACAAGTCGGCACGCAGCCGTTAATACAATACTTTGACAACACATTGGCTCCGGTAGTGTTGCGAACCCATGACATGCAGTCATGAAATATTACAAACATGCATCACATACACATTAGGCCATACTGGTCACATACATCCTGCAAAAACAAGTTTATGCATAGAATCGCAATCACCGGATAGGGGTCGAGGGGTTTCCTCACGGTTCGGCGGCGCGCCGCTGTTTTTACTTAGGATTTTGATCGGCAAATCATATTTACCACAAATCGACTCATCGTTCCGATTCGACCAATTTGTACCGATCTTCGCGTGCAAAGATGCCGTGGTTTGACAACTAAGACAACTCTCGCTCATGGAGCCCGAGCGCACGATCACGGTACATCGATTATTAATCTAGGTTCCGATTCGACCAATCATATTGGTGTTCGCATTCGCAACCGGTTTACGTGTCACCGTTTCACCCCGATGGCGAATCCGACCGGTAGGGGTATGTTGTTTCACGACCTTAGCAGCATGATCACGAAACCAGATCAATCCATTACGTAACTATACAATCGATCACATCGATCATACCGATTGACATATCGCCATATGCAAATCACCCGAACCAATAACAAGACAGCAACCGCTCTGATACCACTCAAGGGAAACGGGTAGGCTACATTAGCGCAAATTAAAAAATTCTACCCGTAAGCCAAGATCACTGCAGATTATAGATCACGGTCTTACCACTAGACGCGAGTGCGGAAGTTGATGCAAAGACGTCGGCGGTGTAGTCGCACTCGCTGATGCAAGACGTCGGGCGAGTAGTCGTACTACTTCCTCGCCCTCGTCGTGGCGCCCCACGCATGACTCCTTTCTTGCGGTTCGTCCCAACGCCACGATGCGCGCCTTCAAAGGTATCCACACGCACGGAGGAAGCGACGACGCTGGACTACTAGATCCGCGCGAGCGACTAGGGCGTGGGAGGGTGGCGGCGTGGTTTGAGGATGTCACGAAAAACTCATCCTTCAACCAGTGCGCCCCTGTCCTCCTTTTATAGACGTCCTTATAATGGGCTTCTACGAATAGAGGCCCATTAGGACTCAATGTCTAGTCTAATTCGGATCCAATCCGAATTAGGCTTCACTTCTTAAGTGTGTGACCCATGGTTCACGTGATGTTTAGACATGACGCAAGTACACATACTTGGTCAATAGTTGGTAGTGGCCTCTAGCAAGACGTGTCAACTCCTAAATGCACGTAAAGATCATATCGGACGAACCATCACAACGTTATGTACATGCCAATCCCTTTGCCTCACGATATTCGGTCGAGCTCCAAGTGACCACTCTTTCTCGATCCGTGATCCGAATCCCTTACTAGGTTAACTCTTAACCTTAAGTAGTATGGTCATGCATTTCGATCCGATCACCGAGGCCCAGAGATATCTCTCTGTAGAGAGGGCAAATCCCATCTCGATCGACCATGTCTCGCAAAGATGCTTCATGACAAACCCGAAGCTACCTTTATAACTACCCGCATTTGAGTAGCGTTTGATAGCCCCTAAGTAGGTCGATTCACATCTCAAGTACATGCGACAATCTCGTGTCTATGGACAAGGCGTACACATTGTGTAGAGAGAACCATAAGAATAATTACTATGTCTCATGTTGGGTCGGTCCAACCCCATGTTCTAAACATGTGTCCACATTATTGGTTTGTCATCTCCATGTCTATGACCTGTGAAACATGGTCATCAACCGATACATGTGCTAATCCATCATTCACGTGTGTCCTCACATGAACTCCGACTAGAGACAACTTTAGAATAACCATACAAGTAAAGAGTTTCACAAACAAGTCACATACTTGTTAATCAACACAAAAGTAATATTCAAGGAACATTTATTAAATCATGGATACAACGAAATATCATCATCAATATGATTACCTCTAGGGCATATCTCCAACATCACCACGGTCCTATAGTCTCGAAGAAATATAATCTCGTAGAAAATGAGGTGTAGAGACCAACAATATTAATTATAGAGCTATTTATATAAAAGGTAACACCGGTGGACAGAGACAAGGACATAAGCAACGAAACAGATATGAGTCATTAGTCTTATCTTTCGATGACTTCTCTCTTAGTATAAACACAATCAATACAAAAACAAAGGATTATAGTTGTTATTCTCTTAGGAAAAGACTCAAACTTGTCTAAATTCACTATGTCTCATCCCTGTATAGTCTTGAATAAGAAGTCTTTCTTCTAGCATTCATTTCATAAGTTTGATCTTAAAACATCAACAACTATCGAAGTTAAATCTCTGTGTGAAACTAGGGAATGTTGTAGGATTCATGTATGAATTGTGTTGCTTTCTGTAGAATTCATGTGTTACAAGTAGACGTACCGTAAGAGACTTCCCCATGTCTCGACATGCAGATTTTTTGTGATTATCCTTTCAAATTCAAGGCTATTAAGGAATTCATATAATTATTGCGATGTTTCCGCTCTCTTCTGATGTCTTTTCAAAAGCACTCAATTAGTTTTGGATATAAAAGCAAAAGGGAGCATATTTTTTGGCGCTATAATAGCAAAAGGAATTGTGTGGTCACAGTATGACCTTTAATAAGCCCATCTGTCTTTCGATCTCGTGATATTTCTTCGATTTTATGCATGATTGATACCAACGGATGGTTGGACTTATGTTGTGAAGCGGATGGAACAATGTCTTACTTTAAGTAGTATAATTTCAACGGACGGGCAGTGGCCCCCGGGGAAACGAATCCTTTGTCAATGTCATGGGGTGAACAGTACCATGATGAGGATAAAAAAACAGATACCAAAACACTGTAGCACCTACTGTTTATGAACTCGGGTCACAAATACTGTGGCAAAAATTGGCATTATACTGTTTACAATCACTGTAGCATTTTATCTGGCATGTTCTTCTCGGGTCGAGCGGCGTAGATATAAGAATATCATGGCACTGTTCACCTGTGACATTCCCTAGGAATAGCAAACGATGCGCATCCGCCCTGGATGGGAGCAAGGATGTCCATTCCCATGATCCCGCTTACCTAGGTTCGATAATTAGGATTGACACGATGCTACTTATCTAATCAGAATGTACCCACGCGTGTGTTTTAGGGGGAAACGGTATGCTCACGTGTGGTGAGGCTCTATAGTCACATGAAAATTTCTAACGTGTATAGTAGACACGTACGTGTCTGCACATGCATGCGATTTGCTAGTTCTAAGATTCGAACCATGTACTTGCACCGAAGTTAGGCGCACGCACTAGCCAACCTAGCAAGTTTTCTTGTTGAAGCTATAAAGAGCACAAAATTTATGTAGCGAGCATTGCTGGACGGCTCCAGCCGCCTAGCTAGCCTTTTCTTCTCGCTCGCTCCGCATCGCCTCCCCTGCTCAATCCCCATTCTCTTGCTCGCTCTATGATGTTCAAATTTGAAATCCTTCATACTGGTCACGCTCCCATGAAATCATTCTTCAAATCAATCCGCCGTTCCCTGTTGTCCTCGCCGAGCCCTTCTTGCTTGTGTTCATAATTATAATTACTTATGTAAAAATCACATGACATAAGATTAATATATTCAACTCTAATTGAAAAAGTTCACAATATATGTGTACAAAAAAATTATAAATATAAAAAAAAATCTATTATGTCATTGACAGTTTGATGGTTTATACTATATCCTATGCTACAAAGAGACGAAAGAATTGAAGAATTTGAGACGTGCACCGTGACTCATGCGCGTACGCTGTGACAGGACTACACAATATGTGGGTGTGTTATTAGGCGTACTGTTTCTTCTTTTTCATGTACCGGCACGTAATAGGGGGTAGAATCTAGACTATCAAATCGTGGGGGACGCAGCTTTCTACAGGACAGGTCGTTTTCACGTAGCTAGCTAGCTAGCTAGCTCGCTCGCTCGCTTCAAGTATTCGGCAAAAACAAGCATACATAGATACAGATACATCCGAAGCAACGAGTTAAGATTTGTCAAGTCAACCGCATGCAGCAGCCCAAGCTGAGCCACACTACAGTACCGCTATATAACGAGCCCAATGCACAGCACTGGGAAGGCAAAACTCGAGAAGCAGCAGAAGAAACCGCGCCACGAACAAGAAGCCTCGCGGGCATGGATCCCAACGACGCCTTCTCGGCCGCGCACCCGTTCAGGTGGGACCTCGGGCCGCCGGCTCCGGCCGTAGCCCCGCCTCCGCCGCCGCCGCCGCCTGCGCCGCCGGCGAACGCCCCGAGGGAACTGGAGGACCTGGTGGCCGGGTACGGCGTGCGCCTGTCCACGGTGGCGCGGATCTTGGAGCTCGGGTTCACGGCGAGCACGCTCCTGGCCATGACGGAGCGCGAGCTCGACGACATGATGGCCGCGTTGGCCGGGTTGTTCCGCTGGGATCTGCTCCTCGGCGAGCGGTTTGGCCTCCGCGCCGCGCTGCGCGCCGAGCGCGGGCGCCTGATGTCTCTCGGCGGCCGCCAACACGGACACCAGTCCGGAAGCACCGTGGATGCCACCTCCCAAGATGGTATATACGCATATCGTGTGTCTGGCATGTCTTCTTGTGTGATCATACATGCATGATGCAATCACGGAGTACTTGAGTTCTTGCGTGTTTGTTGAGTTCTTGTGTGTTTGTGTGTGATGTCGTTACGAATGCATGCAAACAGTGCTGTCCGACGAACAGGACGCGGCGGCGAGCGGCGGCATGGGCGACGACGACACCGGTAGGAGGATGGTGTCCGGCAAGAAGCAGGCGAAGAAAGCAGCCTCCACGAGGAAGGGCAAGAAGGCGAGGAGGAAGGTGGACGAGCTGAAGCTCGACATGCAGGAGGACGAGCGCGAGGGCGACGAGGACGGCCGCGGTGGGTCGGAGTCGTCGGAGTCGTCGGCGGGCGGCGGCGTCGGGGAGCGGCAGCGGGAGCACCCGTTCGTGGTGACGGAGCCCGGCGAGGTGGCGAGGGCCAAGAAGAACGGGCTTGACTACCTGTTCCATCTGTACGAGCAGTGCCGCCTCTTCCTGCTCCAGGTGCAGTCCATGGCTAAGCTGCACGGCCACAAGTCCCCAACTAAGGTACACGTGATTTAGCACCGTTACGTAACTTACATACGTTATATACACACGTTCTTGCATATGCATATGACTCCCTGAATACAACTGTCAGCTCAACGTGACTACTGAACTAGTATTGACTACTGAACTAGTATTGATTACTGACAGTTCGATGGTACTACTACGTGCTGACATCCCATAAATTTCGTTCGAGCCTCATGATAAGTGGTGTGCAAGATTTTATGTTTTGAATTTCCCATTTACATACCCTCATGGCCTCATCATCTGCATATCGTAGTAACGTCTAACTACAAGATCGATCATAGTATATATTCAGTTTAACTTCGACTGTAATGACAAAACATGTAGTTTATTCTTTAACAGATCAGCTTAACTTCGACGTAAGTTGGGCTCTTAGTTTGAGCAGTGCATTTCATAAAAATTCTAGACATTAAGGGTAATAAGCTTCAAGACCTTTAATCACGTGCATAAATGTAGTTTATTCTTTAACGACCGTGCATAAACAGAAAGACTCGCCTTTTTATTGAAGAGCGCTCTACTATAATGCCCCCAACTCTACCTGTGATGCTTAAAAAAGTGCAATCTATGTTGAAAGTGCAAAGAATATTCCGCTTCATTAGTTCCATGCACAATAGTACAGATTACTCCTGCTAGTGTACTGCTACAAACTTTAACTTGTTGCACGTAAACAAGAAAGATCAACCAGAATTGTAGAGGTGTAGAAGCTTTGCTTGGTGGAGAGAAAAAAAAAAGAGCTGGGGGTGGGGCGAGAGTACTTTACATAGGAAAAAAAAAAGAACCGCGGGGTGGGGGGGCGCCGAGAGTACTTTACATTTTCCGGAGTTGGACGCGCACGTCGATGCGCAGGTACAAACCTGAAAAAGAGTGCCGACGTGTCCGCCATCGATAGGCTGCCAAAGCCTGCATTCCATGTGTTGTCTTGTCGGAGACCCTAGCTAGCATCAGATAGGCATGCATGACATGGACGCTCCTCGGATTCCGTGGCCCTATTCCTCGCTGCCACGCCCCCGCACGTACGAGCCATGTGAGCTCCCCCGGCTCCGCCTGCCGCTGTGCCATGGCGTGCTCGCCCGCTCCGAGAGAGACGGTGCGATGAATGAATGCACGGCCTGGTCGGATTCCAGGGTGATTGGATGGATAGGATAGCGTTCAGTCAGACCGGACGGATGCATCGATGCGCTCCTGGCGCCGCGCCAGTCGAAACTCGCAACCGCGCCCAAGTTAATTCGATCCGTGAGCGCACCGCGCGCACTGTGCGACGCATGACATGAGCAGCACGAGTGGCTGGGAGAAATGCAACAGACGGGGGGTGAAAATTTAAAGGAAAAAAAAAACTTGTCTGGTGCGTGCAGGTGACGAACCAGGTGTTCCGGTACGCGAAGAAGGTGGGGGCGAGCTACATCAACAAGCCCAAGATGCGGCACTACGTGCACTGCTACGCGCTGCACTGCCTGGACGAGGAAGCGTCCAACGAGCTGCGGCGGGCGTACAAGGCGCGCGGCGAGAACGTGGGCGCGTGGCGGCAGGCGTGCTACGCGCCGCTCGTCGACATGTCCGCGCGCCACGGCTTCGACATCGACGCCGTCTTCGCGGCGCACCCGCGCCTCGCCATCTGGTACGTGCCCACGAGGCTCCGCCAGCTCTGCCACCAGGCGCGGAGCAACCACGCCGCGGCGGCGGCGGCGGCGGCGCTCCCGCCACCATTGTTTTAGTGGCCGCCACGTACGTGCGTACGTCGGCTGGTGGTTTCGGTGGATCGACCGACGAGTGCGCTGTTGGTGTTCATGCGTGCTCGACCGTGTTTCGTTCTTAGACTGTCTGGCAGTCGGCGTTTGGAGTGGGCTTAAAATGGGGGTTTGTTACTTGTTCGGCCGATCGAGCAGGCTGTGTGCGCGCTGCCCGTGCGACGGACATGGCATCCGTCCCATGTTTGGGATCCGGATGGCCCGTTTGTTACCGTGTTTAAATTGTTTCTGTATGACGTGCTAAATGTGACGATTTTTATCGTCTAGAATTTGGATTGCCCGTTCGTACCCATGTTTTTTAATTTTTCTTTGTGCATGGTACGCTAAATGTCTGTCTGATCTTTGCTTTTGTCGCGAGGGTTGTTTACAGATGCAAGAGAAACATGACAATACGGTACTAAATTCGACGACATTGAAGAGAGAACCCTGGCACAATTTGCACCATTTCATTCATCAGAAGGGTGATCCATATCAAAGCTACCACCATCTTCATATGCGCTTGCGAGTTTGCTTACGAGGCTTTTGCACCTCGTGTGCAATGTTGCCCCGGTTGAAAGTTGAAACAATCGTATCACCTAATAGGCCTAGGCGTCAGGTTTCATCGAAGTAAAAATCTGTGAGCCAGAATATATGACAGATGCCATCAAAACATGGAAGAGCAAACTTTTTCACCAGACTGGAAGGTATAGATTAAGACGGGCAAGTACTTAAAACTCCGTTCCAAAGACCAAATGGAACCTACATGCAGTAGTAACATTGACGTCTCACAAGATAACTACTAAATCATGACAAAAATAGTAGGAATCACAACGTTTGGTGAGGTACATAAGCAGCATTTGGAACAAAACACCACTTCAGGAGCATCGGATGAATAATCTCCTAGATGTCAAGCCTGCATGCCAATAAAACACGAAGGTGGTCATATGTATGAAAAGTGTATGCCAGATCATTTCTTCGTAAGCATGAAAAATAATATATTCAATAAGGTTGGAACATAGTTACAATCATCAATTTGTAATATATTCTGCATGATTCTAAACTTTCTAATCCTGAAAACGCAACTAACCAGACAAATCCACATATAACTCCGACAAACAACAAAGGGATCCAAGAATGAAAATTAAAGGAGACTCAACACCTTACTGTTGAAAAGAAAACATTTCAAAAAAATCAACCATCAACGTAACAAACAGTGACGTCCTGTATATAAGCAGGAAAAGATTCATGGGAAACCAGACATTAAAAATTGAATTCTAGAAATGAATATCGTCACAATGGTGAAAAGCAAAGTAACGGATACACCAAGCAGAATAAAATACGAACAAATCATCAGCCAATTCCTGCTGATAGAATGTTATAGCAAAAATAAACAGCAATACAAGACTAACCATCTTTACCACATATGCCCAGATTAATCATTCGATTCAACAAGAAATCATGAACTATTGAGACAGTAAATCTAAAAAAATTGTCGCCCAATTAATACCACAACAGATAGCCATGTAGCAGCAAGCTACTTTCACATAAGGACACATAACGAAATTGCAGTCAAATTGTATGAAACAACGACGAGATGGTGTAATATATCAGCCTTGGTTAACAAATTTTTCTGCTTTTAGATCATTCAATTCAACAAGAACTAATTAACTACTCTTGAGATGGTAACTCTAAACAGCACTTGCCACTCAATTAATATCGCAACACATAATCATGTATCAACGAGCTAGTTTCACACAACACATAAGAAAATTTGCATTCAAATCATATGAAACAGCTAAGAGACAGTGCCATATATCAGCCTTTGTCAGCAAAATTTTCTGCTTTTAACATAAAAAGAAGTAACAACACCAATATAAGGGCAAATCACGCCAATTGCATTTGCTTTTCCACCAACATCGCGTTCAAACAAGGCCTAGAACATAAGGTAACTAAAGTAACATCACACTACCAGACTGGTCTCATGTAAGTTGTAACTTCTAAGAATCCCACATTGCATTGCAAGTTTGCAATAACAGAACACAGTAGCAACAAGAAAAGCTCTTCTCTATACCTTTAAGCGGAGGGGATCTCGACCTCGCCGTCGGTGATCTCCTGCTGCAGATCCTTGGGGTCCTTCCCGTCGACGGTGCACCCGACGCTGACGCAGGTCCCGAGGATCTCCTTGACGGTCCCAGACATCTCCTTGGCCATGGACCTGTGCCTCATGATCCTGGCGATCTCGATGACGTCGTCGAGGCTGATGTTGCCATTGTGCTTGATGTTCTTCACCTTCTTCCTGTCCCTCTCGGGCTCCTTGAGGGCCTTGATGACGAGCGCCGCGGCGGAGGGGACGACGGAGACCTTGGCCTGACGGTTCTGGACGGTGAGCTTGACGGTGACGCGGAGGCCCTTCCAGTCCTTGGCCGTCTCCTTGGCGATGTCCTCACCGATCTTCTTGGGGGAGAGACCGAGCGGGCCAATCTTGGGGGCCAGGGACGACGCCGCGCCCACCTCACCTCCGGTCACGCGGACGTAGACGTCCACCACCTGCGACGGGTCCAACTTGGGCGGCATGGCTGCTGCTCGGTTGCAGGTGGCGGCGGCAGGAGGGTTTGGGAGAGGTTGTGGAGGCGGAGTAGGGTTTCGGCAAGAAGGGTTACGCGCGTTTATATAGCAGCTAGATTGTGTGTCGTGGTGGGTGACTGGTTTTGGGCCTTATGGAGGCACTTGAGAAGCCCACTTGAAGCCAAAATTGTAGGAGGCTTCCACTGATTGCAGTTTTGGGCTAGTGCATGCCAGATGCCATTGTACAGGTTTTCGGCGATCTGGGCAGTGGGCAGCACGTAGGAAAGCTGTGCATCAAGACATATTTCAGAGTCCCTTGAGCACGTTCGCCTTTATACAGCACTACTTGAAGGAGCTTTAGGTGGTTGCAAATTTAGCCCCCAAGGTGGTCCCTGGGAAGCCGTTAAATCGAGTTAAGCGTTGGATTCCGTCTCCTCAAGGAGCAGCGAAGCTAAATGCTGATGCTGCTCAGGGCAGAAAGGAGTTGCGGGAGTTGTTTGCAGAGATGAGAGGGTCCAGTTCAGTTCATTGCTGCTTCTGTACTTGTTCACCACCTGCAGGCAATCGGTAGCTACACAAATCTTGGCGAGAGCGCAATCCTGAGCCAGACAGCGCAATCCTGAGCCAGACAAAGTGCTTCAGCGCACGCGAGAGCTTCTAAGCACACTGGATCAATGAGGCCATTCCAAACTACAGAACTGAACAATAACGCTCCAAATGTCACTACTCGGCAGTACTTAGTGAAGTCAAGGCGGGGAGGGTGTCGTTCCAGAGTCTGGTGATCAGACATGAGTGAGGGAGGCTAATTATGAAGCCCATTTGCTAGCCAAATCTTCTTGTGATCTCCAGGTGGGATGACATGTTTGGTCGACCGGTGGGTATTGCTCTTGTCTGTAAACTGCAAATGAATAAACTCCCCCCTTCGTCTAAGAAAAAGTTATTTTACCTCTAACAAAAATGGATAAAATGGTTATTTGATTTGTTCTTTTCTATGGCTGATACGATGTCCATGTTAGATTGCGTCTCTATTCTTTTTTTCCCCTAGTGAGAGTGTCAACGATCTTTCAAGGCTATTTGGAATGCAAGAATTTCATCTGAATTCTACGTGGATTTTTGCAAGAAACACTTTGATTTCCACATTCAAAACAAGGCCTCATCGGTGAACTTTGTTGGATAAGTGATGTATAAGTACACTGATTGCGTGATTCTCTCGTTTGTTTTGGTCGTTCGTAGGGCAGCTCATGTGGTCGAACAAGGGGACAGTCATACGGATATAAGGGAAAGAGACGATTTCCTGTTTTCCTATCGGTAGTCCGCAGAATACAGGCCCTGTTTGGTACAACTCCTACTCTCAGCTTCTCAATAGAATCTCGTGGAGCCGTACCAAACACCCAACTTCTTAAAATGACTGATTCTAATTCACGCGAGGAGCTGTCTCGAAAATGAACTAGGAACGAGAAGCAGCCTTCCCGCAGATTCTCCTGAGAATCCAACTTGCGAAAACAAAAATGCCCTTTGAAGTTCCTACATTTTACCCACCACTGCCATCGAACTAACCCCAGAGATCCCCAACGCGCGCCAGGCGACCCCCTCGCATACCTCTTCGGTCTTCTCCAATCCCCTCGTTTCCTCCCATGCTCCCGCGACGAAATCGCCCTGCGCCTCCACCGCGCCGCCTCCAATAATCGACTGTGCCACCGACAGTCCTCGACTGCGCCACCGACGGTCCTCAACTGCGCCACCGCAGGCACCGGACTTCGCCGCCGCGAGCACACGAGCGCCGTCCACTCCGGAAACCCTAGAAGCCGGCCCCCGAGTGCAGCCCCGCCGGTCCTCCACTGCGCCGCCGCTGTCCCCGGAGTGCGCCGCCACCGACGTCGAAAACCCTAGAGGCCATCATCCGGTGCACCCCTTGCCCTCTCTACTCCTCCCTTAGTCCTCTTCCTATGATGTTAATGGTTCTCTGTTTCGTGAACCCACTTTTGCAATTTGTTTGTTCATGATCTGTTAATTATGTTCGATCCGTGGTATGGTTTAGCGAATGTTGGTGACGCAGCTGTAATTTTTGTGGTTATCAAGTCTGTGTGAGTGATGCTCTTGGATTCTTGGGGCGAAATGTGCAGAGATTGGTCTGGGTTTTGACCTATTCTGTCAAGTGAGGTGACATGTGGTTTGAGATTTGTATGGAAAATTTGCCGTATTGTTGTCTGATCTACTTATTTTCCTGCATATCATCTGTCTCCTCTCAAAGACTCGAAGCTTGTAGCAGAGACATCACGAATAGCATAGCTTTGATGTTTAACTATGTAGTTGTCTGTATTGGTGCTAGCAACTGAAAAATAGACACAACTCTTAGATCATTGAACTGCATTGTAGTGATCTTTAAGAAGCTAATACATACGATCATTCAATCATTTATGGACATGTTGTGGAAGTCTCCACATTCCTCACCATAACTCATAATGGACATGTAGACGGCTACATATATGCTAGAGTGAATTGTCGATGCAATTTCTTCAGAAATTTCTTCAATCTATTGCACTAGATGCTTGAAATTTTGTGAAGGTAATTTGTAAAGAAAAGGAAAGCATCTAGTAACTAAGACACGCCAATACTATGTTTGTTGGAGTTTTGTATACTCTCCGTAAAAGGCGAACTTGGGTGCAAGCTACAATGATGGTGGCAAAGTCGCTAGCAAAAATGAATTCGATTGTGGCCTCTTTGTTCGTACTACATGCGCGCTTTATGTGGTTCTTGTGTACGTGACAGCATGTGCGTGTGTTTTGTGTTGGTGTTGAGTGTTCTCGCGCGGTGTTTGGTTGTGTTCAGATTATCAGTTCTTCATGTTGGATCATGAGTGTGTGTCATGGATGATGCAAAGTTTGGATTAGTTTTATGTCATGGATGATCTCATGATACTTTGATCTATGTTGGGTAGTTTATGCTCATAGGTGTCCTTCCTGTGTGCACTGATTATGTTTCCTTTATATGCAAACACAATTAAAATTCCGGACTCTTCTCGGTGACAATTGTGAGGAACGATTTTTTGTTCAATCTTATTTGACTGGTTAATTGATCAGAGGTACAAGAATTGCATTTTTCCCCCTTGAGCTTCATGTTTAACCACATAGCTTCTTGGGATCTTTTTTAGCTGTGAATTCCTTGTAGTGTCTATTGCAATATAATATGCGCAGAGGTGTCCCATGTGGTTATCCTCCACGCACCAAGCACTGTCATGATTGTGATTATTGTGTTCTCTAATTCGATCATCACTAGTATTGATTACTAGAAATTGCAATTTGCTTGATAGTAATTTTTCCTCTTTTTTTTAGTGTTGTCATTGATCCCAATTGAAGATGCATTGTTTTGTCTTGCGGATGTCAATTTGATAAACAAAATTAATGGACAAAATATGCAGATGGCTGATAACGCTGAGTGGAACGATGAGAACACTAGGATAGTGTGTGAATTGTTCGTTGAACAAGTAGAGGCAGGCAATCGCCCGAGTACCCATTTGAACAATCCAGGGTATACTATTGTGATACAAAAATTTGCAGATAAGACTGGGCTGCAATACAAAAAGTTGCAATTAAAGAACAAATGGGATAAATTAAAGAACGATTACAACATTTGGAGAAAATTGAGGACAAAGGAGACAGGCTTAGGTTGGGACCATGAAAAGAATACAATAAAGGCCACCCCGAACGGTGGAAGAAATTAAAAAGTATGTTATTACTCATTACATATTTTTAAATGCACTAATGTACGCACCTAGCTCTATTATTAGTGAAGGTTTAACGTGTAACAATTGGCATTGACAGAATATAAAGGATGCTCCAAGTTTGAGAAGGTGGACTTCAAAATGAGGAGTTGTTGTCCAAGATGTTTGACGACATTCGCAACACCGGTGAAGACCATTGGTCTCTGCAATGGGAACATTGCCTCAAAGCCTGTGTGTGCACCGACGACTATTGATATTGAAGAGCTTGAAGATGAGTGTGATGACAAATATAATGTTGATTGTGAAGAGGAATCACCAATTGGTAGGAAAGGAAAGAGAGCTTGCGCCCAAGCAATGATAAGGAAGAAACCAAAGAGTGGTTCGTGGTCATGCAAGATCAATTGAGAAGAATTCTTGAGTTGAATGAGAAGTCACATGCATCTTTTGAAGCATTTGCAAAAAAGAGAGGAAAACTCGGTGTGTAGCATCAAGGATGTAATGGAGTCGGTTAAAGAGTGTGGTGCTATTAATGGGAGTAATGAGCACTTCATTGCATCTGAAATTTTCGTAAAGAAGGAGCAAAGGGAAATGTTTATGACCTTGTGCAATAGTGAAGAACGATTTGCATGGCTCAAAAGGAAGTACGATGCCAAGTATGGCAAATAGAAAATTTATTGTAATGTTAGGATGATTTTGGAGACATTACTACAAGTAGTTTATCTTTTATTTCTCTATTAGTTGTAAGACTTTTGTTGGATTATAAGACATTTTCACTATTTATAAACTGTTATTTGGACCCAATGCGTGTTCATGTATTTTTAAATTGTCATTTATGTTGTTGTGTTTTTGTATGTTCATGTACAGATGTCGTCTTCTGAAAGCGATAGTGAAGGGAGTAATTTATCAGATGAGGAACATGAGTGTGACGTACAAATGATGCATCTGTGGCAAGACATGTCAAATCAACTAGCTGCTACTGCAATTATCCAGGAGAATTATCACTCAACTTACTTGGACAAGAATGAGCCTAGGACTTCTCGGCTTAGTGGAATGGGTTGGGTGAAAGAAACTCTGACCACTCCGGGAGAAAGCTACCACATGTTTCGTATGAATGCTACGATCTTTTACAGTCTACATGACCTTTTGGTGAGTACGTATGATTTGAAATGAAGTACACATATAAGTTCAATTGAAGCACTAGCTCTTTTCGTATACATATGTGGTGGCTGTGAATCTAACCGAAGAGCGCAGAATCGGTTCAAGCATTCTGGTGAGACAATTAGCAGGAAGTTTGATGAGGTTTTGCAATGTGTCGTCAGAATGTCTAAAGATTTTGTGAGGCCAAAGGATCCAAACTTCTCTACAGTTCATGGTAGAATTAGAAATGATCGAAGGATGTGGCCACATTTCAAAGACTGTATTGGAGCTATCGATGGTACACACATTCTTGCAACTGTTACTCCAGAAGATCTAATTAGATATATTGGTAGATCGGAAGTGCAACACGTAATGTCATGGCGGTATGTGATTTTGACATGCGCTTCACATACGCATCTATTGGACAACCAGGAGCTATGCACGATACTAGTGTGCTTTATCATGCATTGGATGTAGACCGGGAATTCTTTCCACATCCTCCACAGGGTAATTTTCTTTGCTTCGTATCATTTACAAAAATATTTACTTGTAATGTTAATGCATTGGATGTTGATATACATGAATTTTTCGTCTTATGTTGTAGGTAAATATTATCTTGTCGATGCGGTTATCCGAACAGTTCGGTACTTAGCGCCATACAAGGGGCAAAGGTATCATGTTCGCAATTTGGAGAGGTGTTGCTCCTAGTGGTGAGAAAGAGAAATTCAATCATTTGCACTCGAGTGTTCGCAACGTAATTGAGAGGTCATTTGGTGTATGGAAGATGAAATGGAGAATTCTTCTTAAGATGCCGAGCTTTCCTATGTCCAAGCAAAAGATGATTGTTGCAGCAACCATGGGAATCCACAACTTCATACGTGAACATGCTTCGCCGGACATGCATTTTCGTAGGTTCGATCGGGATCCTAATTATGTGCCCACAATACCATCAAGATATGCCAAATATGTCCTTTCTCAGGATACATCAGATGCATCAACGTCACAAACTAGTGCTACATCCATGGATAGTTTCCGTGATGACCTTGCAAGTGCAATTGCTCATTCAGGATGATGGACACAATACTTGCGTATTTTTGTGGTATTTTGTTATGACTCATTTATCATTTTAATACTTGTACATAATATCATTTAATAATCATTTGAACACTTTTACGATATGAATGCGATATCTCTAGCTTCATCTATCGCAGCGACATCATTACAAAATATAACCTGGCATTGCGTAAAGATACAACGTATATACATTCACATGGTCTAAACAAATTTAAGGGGAAAAATTCTATAATTTATGTACAAATACATAGAAGAAAGACACAAATACAATTGAATTATTACAACCAGGGGTAACATAGTCTATTTGCCTCTAATCCCCCTCATATGGTTTTGGGAGCCAACCTACCAGCCAAACGCTTTTAACAGACAGCTCTAGATTCTCAGAGAAGTGGATTCTCAGAGAATCAAGAGCAGAATCTCAAAAATGAGAATTCGGAGCTCTACCAAACAGGGCCACAGTCTTCAACCATATCAAACGAACACGTCCCGGCCGGGCGCGACGCCCGTCGATGCTACGCGCTGCGCAACAAACTGCCTGTTTACCACGCCAACGTCTGTCATCCAGCCGCATCCGCACCTGCACGATGTACCGACCTCCTTTCCCGCCTGCAAACGTGCGGCTGCGGCCTGTGTACCCCGCCACCGCCAACGTTACTGTGATGCGCTGCTGCGGTGTACCGACCTCCCGCACGATGTACCGACCTCCTGTCCCGCCTGGGCCGATGCCGCACGGACGAGATAGTTGTACGTGGGCAGCCTCCTGTCGATCCAACGTGTGTCGCGGGCCGGAGCGGCGGGGATAAACTCCACCGGACGAGGTATGCCGCATCCAATCGAACAATCTGCCACCAGCAACCGGGACACATGAGCCTTTGATCTGAAGCGTGGAGGCCGTTATGTGTACTATGCATTCAGACCTGCATGGGCCGTCCGGCGGTTTGCACATGAGGACGTGTGTGCTCATGGTGCCGGTGCCGGTGCCGGTGGATGCTGTACGGTCAAATATCAATCGATAGAAATTGAGCAGAACACGCTAAAAACGTGTAGCGACCTCAACACTTTTTTGAAGAAAAATCTCTCACGACCGGATTGATATTTGAATGGGGCAACACAGCCGACGCTTGCTGGTTTTTCCATCGTTCAGTCCACAGCAAATCGAATGAAACCGCTTCGGATTTCTTACCTGGCCAGTGCTAGTCGACTCTTCGCCTGCGTTGCGTCGCGGACGACCGCCCGGAGTCCAAACCGGTATTTCTCGATGGTATTCAAAGAGTGGGCAAAAGGTCACGACTGACAAGGTGACGAGTTACGACCGGTGCCTATCTTATCCCATTCTCTGGGACGCACTACACCGTGCATTGTGCTGGAGGTATCATCTACAGCGACAGGGACGTGTCCCGAGCTGTGCGTGTCACGGCACGGCTCATGAATGTTTCGGAGATTTTGGTCTCGAACGGATGGAAATGGACCCGCGTCGTAGGTAGGGATGCTAATAGGGTGGGTTCAAACGGATTAAACGGGTTAGGTCTTTGATTGGATTGGCTTTGGACGGGTGACAACAGGTTGGAAGAGTCAATGGGTTGGGTCGGGTTGGTTTTCCTCATAGAACGGGTTGGGATGGGTGGGTTCAGAAATCCGGATTGAGAACGGGTTGAATATGTGGGTGTTGCAATAGGGTTCGCTCCATGGGTTCGTTTGCTCCCCTCCTCTCTCGATTTGTGCCGCTGCCAATCCCGCTCCTCAGCCGGCTCTCCCCATCTCTTCCTCTCGGATCTCCACTGTTGTGCGAAAGTGATTCAATAAACCCACACAAGCAGATCAAATTTCCAGCAAGATCGACCAGGAGGTAAAAAAAGGAGAGATTTTTAACACCAAGAACCACGAAAGGGCACTACTACACAAAGAGTCATCACAAGCCGGTTCTAAACCGTCATCACGGACGGTTTCTGAACCGTCTGAATTTATGTGTTTGTGATAACAGACAATTTTTGAGACATATGTCATAAGTCACAACACATACGGTTCACATAAATAATCGTATGTGATAATCAATTATTACAGAGGTTCTGAATAGGTTCTTGTTCAGAACCGTCTGTGAAAATAGACTATCACATACGGTTTTTTTTAGTAAAAACCGTCCGCAACAGTTTTTTCTATTGCAAAAAAAAATCGAATTTTGAGTCAAACCAATCAATTACTGGATAGTTGGATCCGAGTATCTGCATATGGTTGATTACACAATCTGGAATGAAAGAAAACTCAAACTGGACGACAAAAACGGATACTGAAACTTCGGAGGCAGTTTTGAGACGCTAAACTATTTTTTTTGGATTTTTCACTTTTTTAGAGCATCGTGAATGAATTTGTGACGATGAGAAAAGATAGAAAAATACACGGTTCATCTAGGGCAGCCGACGTGTGAGGGAAGATAAGTTTAAGGTAGGTCGTCCATAATGCAATGGTGTATGCGTAAGCAATGTACTCTAATCAATTTATTTCTTCAAATTAAATAGAAGGTGCAAATGCATGTATACATTTTGAAAAAGAGTAACTAATGGAGGAAGAACAGGAGCATGTAGCTACATGATTCATGTATGATGAAGAGTGATTACGTTTCTAAGAAGGAATTATTGAGGAATTACCACTATGAATATGTGTATTTAAGGATTTACCTATTGATGTCTCACTGATATGTTGATCCTAGGGCCACATGTCAGTGAGAAATCGAGGGGTAAATCCTCAAATGCATCTATCTCATGATGGTAAAGAACCTTAACAACTTATTATTCTCTATGATTTTATTCTATCAAAACTCATACTTCAATTACGTTTCACATGTTGTATTTTTCTTTAACCTTCTATTATCATTTCTAATATTTATGATATTTTAAAAATCTAAATAACCTACAAGATACATAAATATATTCTTAAGTATCTAGGTTATATAATTATATACTATAAAATTTAAAACAAATTTAGTCGTACAAATACACTAGCCTGATTCTTACTGTAGACAACCCAGAACGCACTTACATAGGAAAAGGCTGGGAAACCGTATCGGGTCAAGAAATCCCAAATCACATATTTGCCCCTATGTTATTGTCTTGCTACTCTTTTTCGGGCTCATTTGCCTTATGTTCCTTTTACAAATACGAAATTGCTCTTTGTGTTTGTTCCTGACTCTATTATACATTTCTTCTTTTTTTCCCGAGTCGGTCTATTAATTATTGTGTTGTTCCTAAACCTGATTGGCTTATGCTCATAAGCTGAGATTCACCTGGTCTCTTCAATAGTGCTTACTGCCCCCGCCCCAAATTCTACGCAATTTGCCTAGTCTACAGCATCCCAATTGGCTTCTGATCCAATAATTGTGGCGGATAAAATACTTTTGGGGAGTTAGCATTCCGGTTCGTACTAACCAAGTAGCCAGTAGCCCAGTAGTCACCGCTTCGAGTCGTCACCAATACGGCGAAAGGAACGCGACCAATGGCCGGGCCGCAACCCGTACACGCCGCATCTGGTTCCACTCCCATCGCGGCGAGCGCGGTGGCACTCGAGGACGGTCCCATACACGGACACGTCGAACGCTTTCACGACCAAGCGATCCAACCGTCCAGATAAACAAACCAGGCATGGCCGCATGGAGGAGGATCAGCAGTGACGTTGTCGCACCCGAGCCTAGAGTTGAGAGGTATCGTCTGTCTGCGTGGGACGGCGGCTTCAACTGTGCGTGAGTGGATGTGTGCGTACGTGACTTGCTCTGGACGGGTGTCCGGTTCTTATCTATCTGGGTGGCACCAGACTTGCAAATGGGCAAGCAAACGCGCGCGCGAATTTCTAACGCAGAAAGCGAACGGCTGCTGCAGATAGGCTGATGCCATCGGGAGAAACTTCAAGCATCTTGCGAACGCTTTGCTCTTTTGGCATCTTCTTCAATCTTCATAGATACGATGAATTGTATGCAGTTTGACCTAAACCAAAGCTGGTTTACGGCATGTACTACCTCAAGATTTGGAAACAATGTCAAAACTCAAAAACAGAGTTTTTTTTTTGGAAACTCCGGTCCATGAAATTAAAAGTAGCAAGAACGAGCAATTCCGTTGAATTATCGTCCACCCAACTAAGACAAATTACTGCACAAATTACCAGTGATGGATAACCGGGGTCCTTGAGGCAAGATGGGCCACGTTCAATTAGACTTTGGCTTGGAGTGTCCTCTCATGTTGGGTTAAGGGTGTCCACATTACATATACATAATTATATCTAATAAAAATTGATTTTTCGAAGCTGGTGTCCTGTGCACCCCACTAGAACACTGTAGATCCACCCTGCAAATTACTGCTTCCATATCGCTATTACCCAGAGTTTTCTTTTTGCTGAAATGGCGCTGTTGCCATAATAGCAAATGTGGCTCATGTTGTTATTTTTAGGGTCATTTGGTAATTTCTCAATTAGAGGAAAGAAAAAAAAAAACAAAATGAAATGGTGGGGCCCACCTGCCAGAGAGAAAAGGGAGGAAATAAGGTTGGAGACTTAGTCTCCAACCCTATCAGGTGTGTGCGGCTTGGGGAGGCTTCTCCCTCGCGAGCGGCGGCGTAGGAGGCGCTGGTAGCCCAGCGACGGCCGTTGGTAGCAGCTGCGTGGCCTCCTCTCCTCCTCCTCTTTTTAAAGGCGGATCCATTCTTCTTTTTGCTTCACCCAAAAATCTGTGAGATTCTTCCCCTCTTTTGGTTCTTCCTCTCTTCCGATTTGACTTCGGTTTTGAGCAATGGGAGTTGCTGTGCCGCCGTGGTTGGACACGACGCCAGCAGTGCGGAGAGAGTCCAGCTGACGCCAGACAGCAGAGCTCTGAGCGTAAAAAAAACGTCAACAGTACCATCACCCTGCTGAAGAGAGTGCTCCTGACGAACCACGGACAAGTAGAGGGCATCACCAGAGGGCTCGTAGCGCTAACGAAGATGAGTCTACATCTGAAAAGCCGAAGGGAGTCCCACAACCTCAGAAGAGAACTGAGGCTGGACACTAGCGATGAGGACAGCAGCAGCCCGAGCGTCGTCGTCGTACCACTGAGTGTAGGCGGTCAGTCAATCCTTGTAGGAATCCAAAGCCTCGATAGCGGCGACCTCATCATCGGCAAGACGAGCGGCCTCGGCGGCCTTGTTGGTCGTCGAAGCGCCGCGACAGCGTAGGCTCGTCGGAGTAGGGCAAGCGGCGGTGACATCATCAGAGAGGACGCCCCAGAGACGAAGACCACGCATGTGGATGCGCATGTGAGACACAAAGTCGGTGTAATTAACTCCATCGAAGATCACCGGGCAGTGAGGGAGGGAAACAATGCCCATTGGTAGGCGGCGCTGGACGGCGCGACGACCAAGGCAACGAAGTCTAACAGACGGCGCTGGACGACGCGGCGGTTAGAATGACGTAATGTTTTTTTTTTCTTTTTTTAGGGGCTGACCGGCTCAATTAAGAGCACACTCGGCCCACACGAGCCGAAAAGCCACACCGGGCCGAAGGGAGCAGCTTTGTTGAATTAGAGGCTTAAGAGTGAACATGGCTTTTGACTTTACTTTGCTATCTTGGATTGACAGCTTAGTATTAAACATGACTTTTGACTTTACTTTGCTTTCTTGGATTAAAGGCTTAAGAGTAAACATGTCTTTTGAATCTACTTTGCACCAATCATATGGTACAAATTCGTTTATCATGATCTTCAATTCTTCTTAAGTTTTCACAAAGCGGCTTTTGGATATTGCATCCACTAATAATTTGTGTAATCTTCGAATTCCACTATGTCTCATAACACCAATAATTTGTGTAATCTTTGAATTCCACTATGTCTCATAACACCTTTCTAAAACCAATAAATTGGTGGCGCTTAAATTTCAAATCTATTTGTTTCTCCCGTTTGAATGACTGGAAAAGCACTTGGAGCAGCTGATGGCTGGTCGGTGCTTAATGCGCATCTAACATGGCATATTCCGATGCCCATTAAGCCGGTACTGTCCACGGCACGTACCGTCCCAAGTACGAGCTAAGCGCCGAGGAAGAGAGTGGAGACCACATCTAGGCAGGCTCATTGCCCATTTGGCTTGGTTGTAGTGACAAGTGTTGTCTCTTGCTGTTTTCTAATGACGCCTTCTCGAATCTCGAGTGGATACTGGTGATCAGCGAGAGGTTCAATTATTGATTCCCGTATGTTTATGCCTTTAATAAGCACTAGTTTTATATTGTTAATCTGTTGTGCTCATAGTATTTAGTTTGGGCAGATCGAGAATTGACTTTCCTTTCTCTAAGAAAACGAAGAAGATTTGTTCATTATTGTCGATATTTTAATATCGATCTTATAAAATAAATATTAGGTTTCTTGATCGAGACTATGCAAGAGGAGACACGGAGAATTTTTAGATATATTCAGATCTTTTTCGAAGAAAATAATCTATACTCCTGTGTTCTTGTATTGATGGCGTTTACAATCAGAGAGAAGTCACGAAACTACGACTAATGACCTCTGACTTCTCTGGATCCTCTTTCTTGTCCAATGGCATTATCCCTTATAAAACTTTTGAAGGGGTGACAATTGTTATGTGCTAGGAGGCGCCTAAACGATTGGCTAATCGCGCACGTCCGATGGTGATTATTGTCAGATAAACACTTTCCTGCATATTCGCTATGCAGTTACGATAGAGACAAAGAAACTTACGTGCATTTATGTTAGAGACAAGTAATACGTGTATAACTACTACGCATAAATGAGCACAGTGCATAGAGTTTTTAGTCGATTGAGTCCGCATGTCTGTGAGTTCTATCAACTATAGGATGGTCGCAGTTAATCTGATCGTATTAAACCTTACGACTATAAGGTGGTGGTAGAAGAGTTTACGACAACTAGGTAATTGTAATCCTCCCTTATCATTATGAGTTAAAGATAAGGGTACCTCCGATGGTTGTACAAAGACATTATTATCTATAATAAACATTACAAATAAATGATTTAATTAATTGATGATTAGATCATCGTCAATTATCTTTACTATTATAAAAGAAGGACTTGATGGTGGTAGTGAGTCTGACATCTATCTCCTGGTTTCATGAGTTGGTGGGATTTTTTAATAGATAGATATGTGCATACATGTATATGTTACTATAAAGATCTTCTATGGACTAGATCATATGCACATTTAGTTTATGACAAGACTCTTTGTTGCTTATTGATCGGATATGATTTTTTCATGCATATTGGTTTTTCAAATTTAAAACATATATATGTTTATTTGAGATCGTACAACACTCGGCTTGTACGGTTACTGAAGTAGTGCTAACGAAAATATCAATAACTTAGTATTTTGCATGACAAATGCATCTCTATTGATCACCAAAGGAAGGGATTCTTTTTGTCTAGTCGCTTCCAGTTTTCTATGTTTATTATATCTTGTTATATTGACATATATCCACATACTAGTACTACTAGCTGAAATTTTTGACAAGGAAATTGAAAATCATAGTTTATTGTGCCAGTCTATAGTCAAATCACGAGAAGAAAGATTCCATATGAACATCCGCCAACTCTTTTTCATGTTCAAGAATATCTTAAAAGCAAGATTAAATTTTAAAAAAAGGTGTTGCATTTTGTATGACAATTGTCTTGCGCCTTGGAAGAAATACTAAGTTTACATGGACAGCGCCATAGTTTGGATCACACGATCGGACAATCCAGCGTTGATGTAGTCCC
The DNA here is from genome assembly GCA_036346255.1 of Ampelocalamus luodianensis. Taxonomy (NCBI): domain Eukaryota; kingdom Viridiplantae; phylum Streptophyta; class Magnoliopsida; order Poales; family Poaceae; genus Ampelocalamus; species Ampelocalamus luodianensis. The sequence goes on along the minus strand of CM070623.1, from coordinate 57,911,812 downwards.
CCAGGATCCAGTCGCTTCACGGGACAGCGATGTCTTGGCCGTTGGTAGAATGGTGGGTGTACTGCAGTTGGTTGCAGCGATCGCCATTAGCGAGGTCGCCGTCAGTACTGCTGTTTTATAAGGGTATGTCTGATGAGTGCAGGGCATTACTTTGTCTATAACATTTCTTCACGCCATCTATAAACAAAGACTAAAGAGGCAATTTCATCTGAACGGCCGTGGTGATATAGTCGGCTATATGATTGTAGACAACACATAATCTTTAATGCTTTTCTTGATTCTGGTGCTATAGTCGGTTGCAGGATTGTAGATAGCAATATTCTCTCTCTTCATTCTCTTTCATCCACATCAGCAAAAATCTTATGTGATACATGCTATAGACGACTGACATAAACCCATTATACATGCTCTAATAGCCGTAACTCCGTTTTCTTTTCGATACCAGCGGCTGTTTGCTAGTAGCCTTACCGGCATCCCTGTCGCCTCCTCGGTTGGGCGCTATAAGTAGCCGGCAGGGCGGTGTGGTATTAATGAGTCCATCCACAAAAACTTAAAACCCACCCCCTTTCTCCCCACATCTCGCAGCACAGCGTAGTACTGTCCTCACCTCTTCCCTTTCCCCTCCTCTCGATCGAGCGACCTTTGCATGGCAGTGGCAGCAGCAGCTAGCTCCAAGGGGCGGGTGATCACTGGAAGCTTCGTCGCCCGCGTCCTGGCCGGCAAGGCCGCCTCCCCGAGGTATACTCGCACGCCTGTGAACCCGGCCAGCTGATACACTTGCTATTGCAAAAAAAAAAAAAAAAGGGTACCGGTTCTTGCTAAGTTGTACATGTCCAAGATCTTGTTTTTATCGAGAGATTTGCAAGGGTTTTAGCTTGGTTTGCCTGCCGTGGATACTGTTTCTTGCATCTTCCCCCCCGGACATAGGAGTAGCTTGCTTTTGTGATTAACCCCTGGTTCAGCAGAAAATCCTTGTTTAGTGAAGCGGTGTTGTGGATTTAGTACGCTGTTAGATGGCAGCATGTTGAGTAGAACTTAGCAAGATTATCTTTTCACATGATCTAGAATTCTAGATACGGCATCCTCACCGCTTTGGAAACATCGCCAAACTTGTTTAATCTTCTGTCCCTCTGTGTCATCAATCTGTACCAGAAACCAGGAGAACTCATCTAGGCCAACAAGGCCAGATCCACGGAGATGTTTTTGACTCCTCCGAGTTTGCCACTTCTGTGTTCCGTGAAGTCGAACTGCCTCCTTGAGGAAAAGGCCAAATCCCACTAGTCTAGACGCACCCACACAAAAAAGATGAGGAATAATGGAAACACGCAGACGAGGATTCTTTATCATATTAAACATTTTTTGGTCACCATCGGAGTCTCTGCCACACATCAATGATCTATTTTATAACGGTAGTGTTTCAAGAAAGTTTAATCTCATTTACTATGGTTAAATTGGTTGCAGAACGGTTTAAGTTATAAGATGATCAGTCACAGAACACAACAGGACCAGCTATGTCTAATCTCCTTTACTATGGTCTAGCCGCAAACCGGTTTGAGTTATGAAGACCGGTTTGAGTTATGAGACGATCTAACATGAACATAGAACACAGTATGCTGTTTTGGGCTATCTTTGACCACCCGATCAGTTAGCTTCGACATAAACTGGTCGGTCGACATGGAAGCTAATTGGTTATTGGTGTATCTATTAACTTACGGCAGTTGGTTAAGAGACGTGGCGGTTCAAGACTCAACAAGGATGCGTATGAAGATAAGAAGCGCTTTTAGCGGCATTAACTGCCACCCCTTAAATAGCTATAAAGAGATAGCTCACGTATTATATAAAAACGTGTTCATTCATCATCTTCATAACACTATAATTATTCAATCAATTCTAAAACATCTTCATTATATTACTCCCTCTATTCAAGAATGTACGACGTTTTGGATATCAGCATAGTCTCCAATATCTAATTTTAACAATTACTTTTTAAATGATTATGTTACTAAAATTTGACAAAAATATTATATTATGAAAATATTTATATTGACAAATCTAATAATATTATTCTCTCATGACCAATCTAAATAGTGTTTCATATATTATTAGTCAAAGTTACAGAAGTTTGACTGCACGCTTTCTAAAATATCATACATTTATGAACGAATGGAATATTATATAGTCATTGTGCCACAGCAACGAAGGATCTTCGTCGGATAAGCTTGATTGGCATCCCATCTCTTTTACATCACAAATTTTTTGAAATAATATTAATTTAAAAGATAATTACAAAATAAATATTTGATTTTTTTTACAAATATATATAAGTGATTGGAATAGTGGGTAGAGGTTCCTGATGCCACTCCAACGAGCGATAGGAGCTTGTCGCTGGTGACAGGGATAAGGATCATGTCGTTAATTGAACTAGCGACATGACCCTATATTATTATTTTTAAATCTATGTCTAGAGAATTATGCCTAAAGATTAAGTGTATTTCACAAAGTTTTTTACTAATACCTTGTAGTATTCGCGTAGTTCGCAATCCGAAATCGGAGAAGATAACGAAATGTAAAGTAGGGAGTGTGAGATCGACGATGCAATTTGGAACGCAAAATTCAATGCATACATGGTAAAAACTACGAAACATATACAAAAAGTAATAAGAAACGACATACCTAATTAATACAATTTAAATTGTTAACTTGCTACGTTCATAATATACAAAAAAAATATTCACATCTACATACTCTATGTACCATCTCTGGATTTCTTACAGATTTTTTAGAGGTGTTTGGCTATTTTCCTAGTTTAAAAGTTCTTTCGGCATTAATAGAATATTTAACGTGCACAAATGGAAAACAAAATTAGGTTGGGATTATTTTGATTGAGCTTTGCTCTACACACCCTGTTTAGTTATTATGTAATTTTTATAGATTTTTTATAGGTATCCTGCTACTTTTCTTATTTCTAAAATGTCTCTAAAATTTATAAAATATTTACTGTGTACAAATAGAAATAAAAAATAAGTTCATAATATTTTAATTCAGCTCTACATGCCCTACGGACCTACTCTAGTTTTTTTTATAGAATTTGTAGAGGTACCTTACTATTTTCCTAGTTCTAAAAGTATTTTCGTCATTAACAGATATTATTATTGGATTAGCATAACATATTTAGCTACCCTGTAATTTTTACACATTTTCAATAGATATCTTTTTATTTTTACAAGTGTCCTTCTATTTTACTGGTTTAAAAGTATTTTCGGCATTGGCAAAATTATGTAATGACGTAGTATACATAGCTAAAATGATGTATTACATCCAACAGCGATACAACTAAGATTATCTAATACATTGAATTCTAGGTTGCTATTTTTATTTTCTAACCTATTAGGTTTCGAATTTATGTACAAAGTTGTAAAAATATTTACCTGCTAAATGGATGACTAAATCTACTGCTCCGCTATGCAGGGCTTCACAACATCTCTCATCCCTTCTATTTTTTCCGGTATTAAAATAAATTTTCTCCCCTATTTTTGGGGTTTATATAGCTATCTCCGTGCTGCTGCACTGTGTGATGTAAAGATTTTTTTTCAAATAATATTAATTTAAAAGATAATTACAAAAATAAATAGTCGGATTTTTTTTTTACAAATATAGGTGTCCGTCATTAGTTCAAATGGCGACACGTAGTTGACCCGTGATAGACAATTATTAGGTTTTTTTATCGTCATTTCAATTGACGATAGACAACTATATTTGTTAAAAAAAAATCTGATTATTTGTTTTTTTAATTATCTTTTAAATTAATAATACTTTTAAAAAATTATGTACCTCACACAGTGCAGCAGCAGCACAGCCAATAGGCCAACCCCGACTTATCACTTTCCGAAAGTTCTCCTTCGGCGACGGATGGAGAAGACAGTTTGGTGCGCGGTTGTCGTCGCACCGGTATCCATCCAGTCATCCACCATCTGCAGCAGGGTGCTCTCTTGGTTTTTACTCAAAACGACGGTGGGTCTGACAGTGGCGCCCGCAGTTCCCGTCCGCGCCAGAGAGGGCCCTGCCTCTGACGGGGCCCACCAGCCGTCCTTTCGCATCTGGCCCGTACGATTTCCCTTTCCTTTCGTATCGACCTCTTCTGCTGTTCCCGCCCTGGCGCGTCGACCGATCTGAACCGTCCGTTCGGGACCCGACGTGGGGTCCCGGGGCAGCAACGAGCGGATCGGTGTCCGTACACGCTGGAGTAAGTGGGATGGCCTCGCTCTTGTCCGCACGCACGGCCACACCCACACCCACACCCAGCGACTCATGCGGCTGCGCTGGCCGTCGCGCCCCTCACGTTTCCCCTGTCCTCTTCCCTGCTGATCCCAGCAACGACGACAGAGGGGGCACGGGGATTTTCAGTGGAGTCTTGAGTGCGTGTACGCGTACAATGGTGTGTGGGCTAGTAGGAGCATGACGATGCGATTTGTAATGATAGCAGTGCTGATAGATAGAAGGGCACGGGTTTGGCTGGGATCCGGTTCCTGTGCATAAAACAATTTGTGAACAGAGTTCTGTTTGGTGAGAAAGTGATCTGGCGTAGCACGGTAGCAAACAAAATTACTGCAGTAATCTACTGTACCCATTGACATCTCCCTTCATTTTCTGTTGAGCGGTGGAAACCACTCCTGTGCCAATGCATTGTAGCATCTGTATTTACTGTAGCAATGCAGAGGATCTCATTCCGGGTTTGACTTCTCTACATTCTAGAGTACGTTGCTTTCTTTGTAACAGTGGAAGAACTACCCTATTTCTAAACTGTTGCAGGCAACAAACAGACTAAACAGGCGTTCTTCGCATGCATGAGCTCCAAGTTGTTTTTATTATTGGTTCTTCGTATAATGATTAATTTTTCGATCGCAGTTCTCTTGTTAATATGCTACTATTCCGAGTCAACGTGTTACGGTTGTTAGATAAGTTTGTTCCACCGGTCTCGGCTTCTTTAACACTCCGATTTGTGTATTGTGTTGTAGGAGGGCCGTCCACGCATCAGCCTACGACAAGAACCTGGAGGAGCAGGTGCGCCCGGCCGTCGTGCCGGACGATGTGATCGGCAGCGCCGTTAACCCTGACAAGTACTGGGGCCCTCACCCAACGACCGGCGTCTTCGGCCCGGTGGTGGACGCCAAGGTGGCCACCGGCGCGCCGGCGACCGGCGCGAATGGTGGTGGCTCGGTGCTGGACCAGAAGGTTTGGTTCCGCCCGCTGGAGGACGTCGAGAAGCCCCCTGTCGCCTGACGGCCGGGCCGGGCTGACAGCCCAGAACTAAGACGATCCTAGCTGTACAACACCTATCACTCTCTTCAGCTGGGCTCATTGCTTATCAGTAGTGTACTAGTGTGGTTGTGCTAATATATCTAGTATCAGCAGACATGGCATGCATCGATACTAGTAGTAACGTGATGCTGGTGCCTAAAATAAGAACAAGCAAAAGATGTGTGCTCATGTTGCTTGTGGTTGCGATGTACTTATGTCCTAATCAGTACTGCAAGTATTTGGCCACCGGTGCGTCTTTCCTGGGCGTGATGTTGCAAATTAAAGATTCTAGTCGTGAATGTTTATGTTTGGGTTTTGGTTTGAAGTTCGAAATCAGTCTACGTCAGGCATTCAGTGAAACCAGTCGATGTACCTAATCAGTATTAGGCCACCGGTACATCTTTCGTGGGCGTGATGTTGCAAATTAAAGATTGGGCTAGTCGTGAATGCTTTATGTTTGGGTTTTGGTTTGAAGTTCGAGACCAGTCTACGTCAGGCATTCAGTGAAACCAGTCACGTTAGGCATCCAGTATTGAGAAGGACCTGAATACCATATGACTGAATTGGAGTGGCCGGTGATTGATTAATGTGTTTCATGTCATGGCTCCTTCTACCGGGCTGCTTTTCGGATTAAAGATGGTTTTTCAAGATTGAAGAATGGCGTGGACAACAACAGCCATGTGGATACTTCCAATCATATTGACATAATTGATAGGGAAGTTTTGGCCCAAATTAACAGTTCTCAGGTTCGTTGAATTTGCCAATTTGATTTCGGTAGACTTGTATCCGTGTAGCTGAACACGTATCCTGGTTTCCTAATTTGTCGATTTGGATCTTGCACGCGGAAGGTCCTAAAATCCAGTCAGGGCATCTGTTCTGAAAGTAGTGGAAGAAACAATCCTTTTGGCATCAATGAACATGTTACTGCAGATACACAAACAAGTTTGTTTTACAAATGACGTGCAGATCAAATTACAAACACTCTGGTACACCACAGGTAAACTGACACAAGGGCATAACACTAAAAGATACAACTGGTGAGCAGGCTACGATTAGACTAGACTAAAAGATACAGCCGAATCGTTGACCCTCCGTCAGGCAAACATGTAAATAAATAGACGAACAAATACAGATAAATCGGATCAGAGGTTGGAGAAACAATGGTTTCACAACCTGACACTCTCACATAACAAACGAGGTATTGGAGTTCAGAGCTAGCTGTTTCTCCGGGTTAATATTAATGCAGATTTTATGATCTGCTGCTGCCCATTTCTTTCGAATCAACACACATTCTTGTCCAACCTGGCAAGGGCCACCCTCTTCGCTTCTTTGCGCTGCATTTTAGAGGCACTTTAGTACTAAAGAACCATACACTAAATAGTACATAAATGGAGGTGAATTGGTCATTACCTTGTGAGCAACTAGCGTCTCCTTGAGCTTGGCTCTAAGCTTCCTCAGGCTAAGTTTAGTAAATACCAGAGGCTCCTTGTTCTGATTCTCATCCTTCACCTCGTTCTCTTCTTCCACTGCAACCAATTCAGTGCTCCTCTTTTCATTGCTGTTGCTGTGCATGCACTGTGACACATCCTGGGCTTCAGACACAGTTGGCTCGCCAGCGATGACATTGTTGGACATGGACTTGGTGACATTGTGAAGCATTTCAGCAAACAACGGTGACGAAATGCAATCACCAAAGTCTCCGGCACTGTTGAACTCCAGTGGCATGTCACTGCTGAAAACGTTCTCGTTGCCAACAACCTCGTTGCCTATCAGTGAGACCCGCAACACGTTCTCAACAGTGACCACTTCCTTCTGTTCATTGGCACGACAAACTTCAGTGTCGAAATCATCTTCATCAGCATCCTCATCCATTGTCACTGAGCTTTGTGGCATCTCGTCAGCGGAGATCACTCCCTCCTCTTCAACAGCCGGGCTGAAATTGACAGAGAAATCAAGGAGAACGGTCTCATGGTTTGTAACCGTGTCATTCTGCACCTCATCAACAGTGACATCTTCCTTCCCTTCAAAGAGAAAACTATCTTCCATACGAGCCTCATTGGCTTCCGCTGTGCCATGCTGCAGCAGCTCACTGAAGGCTGGCACTTCATTCTCCTCATCATTGGCATGACCAGCATCGCCGGTGAAACCAACTTCCTCCGCGGTCTCACCGGCTGTCAACGTGGCCTGCGACTCGCTGACGGGCACCATTTCCATCTCTTCACTGGCATGATGGATGTCATGACTCATCTCCTCATCCAATGGCCCCTCGCCAGACCCCGTACCGTCCGAGAAAGCCGCACCTCCTTCCTGCTCAACGAGATCCAGGATTGGCGAATCCTCCTGGCTGGGTAAGGGAGCAGCACACTGCTGGACATCGACCTGCGGCTCTTGTACTGCTGATTTATCCATGCATTTTTCAACCACTGGTGGTTCTTCTTCGACTGGTGTTGGTGTATCCATGACTACCCCTGAAATTTCCAATTGGAGAAACACGCATATATCTCAGCACACGGCAGCTACAGAGAACATGTAACAAGTATCTATTGCAAGTTGCTATTGAAGTGGGGGAATCCATGTGTCTCACCTTCGTCTTCGTTCTGAGGTTTAGTTGCCTCTTCCACATCTTCAGCATCATCACATACCTCGTCGGAAACCTCCTGGCTGGGCAAGGGAGCAGCACACTGATGGACATCAATCTGCAGCTCTTGTACTGCTAATTTATCCTTGCATTTTTCAACCACTGGTGGTTCTTCTTCGACTGGTGTTGGTGTATCCATGACTACCTCTGAAATTTCCAATTGGGGAAACACGCATATATCTCAGCACACGGCAGCTACAGAGAACATGTAACAAGTATCTATTGCAAGTTGCTATTGAAGTGGGGGAATCCATGTGTCTCACCTTCGTCTTCGTTCTGAGGTTTAGTTGCCTCTTCCACATCTTCAGCATCATCACATACCTCGTCGGAAACCTCCTGGCTGGGCAAGGGAGCAGCACACTGCTGGACATCGACCTGCGGCTCTTGTACTGCTGATTTATCCATGCATTTTTGAACCACTGGTGATTCTTCCTCGACTAGTGTTGGTGTATCCATGACTACCCCTGAAATTTCCAATTGGGGAAACACGCATATATCTCAGCACACCGCAGCTACAGAGAACATGTAACAAGTATCTATTGCAAGTTGCTATTGAAGTGAGGGAATCCATGTGTCTCACCTTCGTCTTCGTTCTGAGGTTTCGTGGCCTCTTCCACATCTTCAGCATCATCACATACCTCGTCGGAAACCGTTGCAGGCACCGCATCAGAGACAACAGCTGGTTCGCGCAGCAAACAAAATTGGCATCAGGCAAGCAATCAAACAGTGTCAGCAAATTGATCGGAAGCAAACTGTTCCTACCATGTGTCTCAACTTCGTCTTCCAGAACCGATTCCTCTTCGTTCTGAGGATTCGTATCCTCTTCCACCTCTTCGGGATCATCACATCCCTCGTCGGCAACCGGCAGTGCAGGTACTGTCTCAACATCAGAGACAACACCTGGCTCGCGCGGCAAACAAAATTGGCATCAACGAAGCTAAAAGGCAAGCAATCGAACAGTGCAACCAAATTGATGGAATCAAACTCTTCTCACCTTGCGGCTTCTCCTCTTCCTCTTCCTCTTCCTCTTCCTGCTGCATACCGGTCTTCCTCGCCGCAGCCCTCCTCGTCGTCCGTCTCGCCCTCGGCACCTTCTCCTCTTCCACCACCGCCACCGTGCTCTGGATCCTCCGGCGAGTGGTCGGAGCCGGCACCGCCTCCGCAGCCACATCCCCTGACTCACTCTTACTTGCTGCCGCAGCCCTTCTCCTCGTAGTCGGAGCCACCACAGGCGCGGTTCGAGCGCGCCGGCTGGGACCGCGCCGCCCCACGCCAAGGGCCGGCGCCTCCTCCTCGTCCGCATCCCACTTCAGATCCTCCTCCTCTTTCTCGCCGTCTTCCCGCCTGATAGGCTCGGGCGACTTGACCGTGATGCGGCGGCCTCGCGGGAGCGGGCTCCCCTGCTTCTCCCGCGGATCCTCCTCCGCCACCGCCTTAACCGCCGGCTTTGCCGCCGCCGTGGGCAGCGTGACCGTCTGCTCGACGTACTCCTCAATCCCATCAACCTGGAAGGAAACGCGCGAGTTAGTCAGTAACAGTAAGCAATCCACACCGACCATTCGACCAAGCCAGCGAGGCGAGTGAAGAGACGAGCGGTGAGAAACTGAGCGAGGCCTTACCGCGGGGAGCGCGCGGAGGGCGTCAGCCATGGCGGCGTTCGTCATGTTGGCGCGGACGCCGTTGCGCTTGCACAGCGCCTGCAGGTCGCGGCGGGGCAGCGCGTGGAAGTCCATGCTTGCTGCGATCAGTGCCCGTCTCCTACCCTCGTCTGCTCTGGTTTGGATTTGGGTTGGAGCTGCTTCGGTGCGGTGGACTAATGCGAAGGGGAGGAGGGGAGCGTGTGGGTCGGATATAAAGGTGGTTTGGTTGGGTTTTGAATCCGAGGAACTCGACCGTTGGAGCGGCTTTGTCCTTTACGTTTTTCGACCGTTGCGGCAGAGCTCTGGTGGGATTTGCACCTTTTTTTTTTTTTTGGATCAACCAACCACAGCCTGACAGCCACATCGCTTTGCTTTCATCAATTTCGTGTGCTTTATGTAAAGACATGCCGCCTTCTTTAAACGTGATATGAATGCATTCTTCGCTATCGAAATGAATATCTTGCGTAACGACTAACCACCAGTCCTTCCTAAACACCCTAGAAAACCCCCCACGAATGTCCAACACTAAAACGTGATAGATTAAGCGGCTATGATATATTGTTTTGTCACGTCACGGGTGGTGGCGTGGTCAAAGAGGTCAGAATTGGAAATAAAGTTCGCAATAGGTTAACTTTAAAATAAAATTAAAAAAGAATTAAATAAAAAAAAAATCGAATTGTACTGGAAACCCTGTACATTGGAAAGTTTTATCAGTCGTCGCAAAAAAAAGAGAGCTAGTTTTACCAGTTTAGAAAAAAAAAAGTACAATGGAAGAACTGGCTTCCCAAACTGGCGATTTTATTGGGCTAATGGGCCGTAACCGGCAAGGATTCACTTGGATTACAAGATCATCCGTATGTATCGTGATCAATATGGCCCATATATTTAGCGCTTTCTCAAAGGTGTTAGTCCAGATTGACCCGACAGGCCAACACCTCCACTCTCCCTTTCTGCGGCATTCGAAGGCAATAAATTTTCTCCACGAGTTTTCGTGTGCTGTTTGACTGTTTGGCGAGGTTTTAACGTTGAAGTTCGAACGCATAATATAACTTTTTTTTTGAACTGAAACTCATACATATTCTCTTTTTTCTTACGGTTTTGCTAGTTTTAAATTATCTGAAATTTTCTTAAGTTTAAATCACTTGTTGTGACCATTGGATTTGTGTAGAGATTAGTGTATTATATGATTGTCATATGATTGGATATTGATCCAATAGATATCATATGATTGAATATTGATCCAATGATCACAACAAGTGATTTAAACTTAAAAAAAATTCAGACAACTTATGAATAAACAGTCTCTTTTCTTATAGTGAACGACTCCACGCCCCTGGGACTGAAACTCATACATATTCTCTTCTTTCTTGTAGCGTAGCGCGCAACCTGTCTAGCTACTTTTATGCATGTAAACTTCTGCTCGCGGTTTAAAGGATCTGCATAAACAATACCTCAATAGTCAATGCGTAGACAGATGTGTGCAAAGTAGAGAGTACTAACACCACGAACAAATAGTAAATAGAATTCACGATTTTTCACGGAATGCGCAGTATCATTTTTCTGAAGTACAACATGCAGTATATCTGTATATGGATGTCCTGTTGCCCATCCCTGTGTTCAGCTAACTGGCAAAAGAAAGAAGGGGAAAAAAAACGAAGACAATTTCACAGACCCGATCGCTGCCAAACAAAACTTTGGAGCACACAACCTTGAATCTTTGTTGTTGCCGTAGCTGCTGTTTTCTGGGCACTGGATGTGTTCCGTATTTTCCTCCCGTTGTCTTCTCTGCACCCGTTGCTAACGCTAGTTCTAAAATCTTTTGTACCACACAGCCACTGCAATGTGAACTCTGATCTTTTTTATGTACGCTGGTGAGTAACAAACGATCACGACACGACCGTCTTCACCTTGTAGTTCCTGGAGAACGCGCTGTACACGACGAAGTTGAGCGTGCACAGCGCCGCCATGGTCCAGAAGAAGTAGTCGAGGTGCCCCTCGTTGAGGTTGTCCGATATCCACCCGGGCCGGCCGCCGGTCGCGGTGAGCGCGTTGACGACGGCGTAGATGAGCGAGCTCATGTAGCTGCCCAGCGCCACCGTGAGCAGCGCGAAGGACGTGCACATGCTCTTCATGGAGTCCGGCGCCTCGCTGTAGAAGAACTCCAGCTGCGCGATGTAGCAGAACACCTCCGCGCCGGCGAGCACGAAGTACTGCGGCATCTGCCACGCGATGCTCACGGACTCGCCGCGCCCCGCGGCGTCCAGCCGCTTCATCTCGACCAGCGCCGCGACGGCCATCGCGAACGCCATGAGCAGCCGCCCGGCGCCCATCCGTTGAAGCTGCGACGGCTCGCCGCGTGCGGGGGAGAAGCTCCTGAGGACCGGCACGATCACCGAGCCGTAGATGAGCACCCAGGCCAGGACGCAGAGAACCTCGAAGGACACTAGCGACGCGGCCGGGACGGTGAACGACATGAACCGCATGTCCATGGCGCCACCCTGCTGCACGAACGTGGTGTTCAGCTGCGCGTACGCCGCCGACAGCACGATACTCGTGGCCCATATCGGCAGCAGCCGCAGCAGGATCTTGAGCTCCTCCACCTGTGTCACCGTGCAGAGCCTCCAGGAGCCCGCGTCCTCCGCGGAGGCGTCGTTCGTCACTTCTTCCAAGTCGGACTCCGCGACCACCGCCGCCTTGTCAAGGAACGTGAACTCGTCGGTGTGCGTGATCTTCGGCTGGTCGATCTTGTCGTGGACCTCGTAGAGAAGGGCGGCGTCGGCGGGAACACGGAGGCTGACCTTCCTGCACGCGGCGACCACGACCTGGCCCAGGCTCTTGAGCGGCGTGCCGGTGGGCATGCGGCGCTTGTACATGGGCGTGGCGAGCACGAAGCCGCCGAAGAAGAGAGCGACGCAAACCGTGGCGATGCCGAAGCCGAGCCCCCAACTCACGTTCTGCTGGATCCACACGATGAAGAGCCCCGAGATGATCATGCCGAAGTCGACGCAGATGTAGAACCAGCTGAAGAATGACATCTTGCGCTCCCGGTCCACCGCGTTGTTGTCATCGAACTGCTCCGCCCCGAACGGCAGCAACGCCGCGCGCACGCCGCCGCTGCCGAAGGCCACGAGGTAGAGGCCGAGGAAGGCGATGGTCTGCGTTCCGAGCACCGGGTGGCACGACGCGCCCACGCCGCAGAGCGCCGTGGTCGGGAGGAATGCCGAGAAGGTGACAAGCATCATACCCTGGATAGATCAATTAGCAGCTAAGTCAATTGAGCACACTGATTGAAGATGCAAAGAGGGGAGTGTTCAGCACACGTTCTTGCAATGTTTGATGTACTGTATGCTTAGGGTTTGGGTGTGCTTACAAGAAGGTAGATGACGAGGGAGACGAGGATGGTGTTGTAGTTGCCCCAGAACGTGTCCGCGATGATCGCGCCGAAGATCGGGGTGAGGTAGCTCGTTCCGAACCACAACGTGACATTGGATGCACTTGCTAGATTGCTGCCGTGCAGAACAGTCTCCAGGTACACCACCAAGTTCGTGCCAATGCCGTTGAATGCTGTGCTCTCCAAGCACTCGAAACCTAGAACCACTGCTGGTGCTTTGCTACCAGTTTTTTTGTCCTGTATGAGTGGCACCTTCAGGTTTTCATCGTCGATCTTTAAACTTCGGCTCTGCAAAGTAGGACAATTTGTGCAAGCTGTCAGAAATCTTGTTTCTGAATTATGTACAAGCCGCATGATCAAAGTATGGCATTCTACTTGTATGTACGTATCAGCGCGCTATTACTTGACAAGAGAAATTAAAAAAGAATACTGAAGTGTTGCGTCAAAAAGTACGAAAGATATGGTACGGTTGTGATGGGTTAAGTGCGGCTACCGCTTGTCTGACCGACCAACTTTTTCGAACCTTTTGTGAGAAAATAGGACAGTATTTGGATCTTTTGACACAAACGATTTCATTTTTCTAACTTAAGAACTGTCCACGCCTCTTGTTGATGGGGACCCGCAACCGTTAGATTCAGAGGGAGGGGGTTGATGTGCGGTAGGCGAGGGGGCCTCAGCTGAGGCCTTCCCCCTCTGAATTTATTTCCTGACTTGGTGCCACCAACGCACCCTCGTGGCCTCGTGCAAATAGTCTATATCGAATGAGACAGTAAAAGCCCTTGTTTTGCCGTAACATCTTGCGTAGAAACGGGCCAGATAACGTGAAAGAAAATTACGTCAAAAAAAAAAACGTGAAAGAAAAAGACACGTAAGCATTAATTGGTTCAACCAGTTCATCTCCTAGCTTCTCGGGTCTCGACATACACGAGGCAAAACGAGATAATGTTCTTCGTTCGCCTCGTCGCGTCTTGCATTTTGGCATGCAAGAGGTTAAGCACTCCGCGGTCCGCGCCCTTCAGTCTATTTAAGGAGAAGAAACTAAGAACTGCATGCCTGAATTACTATGTACGATGCGTGCGTGCGTGCGTGCTCAATGCCGTCGCAAGCTAAACCGATAGCCATCATGGACGGAATATACCTCTGGCTGCCGCGGCGAGCGCTGGCCTCTTTCCATGGCGTCGCCGGTGTCCATTGCCGCACTGCAAGCTAGTTCTTGAAATCGCCAACGAAAGAAAAGCTATTCGTGCTTTTGTTAGAACTCCCGGGAGCGCCTTGGTTCGGGTGGGAGTCTGAGATGGAAACGAGAGGCAAGCAACGCGGCTTATATATATACGCAGCAGCAGCACACAGCAGGCAAAACTCGGCATGCCAGAGAGAGCAGGTCAGCGCGCGTCGCTATCCCAGTGAAGATAAAATATTAGCGCGAGATCAATTCAAATCAGCGGTTACGCAGACGCAAATGCATGAGTTCCGAACGGTTTTAATATTAATGCACACATGCGTAATACTAGTCCACTGCACGGAAGCATCGGAAAATAAGACTCGAGAATGTAAAAGCAGTTGGCCCTAATGGCTGTTAAGTTTAATGCATGCCTGCTCACGAGGCAGGAAGATTCCATGAAGGTGTTGGCGAGACCTTCACAAATCACAGAGCTTGTTTGATTAGTCTCTGCTCCTGAAGGGCGTAATTGCGTGCGATCTGCACTTTTTCGGGACAGCGTGCTGCCGTGACTTTCTGACGAACTTTGCTGCGACAGTCTTCTTGCAGAAACGTGCCTAATTTACTTTGGCGCTAGTTAGGAAATATCTATCTCAGCTTAGTTACGTTGTTCACTGTCAGAAGAATATTCAGTTCACTGTCTTCGATCGATGCTGGAAATAAGAGGTGGATTGTATTGGGGATTCTCGGCAGAAGGGTAGTTAGCGTCAAAGATCATGTGCGATCTCCTTTTAAAAAAGATCATGGGCGATAAGCTGTGGTCGAATACTTCCCCATTTCAGGTGCGTTTCAGGATTCTTTTCATTTATGACAACGTTTAAGTATCGCTGAGCCTCAGAGCATTACATTTACCTTAGTTAGTGCTAACCAGTTGGCACGATCAATTAATATGAGCAGGTTCCAAATCATCATGCTGAGTTTTAGGAACCGAAGTCTTAGATTGCAACTAGAAACAATTGTGAAAGAGTGCTTAATATTAGTAAGATGAAAAGTTCAGACTTTCAGTACGGTCCAACAAAGATGTACCCTCCAGACTGAGTCCAGAGCATCAAAAAGTGAATGCACCTACCCGCTACTTAACAGTTACACCAGCTACTAAGGATAACGGTCAAACTCCAAGACAACAGGTGACAGTGAGGCTTCTTTCCACAGAGATTTGTTCTTTCTTTCCCCAGCATTCACTATCAGTAAGAAGAAACTAAGCACTACACGAGCTATCCTGAGTCACTGTCTCTCTTTACTACTTCAATTTGCCTTTTACCTAGTTCTTTTACATGCTCGATCATGCACTGTGTGGATAAATCACTGCCAATCTTACGAAATAAAATGTTGGGAACACGCTCTCAAGATTATGCCAGAAGAGACATAAACTTTTTTAAAAACAGTTCAGGCATTCTCCGAAGAGAATAATAACCTTACTACTATGTTATTCTATTGAATGAATTTACAGAGTACAACAAGCCACCCAACTAAGTTTAATGACTTA
Source organism: Ampelocalamus luodianensis (assembly GCA_036346255.1). Lineage (NCBI taxonomy): Eukaryota > Viridiplantae > Streptophyta > Magnoliopsida > Poales > Poaceae > Ampelocalamus > Ampelocalamus luodianensis. The sequence continues at coordinate 57,896,140 of CM070623.1, read as the reverse complement.
TGTGTGTCTTAGACCTCTCTATCTCCGTCGGCGCTGCCCCTTATAAAGCATTTGAAGGGGTGACAATTGATGTATGCCAAGAACGTCCTGACATTTGCTTGAATGCACACGTTGGTTACGGTTCTTGTTAGTGAGACATCCTCTTGCACGTCTGTCATGCGGTTATTGCCAAAGACGAGAGATAACTATGTGCAGTTATGTTAGAGATAACACGCATGTGTATTGAGTACCACGTATAACTGAGCATAGTGTACAGAGTCTATAGTCGATAATGTTCATATATCTATTGATTTTATCGATTATAGGGTGATCGTGATTCAATCTGGTTGTAGTAGATCTTACGATTATAAAGTGGTGGTAACCGGAAGTACTGGTCATAGCCTTCTCTGGTTGTTACCGATATCACTGACCAGAGGTATACTTGAGGGCCATATAAAATACCATTATCAATAATAAATATTACATAAAATCAGTTTCATTAATGGAGGATTACTGAATCCTCGTCGCACAGAGTCCATGATAGCGGCGCACTCTGAGAACGCATCAAACTTGTACCATGTCCTTGCATCATGGACTGTTTTTGAGAGACGGTAATCGACGCGGTTACTTTCGCTTGGTCATAATTGAAGCGATCCATGTCCCCTTTAAATTACCTGTAACAATAAAAATAATGCCTTACTAGATTAGTTTAGTTACGTGCGAAACGTAAAGCAGTCTATCTTTCTGAAGATTTGTTACGCCGCTCCAGCCGGATTTCATTTTATTCTCCAAGACTAACTAACACTTTAGTTCCTTCCTTCTTTGCCCATTTCGTGAAGCAATTAGTTTATATCTAACGACCAGCACTTCGCAATTCACACGATTTGGTCATGTGTATTGCATTGTTGGCATTATCCTTTTGCTGATTAAGAATGTCAGGGCACATAGTTGTTCATCTCAAGATTGCTTTGATAATGGATTAAGTTGAGATGGGACAAGCAGAAGGCTTTAGTTCAGTCAACAATCGACCAATATACCTTAGCAGTTAGCGTACTATAAATCATTTAAAGGGGTGACAGTTGCGAAGTGTATGTCAGAAGAGGTCTTGACGTTTGCTTGAATGCGAATGCGCCAGTTACAGTTCTTGTCGATGAGATGTCCTCATGCACGTCTGTCATGCAGTTATTGCCAGATACGGAGATAACTATGTGCGGCTATATTAGAGATAATGCGCACATGTAAATCTGAACTGGTCGTAGCCTTCCCTGATTGTTACAGATATCACCGACCAGAGGTATACTTGATGACTATATAGAATACCATTATCATACAGATAATCAGTTTTATTAACGGAGGATTATTGAATCCTCATCGCGCACAGTCCATGATAGCGGCGCACTCTGAGAACGCATCAAACTTGTACCATGTCCTTGCATCATGGACTGTTTTTGAGAGACGGTAATCGATGCGGTTACTTTCGCTTGGTCATAATTGACGCGATCCATGTCCCCTTTAAACTTACTGTAATAATAAAAATAAGGGTATTAGTACCACTCCGTGTGATCAGACGGCGTTACTACTCAAGCCGCTTAGTCCAAGCCAACTAACCTCCCACCTCTTATCCACTAGCATTTGTTTTTACCGTGCTTTCCTCTCCCTAAAATTTCTTCCCCAAAATCGCCTGCGCGCCTGGCCGTCGGCCGCCTTGCCTTCGCGCACCCGTCCTCTTCTATCGCCCTAGCTCCGCCGCGCCTGACCTCACTTTGCACGCTGGCCACCTCACCTCCGTGCCCGGCCTCCTCCGCCACGCCCGGCCTCATTCCACCCCCCGGCAGCCAAGCCTCCACGTCTGGCCTCCTCCGCCGTGCCCCGGCAGCACCCGCCACCCTGCGCCTAGCCGCCTCCGCAACACCCCCACTACCCCATCACGGCGGTGCAGCGGGTGCTGCAGGGCCCCATCTACATCAGCTACGTCACACTGCGGAGGGACTTCGTTCCCTGCTCCGTGCGGGGGCCTCGCTCCACCCGGACCCGACCCCCCTCCTTGGGGCCTTCTCCTCCTCATCCTGCTTCTCTGGAGTGGGCGGCGGCCGCTGCCGTAGCAGTGAGGTCGGGCGCTGTGTGGGTTGCGGGTGCAGCAGCAGGCAGTGAGGTGTGTTTGTTTTTTTTGCAAACTAGTGAATTGTTCTGATGTTGCGACCCGTTGAAAAAAATATTGTGACTGTCGGAAAAAAATATTGCATACTGTTCTTTGAGATGTTGCGACCTGTTGAAAAAAAATATTGAGGTCTGTTGAAAAAAATATTGCGACTGTCGAAAAAATATGGCATATTGTTCACGGTGATGTTGGAAGATTTTTTAACACGTCCTCTATCCAAATGTTTGTTTTGATTATGATATTTTTTTGATATGTTGCGTCTTTTTCCAGATGTTTATTTTGATTACGAGTTTTTTGAGAGAAAATGTTGCATAAGAATTTTTGATATGTTATACACGTTCTTCAGGCGTACGGCGCTAACGTTCGGATCGTACGTCGTCCGAGCGCTAGTCGCGCCCTAAAAATAATGCCTTATTAGATTAGTTTAGTTACGTGCGAAGCGTAAAGCAGTCTTTCTGAAGATTTGTTACGCCGCACCAGCCGGATTTCATTTTATTCTCCAAGACACAAACACTTTAGTTCCTTTCTTCTTGCCCATTTCGTTAAGCAATTAGTTTATACCTAACGACCAGCACTTCGCAATTCACACGATTTGGTCATGTGTATTGCATTGTTGGCATTATCCTTTTGCTGATTAAGAATGTCAGGGCACATAGTTGTTCATCTCAAGATTGCTTTGATAATGGATTAAGTGAGATGGGACAAACAGAAGGCTTTAGTTCAGTCAACAATCGACCAATATACCTTAGCAGTTAGCGTACTACCCAGACTGCAGCAATTAGCGTGTTATCCTGACCGTTGTCCTTTAGTTTTTTTCTCTCCTTATTTAGCACATTTTTTGAAGCAAAATAGCAAAAATAACTTTTCAAAAATAAAATAGCAAAAATGATACCTCTGTCGTCGCACACTCAGAACGCAGCATGCCACCTACTACTAATCCAATCCGCAGCAAATGCCATGCGCAAGCGACCTGCCATGCTCTGGGTGCGCTGCATGCTGCCTACCACGTGCCCTACTACAACGTTTTCGCACGATAGAGATGTCATTTTTATCATCTTATTAACGGCGGGGAGGGAGATATTTTTACTATTTCGCTTAAAAAAATGCTAAATGGGCTAAAAACTCATGTCCATTTGCAGTGTGCTGACTGCTTGCATACATTTATCTTTGGTCTTATACGGTTGCTTATATATCGTATTAATTAATTCTTCTATTCAGATATCCCAATTTCCAACTGCATGAAAACAAACAACATGTGATGCCGGACTAGCAAACAGATACTGTAAGGAATGTACTGAAATGGGGAGATGTGTTAATTTGGTGTTGACTGACACAACGCTAGCCTTGTCTTCTTGTCGAAAGATTACACGAAGTCGTAAATGAGAAAAAAAAAAATACATATTATCAGCACACGCAAATCATACTATTCTTCTTTTGAAAAGATCACACAGATGAATAAGCATGATGAGCACAAGCAAATTCGGGAGATCCTTCAGTTTATTTGCACGTGGAGTGCATGCAGGACACCGTTGTTATGTGGTCGTTGAGATCTTCAAATCCCAGAGAGGAGTTTCAGTAAAATTGACAAAAGAGTCATCTTGTGAGATCAGATGAGCACATGATCTGTTGACCGAAGAAAAGTCACTATCTACTAGTATCTACACCCTCCCCTCCCCGTCAGTCCAGCCGTCATCGATCGTATCACCCGTGGCGAAATCATCTTGTACGGTTTCTGTTCTCTGGTTTGAAGGCTGAATCACGCTTGAGGCATTATTGAGCAATCTGCCAAAATAAATCCTTGTGTCTACTAAACCTCGTTCAAAAATAATAATTCATAGTGTGGTGACCAATTAGTCTTGTTTTACGGAACAGGTAGCCTCAAAGCCTCAACTCATATCTAACTATCTGAATCAAAGTCTTGCCAAAAATGGGCGCATTCAGATTCAACTGCACCCAAACCTACCCAAACGGTCCGATCCATGCTGGCACTGACCCAAGATCTTGTGTTTGAAAGGGTTGTTGGATAAGTTGATATGTAAGTCGGTAGCATTCAGAGTCGCAAGTCGCAACACCAGAAGTGGAGAAACAGAGAGGAACGGCATCTACGCTCCAACTGCCGCTGATGCCCCGCTTATTTGGGACAATTCGATGCGTTTCAGCCGCTTGTGCCCTACATGAAGACGAAGATTGAAGACCAACGAGTTCAACAACCTCGGCTGAAGAATTTCATAAAACGCACGGGTGCCTCACCTACTCACCTACCGCGAGCCTGAATTTCTTCTACCTTGCTAGTTGCCGACGACCGTCGCATGCAACTCTAGAACACGCAGGTAGTTGTAAAGGTTCGGAGGTTAATGGTCAGGGGATGAGATGAGACGACAGAAAAATATCACTTTAGATAGTCAGAGACACGGTAACAACACAAGTTGCAAGTGAATTACGGAGTCTTGGAGTGTTGGTGTCACATGACATGACATGTTCCGGCCTTCCGGGTGGGGTGACTAGAACTGACTGACTGACTGAACGTGGTTGGGCCCTAAATCTAAACCCGAACCGGTCCAGCCCAATACTGATGGGTGGATTAGATGGCCCGCAATGAATCTGAATCATAAATTCTGCGTGGAGTACATTAGTTTTGAATCCAGTTAAACTGTCAAACATAAGCCAGGCTGCCTCCCCGTCCTTGGGCTTGGGAACCTTTCATGCCATATGCTTACTCTCTCAGTAAGACAAAATTAAATAACCTCTTAACGCAACCTGATAGAGTGTTAAGACTCAGGATCAGATCCAATCCACAATGGCATTGTGATTCAGTACAACTGTATAACCACCAATTCCAGTCTCGCTCATTTTCTTCTGCTATATATGATGAAGCTCACAAAGAGAAGAGAAAGAAAGAGTCCTATTATCTAACTCTTTTGGGGGTGTAGTTCTTGGCGAGGGCAACAAAAACAGCGAAGTTCACCGCAGTGATGGCCACAACGAGCAAGAAGTAGTAATCCAGGTGCCCGTCATCCATGTCCGGTGGAAACCACCCCGTCCTCCCCCCTGCCGCGGTGACGGACGCGACCAGCGTCACCAACTGCGAGTTGAGCAGATTCCCGAGCGAGCAGGACAGGAAGTAGAACGCCGTCGACGCGCCCCTCATCGTCTCCGGCGACTGGTCGTAGAAGAAGTCCAGCTGCCCCACGGAGAGCGACGCATCCGAGACCGCCATCACGACGTACTGCGGCAGCAGCCACGCTATGCCCATGGGGGGCGCCCCCTTCCTGGCCATCTGCAGCCTGCGTGCCTCGGTGCACGCGGCGACGCCCACGGCGACGGCCGCCGTCGCGTTCCCGAACCCCATGAGCTGCAGCGGCGTGAACGCCTGCGCGCGCCCGAGCCAGCGGCGCGCCGCGGGCGCGATGGCCCTGTTGTAGAGCGTGACGTAGGCGGCGGCGAACACCGTCTCGATGGACGTCAGCGATGCGGCCGGGACGGAGACGGCGCCCCGCGCGATCTTGGAGTCCGTCTTGGTGCCCTGCTGCACGAAGGTGGTCTGCGCCTGCGTGTTGGCGACGAAGTAGACGGCTGACGTGAGCCATATCGGGATCAGCCGCAGCAGAATCTTGAGCTCCTCCACTTGGGTCACCGTGCACAGCCTCCACGGATTGCCGTCTTCCAAGTCCTCGTCCGTGATAGTGGCAGCCTTGTCCAAGCACCTGGTGCAAAGACACTCGGAGTGCACGTGTGTCAGACTATCAGTCTAAGTACATCACTAGATTACTTCGATGCAGAGCAGAAGACATAATGCTGCATAAAATCTACCTGAACTGATCGGAGTGCTCTAATCGTTCGTGCACCGGATGCAGCAATGAGTTCTTGACATCCTCCTCGTACAATTCAGTGGCATCTTCAGGCACCGTCAGTTTTACCTTGCGAGAGAACGCGACGAGCACTTGGCACGCGCTCTTCAACGGACTGCCCACCGGAGGCAGGATCCGGTACATGGGTGCCGTCGCAGCGAGGCCGACGATGGCGACTGCAACGAACGACGCGCAGATGCCGTACCCGAGTCCCCAGCTCACCTTGTTCTCCACCCAAACCAGCAGGGTCCCCGCGGTGAGCATGCCCAGGCTGGCCACCGCGTAGTACCAACTGAAGTAGGACGCCTTCCTCTCCCGTTCCAACGCGTTATTGCCATTGTTGTCGTCGAACTGCTCCGCCGCGAACGAGGTAAAGACCGCCTTCACCGAGCCGATCCCGATGGCGCACAGGTATATGCCCGAAAAGAAGACCAGCTCTTGGCTGAGGGTCGCCGGGGTGCAGTACGTGCTCTGCCCGCACGGTGGAGGCCTCAAAGACGGCAGCGTAGCTGATGTCGTAATGATGGCCATCCCCTGCTTTTAGTTGTTCGTCAGAGAAGCAGAGTGATAATGCAACCGGCCGGCGCAGTCTGTAATACAGAGGATCCATTACCACGAGAGATATGGAGAGGCCGACCAACGCCGTCTTGTACTTTCCCCAGTAAGAGTCGGCGACGGCGGCACCGAGCACAGGCATGAGGTAGCTAGCTCCGGCCCAAGAACTGACATTTGCCACATTGGAAGCACTGTCTCCATGGAGAACGTCCTGGAGATACACTACCAGGCTCAGGTAGACCCCGTAGAAAGCAGCGACTTCCAAGAATTGCAGACCTAGCACAGCAAGATGAGTTGACTGGTGTAATCGTCAACTAATTCAGTCTCCAATGTAAAAGATTCATAAACAGGTAAAAAAATCTAACTCTGGATACAGAAGGATGCTAGTAAATAGTAAAATTGGTTAGGACTTTGGATCAGTCCGGTCTAAAAAGTTGCATTGATCTATCTGGAGCACTGGAAGTACTGTAACTGATGCTTCACAGTTTCAGTCAAATTTACCCCTAAAATGAACATTTTATTTTCTGCACGTGAAAAATATTTTCCATAGGGTGATCATTGAGCAAGTATAGATGGGAAGGTATGGTACTCACTCAAGAGGATTTTTTGTGCCTTGTAGGAGCAGTGGCTTGCCTTGTGTACCTCCTGTTCCCGAGCTTCCAGAGGACCCGAGCTCCGATTTGAGCCAGATGCCTAGCCCAACAGCAAACTAGCAAAGCTCAGAACGAAGAAGCAGCGCATCGATTTTCTTTTACCAAAAGTTGCACCACTATGCTATCGATGCGCTATTCCACACGCCCCACAGACACAGGTACAGTCGCAACTCGCAACAATTAGAGACAGTGGTCCCTGAGCGGCGGCCGGCACTCGCTCGAGGCAGCAGGAGGCACCGGGCGCCGCTGGATTCTCGTGAAACCGCGCGTGCTCCGCCCGAATCGCACGGCTCCCCGCGGCAGCGGCAGCGGCGGCGATCGGCGCGCAAACCCCCTCGAATCAATGGAAGCACGTGCGCGCCGCAGTGAGTATTGCTAGTACGTACCTCATCGTCCACTAAAAACGGTCTCCTCAGGCCACGGCGCTCGGCGTCCATGCTATCGCACCATCCGCCGCTCTCTCCTCCTGATTCCTGACTATCGCACCATCCGCCGCTCTCTCCTCCTGATTCCTGACTATCGCACCATCCGCCGCTGAGAACACAACGCTGCGAATTCGGGGGAAGAGGGAGTGGGGGGCATAATTGGGCACAAAATCGAAAGTGGGCCACGACGACAGCGACCGGGAGGTCATTGCTTTCACTGCCAAAGTACGGCGAGCCGATTTGAGCTTCAGATATTTTCTTTTGGATGGGACTTTCCAGTTTTCACTGGTTTTTTTAGTTAAGTATGCTTGCTTCCATTGCACTCCTACATAAAAAGGAACACCAAATTGGGCGCCCACAAATACATCATTTGAGCCCGAGCTATTTTGCCTTGTACGTGACGTGATACATCAGTACATCACTGGGTCTTTCTGTCCCGGCCGGTTTGCCTTTCTTTTGTTGCTTCAGATCCGACGGTTTAGATCATTCCAGGGGATCATGGCGAGCTCCCTCCTGTTTGGGAGTACAGCAACCGCAGTGCAACAGTAAAATGGGTAAATGGAACGCAGGAATGTAGGTGAATGGAGCGCCAAACAGAGGTGACAGCTATGAGAGACGAATGGCAGAAATGTGCAGAGGCTAACCCTACTAGCCGGGCAGGATTGCATGCAGGAACAGCTGAAACAGCACGTGACTACCTGAGCACAAACAGCAAATATCCGAGATGCAGGCGAGGAAATTAAAAACCAAACTCGAGGTACAGTATCATGCATACCTACTTTACTAGAGATAAGTGCATAACTTCAATTCGAACTCACATGAAGGGTAATTAAAAACTCACATGCAGTGAAATTCGGCCTGTGGGCTTCTTTCTCCAACACATCTGCACTGGGCCATGAATGCGAAACATTGGCGCCATGGATGGGAAACCTAACATTGTTGGATTTTGTTGGGCCTGCATGCGCACATTTGCGTCTCTGCTTCCCTTCCATAAGTAAGCCTAAAAAGAGGAGAAAAAAAATGATTACAACCCTTAAAAAGGGGGAAAACATTTGGTCACATCAATTAATTGTGCTCACAGGTGAAAGAAGTGCTAGTATTACAGGAGTATTAAAAGAAGAGATGTTCCAAAAAATGCCACCTGCGGTGTGGGCTCCCAGCAGGCACCCAGGCCCAGCACCTGCGTCAACGTTTCGCGTCTCTTGAATTTGTTATTGCGAAAGACGACTGCAAAGCCTGCAACGCCATCATGCAGGCATGCATGCACCTCCTCTGGAGTCTGAACATTCATATGTGCTGGTACAGGGGTTCCTTGCTGGTTAGTCCATTCAATTCTTGGCATCAATTAAGGTTGCGTGGTGGTAGTGCTAGTACTGCTGATCGCTTGTGTATGTACGTCGTTGTGTGCCCCTCCGATCTTTGGATCTACAGTGGTTAATGATCGGACGGCCGGACAGGTATGGCCCAGCGCGTAAATGCTGAATTATTGGATCCATCACAACCCAATCACAGATTCACAGTCGATCATTGCTGCTGCGCTACAGATCGCGCGTACAGGAGCTCCACGACCACGACCACACGGGGGGTGGCCAGCCGGGCGAGTACGTGTTTTACTCCATCGTTTTCGCGGCAGCCGCGCGCAAACCGATGACCGCGAGCATGATGCAGCGCACGAACTCTCCATCAACACCGGCCGCGCGCGAGCAGCGACCCCGCTACTTCAGAAGCTGCTGTTAGGCGCGATCGAGCAGCTGTTGCACACGAGGCAGAATCAATAAGATTATTTAATCCGGCAAGCAACCGGCCTATTATAGATTTCCCCCCTAAATAAACTATTTTTTAATCGTTATACAAAATAACCTACACTTTTTTTACGGAAATAATTCTGAGTCGCTGGCCCACCAAGTGACTATGCCCAATTGCGCGGTGGGCCAGCGATTTGAGGTCTGTCGACTCTCAGTCGCACGACGAACGGACGATGTTAAGCCACGTTGTCCAGTAACGCCACACTCGTGCTACTGGCAGAAGCCTGACACCAGTTGCTTCACACTGTCGCGATAGAGGACCGATATAGTCGGCCGATTCCAATCTAAATCCACTCGCACGACAGAAATAGGAGAAGGGAGAAGAGCGCCAGCAGCACAAAAGAAGAGGGGAGGATAGAAGAGGAGAGTAGAAGAAGGGACAGGAGAGGAGAGGAGAGGGATGGGAGGAGGAGGAGACTCTGCCATCGGCTCAGCGCGTTTCCGTGTACTCGTCTTTTTGCGGTGAGTTTGTCCTGCTCATGTAATTTGTTGGTCACTTCGATTAAAACATGTTAGGTTAGCAACAATAAACATAGGTTAGTGGTAGATTTGATTTTTGTTAGACTCTACGTAGCATGTTTAATTAACATCTGTTCTAAATATCATGAGTCATGTGATAGGTATGTCAGGTCAACGATTTTTCATAGTGTTTTATGGACAGAAAGAAGTTCATGAGGGGTTGTGTGGTGTTGATTTGAGCAGTTTAATTTCTACAGACCACAATGTATCACTAGAACCCGGATAATCTTAAAATTTGGGAGGTGTTGTATTGGGTGATATGCAACTTCTCGTCGGACCCAACATTATATGGTGTCACCGAGATATGCTTGTGAAGTCGTTCGCTGGAAGTAGTCCGTTGGGAGTTGAGGCTAATGGAGCGAACAAGGTCATGACAGACCTGGTTGGAAGAGTGTAGGTATCATGACTATAATGGGTATTGTTGGTGTAGGTGTGTCCAAGTACACTTGGCAGTGCCTGTGAAGCGGGGGAGAGTAGTACGGGTGTGCAGCTGGAAATTTAGGATGGTGGTGTATATGCAGTTGTGGCGGCAGACAGGCATGTCGATCCCAGTGGACAGACAAATGGAGGGGAGGACATTGAATTGATAGTGGATGACTTGGAGCAGGGAGACCGAAGGGCCAGGGCTAAAGAACAAGCATTGGAATAGGACGAGGAGGATGGCGACTGTTTGAATGATGATGATAATGTTCCTGATGTGCCAGTGCATGATGTTTGTAGTAGACATGACCCACGGGCCATGGTTGTGAGTGATGGTCATAATTTCGGTGGGAGTATGGGTAAAATGTGGTGCGTGTTAATGCCATATTTGTAGATAAGTCGGCTTTTCAGGCTGCTGTCAAATTGTGGGCGATATCAATGCAGATGCAGTTTAAGATTGTAAAATGAAACAAAAAGCAGTACATTGTGAAGTGTGAGAAAGATGGGTATCCTTAGTGTGTTAACGCATACAAGACGAAGTATGAAATGCATTGGATCATGTCGAAGGTAGAGGACCACTCATATGTTATGAGCAACGTACTGCCAAAACACCACAACCTCACTTTTGCAAATGTCATGTATGAGGAGACTGTGGAGAAGAAGGAAATAAAAGTGAAATACATCATGATGGCCATTGAGCGGAGGTACAAGTACAAGATCTTCTATACAAAGGCATGGAGGGCCAAGCATAAGGCAATTGAGATAACGTTTGGCACGTCTGAGTCGTCTTACAACAATCTCCCTCGACTACTTAAGATGTTAAGGGACAAAAACCCCGGAACACACATCGTTGTGAACGATAAGGTTTCAAAAAAAAAACCAAAGGGGCACATGTAATGCAACGGGGTTTCCTTGCAATTGGTGCCTGTGTTGATGCCTTTCGTCACTACTGCCTGTTGATCTGCGTGAATAGAACATTCTTGATCGGGAAGTACAAGGGGCAGATCTTGATGGCAATCGACATAGATGCCAACGATCAAATCTTTCTCGTGATTGTTGCATTTGCGGAGATTGAGAATTTCGATAGTTTGTTATGATTATTCAGGCACCTCAAGGTTGGAGTCATTAGTGAACGCCCAAGTTTTTGCATAATACATGACCAACAACGCAAGGTACGACGTAATAATGACCAATATAGATGATGTGTGCAATTGGATATTAGGGGCTTACGCGGCATGCCCCTCGTAACAATCATCAAGGGTATGTTGCATGGTATAATTAAGTGCATCAGGGAAGGACATAGTGATACTGCATTGCATATGCTGAATGCACAGACGCCCTGTTGTACCAAGATGATGGAGTACATGGCTGAGAAGAGCGAGAAGGTCCAAACGAACTCAGTCTTTATTATGGGCACCACGGAGCTTCGGTTCGAGGTATTGCTAAGGAACCGAAGTGTGTTGGGAATGACGAGTGGTAATCGAACACACGAGGTGAGCCTTGGTACACGTGGAGGGCAACAACAATTGTCAATGCACGTGTAACAAGTCAATGCTATTCCATAAGCTATGCTCTCATGTGTTGGTGCATGTGGCATGATTAAGATGGATTTCGTGCGATGCGTGTCGGGCTTCTTCATGAAAGAAAATGTGGTTCAAACTTGGAGCGGTGAGATTAGTGTATTCTATGTTGTTGGTAACTTCATGGAGGATGATATGCAAAATAGGATATGTATCCCTGATTTGGACTTGCTGAAGGGTAGTAAGGGCCGTCAGCAGACTCGTCGTATCCGAAATGACATGGACGAGTCCGAAGCCGAGGCATGTAAAGAGGTGTATCATTTGGGTTACGGGTATAGTAAGAACAAGTGTATAAAGCATAACGGGTCGGGTGAAGGTCACAACGACATGGCTAGTGGCGGTCGTGGGAGATGCCGTCGAGGAGGTCGTGGAGGGCGACATGTTGTAGATCATGAAGCTAGAGTTGCTACCTGATAGAGTTTGCACCCATGTTAGGAGTGCTTTGCTCCTATCGTCGTGGTCAATTTATGTAATCCATTTCATGGTTATATCCCGTTTGTAACGAACTACCTTTGCTTTAAACATGTTGCTACTTGATTCGATATGTTATAAACCCGTCTATTTAATTTTGTATTTAAATTATTTCTTAAAACTATGCTCAGTCACCGGCTTGATCTGCGATTGGTCTCAGTCGCGTTCTGACCTGGCGACTGTGCCCGGCATTGGCCTCAGTTGCGCCACCAACACACGAGATTGAGACACGTGGTAGACCAACGCCTCAGCCGCAATTCGGTTGCACTACTGGCTCCTCGCCACCTAATCGCGGTGGACCAATGACCGAGGGTTATTTATGTAAAAAAATAAAGCGTTGATTATTTATGTAAATGATTAAAAAATAGTTTATTCAGAGAAAAATTCCTATTATCCGGCAGTGTAAAAATAGTATATATGTATGTATGCCACCGTACAATAAGTACCCTTCCCGTCAATTAGGTAGGCACAACAAGTACCGATCAAGTGATATTCTTGCAATTAATGGTATCTCTACTATTTAAAAATTATAGTTGATGGTCGTCTGTCCTCTCTACCTTTTTGGCGTCCATTGAATCGCAAGTGGGGCACCGATACCCAGATCGCATCGCCGAGCACGGTTGACGACCCTACATGATGAGACTGTGATTATTTTAATCCGTAGCAAAGCATGTGTATTGAATTGGTGTCTTTAATTAATATCTGCTAGCTCGTTCTTCACATTTTAAAAAAATTCACACATAAAGAAAAAGATGAAAAATCATCTGAATAACAACGGAAAGATGCATAAGTCGAAAAGAAAACATTCTCCGGACTACTGGCTAGTACAATGTACTTACTGACGGGTAGTTGCACGTACATGCCAAGCTTCATGCATCGATCCAAAGACACTACTTAATTTCGTTTGGATACATTTGACCATAGGACGCGTGCACATGCTCACGCAGGCAGCATGCATTAGTCCTCGCACTGCACACGCATCCATATATCAACTGCGAAACAAAGATGAGCAGGGTACGTAGTCAAAACGACTGTCCCTAGCTACATACTTGTGCAGCACTAAGATGGATGTGAAATGGTGCTAATCCTGTGGGCCAAATTAAAGGCAAGCTTCCCTAAAAAATATATTCAAAAGCTAGTTGGATAAATGCCACGTATATATGTAGCACAAGCACCATGTGTACTGAAGTACAAATATATAATGCAAGAGATAGCTAGGGCAATCTGCTTGTTCCATACTACTCCCTTCGTTCTTTTTTACTTGACGTTGTTGATTTTTTATGGTCTCTGAGATGCTACTTTGACCGTTACTTTTTATAACTTTACATTAATATGTACTAATAAAATTATAATATTATGAAAGTATTTTCAACAACAATTCTATTGATATAATTTTCATATAGCCAATCTAGATAGTTTTAAATCTATTGACGGTCAAACTCCGCATAGATTCTAGAATGTCAAGTAAAAAAAAAAGAATATATATATATATATATATATATATATATATATATATATAGTCAGCACTCTGTACTATATCACATGTACACGGATCATGTACATACGTATATACACGTGAGGGGAGTAATATATATCTTAGGATGACGGGTCTTTAGAAGAACAGAGAAAGTAAATGCAGTACTTCCATTAGAGCAGAGACAAAAATATGTACCATGCAGCGAATCCAACATATGCCCTCCTCATGCAAGCAAGAGGCCAGCTATTGTTCCCTCCCCTATTGTTTCAGATTCTCAACAGCGAGACATGCACTATTCTGCCAACTTAGAGAGAGAGATTCAGTGTGTGTGTGTGTCAGTACTTGAGGTCACACCAAGGGCATTGCACTTCCGTTGCAAGCTAGCTTAGCTGCTCCAGCTTTGTCACATCTGACATCCCCTTCAAGGATGTGGGTCTCTCCTACTCTTCTTCCATCACATTTACACTCCAACCCCAACTTTTCTCGCCCCATCTATCCTCTTCCCCAACCACATAGAATATAATCTTCTGTTAGATAACCATAAACACTGAAAAACCACAGACATACTCAGAACACACAGTTACACACACACACATATTGAGAGGGAGAGCGAGAGGGAGAGGGCGAGGGAGAGGGAGAGGATCCTCATCTCATGCATAAGTACAAGCTGACACAAACCTAAAAAATTAAGGTCCATATCTAGATTGAACAAAACTTCAATCTCTGTCACACAATGATAAGAAGAAGCAAAGAAACAAATGAAGAAAAGAAAAGTGAAAAAAAACTCTCATATTTCCTTGCTGACCTTGTTGTAACCTTTAAGGTTATTTAGCTGGAGATCAAATGTATGTAACCATATGCATAAGTCCTGCGTGCATTGTTCCAAGGGTTAGTTTAACCTCTCTTCCCTTGCTCGAATGAACTCCCCGCCGAAGTAGTAGTAGACCAATCGAGCATGTCGAATGGATCAATGTCCTTGGCCATTCCCTTCTCGTGGGCATGATTGCCACCACTTGGCTTGGCTCCCATGTACTCCTTGGAGAAGATTAGGCTCATGGGATCCGACTCCAACTCGGCGAGGTCGGCGAAGAAGTCGTCGGGCTGGCCGGCCTCCGGTATCATCTGCTTGTAGCTCTCACTGAACACATGGTCCATGAGTTCACTGTGGTCTACTACTCCTGATGTATCCATGACTGTCTCCAATGCTTCTGATGATCCTACCAGTGTCTCCTCCTTCACAACCACAGGAGAAGTACTAGTAGTGATTGTGCTAGTGGTTGTCGTCGTCGTTGTGGCTTCCTTCACATTTGGTTGCTGTGGCTTCTCATTCTGCGAGCTCTTGGAACCCGAGCTGCCGCTGCCGTTCTTGCCGTGGTGAGACCGAGTTGAGCCGGCGAGGGCGTTGCGCTGGGTCGGCCACGGGTGGTTGTGTTCGGATGTGTAGGTGATGACGAGCATGTTGGGGTCAGTCCGATTGCGCTCCACTTGCTTCCGTGCCGAGCATCCTTTTGAGCTACTGCATCTGTAGTACCCCCTGATTATCGTTCATTTCAATCAACAAAAACATTTGTTAGACAGCCTGCATGTACCTTTATCACTTGCTCTGATATTACAACCAGTACTGCACGTACTAACATTAAGTATGCGTGCTTGCTCTGAGATGTGCTTATTGTGCCAATAAAAAATGTTTAAATTTTAGATTGGATGCTTTGCTAAATAAATCACAGCTATTTCAAATCTATTTTCCTTGATATTATTTTACTGACTTTCTTGTACTCCTTCATTTTTAAGAGAGGAGAAACAAACATATCGAATGTATAAAAATTTGCCAGGAGGGCCTTAAAACGCAACCTAGCTAGTGGTGAGCTACCTGTACTTGACATCATAAAGAGAGTTTCAATTGAAAAAAAAAACTTGTGCATAGTGTACATGGATAAATTTTATGTATTTGGAATAAGAATTAGTGAATCTCAAACATATTTAAGTGTAACTATCAAGGTAATTAAATTGACACAAATTTATATTTCTCTGTTTGATGTGCACCCCCAAAAATGCCAATCTTTTAGATAAGGAAGAATTAATTGGATTTGCTACCTAGTTAGCTAGGTGATCATTTGTTTTTCTTTCAGTTAATTTTAACATTCATGCATCGATCATGCAGACACAATGTGACCGAGCTGAGGAATTATATAATGATCGATGGACCATATATATAACCTAGATTTATTACTCTTATCACTTCAGACGCTTCATCTTCATTTAAGCACCAGGACTTTGGTAGATGCTAATGACTTAGTAATAATGTATAGAAGCACCATTAGTCTAATTAATAACTTTCTTTTTTGAAACATAAACCCGAATTGATTAGTAATTCATGTATACAACATACCTTGGGTAGGAGAGCCCTTGATAGGCTTCTGGCCGTACTTCCTCCAAGCCCAGAGATCAGAAGGAACCACCTCTCCAGCACTGGGTCTCCCGCCGGCGGCGGCGCCGGGATGCACACCACCTTCCTTTGCTGGTTCTTCCTATGCACATCGATTATTGGAAAGTTAGCACTGAATAAAATTAAGGATCACTAACCACACAGTTACTTTACAGAACTCTAGGTACACGCAATGTTGCAACCAAGCAAACTAATTTCTTGGAAATTTTGCAACTGATTGAAACGTACTAGCTTAGGGTTTCAAAAGCCGACCTTGCCGTCCGGAAAGAAAACTAGCTAGCTAGATCTAGATGCACATATGCACACGACCCTATATAGGCATTGTTTGCCAATTCAGAAATATTCCCACCGATCACCATGTGTTCATGATGACTCTTGTGCCTAAAATTTCGAGCTGTAGGCAACACTCACGATCTTGCAAATTCTTGCCACATCCCGAGAAATCCTCGAATTCCTCCTCATTTCTTACTTTCCTCGGAGGTGCAGTGCAGAACACGGAAAAGAGAAGAACAGCAAACTAAAGAGCAGAAGAAAAAAAAAACTCGCCCAACTTTCCTAAAATCACTCACGAATTAACTAGCTAGTCAAGATACTGTGCATGTAGCGCAACGAAGAATCCTTGGATCAGTTCAGATCTAAGTATGGGATGGCGATCGCCGGCCCAACCTGCGCTTGATCCCGCCGGCGCGCGGCGATGACATCTGCATGCCGGCGACAGCGGCGTCCATGGCGCACCCTGCCGCCTGCCCGGCCGTGATGCCAAGTTTCACCATGTCGCCAGCCATCGTCGGGTACGGCCGTATCGCCCTCGGCGACAACGGCGACGGCATCAACCTCGGCGCCAAGCCACCGACTGCTGGCATCTTCATCCCCCTCGGTAAGAGAGGCTTCCTACCCATGTCCAACAGCCGCATACTGCCACCGCCTCCGCCTCCTCCGCAGCCGCTGCCGCCACCGACAGCCGTGTCGAAGCCGACCTTGGCCATCGCGTCCGGCATGGCGTCCAAGAAGTCGGCGCCCGACGAGTAGTCGCTGCTGAACGGGTCTGCGAGCCCCGCGAAAGGGTCCCCGAAGACATCTGCTCCGGTTCCCCCGGCGCCGCAGCCGTCCGATGACGACGGTGGCGGCGGGAAGAGCATCGGCTCGGCCGGCATCTGCCACTCAGCGGCCGTCGAAGGGAGGTCGACGCTGCCCGACATCGCGCCGCCGGCCCGGACGATGTCGGTGAGGTCCCCGGCGGCCTGATCGCCCTCCATCCTCTGAAGGAAGTAATCGCACATGGCTACCTAGCTAGCTAGGGCTCTCTTCGCCGATCTCTCTCTATAGTGGATGCTAGCTGCAAGCAAGCTACCAATAATTCTCTTGCTTCTACACAATTCACACCAAGACTAGCTACCTAAGCGGCTAGCCCAGAGCTAACTATGCATGTGTACCAAGGTCCAAACGAACTCAGTCTTTATTATGGGCACCACGGAGCTTCGGTTCGAGGTATTGCTAAGGAACCGAAGTGTGTTGGGAATGACGAGTGGTAACTGAACACACGAGGTGAGCCTTGGTACACAGGAGGGCAACAACAATTGTCAATGCACGTGTAACAAGTCAATGCTATTCCATAAGCTATGCTCTCATGTGTTGGCTGCATGTGGCATGATTAAGATGGATTTCGTGCAGTGCGTGTCGGGCTTCTTCATGAAAGAAAATGTGGTTCAAACTTGGAGCGGTGAGATTAGTGTATTCTATGTTGTTGGTAACTTCATGGAGGATGATATGCAAAATAGGATATGTATCCCTGATTTGGACTTGCTGAAGGGTAGTAAGGGCCGTCAGCAGACTCGTCGTATCCGAAATGACATGGACGAGTCCGAAGCCGAGGCATGTAAAGAGGTGTATCATTTGGGTTACGGGTATAGTAAGAACAAGTGTATAAAGCATAACGGGTCGGGTGAAGGTCACAACGACATGGCTAGTGGCGGTCGTGGGAGATGCCGTCGAGGAGGTCGTGGAGGCGACATGTTGTAGATCATGAAGCTAGAGTTGCTACCGATAGAGTTTGCACCCATGTTAGAGTGCTTTGCTCTATCGTCGTGGTCAATTTATGTAATCCATTTCATGGTTATATCCCGTTTGTAACGAACTACCTTTGCTTTAAACATGTTGCTACTTGATTCGATATGTTATAAACCCGTCTATTTAATTTTGTATTTAAATTATTTCTTAAAACTATGCTCAGTCACCGGCTTGATCTGCGATTGGTCTCAGTCGCGTTCTGACCTGGCGACTGTGCCCGGCATTGGCCTCAGTTGCGCCACCAACACACGAGATTGAGACACGTGGTAGACCAACGCCTCAGCCGCAATTCGGTTGCACGGCTGGGCTCCCCCGCCACCTAATCGCTTGGTGGACCAGCGACCGAGGGTTATTTATGTAAAAAAAAAATAAAGCGTTGATTATTTATGTAAATGATTAAAAAATAGTTTATTCAGAGAAAAATCCCTATTATCCGGCAGTGTAAAAATAGTATATATGTATGTATGCCACCGTACAATAAGTACCCTTCCCGTCAATTAGGTAGGCACAACAAGTACCGATCAAGTGATATTCTTGCAATTAATGGTATCTCTACTATTTAAAAATTATAGTTGATGGTCGTCTGTCCTCTCTACCTTTTTTGGCGTCCATTGAATCCGCAAGTGGGGCACCGACAGTCCAGATCGCATCGCTGAGCACGGTTGACGACCCTACATGATGAGACTGTGATTATTTTAATCCGTAGCAAAGCATGTGTATTGAATTGGTGTCTTTTAATTAATATCTGCTAGCTCGTTCTTCACATTTTAAAAAAAAAAATTCACACATAAAGAAAAAAGATGAAAAATCATCTGAATAACAACGGAAAGATGCATAAGTCGAAAAGAAAACATTCTCCGGACTACTGGCTAGTACAATGTACTTACTGACGGGTAGTTGCACGTACATGCCAAGCTTCATGCATCGATCCAAAGACACTACTTAATTTCGTTTGGATACATTTGACCATAGGACGCGTGCACATGCTCACGCAGGCAGCATGCATTAGTCCTCGCACTGCACACGCATCCATATATCAACTGCGAAACAAAGATGAGCAGGGTACGTAGTCAAAACGACTGTCCCTAGCTACATACTTGTGCAGCACTAAGATGGATGTGAAATGGTGCTAATCCTGTGGGCCAAATTAAAGGCAAGCTTCCCTAAAAAATATATTCAAAAGCTAGTTGGATAAATGCCACGTATATATGTAGCACAAGCACCATGTGTACTGAAGTACAAATATATAATGCAAGAGATAGCTAGGGCAATCTGCTTGTTCCATACTACTCCTTCGTTCTTTTTACTTGACGTTGTTGATTTTTATGGTCTCGAGATGCTACTTTGACCGTTACTTTTTATAACTTTACATTAATATGTACTAATAAAATTATAATATTATGAAAGTATTTTCAACAACAATTCTATTGATATAATTTTCATATAGCCAATCTAGATAGTTTTAAATCTATTGACGGTCAAACTCCGCATAGATTCTAGAATGTCAAGTAAAAAAAAAATATATATATATATATATATATATATATATATATATAGTCAGCACTCTGTACTATATCACATGTACACGGATCATGTACATACGTATATACACGTGAGGGGAGTAATATATATCTTAGGATGACGGGTCTTTAGAAGAACAGAGAAAGTAAATGCAGTACTTCCATTAGAGCAGAGACAAAAATATGTACCATGCAGCGAATCCAACATATGCCCTCCTCATGCAAGCAAGAGGCCAGCTATTGTTCCCTCCCCTATTGTTTCAGATTCTCAACAGCGAGACATGCACTATTCTGCCAACTTAGAGAGAGAGAGAGATTCAGTGTGTGTGTGTGTCAGTACTTGAGGTCACACCAAGGGCATTGCACTTCCGTTGCAAGCTAGCTTAGCTGCTCCAGCTTTGTCACATCTGACATCCCCTTCAAGGATGTGGGTCTCTCCTACTCTTCTTCCATCACATTTACACTCCAACCCCCAACTTTTCTCGCCCCATCTATCCTCTTCCCCAACCACATAGAATATAATCTTCTGTTAGATAACCATAAACACTGAAAAACCACAGACATACTCGAACACACAGTTACACACACACACATATTGAGAGGGAGAGCGAGAGGGAGAGGGCGAGGGAGAGGGAGAGGATCCTCATCTCATGCATAAGTACAAGCTGACACAAACCTAAAAAATTAAGGTCCATATCTAGATTGAACAAAACTTCAATCTCTGTCACACAATGATAAGAAGAAGCAAAGAAACAAATGAAGAAAAGAAAAGTGAAAAAAAACTCTCATATTTCCTTGCTGACCTTGTTGTAACCTTTAAGGTTATTTAGCTGGAGATCAAATGTATGTAACCATATGCATAAGTCCTGCGTGCATTGTTCCAAGGGTTAGTTTAACCTCTCTTCCCTTGCTCGAATGAACTCCCCGCCGAAGTAGTAGTAGACCAATCGAGCATGTCGAATGGATCAATGTCCTTGGCCATTCCCTTCTCGTGGGCATGATTGCCACCACTTGGCTTGGCTCCCATGTACTCCTTGGAGAAGATTAGGCTCATGGGATCCGACTCCAACTCGGCGAGGTCGGCGAAGAAGTCGTCGGGCTGGCCGGCCTCCGGTATCATCTGCTTGTAGCTCTCACTGAACACATGGTCCATGAGTTCACTGTGGTCTACTACTCCTGATGTATCCATGACTGTCTCCAATGCTTCTGATGATCCTACCAGTGTCTCCTCCTTCACAACCACAGGAGAAGTACTAGTAGTGATTGTGCTAGTGGTTGTCGTCGTCGTTGTGGCTTCCTTCACATTTGGTTGCTGTGGCTTCTCATTCTGCGAGCTCTTGGAACCCGAGCTGCCGCTGCCGTTCTTGCCGTGGTGAGACCGAGTTGAGCCGGCGAGGGCGTTGCGCTGGGTCGGCCACGGGTGGTTGTGTTCGGATGTGTAGGTGATGACGAGCATGTTGGGGTCAGTCCGATTGCGCTCCACTTGCTTCCGTGCCGAGCATCCTTTGAGCTACTGCATCTGTAGTACCCCTGATTATCGTTCATTTCAATCAACAAAACATTTGTTAGACAGCCTGCATGTACCTTTATCACTTGCTCTGATATTACAACCAGTACTGCACGTACTAACATTAAGTATGCGTGCTTGCTCTGAGATGTGCTTATTGTGCCAATAAAAAATGTTTAAATTTTAGATTGGATGCTTTGCTAAATAAATCACAGCTATTTCAAATCTATTTTCCTTGATATTATTTTACTGACTTTCTTGTACTCCTTCATTTTTAAGAGAGGAGAAACAAACATATCGAATGTATAAAAATTTGCCAGGAGGGCCTTAAAACGCAACCTAGCTAGTGGTGAGCTACCTGTACTTGACATCATAAAGAGAGTTTCAATTGAAAAAAAAAACTTGTGCATAGTGTACATGGATAAATTTTATGTATTTGGAATAAGAATTAGTGAATCTCAAACATATTTAAGTGTAACTATCAAGGTAATTAAATTGACACAAATTTATATTTCTCTGTTTGATGTGCACCCCCAAAAATGCCAATCTTTTAGATAAGGAAGAATTAATTGGATTTGCTACCTAGTTAGCTAGGTGATCATTTGTTTTTCTTTCAGTTAATTTTAACATTCATGCATCGATCATGCAGACACAATGTGACCGAGCTGAGGAATTATATAATGATCGATGGACCATATATATAACCTAGATTTATTACTCTTATCACTTCAGACGCTTCATCTTCATTTAAGCACCAGGACTTTGGTAGATGCTAATGACTTAGTAATAATGTATAGAAGCACCATTAGTCTAATTAATAACTTTCTTTTTTGAAACATAAACCCGAATTGATTAGTAATTCATGTATACAACATACCTTGGGTAGGGAGAGCCCTTGATAGGCTTCTGGCCGTACTTCCTCCAAGCCCAGAGATCAGAAGGAACCACCTCTCCAGCACTGGGTCTCCCCCCCGCCGGCGGCGGCGCCGGGATGCACACCACCTTCCTTTGCTGGTTCTTCCTATGCACATCGATTATTGGAAAGTTAGCACTGAATAAAATTAAGGATCACTAACCACACAGTTACTTTACAGAACTCTAGGTACACGCAATGTTGCAACCAAGCAAACTAATTTCTTGGAAATTTTGCAACTGATTGAAACGTACTAGCTTAGGGTTTCAAAAGCCGACCTTGCCGTCCGGAAAGAAAACTAGCTAGCTAGATCTAGATGCACATATGCACACGACCCTATATAGGCATTGTTTGCCAATTCAGAAATATTCCCACCGATCACCATGTGTTCATGATGACTCTTGTGCCTAAAATTTCGAGCTGTAGGCAACACTCACGATCTTGCAAATTCTTGCCACATCCCGAGAAATCCTCGGAATTCCTCCTCATTTCTTACTTTCCTCGGAGGTGCAGTGCAGAACACGGAAAAGAGAAGAACAGCAAACTAAAGAGCAGAAGAAAAAAAAAAAAAACTCGCCCAACTTTCCCTAAAAATCACTCACGAATTAACTAGCTAGTCAAGATACTGTGCATGTAGCGCAACGAAGAATCCTTGGATCAGTTCAGATCTAAGTATGGGATGGCGATCGCCGGCCCAACCTGCGCTTGATCCCGCCGGCGCGCGGCGATGACATCTGCATGCCGGCGACAGCGGCGTCCATGGCGCACCCTGCCGCCTGCCCGGCCGTGATGCCAAGTTTCACCATGTCGCCAGCCATCGTCGGGTACGGCCGTATCGCCCTCGGCGACAACGGCGACGGCATCAACCTCGGCGCCAAGCCACCGACTGCTGGCATCTTCATCCCCCTCGGTAAGAGAGGCTTCCTACCCATGTCCAACAGCCGCATACTGCCACCGCCTCCGCCTCCTCCGCAGCCGCTGCCGCCACCGACAGCCGTGTCGAAGCCGACCTTGGCCATCGCGTCCGGCATGGCGTCCAAGAAGTCGGCGCCCGACGAGTAGTCGCTGCTGAACGGGTCTGCGAGCCCCGCGAAAGGGTCCCCGAAGACATCTGCTCCGGTTCCCCCGGCGCCGCAGCCGTCCGATGACGACGGTGGCGGCGGGAAGAGCATCGGCTCGGCCGGCATCTGCCACTCAGCGGCCGTCGAAGGGAGGTCGACGCTGCCCGACATCGCGCCGCCGGCCCGGACGATGTCGGTGAGGTCCCCGGCGGCCTGATCGCCCTCCATCCTCTGAAGGAAGTAATCGCACATGGCTACCTAGCTAGCTAGGGCTCTCTTCGCCGATCTCTCTCTATAGTGGATGCTAGCTGCAAGCAAGCTACCAATAATTCTCTTGCTTCTACACAATTCACACCAAGACTAGCTACCTAAGCGGCTAGCCCAGAGCTAACTATGCATGTGTTCTTGAAGATCGATGCAGATTGACTTGATCTGCTTGGAGGTAGAAGCAAGCAAGCAAGCAAACTTGTCTTGGTTTTTGTGGCCGGCCGGGGGCAAGAAAGGAGGTAGGGTGGAGGGGAAGCAGGATGTGAGAGATGGGCTGTGGAAAGGCAACTATCTTTTCTTTACACCAAGCAAGCAACAATGCAAGACTGCAACAGAGACAGACAGAGACGGGTAACTTGAGTTGGCTTCCAAGAGGACAATAAAGAAGTATGTAAGAGCCAAAGAGAGAGAGATGGGTTGTGGTTTATTATTTGTTTTTTGGCATATCGATGTGTGTATGCATTGGCAATGCACACACGAACTGATGGATGGATGGATGGACGTTGACTTTCTCCGGGCGGGAACGGGGGTGGAGTGCGATCCCCATACGCAAGGCGGCATGGCCGTGGCGAGTGCTTGTCGCGCGGTAAAAAGCAGGCGCTGCATGCATGCATGGTGAAAACTGGGAAACGCCCAGGCGAGAGCGCCCTGCCTCGTCATACCCTTGCCATCTTGACTCTGAGACGCAGTCACGCAGCTCACTGACTGACCGACCGAGCCTAGCTACGCAACCGTGTGAACTACTCCTACATGCTCTCTCTGTACCGTTTTACATTAGAGAAAATTTTAATAAAAAACTAGAGCGTTCCGACGGTATAGCCTGTGACCATTCCATCAGAGCTATGTGGACGCATCAGATGCCATCTCAAGAAGCTTCTCGAGTCTCCCTCTCCCGCCATGTGCACATCCCCATTTCTCTCTTCTCCATCGATCCAAATTCCAGCAAGACCTTCCTATTCCCATCTCTCTCCACGCTTCACGTAGCACCGACGACCTATTCACCACCGGCGGTAGGAACCCGATGAGGTGACACGGCAACTACAGGCAGAGAAGCCGGCGCGGCAGCAAGTGGGCGCGTCGATGGAGGTTGTGTTCCTCCCATCTACGAGGCCCATAGCCATGTGGCCACGAGGGAGCACGGCGAGCAGTCGCGACGGCCTAGCGAGCGTGGCAAGAAGTGCAAGGCCATAGGCGGGCGCGGCGGAGAGTGGCCATCGGGTTGCAGGTGAGTGCAGGGCGAGCATGGCAAGGAGTGCAAGGCTACAGGCGGGCGCGGCGGAGAGTGGCCATTTGGTTGCAGGCGAGTGAGGCAATGTGCAGCTCACCGATGTTTTCGTTGTTGGCAAGCTATCTGGTGGCTCACCAACTGTTCCATTTTTTTTTTGTGAATTTGATTTATTTTTTTTTTTGCCTTTTTGTGAAACTTGACTGAAACTCTTAAAAGTGGCTTTAATTATTGAAATTTTTTGTAGGGAACTCTCCGAAAATTGAAGTTTGTGTTGAAACTTGGCCGGACTCTTCTGAAACATGAAGTTTCAGCTTCCAAACTTGTGTTCTAGCTTTAAAACCCTCTAAAATGTGCTTTGAAACTATCTGGACTTTTAAAATCAAAATGAAAATGTGGCTGAAACTTGGTTGAAACATTGAATTTCATTTGTGAAACTTGAAGTTTGAACTTGCAAATCGCTTTTGAGACCTCAAGTTTTAGTTCTGAAACTCTTCAAACCTGAAGTTTCAATGTGTCGGTTTCTTGAAGTTTTTTTTGTGAAACCTAATGTTTCAAACTTGAAACTTGCTGAAACATGGCATATTTTTGAAACTTGATTTTTTTTTTAAACTTGGCTCTTGAACTTGAAACTTACTGAAACCCTCTGAAATATGGAACTTGAAACTTGCTGGAACTTGCCAAAACCTGCAGAACTTGAAATCTGGAACTTGTTGAAATGTATGAAACATATATCATACAATGGAACTTCATGAAATTGCTATACATTGTTTTGTTTGAAATTTTGTTTAACCTTGTTTCAAACATATTGGAATTCGCCAAACCTCTCTGAAGTGGGCAGGAAAGTATGTGTAGTTTTCATGAAACTCTTTGAAACCTGTGTGAAACTAGGTGGAACTTGAATGAAACTTGAGGTTTAATTGAAGTTTCAGTTCCCTTCAGTTTTGAAACTTGAAGTTTCATCAAAGTTTCAGTTTGGTCAGTTCTGAAACTTGAGGTTTAATTGAAGTTTTAGTTTCCTTCAGTTTTGAAACTTGAAGTTTCATCAAGTTTCAGTTTGGTCAGTTCTAAAACTTGATGTTTCGTTGAAGTTTCATCGAAGTTTCGGTTTGGACTATTTTGAAACAAAAGTTTCATCGAAGTTTCAGTTTTGAATCTAAAGTTTTATTGAAGTTTAAGTTTATGAAACTTGAGGTTTCATTGGAGTTTCATTAAGTTTCATGGAGTTTCAACTGAAAGCTCGTGAAACTCCATGAAACTACCATACCGTTGAAAATGCATTCCAACGATATAGCGTGAGCTAGCAGCTTACTTGGTCTATAATTATCCGGATCGCTAGCTTTGTAATGTTATCGTTCGGCCAGTTAACATTGACTGGACGTAAGGTACATGACAAACGCCATACATGTGGTGAGACGTATGTACAGTGATGCATAGTTTAGTTTACTTTTGGTCGTTCTACCACACGGGCTATACATGCATGTGTGTACTTTGATCTGAAATGGGCGTGTGTTTGTCTTCTCCTATATGTGTAATGGGCGCTAATGAATGGGTAGCTAGTTAGGTTGGTTGTACCATAGCCATTGATCCAACTGACTACCTAGTAATTACTAAGGGCATGTACAATGATATAGACAACTGAGGTCTATATTAGCCATTCATGTTATCTATAGATAGTATTAAAGACAACTCATATAATAAGTTGTCTGATAAGTTGTTTATATGAGATCCACAATCTTTTAATTTTGCTTAGAAAAAATATTTATTATAGATAACAACTCATATCATGGTGTTTTGTGTTGTCTATAAGAGTTTTATAGACTGTCTATTACATGCCATACAACTTAATTCATTATCTTTTTTTGCTCTCTCCCATCCACATCATTAAAAATCTTACATGACAAATATTATATACTGCTGATGTCACCCCACTGTATATGCCCTAAGTGGTAACATCAACACAACCCTCATTTTACTTTAAATCAAGGGTGAAAACGGTTGATATGCATGGTTTAACCCTACAGACTTACATTTTGGACCAATTCAATGACAAATATCAGTATATATGGTACAAAACATTCTAAACACTTGTATTGTGAGTCATCTGCCATGAAGCTTTATTTCACCACAAAGAAAACAATATATGTGTGTATAGTAAAGAGATTAATATTTCTTTCTGTTTGCTATTTATAAGTGGCCTGAATTTTTGTTATCTCTAAGTCGATTTTCTTGTTATTTGTATTAGCTTTGAGATGCATGTGTGCCTATTTCTAGATAGATCCAATTAGTAATTCAAAGATGTGACTTACACGTAACAAAGCGTAAGCCACCTTAGAAATAGATATCCCCGTACCTTTTTGCTTAAGAAGATATTGTTCAACCTGTCCTTGTTAGAAAACCTTTTATGTATACAAGTACTAATTAATCTGTATACATATGCAAATGTAGTATATATAGAAAAAAGTACTTGAATTCTTAATTAGATACTGCCAGATTTGAAAGTGAAATGAGCATAATTTTTTTCCAAAAAATATACTACAATATCATCTTATTATTTTAACTTTACCACCCTTTTGTTTTTGCTTCCTCATCAATTTATTTTCATATATATGAACGTGCTCGTGGTATTGAAGCACATCATACAACGGTATGTTGATTGGATAGAAAAATAAGATCCAGCCTGCAGTTAGCAGAGAGTGTACATATAGTATAGTTGTACACATGAACATCATCTAGCTAGATTAACTATATGCATATCTTGATGTCAGATTAGTTATTTTAATAAACAAAAGTTAACTAATGACAGGTGGAAACTAACTGTAAATAGCCCATGATAAACTACACGATAAGATGTACCACATGAACATAGTATTATACTGCACACAGTATTGAGTACGTCGATAGCAAGAACGGCAAATCCAAACCAAGCACGTATACAAAATTCATTTCCTAAGCGACTCTTGAGGCATATCCCACTGCAATCGATTAAGCACATAGATTTGGGTCATTTGGAATTGATCAATTCACAAAGATCAGCTAGCTCTTGCTTTAATTAGGGTTGTATGATTATTTAAGCATCAACAGCAAGTGGTTCTTGAAGGTGACGCCACAACAGGGATTAAACCAAGGCGAGTTGCTTTCTGTAGGAAGCTTCTTTGAATCTAATGACATCCTGGACATGGGATCGCATGTGGACATAATCTTATTAGGGCACGTATAATAATTTGTCTTTTAGAATTGTCTCTAAGGTTCTAACTCATCTACAGACAATTTTAATTAGAGACAACATCTCTAATAATTTATTTATAAAATTATTTATTTTCACTATAGTTTTCCCCCCTTACACACTTACCATTTGTGATGGTTTGTATGTCAAATTTATCTCTTATATAAGAGATAATACATTCTCTCTCTTCACATCATCTCTCCTCGACTAAAATTTTAAATGACATGTAGGTATTGTATCACTTTGCAGGATGCACGACCTCTTCAGTCATTGGTCGGCAAGCAACAGTTGCATTGTCATGGTTTTGGGGCGCAGAAGATCCGGAGCCCATATTTGACGGCGTATTTGGCTCAAAGGACATGCTTGATGGGGTGATAAAGTTCGATATTATCTCTTCCTGCAATCGATATTAAATTATACTAAAGCTGGTCGAGTCTGCTAAAGCTAATAAGCATATATGCACTCGTTCGTCAGCACAGTCGTGTACGTTTGAACGGCCACCTAGAATTATATATACTCAGATCAAGCTTTGTATTCTAGTTAATTATATTGAAATAGTACCTTATCAGTTGATCTAATTCCAATTAAACCAGCATATTACATGCGTGGTCCAGGTATACTAGTATTCCTTATACCCTAATTAATCCATGGGGCTGTGACAACTTCATGTAGTTAAGCAAAGTGTCCCCAAGGTGATCATGATACAGCACTAAATTGAAGAAAAAAGAAAGATAAATGCATGCATAACACTCCTACTCTTTGTTATTTCTCCTTTAATTTCTCCAGTATATATATCGAATTGATGTACACGTTTCTTTCTCGAAAAATGTACACATGCATGCTGTTGGAATTAGTATATCAATTAACGTGCATGAGTGACAGAAAATTTTTAAAAAGAGCAACGGAGAAAAGAATTTCACACGCATGCTTTGTTGTTGGTAGCTTGCTTTCTAGTCAAACCGTATTCAACCTGCGTCTTCCTCCTTTTACCTCTGGCCTGCGCAGAATCTATTTGTCACGTAGCTAGGCATCATCTTGGTAAACTAATTAAGAAACTAGGAGCATATGATTTGATCAGTTTGACTTAGCGCGCATTGGAGTTTAGTCAAGGCCAAGAGTCTTGTCACTTAACCACACACACTTTCAAAGCATGGAGTATTTTTGGAGGTGTGTGCACTAATGTTTCTTTTCTACTGACAACTACACACGATGTCAGTTTAGGGTTTTCTTTTCTACCCTTCCCTCTCTTTAGCTCCCCCAAAAAGATTCCAAATTGAACTATAGTGCCAATGGTCTCACTAATTACTACACTTTGTAGTCCTACTCAATCTGGATTATTAACTTCTTGACCTGCTGTAGAGTACTGTCCAAAAGGTGATCAGTTGTCTATATGATCATTTGGTTTCACAAAGCACCAAAAAGAATTGTTTTTGAGTTAGTTACGGAGAACTGTTGCTGAATTGGAATTGAGGGCATCCTGTCATGGCCATTAGTTTGAAAAAAAAAAGGAAAACCATACGACACGGACGTACGACACAAATGAAAAATATCGAAAGCATTGCTCCCGCTGTCCTGCACTTACCACCGTATATGGGGCGGTCCCAGCTATCAGGCGAGGCTGGGCGGCCCCACGAGGTTTAGTGCCGGTGGAAGACCCCCTCCTCCCGGGCGCCATCGGTCCCTTGCCCCTTCCCCTTCCGGCCTTCCCCTTCCTGCTTCCTGGCTTGGCTGTTTGGATCGGCTGCTTCCTTCCCCCCAAAGGCAAAGGCCCAGGCGCCCAGGTAAGCCCACGACCAATACAACCAACCACTCAACTAGCACCACTACACCTTCTCACTGGTTCACTTCGTCTTCCTCAGTTGTCACTTCCCCCAATCTCCAAATTCCAAGTTTCCAACCCTAGGTGGTGTGCGGCGAGCGACGCAGTGGCAGGCCCGGGGCCGCTGGGTGAAGGCGGGGCGCGGCAGTCCGACACAGCGGTGTGGGCGCCTGGTGGCTGGTGGCGTGGCGTCGGCCGTCAGTGGTCGGTTGAGCCTAAGCTTGGGAGCGACACGGCACGGTGCGTCTGCTCTGCTAGGCCAGACCGCCAGTGGGGGGCGGGCCAACGCTGGGCCTGGACGCGGACACAGAGCGGAATGGTGTGTCTTCTCTGCGAGGCCAAGCCGCCAAGGGGCGCGCGGGGGCTCAGCGCCAGCGTGCTCCGCGATCGCTCTCGCCCAGCGCCATGTTCCATGTTTCCGAAGAAGCATGAAGAAAGGTAATCCTTTTTCACCTAACCGTGCTATGAAATGACTTAGCACTGCCATACAACCTGTTAGTTTTTAGACTTCTTTCTTTGTGGTCAGAGGGCGCATCTGGTCGATGACCGATATTTTCACTGGGTTTGCTTCAATTCCTCTAGCCGAAACTAGGAATCCAAGAAGCTTTTCAGAAGAAAATCCAAACCCACACTTCTCTGGATTTAACTTAATGTTACACATTCTTAAGTTGTTGAAAGTCTCGTGTAGGTCGAAAATGTGGTCGCCAGTGTTGACACTTTTCACGACCAAGTCATTAACGTAGACTTCTAGATTTCAACCTATCTGAGGATTAAAGGTATTCTGCATCAACCTTTGAAAAGTTGCACCAGCGTTTTTGAGATCAAATGACATCTTAACATAGCAGTAAGTGCCATATGGAGTGATGAAGGAAGTTTTCTCTTTATCATCTTTACTCATATTAATCTGGTGGTACCCTGAGTACGCATCTAAAAAACTTAATAACTCACACCCGGAAGTAAAGTCTTGTAGAACCGAACAGGCAACTAGAGGGGGGTGAATAGGATCTCAGCCTATTTTTCGCTTTGATCGGATTCAACAAGCTTTTCTCGCCAATAGCTATGAGAGCTATAAAGATCAACAAACAACCACAGCGGATGTCTTGTATTGAATCCAATCAAAACCCTAAAGTATGGAACCAAAAACGCAACTGCGAACAGTACTGATGAACAATATCGGTAGTACCAGTGAACAGTGCACGATAGTACCAAAAATCGGAACCACCAATGAATAGTAGTCGGTACCACCGGATGAACAGTAACTGTGAACAGTACTTACGAACGGTACAAGAAAATCGGTACTACCGGATGAATACTGCCGGTACTACCGGAAATTGGTACTGCCAGATGAACAGTGCCGGTACTACCGCATGAACAGTACATCAGCCGATGAATAGGAAAAACAACCCGAAAACAAAATCCAAAAATGGTATAACTTTTGATTAACTTTTGATTCATTAGGCCAAACTCTACGAAACTTGAAACACAACTTCTCTAGAAGGTTAGGAACCTATTCCGATCAAAGATTGAGTAGATCCACGTTAAAGTTCCAACATTTTTCGATATGAGTGAAGATGGTTTCAAAACCGAGTCAAAAACAAACATGATCTAAATCTTGCTTGTGGGTAAAGAATGATCAAGATAATCTTAAATGCACTTCCACATGTCACAGCAAGCAAGATCACCATAAGAACTCGAGGGAAAACCAACAAGACATCAAAAACACAAAATCATCAAAGAGAGAGAGCAAGAATAAGAACAAACTCATCTTTAGGAAACTTGCTTGGATTGATTCGAAATTGATATATGTTTATAGCCACTCCATCCTGGAGGACAAGAGCTCAACGCAAGAGCACACAATCACTTCATCTCTCTAGAACCCCAACCTCTCCACTCTTCTCCCAAAACCCTGAAGACCCAAACTAGGGTTATGAATGTCTGGGTTCCTGGGTGCTGGCCAGCACCCTCCTCTATTTATAGTGGAGGCTAGCTTCTAGAAGAGTATTCCTATTGGACACCCGTTAAGCCCACACACAAACGGGTTTAACTTACGCACGTATTATAAAGCACCGTCTTCAGCTTCTCTTGACCTAAACTACTTCTCCTTACGTTGTCTTGCGCCACAGTTTAGCCAAGAGCCATCAAGGCGGTATTTAGGTGAAATTACCAAAATACCCCTTCTCGGTCCTTCTCCGAAGACCAAGTCCAATCTCTGTGAAGCAGTCCCATGCTTTGCCACGTGTAGGTTGATCAATAGCTCTCATCATGTCGGCAAGTCTCTCCCGTCCGGCTCTCGCCGAAACCACCAAGGCACTTGCACCGACCCCCGCACCGCTTGATCCAACCCGTCGTACCGAACTGTCCGTTCGGTCATCTTTGTCCATTTTGCGCCACGCTTGAGTCCATTAGCCTCACCCGGCATCCTCGATCGTTCTGAATCTCAGCTCTCCAAGCTTAGTCCTGATCATCCTCGTCGTTGACCATCGTTGACCTCCAAGTAGCCTGAACAACAATAGACAAAGAAATCAATTCTGGTAACAAGTTTTTCACAACTTGACCCACGTTAGTCAAAACATACATCATGCGACATCTATGCAATGAGACCCATGAACTTGACCTAACCCAAAACCATTTCTCCAAAATGCCGTACTTCAAATCAGAATTGGTACTACCGCCATGAAAGGGTCGGTACTACCGCACCACGGTCGTATCGCACATATAACTGCGATCGTACCGCTTCTCAAGGAATTCCAAAACTCCCCAAAACAACCTCTCTGGAAATTCCATACCACTACTCTTGCGGTCTTACCGTTACGCTGTACTACCGCCGACCATCTTGCGGTATTACCGTTTTCCACGGGAGTTCAAAACTACCAAAACATCTTCTCTGGAATTTACGTACCACCGCTCAAACGGTCACACCGTGATGCGGTAGCACCGCCTGGTACTTGCCGATACTACCGATTGTCCTAACACTTGTTGAAAACTAGAGTTTCAACAAACCTTCAAAGCTATTGCCAATTGTCTCATCATCCTAAGATCAAGAGTATATCCCCATGATATCTACAATCCCCCCTTGATGAACACATTGGCAATCTCCCAAAAATGTAAGTTTTGAGGTTTGAAAAAAGAAAAACTCAACGTGTTCGTACAAAGGCACAACTTGGTCCAAAAGCAAGAGAAAGCAATAGAAATGACCAAGCTGGCTTCAGAATAGCATAGGCAAGTGAGATAAGGCAAAAGAAAGCACAAAAACTTCAATTTGCAAAGAAGTGACAAAAATCTCACTTAAGGTCCATATGAAACAACAATTGTTCTATTTGACTTTTGATCATTGTGAGTCTCCAAGAATTGCAATTCAAATTCAGAAATAACAATAAGATCAAAAGAATTACAAATTAAATGCCCCCCTCACTATGATCATCGTTTTTCTTCTTTTTCTCTAAAAAGCATTTCTTCTCTCTCTACAACCAAAAAGCTCTTTTTTTAAAACATTTTTGCTATATCTTTTCCCCCTCTGACAATGGATTCATCAAAGAATCACGCCTTCCTCTCGTCCAAAGAGAACAAATGCAGAAATAAGGAAGAAGCATAAGAAATAGCATGTAGAAAATGCTATGTAGTGGCTTCATTTTTTTTTAATTTTTTCAAGTTTTAGTAAAAGAAACTTTGGAGATTACCCAAAAGAACAGGCTAGCATTTCTATTATCACTCAAGACATACCTAGCCTGACACAGCTTGCAAAATCATGTTAAGACAAATATAGCAAAGCTAGGCTAGAGAGCTCAAAAAACCACTTGTTGTTGGATTATTGAGAATATCCCGAACTCGTTGTAGGTTTTGTACCATTACCGAAGGTCTGGGAGGGTTCCTACTAGTAGTGGGTGTCTGATAACTTGAACTTTCCCCCGTTCGACTCGTTACGCGAGGTGGGGCAGAACCAGGTGAATTAACTGATGGACATCCATCAGTTCTGTTACCTCTGACATTTGGTGCTTGAGGGCCCGTACCATTTCCACCAATAGGTGGTGGTGAGGTAGATTGTGTAGGACCGTACATGATATTTTGATATGTATCTCCGATCGCATTGACCTTATGACTCCAACAACGATTTTCCAACGAGCTTCCATCGTTACTAATGGAGAGCCTTCTAATGCTTTTGCAAGGAGTTTCCACGATGGAGAATAGTCAGAGATTAATACCTCCTGAGGTCTTTTTAGTGGACTCAGCCTGATCCGGTGAATTGTCAACCGTATGCTGAGTCTTATAATTTCCACTTAGCCTATGACCAGTGGGAGCTTCATCGGCACCGTTACCAGATGTCGATTGGCACTTGGAATTGCCAGAAGTCGTTGGTGAGTACCTGTCAGCCATGATCGTATCGAGAGTACCTTGATCCTCGAGTTGTGGTGCTAAGCTTGTGTCACCTTTTTTGCCGGTCGGAAAGACCGGACTTGCAGTGGTCCTTGTATGTTCTGAACTGGTCGGAACAATTGGTTCCTCTGAAGATGCCACTGGTGGCGTGTCTTCCTTCATTCGGTCGATCTCGCTGGCCTCAGTGAACATCGAGCCTGCGACGGAGGAGGAAGATGATGATATTGCGTCATGTTCTATGGCGCGAATGCGTACGTCTATGCCGAGGTTGGAATAGTCTGCCAAGTCGAACCGGTTTTTCTCATCCCAAGTCTCTGCCATGTTCGCATGAGCGATGATGGGACGAAGGAGGTGGATGAGGAATGCTTGAGCGGAGTAATCTTCAATAACTCAACGCATTCTTCCCCACGGACAGCGCCAACTGTCGACGATCGAGTCGTTGATCTTACGAAATAAACAGAGGAAAATGACAAAGAGTTCTTTGGAGAGAATGAGACTGCTCTTTATTGCTATAAACTGGATCTTTTACAGGGGGTGCCCTTGACAATGTGGTGGACTAATCCTAATTACACTGAGCGTAATGCTTGCTATACTATAGAATTAGACTTGAAACATGAATCTAATGCCAATTGTTGTGCTTCAATCTGATGCCTCTTTAAGTAGTTGACGAAGAGGTGACAGTTACTTCTGAAGAAGACGCATGTTGGGAAAGGTCGCGACTGGTCGGAGCGAGGCGGCGGTTGATGAAATATCAACTGTTCAGCAGTTGAGTTCCCATAAGACACTCAACCGTATGGTGGCTATTGTCAGTGTCTTAGGACCATGAAATGCTGCGTGGTATGGAACAAATATGACATGTGTTCCATTCATCACATGGTAAGAAATATGACTGGAGTTAGATCCAGATACTAGTTCATTGCTTCTACGAGCAGTCATCTGGTTGGGGACTGGGTACCAGACCTTTCCGACCAGGGTACCCACAATGTAACCTCTGGAATCCTTACGACCATTGAGGTCGTTAGCCTTAGCGGTTATGACCACAAAGACATATGGTCTTTTATTAAAGTAATACATAGAGATTTTAATCCTCGTCAAGTCTCGATGCAATACGTTTGTCCTTTGTGTGTCATGTTGCGATTAATTTGATCTGTTTTAATTAATGGCTAGAGAATCTCCGCATCAAAGAGTGGTCATATATTTTTTTAGTCAATATGTGATCCATGATCAATTGAAGATTTTTGAACACTCCATAGATTATTAAGTAATCGGTGATTATTTAAGAATAATGCCTGCAAGAGCTAGCTTACGATAATGACAATATTTTGCATATGAGAATAATATGGCACCTACAATCGGGCATGCATTCCTTTCCTACTATTTTGAGTAACAAGAGACATCATGACAAAATTCCACACAAAAGCCCGGAAGATGCATGATTGAATAACCACTCGGTTTATTTAGATGACAAAAGTATGCTTAATATAGCCTGTACGTACATTCATTATTCACTAGGAAAAGAAAACCCTAAAGCTAGCCAAGTATGTTTGGATTAGGAGGATTTTGTTGGGACTTTAATTAGGTAATTAAGAAAACCCTACCCAACTGACACAATGCATGCACATATATATTTCTTTTGGCGGGAAACTCCAGGAAAGGATCCTATTGTGTATATATATTAATATATGATAATAAAATCTACAAAAAAAATTACGTGAAGAAAAAAAAATGTAAGCAAGACTATGAAGTCAATTCTCGATATTGGGTTTGTAAGTTTTCTTTGCTCGATGGATAACCATGGCAAATTCATGCTTAAAAGCTCCTTTTCAATTTTCAAATGTTGAAGCAATGCATGCATATATTGGCACAAATATACTTTCAAAAGTGTATTTATCTTCTAGCTTCCTTACAACAAGGGAATGCATGATCGATCGCGCAAAGGAGAAGGAAAGGAAACATAGGCAGATCCAAATATAGTCAATTAGTGGAGTAGTAGTTAAGTAATGACAAGAATTCTTTCTTTTTCACTTGTTTCTTCCGGATGCCAGGAATGCCGCCCATGCATGCCACTCTTGTCTTTATTCAGATCCCCGATATTAAGAATGCATCGTCATGTAACTTTGTTAGCAAGCTTAGACTAATCCTTCAGATCTTCTCGTGGCATTGTTGAGATAAATTAATTAGTTGTGGTCCCTTCGAACTATGACAAAGTTATAGCTTCTCCTAATGCCAGAAACTGAGATACATCGTCCGTGGCGCTTGTGAGTTTCTAAAAAATCTTTTCCCTCGAGTTTATTTTCATTTGATTTTCCCGTTTATTTTATCTTGTTCCTTGACTTGGTTCCGGGAAAGCACTCTTTTTGCTTTTCAGGCACTCTTTTTGCTTTTCAGGCAAAGGGGTTTAATTTGTCGGGCAACAACATTGAGACGATGTCGTGCGTGTTGTTAACCGCAGATTTGCATGGGTTACTAATAGAATGATCCAAGTCCTGGTGTATAAACAGATGATAAATACTACTCCCTCTGGTTTTTAATACTTGACTTCTCAAACCTAGCGAATGATGCAATCAACGACAAGCTTTAAAGAACGGAGGGAGTATAAAAGACATTTATTCTAAGAAAAATAGAGAAAATATATACCGCATGAGTGGTGTGTGCCTATTCAAATTAAAATGGATCGAGCTCACAGCCACGTGGTTAGTTACAAAGTTAAAGGGCCACCAGGAGTCCAGGACTACTTAATCAACCCAAAGAATGGCTGCATGAATCATGACAACCCAAATGGTAATGTTAAGCGTTAGATCAATGCAACTTAACATTGTATTCCCAGTAAGTTGTTCATAAGCTAAAATAATCAAGAGAAATTAACGAGTCACCCAGCCAATCCACGCGGCGTTCACTCCCCAATCCCATATTCTAGTATTCCTAGTAACCAAGGAGTGGAGCGTAGCCTAGTTGGTTTGATTTGCTGTCGTGAGCAGCCCGCCTACTTTTGAGGATTGGCGTGCGTGTCTTATCGTAGGGGAGAGTTGAGCATAGCTCAGTTGGTCTCCTAAATAAGCATGTGTTCGTACTATGTGAGGTCTGAACCTCTACTTTAGATTAAACGTATGTTAAGTTTAAGAATGCAACCAGTGTGTGTAGACGTACATATAATGTATATATACGTGAGTATGTTCGACATGTACTCTCAAGAAAAAATAGTATTCCCAATAATCGATGCATTTCAAAGTTCGTTACTCTTACAAAAAAAAAAGCGCAGTGATGCCACCAGCCTTCACATCATCATGTGATTTCGGATTTTGTCCAGTTCACGCCATTAATTCCATGCCCAACTCCCACGTTCACGCGTGAGTTGACCTTAAAAAAAAACCCAGCGCGCCATCACATCGATCTCAGTATCTCACTTGCGAACAAAACAAAGGCCATAGGCCATAGGCCATAGGCCACAGGCCATAGCTCCATCTCTCTCTCTCTCCCTCAGCTCGATCTCATGCATGAGCATGACATGTATGTATGTACTGCACGCTGGGATCATCTGGTTGTAGCCATGCATGCAATGCGCATAGGACATGAGCCAAGAGGGAATGAGATGCATCCTGCCATGTGACACCAAGCATATATATATATATATATATATATATATATATATATATATATATATATATATATATATATATATAGTGCAACATGCACGTAAAAGATATGGACCTGCTCTCTCACTCGATCGATCTCTACCTAGGGCTAAAATCTATCTGCTTCACTATCCACAACCCAGTGTTGCTGCTTGCTTATCTTGCATGCAATTTGCATCTTCTCCGTAGCGAAATTATGCGCCGGCCGAGCATTGTCTAGTCACCCGACCTTTCGGATCGATTTTTACAAATTAACCATTGTGTGCGTATTTTTTCCACTCTTACTTGTAGAGATCAATGTGTCATATGCTACTACCGATCTAATTACTGCTTAGTAACTAGAACTAGTGTACTTACTCCATATATACTACTATATATCAGACCAAAAGATACTTGAGAAATGAATACAACACATAGTAGCTATAGCTATTTTTGGTCTACTAAATAAAGGGCTTCTAGTTTGATCTAAAAAAAGTATGGCTATCTAGTTTGATCAAAATTGTGTTTTGGAGACCGTATTGATGTTCAAAACATCACTCTTTAGAAAGAAATCGATAATGCTAAAAACAACCAACATTTTGAATCGAGTATTGTAAGAGCATGTACAATGGTACAGACAGTTGCTGTCTATAGCAACTCTTCATATCACCTGTAGACAGCACTAAAGACAGCTCATACAATGGACTGTCTTTTTTACTTGTCTTGGTTCTGGTGATACAACACTAAAGACAGCACTATAGATCACACAATCTCCTTTGCTTTGGTGATACAGTCGGCTACAGAATTGTAGACAACACATTGATCTCTTTTTATTCTCTTTCATCCACATTAGCTTAAATCCTACGTGACAGAAAATATAGACAGCTGATGTAAATTTATTGTACGATCGGAATTGGCGTTTGGGGTGTAGCAACAGTTGCCAGAAAATGGCATCCCGATGCGTGCGTGCATGTACTTGCATTGCACCCACTTAACTGCTGCATGTTAACGCCCTGCACTTGCATAT
Organism: Ampelocalamus luodianensis; assembly: GCA_036346255.1. Classification (NCBI taxonomy): domain Eukaryota; kingdom Viridiplantae; phylum Streptophyta; class Magnoliopsida; order Poales; family Poaceae; genus Ampelocalamus; species Ampelocalamus luodianensis. Next base: position 57,857,190 of record CM070623.1, on the reverse strand, counting down.
TACATATGGGGACTCGTGCAATGTGCAGTGAGTATCGTGTCGATTTGATTTGCATTGCAGCGCTTTCTGTGCCGGCCGGCCTGCCTGCCTAGATGCACGTACGCGCGAGTGGTTATTGATCGCTGAGTTTGAGAAAGCTGGTGGCGTTTCTGCCCACACACATACGACAGGAGTACTGGCTTAAGAATTTCGTTTCGTTTGATCTCTCGCTTAATTTAGACAAAGTAGAGCGAGCAGTGTAATTAAGTCCCATTTTACTACACAGTGTGTAAAGTTCATGCAATGGAGGTGACCATGGCCAATTAAGCTCAAGGGATCGATCTGAATAGTCTTTTATGAATGTTCCTAAAAAACTTTATGAATACCTGTCAATACGGCCCATTCGGTCAATGCCCAAAGGCGTTCTATAGCTACTTGCATGCATGTTGCTTAGAGCATATATATCTACAATACTTTGTTTCTTAGCTTGTTACTAAGAAAAAAGAGAGTACTTAATTTAATAAAAAGAAACAAGTCTTATAATGGATTATTTCTTGAGCTTGCATCTAAGACTTTAATTGTTACCCACAAAATAAGTTTTTAGATAACAAGCAAGCCTCTAATAGCTATTTGTTGTTTTTTGTGTCTTGGTATCAACAATTTGCGTATTTCTTCATCTAGAAACAAGCTCACATTCTCTCCTTCATCACCTAAATGTTGATGTGTCGATCCCTTAATAAAAAAAAAAGTCCAAGAAACAAGCTCACATTCTCTCCTTTATATCACATAAATGCTGATGTGCCGATCTCTTAATAAAAAGTGATATGGACTATTGTAGATGCTACTAGTAACTTTAGATCTCCACTAGGGCTCCCCGCGAAGAGGCAGAGGAAAGCGTGTCTCTCCATACTGGCCTCCCTCAAGAACATATGTATCATAATCTGAATGCCAAACAAACTTAAACATAATCACTACTTGTCATGTGCGGAACCCTAAGCTAGCTCTAGCCCCAACCTTTAATTTCTCTGTCCATCTTTTCGCAAGGTGCGTGTTGGATTAACGTAAACAACACAAAACACACTGCTCCTAGATAAGATTTGAGTTCGATCGAGCGCCTTGTGATGAGCTTTTGGGGAGGGGTGAAGAGCCATGTGAAGCTCGCACATGGTTAAAATTAACTGAGACTGGGTTAGAGCACAAGATAGGTGAGCCTTTGCTTCCATTGAGAGGCATCCGATGGATCCGTTCGCCCCTAATTTCAGGTTCTTGAAGTGAACTTCCTCCGCGTCACCACCTTGGAAACTTTAATGACATCTTTAATAGTTAGAGATAATATTATCTCTAATATATGCTACACCATCTTTAGAGACAACATCTTCAATAAATAGTCTTTAGCACATTCTTCAATATTTATATTTTATAATTTTTTATTAAAACGGACCTACATATCAACTAGAGTAGATTAATGTATCATATCTTGTTTCGCGTGCACGATAGTCTCTTCAGAAAGAGATGACATGTGCTCTCTCTCCTCCCCCCTCTCCTCTACGTAGGATTTTATTGATATGATATAACTATGAGACAATAATAAATACACTGTTGTTGAAGAAGCTCTGACTCGAAACTCCAAGCTTTTCGCGAGGCCTACGATTGGGCCGAAACTATGAGACAAACACATGTAATTTACGGCCCAAATCTCGAAGCTCATCAACATGGGCCTTAGAATGGGCTAGCTTGTTTACGCGTGTTGAAACGGACCGAACCCACTTCAGCCTTCCAGAGTTCCACCGTCACGTGACAAGCAACGCAAAGCGAACCAGCCAAGGCAAGGGGAAGGGTACGAAACGCTTGGACTGTAAGCGACTCGAGTGATCGAGACCAAAGCTGCGCCGCTTCCCCCGTCTTCCCTTCTCCTCCCAGCGCGGCGAGGCCGAGCCCAGTATGCATCACGACCCCAACCCCTTCGACGAGGGCAACGCCGACGACAACCCCTTCTCCGTGAGCCAACCTCTTGCTCAATCTCTCTCGTTTTTTTTTCGTCGGAGTTTTGCTGCCTAAGGAGTAGTGGTTTGGTAGATCTGGACTTTTGCATGCTGTTTCTGACGAGCTGCCGTTGCCGTGCTACAGAATGGAGGAGGCGGAGGTGGAGGCGGCAGGCCGCAGTACGGATTCCGCCCCACGGAGCCCGTTGGCTTCGGCGGCGGCAAGGGCGACGCCACTGTCGACGTGCCCCTCGACACCATGGGCGTAAGATGCTTTATATGCTGGTACTCATTTTTCTCCTTGTCACACTCTTCTACAAATCCGATAGTTTTGGGGTGTGTACGCTTCACAGGACTCGAAGAGCAAGGCCAGGGAGCTCTCGTCGTGGGAATCAGATCTGAAGCGGCGAGAAGCGGTGGGGTTTGTCCTCCATTTCGCCTTTAAAATTTTGCAATAGTAGTGGATTCGGTTTTGTTTCATGGCGTTTGTTTTGTTGCTGTAGGATATCAAAAGGAGGGAGGAAGCGCTGAAGAATGGTGAGTCACTGCTTGGTTGCTGGTGTCGGTGGTGTTCGAGTTACGAGTTGTTGTTAATAGGAGTGTGGTTAATGATGCAGCTGGAGCTCCGATTGAGGAGAAGAACTGGCCGCCATTCTTCCCGGTCATCCACCATGACATTGCCAATGAGATACCGGCCAACGTTCAGAAGTTGCAGTATCTCGCGTTCGCAAGCTGGCTTAGTACGTACTAGTTGGCTGTTGATAGTGCATTTTGTTGTATCAGTAGTTTACTAGTAGTACGTTGTTTGTTTTTCTATCTGGAGGGTAGAGTTAGCAAATGTAACCTTGTGAGTTAGGCAAATGTAACCTTGTAGGTAGTAGATATGGTGCATTTCAAAGGCGATTAGCATTGATTGTTCACGATAGCTTTCTTATTTTAATTTATTTACAGGAATCGTGCTTTGCCTCTCGTGGAACTTCATTGCTGTCATAGTCTGCTGGATCAAGGAGGGAGGTGGGTTTCATGGGTATCTATAAATGCCAGTGTGTTTTTGTATGTCGGCTCATGCTAACTGGTTGGGCTGTCTTATGCTTGCAGATTCAAAGCTGTTTTTCCTTGCAACTATCTACGCATTACTTGGAATTCCCTTGTCATACTTGATATGGTACAGACCCCTCTATCGTGCAATGAGGTATGTTACTACCGTTTTAGCATTCCCTTCTGTAGGTCCATCAATGTATTTTAGGAAGACACATTTGTGTCAGTGCATTTTACTACCGTTTTAGTGCTTTCCACCAGTGCAGTTTACAAAGAGAGTGTACCTCTTTTGTGTAAAAAGTCTATGCAGACCTGCACTGCTCACTCATTGTTTCCATTTGATGTATCAATGAGCAATGGATGGGTATATTCATCCCAGATTGTAGTTGGACATAGATTGTAAAAGCGGCTGCAATTTTAAGCATAAGACATTTGTGGGGACCCCGGAGTTATCTCCATAAGACCGAGACTAATCAAGGTCTTAGGGACATAACTCTAGATCTCCAGAGAATGGATTCCAACTTAGCTCCATCTAAATGAGAGACTTAACTCAAACTAGAGCCCCGACGATCATGCACGCCGCTCCTCTCATGAGCACTACATGATTGCTCGGTTCTCCAACAAGTCAAGCGCCGCACTTAGGAGTTAAATAGGAAGCCATGAACAAGCTGTAGTATGACTTATATTGGCTCCCAAGATAAGCGACCAATATAACCATACTCTCATTCAACGTTGATCACATCCATACAACATCCATACATAAATAGTTCAAAAGACATACAACATAGTTCCAAGTTTACATTTAATACAAGTGGCCGAATCGCCAAATTTAAAAGAGAGTATTAAGTAGCAATAAACACATAAATAGACCAAAAGACCAGCAATGGTATGCCCCATAACCCATCGGCAACCAATCGGGAGTTAGATGATAGCAAACTACTCATCTGTCGCCTAAATCGACAATCGATAAGCTCATCGGTCTCTAAATCCTCCTCACCTAAAAAGCCAAGAACACCGGCCGAGTACAAAGAGTACTCGCAAGTCTTACACAAATAAAAATAGTTATGCATAAGGTCATTCAAAGGACGGGCTCATATTGGTTTAAATTTTTGCGAAAACGACGCAATACTGAACAACCTCCACATACTAGTTTTTTCACGTGCCTTTTCAAAATCAGATTTGAAGTAGAAGTAAAGCATGTGAATAAGTAATGAATTCAATAACAAATGAATCATACCAACAACAAAGTGGCGGTCCACTTTGATACAACAATAAGCATGAACATCCCATTCATGACGATACCAAGTTATAACCACAATTTAATCCCAAGTCTAACAATAAGCAGCCACAAATTTCAGCGTTGTCGTCCGTCACCGTGGACACGGCTATTCGAATAGATTTATACTCGCAGGGTGTACTACTTACCCACACGACTTGATTAGCCCGTAAGCCTCCGGATGCCTCCGAATATAGCATACTTCCTATGGTATGCCGGCCGTAAATCAAGATACGGTCGTTTTTAGCAAGAAGATCCCATTGAGCCAAGTCCTCAACCCATGGCTCCTAGGAAACACAAGACGTTAACGCCCATCCTATATATCCTAGGAAACACAAGACGTTAACGCCCCATCCTATCGCCCAAAAGGAACACGGATTTCACGGTCACATGCCCTTACAATTTCACCACCGTGGGACTCAACACAATAAAACCTTCCCCTACTTAACCATACGGCACCCATATACACAAGGCGTGATAGCACGAGTTTTGCTTGAATCGCAACAACCCAAAGTTCGGTCCTTAATCCGCCCGCACAAGCCAAACCACATACCCAAATCTCGTGGCACGAAGGCACCATCACTAACCAACACTTGTCCAGACCAAAAGCTCATTTGAAAATGACAAAATTTCACTTATAAAACAGATACGAAGATATGAAACAAAATCATATAATGAGAGTTGTGTTTAACCCATAATTGGCGGGCTATTCCCGACAATCGAGCACTGTTCTAGACTTACATGGCTAAGCAACTCGAACAACAAGATTTCAAACATCCTACCATAATTAATTCAAGATGGGGTAATTCATGGATAGCCACAATGACAAGATAATAGGATGTGTCTAACTAATCATCACAAAAATAGCGACATTATCAACATAGCATGCAAGCAATTATCATTGCATCTATCCTAACAAACTGGATCAAATATGATGCAAAAGAAAGTTCAAAGGATGCTTGCTTTGTTGAAAAGTAATTGCTCACTCTCGGTCGCAGAGGAGTCGATATCAATAAGCTCGGAATCTAGGTAAACATAATACCTAATAAACATCGAGAAAAACCTCAAAATTCAAAATGCTCAAAATGCATGATTTTTCTACAGTAGCTAAGTCATGATTTAAGGTGGTTTTTGGTGAAAGAATTATTTCATTTTGATTTACTATGTGAAAGTTATGGTGATTCAATTTTCATATTTCAATACGCCTTTATTCTGTAATTTAATTATGAGGCTAAAATTTGTAGAGCAGTGGTGAGTAAATGGATTACCTGGATAATTAGGCAATATTATTACAAGTTCAAAACAGTTGAGTTTGCTCCAATTGAAGTTTTCATGATTTAGTTATTGATTTCTAAAGTTACAAAGATTAATAATGTAAAAATAATGACTTTTAGGATCATTTTCCTCAAACTATAGTTTCTGTGATAGAGGTGAGTTTGAAACTATTTTTATAATTAAGGTTATTTGAAATAGAAATTATCAAAACTGATTTCACTGTTTTTGGAGTTTCCAATAATTACTTATGAATTTTTGAAGTTATCAGCCTTTTTCTATCAGACAAATAATAGTGCTAAAGGCTCATTTTCCAAAATAATGCTCCCTGTTACAGAGACATGGTTGAAACCAATTTTAATATAAAGTTCATTAAATAAGAAAATTACTGTATGGTTTCACTCATTTTGGAGTTAAAATGAATTAGTTATGCATTTTAGAAGTTATACATATCTTTCAAGTGTTTAAAATAACAGATTTCGAATTTCATAAAGTTTTATTACCTTTCTCACCGAGCGCTAGCCTAGTCGCGTCATCCACGAGCGGCCCGTGAATAGGGTGTTTTCTATTCTAACTCGATTCAAAACGTGTTCGACTAGTGGTCCCGCCGCCGCGACACTATCCACGGACTAGGTCCACCGCGCACGCGCAGCGCGCGCACGGAACTTAAAGCCTAGGGCCCACATGCCAGCCACCCTATGTTACGGTTTAACCCGCCGCTTTCCGTGCACGGACCCACGTGTAAGCGATCGCTTTAACTCGCTAAGACAAAGATTTAACGCTAATGATTACCTCTTAACCCCTAATCATTTTGCTAAGGTTCGCCTGGCGCGTGCAACGGATTTTGATCTCGCAGAGCCACCGGGCTCGCCGCGCAGCGCCACAATGGCGCCGCCAAGGCCATGTCCAAAGCGCATAGTATTGTACACCGTAAGGGCACTCACTGCATTTGAGACGGCTTAGAATGGCGCTTAACCTGGCGTGAGCGTGGCGCCAATACGGCAAAATGAAAACAACATGCTGGAAGCTCCGCAGCGACATTCAGCGTGTGCAGCCAAGATTCTAAGGACTATGAGAAGGCTACCGAGCGAAGAGGTGCTCTGGGAGGCTCTGAGCTAGTCGGGCCGGGCCTCTGCTAGAGAAGAAGGCGGCGACAACACTGCTCAATGAAGAGATGAAGATCTGAGTAAAATGAAGCAAAGTGAATGCTTGGGTTAGCTCAAGGAGCTCAAGAGCAAGCCATAGGAGCAAGGAATTGGACAATGGCTTACGGATCAAGTGGAGGTGAAAAGTTGCTTCACTGGTTTGAATGGTGCAAACTTCGATTCAACAAGATCCTACCTGCATTACCAAAATTAGTTTAGGGTTTCTCTCTGGCCTATAGCATGTGAGGTGACGCGCAGTTAAGGATAATACCTCGGGACACGAAGATGGCACGAAAATGTCCTCGTGCGCGTGCTCGACGTGAGCTAGAGCACGAGGATGAATCGATGCTACAAGCGAAGATAAGAACCGAGCTCAAAAATGGAGAAGGCATTGAAAGTAGAGTAAAGGGTAGACACCCGGTGGAAGCTACCCGCGAGAGCGAGAACAAGCTTCCTCTCTCGGCCAAACAGAGGAGAAGTGAGGAAGAAGAGGGATGCCGAGGGGTATTATGCCCGGCGATGACGGCATGGAGGCGCTATGCGGGAACGCCCGAGTGGCCAACGGCGCGGTGGATTGACGGCGCGGAATCCTCAACCAAGACAGAGCGATCGCCTCGGCGCGTGGAGCTCGGCCCCGCGCAGGTCGTGACGAACCGACAGCCTTGGGCCCACGCCGCCGGCCGAGACAAGGCGGCGTGCGAACGTGAGTAAAGTGATTCGATGCGCACCGCTGGATCTCTACCGACTACCGAGATTAGTGTGCAATCGGACCGGTCAAGGGGTAGGCGATCCGGTCGTTGATCTAAGATCCAAGGGTTGCATGCCGCGGTGCAATTAGGCGGTTGGGCCGAGTCGTTTTGTCGAGCCTGACTGAGCCCGATGAACAAGCACCGTTTGGGTCCAAGGTTTGATCGAGAATTAAAATGTGTTCCTACTTTGACCAGGGTTTAAAAATAGAAATAAATTTCCTAAAATCATGAAATAATTTGTGGAGGTTCCTGGGATAACCTAGTGTCCATAAAAATTATTGAACCCTACTGTTCATGATATAATTTGTGATATATAATTTCAAACTTAAACTAGATCTTTTATTAGTGTTTGAATTTTCTTAGGGTTCAAAACAGTCCCAAAAATTTGGAAAAAATTATATTAATTCATGATAATTATTATAGTATTTGAATAAATTATTTCCAGAGATACTTCAGTAGCATTTATTTTAGTTTTATGATTGGAGTTCAATTTAAAGTGGTTGTTTCATAAACATTTTGAGATTTTCCAAGTGCAATATTAAAATAAAAAGTTTCAAAACATGATGCATGATAATGAAATGCATAACAAACCTCTTTATTAATTTGGGGATGTGACAACATTTAAGTGGAACTCAACCGTGGATTGTGCCGTATATTTGTGGAACCATGACTGTTTTGTATTTGACACCTTCTCATTAACTTGTTAAACAGGACTAACAGCGCATTCAGTTTTGGATGGTTTTTCTTATGTTATCTGGTAAGATCTATTTGGAAAGCTTAGTTTATTAATTCTTGACATTTGAACTGATGTAATGGTTCTCACTTTTGGTGTTGTTGTTTGGTGCAGATCCACATTGGTTTTTGCATAATTGCTGCTATTGCCCCACCAATTGTATTTCATAGAAAATCATTAACGTAAGTTGCCACTACTTTATATACGGTGATCAAAACGGTTACTATGGGTAATTTCCATTGCATCAGTGTTACCGTTCTTCACAGCCAGCTAGCCAACACTAAGAAGGTTGTTTCTCATCAGGGGCATACTTGCTGCAATCGACACTTTCTCTGAGCATGTGATAATCGGGGTGAGACCAATGTTCAGTGCTACTTTTTTCCATGTACACCTCCTACCAAAAAATGAGAAAGCTGGACACATTTTTACTGTCAAATGTGTCAAGCACCTTGAAGTAACTTCGAAATGCCAACTGATAGGACATCAAGAATTAATTATTTGTTCTTGTAGATATTTTACTTTGTGGGGTTTGCACTGTTTTGCTTGGAGACACTGCTGAGCATTGGGGTTCTTCAGGTCTGAAATAAATTCTTGTGCTCAACACATCCTCTGACCTTCCCTACGTATCTTTCTTTCTGCTTGTCCTTTTCTTATGTATACTTTTGTATGTCTGCATACTAGTTATTGTTTCTTAGGATACTAAATGCATGATGGAACTGGTGGGTGTTCCATATACATCACTTTTTATGGATTATATGTATTTAGTTCAGGGCAACTGAATGGTAGTTATATATTTGGGTAACTGAAAATTTGAAGTGTTTACATTGATCTATACCTTTTTTAGCTTCAGGACTGGTAAACTTCACTAAAATGAAAGTCCGTTTCACTACCGGACTCAGGCACTTTGCCGAGTGCCTCCGGCACTAGGCAAAGGTCTCTTTGCACTCGGCAAAGGCTTTGCCGAAAGCGACACTCCTGCAAAGAGCACTCGGAAAAATTAATCTCGGCAAAGCATCGCTTGCCGAGTGTATTTTTTCGCACTCTACAAAGGCTTTACCGAGTGCCGAGTCAAGACTCTGCAAAGAAAAGGACTAGTTACGGCTACGCCCTGTTGATTGACGCTTGCCGAGTGCCAACCCGGCGTACTCGCAAAGATTTTTTTGAAATGTCTTTGCCGAGTGTCGAACGACTCGCACTCGCAAAGGTTTAAAATTTTTTGAAATTTTTGCCGAGCGCCGCAGGGCCGCACTCGCAAAGTTTTATTTTTTTGTGGCTTTGCCGAGTGCCATGGTCATGGCACTCGGCAAAGGTTTAATTTTTTTAAAAATTTTTGTCGAGTGCCATGGTCATGGCACTCGGCAAAGCCGAAAACGGGATTTTCAGTGCCCATTATTCCAGCTTTGCCGAGTGCCATGACCATGGCACTCGGCAAAGACCTATTTGTCGGTGTTGCACTAGGCAAAGTGACCCAAAACTGCGTTTTTTATTTATTTTTTACATTCCATCACGACAAACAAATCCATCCAAACATATATCAGATCCATCACATATATATCACATCCATCACATATATATCTCATCCATCACATATATATCACATCCATCACATATATATCTCATCCATCACATATATAACAATAAGTGCTCAAGTCCATCCAAACAAATCCACAAGTTCATCACAATGACAAGTGCATCATAAGTATATCACAAGTCCATCACCAAGTGAACAACAAATGAAAATACAACTACCATTCATCTCGAAGGTGGCCACCGCGATCGTGGTGAAGGAAAAGCTCCATCATTCTGAGGCGCATAAGGTGGATTATTCGAACCCACGATTGAGGTCGCACAAAGGAGAAGAGATTGCATGTGAGACAAGATTACATTAGATACCTAATCTAGGAAGGTAGAGGTCATACAAGCAAAGCACGTTTAAAGCAAATAACTTTCATACTCACAGAGTAGTGCACCGCAGGACGCCAGAGGCGAGGTTGAGCGAATGTACCCACCGCACAAATAAGCCCGTATGTTGCCCAAGACCTTGTAGGAACTCCATCATGTCCGCTAAGCTCGCGCCGGGCTCGCGCCGCCCGCTCGCCCCACCGGGCCGACATCTCGCCGCCGCCCGGCTGGGCCACCGGGCCGACATCCTCTCGCCGCCGGCCCCACCCGACGTTGCCTCATTTCTTGTTCCAACCGGCCTGCAATATTTTACTCCAATGTTTCAGTAATGCAAAGCTAATAAAGGTGTGTAAAGATCAATGTACGACGAGTAAAACAGAATAACCCGAGTGCGCCGACCGCGCCGTGGCAATGGTCCGCCGCGATGGTCGTTTCTCGCTAGTGCTCCGTGCTCGGACCGGGAGAGATGGAGTAGAGGCCGTGTCGATGAGGCCGCCGCAAGCCGTAACCGCCATGCTTCTTGCCTTGTCCCACCCTCATGACGATCTCTCCATCAAAGTCCCGGTGCTCTGATCATGGTCCGCCCATGGATCGACCTTGCCGCCGACGTACTCACCGATGCGCGTGTGGACGCCGTTCGTACGCCGGGCGGTCCTCCGAGTTGAAGGAGACGCCGACGCCGCCTTGCCCTTGTGGGCCATACACCATGCCCGAAGTCCGAGCAAGGCCGGGCACTATGTGACGCCGATCGCGAAAGACAAAGCAAGATAATTAGAAATCGTGCGCACTGAGCGCCACAATAGATAAATGAATTCGTACCCATGCTTGTTTGTATGCGGAGAGGTCATGTCGCCTTGATGGTGTGCCGACCTTGCATCATCAAACGACGGCCCGCATCACTGCAGCACCGAGATACTCCTCCGCGGAACCACTTGTCCACGATCATCGCCAAAGACTCGGGATACGATTGGCACCACCAGGAATCATCTACACGCCATCAAGTATTTGACATATAAGAAGATCAAATTAAACGCACGTAATCTCAAAACGAATCAATATTAATGTTCTTCATCTACCTCAAGGTATCGCTTCCGTCGGTCGCCATGTTTCTTGCGCTTTCTTGGTGACCTTCTCCAAGCTTCGACCGTGGTAGGTTACGATGGTCGATGCGCACTCGTGATGCATGTCGGTGATGAGTTTTTTACAGCTTTGGTAGCCACCGTCCGCCTCGCCTCAAATCCTCATCGCATCCGAAATAAGTCCGCATACAAACGCGATGTATCCATTCATTATTTCAAGAAAAGTCCAATGAATGCGATGTATTGAGCAATGTTGTGCGAGGGAGACTTACCCAAAACTCCGCTTCACCCGCGCCGCTTGTTGGGGTACTCCGATCGGGGCCGACGACGAGTGGTCAAACGAGTAGGCCGCTCCGCCTTCCCGCAGACGTGACAATGCCGGGTAGTGTTGCTCGCACGTAAGACCCAGGATGCCATTGGGGAGCGTGGCGCCACCACCCGACACAACCACCCGCCTCGCACAAGTGATTAAGAAAAATTATTAGTTTCTCTTTTTTCAACATATCATATGAAGTAGTGGTGACAACATCTAAAGTTACTTACTTTTGCCCTTTGGGGCGAATCACATCGGGCGCGTGAGGATGCGAACTGAGGGAGGCTCGGGACCTCGCAAGTAGACACCAAGAGGCAGAGGAGGAAGCGAACCCGTGTTTACCGCCTCGCCGCCGCCCTCGCCCGCCCCTCCTCCTCGCCTGTCACAACCAGCCTCGCCCAACTCGCCCACGGCGCCACCTCCTCCTCCTCCAAAGACTCACGCGCGGTGGGAGGAGACGGCCCCTCCTGCGGCCGGCGGTCCTCTTCCTCCTCCTCCCGTCCGACCCTCCGCCTCCTCCTCCGCAAGCGTGGTCTCGGTAAAGCGAGGACACGCATTACGACTGCCCCGCCATCTTTGTTCACTCACCGCAATTAAAAAGAATAAGCAAGCCGTAATTAGAAATAGATGCAAAATGAACATAACATAATTACAAAAATATAGTAATACATGTATTAGAAATAGATGCAAAATGAACAAAACATAATTACAAAAACACAGATTACATGTATTAGAAATAATCTTCATGATTGGGATTAGCTGGATCATAGGTCTCGCCATCACTATCAACATTGTCCAAATCATCAACACTATCCAAGGAGGAATGTTGTCTTCATTGTCATTGCCTAAACGTAATCGCCAAGCATTTGTAAGTCCTTCACATTTCGCACTCGCCTCCAGCGGCCCTCGCCATCAACCCTTTCATTGTCTACTTCCATTCCTATCGCTCGCTTAAGTCTATCTCAAACCTCCTTGTAGCCCTCTTCTTGAAAGAACTCTCCATCATATGTGTTTGGGTAGAAGTTGTAATCTTCATCGCTTGGGGACAGAAGTTTCATGTGTGGCGATACCTTGTGCACAATAGCCCAACCCTTAAGATGCTCTTTGTCTTGGCACGCGATGACGATAATAAACCTCGACGGCTGCTGAGCCACAATGTAGACATCTTTCCTCGATAGACGGAATCCGTCGAATCTCGACCAGCCCAAGATTAGGGTTCGCCTCGTTACTCCGTGATGAAACCAGAAGATTTGAATATGACAGATTAAGAGGTTTGGAACCGTAAATGGAAGTTCGAGATTTCTTCAATTCTTCCATAATAGTCGAGGCCATCGCTGTCGCGAAAAACTCCGCCGCTTGTGGTTTTTCGATTGGGCCGACTCGCCAGTAGCTTGTCGTGAAAACGATATCCATTCACGCCATAACCAGAATGACTTGACCTAACGACACACCGCTTGCAACCCGCTCTCAACTCGCCACTTATAGACGACGGTTTGGGCCTCGCAAGCTCAAGCAGATAGATCGTTATATTATTCGAACGCATTTATCAACTTGGAATGTCGAACTAAGTACGAGCTAAATTGACAAGATCTTCTGCTTGAACCAAGAAATGAAATCGGGCCTCGTCCCGCACTCGTGAAAGAAGGGTATCGCTTTCATGGTAGGATCCCTTGATTCATGCCAGATTGACGAAGAAATTCCTGCACTCAACGAAACAAGGGGTTGGACGAAGAAACAAGGAGTGACGCAGATTGAAACAAGTTCGCTGAGAACTTACCCAATGAACTACCGCACTCGACAAGGTTGGTCAACACATATAGCATGATATCGCGCCACTCTTCATTTTTCAATTGCTTAGTGGTCGATGCACTTGCGCTCCCGAAGTTGCCCTTGGAAAAGGCCGAGGTTCGATTCATTTTCACCAAGATTGTAACGAGGGGTGGATTATGAACGCTAGGAAGGTTCTCGTAGTATTTCGCGGAAGTTTGACACCTCCTCCGCATCGTATGCTCGCCATGGAAGCCTCAATTTGGCTTTATTTCTACATTTTGGGCGAAGAGTCTTGAGACATCTCTCGATTGATAGCACCAACGGCTCGCACGGCCCCCATACGCGCCTCATACGGAGGTGCACAATCAAATCTTTGCCGATCGCCAAGAAAAAGCCGGGTGAAAGATCTTCTCCAACTTACGAGCAACACGGTGCCACTTTTTCCAAGTCATCAATGACGGTCCGAGATAGCTCCTTGCACAAAGTCTGGCGGAAGAAATAGCTCAACTCGCCAAAGACTTGCCGACATGCTCGTGACATAGCCTCAACCATCGCCTAAGAAGCCGCTCAATCCATATGTGGTAGTCATGACTCTTCATCTCGTTGATTCGCAGAGTGCCTAAGTTCACTCCTCTTCGATTCGCTACATACCCATCGGGGAACATTAGCGCCTCGATCCATTCAAGTACTTCCTCCTTTGGTCCTTTTTCACGATTTAAATCGGCCTTAGGCCTCTCCATGTCTTGCCGCGACTAGAGGTCGTGATTCTTGATTTGGTCTATCGCATAACGCTGCTGTGTCCACTCTAGCCTTAGGGTTGTCCTTAGACTTTTCAAAGGTCCATGAGTGTTGCCCAAAGTGCCCCTCGGCGACATTCTTTTCGCAGTGCATTACATCAATGTTATGTGGCGTAAGAAGGTCATCGAAATAGGGAGCCTCGTCAAGCCCGACTTATGAGTCCACATATGTTGCTCACCATATCCCACAAAACCACCTTCTCTGATTGGGCACGAGAGCATCTATGTGAGCATGAACCCAGCACTACCATAATCGCTGTGCAGTGGTCCACACTACGACACCTTCGTAAAGTTCTTGATGTCTTGTCCGAATGGATGGTCAAGAGGAGGAATTGACGATGTCCGTCGAACGATGAGTACTTGCCACCCTTGTGCAACCAATGGAACTCACACCTTCCTTGCATACGGGCATGGGAACTTCCGTGAACACACCAGCAGAATAACCCATACGGGAAGTCATGCAGGAGTAGTGGTACCAAACGTGCATTTTGAAGCTTGTCTTTGTAGCTCTGGCGTATGTCCATACCCTTCGCCCCAAGCACGACCAATTCATCAAACACGCTCCATGAACACACCCATATTACTCCCGTGTTCAGGAATTATCAACGACAAGAATACGTTATGTCGTTGAAAGGAGACGCCGTGGGGAGATTGAGAGGATAACGAACACGCCAACATGTGTATGGGGCAAACCATCACCCATAAGGATTGAACCCATCTCGCTGCGGGCATGGACACGCACATTGCGAGCCTCATCCGCTTCTCACGATGTTGGTCATCAAAGCGTCCATGCTTCACCATCTGATGGATGTACCATCTTGTCGATTGTACCGCTTGCCATTTTTGTGCCATGTCATCCTGCTTCGCATTCCTGGTCATGTATAGCCGCTGGATCCTCTGAGGGAACTAAGGTACCGAGGATTTTCACAGGATCATAAGTCGCCTCTTCTCGCCATCACAGAGTCTACCTGTGTACCGGAGGATTTACACTTTGGACAAGATTTGCATCCTTGTGTTCTTTCCTAAATAGGACGCACCCTTCGAACAAGCATGTATTCGCCATACGCATCTTATGCACGAAGGAGTTTCGTGACTCGCACATGCTCTTTGGCGTATCGTGGCCCTCCGAAGGTGGTGCCAATCACGGCCAACATCTTATCGGGCCTTCTCGACTCAGTTTAACTCGGACTTCAACCCCATTAAGCGCCCAATGGCATCCACTTGAGACACCGTTGACCGATCGTGAAGGGGTTTCGCCGAGTCCATCATGTCGAGAACGCCCGGCGGCCGCCTCCATCTCCTCCTTCTCACGCCCTCATCGAACCGTCCCTGGTGAAAGTCATCTAACATGTCCGCTACCCCGCATCAAGATCATAAGCCTCGACGCGTGGTCTCACCACCTCCTCTCTCATACGATGGGCTTCACCATGGTGGACCCACCGGTGTAGTCCGGCAGAATCCATTCTTCAAAAGATGTTTACCCATGTCCACCTTGTTTACCCTTCTCCTGTTTCCACATTTGTCGCAGTGGACACAAAACTAGACAATGTCCTTAGCACTTTGCCAAATGCACTGCTCAAGAAAGCATCGGTCTTGTTCATCCATTCCTGTGGTGTAATCACTCGACTTCTCCTACCTGTACATCCAATGACGGTCATCCATCCTCCGACATATGTATCGCGAGTAATGTAACCATCAATTGCATCTACGTGATCTACCACCATGATACTAAAAGAGGGGTTATACCTAGGTGGCGTGGAGTCAAAGAAGGGTCATGGCGGTCGCAGCAGTGAGGTGAGGACGCAGGCAGGAGACCGACGGCGCCGGAACTCCGACTGGCGACGACGGGCTCTTCTCGCAAAATGAAACAAAATATCGTCATTTAAAAAATCGCGAACCTCCTCGCACGGTGAGGTTTCCAAAACCCGCAAAAACAACGCACGATGGCCGACAACCATATATACAACCACAACCACAACTACACCGTAATCGGCATTAATTATCCATCGATTATTCTTGCACATATAATGACTAGCCTACACACACACACACACACAAATATATGAATTATTATGGACGGAAATTCAGAAAATAATAATTGATCTAAAAAGATCAAGAATCATCATTAATACCACATTGGCTGTAGAGCATTACAATTCTTTCTTAACATCCATAGTTCCATACAAGGAAATAGCCATATGCTGATATGCACAATAAAGTATTCAATTAGAAATGCAGATGGTGTTATGTAAAGTTCGCAGATATGCCTGTTGCGGTCTTGTTCATTCATTACAAAGTATGCTACATGTAGTCCAACTCAAGTGTATATGCTCAATGTGTCTACTTAAATCAGTCATGAGATAATATACTTCCAGTCAGCCCAAGTGTAAATGTTTGATGCTTATATTTCATGTATGATGCTTTTGCATGCACATAAAGGTTTTGTATGATATATAAAATGAATATTTATATAAATCAACTTTCACCTAATTTCAATCAGACTTCACATGCTCTACTTACGTTGGAACTTGTGATCAAGAGCTGAAAAGAATCAAACTTCACATATCAATGTTTTATAAATACTTTTCTAGAATCCGGATAAAATCACTAACTAAAATTGTCAAAACATTTATACATATTTTTTTAATCATACCGTGAAACCGAATACACTTCAAACAAGGTCACATGACAATACCTAGTCTTTCTTAAATTCCTTGTCACCAATTTTCATCAATCAACTTGCATTTTATGCTTAACAATCACATGTGAAATCAACAATCTATTACTCCTTGATCGCAAGTTATAACTCACATAATGAGATTGTGCAATTATTTCTCAAATGAAAGCACCTTGTATACAAGGGTAGTTTAAATCACTAATGCACAATGTAAAATATGATATTTTACCAAATTTTGTTACTGAAGTTATGTATATCCTCCAATCGTGCCTTGATCTCATGACCTATTTAAAAATGATTCCTTGTGCTATACAACAACCCGTAGAATCCATATGATAGTTTATGCACTTATGCTATCCGGTTGTAAATACATTGCACGACTACCCTTAGAAAAACTACGAGTTATTAGCTTGAGCTATATGAAAATCGATATCGAGTTAAACCTCTTGCGACTCGCCCTCGATGGTGGGATGAACTGCTGTCGATGAGGTCGGGCGCGGCGGGGCGGGGCGCGCAGGGGCGAGGGCGAGGCGGCGTGGGGAGGGGGCGGCGGCGCGGCGCGGCGGGGGTGGGGCGCAAGGCGCGTAGGCGCAGGCAGGCGGCAGGGGGGCGCGGCAGCGGGCAGGGGCAGGCGAGGCGCGCGGGCGGGCGCGCGGCGGCGCGGCGAGGCGCAGGCGGCGCAGCGGGCGCGGCGGCGCAGCGGCGCGCAGGGGTGGCGCATGGCGCGGCGGCGCGGCGGCGTGTCACGGTCCGTGTGCGTGTGTAAAGTGTGCGTATGCGTGCAAGAAAAACTTTTAAGTGTCGAAGGTTTGCCGAGTGCCCAGATCCGCACTCGGCAAACAATTTTCAATTTTTTTATTTTGTGTGCGAGTGCCCAGATCCGCACTCGGCAAAGTATTTTTTTTTAATTTTTTTTTTTTGCCGAGTGCCCTGATATGGCACTCGGCAAAGAGGTTTTTTTTGTTTTTTTATTTTTTTATTTTTTTAATTTCTTTGCCGAGTGCCCGAGATCTAGCACTTAAGAAAGAGGAATTTTTTAAAAAATTTCCCCTCCAATTTTTTTAAAAACAACAGGACATCTCCCATCTTTGCCGAGTGTCGGCCGTTCGGCACTCTAAGAAAGACCCTTTGTCGAGTGCCATGGCACTAAGACTCTAAAGATTTTTTATTTTTATTTTGGCCTCCAAATTTTTTGCATTCTACTGACAGATCGTACTCTATGTTAGGATTTGGTACATTTTTTGTGGCTTTTTGTTATACTTAGTTAATTTATTTCATTTACTAGAATTATTTCAGAAAATGCAAATTTGAACTGCACGTGCATCGAATAATGGAATTTAATGATTCAAAAATGATAGTCATGTTATTGATCAGAGTGTGAGGTCAGATTCGAGAACGGACCGAAATTTCGGACATCTTGTTGACGAAACATGACCGTGAACTTGCGGGCAAAGTGTTTTTAAATTCTATAAAAAGCAAACAACGTCCGAAAATTATGAAACTCGTGGAGATGTCATGATATCATATGTGAAACTTGTCCACGACGTTTGAAAGCATCGTACGTGACAACGTGCACGAAACCTTCTCAAATTTTTATCACAGCCTCCACATATGATATCATGACATCTCCACGAAGTTTCATAATTTTCTGACGTTGTTTGCTTTTTATAGAATTTAAAAACACTTCGCGCAAGTTCACGGTCATGTTTCACAACAAGATGTCCGAAATTTCGGTCCGCTCTCGATACTACCACACTATAGTCAATAACATGACTATCATTTTTGAATCATTAAATTCCATTATTCGATGCATCGCAGCTCAAATTTGCATTTTCCAAATAATTCTAGTAAATGAAATAAATTAACTAAGTATAACAAAAGCCACAAAAATGTACCAAATCCTAACATAGAGTACTGACATCAGAGTAGGCTGCAAAAAAATTTGGAGGCCAAAATAATAAAAAAATATCTTTGCCGATCTGCCGTGCCATGGCACTCGGCAAAGCGGGTCTTTGCCGAGTGCCAAACGGCCGCGCGGCAAAATTTGACGTCGAGCGGAACCGTTACCTCAGGCCGCTTTGCCGAGTGCCCCTTTGCCGAAGTGTCCGCACTGCAAAGGTTGAATGTACCAGTGTTAATCTTTGCCGAGTGCATGGCACTCGCAAAGAGGGCTTTGCCGAGTGTAGTTCTTTGCCGAGTGTCGACTCGCAAAATAGCTCTTACCGAGTGCCGCTATTTGGCACTCGCAAAGATTTTTGCACTCGGCAAAGGGGCTGTGTCCGGTAGTGTTTAAGATTGCTGTTTAGCTGTATCTCTGCATAATTGAGTAAAATAAATTTGGAAGGGAACAAATTATTCTCCTTCTACGATTTCACTGTAGCGCTTTCTTGAGAAACATATGATGGTATTACCTGTTACTTAATGTTTGTGATTTGCTAATCAATATGTGTTCTTTTTTTGGCCAAAAGGGGGAAACCACCACACAGATGTCTTACAAAAAGTATCAATATGTGTGGATAGTCACTATTTTTTGTTTGGTCATTATGTTGGATGAGCATGCAAATAAATGAACACCCATAGCTTAATACTTAGGCGCTTAGCATAGAAGATTTAGAAATGGTCCAACGCATTTCTTTGCTTTTGGTTTTCTTTATCATGAGATTTGTTCTGATGCATATTTCAAGAATACAGTGCTGAACTGCTGATACTTAACATTTTCTATTGTTTCTGTTTTGGTGGACGCAGAAAGTATACGTGTACTTCAGAGGGCAGAAGTGAAGCTAGTCATGACGGAAAACTTCTGAAGTCTACCAGTAGCTCCTGTTTTGCAGTGGTTCTGTGCATACGTATCAGTACACCTTGAGTCTGTCTTTTCGAGTTTGACCTGTTGGCAACCATTGCAGTAGCCAGATTAAATTATTCATGAAATGCAGACGAGCAATCGGCCGGGAATCATATTTGTGCTTTGAGAGTTATCTTGTGATGAACTGTTTCCTTGTGCTATTGTGCTTCAATGTCTATTGATTTACCCAGCCCCAGCAAATTACTCTGGCATAATTCTGTGCAAAAGCCCCGTTGAAGGTTGCTACTGCTGTTGTCGGGTAATCTCCCTGCGAGATCTGCACGTTAGTTGGGAGTCTTGCATTGACGAACTGATGGTTGTATTTGCCGGTTTGCAGCATGTGTGCTGCATCATGCATTAACACTAGTTCTGAATCCCAGTTGATAGCTTTACCTCTCATCCTCGGCCAGGTGAGTAGCAATGGGCCATTGTCACTCCATGCCGGGAGGTTTCTCCAGAAGCAGTGTTTTTAACTCAAATGGACTGTCCCGTTGTGCCTTTGCACGGTGTGGTTCAGTTTGGGCTGCGCTCGCATACCTTGGGCCATCTTGCTGTTGCGTTGCATATGCGATTGTGCCGGTACACGACGTGTCCACTTCTGTACTCCATTTCAACTAGCTATTCGGGGGAAGCCAAATTTGTCGACCTAATTATTTACCAGTCTTCTTTGACAGTATATTCTAGGATGACAGGCCTTGACGCACCAGTGACATGGCACGTAATTGCGGCCATGTACCATTCCATCCAAACAAAAAAAAGTACTTGTAGAGAAAGTTAAAATAAAAAAAAGAATGGTCATTGTATGGTCAACATAACGTGTATTAAAAAAAAAAGAGCAGTAGTATCTTTGTACGTTCAACAGTGTTGCAAGTGTTCTAGAAAAAACAGTGTGTTGCAAGAGCATCACCACGGAATCATCATGCAATAGAGTACCAAACAGGCACACATGACGCCCCGCCCTCCGTTTCCAGCCTTCGTTCTCTCATCCGCAGCAGGCCACCCTCCTGCCGCCACGTAGGACCACCATATCTGCAACCACAAAACCACCACCAAGCTTTCTTCTCCCCTTGCGTCTCTGGCCACCATCACAATTCCAAACCTTCGACTCATCATCGTCATGCAGGACAAAACACAGCACAGGGAAAATTCAGTGTCCAGATGAAGAATTAGCGCGCAGACAAATCACACAATTCAGTGTCCAGATGAAGAATTAGCGCGCAGACAAATCACACAATCATCACGAGCTAGCTAGCTCGACAAAGGCCAGATCTCGTTGCCGAGCACTTGAGCTCACCACAAGCTGCCTCCTGATCTCACCGTATCACCACACACTCCTACCACACCACATCACCATCGAGATCTCCTTCCCTCTCCCTAAGCTTTTCCTCTTAGCTAGCTAGCTTCCGTCTCTAGCTACCGCTGGTCCTAGACTCCTAGCTAGTGAGTAGTGCTACCACTCTTCTTGCTCATCTTGTCAAGGGAATTGAATTGAAGGTCGGGTCGTTCTTGAAGTTGAAGTGGGCTTATCAATGGCGGCCTTCACGGTGCACGCGGGCGCGGTCACCTCGCTCTACTCGGCGAGCACGACGACCATCCTGTTGAGCAGCAGGAGGGGTGCCTTCCGCGTGTCGTGCTCGGCGGCGGACAAAACGGTGGTGATCGGGCTGGCGGCCGACTCCGGGTGCGGGAAGAGCACGTTCATGCGGCGGCTGACGAGCGTGTTCGGCGGCACGGCCGAGCCGCCCAAGGGCGGGAACCCGGACTCCAACACGCTCATCAGCGACACCACCACCGTGATCTGCCTCGATGACTACCACTCGCTCGACCGCACGGGGCGCAAGGAGAAGGGCGTCACGGCGCTGGACCCGAGCGCCAACGACTTCGACCTCATGTACGAGCAGGTGAAGGCCATCAAGGAGGGTCAGGCCGTCGAGAAGCCCATCTACAACCACGTCACTGGCCTCCTCGACCCGCCCGAGCTCATCACGCCCCCCAAGATCATCGTCATCGAGGGACTGCACCCAATGTGAGTGCGTGCATGCATGCTCTTCCTTGATTAATCTGCTTCTTAATTAAATATGTTGATTCCCTGTGCTGTTCTGTTAATTGCTCATTGATGTATTGTAACTTGTGTGGCATTCCAGGTTTGATGAGCGTGTGAGGGACCTGCTGGACTTCAGCATCTACCTGGACATCAGCAACGAAGTCAAGTTTGCATGGAAAATTCAGGTCAGTTTCAGTTGTAAGCAGAAAGTGCACAAGAACAAGATCGCTCGCTTCCTTGATTCCCCCGCGACAATTCACTTGCTCTTAGAGCATATACAGTGGTACGACGTCAGTTGTCTGTAATCCTTGACACATGGGACACGAGATAATGTGAAGGAGAGAGAGGGGGAGTATAGAAAATTGAGACGTTTTTCATGCAGTAGTCGACTGTAACATAAGAAACAAGACACATTGTATATTGAGAAACTGTCTATGAAGATATGTAAAAAGATAACATATTGTAGAAACTATTTTTAATGTTTGTCTATAAATGGTATGGAGAGATGCTATAGACAATAGTTGTCTATAGGACTAGAAAAATAGCTCGAGGCTCGCGAGTCAGCTCGGCTCGGGCTCGTGAATTTTCAAGACGAGCCAAGCCTAACTGCTGGCTTGCAATATTTTTGAGCCGCTCGCGAGCGGCTCGGTTGGCTCGTTTGCATGCTACTGCCCGATTCCCATCCTAATTGCCCCCAAATCCCACAGATCAAGTCCACCCCCGCTCGCACGCCCTGTCCTCTGGCCCGTCACCTCTGCACCCCCGGTCCTCCGCACCACCACCCCTCCTCCTTTCGCATCACCCCTGTCCTCCACGCCGCCGCCCTGTCGTCCATCCACCGCCCCTCCTCGGCTCCTCCATTTGGACCCAAGCACCGACGTCGCCACCTCCCTCCAAACTCAAGCACCGCCGTCGCCGTGCGTGTATGGAGTCATGGAGAGGTCATAGATGGTAGAGGGACAGTAGCTTGGCTCAAGTTCGCAAGCCATCTCGATCCTACTGCCGAGCCAAGCTGAGCTAGGCTTCTGGCTTGTTCCCGAAACAAGTCGAGCCACTGTTTCAACCGAGCTTGAGCAAGCTAGGCTCGAGCCGGCTCGCCTTGACTCGTTTCCAGCCTTAGTTGTCTATATCATTGTACATGTCTTTAGCATTTTGCACTGTTCCATTCTGCAGAGAGACATGGCAGAGCGTGGGCACAGCCTCGAGAGCATCAAGGCCAGTATCGAAGCCCGGAAACCCGATTTCGATGCTTACATTGGTACGTACGCTCTCCTTCTAAATGTCAACACATGGTCATTTATCAACAAATGCTGTTTCACGACCAGTAGACTATCAAGCACTAACAACAAGCTCCACTGTCAATCCCAAACCATACTACACAGATCAAAGCATCATACCCAGTTGCATCTTTTTCTGCGTGCAGACCCGCAGAAGCAGTACGCCGATGCCGTGATCGAGGTACTGCCGACGCAGTTGATCCCTGACGACAACGAAGGGAAGGTGCTGCGCGTGAAGCTGATCATGAAGGAAGGCGTGAAGCACTTCGCCCCGGTCTACCTCTTCGACGAAGGATCGACCATCGGCTGGATCCCCTGCGGGAGGAAGCTCTCGTGCTCCTACCCCGGCATCAAGTTCGCCTACGGCCCAGACACCTACTTCGGCCACGAGGTAATCGCTAATCAATTCAGCATTTCAGCTCACTACTGTGTCCTTGCTATGGCCATGAATCAATCTTGCATGATGCAGAGACAGAGATCTAGACTAGAGATGTGAATCTTTTGCCTGTGGTGTTTGTTTCGATCTTCAGGTGTCGGTGCTGGAGATGGACGGGCAGTTCGACAAGCTGGACGAGCTCATCTACGTGGAGAGCCACCTGAGCAACCTGTCCACCAAGTTCTACGGGGAGGTGACGCAGCAGATGCTCAAGCACGCCGACTTCCCGGGGAGCAACAACGGCACGGGGCTCTTCCAGACCATCATCGGGCTCAAGATCAGGGACCTCTACGAACAGATCGTCGCCGAGAGGGCCGGCGTGCCGGCGGAGGCCGCGAAGGTTTGACTAAATATATCTGATGGCTGCACCGGCATTGATCAGATGAGATGAGAGCAATTAACCACGGATCCATCCCTCGGTGTGTTTTCTTGTAACTATATTGGATTGTATGCTCATATGCTGTATATATAGGAGAGTTGCAACTTTGCGAAGGACAGTGCATTGGCTAGTCCTGGTCCATGGGGACTTCTGAAGAGCTTGTCAGCTCTGCATGTCCATGAGGGAATCTCTTTGCTACTACATCTCTTCTTGCCACACTTCAATGTAGAAAGAAGTATGGAGTAATTGCTTTGTGATATCAAAAGGCAAATTCTTCATTAGCGCAGCGCGTCTCTTGGATTGGCTACCATGTTTGGTGCAATGGCTATGCAGTATCGCCAATCGCTCGTTGGTCCGGGAACTAGGCCCTGGCCTAAGGTTAACAACGTTCCAGGGCAAGACGCAGACTGTAGGTGGTTAGAGGTTCAGCACGCTTTCCTCTGAGACCAATTGTAGAGGCAAGCAATCCAGTATGACACGAAGAACGCATGTATGGAGTATTTGTTACCTTGCAATGCGATAGTCTTCCCATCCTCTATGATCTGGTTCATTACAGAAAAAAAACACTGTCAAAATTTCAGAATGTTCACATCTATTTCCCGCGGATGCACTCCATCCAGTGTTAAAGTATGATATGATTTCGTCATCGTATCGGGCTCGATACATGCGCAGACATGGCGTCGAGTAGTGCAATTGACCCGACTCGGTTTAATTCTCCATTATAGACTTTTATTTCCTAACCTATATATATACCTATGTAGTCGCATGATTAGATACGCGAAATAGTGCTAATAATTCTCCTTATACAGTGAATTCCGCCTTCGTACGTCCATATTTTTTTCTGCAAGAATTTTGCACGTAAAGTTCATGTCTCTACGTCTTTCTATTTTTTTTTTCAACACACAATTTGATTGCTCCCAAAGAAACCGTGATTCACGACACATCTCTGAACTCCGAAGAACAAGCGAAGCAGTCGGTCTGGCCCATATTATCACCATCCACGAACCGGTCGGCCTGCGTCCACACCAATTTGGGCTGGGCCTGCCACCTGGTTACCTTCACCTCACCGCCCTCAAGTCCCCTCTCCTCTCGTCCCGTTCCGTTTACGCTTCTCTTGCCGGCTTGCCGCTGTCTCGCCCACTTCCCAACCCCACCCCACCCCGCCGCGCCGCGCCTCCTCGACTCGACTCGCCGGCTCGCCCTGACACGATCCCCACAAGAGAGGAAGGAAGCCTCTCGCGACTCCAGAGAAGAGCGCTGCTCCGGTGGGAGGGAGACGAGTGGAGCGAGATCAACAGCTTCGAAACCGACCGTATCTGGCTCGCATCGAGGTAAAACCACCCGTTCCCCATCCCCCCCGAGTTTTTTTTCGGTGATTTTTTTCCGTGGTTTTTTGCGTTGGCGTTGCCGCACTGGAGCTCGCGCCGCACAGCGAGCAAATTTTCCGCCATTTCGTCCGTGTTTCGCCGGTGGTTTGGGGTTTCTGCGCGGTTTCATGCGCTGGGTGGATTATTGGGTCCCGCTGGAGGTTTGCAGTCGGTTGTTTGGGCTATTTTTGGTGCGGATTTGGCGCTAGATGCGTGATTTAGGGTTCGTTGATTGGGTGTGTTTGTTGAGGAGTTTAGCTTTGCTAGTCGTGTATGGCTCACACTGTTGGAATCTCTTTGTATGCCAGGAGAATGCCTCGAAAGGTTGTTTCTGGACCCGACTACGATGACGAGTACGATGACTATGACGAGTATGATGATGACTACGATGATTACGACGAGACCGGACACGGTGACATTCAGCACCCTGTGAAGGAGGAGAAAGGTATGTTGTTCAAGCTACTACTAAACTGTGTACATATTAGCTGTAACGAGGGGGGAATTACTATCTGTGCTGCTTTCTTTTACAACAGTGTAGGTTGTTAGAAGCCTTAACCTGTTACCGTTGTCTTTCTTGTAATGTTCATGCTGTTAATTTTGATACATTTGTTTCCGTTATGCTTGCTATCACATTCTTGATAGTCTGAATATGACAAACAGCGATACTGCATGCTCCTCCCCAACACCATTGTTTTTGTGTGAACAAATTGCAGTGATCATTCAGCTTATCGTTGTTGAATGTTGATTCCCCGGTCTTGCATTAATTTCCACTGCCTATTTAGCCCACCAATTGCTAATAATATTTGGCTGATTGTTGTTAGTTGCATGTACCTGTGTCCATTTGCACCGCGCATGCATATATATGAAATAATGGCTTATTACCTGTAAACTCTATCTTCTTATGGAGTACTATGGAGATGAGGTGTCAGTGTCCATACACATTTTTGGACTGAAAATTTTGCCCAAATTGGTTGAAACTTGAAACTTAGCAAGTTACTAGTTGGAGCTAACTGGTTTTCCTGCTGGTTACTTACTGAATTTTGGCACATATGCATCTTATAGTTTAAGCATTCTAAGCTTCTGAAATAGTTTTATGGTCACGTGGCTAATTGTTTTAACTAGTATTGTTTTGGGTCTGCAAAGATTCCATGCTTCGCACCATTGTTGCACAATGTAGGCTTTGATGAGTTACTCTGCTGATTAATCTAACTGCCTGTAGTATGGTTCCTTGGTCTCTAATGTTATGTCGCCATTGTCTTGTGTAGAATCACTGAAGAAATCCTCAAGTACTGTGCCTGTGCTTTGGAGGTGCTCCATGTGCACATTCGATAATCATGAAAGCATGGTATACTGTGAGGTGTGTGGGGTTTTCCGAGAATCCTTTGTCAAATCTACTAAGGATGGTTCAGTAAAAGGTATTTGAGTCTCACACATATTTCAACCATTCTGATTCTGTCTGAATTGAAATCTGTTTGTACACAAGGAATTATAATGTAATCTTATATGCTATTGCTATACTATTTGATCCAGTCAATGGAATATCAAGTAATTTTGGGACACCTACAATGTCAAAAACTGATTATGCCAAGATGCCAGTGAAGACTCGTACTACAAACATCGATTGTGATTCCGAGAGCAAGTATTGCAACATCCCAAATTTGGAGTGTTTTTGAAGCATTTTTTTTAAGAAATTAAAATAACAATTTGAAATTCCTTGTTTAAGTTCAAGTTTAATTTGAATTTTCAGAAATCAAAACCACTTAATGTGATTAATCTAAACTTCAATTAAATTCAAAACCGTTTTATTTGCGTTCCTTGAGTTTCAGAGTATTTTCTGGATTTTTTTGGAGTTTATTTGCTATTTCTTTGAGCTTGGTTTTATTTAATTCAATTTCTAAAATTTGGAAATTCTCTTTTTTCGGATTTTCCCTTTTGAGCCGAATTCTTTTTCCTTCCCGGGCTTTTCCTTTTTCCTCCGGCCCATTTTATTTTTATGTCGGCCCGGCCCGTTTCCGCTTTCTCTTTCGTACGCAGGCCAGCCGCCAGCCACCACCTTCCTTACTTTCTCTCTCTGACCGCGGGCCCGCCTTGTCAGCGCCCCTGTCTCCTTCTTCCCAACTTCGTCCCCGTGTTCGTGTCCGTCACACCGCCGGCGGCGGCTTCAACTCGGATACTCCCGTCCCGGCCCTTTTTAAGCGCGCCGCCCGCTTTGATTTCGTCGCCTTGTCCATCTCTCCCGAAACCCTAAGCCGTCGGCCTTGTTTCCGTCTTCGTTTCGCCAAAATTCGCCGAAGAAGCCGCTGCCCTCATTTCCGTCTTTGTTTTGCCGGAATTCGCCGAAGAAGCCGCTGTCGCCGCACGCGCCTTGTTGTCAATTTCCTCGCCGTTCGTGTCGTCGCCACCTTTGGATTCGTCTCATCACGTTCCAGCCGGTGCTCCTTTCCTCATCGCTCGAGCGTCGCTGAGCCGTTCACGCGGCCGTTGTCCCCAATTCCAGCTGCCGCCATTGTCCCCGATCTCGCCGCCAGTGTCTTCTCGTCTCCCTGTGCACGTCACCTCGTGTTCTTCGCCACCCTCTTCCGATCCCCTCCCTTCCCGTCACTTCTCCGTCGCCGTGGTGCCCCACCGTCATCACCGTCGCCATCCTCTTCCGCCGCCGGTCGTCGTCGCGTCGCTGTCCCCGTCGTTCTCCAGTCGTCCCGAGCTGTCCGTCGAGTTCCCCTCGCCGTCACCGTGCACATCTCCGCTTCCTCTGGGCGCCACTGAGCCGTCGTTTCCGTCGTGAGCCCGAGGCTCTGTTCCGCCGCCGCCTCCGCCCAAACCTTCCTCTCCTCGTCGGGGTTTTATTTTCACAGCCGCACGCCGTTTGTCACCGCAGTCGTGTGCCAGCACCGTCGGAGCCGCTCCTCTGTTTTCCCCTTGTTCCTTCTCTCTCCTCTCTCCCTTACATGTGGGCCCCTTTGCCGGTCTCTCTCCTTCCTTTCTCTCTCTTCCACTTCAACCCCACATGTCAATTCTCTCTTTCACTTATAGGTGGGCCCCACTTGTGTGTTTTATTTTTATTTTTCCTTTTGCTTTTCAGCAGAAAGAATATTCTTGGAATATTCTTTTTTCTCTCTCTCTCTTTTTCTTTTTCCAGCAAATCTTCCGAGAGTCCGTTCTCCTTCGTCTGAACTCCGATTCAGTCCGTTCAAGTTCCTAAATTCATCTAAAATCAACCTCTTTCCTTTAGAGTTGGTTTCACTGTTTTTGGATTTTATTTGTTTTTTCGTTTTGAATTTATTTGTGTTCTGTTGTTTTCTCTCGTTTAGGCGATCTGTTTCAAGGAGCAGGAGCCGAAGCAAGTTTTGGAGATCAAAGTGTGGTAACTAAGTAAAGCCAAGGCAAGTCGTAATCCATTGATCATATTAAACCTATGTTTTCAAAAGTATCTTGTTTTATATTAAATTGCATGCTACTTTTATATTAACTGCTTTTGGGAATAGTTAATCACCTATTTGTCATTATGCCTTCATTGATTATTTGAATACCATGAATCATTTGTTACCCTAAAATGGTCATTACTAGTTGCACATATTTGTATCACCAACATGAGTATCGTGGAGATGCTTAGTCATGCTTAGTAGTGCGATGGGCTCACGTCACTTGTACGATGGGCTCACGTCACTTGATCAATAATGTTAAATTTGACTTAATGAAATATAGAATTGTGACGGGTAGCTATTGTTGTGCTATGGCAGGGTATGTCATTGGTCTTGGTTGAACAAAATGATTTCCGCTCAGGCGAGCGATCGTGCGGTAAAGGACCGGTTAGCACATTGTTGAGTTGTGGTAGACTCACCTGAGTAATTGTCGAGGACTTAAATCTTGTGTGCTATTGAACTGAGCCATATCGTACAACCACATGTTTAGCATGAGATGGACCTGGTTAACTAATTAACAATGTCTCAATTTCGGTTCTGTCTTGGAAGCGTGAGTTACGGGATGGACGTATACTCACAGTGGCACAAGAGGGGGTCTTATTTGGTCGGAAAGACATTTAGTGTTGAAACTTTAGCGGACATAATTGAGTTAAGGAGGAGTTTTGTAAAGGCTTTATGATAATCACTTAGTCGTGCACCTATGGAAGTGTGGTCGGACATTATAAGTTGATTTATCTCTTGTGGGTAAAGTTATACAACTTCTGCAGAGTTAAAACTCTTTGAACAGTCGTGTCCCCGATTATGAACAATGCTCGGAGATATCACACGAGAGAGTTTTTTTAAAAAAATTGTGTCGGAATGTGAATGAGAAGTTCACTTGGTAAATATGATGTTCGTTTTGTGGATGAGATGTTCACTTGGTGGTTTGGTTGGGAAGTGAATGTGAAGTTCACTGGTTGTTTCAATGAAATTGTTTACTTATTTATTTTTGGTCTTTTAAATTACGCTTTGCAATCTAGCTACTGTATTTACTGTCAATACTTACTTTATGCAAAAGAACTATGCATCTATTCCTTTGATTAAGCCCTACATGAATATTAATTGCATATTGTTCCTTACGACTTGCTGAGTACTTTATGTACTCACGGCTTTAAACTTTGCTGCTCAGTTGAAGAATGCTAGGTTGCTCAAGAGTTCTACAAAGAAGAGTTATTTGAAGGTTTTGTGAATTAGGATGCGTTCTCCACTCGATTGCCTGTGGGCATGTTGATTGGCCTTTCCAAGTTTTCGTTCCGCTGCAAGAGTTTATTTGTTTATTTAGCCCTGTGTGGTGTTATGTATATGTATATGGCCTATAAGGCCCATGAGCTTTAGGGTTTGTACTGTAGTATATGTACTGTAGGATATTCATCTAATAGAAGATTGAGATGTTCATTCTGTAACATGGTATCAGAGCCTTCCGCCACCTTTCGTCGAACGGCTCTTGCCTTTGTGCGTCCTCCCCGCCAAACGGCTCTCACCTTCGTGTGTCCTCTCCACCGCGATAAGGTTGGCACGGTCCTGACCCTCCACCATCTCCACCGCCGCTGGAAGCAGAAGCCGCCTCGCAATCCGCCGCCTGTCGCCGCTCGGATCGGGTTTCCCCTCCGACATTGTTGCTTGCGCCAGCTTGGTTCTCTCCGGCGCAGTCTTCCCCGACGCCGGCTCTTGCGCCGGCTTGGTCTTCTCCGGCGTAGCTTTCTTCGGCGCCTGGACTCTGCTCGCTCGCCTGTGCCTGGAGGTCCCGCTCGCCCGCGCCTAGAAGTCCCTCATCCGAGTCTTCTTCGACGCCTGGAGGCCCCTGCTCACCCACGTTGCGCCTGGACGAGACGCTCGTTGGCATTAAGCAATGAAATAAAGTCTTTCCCCAATCTCTGTTCTCTGTTTCCTGGCTGGTTCTTGCTGACAACTTCATCATGGCGCCTGGGCGCAAACCTGCACGTGAGTGACCGACTGTAACTCACAGCTACTCCTTGCGATCTCTGGAACATGCCAATTTGGTATCAGAGCCAACCTTGGACGCAGCTATGCCGGGTTCGGAGGACGCAACGGAGGAAGTGTCCATGGCACAGTTGATCCAATCCATACAGATGCTTATGGTGCAAATCGATGGGATGCATCAACAAATGGGCGACATTGTGACGCGTTTGACAGCAGTTGAGAAACAGCCAGCAGACAGCAGTAGATTTGCCGGGGTTGTTGCCACCACCACCAAGATCACAGCACCCAAATTTTTCAGCACCGATGGGCCAGGCATCTTCTGCAGCACTTCCAGCAACAACC
This sequence comes from Ampelocalamus luodianensis, assembly GCA_036346255.1. NCBI lineage: Eukaryota > Viridiplantae > Streptophyta > Magnoliopsida > Poales > Poaceae > Ampelocalamus > Ampelocalamus luodianensis. The sequence continues at coordinate 57,826,389 of CM070623.1, read as the reverse complement.
ACTGCGTCATCATCATTCAATCAACATCTCCAATTTCCACCACATAGACCCGTCCGCCATGCAGAATGAGACCATTGGTAACCGCCAAGGCACGCCCAATTCACCGGATTGAATCTGAGAACAAAGAGTGAGGAGCGAAAATGTTGGTCCCGAGAGCGCACAACTGACTGCCGTGTCACCTTCTCGACGGGAAAGAGCGTCTGCCACGGTGTTCAAACGTCTAGGACGATATTCCACCGTAAAATTGTACCCAAATAACTTGCTCACCCATTGATGTTGTGGAATGGTAGATAGACGTTGATCCAATAAAAATTTCAAGCTGTAATGGTCAGTACGAACGATGAAGGAGCGACCCCAAAGGTACGGTTGCCAGTGTCATATTACATGCACCAACCCAATGAGCTCCGTTCATAAGCGGCTAGTTTGGCATGACGTGCCGCCACTGGTTTGTTGAAGAAGGCTACTGGGCCCATACCTTGGTGCAAGACAGCGCTACTCCTGCATCTCTTCTTTGTGACAACACTAGTGTTATACAGATTGCTACTGATTTAGTGAAGCATGAGTTGACTAAGCATATTGTTGTGGATGCATCTTTCACACGTTCTCATTGTCAACAGAAGGCTATTGCTCTTCAGTATGTGCCCTCAGAGATTCAAGCCGCTGATTTCTTCACCAAGGCTCAAACCTGAGAGCAACATCGCTTCCATCTCTCCAAACTCAATGTTTCAGATCCTCTTGACCCATGCTGAGTTTGAAGGGGGGGTGTTATGTATATGTATATGGCCCATGTGTATATATGGCCCATAAGGCCCAGGAGCTCTAGGGTTTGTACTGTAGTATATGTACTGTAGGGTATTCATCTAATAGAATATTGAGATGTTCATTCTATAACACGTGGCAAGTTAAGTAAACGTTGACTATAAGGTTCAGTTATTATTATTATTTGTTATTTTGAGATCTTTTTAGTTAAATTGATGATATTTCATCGATGTTTCATTGTGTGAACTAGCTACTGATCTGAGACTAGTTCAGAATACATAGTGGGGTTCGGATGTGTAAATCCGGTCCCGACAAGTATGCTAGTACATCCCATGATCAAGGTATTATTGTGCACATTGGCATTAGTTGTATATATTGTTGATATGTCAACTAAGAGCCCAGCTCTTTTGTACCTTCAAATTACCTTTTCCTTCCTTATCACCCCAATAAATAGGAAAAGGAGGAAAGAAAAAGGATGATTCACAATATAACCAAGCATATTTGCTTATCTTATGTGTTGGAAACACTGTTTTGACCTTTTCTTTTCTAAGCACCAAGATTTCATATTCCCGTGACTTTGTGGACTATATGTATACTTTCCTTGCAGTTCAGTCTAAGCATGGTTCAGCCCAAGAATTTTTTTTGCTGATTTTATTTAGTAGCATTGGACCATCTATAACTGTAATTTGGATGCCAAACATTGCCAACACATACTACATTAAATTGGTTCACTTCTTGTTGTTGGATGCCTTGGTGGTCAACAGGGTTCAAAAACCCGCTTCCGGACCAAAACCCGGAGAGGGCCCGGGAACTATAACCGGCCTGTAACCGGCCGGTTACCGGAAATTCCGGAAATTTCTCGGGTAAATTTCATATTCCAAAATTTGAACGAATAATACGGACCGTTACGCCAGAACAGGAAAACTAACGGTGAAAAACCGGAAAACCGTAAACATTGAAAATTTGGAATAATTTGGAAAGTGCTTAATGAAAAGTAATAATCCTCCAAGTGTTTAATGAAGTAACAATTGGAAAAGCAACCAACTAAAAGATAACATGTGAAAAGAACATATTTCAATATGTAATCTGGCACAAAAAGGCCTAAACCAACCAAGGAATAACATTACGAAGTTAAAAATTCAAATTCAATTTTTAAACCTTCCGGCCGGTTTTTCAAAACCCGGTTCCATCCGGTAAATCCGGTTACCGGCGGTTAACCGGACGGTTTTTTTTCCCTGGTGGTCAATATCTTGTTTGCCATGTCTTGTGAATCAAGTCATTTTTGTGTTAAGGGTGAAGTGGTTAACTAAAATTGCAGTGCTGCTCATACTATTACAAGGTCATATTCAACTGTTGGTTGATAAGCTTGTCTGTTGAAAATGAAAGCTGTTAGCTTTGGTTTTTATTTCCTCGTTTTTAATTACTTGCTTATCTCAACAGTCAATTCAACAAAGTTGGCATCTGTTGGTAGCTCATCAGGCACTGGAAAAAAGAAGCAACCCATTATACTTCCTGAAGAAGATGCGCCTGTTGAGAGGACAGCTCAATTGATTCCTGATCATTTTCAGCTAAAGAAGGACCAGAGTAGTAGGACTAGCAGTTCTTCACAGAATGAGGGTGTGACCCAGACACTTTCTTCTGACATAAGCCAGCTAGGTTTAGAAAAAAACATTGTAAATGTTAGAAAACCTTATTTACCTGAAGAATATAAGCCTGAGAAGTGGATGTTAGTTGATCCGGAGTCAGGGGTGCTGAGCCAACTAAACCTTGCAATAGTAGGTTATTACTCATCTTCTGTTGTAACTTGTAAATGTGGTATCTATTCTTTTCACATTTTGTTCTTCTAAAAAGTTCTTTGTCTAAAGGAATACTTGTCTCTGAACAATTTGGTTAGGTGGGTCATGTTGATTCTGGCAAGTCAACACTATCTGGGAGATTGCTACACCTATTAGGAAGGATATCGAAAAAAGATATGCACAAGAATGAGAAGGAAGCTAAAGAAAAAGTAAGTTGCTCCTGTCTTTTGCGTCAGCTACTCTACTTCTTCATCTTGACGTTCTATTCATATCTAACTGTTTGTGTTGTATAATTCGTTTTTCCAGGGAAAGGGGTCATTTGCTTATGCATGGGCCATGGATGAGAGCAGTGAAGAAAGAGAAAGAGGTGTCACAATGACAGTGGCTGTGGCTTATTTGGAGACCAAGAAATACCGTGTAGTTTTGCTCGACTCTCCTGGCCACAAAGATTTTGTGCCAAATATGATATCAGGTGCAACACAAGCTGATGCAGCTATTCTCGTGGTTGACGCTTGCACTGGTTCTTTTGAAGCTGGCATGGATGGTGAAGGAGGGAAAAGTGTTGGCCAGACAAAGGAGCATGCTCGGCTTATTAGAAGCTTTGGTGTTGAACAGCTTATTGTTGCAGTCAATAAGATGGATGTTGTTGGGTACTCAAAAGAAAGATTTGAGTTCATTAAGGTACAACTTGGTAGTTTCCTGCGGTCGTGCAACTTCAGAGATTCATCTGTTACCTGGATTCCTCTTAGTGCCGCCGAAAATCAGAATTTGATCAAACCTCCTTCGGATGCTCGTTTGACCTCCTGGTAAGCTCTGTTTCTGGTAGACTTTTGTTTCATTTGAAATACTACATCATGGTGAGTTTTTTCAACGGAGAGGAGGTTGTAGCCTCTGTTATGAGCTATCTCTAAGAATAATTGGTAGGTAACTTGTTGTTGCACTCCTTTTTCTTTCAAAAATGATAATTTATGGCAAGAAGTCTTGGATTCCTTTCTGTTTAGAAGACACAATTCAATGATCCTTAAATTTATCCCATCTCATGTGATTAAGGGTGCGTTTGGTTCGTTGAATCATTTGGTTCTGAACCGCCCGGTACGGGAAATGAGCTCGTTCAGGTGTTTGGTTGGTTGAATGGAACCAAACCATTCGGGATGAGATGGTTCAAGAAATGGGAATATTCCATGTTTATGCTGTATCATCTCGTTCGGAAAAAAATCCCGAACCACGCCGTTCACTCGAATTCTAAGACGCGCACGGAAAAAATAGTTTGATTTACGAGTTTCAAATGACCATATTTTCTAAACTGAGTATCTGATTTGCGATCCGATTGAACTGTTGTGTTTCTTGTCATTTAATCAACAAAACAAGATCACTCTTGGCATATTTTAGTGCAAAAAAATCATTCATGTATCATCCTATCCCACCAACCAAACACTATCTTGAACTATCCAGGATTATCCTATCCCACCAACCAAACAAAATCATGTATCATCCTATCCCACTAACCAAACACCATATTTGAATCATCTCATTCAGGATGATTCCATCCTACCTGTATCATCCTATCCTATTCAACCTCATCCTACCAACCAAACGCATCCTAAATTTTTTGGGGGTATTAATCGGCAATTCGGCATGAACAGACCATAGTGAATATTTAGGTATATAACTCCATTGTTGTGGCGCTCATATTTCCAATAGTTGTTAATTTGTTTATCCAGTTTTGGAGGACATTCTTGCAAACAGCTGCACTGCTGTGGATTTATATGTTGCTAGTATTATCTGTTTAGTTGTGTTCCGGAGGACAATTTTCTGCTGGTCTTAGAATGATATGCTATGCCTATAGTTAAATGTTAGTTTTCATCGCAAAAAAAAAGAGTTTAGTTTCAGGTAAAACCTTTCAGACACTGGTTTTCACTGGTCTGGTAGCACCTTGTTTTCACTAGTCAATTGATATATCTTGCAATTTCCCCCTTTTTGATTTGCTAATGTGGTCTGTAGAATGTACCCACTTCGGCCAAATTTGAGAGTTTTGATTCGAACATATATGACTAATATGAGAATATACCTGATTCTTTGAATTATTTGGGGGCAAACTATCACTCTTAATAAAATTCCATTGTTTGTCTCCACAATTTGAATCTTGAATGGAGATATCCTTTTAGGTATCAAGGGTTCTGTCTCTTGGATGCTATAGATTCCCTGCAGCTTCCTTCTCGGGATGTTTCAAAGCCCCTCATTCTTCCTATCTGTGATGTTATCAAGTCTCAGTCGACTGGGCAGCTGGCAGCTTTTGGAAAATTAGAAACTGGGGCTATTCAAAATGGTTCAAAGGTAGATTCCTCTAAACCTTTTTCTGCAGAAGCTGTCAATATTCCTATATTGCATTGAGATCAGTTTCAACAACGAGGTTAGATTGATTCAAGTCTAATTAGAGCATGACCTGCTTGTGGAATGGCAATCTTTCAGTAGTAGCGTGATGTGATAATTTGTACAGGGAAAAATATCTTTTCCACTCTTCTTGCTTGATAGTTCAATTGAATGGCTGCTCTTGAAAAAAAATTGGAGACATTTATCTCTCTCCTGACAGCTTGGATTTTTTTGCTGTGCAGGTCTTAGTTTTACCTTGTGGGCAAGTGGCAACAGTGAAAACCATCGAACGGGACTCTTGTTCATGCAGCATAGCAAGAGCTGGTGACAATGTGGCGGTTAGTTTACTGGGTGTTGATGGGAGTCAACTAATAGCTGGCGGGGTTCTTTGCCACCCTTGTTTCCCGGTGCCTGTAGCTAAGAAGTTAGAGCTAAAGGTTCTAGTCTTGGACATCACCACTCCTATTCTTTTTGGTTCTCAGGTACAGATATAACCAAAAGCACTGTTTGATTAGCTTCTTTCCCATTGTAATCATAATAATGATATGGACCTAGGTGGAGTTTCACATACATCATGTGAAGAAGGCTGCAAGGATAGAAAAAATCGTGGCATTGCTTGACAAGACTGGCAAACCAAGTAAAACGGCACCTCGTTTTCTTAAATCAAAGCAGAATGCTGTTGTACAGGTAATCAGCGAGCACTGATCTCTGGAACAGCTTTGCTTTAATCAAGTTCCATACCCTGAGATCACATCATTTAGTGGAATTCGCACAATGCAGTTCATTATTTGTTATATTCCTACCCTTTGTCAGGTTGCCCTAGACGGAGCGGTCTGTATTCAGGAATTTTCCAAAAGCCGAGCTCTTGGGAGGGCATTCTTAAGGTCGTCTGGAAGCACAATTGCTGTCGGTATCGTACATCAGATAATCAGGCAAGATCAGAACTAGAAGACATCCCTCTCGTCCGAAGCCTGAACCAAATTGCTGCCGTGCTTAGGGGCTCTTAGTGTAGTAGGTAATGGTTACTGACTTACTGTACTACTGGTCAATCAGAAGCCTGGCGCTGGCATTTTTGTTCTCTATTTGCTTGTCGCCATTGCCATTTGTGCATTCGTATTTGATATATACCTTGTAAAATAGTAACAGCTGTGAGTGACTTCTATCCCCCGGTTTTTTTTGCAAAATCACTGAAATCCCCTTCAATGCTGAGTTCTTTTTTATTAAGCTGGTAAATGCAAGCTTGCAAACCTTCGGAGCATTCTTTCTTTGATTCCCAGAGCTGCAATTTTTTTTGGCAGAAAATGACTTTGTTCTAATTGAGTAATTGTGACCAATGACACTTCGACTCGATGCATCTTTGGTAACATGGGCTTGTAACAGCGGATTAACGATCGTTTGGGGCCAGCGATCCACCTGATAGGGGCGCGTGTTCACAAGCTCCAGCAAGGCGGCAACTGACGGACGGCGTCGTCGTACGGAGTCTCCCGCCCCTGGAAGTAGCAGCGTCTGGTCGTCGCGTCCATGCTTCCATTGATCCCTCTGCGCGGACACCTCTACGAGATCCACCATCTGACGTAGCCGTAGGTGTATCCGCTTGCCGCCGCGCGTTTGGCGACGCTGGCCGACACCGCGTCGAACGTCTCGTTCGCCCAAAACGCGTCGTTCCACGGAAAATCCGCGTCTGCACGTCCAATAATATCCAGATTTTCTTACGTGAATAGTGATTGAGGTTTGGTGGTTATTTTGACTGGTTTGTCAAAAAAACTTGGTATAATTGAAATTCGATTCGTGAATTGTAGTCTACCTTGTAGGGTCGAAGCCATGTTACCGTGGAGCAGCAAGGCGAGGAAGATGAGAACGAGCAGCGGCCATTGGCAATGCACGGAGGAGGTGTGTCTATGTATATATACCAGGGTCCAGGAGTGGTCGCTCCAATCTCCGCCGTACGCGCGTCCGTCTGCTTCTCCTATCGATGGTGATTGCTCGTTCGAAGCTCAAACACTAGTCGTTTTTTTTTGGGAGAGCTTATCGTTTAGTTTAGGCAGACGAATTTGCTATGTGCCACAGCTGTGGAGTGTGGACTACGACAGATTGACAGGAAGCGGATGCTTAATTGGCTGGGCCGATGCAATCATGCAAGTCCACCGCTCCAGAACGGTGTTCCATTCCAGCTTCGCTTTTGGTCTCCGTTGGGCCGGGCCGTGTTGGGCCGTCTAGCCTTTCAGCGAGACAGACACGGACACCTGTTGCTATTGGCAACCTGCTCGACCAGCTACGGGTACAAAGCGCTTGGTGGCGTTGCGGAGACGTGCGAGTCCGGCGGACCGCGACCGAACAGATCCAACTTCTGCTCCTCGTCTTCTTGCCCGGGAAGAAAGGAAAGGCAAGGCAAGGGGGCTTGGCGTTGGCGATGGCGGCGGCGCTGGAGTTCCTGGAGGCGCAGGGCGCGACGCGGCCGGAGCTGGCGGAGTGGTACGTGGCCCTCGCCGACCTCTACCAGCGCAAGCTGTGGCACCAGCTCGCCCTCAAGCTCGACCAGTTCCTCGCCCTCGCCGTCGTCCAGGTCCGGTTGATCTCATCGATCCCTCTCTTCCGGTCCTCCTAGTAGTATTCTTGCGTGCGGTTTGATCTGCGCTGGCTGTTATCTATTAGTTTCTGATCCTGCAGCTCGTGAACTAGATAGTGATCTCGCTTGCGCACGACGCGGTTGGTGTCTTGAGGTTTGGTAGATTTGTGTTGAAAGAGCAACCTTTTCTGCTATCACAGTTGGATGGATCGATCGCGGGTAGCTTTACTTTGGTTCATTGCCAATTTGGTTTGAGGGTCATTAGGGCTTATTTTTGTTGTTTTTAGTTCACGTATGTGGAACTTGCTGTAATTTTGACTGGATGCTGCTACCTCTTTTCCTAGGTTGGAATAGAGGTTTCCCTGTAATTTATGTTGCTTGATCTCTTTAAGACTAAAACGATTGTCACCCTAAGTGCAAATACGAATTGTCAAAATCAGTCGGGTCAGTCCCTTGTGCTGAAAACTTATGTTGCTAACTCAATACATTGATGCACCGATGCCAACAATGCCCCTTTGGTGTTTCTTACACATACTAGTTGGCTTGCTTCGGAGCAGCATCATAATTCACTGAGTTGATTTGTCACTTAATTCTCTATGCTCCAATATGCAGTACACTCTTCGCTGAGTATGTCAGTTACATCTTGCATGGGCCTGCTCAAGATATTGAGTCTCTCTAGTAGACGGTTTTACTAAAACACTAGATGAATAAAATATTTTATCGACATGCAAACACCTGCATATTTTTCCTTTGGGCTTTGTGTTCCCTGTTATTTGCTTACTTAGGTGAACTTTGAAGAGGATATGAATTAATCATAATAATTTTATTCTGTAATGTATATAATGCACATTGTATTGCGTCATGTTTAACATATTTTCTGCTGTGGAACCCAAAAGTACTCGTCATAGCATACGTAGGTTCCTCATGAGATACGTCCAACATTTGATCAGCAGTTCAGTTGCTTTCTTGACATGTTGTTCTACTACTTTTACAATGTAGTTATTCATGATGATTTCTTTCTTTTTTCTATTGGTACTCTGGTGGGACAACATTTTATGCCATTAGCATACAATTTTGGATTTTAGAGCTGGGACTTTGCGGGATTAAGCAAACTCATAGTTATATTTAGCATCTCAGCTAAATAATTTCTCCTCTCAATGTTGCAAAGCTTGTATTGATATTATATTATACATTACTTGTATTGATTCACTGAATTAGCTTCTGATTTCCATTGTATTCTTCATGTGGATAGTGTCTTTTTGTGATTTTGGTGCGCTGTAATATGCATAATTGGGTTGTATTAGCATTGCCGACTAATTTTCCTTGTGGTTATCATGTAGATACATAGCCTTGTGGGAACAACGGTGGAGTGGCTTTATCATATGTTGCAAGCATTCAACACTGCCAATCTAGCATTGTATCAAGAACTCTTGAAAGCTCACAACACGGCTTTGAGTGCACAACCTGCATTGGTACAGAACGAGAGGAAGCTACTTGAAAATATCAATATCCTTTGCTTGATGGAAATCACTTTCAGGTAATTCTCGTGGGGGACAATTCAAAGTTAAGATGTTGATTGATGTTAGGCATCCGCTACTATTAGGAGCAAAGCTTTGTTCCCTAAATTTCTTTATCCATTGCAGTCGATAATCTGATGACCGTACAATCCCACTGAGCGCTATAGCTGAACGGACCAGGTTCTCAGTTGAAGATGTGGAGTATCTACTAATGAAGAGCCTCTCTGTAAGTCACACACTCCATGGAGTCATGGGCAGCTCCATGTTTACCCTTCCCTTCTTGTGGCTGTATATCAGGTGTAATGACACTCCATGCACGGTTGCGGCAAACTCGCGGTTGCTGCGGCGGGCATGACAACAACCGAGCAGCGTCGCGGTGGCCACGGCGCGCCGGCGAGGGCCGTGGCGAGCCCGCGACACAATGGCAGGATGAGGTAGCGACGCGGCAAGTTCCGACAGCGTCACTGTAGTTGCTGGAAACGCCGCCGCCTCTTGTTGCGCCTTCTTCTTCTTCTGATCCGCGATCATCTTCTCTAAAGTAGCATGCATATTGAGGAAGATGACCGCTATCTTCTTGTCGTTGTCGTTGGTACTTATGGCCATCTTGTTGGCGTTAGCCTTTATCATAGCCAACGACTCGACGACAGGTCTGATGGTCTGATCTGTCGCCATAACCATGGTAGCAGAAATCGTGGGAAGGGATCGACTGCTCTGATACCAAATGTAATGAACCTTAGTTCATAACGGGGTAAACATCGCTAGGAAGAAGGCCGGGCGTCGGCAGTGAGGATGAGATATTAAACTATAGGCGGGATGATTACTTTCTTGCAGGCCCATCTTATAGAAGGCATAATTGATCAAGTTGATGGGACTGTCCATGTTTCGTGGGTTCAACCGAGGGTCCTGGGTATAGACCAAGTGAAATCCCTGCGTGACCGGCTGGATACTTGGGTCGGAAAGGTGCATACAACCTTGCTATCTGTCGAAGCCGAGACACCCGACTTAGTGTCTTCGTGATGTTCTTCGGTTTGAACCTTGAAAGATGGCTGTGACCTTACACAAATTAAGCGGACGAGGATTTTGAATTTCCATCGATTCTTAGGCTGCAATCCCCCCTGTAATGATCATTGTGACCTTGCGCAAAGCATGAAGTTCTTTATGTACCATATTCTTTAGCAACTGCCTTATTATTTAATTTCGTTGAAGAATCAGAAAACCTTGAAAGATTCATAGAGCTTGTTTTTCTCGAGGAATCAGCGAGTTTATACGAGAAATACTAGCAATCAACTACGGCGCACATCTATTAATCACTGAGCCCCCAACAGCGGACGATCCTCCAACAGCGGATTGACAATCACTTCCGGCCAGCGGTGCAGGTACACCGTCGTCGTCGACCGGACGCCGCTAAACGTCACAATATCCGGCAGCCAGAAGCAGCTAGCCGTCGTCGTCGACCGGGCGCTCCCGCTGCGGTCGCGGCCGCGGCTGCTCCTGTAAACGTTTGAGCTCCCGGGCGTAGCAGCGCCTGGTCATGGCGTCCATGCCCACGTTGATCCTCCTACGCGGGCGCCTCTCCGCGAGCCACAATCTGACGTAACCGTAGTTGTGGGCGCCGGCCGCCGCGCGTTTGGCGATGCTGGCCTTCACCGCATCGACGGTCTCGTTCGCCCAGAACGCGTCGGTCCACGGAGGAGGGCCCGAGTTTGCATGCATGCACCGATGCACATGTAAGAACATCCAGAGCTGAGGTTCACATCATTATGATTTATGCATGCATGCGCAAGTGATCGAAACGTACGTTTCGGTCAACACTAGCTAGCTAGCTGCGTGCGTTTAGAAGGATAAGCACAGTGATTTGGGATTCGTGAAACGCTTACCGGTTTACGTACCTTGTAGGGTTAGCCGAGCAGCGATATTGCCGGCCGGGAGCAGCAGCACGAGGAGGACGAGGAGGAGGAGGAGGGCGAGCAGCCATGGGCGATGCACGGAGACGGAGAGGAGGCCATATTGATTAATCTGTGCACAGTACAAGTACTATAATTTTGGGTTTGTTTGTAGCGGCACGCTGCGTCCGGAGGTGTATAGTATCGAAACGCAAAATCTTCTTCCAGCGTACGTACAAAGCTCAAACTTCTTCCATCGTTTCTGCTTCTAACCAAAGAACTCTAGGAGAGTTGGAGGTGGTATTGGGGAGCCACATGACCCAAAACAGGGACAAATTTAGGATTGCGCAGCGATTCCTTTTTTCCCCGAATCATTTAGCTATTCCTTTTATTCGCTTTTCCAGACGTAATCGAGTTTGGTTATATTTTTTCCCAGAATTGTTATACAACACGCAGCTTAAGATTTTTGGGATTTCGGTCGAATTTCTTACCGTTCAATCCGCTTGAACAAGTTTTTTTTTTTTGTTGTTGTTGACAAAAGGATCTCCCCTATTTCTATTACTAGAAACCAGGCTACAAAGTTCAGAAAAACAACAAAGAAACATAACAAGTTTTTGAAATGACCAAATTGCCAACATCGAAGCAAATGGTCAGACAAAAGAAACGATCAACTAAAAGTACAGCTTAACCAAATCCTGACAAAAGAAGACTGCCTAGGCATCAAATTGTCACCCATCTGGACCCCTTCCAGCTTCTAGTTTTCTGGTCCATGGATATCTTCTCCAGTGGCAGAGTCAGGAATTTAACAATGGGGGTGTATACGGATGAAAAAAATCTTTTACGACACATATGTAATTTCATAAGTCCAATACAATTACACAAAAGAGTTCGAAATTAGTTAATAATGCAATACAAATAGTTCAAATAAAATCTGACATGAATAAAAGAGTCCTAAATAGCTAATAGAAATCACAATACCATACGACGCGATCTCATTCCTTGGAAACACTTGATTATATCATCATCACTAACCTTCGAGAAGATATCTCGCTCTATAAAGGTGACTAAACAATCATTCAATACTTGATCGTTCATACTATTTCTCAACTTGTTCTTTACAAGATTCATCGCCGAAAATACTCTTTCAACGCTCGCCGTTGCCACCGGTAGGAGCAATACCAATTGCATTCTTAAGTGACAAGGAAGTGGTATCAGCTACATGAATTACTCTAAGGAACCGCTCACATACCCGTCCTTCTTTATCAACATAACGCAAGCAAAAAGCAAGTTGTTCTTTGTGGGATACATCACTAGATTCATCAGCTAGAATTAAATAGTGATCATCACCAATTTCTTCAATAATGTGCTTGGTAGTTTGGATGGCACAACAATTAATTATGTCTGTTTGTATCTCATGAGCAATCATCTTACAATTCCCAAGGGCATTGCTTAAGACAACCTTAGCAACCTCCTTATTGTTGTTTGCAAGTCATTCCAGAAGTTCAAAAAAATTTCCCTTGTCGCTAGAATTTGCACTTTCATCATATCCACGACATGCTAGTTCTTGACGTAAAATAAACCTCAAGCATCTAATTGAATAAGTCAACCTAGAAATGTAAAGTTGTTTATCCTCTTCAGTTTGTTTTCTAAGAGCTTGAGCAATTGATGTTGTAGGTTTATCAAAGAAATTGTATTTCTCTTGAGCTCGATTATGGACACTTCTTATACTACCCACATGCTTGTCAACTGAGTCATACCTATTCCAATTTATAAATCCTCCTTTAACAAAACTATCGCCTCCCACAATTTTCTCCTTGAACAAATAACAGACAAAGCAAAATACAACATCCTTCTCGACACTATATTCAATCCAATTATACTTATCAAACCAACTAACATTGAAGCGGCGTCTTTTACCTGATATTTCAATCCAAGTACCAATTGCTCATACGTATACCTAGTTTAACAAAATTTGCATTTTTTTGGGTATACCTAGTTCAAAAAAATGCACTTTTTTGGGGGTATACCTAATTTTTTTAAAATTACACTTTTTTGGGCCCCCCGGCGCCGCCCATGATCTTTCTCCTCGCACCCAAAACTTCATTAGCAAACTTGTCATGTCACCCTAGTGCCCCTGATAAGCAATTCCTGTTCAGCCTCCTTCTAGTCTTCTGCTCGAACACGAAGTGAATTGTGTGAGCAACCAAAACACTAAGTGCTTCTCCTGACCTTTTTTTTGTTTTGTTTGAGGGTTGTTTCTCCTGACTGATGATCAAGAAATTTATGACTTTGTAGCCATAATATATCCATTTCGACCGTTTTGAACCCGTAAACCCATTTTCGGCTCCGTTTAGCCAAATCAAGCATCTAATAAATCCCAACCACCCACACCACCTTTATTTTCAATTCTTTCCGAATTTATTTATTTCATGTTGTCCCCAGCTCACCTCTTGTTGAGCCCGAATCTATTTATTTGATTCTCTTCCACGTTAGAACCCGAATTTGTTGATCAAGCTACAGAAAGAGTCGATCAAGACAGGAAAGGTAAATCTGGTCAAGGACTGCGGATATGGAGGCAAGTTGCATTCTTTGATCACTTTTGAGCCTATATTTAATGTACTTATAGTATTACTTTCATTATCGTATTTATGACAATTACTTTGTTATTGCAATAATATTTTTGAATGTCATGATGTTTAGATAAATCCTATCACCCCCACACCCATCTATTCTTTGTAGGCTATATCCACCTTGACAAGTTTAAGATACATAAAATATTAATAGATGTTTGACATTGTCGCAGCCAATAGTTTTGGTGGAAAGTTGATGGTTGAGATCAGAAAGATGGACAACCCAATAGACTTGATAAAAGTGAGTCAAAGGTGAGATCAAGAGGTGGATAGTCACGAGTTGGATGTTGGTCCATCGCCTCACTGTAAAGCATGTAAGGACTAGAACTTTGTGCCAAGTAACAGACACAGAAATCGCTCAACCGTAGTTTAGTATATCCAACTTGGCTTAGTACACTGCTCTTCCGATTGAATATATACAGGATGTCAACTGCTCTTGTTGTATAGAGCAATTGTGAATTGGGGCGAGTCAGGAGTGAGCCAGTCAGGGCACTCACTGAACTACACAACGGTATGGACTAATCAGCATCAGACTGCGCACTCCACCATTGGCCGGTGGTTTCTCGATGACTGTATTGACCTTGAACCTACTAGGTAGAGGTTAGAAATGTTGAGCAGTGAAAATGCTTTATTATCTCAACTTAGTCGCACACTATATGTATCTTGTGGGTAAAGTTGGGTAACTCTGCATAGTATAATTAATGGTATTCGGATACGCCGTGCTTCTGGTTAATTAAGCTGTGTTCATTGATGATTCCAATATATGAGGCATAAGTAGAGATTTTGAAATGTTAAGATAGTAATTACAATTGTTCAATAAACCCTTGATATTATATTAGTATGATTTTACTGTTTAAAAGGTAAATTGATTTAACTCAAAATGATGCATCCACATATACCTGATATGATAAACCTTCAATAATCAATTAAATTTCTGGCATGTAGTTAAATAGTTTTTACACGTGACATGCTGAGTACGTTGTGTACTCAATCTTACTAATTTTTTTTCATCAGAAGGTGTGTCAAATGATGGAAGGGCACTGTGGAGACCGTATTAGGGTTGCGACCGTACTCAAGCTTTCTTGTGTAGGCTATTTGGTTCTTTTGAATGTAAGTATAAACTTTGGACTTGATATGCCTATTTTGTTGTTAAAAAATAGCCATTATGCCATAATTTAATCAAATTAATGTTTTTTAAAAATATTCGTAAACAGGTTTGGTGTCATTTCGGTCTGCAATCGAAATCCTGGGCGATTGCCAAAACCGAGTATACCCTGTTTGAAAAATAGGTCGTTTCAGGCTCTCACCTAAATCAGCCGCAACCTGTAACCTATATTTGTTCGAAAAGAAGCAAGAGAATACCTGCCAACGATGGTGGACTCAAGAACGATCATGCTTTGGCTTCCCGGCGTTTTCTTTTACCCTCTGCTGAACAAAATAGAGGATGATATTTCCTTGAACAGGGTGTATTTGTTGGAATGATCTTGTTTCGGCTAACCATCTCCGTTTTTCCCGGGGGTGGCAACGCCCTCTGGCATACGATCGGGCGCTACCAATGGCGTGGTTTTGGTCCGTTCATCGGCGCAAGATAAAACGATTAAGGGGTTCGGCGGTGTGTGTGAGTTGTTGTTCTTGGCTAATCACCCCAAAACAAACCCGATCGATAAGAGCGCCCGGTGGCGAAGACAGAAGGCGGAGATCGCGGCCTCGTTCACGCCGTCGGCTGCGACCTCATCGACCTCGTCCTCGACCTTCTCTACGCCACCAAGCGGTATCTCACGAACCCTAATGGCATCATCATCTTCGGGTAAACTCTAATCATGCTTCCGCTCTAAGTTTTGATCTAGGTGTTCATGTATAAGCTAGGGTTAATCACGTTTAGCCTAAGTATTACTCCCACATTTGGTATCAGAGCCTAATCTAGCTCATCATGAACCCTAATTAGTCAAAACCGAAGTTGTCTTTGCCTAGATCTAAAAGATTAGAGGCTCGGATCTAAAGTTTTTGTGGCCGGATCTATTGTCTAATGGCTCGGATTAGCATTTTAGAAGGAGGGGAATCTAGAACCCTAACGATTGATCAAGAACCCTAACAAAATCCCCTCCATCCGAACCCAAAATCGAAACCCTAAGGACCCAATTTGATGCGGCGGAAGCTTACCTCTTGGAGATCCGGTGTTCACCACGTCGCGGCGCCACCACAGCTCCACTCGGCGGCGCGCGCAACCTCGGTTGCGCCGCCGGCGAGGAGGGCGAGGCGCCGCCACCTCGCGGCGTTGTCGCTCACGCTCCCTGCGCCCTCACGTTGCCGCCGCATCGCCTTTCCCCGCGCGCGCCGTCGCCGACGTCGCGTGCGCGCGCCGCTTCTTGCTCCGCTTTTCGGGGGAGAGGAAGGAGCAAATGACGCTAGGGTTAGGGTTTTCGGGCGTTTTATCTCGCCCGCAACGCGCGTCAGCCGTCCGATGAGATCCAACGGACACCACGTTTTGGGCCGGCGAAATGAAGAACGGGCCAACCTTTTTCGGCCGTCAGATTAAATCCGACGGCTCTCGTGAATCCCGGCCGCTGAGGGGCAGTTTTGGGCCGCGCGCAAGTGCTGGGCCGCCCGCGTGAGTTTTGGGCTGGCCATGTTTTTCGGGCCTAATAGTACTTTTTCTTTTTTTGTTTATTTTCAGTGCAATTTCTTATGTCTAAATCACTTTTGTGCACTGATTTAATTATTGTTTTGATGCCCAAAATTATGGTATTTCATGAATAATGTATTATTGCCCAATATTATGCTTAATCTCTGATTAAAATTGAACCAACAAGATATTTTAATTAGAGACTTTTACATTTTATGTTTTTTTTGGCATTATGTACATGCATATGATTATATTCAGACCAACGTTGTTTATAACCATGTGTAGCCATATTAATTGTTTAGTTCTTTTTCATTATCTGCCCAACGGTGATGTGAATCAGAACTATAGTTTTTGTGTGTTATTAATCATACCAACGTAGGATTAATTGCATACAACATATTTCTTATGATTATTTCGATTTATGCCTGTATTTTGATATTGACAATAAATGCATCAAATGTCGCTGCCACCATCGACAACATTGATCAGCTTACGGGGAGTAATTTTCCCTCCTGGAAGGAGAGGATCCATGTTGTCCTTGGGGTATTAGATCTCGATTATGCTTTAAGGATGCGGCTCCCATTCCCTCCGAGGGTGAGGAAAATTATGACGACAAAAGAAAATTTATGAAACTAATCTTTGAGAAATGGGAGCGGTCCAACCGTCTATCACTTATGATAATGAAGACCTCCATTTCGGTTGGGATCGAGGAGCAATCCCGATTCTAAAAATGCTAAAGAGTATCCGCATCGATTGAAGAAAAATTTAAGGGCTCTACAAAAGTTTATGCTAGTACTCGACAACTAAGTATGATGGTTCCGCAGATTAGAGAACACATAATGATGATGACTGATATGGTAGGAAAACTTAAAGGATGGACATGGAGATTTCGATGGTTTCCTAGTCCATTTCATTATGACCTCTCTCCCTTACGAGTATCTGACTTTCAAGATCAACTATAATACTCGAGAAAGAAAAGTGGAACATGAGCGATTTAATCGCCATGTGTGTTCGTGGAGGAGGAAAGAATTAGGACGGAAAAGAGGATCTTGCACTTCAAGTTGGTGGCTCCAATAAAAGGAAGTTCGAAGGGGACTTCAAATCTAAGAAGAAGTTGGCGTTCTCCCAATGTCGATAAGTCGGGTCTAAAGTGCATCTGCACCTAAGCCTCATGTGGCTCATTGAGCACCTAAAGGGGTGAATGTCATTTTGTAAGATCGGGGCACTTTCAAAAGGACGTGTCGGATTCCTAAAGTGGCTCGCAAAGAAGGGTAATGATACAATAACTTTTGTTGATGAAACACTTTATGCTAATTTTTCCATTAATTCTGGTGGATTGACTCAGTGCAACTGTGCGTTACTAATTCTTCTGAGGATTCCATACCGCGAGAACCCTAAGAAAGGGAGCGAAGCCTTAGAGTCGCGGATGGAAAGGAAGCGAAGTGGAATCAATAGGATCAATTACATTAGTCTTAGACAATGGCTTCTCACTTCGTCTCAATAATGTAGTTTATGTTCCTTCTATTAGGAGGAATTTGATTTCAGTTTCTTTGTTGGACGATGAAGGTTTTAAGTGTACTTTTGGTAATAATAAATGTATTATTACGTTTGATTCTAATGATATTGGTCTTGCTTTTAGACGAGACAAACTCTATATGCTTTCCCTTAATGAATCTCCTATATCCTTGAATGTGTGTGATGCTAAGGGTAAAAGAATAATGAGACTTCTTGAAATTGTGGCTTGTCGTTTAGGCCACATTTGAAGGGAGAATGGAGCGTCTCATTAAGGAAGAGATTCTCCACCCATTAGATTTCTCGACTCGGACCATGCATTGATTGCATTAAAGGAAAATATGTGAAACAAATAAAGAAGAGAGCTACTCATGAGACAGGACTTTTAGAATTAATTCATACGATATTTGTGGTCCTTTTCTGTGACATCGGTGGATGGTTTTGATTTTTATAACATTCATCGATGATTTCTCCGTTATGGTTATATCTTTCCCATTAAAGACCGATCTGAGTCACTTGACAAATTTAAGATATTTAAGGCTGAAGTTGAAAATCAGCACAACTTAAGAATTAAAGTGGTAAGATCGGACCGTGGGGGAGAATATTATGGAAGACATGCCTCTTATGGACAAATTCCTGGCCCTTTCGCTAAGTTTCTTCAAGAAAATGGCATTGTTGCCCAGTATTCTATGCCAGGTGAACCTCAGCAGAATGGAGTAGCTGAGAGACGCAACCGTACACTTATGGATATGGTACGGAGCATGCTTAGTCACTCTAGTTTACCCATTAGTTTGTGGATGGAAGCACTAAAGACAGCTGCACATATTCTTAATCGGGTTCCCAGTAAATCAGTACCTAAGACACCTTATGAATTATGGACTGGGAGGAAACCGAGTATGAAATATTTACGAGTGTGGGGTTGTCGTGCTGAAGCTAAGATATTTAATCCACATATTGGGAAATTAGACTCTAAAACAATAAGTTGTCATTTTATTGGATATCCTGAAAGATCCAAAGGGTATCGTTTTTCTTGTCCGATAGGACAACTAAGTTTGTAGAAACAAGGCATGCTTTGTGTTCTTAGAGAATAATGAGGAGCTGGAGCCGGAAAATAGATCTTGAGGAGAAGCGGGTTTACGTTCCTTCACCGCTCATCCCGAGACCTTTATTCACGTGCCTCGGTGGTTTGCACCTCGATGAAAATACTGTGGTTGCACCCACTGTTGAGGTCTCTGAAATTCCTAATGTTGTACCTAATGACGAGCCTCAGCAGTCTCCTGTCATAGCTAATGAACCTATTAGAAGATCACAGCGGGAGAGAAGATCCGCCATCCCGAATGATTATGTTGTATATATGAATGAGGATATTAATGATGTAGGGAAGGTAGACGATCCCACCTCTTATAAGGAGGCCATGATGAGTGAACATTCTCCTAAGTGGCTTGATGCCATGAATGATGAACTAAAGTCTATGAGCACTAATGATGTATGGGACCTAGTAGAAATTCCTGACGGAGTCAAAACAGTAGGCTGTAAATGGGTCTACAAAACCAAACACGACTCTAAGGGAAATATCGAAAGGTTCAAAACAAGGCTTGTAGCAAAAGGCTTCTCACAAAGAGAGGGGATTGATTATAATGACACCTTTTCTCCTGTCTCAACTAAAGATTCATTCAGAATAGTTATGGCACTCGTAGCTCATTATGATTTAGAGCTGCATCAGATGGATGTTAAAACGGCATTTCTTAATGGCGACTTGCAAGAAAATGTTTACATGGCTCAACCGGAAGGATTTGTCGTGGAAGGCAAGGAGCATATGGGATGTCGACTTAAGAAATCAATTTATGGCTTGAAACAAGCGTCGAGGCAGTGGTATCTCAAATTCGATAAAATAATAAGAAATTTTGGTTTTAAAGAAAATGAAGTTGATAATTGCATATATGTTAAGTTCAAGGGAGTAAATTCACCATCTTAGTGCTTTATGTGGATGACATCTTATTGGCGAATGATAAGGATATGTTGTTTGAGACCAAGAGATTTCTTTCATCTAATTTTGATATGAAGGATCTTGGTGATGCCTCTTACGTTCTTGGCATTGAGATTCACCTAGATAGGTCCAAAGGAATATTAGGTTTATCTCGAAGGCATACGTTGATGATCATCAAGAAATACAATATGCATAAGTGCTCCGCTCGCTCGCTCCTATTGTTAAGGGCGATAAGTTTGGGACATTTCAATGTCCAAAGAACCAATATGAAACCGATCGGATGAAGTCGGTTCCTTATGCTTCATTGTCGGAAGTATTATGTATGCTCAAGTATGCACGCTACCGATTTAGCTTTTGTAACAGGGATGCTTGGCGATATCAGTCAAATCGAGGACGGACCATCGGAAGGCCGTTAAGAAAGTCTTGCGCTATATGCAAAGCTACTAAGAATTTCATGCTCACATATAAAATTACGATAACCTTGAAGTTGTTGGTTATTGATTCGATTTTATGGATGTGTTGATACTAAGAAATCCACGTCAGTTATATCTTCACACTCATTGGAGGAGCTATCTCGTGGAAAAGCTCCAAACAAACACTTACGGCATCTTCAACGATGCAAGCTGAGTTTGTGGCATGTTATGAGGCCACCGGACAGGCTGTATGGCTTAAGAATTTTGTCCCGGGACTTAGAGTGGTAGACAAGATTTCTAAACCACTCACCTTATCTTTGCGATAACGAACCCGCAGTCTTTTATGCGAGTAACAACAAGTCAAGTGGTCTTTGCCAAACACATTGACATTAAGTATCATGTTGTGAAAGATAGAATCCAGGATCAAACCATTAGCATCAAGCATATTAGTACTAAGTCAATGCTTGCGGATCCGCTTACTAAAGGCTTACCACCCAATATCTTTCGTGATCATGTTGCCGGCATGGGTTTATTGGAAAGCCTCTGATTCTGGATAAAAGGACCTTAAAGAAAACCAACTCCCATTAAGTATAATGAATATCCATTTCAAGATAAGATAGTACACTATAGGTACTGAGGTTGTATGGCGCTTCATTGGTCATGCGACGCATTACCTTGGTATCTTTGTTTATTGAGAATGGGCTTATGATGTTAGCCTTACGATCAAAGGGAGAATGTTGGAATGATCTTGTTTGGCTAACCATCTCCGTTTTCCGGGGTGGTAACGCCCCCACGCGCCTACGATCGGGGCGCTACCAGCTGTGCGTGGTTTTGGTCCCGTTCATCGGCGCAAGATAAAAGCGATTAAGGGGTTCGGCGGTGTGTGTGAGTTGTTGTTCTTGGCTAATCACCCCAAAACAAACCCGATCGATAAGAGCGCCCGGTGGCGAAGACCGAAGATCGAGATCGCCGCCTGCGTTCACGCCGCCGCTGCGACCTCATCGACCTCGTCCTCGACCTTCTCTCGCCACCGAGCGGTATCTCACGAACCCTAATGGCATCATCATCTTCGGGTAAACTCTAATCATGCTTCCGCTCTAAGTTTTGATCTAGGTGTTCATGTATAAGCTAGGGTTAATCACGTTTAGCCTAAGTATTACTCCCACAGTATTTTACCGATAACCCATAGCCTATTGTTACATAGGAGGTATGTCAGATGTTGAGGCAGTGTCGGTGACACTCGGTTTCGACGGAGGAGCGGATGTGGAGCTGTTAACTGTTTTTTTTGAATGGGGAATTGTTCACTGATTCACTGTTCTTTGAATATGGAAACAACTTGATTTGTCTGGGGCCAATTGCCAACGAGAAGGCAACACTAGGCACATATGCTGAGCGTAATACCAACATGGGGTATGATTTATCCAACATGGAGATAGCATTTGATCAAGCATTCAATCTGGTTGTGGTTCGCCATCTTGATTTGTGCTTTAGTATGGTCAGGTGTATTCAGTACCCAGTAGTAACTAGTATAAGTGGGTAGAACAAAATGAAGGGTCATCTGACTATGCTTCTCTTGAATTATCATGTAGTTCTGTTGTGAACTCATGATGTTTAGTCTGAACGTCTGTACTTTGTTTGTTATCATGTCTTTCATTTACATTGGAATTACTCGAACCGTTGTATATTCTTGAATTGGAGATACTGAAATATACGATTATTCACCGGATCAAACTCGCCCTTAAACCGGCATCTCGATCTGTGATGCCATATGTACTGGCTGCAGAGTTCTATGGACATCTGGCTTCGGTTCTTGCAAATTTGCCGCTTCAGGAGGCGTGCGTTTGAGGATTTGTTTGGGACAGTTTTCGGCTTTTCGCCAGCTTTTCTCCCACCACTTCGGAACCTTCTTTCGAAGCCAGAAGCTGTTACAACGTGGGAAAGCAAGAAGCCACCCGTCCGCAGCTTCAGGCGGCTTCGACGGTTTACCTTCCCAAGTAGCCCCTAGAGTTAGGTGTTTATTGCCCGCGTCGTGCCAGCTATAAAATCCGGAAGCCATCACCCTGCCGATTCGCTCCATTCGCTCAGCCCCGCTTGGATTTTCCCCAACCCTAGGAGGAGCCCGCCCGGCCGCCTTCCCGCCCCCGCCCGCGCCCCCGCCCCCGCCCCCGCCCCCGCCCCCGCCCCCGCCCCCGAGCACCCGCCCGCGCCGCCTCCGTCCTCCGACCGGACCCTCCTCCTCCGATTCCGACCCGACTAGCGGCCGCCCGCGCCGTCTCCCTCCTCCGACCCCCCGAGCGCCTACGTCCTGCTAGTGCGACCCTCACCGGCTCCCTCCTCCAGTTCCCACTGAAGCAGCTCCTCCTCCGCAGCCTGTCGCCATCCTCCTCTCCGGCCTGTCACCGGCTCCCTCCTCCAGGTTGCCCGTTGTCCATTTTTTTGGTAAGCTAGTTCTCAGGGCCGTACCTGACATTTTGGTGCCCTGTGCTAAAATTAAAATTAGGTCATACACTTATAAAAGTCAACCGTGAAAATAAAAGGCATTATTTTTATATTACAATTGCAATATATTTTTCCATACGAGTACAAAGGATTCGGTCCCGCTGAAAAATAAATCTCTAAACTAGTAGCATAACTTTGAAATGAAAAGCATCATGGCATTATTTTTTATATTACAGTTGCAATATATTTTTCCATATGAGTACAAAGGATTCGGTCCCGCTGAAAAATAAATCTCTAAACTAGTACCATAACTTTGAAATGAAAAGCATCATTCTTCTGGTATGCCTTGAAGCAAAATCTTCAATTAACTTTGTAATTTCGGTCAAAAATTAACTTCGTAATTGGTCTTTCCCAAATTAAACATCTATTGCAAGTGCTATCGTTAAGTTTTTCTTGAGTCATTATAGAATGCAAGTAGAACTTCAACAACTTCAATTTATATAAGCTCCTTCTTGTAGATGCAATATTCGATGGAATAGTCAACAAAATTATATAAACAATTGCATTACGAAAACAATTTAGCCATTCATAAACTTTAAAATATCAACAAGGCCCCATATTTTCTTAGGAATGAATTTAGCAAAAGAAAACAAAGAGGCGGGAGGTGGAGAAAATGGATGTGAATCCGTGGTAGTTTTTAGGAAGAAGAGAATAAATAAGATGCACACTTATTAGTTCTTACCCTTACTAGTACAAATATTAGGAAATGATCATTCAGGAGTGGGTAGAAAAAGGGGGCCTCTAATATTTTGGGGGCCCTGTGCAGCAGCTCATGCTTCTCATACGGGCCTGCTAGTTCTCCATTTCCATGAAGCATGTGTTGTCTGTTGCATACGCCGTATGGGGTATTGTTGTGTGGATCAATACCAGCCTGCCAATGGAAACTTTTTGATCTAGAATGTTAGAGATGAAAGTATTGTCATAGTGAGGTGTTATGGACAACAGTCAACCTAATGATATTTCAATCGGATTTGGTTGGCTGCCCTAATTATTTCTACCGCATACTTCATCACTAAAACAATGAACTTGTTGGGTCAAACTGACTCATGAGTTTGGAGAGCAACCCATGCCTTCTAATGGTTTGGAGACTCAAAGACAACGTTAGAAACTCGAGACTGCATATGTATTTTGTTTTTTATACCTATTCTATATCTTTTTAGCTTTAAAGCAACTTTCCTGTTGACTCAGTCCCAGGATGCTTGTCTTGTATTCCCTTTGTCACTCACTCTTCATAGCATGTTAAACCCCAAGGAGTTGGGAATACCTTCCAAAGCATACTATGCTGTGGAAGAGGTTAAAGATGTAAACTCTCACTAGAAGTTGGGAATACCTACCAAGGCAGACAATTTTGTAGGAATTGAACACCATTCTTTGTTCCCTGTGATGTTACCAGCAGCTCTCACTATAAGTTGAACACATAGGAAGTAGGGAGGGTGCTTTAATGTATGACTTGGGTGGCCAAACAGACCTGTTTTTGGATGATCAAATCATCCTTTATGTATGTTTGTTTCAGAATGGCTATTTGTCTGACTTTGTTTTGTCACACAAATTACATCTGTAGTAGAAAAAAGAAAAATGTGATAATGTAAGTCTGAAGTTCTACCACATGTAGTTATGCTTGATGTTTTAGAGAGTGCATTGCCAACAAATTTTTATTCCATCCAAAGTTCTGCTAGTGAAGCAATTTTACTCATGGAGTCAATGACCTAGTCATTTCAAAATTTTCCCAACGCACCCACGCATCACCTTCTCCGAAGCGAGCAGACGAGACGACCCCAAAGCGTCCAAGGCCGAGCGCGCCGCCCGTTCCGCCCACCGCTGCCCCTCCCTGGGTTTCGCTGGTGAGCTCCTCTCTCTCTCGGACGCCCCTCACCGTGTGGGTTTCTCTGCTAGGAGGGCTGATGTTTGGGGGATATGCTCTGGTATTTATTCAAGTAGTTAGGGTACTATTAGGATAGTGGTTATTTGATGAGTTATTGCGTTGTGGATGCTATGAATGGCACTAATCATATTTTTCCCCGA
The DNA here is from genome assembly GCA_036346255.1 of Ampelocalamus luodianensis. Classification (NCBI taxonomy): domain Eukaryota; kingdom Viridiplantae; phylum Streptophyta; class Magnoliopsida; order Poales; family Poaceae; genus Ampelocalamus; species Ampelocalamus luodianensis. Next base: position 57,801,812 of record CM070623.1, on the reverse strand, counting down.
CGAACGGGGTCAAACAAAGGTAAAATTGCATGATTTGGATTTCATTTCATCCTGGTGTTGGACTTTGTTGGGTGGTGTTTGGACAAGTTATTAAGGGGTCGACATATGAGTGTCTTTTGGTATTCTTTTGTTTATTACTAGTATAGGATTCACCTGCTACTAGGAACTTTACTAAGTTTTAATTGTTTTAATTTTGGCGGCGCCGTTGCCAGCAGTAGAAGGATAACGGGGATAGAAGAGAGAAATTAGATGGACAGGGAGCAACAATCGAAGAAAGGAGATTTATTTCTTGCTTGCCTCTCCTCTTTTACATCTGTGGCTTTATAGCTTTAGCCAACAGGATTTTCAGAATTGGAAAGCATAACAGAATTGGAAACTAATACCTTCTCGGAAGGAGAACCAAACTCTAATCTATTCTCTTAAGGAGAAGCTAGCCTATCTATTCTTCCTTTGCTGCAAGTAGTCCGGTTACTTTTCCCCCCTTGCCGTAGGAGATGTAGCAACTACTCCCTCTGTTCCCGTAATCGCTAGTGTTTGAATCCAAGTCTTTCACGTCTGTTGAAACCGAGTTGATTTCCTCTCCTGTTGCTAGGGCCTTTGTCCACAACATTACACCCTTACCGGACAAGCAACTTGTCCTCAATCTGCAAGGTGGTGGCCACGATTGCAATCCTTTGTAGCCCCACGTCGATGAGAGACTGTGACAGTGGTGCCGCTTTGCACTAGAGTGCAACGAGACCTTGAAGACTGTAGCCTCCATGCTTGGGTGCAATAGACTCGCCGACAATTTCATCAAGCAAGGCGGCAACCCTGAAAGATTGATGTGCTTCTCTTGAGCTCCCTGGACGGTGAGTTGCGTAACTGGTTCGTCCAAGTTCTGGATGACAACAACTATATGTTTTGATTGCTCCTTGTTCACGTGCAAGAACTTGTCAAGCACTAGGAGTGGTTGCTGCTGCACAAAAGGCGGTTTTGTGCCAAAACTTGGAACTGTCGAAGCTTTTGGAAACGATCCAATCGGCAAAGGCACCGAAGGAACTGTCTCTATATCTGCTATGTTCCATGGTTCCAATTTGGCTTCTGATGATGATGCCTCCCGTATGCTCATAGTGGTATGTTGTGGTTGGAAGCTTCCTAGGATACCAGTGTACCCTCTTTGATCCTCCAATTTCTTGATGCTTTCGTCTACATTGGATGACCTCTCTTCCAGAGCGATCACCCGAGCTTCAAGAGATGAAAAACTCTCCCTTATTTGTTTGCTTAGTTCAAGCTTCAATTCGGCAATCGCTGCCATCACCACGGACGGCTCGCCGTTCTTGTCATCACCAGAAGACATGATGGTCGGCTCTGATACCAAATGTTGTAACTGGCCTTGGCTGCGAAGGTTGTAGGGGTGATTCATCGGAGGACGAGGACGTCGAGTCCGCAAGTCGGCGCCGTTGCTGCCGGCTAGAAAGATAACGGGGATAGAAGAGAGAAATTAGATGGGCAGGGAGCAGCAATCTGAAGAAAGGAGATTTATTTCTTGCTTGCCTCTCCTCTTTTACATCTGTGGCATTATAGCTTTAGCCAACAGGATTTTCAGAATTGGAAAGCATAACAGAATTGGAAACTAATACGTTCTCGAAAGGAGAACCAAACTCTTATCTATTCTCTTAAGGAGAAGCTAGTCTATCTATTCTTCCTTTGCTGCAAGTAGTCCGGTTACTTTCCCCCCTTGCCGTAGGAGACGTAGCAACTGCTCCCTCTGTTCCCGTAATCGCTAGTGTCCGAATCCAAGTCTTTCACGCCTGCTGAAACCGAGTTGATTTCCTCTCCTGTTGCTAGGGCCTTTGTCCACAACAATTCAGTCTAGTATAGTGACCACTTATTGGGTAAAATTGTTTGCTAGTACTAAGGTGTGTTCTCTTTAGCAAGCTGTCATCATCATTGGGCAATGAAAGGTTAAATTAGTCTGTACAGTTTAAATAGCATAATTATTTCACATTTCAGATTGGGAGCAAGGCCTCACTATTTTATGTTTAAAATACTGAGAAGAGGACTCAATACTATTGTTGACACCACAATTATTCATCCTTTCAACTTGCAGGAATTTGTCCGTCTTATATAAACAAGTACTTTGCATTTGGAAAGATGGTTGTGGGGTTGATAAATGCTAACCCTGTGGTTTATGAGAAAAAAGAGAGGCGCGTTCGACAGGCACCAGAAACCACAGATGAAAATGCAGCAGAGCCTATAGACCAGCTAGAAATATTTGATATCCTTTTTCTTGTTTCCCAACTCCATGCAGTGTGGCTTTCTTTACAGTTTTACTTTATCTATCTGCAGCTGTGCTATCCTAACTTCCTAAGTTCCTTTTGCACTCCTTAACATTCTTACATCATGTTAGAGATATAAAGGACCCTGAGCACCCATACTCATTGGAAGAGCTGAACGTGGTAACTGAAGACTCAATCGAAATCAATGATGAACTTAGTCATGTCAGGTAATTTCACATCTTTCTAGGTTTGGGTGCTACTATTCAGGATTTTTAATGGAATTCAGTCTTGAGGATCAATTGCTTGACTTCAGGGTTACTTTCACCCCAACAGTGGAGCATTGCAGTATGGCAACTGTTATTGGCCTTTGCCTACGTGTGAAACTCATGCGGAGTCTTCCTCCTCGTTACAAGGTATGCTGTTGGTGTAGAGTTCAAAGCAAAGCCCCGCTATTTTAGCTTCACTCACAATCATGGACTGCCTTAAAGTTTTGCCGAAGTCATAAAATTTTACTATGTTAACATCATATCCAATTTAGCAAATCCTAGAAAACTGAGATAGGCATGCCATTCATGTTAACCTGCTGCTGCCTTCATGCAACGACTATTTCCCTTTTGCCAACTTTTCAAATATTGAAGATGTTATTAAGCAAACACACTTCATCAGTATTTGCAAGGTACTAATTCAGAGGTGGTACATATGCATGAATACCTGTAAGATCGATGTAGAATAATCGTTGTTTCTAATTGGGCAGAATCACCTTTGTCGTATATGAAACTTGGTCATTAATCGTTAGAAACTAGTAGGTCATGTTCATATATGCTCTGCATTAAAGCAAATTGAAGACTGCTACCCACTCTGCATGCAGTCTCGTACATTCCATAAGCAAATTGAAGACTGCATACCTAGTGTGAATGCAGTATTTGATAAATGCAAAAGCTAGTTTCTTTTTTCTTTCATCAACACAGTGGGCAAATTGCATTTTTGTGCTTTTTACTGTTTTTACTTTCAGGAGCAAATTTAGACAGCTTACTGATTCCTAATTTGTGTAGGTGGACATAAGGGTGGCACCTGGATCTCATGCAACTGAAACTGCCGGTATATGTTCTACAGGCTAGAGCTTACGCCTTACAGTTACCAAATTCTCTTGCCTGGCACGATATCATAGTATCTTTTTTCCTTTCTTGCAGTGAACAAGCAACTGAATGACAAAGAACGTGTGGCGGCTGCATTGGAAAATCCAAACCTGCTGGACATTGTTGAGGAGTGCTTGTCACCTACGTTTGCTTGAGGCCTGAATACACCTGGGAACCACAGTGTTGATACTCCCAAACTACACCAAATCATCTTATGCTATGGACTGGAGCATAACCCTGTTATTTGAGATATCTTTGGTGGTGCAGGACCTGTGCATGAATTTTGGTGCTTTGTGCCTTTCTGTAAGGATACTGCTACTGTTTTAGACACAGTTTTCGCTGCTTGTGAGTTGTGACCTCCCAGAGCAAAGGGAAACGTTGTGTAATCAGCCACTGTGCTGTAGCTTCTTCAGTGTTAATTCTCAAGCACTTGCCGATTGTCTGTGCCCGCGATCAACTGGAGGTTGGAGTCGGTAGATGATGATCTATAGGGTTGGAAAAATAGCTCGAGGCTCGTAAACCTGCTTGAGCTTGTTATGGCTTGGCTCGGGCTCATGAATTTTCAAGCCAAGCTGAGCCACCTGTCCAGCTCGCCAAAAAAAGCGAGTCGAGCTCGAGCTGGCTCGCCAGGCGTCCAAGCCTAGGTGCGATTTCCCCTTTCTTCCCGAATTAACTCCCCAATTCCCATCCTCCCCTCGATCCCCATTCGCTTTGGAGCCCCATCCTCCCTTTCACCGTGTCGATTTGTCCTCTCCTCTCCTTTATGGCTCCATCCGTCGCCCTTCCAGGTTCCAACGTCGCATCCCTCGCCGACGCCGCTAGCCACCAGTTCCCCCACCGTCGCCCCTTCTCTATAGCCTGCCCGCCCGTTCCCCCACCGTCGCCGCCTGTTCCCCATCAGCCACCGCCCGGGCGCCCACTAGATCACGATGGGTTTCATCGGCAAGAGCTTCTTCCCTCCACCACTGGATTCGGTAGGAGCTTCACCGGCGCTCCTCAGCGACAGCGGCGACCACGGCTTGCGGCAACCCTAGCTCCCGGCGACGCTCCTCTGCTCTCAGCAGCGCTCCCAACCTGTGATGACGGCGAGTGGTCGACCCCAACTTGGAGAGGCGGTCGCGGAGCTTGCTGTTCTTGCAATTTCATTTGTTGGGATGTGCTTGTTTTGGATGAACTTATGCAATGGGTCTTGTAACTATTGGATGAACTAATGCAGTGATAGAAAATTTTGTAATGCGTTTTGGATGTGCTGGAGGGTGGATGAACTGATGCAGTGCAGTCAATTTGTGATGTGTTTCTGCCCGTTAGTTTCTTGGCTCGCGAGCCTGCTCGAGCCTTTCTCCGAGCTGAGCCGAGCCACCCTCCTGGCTCATGCTCGAAACGAGCCAAGCTGTGCCGACTGTTCAAACAAGCCTGGCTCGGCTCGTCTCGTTTTCAACCCTAATGATCCATGCCATTTCTGGGATGATACTATCCGGTTACTCTTTTCCTGAAGTTCTCCGCGTTTAACATGCCTTATGTTGCCAAACAGTGAATGTTTTTTTTAAAAAATATTGTTTCTTTTTTTTCCTATGTTGCTGTTTCATAACTAATTATCTTCGGATGTATCAGTTGGGATGGAGATAGGAAGTAGTAATAAGTAAACTATGGCCCATGAACACAACCGGAGTAGCACAAACCGAACCACCAAAGTACGCCCATAAATGAGACCGAGCGTTTGCTCGAGTGGTTTGCTCAGCCGTTGTTTGAGGAGCCCGTCCAGGTTCGATCCTAGGGATCAAACTCTCGTCTCATCAGATTATTTAAGAATAATACAAGTATATATATAGATACGTTCAGTGATCAAAACCCTTCGCTCTTGATTAGACGTATATTTAGGATACATCTATGTGTGTGTGTGAGCATACGTACGGTGTGCATATGTGAGTATATTCCGCGTGTACTTAAAAAAAAAAGTTCGCGCACAAATGTGGTGTGACTGGTGTCGTAGGGGTGTACTACAGTACTAGTGTGCTACACTCCCGCACGCTTACGGCAGACAGCTCGCTCACATCAAGAGCCGTGCGGCGTGCGCACCCGACGAATCTAACACGAAACGGCTGCAACGTAAGAATCCCTCGTACGCAGGCAGAGCTGGCGCTCCCGATAAAAAGATCAGCGCTACCAGTCTTACCAGTTCACAGTTGCGAAGAAAATCTCCGGAGCCCAAACAGCGGACGGAATCCCAGCTCCCAAAGCCTCGCTGCCCTCCTCCTCTCCCATCCCCTCTCCTCCGCCCCCGATGCCGGCGTGGGCCGACGCGGCGCTCCTCCTCGCCTCCCCGTCCCCGACCTCCTCCTCCTGCTGCCTCTTCAGGCGGCTCGCCCCCGCGGACTCGAGGCTCCTGTGCAAGGTACGTAGCTCCTCACCTCCCGTCCATTCGATATTGCGGAGTGCAAAAGGGGGATCCGAATCATAGTCTGCTGATGCTCGGTCTATTCTTCTTAAAGTTGGTGTGCATTTGCTTTGCCTTTGTAAACTCTAATCACCAGTCCGAGCAGAGCGGTGCTGCACAAGGTTTGTGTACTGTTGGCCGTGTGATGCATCCACTGTGATAGCGCCTAATAACAACTTGCCTAAGGCGCTTGCTCAAGCCCAATAGCTATGGTGTTTAGGGTGTAGTTTTCACTTTTTAGGACAAGGAATTGTTCGGCTCAACAAAACATGTGTACTATTTATTCAATTTTCATATGTAATTCGACTCGATCTAGTGGAAAATGTACCTAAAAAGGTTGTAACGTTGAACAGAGAGCATGCCTTAATATTTTTCTGAAAAAAGTACAGAACTGTCATGCTAAAAGGTACTGCAGCTCAAACCGTAAAGATAGAGCAAAATGTTCTGTGTCATAGCAGCTGCTATGGCAAGTTGCTGGATTTAAGTGTTCATGATGGCTATCGTCGCAATGCCAACCCTTTTATTTATTTACAAGAACTTCTATTAGATTTTTACATCATCGATATTTTGTTGCACTTGTTATGCTCAATTCTGTTGCATTTGCCGAGGAAGTTGATTGTTCTAGTAATCCAATCTGCAGTTGATTTTTTTTAGGTGATGTGAGGTTTTTCCTTGCAATTGGGTGGTGATCGTCGCATTTCATCCTTTCTAACTCATGAAATGTTCTGCTCAACTGGCATGTTCTGATGTTCATCAGTCACATTCCTTATTTACCGGTGCTTATATCATGAATTCTTAATGAAATGGGAAATACTGCTGTATTGCATAGGAGTAATATATATCCCACTTAAAGTTCCAACCTAAGTTATTTTGGATCAAGTGGATGATGGTTTTTTGTTGTTAGCGATCCACGTACCGGAACCATAAGAAGGTTTAGGGGTTGTGTTTTAGGCTTTCGGTTCAGATGGTAGGATGTACGGCTTAGGATTTTAGCTTTGTAGGTTTTTCATTATTATTTTATTTTATTTGCAAGGCTCTCGTCTTTTTACCTTGTGGATGTTTCATTCCTAGCCTACCCCAACTTGTTTGGAATCAAAGGCTTTGTTGTTGTTGTTGGATGATGATTTGTTGTTCTGCAGGGCTTTCCTTATGCCAGTCATTCCAGAGCTGGATTCCAGATTAATAATTACCGAACAAGGAGCTTGAAGGTTAAAGCAAAATTGGATTCTGGTGATGGTGAGGCACGACTTGCTCCACTTAAATTTGAATCTCCAAGTGGTCAGCTTCTGGTCCAGATACTGCAATCACACCCTCACATGCTCCCTGCAACAATTGACCAGCAACTGGAAAACCTGCAATCAGAGAAAGATGCCCAAAACGAAGAAGCCTCTAAAGCTCCCCAGGACCTCCTTTACAAGTAAGTAGCCACAATTTGTAGGTACTAGGTACTGTTTTCTCCTAGACTCCTAGTCCGCGACAAGTAGCCATATATTATTCTGTTGTTCATCATTGTTATATGTTACACTCACATAGTACCCTGCTACCCGTGATATACTGTTATTTTCGCAATAATGAAATGTTTTCTGCTCTAATGCTAAAGGCTGCAATTCAGCTATATAGTTTAAAAAGAAGATGCAACAAAACTCAACTTGGCTATCATAGATGATTAAAAAAAAAGCAATGCAGCTATGTAGATAGTTGGGAAAAAAAGACATTAGATCTTCCAATGAAATAGGCAAGTATAATTATACTCACATCAATCAACAATGCAACTGATGAGATACCTAATTGAACTACAGGAGAATTGCAGAAGTCAAAGAGAACGAAAGGCAGAATGCCTTAGAAGAGATCATCTACTGTTGGATTATGTATAAGTTCATGGAGAATGACATATCAATGACACCTGCATTATCACCATCAGGTGGCCCTGTACTCGACATCTCCTCATTGCCTAACCAAGAGGATAAGCTGCAAAGCATACATTCCCCAGATGCTCTTGAGATGATACAAAACCATATAAATCTTATCATGGGAGAAAAGATAGCAGCACCACTAGATACTGTTGTTGAAATCAGCAACTTAAATCTTGGAAAACTTTATGCAGCATCCATTATGTATGGTTACTTCCTTAAGAGGGTAGACGAACGATTCCAACTCGAGAAAAATATGAAGACTCTCCCGCCGAACCCCAATCAACAGATAGTCTTTGAAAACCTGAAGCCTAATCCATTCTGGGATATGGAATCCTTGGTACAGATTTCACCTGATGGGGAGGAGGTCAATCTGGACGATGAAGAATCAAATCCAAACAAGTTGAGGTCTTATGTTTCGCACTTGGATGCTGATACATTGCAAAGATATGCAACTATCAGATCAAAGGAAGCCGTCTCACTGATAGAGAAGCAAACACAGGCTCTGTTTGGACGGCCAGACATTAAAGTGCTAGACGATGGGTCTGTTAATGCAAAGGATGGTAAAATGGTAACAATTACGTTTACAGAGCTCACACACCTTGTTTTGGAGGCAGCTGCTTTTGGATCCTTTTTGTGGGAAGCTGAGAGTCATGTAGAATCTAAATACCATTTTGTTAACAGTTGATTGTGTATTTGTTAATTTGGAAATGGCTTCTGTGCATTTGATAGGGTAGGCTTTTCAGTATAGTCGAGGCTCTTACTCGCTATCGGCAACAGCCATAGGACAAAACAAGTCTTGTCCATGGCTCCATGCCGGAAAAAAATTTGATGGAGGAGAGCCTCGCGCGAGATCCTATCCGATCCTATCCCTATCTGCAGTTGATTCTATTAATGGATGAAGAATTAATTGCTGATAGAGAGGGGTCTCACGTGAGTCCCTTCCCAGAAAATTTCCTTCGATCCATGCCCCCTCACAGTTTTGTGATGTTCATCAAAAGTGTAGAAGTGAAATGATCCACTGTAGTTTAACAAATAAACGAAAAGCGATATTTTTTGCAAGTCAATAGACCACTTTATTTTGAGTCCTCCCAGTTCTCTGTTTATAGTTCTCTTGAGGTAAGTTGGTAGAGTTTTCGTAATAGCACTTATGTGCTTTTCTCGTACTTGATATAGATTTTTTTTTGCGAAGAAAAGAGAGTTTTATAGATTACTCAGGAGGTTTAAAACACTCTTGAGCTACCAAATGTTCGATATAAAAAGGAACTTACTCATGCCATACCGAACAATGGTTCAGTCGTTTCGCAAGTTGCGCTAGCTCATGAGCTATACCATTTTGCTCTCTCTTCGTGTGACAAATCCTGAAGTTTGGCAACTGACTAGCCATATCTAGGATTTCAGACAAAATAAACATTAGCTTAGAACGATGCTCCTTTGGATGCGACAGCAGATGGACAAGGGAAGCACAGTCAGTTTCAAGAACTGCCGCCTTGTGGATCCACTCTGCAGCCAGTTTTACACCTTCATGACAAGCCCAAGCTTCTACTTCCTCCGGATCACCTCCATGGAGAATTGCTCGCCATGAAGATAGAAGCACCATACCCTTCTCATCTCGAATAATTATTCCCACACCAGCTTCACCAGAATGGTACGAGAACGCTCCATCAACGTTAATTTTCACCTATCCTGTGTATGAAGGTTTCCATCTCTCTAGAGGTCTAGCTTCTGAACCAAGAACCTGTCTAGCCCTCTTGGTATCCAACCGAACCTTCCCTTTTTCACATACTACCTGATCATCTTGTCGGATATTATACAGAGTATTCCAATAGTCCTCAAGAAACTTGACAGAGCCAATAGTCGCTATTCTTGTAACAGCCCAATTGTCAATTTCAGTAAAAATTTAAAATTTGTTTATTGTTATGGAATTTTTTGGAATTTTTGAAAGCTTTTTATAAATATTTTAAAGACAAAACAAATTTATTTGCAAAATTAAAATACAACATAAAGTTGGAAATAATTTTATTAAGTCCAAAATAAGTATGGGAATTTCTGTGAATTTTTCATAATTTTTGAAATTATTTTGCTATTTTCTAAAGCCTAAATGAATTATTAGAATTAAATCAATTGCAAAATCAAAAGAAAATCAAAACTTGGCTTTGGGCCAAAACCCAAAGGTCTCGGCCCAAAACTCACCCACGCGCAGCCCACCGGCGGCCCGCATCGCTCTCACCCCTCTCTCTTCCTCCCCACCGTTGGATTCTAATCCAACGGCCGGTACCACCCATCTCTGATCACCCTCCGATCGAACCTAAACGGCCAGATCTTAATACCGCTTCGGAGATCTAAACCCTTCTAATCTGCACCCTCCGATCTAAATCCTACGGCCAGGATTTCACCCACGTTCTTCTACTCTCATCAAGCCCCAACCGTTGAATCGAAATCCAACGGCCCGCGACCTTCGTCTACCTCTGGTCTTCGTCCTCGCGCAGCCGCGCCGCAACCGCCATTTTCGGGATTCAAGAGCTTCGCAAACAGCTTGATTCCAACCTCCCCGATTTTCACGTGTTCGTGCACGAGACCGAGTCCACCTCCGCCGTGTTTCCCCCACGTTCTCCCCTCTTCTCCGCGACGATTTCACCCACAACGCCGCAACCGCCGCCGCATGACCTCCACCTTCCCCACACTGCCTCAGAGCCTCCCCGCCCCTATAAAAGAGACCCCGGGTTCACAATGCTCCCCGCAACACAGAACCACCATTCACCCCTTCCCTAAAGCTTCAGCGCCGCCGCAATTGTGAGATTAGGGTTTTTCGTCGCCGCGGCAAAACTTCGAGTTGCACCGCCGTCATCGCCGCGCCTGCCGTGGAGTGCTGCGCAGCATCCCCGACGCCTAGGCTACCCGGAGCACCCATCCATGTCGCCGGAGTCTTCCCCGAGCCCCTTCCCGACAACACCCGAACCTCTCCGCCGCCAAACGCTCGCCGCCGGCCAACTCCGACGACCATTCATGTCCAAATCGGTATCAACATGTTCGCAATATCCCCCTCTACATCTTGCGACCACTCACCCTCGCCGGAAAGTCGCCGAGCGCCGTTGTCGTACACATCCGAGGGTCGCCGCCGTCAAGCTGACGTGGCACGCCCACGGTGGCGTCCACCTCGGCGCTCGCACATGCGTGGCATCCCACGTGGCTGCTGATTCGGCGCCACGTGTGTGTGTGCGTGCCACCTCAGGTGCACCGGATCCCACTCGGCTCGGTGGAATCAGTCCACCGTGAGCCGTGTCTATGACACGTGGGGCCCGCATGTCAGAAATCATTTTAATTCTCTTAAATTCTGAAAATCCCTCGCTGGCGTTAGCATTGCGCAATAAATAGATTTTTTTAGTAGAAAAATAATTCAGGAAATTCAATTAAATTTCAGAATTAGGTTTAAAACTTCTAAAATTCATAACTTTTGCATATGAACTCCAAATTGGGTGATTCAAATTGCAAAATTTATATAAAATTATAATCTAGCTAACTAAACCAAAATATTTCAATTTGGAGTTATTTTGATCTATATTTTTGAATTTATTTGAATTTGAATATTGAATTTGTCGTATTTTCACGTTTAGACTTCGACGACTCCGGAGAGTTCGATCAATCTGAAGATTTAGAATTCCAAGACATCGACCAAGGCAAGTTACACCATTGACCATATTGCCCCCAGTATTTTAAGTTATTTTCAGTTTTTAAATTCTTTATCGCATGCATATGTTTGTATAAATATTTTAATGTTCTGTTTCACATATAGTTAATTCCATGTGTTATTGTATGGCCAATTTGAATGTTGTATTTGACTACCTTGATACCATAGGTAAGATATTATCAAAATTAAACATATGCTTAGCCAGACTTAGTTCACACTTACAGAATTTGGGAGGGTTTTCACCAAATTTCTACAAATTTGTTTCAAACTTGATATTGTGGTATTGTCTTACCACATGGGTTTATAAATAGAGTTTTATTCAAAATAAAATCAAAAATGGGTTTGGACTTGAGCGAAATGGTCGGAATGGTGGGTGCAGGTTTATGCACGTGATTGATCTGGTTAAGATTAAGGTCCATAGTTTGTAGGAATGACGCCCAAGTCAATTGAGGACCGGTCTTTGAGCCGCTTATTGCTATGCCATATCGTACTACCACATGTCCTGTATGGGCAGGATTTGGCTAATTAATTTGTGATGTTCTAGTATATTTATGTCATGTGATTATGTGGGTGTCGGTTAGACGTTTTATTCCCACTTGGCGCAAGAAGGGGCTTTCGGAGGACGGTTAGTCCAAAGGGGCGAAACCTTAGCGGGCATGAGTATACTAGGACAGAACATTGTAAAGGCCTCATGGTAATTGCTCACCACACGCCTACTAAGCGTGAATTGGCCGACATAACGAGCATGTCACATCGTGTGGGTAAAGTTGTACCAACTCTGCAGAGTAGAAACTATTCGAATAGCGCTGCTGGTCATGGACAAGCTAGCAGGGCCACTTAAAGTTAGAATTATTTTTGGTTTTTAAATGCTTTATTAAATGTTGAGGATGGTTAATCCTTATGAAAATTAGGCGACGACCAAGTGTTAGGAAGAGATCCTTCACTTTATCATTGGAGGTTATCCACATTATATCATTGACATTGCAAAAATATGATTTTAGTCATAGTATAAAACTGCCTTAGAAAATACTATGTCTATTTAAACTGGAAATATCGTTTATGCAAAACAACCACTGCCATACTCACTTGTTACCTTATGCATGCATTTTAATTCCATATTGGGTGTAACTTGCGAGCACGGAAGTTGTGCTCATCCTTGCTGAATAAATCTTATTCAGGAGAAGACTTCTACCCCGACGGTGAGGATTCGGACGAGTAGGCCTTTTGACCCAGACGATTGCCTGTGGCGCATCGTGTGGCTCGCCTCTATTATATGTTTCCGCTGTGTTTATCATTTGAAATTTGATATTATTATTCAGACTCATTTGTATTAAACAGTTATTTATTTAATGTCATCTACGATTTCGTGATATGGATGTGATATCTATTTTTGTGAGACTGTGTACACTGGAAATCCTGGACCGGTGTATGAACACAGAGAATTCGGGATCCTTCGCTCCCGGGTTCGACAATTCTTTTAGAAGCAAAAATCTTGTCATTACGGACTTGCCAACAACGCCATAAAATCAGCATCAACTTGTCACTCTCCTCACGCGACAGTCTATTCAACAAAAGGATAAGCTAGTCCGGCCCCGAATACCAAATCATATGATCCTCTAGCATCAACCACAAACAATTCTTCAAATCCTCACGCAGGTCTCTTGCATGTGGACAACGGATCACAGCATGAAAGCCCGATTCCTCCTCTTGCCCGCATAAATCACAAATAGGATTAGGCACCATTTTTCGCTTCCAATAATTGGCTTTTGTCGCCAACCCTTCTTTCGCTAGGCGCCAAATAAAGGTCTTGATTTTCTCAGGTAAACTAGATTGCCAAACATATTTCCATATTGGTCTACTTCCATCAACAAGTACCCTTGAACTTGCCCTTCCTTGAGCAACTCCCTGCAGGTCAAACGCTAGCTTGTACGCACTTTTCACAGTGAACAAACCAGACTTCTCATAGTGCCAAGCAATAACATCTTCCACAGGTTGGCTAGATAATTTAATTTTCAGAATTTCTAAAGCGTCATGTTCAAAGAAAACCGACTTGATGACCTCCTCCTTCCAAATTTTCATGCTTGGATCAATTAGTTGAGAAGCCCAATTCAGTCTACAAGATTGTTTATTTCCTGTGACTTTCAAATCAAAAGCTCTTGGTATCCACGAGTGCCTCCAGATTTTCACATTCTCCCCATTTCCGATACGCCAAACAATACCCTTCTTCAATAAACTGAGACCATGCAAAATGGCCTTCCACGTGACTGAACCGGTCGACGGGAACACTGTGTCTAGGAAATCACCATCTGGAAAATACTTCATCTTCAAGACCTGCGCACAAAGGTTGTTCGGAAAAGCTAAAATTCGCCAAGCTTGACGAGCAAGAAGAGCTTGATTAAATAGACGAAAATCCCGAAAGCCAAGCCCTCCACAAGACTTGGATTTAGTGAACTGATCCCAGACCATCCAATGAACTTTTCGATTACCCTCCTCCGAACCCCACCAGAAATTACGAATACTCCTTGACAACTCATCACAGGTTCCAGCAGAAAGATGAAAAACACTCATAATATAAGTAGGAATTGCATGGGCGACAGATATAGATGATGCAAGTGAAACAACTAATCATTCTACTGATCAGCTCTAACCCTCAACTTATTTTGCACCATGGTTCATGGACCACTAACTAATACTCCTTCGAGTTCACAAAAACATGTTTTTGGACATCGACATGGTTTCAAAAAACAACTATGAACACTAATTTATATTGTAATATATTTATAAAATCCAATAATATTATAAAAATATTTTTCGAGATAAATTTACACGTATCATTTCCATGTTTTGATTGCATGTTACCCAAAATGATATGTTTTTATGAATCGGAGGGAGTAATTGCAGCTTCCCTTGCAAAACGATGAGCTTTTCTCCAACTTCCGATAGCACTTCCGTTTAAAATTGGGCTCGGCGAGTTGGCGATATTTTTCTCTTAAAATTAGGATGAGGAGCTCCACGCTACAACACTCTGCATTTGCTACGTTGTGCGTTGGACAAGGCTCCACACGCCCCCAACCAGTGGCGGAGCTAGGAATTTAGCAATGGTGGTGTACACTTTAAGGATGAAAAGAAACACGTAAGTAATTTTACAAGTCCAACACAATTACACAAAAGAGTTCGAAATATTAATGGTGTAATGCAAATAGTTCAAATAAAACCTTACATGAATAAAAGAGTCATAAATAGCTAATGGAAATCACAATACCATACGACATGATCTCATTCGTTGGAAACACTATATCACCATCACTAACCTTCGAGAAAATATCTCGCTCTATAAAGATGACTAAACAATCATTCAATACTTGATCGTCCATACTATTTCTCAACTTGTTCTTCACAAGATTCATTGTCCAAAATATTCTTTCAACACTCGTCGTTGCCACCGTTAGGAGCAATACCAATTTGAAAAGTAAGCACACTAACTTGTAAATATCATGCTTCCTTGTTTCAATAAGCTTAGTAAAAAGCTCACCGAGATTCTTTAGGTCCTTAAATCTATCATCACTTCGCATATCATCAATGAAGTTATCAAATTGGAAAGAAAGTATCATTAAATTCGTGCTTGAAAAATCATTGGGATAAAAGTTGGCAATACTAAGCACTTTGTCCCTATCATAAGAAACAAATGAATTCGTAGGATTTAAAGCGGACATACAAATAAGCAACTCCATATTAACCTTTTACATGATATTTCTCTTATAGGAGAATCATGTTGACGAGGTTGGCATGAACCTTTAAGAATAAATCATTTCGAACCGCATCTTGATCATTGATAGCATAGCTCGTGATAGGTATCCTTTTGCTGGGATCATGCGAAAGAAGCTCAACATCATAACACAATTCATCACCGTCATTGCCGGTTGCTTATGCTTTATTTTGCGGTTGGGGTTGAGATTGAGATGATGCATTCACAGATAGAATTGAAGAAACCACAACCAAAGCCAATTCATTTCTAATTCTACTTGCTTCAGCTCCTCCTCCTTGAGTTTGAATAGTTTTCACTTCAACAAATTTTGGCTTGACTGCCTTGTCATCTCGAAAGAAAGAAATGATATCTCTATTATTTTTCATTTCAAGGATTCAACTTGCCCTACATATACAAATCATAGAAAAATTCAATTTTGCAATCCCTAATTGGCCAAACGCCTAAATCCAATCTCTAAATTTAAATGTAAATCAGTAAATAGGACTATAGGAGTGAGTATGGGACTTCACCTAAGCTCCCAGCTCCAAGCAACAGGTTTGATGAGTTTTTCACTCTCATTAACATGCATTAGTCTATATTATAATACTAATGATACCTAGGTAAAAAAATTTCTTTTTTTTTGGATGTCTGTGCACCAAGGCACCCCTAACGCCGCCAGTGCCCCAACCATGTCATGTAGCCGGCTATCTCCTCAGTCTAGGTCGAAGACGCGCCGCGCCGATCTCGATCTGGATGGTGAATCAGCTTGGCACGGACAGGGCGAGAGGGAGCTACCCGTCCGGCTGGGCCGATGGCCGTGCACGACACCATCTGGTACCAGACAGCGCAGTATGCCGGTATGGTGTGGTCGTGTGGGCTACTGCGGCTAGCACGTCCTCCGGTGGCAGCGCTCCATGTTCGCTTCCTCGTCCGCTGCTCCCCGTCTGCAGCGCTGGCTCGCGCGGTGGCTCCGAACGCCCGGTCCCATGTGCCCGTGGCGGCTGCGCGCGTGCGGAAATGAGCAAGCCCGGGGAGCGGTGCCTGACGTGCGTGCTCGCGCACGGCCCGCTACGCCTGATACGCGGCCCGGCCGTCGCGGAGTTGGTGCGACAGCTCGGGCTAGAGGGAGGTTTCCGCCATGTGGGCGAGTGCAAATCGGTGCCCGTGAACCCACGTCGTAGCCCGCCGGGGACACTGTAGGCTGGGCCAACGCCGAAATTAAGAGACGTTGTAAACCCGGAGTGGGTGGGCTGGAGCAGGCCTTGATTGGCCTGACTAACAGATCGAACCCAAGTTTAATACGAACTCATACTCCCGAGTCCTGACGGCGACTAGCGCATACAAACGACATGTTAGCAGATTGAATAGTACCACATCTGCTGATGAAAGATGGGGTAAGAACCGAGAGGGTGAATAAAGTGGGACGGAGGGGTAGCTTGCAAACCTACTTACCTGGATGGGGTCAGTGAGCGATCACGAGGGCTCATGGCCTAAGTTAGTGGCCTCCATTGCACTTGGGAGGAGCACTACCTTACCATCTCCCTAAGTGGGAGAGTGGACATCATAATTTGTGGTAGATGGGGTACGCGTTCGCGCGGCCCCTACCAAAATAATTTGTTTTAAAATTTAACTACATTCTATTATTTATTTGCAATTTTTTTTTATTGATTTGGAGTTTGAGTTGCCAGTTGTAATTTGATAGTATTGTTCTACAATTTGCCCAATGTATTGTTCTACAATTTGCAGTAAGTTGGCAGGCTCGTAGTAGTAGTAGTATCATCTACGCTCTTTCTCGTGTGATGCTCATTACATCTGTCTGCAAATCTGTAATTAGTTTATTGCTTTTCTTCGTCTCAAGTACAATCATCAGCTAAATCATTGATAGTTCTCCGAACCGGCTATCAATATCTCGTGGTTGAGGACGCGCCGATCTCCCATCTGGACAGTGAATCGGTTCGGCAGCCGTGGGCAGGAGCTACCCACCTGGGCCGATGGCCATGCACGAGCGCGACGCCAGTTGGTCTGGGAATGAGGAAGCCCGGCCGGGGAGCAGTGCGTGCACGGTTTGCTTCCTACGAGCCAACGAGCACACGGCGCAGGGTTGCGAACCTGGGCTTCTAGCCCTAAAAGCGCAAAGCCTATACCGAGTGGTGGGCTGACGTCGGCCTGACTTGGTAACACCACGAGGATCCTGAGAAGCCGAATCTAATACGAACTCATACTCCTGGGTCCTGGCGACAACTAGCCGAGGGCCCGAGGCGGAAACAACCTTGCTCAACAAGACGTACAACAGCAGCTTAGCGATAGATAGTATTATAACAAAAAAGAATGTAATCTGTTTTGATGTATGTGGCTTGTGCACCTAAACCGCTTGCACAGCGTGTCATATATATAAGGAAGGCGTATACAAAAGAATACAATCAATCTCTGAACCGTTCCTTACAATCAGGAGATTTCGTTCAGTTGTTACCAAGAATAGAGATCCTACCATGTACAGTTAATTAGGAGATATTATCTTAGCAGCCCCCCTCAATCACAACCGACGAATATTGAGATTGCACTTGAATTCCTCCCGTTGCTGTACCGACAGTGGTTTTGTAAAGCCATCTGCAACTTGGTCTCGTGAAGGGATGAATCGAATGTCAAGAAGACAAGAACTTTGCGTGCAACACGTTCTCGAACAAAATAAAAATCCACTTCAATGTGCTTGGTCCTTGCATGAAAGATTGGATTCGCGGTCAAGTATGTGGCACCAAGATTGTCACACTATAAACACGCAACTCAAGACTGAAAGACGCCAAGTTCATCCAGTAGCGACTATAACCAAACAATCTCCGCTGTAGCATTAGCAAGAGCTTTATATTTTGCCTCAGTACTAGACCGGGAGACTGTTGCTTGCTTGCGTGCACTCTATGAGACTAGATTGGACCCAAAGAAAACAACAAATTCACCTATAGACTTCCGGTCATCTGGACACCCTGCCAATCAGTGTCTGAGAAAGCACTCACCAAGGTGGAGGTAGATTTGCTAATTACCATGCCAGTCGATGCAGTGTGGTTAAGGTACCGTAGTATCTATTTTACCGCCGTCCAGTGCACGTTGGTAGGAGAATGCAGAAATTGGCACACCTTGTTGACCAAGTAAGCAATGTCAGGTCGTGTGAGAACAAGGTACTGAAGTGCTCCAACTGTGCTTCTGTATTTGGTCGCCTCATTAGGACCCAATAGATCCCCGACAGTGACAGATAGCTTGTCAATTTTGGACATAGGTGTATAGTGGCACCTTTGCACGTCGTCGTACCAACTTGACAAAGGAGATCTATCACATACTTGAGTTGTGAAAGAACAATTCCATCATCCAGATGCTTGACCTCAATCCCAAGAAAAATGTAAATCACTAAGATCCATTAAGGCAAACTCACTTTGCAGATCCCGCAGAAGAGTCTAGACTGCTAGTGAAGAGGATCCAGTGACAATAATATCATCGACGTAGATGAGAACATAAATCATAGTCTCACCACTGATGTAGATGAACAATGAGGTGTCAGTCCGGGACGGCGTGAAGCTAAGTTCTTGCAACTTTGAACTCAACCGAGCATACCAAGCCCTCAACGCTTGTTTCAGACCGTACAAGGCCTTATAGAGCTTGCACACAAGATGTGGTTGCCGAGAGTCTGTGTAGCCAAGAGGGTTGACGCATGAAAACTTTCTCTTCCAGAACGCCATGCAAAAACACATTTTGAACATCCCATTGCCACAAGTTCCATCCACGCGACACAACTATGGAAAGAACCAAACGAATAGTGGCAGCTTTACGATAGGATTGAAAGTATCTTCATAATCAATACCACATCGTTGTCTAAATCCTTTGGCCACTAGGCGAGCTTTGTACTTGTCAATGCTGCCATCTACTTTGTGTTTGATCTTGTAAACCCACTTACAGTCTATAATGTTTTGACCACGAGCGGGATGAACAAGACTCCAAGTGCCATTCCTCTGAAGTGCTGCAAACTCTTGATCCATGGCACGCTTCCAATCCGGATCGCAAAGCGCCACAGCAAGCGATACCGACTCAAGAGACATGCTATGAGCATAACGGACTGCAAAGATGTGGATTTCATGATTTACCACTCCATGTGTAAATGACATCTGGGTCCCAGGGCCACATGTCATACACACATAAGTGGTAAATCTTGAATTTGCATATCTTTGATAGTGGCAAATAAATATAGGGAATGCCCAAGGAATTATCTTGCTACTGTTGGAGGCAGTGAGGACGGTATTTTTGTCAAAAGTGGTCCGAAGTTCATCATCACTGACGATTTTCAAGTGGCTCCGGCTTCTACAAGTTTCGTATTTCCCCGCTCGACAAGTTTGGGCTACATGAACAAGCCAATCTCGAGGAGAAGGTTCTCAGACTCAATTCCATCAAGGTCTGTGTCTCTAACTGTGAATCATAGTGCACTTAAGTTTTCCTTCTTTTACGGGAAGTAATTCAGCTACCATCCTTCGCTTTCAGATAACTAGCTTGCATAAGATAGCATTGATATCGAAGCATGCTTTAACTGGACTATATTTTGATGTTGCTATTACACTGGATACTGTAAATCTAGATCAACTTCCTGATAACCTATTCCCAAAACAAGCAATTGAGGGTAAGACCAAGATTATTTCCATCAAGATAAGGTTTATTCACTCAAAGGATGAGTCCTCAGTGCTATATGTGGAAGTTGGGCAATTTTTTGTTGATCTTCTACTCAGCCTCCTTAGCATTCCACTTGGATCCATAATCAAGGCTTACAGTCAACGGTCGCCAAATGGATGTATTGATAAATATTTACAAGAGTATAGATGGTAGCGCAAGAGGATGCGTGAAACAAGAATACGAAGCTTACTTCTATCCCCAAAGTTGGCGCCCTTCTTTGGTTGCAGCAGTAATGTACTGCAAGTTGAAGAATTACCTCAAAAAAGCTGTGTATTTGATGGCTGCTTTATGTTTTTCAAGAACTTTGCGCATACCTGTGGTAATGGATGTTGCTATCTCAGGAGCTTAATTGCTTACGACTCGAATCCAAAATCCTCACGACTGAAAAACCGAAAATGTGTGAAAATAAGTTGATTATCATCAGAACAAAGCTTGTTATTCTTTCCTTATTCTATGTTTTAACTGGGTGCTCGGAATCTGCTTTAACAGATTTTGAAGCTGCTGAGAGCTGCAATGGTGACTCTTCAGATGCCGCCAGGAGAGCCGCGATCACCGTGGAACCTTCGCCGCAGTCGAGGAAGAGGCCGTGGCCGTGGTCGTGGCCAAGGCCGAGGATGAACCGCCTCCTCCACCACCAAAGAAACCCAACAATGACTCAAGTCATGTTTCAGCAGACTGCATTCTTCAGCGCATTACAATCAATCAGATCGACCAACCACCGCAACTCCAAGCCGCAGACTTTCTCAGACCCGACCCTCACCTTTGTCGCACCAATGAACCTCTAGAAGTCAAGATTGGCTCAGTGGACACCGAGAAGAAACTCGCCTTGCCCGCCGCTCAAATGAAGACAAGGTGGATTTCGCCACCCATCACAAAGCGCCGCCACGCTCGGTGGGAGAATTACCTCACGCCCGAGGTGTGCGAGAGTCCGTAAGAAGAAGAAGCGTAAGAAGCACTAGAAGCCGCAGATCTCGACCGAGTTCCACAAGCCCCGCCACGCCACCACAAAGAGAAGAAGTTGTTGGAATACAACAAGCGAATCGAACCCGCTCGCACCAATTCCATGGGAGGAATTCAAAGCCGCTTCGTGGCCAACTCGCATCACCGGAACAATGAGATTGAAGAAGAACGAGTTCGAGCTCTGCCAGGTGGTCGATGTCAGAAATGAGTATCTAACCAAGTTTAACCAACTTGCTCGCTCACGCCCCAATGATGTAGCCGATGAAGAAGAGAAAATCGACCGCTTGGTGGAAGGAATGCGTGAAGACATGAGAGGACACTTATCCTCCACGATTACTCGAGCTTCCAAAGAATTGGTCAATAAAGCCCTCATTTGTGAAAATGAGAAGAAGATCATGAGATTAGCCGCAAAAGAAAGATGTCATTTCAGAGGCCACAGGTAGTTTTCCTAAGTCTACCTTCCAAGGTAGTTCATCTTTCGATCGCCTGCGCCTCCTCTCGTAAAACTCAAGTTTCCACCCGCGTCCCCAAGGAAGTGGATTCGGTGCTCCGCCTGGCACGGCAACCAAGCAGTTAGCCAACCCAAAGAAGAAACCTCCATCGCTTGTGGAGAAAAAGGACACTTCGCCAATCGTTGTCCTACCCGCTGAATGCTCTAGCAAGGCTCAACACAGAGTAACGCTAGCCAAGGCAGACCAAGCCCAAGCAAGAGTCACCAGACTTCACAGCATCAAGGTCTACACCAACACAAAGCCATGACCTGTGTGAACCACGCCACACCGAGGAAGCTCAAGGTGCCTCAGAGTACTAATGGGCACGCTTCTAATTCAGACTACCGCACAAGTTTTGTTTGATTCTCGAGTCGCACTCTTTTATTTCAAGAAAGTTTGTTGAAAGGCTTAAGTTGCCAACCTATAAGTTAAAGAAACCCGTGGTACTTAGCTCACCCGGGACCCTTTATGCTACCTCACTACCCTGTAGAAATTGCTATGGAACATTCCGATTCCTAGCAAACCTTCCGTGCTAGAATCTCAAACGTTGGATATCATCCTAGGATGGATTGCTGGCCAAATATCAAGGATTGATAGATTGTGCCAATGTAAAAGTGGTGCTCACCAAGAACCCAGAGACCACAATAAGAGTTAGTGTGGACCGCTCTCTCTCTGGCCGTAACAATCCACCACCTTGGTGAGTTGTCCCTAGAGACAACGCCGTAGTTCAAGCTTACCCGATGTCTTCCCTGAAGAATTATCGTGCATGCCACCGCAGAGATGTCGAGTTTGTCATCAACGTGAAGCCGAGGACAGCCCAATTGCTAAGAGACCATACCAATGGCACGACGAGCTTGAAGAATTGAAGACGCAGATTGAAGATTTGCAAGAAAAAGGTTTCATTAGACCTAGCTCATCCCCGGGTTCGCCAATGCTTTTGTAAAGAAGAAAGACGACACCACCGTGATTATGTGGATTACAGAGCACTCAATGAGGTGACCATCAAGAACAAGTATCCTTACTCGCATTGATGACCTGCTCGATCGCTTGACAGGCATCGGTTTTCTCCAAGATAGACCTCGAGGTCGATACCATCACCTAAGATTAGGAATGAGGATATTCCTAAACGGCTTTCACCACCCAAGATGGCTCAGATGAGTTTATCGTCATGCCGCTTGGCTTGACCAATGCGCCACTTACTTCATGAACCTCATGAACAAAGTGTTCATGGAATACTTAGACAAGTTTGTTGTCGTGTTCATAGACGACATCTTGATCTACTCAAAGACCGATGAAGAACATGCCAACACTTGCAATTGGTCTTAGAAAAGCTTAAGGAGAACCACTTTATGCCAAGTACAAGAATGTGAATTTTGGCTTCATGAGATCGCTTCTGACACATCGATCCACTGGAGGAATTGCAGCTGACCCATCCAAAGTAGAAGTCAGAATGGAATGGAAGCACTCACCCAAGAATCGAAGTGCGTAGTTTTCTGGTTTGTGGTACTACCGACGCTTCATAGAAGGGTTCTCTAAGCTATCCAAGCCAATGACCCACCGCTAAAAAGGAAAAGAAGTATGAATGACAAACTTGTGAAAGGAGTTTCCAAGAATCAAGAAGAAGTTAACTTCGCAAGATTGATCCCCGCTGATATACATCAAGACTTCAAGTCTATTGTGATGCATCGCCAAGGTCTTGGTTGCGTGCTCATGCAAGGAGGAAAGTTGTAGCCTATGCTTCAAGACAACTCCGTCTCACGAAGACAACTATCCAACTCATGATTTGGAATTAGCAAAGCAGAGTGCATGCCTTAAAAATTTGGCGGCATTACTTGATTGGAAATCATTGTGATATCTACACGCACTATAAGAGTCTCAAGTACATTTTCACCCAATCAGATCTCAACCTTCACAAAGGAGATGGTTAGAGTTAATAAAGGATTACAACTTGAATGTCCATTACCATCCCCGAAAGGCTAATGTAGTTGCCGATGCATTGCCAGAATCCTACTACAGAATGTCATGATTCAAGAGCATCACCGAGCTCTACAAGGAATTTGAAGCCCTCACCCTTGAGTTAATAGAGCAAGGCACCTAGCCACGAGAAGCGTATCCAACTTTAGAAGAGCGAATCAAGATCGCTCAAGAAGGACATCCCGAGTCCAGAGATCCAAGCATCTCATGGCAAAAGGAAAAGCCCTAAGATGTCGAAGATCAAGAAGGAATCCTATGGTATGGGAAACTCTTTGTTCCCACCGTAAGGAACTCAAGGATTTGATTCTAAAAGAAGCTCACAAACTACCTACACCCTACACCCAGCAAAGACCAAGATGTATCAAGACATGAAGATGTTGTATTGGTGGCCACGAATGAAAAGAGATATCGCCGAATATGTAGCTTGTTGTGACGTATGTCAACGAATCAAGGCCGAACATCAAAGACCACCGGATTGCTACAACCCTACAAATCCTCCGGTGGAAGTGGGAAGAAATCGGAATGGATTTCATCAACGGCTTGCCTCGAACCAAGTCCGGATGTGACTCTGTATGGGTTATAGTTGATGATTGACTAAAGTCGCCACTTTATCCTCAGAAGACAACCTACAAGGAGACAAGTTAGTCGAAATGACATGGCTCGTATTGTGTGTTTGCATGGAGTACCCAAGAGGATAGTCTCCGATCGAGGATCTCAATTTACCTCGCATTTGGCTAGTTTGCATGATGCCCTTGGAACCCACCGGATTTCAAGATAACAGATCACCCTCAAACCGATGGTCGACTGCAAAGAACAAATCGATTCTAGAAGACATGCTTCGAGCTTGTGCTTTGGAATTTCATCAGATCGAAAAGTGTCTACCGATGCCGAGTTTGCATACAATAATAGTTATCACCAAGTCTCAAGATGTCCCGCTTGAAGCACTCTATGGGAGAAAATGCAACCCTTTGCATTGGTCGAATCTGGGAAGGATATGTCTTCGACCAGATACTCTCAAGCAAGTCAAGAGAAAGTTCGACCGATCGAGATCGACTTCAAGCCGCTCAATCAAGACAAAGAGTTATGCCGACAACCGTCGAAGAGAATTAACCTTTGAAGTTGGAGATGCTGTATCTCAAGGTATCGCCACTCGTGGAACCGTAAGATTCAAGGTTAAAGGCAAGCTCGCCTCAAGATACATAGGCCCATTCCCAATCATCGCCAAGCGAGGAGAAGTAGCCTATCAACCGGAGTTGCCCGACAATTTGTCGACATCCACAACGTGTTTCACGCCTCCCACCAAAAGTGTCTCGAGTACCGAAGAGCACACGCCCGAGAAGCCATCGCCTTCAAAGAAGATCCGACTTACCCGAGCATCCAATCAAGATTCTTGATGTCGTGGAGAAGCAAACTAGACGCCAAATCATCCGCTCTTTGCAAAGTTCAATGGAGCAATCACTCAAAGAAAAGAAGCTACCTCGAGCGCGAAGACCACCGTTTGACTTTCCGCCCTCGCTCTAGAGCAATAATCTCGGGTCGAGATTCCGCTTTAAGGTGTGGTAGGTTTGTAACACCTCCTCCCGCTCTTCCTCCCCTCTTCTCTCCCCTTCGCCGCCTTTGACCCCGCCACCAACCCCACGCGCGCGGCGCCACCTCCCCACCGACTCGCCCTCGCCGGCCCTCTCGCGCTGTTGCCGCCCGCGCGCCGCCGCTTCTCCCCACCCACTCCACTCGCGAGTACGCGCCCACTCACCCGCCGCCGCCGCCGCCGCCGCGCTCGCCGCACTGCCTCGCCCCGCCCCGCCCCGCACCGCGCGCCGGCGGTGCCCCGCGATTCCGGACCCCTTGTCCTCTCCCCATCCCCGCCGGCTATAAAGCCCTCCTTCTGCAGATCTCCCTTGTCCCCATCCCCTCGCTCCCAAGCAAAAGAACCCGAGAGGAAGAAGAAAAGAAGAAGAGAAGCCGAGGCCGACGGACTTACCTCCTGCCGCCGCCGTTGCGCGCCACCGCCGTTGTTTCGGTGGCCCTCCTCGCCGCCCCCATCGCATCGCCGCCGTGAGCTCCGGATCCCCTCCATCTCGCGCGCCGCCGCCCCGATCCCCTTCCTCTTCCCCGCGCCGCCGCCATCCCTTCTCTCTCCCTCGTCGCCACCGCCAGGTGCCCTTCTCCTCCTCGCGCCGCGGCGCCGCCGCCCCGCCGCCTCTTCCGCTCGGCTTAGCGGCGACGCGCAGGGCCGCGCTTGCCTCAGGCCGCGCCCACGCAGCGTGTTTTGGCCTGTGCCTTGGGCCGGCCGCTTTTCCACCTGTGGGCCATCATGCTTTTGCTTTTATTTGATTTTCGTTTTTCCTTTTCTTTTAATCCTAAAGAGAGGCTTTAAAATGCATAACTCCCATTTCAACTCCAAAATTGTAAAGTAAATTTCTAAAAATTGTTAAATCAAGATCTTACTAATGGCATAGGTCTTGTTCATTTTGGAGTTTATTTGGGTATTCTTATGATTTATTGTTCCTTTTGCCTATTGTGTCTTTTTCCCAGATTACCCGCAGAGAGTTCGGAGACACCGAGACCTCCACGTTGATCAAGAACAAGACTACTCTGACCCTCTTCCCTACACTCAAGCGAGTCAATACTTTGATCATATTGAGCCTACATTTCATGTAAATTATGTTCTTTTAAAAATAGCAAATGCATGCTTTAATTTCATAATCAATGTATGTTACTGCTTAAGGTAGATAAATGCCCATTGTGGAATAATTAATTAATATATCATCCTTGATAAATTGAATCCCTTAATTCCGTTGTCACCTTAGTAACTATATGGTAATACTAGCTATAAGTTGTACTTAAGAGACATGCTAGACTTGCTTAATACCGGACATTAAAATGTCCTAATCATCATCATTTCAAACATAAATGATTTGGGCGCTTATTATGTAAATGACCGAGATGGTTGAATTGTTGTATTTACATCTCAAAACCCTAAATCGCTAATACCCCGCCCGCGATGGTAAGATGGTGGGTGCGGATGGAGCACGAGAATGGCGAATGTGGTTGAGCCGCCTGCATAACCCTAAGGACTTAATCTTGTCACGACCTCCGTGTATAACAGTACAACCACAAGTCCGCAACAAATCGCGACTTGGCTTAGTACATTTATTAAATCAAAGTCACCTCTTGGAGGGACAAAGGGCAAAAGCTCGGGTATGTCGGGCCGGATGGGACACCGAGTCAAGGGTGAAGTTCACCATCGCCGAGGGGTAGCCACGCCACGCCGCCGCCGAGGTGGACATCCCGCAACGATGGGCGAACCCCATATGGGTGAGATGATGGAAGGGACGAGATATTTGGAAAAGTTATTGTGACAACCTCTCGACTACACGATCACTAATCGTAGGCAACGAGTTAATTGTCTCTTGTGGGTAAAGTGTACAATATCTGCAGAGTTATAAACTGCTTAAACACTGTGCCTACGGTCAAAGCGGACATGGGAACTTAACTTGAGTTAGTTCTATTTCAAAAATCCTTTGTGGTGGTATGAAAATTGTATGGCTCACCTAGCTCGAGAACATTTTTCCGGGTCTCCTTACCAGTTGTTGTTTAGTGGTGACGAACCACAATCGTGACGCTCCCAGTAGCGTGCTGTTGCCTAATGGCTCCTAAGAAGCGGCATCACCTGTCTGGAAGCTAGCCGTCACCGAAGTCTGAAGAGTGAAGATGGGGAGAAGATGTCTAGCAGTTATTTCTTTGTGTTAATTAATGAATGGTATGGTTTCATGTATGAAATGATTCTTCGAGAGAGAATGCCTCTCAGTTTGCGTCCGTCCATGTTTGCAATTTGCAAAAGTAGTTTTACATCTAATTGCTCTCATGTCGGAGGTGCACACATATGACTAATATCGCGTATGCAATTAATGAAATTACTTTCATATTTTAGTCAAAATTTATACTACAGCACTTGAATAACACAGGAGCAACAAGTAGGTTCCACCTACAGTACGTGCATGACATTCTTTACAGTACGTGAATGAAATTACTCTATATGAACTCACCCGCAGAGGTTTGGCAAAACGAAGGTGCGGCCTAAACTTTCCAGATCACCCCATATATATACTGACAATTCTCTTTTCATTTGGTTGAATTTTGCGTCAATGCTCAGATTGCGAACATTGTGAGCCTACCATTATCGAATGCTTTCGAACCATATATGATTATGAATGTCGCAATAGTGGGATGACATATTGTGATGTCCACGGAAAACTTTACTTCCACTGCTTGCTGCTGTCGAAGCGATGCCCAAAGAGCAATGCCAGTAGGAATGTGGTTTTTCCACATATACATACGCTATCACCACCGTCAAATTGTGTTATACAAACTTTCAAAATTCAAATCACCACCCTATCTTCTATACTTGAATATTCTTTGCACGAATCTTGAGATACTTTTGAAGGCTAAGACAGTACATGTGTCCGCATGGCACATATGGTTTTGCATTTTTGATGCTAGTAGTATCAAATTGGACAATCTACTTGTACAGCAACCGCGCGCAGGTGATTGCAAGGTAATCCAGCTTAGTAGCACGGAAACACCGAACACCATAGGCCCCACGCGCGAATTGCCGTAATCTTGAAAGTTGTAACGCACTAGACAAGCACGTTGTCTCGAAGTGTCAGGTGCACGGCCGCGCGCGATGGAGCCAAATGGCCGCGCGTACAGTGACGAGCCGTACATAGCCAAAGCCCTTGGGTTATATAGTGCATGTTTGGTTTGGAGCCCTGCTTAGTCAAATTAAATTTTTGGTAAAGCCAAAATCTGGGCAAAACCAATTTCTTGGCAAAATAATGACGTTTGGTTTGTGGCCAACATGAGCCAAATATTTGGCGAATTTGCATAGGCTGCTATTTGGTTTGGGACCAAATAGATTACCAAAATTTTGGAAGAGTTGATTTCTGTTGTTTGGTTTAGAGCCAAGATTGAATATAGATACTCTACCAATAAGGAGGTGAGATTACCTCCTGTGACATGCAAAACAACAAGCATTTTGGTGGATGATAACACATTGCAAATTTATAATGTAAAAATAATTCATTTTGGGATCATTTCTCACAAAATATATCTTTTGTGACAGAGGTAAGATTGAAACCATTTTTAGAAATAAGTTTACTTAAAGTGAAAATTAACAAAACTGGTTTAACTGTATTTGAAGTCAAAATGAATTAGTTATACATTTTAAAAGTTTAACATACTTTTCAGTGTGTGAATAAATGGATTTTGGATTTTATAAATCTTTTAATACTTCTGCTGGGCGCCAAACCAAACAGTTCCATACTCCCCGACTCACGCACAACACACTTGGCCAAAGGCCCACACCAACTCAACTTGACCTGGACACGGACTCAACCAGAAATAAGCATGCATGCACGTAACAAATCACGTTGATATCAGATTCCAATAAGAATTGGGTCGGAAATATGGCTTTCAGATTCTCTCACGTGGACTAGATAGAAATCATAATTGGTTTTTGCATTCGGATCCTTTTCCTGTTCAGTGTGCAAAAATCAGAACTCTGCTGCATGCATGGCTGCCTCTTTCCTTCCTAGGCGTCGGCAACTTCCCTTGTGCATGCCAAGTCCTATGCACCGCCGAGTGCATGAGCTCCCCTTCCTTTTCCTTTTCCTTTCCCTGGCGCATGGCGAGAACCACATACCAATATCCGCTACATCATCGCTTCCCATATCGTACTCCCTCACCCTATCTCGGTACTAACAAGTAACTTCTCCAACTAGAAAAAAATTAACACTCGTTGAAACGTTTATGGTTTTAGGCCCGTATCAATCTGCTCCTGAAGCGGTTACCGGCCCAATCCTTCGCCATGGGCCGTGGCCCGTGCGGGATCCACCGCGGGGAAAGTGGACAGCCGACAGCCGAGTACGCGTACTACTTCTGATCTTCTGTGGGATCAACTGGGCCGAGTGCTGCTAGTCTTTGGATATCCTGCGAGGCACATTGTTGCTTGCATGATGCAAACTGAGCTGTTGTATTCTTTAAGAGCGATTTATGGGCTCAAGCCTTTTTTTTTTTTTTTTTTTTTTGAGAAAGCTGGCTCGTGCCACTTATGTTGCATAAAATGGATGGAAAGCGTAATTTTTTAGGGTATCTTTAATAGTTAGAGATAATTTTGTGTCTAACGTATGCTATATTATCTTTAGAGATAACATCTATAATAGATAGTGTCTAACACAATCTCTAATATTTATATTTTATAATTTTTCTTTAAAACGGGCCCACATGTTATCTAGAGTAGATTAATGTATCATGTCTTGTTTCGCGTGCACGACAGTTTCTTCAGGAAAAGACGACATGTGCTCTCTCTCTCTCTCCTCCCCCTTTCTGCTTCACGTAAAATTTTGTTAACGTGGTATAACTAAAAGACGATGATAAATACACTATTATTAGAGATGCCCTTACCGTGCTCGGTTCGCTGACTTTAGTAGGCTGAGCAAAAGAAGTGCCTTCCTGAAAATGGGCCTATCAGTGGCCTGCTTTCCTTAGGCCTTCCCAAAAGAATTGCAGTGTAAGCCTGCTACAGCTACAGCCCATGATGCATGATCATGGTCAATACTCAAAGACCGATGAAGCTTCCCCGTTCCCCGTGAGAAATAATTCAATGAGCAAGACACAACTAGTCGTCAAATGCTGTTTCCAATAAGAATCGGGTATCTCAAGACGACAAGAAACGAAGAGTTACACATGAATAGCAGAGCAGACTGCCGTTTTAGATTCCACGGCTCATGAGCTTCCCACAAACAACTTAGCAACAGCAATAGAAACCATTGCTCCCAGTCAATACGCACGCCTTACCTCCACCGCCATGTGGAAGAGCGAAGAGCCAACCATCGACGTGAAGCTGTTCATCGACAAGGAGAAGAGCAGGGTGCTATTTGCGGAGTCTGACAAGGAGTTCGTCGATGCCCTCTTCAGCTTCCTCACGCTGCCTCTAGGCACCATCGTTCGCCTTCTTAGCAAGCAATCGCAGATGGGATGCCTCGACGAAGTGTACAAGAGCGTTGAGGATCTCAGCACGGACTTCTTCCGAACCAAGGCCTGCAAGTGGATGCTTCTTAAACCATCCAATGCTGCAGCGGAGCAATGCTGTCAACTCAAGATCAAAGTTGACGACACCAATCCTAGGGCGGTTTATGTTTGCAAAGACACAAGATGCTGCGCTCATGGTGACAGCGCGTTTAGCTCGGTCCCTGACGCTGTCTGCAAATGCGGAAAAGTCATGCAGTACGTTGGGGAGTGGCCACAGAATGACGGTAACACTGCTGCTGCCGGTTCTGAGGATGGAGTTTTTATCAAAGGATGCTTGAAGTTTATCGTCACTGATGATCTCCATGTTGCACCAGCCTCAACGTCTCTCATGCTGTCCTTTTTGACAAGTTTGGAGTACGGGATCCAGCCAATCTTGAGCAGCGGATTCTCCAACTTAGTTCAGACAAGGTTTGTCTATCTTAGCTCTGTTTTTTGTTTTTTTTTGGAGCAAAACTCTGAAACTTGCAACCCACTTCGGTTAAAACTACAATTTGACCTCTTGCTACCCCCCCCCCCGTCTTTGACCTATGATCCATCTTTTACAGATAATTAGCATGCTCAAGAGATCATTGACGTCCAAGCAACCTTTATCTGGTCTTTATTTCGATGTTGCTATCGCACCCGATGATGCGGG
The DNA here is from genome assembly GCA_036346255.1 of Ampelocalamus luodianensis. NCBI lineage: Eukaryota > Viridiplantae > Streptophyta > Magnoliopsida > Poales > Poaceae > Ampelocalamus > Ampelocalamus luodianensis. Next base: position 57,770,786 of record CM070623.1, on the reverse strand, counting down.
TCTTGATATGCTCCCTGAGAACTTATGCCCTGAACAAGGAAATGATGCTGAGCACAAGCTAAACAATGTGAAGATAAGGGTTCTTCAGACAAAAAACAACTCCTCACTGTTGTATGCTGAAGTCGGTGACGATTTTGTCGATCTTCTCTTTGGCTTACTAAGCATACCACTAGGATCAATAATAAAGACATTCGGTCAGTGTGCACCAAAAGGATGTGTTGATAATCTTTACAGGAGCATAGATGGAAGTGCTAAAGGATTCATCAGACCAGAATTACAGATCTTGCTACTATCCCCAAAGTTGCCACACTTTTTTGGTTGCGGTGCTACTAAGATACTACAAGTTGAAGAACTAGCTCCAAAAAAGCAAGAGATCAATGCCTGCTTTAAGTGCTTCAAGATCGGTCGTTTTTCTAATCTTGGTATTTGTCGTGAGCAAACTTCCACTCAAGATTATATTAGTGAAGGTTACATATATAATTATACTTATTGCCAAAACAAAGTAAAAACCACAAACCTTTGTGAGTGCGATCCAAAATCCCCAAAGGGAGGAAGTGACAAGGGCGAAGCATATGTCAAGCAGGGGCCTCAGAACTTCATGGTGACTGATGATCTGCATTTTCTTCCGCTGTCCTTAGCAAGCACTCTACAAGTAGTTCGTGACGCTAAGATTCAGATAAAGGAGCTTGTGGAGAAAGAATTCACTCTCACAAAGTCCCAGGTTGCTACTCTATATATGCCTGTCAGTGTTAGGCACTTCACCGTCATTATAAAACTCGTCGGCCTCTGAATCGCTTACTCCAGGTATTACAGATTTATTTATTTTTACAGGTTATGGAGCTACTCATAGCTGCCTTGGTGACTCGCAACGCTCTCAGCTCTGTGCTTCTACCTCCCAAGAAGAAGAAGCTGCATCACCTCAACTTGGAGTTTGATGACTAGTTTATGGAGTACTTACTAGTACCAATGTGGTGTTTCTGTATTTCAGTATGTGCACGCAGCCTTTCTATATAACGTGGTATGGTGCACCATGACTTTAATGCGTCTACTGCAACATAAACAACATAGCAGGAAGCAATGTTATAAGCTAAGCACTCATACAAGCATGATGAATCCTGAAGTACCCATGTTTAATCTGTTTCCACACTCGATAGCAAATGAACCAACCAGAAACATTTTAAATCAACATTGGTAGGGCACGCAGGTCGCAGGCGCATGCCCCGCTTCCACAAATTGACGTCCAATCTCCCTACGGGAAATGGAAAGGCCACGAGCCTTTTTGCTTGTCCATGGACCCGTCAAAGTTGTTAGATTATGGTAGTAAAAAGTTGTTAGATTATGGTAGTCATTGCAGGAAAACACCAAGCCAATCACACATAATAGAGAGATAATAGGAGACAATGTAATGGGATCTGAATCCTCTATTGCTGATAACTTATCAAGTACAAGGAGGTATTTTATTTATAGACTAAAGCTCACCACGAGTAGTTTAGGTATTTGCCCACAAAACTCTTAACCCTCAGGATTTCATAACACTCTCCTTTGCAAATACCGCGTCATGCACATATCTCATCAAAACTCCTCCCAAAATCCTAGTAGGAAAAAAGGGATGAAGAAAAGAGTGTATTGCATCCATAAGCTGTATTACACTGTTGCCTCATTAAAAACCCTCATGTTAGAAACCTTCAGAAAAACTCATTAAGAGAAAAGGAGTGTAACGTTTAATCTTCGGGCTTCAATCTTTAGGATCTTGATAAGGGCTATGATCCAGGAGTTTACCCTCTTGAACCCTACAACTCTCTAAGTTGTCTCATTCCAATGCCACAAACACATCTTTGAAAACTAGATGCAGACAGATACTTAGTGAATAAATCAGCTAGATTTTCATAATACCTAGTTAGCATGATCTTCACATCTCCATTCTTCTGGAGTTTATGAGGATAAAAGAGTTTATGGGGTAATATGTTTTGTGATATTGCTCTTAACATAACCTGTTTGTATTTGCACAACACAAGCAGAATTATCTTTATAGATAATTGTGGGGGTATCGACGGAGTTAATACCACAAGACTTCTGGATATGGCTAATCACTCGTCTGAGTCAAACACATTCACGTGATGCTTCATATAGTACTATAATCTTTGAGTGGTTGATAGAGGTAGCTACTGAAGTCTGCTTTAATGACCACCAAGAAATGGTTGTACCACCACAGAGGAATACAAACCCAGTCTGAGATTTAGCACTGTGGGGATCAGACAAACAACCATAATCTTTTTATCCCACCATGTTCAAGTCTTGGTCCTTCTGGTAGAACTAACCAAGATCTTGTGTACTTTCGAGGTAGCTGAGAAGAGTCTTAACGCCAGCCCAATGCCTTCTGGTTGGAACCGCAATGTGTCTAGCCAACAAGTTGATCGCGAACGCAATATCAGGCATGGTGCAATTCAAAAGGTACATCAGTGCTCCTATGGCGCTTAAGTATGAAACCTCAGGTCCTAAGATTTCCTCATTTTTCATCCTTGGTCTGAATGGGTCGTTATCCACGTCTAGGGATCTAACTACCACGAGGTCTTAAAAGGATGAGATTTATCCATGTTAAATTTCTTCAATATCTTATTGGTATAGGCAGACTAGTGCACTAAGATTATTTATGGGAAATACTCTAGCTATAAGCCTAAGCAATATTTGGTTTTACCGAAGTCTTTCATCCCAAACTCTGTCACTAGTTAAGAACTCGTTTCCTTTATATCCTCCGTGGTTCCAATGATATTCAGATCATCGACATAAACTAAGATGATGCATAATCTGTTATGGGATTTCTTAATAAACACACATGGACAATCATCATTATTGGAGTAACACTTCTTCAGGAGAAAGTTACTAAGTCAGTTCTACCAAATTGTCTTGGATTGTTTTAATCCATACATCAACCTCTACAGTTTGACACTATACATGTTGCAATTAGTTTTTATTATGATCTAGAATTTAAACTCCTTTGGGGACTTTTATATAGATATCCATATATAATGACCCATATAAATATGTGGCCACTACATCCATAAACTGTATTGTTAAATTCATGCTAGCTGTCATTGGTATTAAGTATCGGAACGTGGTTCTACTCATTATAGGAGAATAAGTTCCATCTTAATCGATGCCGAGTCTGTATGCGAACCCTTGTGCTACAAGCCTTACTTTATATCTCATCACCTAATTGTTCTCATTTCGCTTCTGGATGGAAACCAATTTGGATCCTATAGGGAACACTTTAGGAGGTGATTGGGCAATATGGCTAGATATTTGCCCATTATTAAGTGAGCACAATTATGTCTCAATTGTTTCTTTCCATTTGACCCAATCTAAGCGGTTCTGACACTCTTCTATGGACTTAAGTTTTGGATCCAGCTCAAGAGTTTTAGTAGTTTCAGAAGCAAAATATATATATCGACAATTGTAGTCTTTCTTTTATATGACTCCCGAATACACATAATTCGTGGAAATTTCTTTATTTACTTCTTCCATCTCCTCATGATTTCCCAGAACGCTGGAGTTTGGGTGTTCCGATCTTCCAGTGTCAGATTGTGAACGCAAAGTTTCGCTAAGATTACCATTCGCAGGATAGCTCACTTCAGGGATTCTCTTAACATCAGGTTGAGTTTCTTCTACTAACTTATGGAGTGATTTATCTTGTTTGGTTCTTTGCTTCTGCAGACGTCTCCACGGAATTAAGTCCCGTGCGCCCAAAGGTCTCCCCATCTTCTTCCCATGAGCAGTAGGATTGGATTCAATATCCATCTAGGGTACTTCCACTCTCTTTAGGCCTTGTTTGGTTTAACCAAAATCTCTGTTCATCCACATGGATGGGCTGGGATTTTAGTTCAAATTCCCGGCCTATCCACATAGACCCTGATCAGGAATGGACTTCCCAAACAAGCCCTTAGTGTGTTTACTACAGGTGTTTGAGATTTTGTCACTCCCTTATTATTAATGAATGCATCTAGCGAGTTATTAGCTATTTGTTGTAGATTTATTATCCTTTGAACTTCCAGTTTTGTTTCTTTAGTGCATGAGTCTAAGGACTGAATGCTAGTGATGTTCCAATCTATTTTGTGACATTCTTTAGTGTGGTACTTTCCTCCCCTAATGCTAGGAAATTGTCATCGTCAAAGATACAATCAGTGTACCGAGTCATATGCAGATCCCCTGTCATGGCTCAATGTATTTAATAATTGATGAAGATTCAAAATCTACATAGATTCCCAACCTCCGTTGAGGACCCATGGTTGTACACTACGGTGGTGGAATCGACACGTATACTAACACAACCAAATTTTCGTAGATGGGTGTAAGATCGGGGATGCCGACTAGAGGGGATGAATAGGTGCTTTTAAAATTCTTTTGGCTAAAACCAGTTTTATATGTGGAAGCATAAATCAAAACGACTTTGCACAATTAAGATAAAAAAATGTCTAGTCTCAACTATGTCAAGGTTTGCATCCTAGGGTGACAAGCAATTTAATTCTAGGAATGTTAATTGCACAAAGTAAAGTACAAGAGAGCAAACCACAACGATAACATGTGATCTTTTTAATATGGTGTTCAGAGACTCGTCGGTCTCCCCTAATCCATATTGAGGTAAGTCCAAATGAATTGGACCGGCTCCACAAATTAAGCCAACACCTCGAATCCACTAGGGTTTCTCTTCCTCCACTCCAGAGATAGCCAACACCTCGAATCCACTAGTGTTTCTCTTCCTCCACTCCGGAGATAGTGATGACCAAGCCACTCACAAGGAACCGAGCCTTTTCACAAGCTTCTTAAGAAGATCATCGGCACAACTCCTCCAAGCCGTCTAGGAGGCATCAACCTCCAAGAGCAATAAGCTAAACCCCTTTATTGACTCTCACCAAGTGCTACACAAAGCACAAGTGGATATTCTATCCACCTCTAGATGCAACACATGCAACTAGTGACCTCTCTCCTTGCACACAAGGTGTAACATATGCATAATTCAGAGGAGAAGCTCACACTAGCTTAAAGGAGTAAAATGGGAAGCCAAAAGAACCATGATAGAGAGCCCCAAGCTAAGCTTACATAGCCCTCATGCAATTACAATAAGCCGTACCAATATATTGCGTTTGAATATGTGTTGTAGAAGTTACAAGTGGCATCCCCCTCCCCATTTACAAGGGGTCCTATTTATAGAGTGGGAGGGGGAGATATCTAAAGTTACATCATTGCTATCAGGGCTTAGCTTGCTTCGAGGTACTTCCATCCATCGCGTCAAGTAGGTACCGCTATGTCCGAGATACATGACATTGTTGACCTTCTATCTATGCGGGTGTCGATGGGACCTCGGCGCATAGCTACCCTGGACCGGGTCTAGGGTGGATTCACTAACTTATCACGTCTTACTGAGGTTGGTGCCGAAACCTCATCCTGGGTGGATCCCCAATGCGTGATGCTTCATCGAGGTTGGTCCTCATACCTCATCTGGGTTTGGTCACTAGACCTTGTCCGGGGTGGATCACCTGACGTGTCATGCCTATCTGGGTTGATCCCTAGACCTCGTTCGGGGTGGCCCCCAGTGTGCGACATCTTTCTGAGGTTGGTCCTTAGACCTCGTTCAGGGTTGGTCACCGTACCTCGTCCGAGATGGATTCCCCGATGTGTCATGCCTCACCGAGGTTGTTCCTCAGACCTCGTTCTAGGTTAGTCACTAGACCTCGTCCGGGGTGGATCCTTCGATCTATCATGCCTCACCGAGGTTGGTCCCTAGAACTTGTCTAGGGTGGATCCCCCATGTGTGACGCCTCACCGAGGTTGGTCCTCAGACATTGTTTAGGTGGATTCCCCAATGTGCGACACCTCGTCGAGGTTGGTCTTTAGACCTCGTCCAGGGTGGATCCCCCAATGTGTGATGCCTCGCCGGGGTTAGTCCTCGAACCTCATTTGGGGTTGGTCGTCGGACTCCATTTGAGTTGGATCCCTAATGTGTTATGCTTCGCCGAGGTTGGTCCTCGGATGTCAGACCCTAGGCATGGAATACCTAAAAGTCCTAGTGTGTGTACCGTACTAGTCCCATGATCAGTGGCTAGTACACGCATCCACAATATTGGCATACACATCCATACACAATTACATACAATATGAAATAAATATTGTACATAAACTTAAGCGGATACATAATTTACATTACAAATGCCGACTGACCAAATAAAAGATCAAGTATCAGAAGTAGCAAGTTAAACAGCGGAAACATAATAAACAAAACCCAAAAGTCCAGCGGTATGCCCATCCAAACCCTCAAGCAACCGACAAGGATAAGACCCTAGGAAGACACATCCCCGTACCCTTCGGTACCAGGAGTAAAGAAGGTGTCATCTGGAATCGGCTCATTCTCATACTCTGATCCATAATTTAAGCAAGATTGAGTACATTTTGTATTCAGTAAGACTTGTAGTGTATCACAACATAATTATATATATGCAAGGTTATCAAAGAATGAGGCTTTACTCTACAAATTATTTTCAGCATTAAGCAATTTTTATTTGCAATAACAATATGTAATAGTTGCAACAGAATTTGTAAAGAGCAGTTGACATATATCAAACTAACATGTATATAACTCAATAATAGCAACATCACAACCCTCCTCAGCTGCAATCAACATTTCATTTTCAGCCATAAACATGGCACTCACACAAACCAATCATCCCAACATTTTTCAACAAACCGTTTTTGCAAAAAATCGAGACTATACTTGATGAGGCGTCACTAAGCATGCTCATGACCGTGAGCACAGCTATTTAAATAGATTTACACTCTACAGAGGTGTACAACTTTACCCATAATATATGAGTTCTCTAGTTTGTCCGGTATCCGTCGATATCACCACACACAATATGATAGTATGCAGTCTAGACTCTATAACGAAACCTTTACATCACCTAGTCCTAACCTTCCACTAGCCCGACGAATGAAAACCCTCACTTTGATCCCGGATACCTCCCGTCAAAGTGAGACATTCACTGTTGTATCGGCAAGCTTTGTTCCCAACGCCTCGGTGAAGGGAGCCCCTTCGAGCAAGCCTACCCAGTCATGCTCGTACTACTGCGACCTACTAACATGCAAGACTAGTTTTCAATAACTTAATTAGCTAAGGCCATTCCATACCGGCACATGTGGTTGTACGATTAGGCTTAGATATGATTCACTAGCTAAGCATTTATATGATATTCGCACTCAAAATACCCAAATCGACATCATCTATTGCCTAAACCATATCCTAAAGGCTACAACAGTAAGGATACCAATATTTCAAGAAGAATCATGCATTGAATAGGAATTTAACTACTGATACCCTCAAATATAGTAATTTTTACTCAAACATACACGCATGCATAATAGAATTTGTAAAAGAAATACAACAATCGAAATAATAGAATCAACATGGTTAAAGGGGGTGTTTTCCTTACTATAGTATCTCTGAATATGAGGATGGAGGGTCGTCGAATAATTCGTTTGCGATATCGACGTCTATCAAAAGAGCCGATAACAAACCACAAATAGACAAAATAATTTCAACTACAAAAAAGTCAAAATATTTTTGCATATTCAGTTAGAGCATGATTTTAGATGAATTTAGAAAATATATTAATTCAATTTGGAGTTCATATGCAAAAGTTATTAGTGTTTTAAATTTGCTCGTTTTGAAAACTCCTAAAATAATAAAAAGATTGACGACGAAAGCGTATTTTCTCAGGTTTACACTTTCTAATAGAGAAAGTATATTTCTTCTTAACTGAAAGCGGCTTTTCTCATTTTTACATTTTTTTGGATTTTATTAACTTACATGTGGGCCCTACTTGTTAGTGACTCATATTTTTGTTTCTTAAATTTATTTATAAAAATAAAGGCGGTCCCATAGGCCATAGACTCATTAGTTCATCAACTAAATGATTAAATCCTAATTTGATTTAACCTACTGACATCTAGGGTCCACATGTCAGTCTCTCGGTTATAAATGGGAACAGTGAGTGGTCCCACATGTCAGCGACTGATATGCTAAATACATTTAAAATTAGATTTCTGAATAACTTTTTAGTCGGTCCCACATGTCATCGACTTAATCTACTTAACTAATGTCATTAACGTTAAGCAAACTTAATCGTGAGCGGGACCGACTGTCAGCAAGAGAGAGAGAGAGAGAGAGAGAGAGAGAGAGAAGGAGAGAGTAGAATTGCGCGCATAGCCGAGCTCCATGGCGAGCTCGCTGGCAGTGAACGGCGCAACGACTTAGCTCAGGGATGGGAAAAACTGGTTCACAGCTCGACGACGATCCTACCGAGTGGATGGAGGCCAGAGGGGGGACAGACGCGCGGTGCTACGCCGGTGAAAAGCGGCGGAGCGCCTCAGGTTCAAAGTGGTTTTCGCGCGTGAGTCAAGGGCATGGTGAATGGTGGCATGCATTGCCTCTAGGGGGCAACGACGATGCTACAGGTGGTGACTCGGGGACCAATGGTCACCGGAGCGGCGACGACACCATCTCCCTGGCGGTGCCATGGGTGGCTAAGACGAACTCTATGCTACACTAGCTAATCCATTGATCTAACACGCGTAATAGCTTTAGGGGACCACTAGAAGCTCACAAAGGGTGTAGATGGTGTCGGGGGATGGTCGAAGAAACTTGTCGATGTTGAACAGCAGTGACGCAGAAGAGGCTCTCGGTGTTGGTGCTCTACGATGATAGAAGGGGCTACAAAAGGGTGCACATTAGCTCATGGGTGTGCTGAGTATGAGGTAGATGCGAGGAATTGGACAGGGACTCACCGAAGTGGCGGCGAACAGAAAAAGAGTTGACAGCGGCAGGATTTGGGGAAGAAACTTGATTTCAGTGATTCCCTGAGCTTAGGTCCACATTAAACAAGGAAGAAGCATAAGTGAAGTATGGAACACAATGTGATGCGGTTGGGTGAGGTTCAAGCTCACTAGAGCACCGAGAATGTGGAGGTCTGGATTGGGGTGTGCGCCGGAGATGAAGAAGATGATGGCGCGATTACGGGGTTCCTGGGGCTACATCAAGCAAGGAAAGAGTATCGGGGCGCATGGTGACTCGGGTGACGAGGGTAAGGAATCTCACCAGAGGAATTGGCGGCATAGAGCTTGCTTATCGGTGCCGACAACGACTCTCTTGTTCCCGACGAACCAAGGAGTGAGAACCAAAACTCTTCTTCGCACATATTAACTAGGTTGTCATCAATTACCAAAAAGGGGGAGATTGAAAAGCATCTAGGCCCCTAAAAATATGTTTTGGTAATTGATGATAATATGTGAGAATGGGACTTATTGGTTTGTTGAGTTTTTACAAGGCCTAGTCCCATTGGAAAATATGATCTTGAAGATGCATGCTAAAAGTTCTATGAAGATCAAGTACAGCTCAAGCATAAGGTACAAGTGTTTTTGAAAATATTTTCTTTTACCGGTCTTAAGAGAAATAGGTGGAAGACCGGATTATAGGTTAAATGTCGTACTATTAAGAGAGATCATGTCCAGTAACTTGATGGCATGTCTTGTGCTTTATGGATCAATTTAGGATCATGCATGCATATGGATTTCCTTTTATCAGCCAAATTTGCACTGTCAGGACAATCGGTAGTACCGGCGTTGTTTAGCGGTACTACCGCACCTTGGCTTGTTCCGATCGATTGTTGGCGGTATGTTTTTTACAGAGAGTCTCTTTTCTGGTTTCGGTGCCAAACCCTCATCACGGTAGTACCGCAGGTATCATTGCGGTATGACCGGAATGCGGTAGTACCGTTTCTGATAAGCGGAAGTACCGCAGGCCGGTTATTCCGATTGTTACTTGGCGGTATGTATTTTCCAGAGTGCACCCCTTTTGTCTCTCTTTGAAAACGGTAGTACCACACTCACCTTGCGGTATGACCGCTCTGCGGTAGTACCGCTCGACAGTTGGCGGTAGTACCGCTCTGCCAGATAAAACGGCTATGTTAGGTCATTTAATGCGTCTGTTTTAGCCGTTGCAGCGGTGGTTGGAGAAGTGCGGTAGTACCGCCCCATACATGGCGATAGTACCGCATGTGGCTGAAAAGTTGGGTTTTCTTCTCCAACGGCTATAATTGTTGTTGGGGGGGTATAAATACTTCCCCACCTACTCAAAGACAGAGTGCTAGACCACATTTAACATCTTTTGAGCCTTGTGCATTCATTCAACTCCTCAAATTCATTTGTTCACTCTTTGAGAGGTTGTTGAGCTCATTCAAGTGCATTCATCATTCTAGTTGATCCTCTTGCACTTGAGTGTCGCTGCGAAGGTCTTGATTTGTTACTCTTAGAGTTTTGCCGAACTCCTAGACGGCTTGGCGGTGATTGCACGGTGATCTCTTCAAGAAGATTGTGAAGAGGCCCGGTGCCAAGATTGTGAGTGGTTTGGTGTTCACCATCTCCAGTGTGGAGGAAGAACAACCAATAGTGATCGAGGAAAGGCTTAATACGTGGAGCCGGCTTGATTGGTTCAAGCTCCCTCAACGTGGACTAGTGAAGACCGGCAAGTCTTCGATACCACGGAAAAATATCGTTGTCTCTTTGTGGTTATTTCTAGTCTTTACTCTTCCGCATTTATATTTCTAGCTTGATCATTGTGCTTGTTTTGCTTAGCTAGAAGTATAACTTGTTTAGACTAAATTGTTAATTAGCTTAACTCGTACATTTGTGAAAAAGTTTAAAAACCTCCTATTCACCCCCCTCTAGTCAGTTATCCTTGATCCTACAGCGGGTGCGAGGTGGACAAAGGGATCTGACAGGTGTGGCCATGGTGTCAACAAGAGGGAGAGTGGGGGTGCGAGGCGGGCTGGAGCGAGCACGAGGGAAGTGGGACGAGATGGGTTTTTGGTTTTGAATTTCCCAGAAAGGCTGATTGGTTTCTAAATTTTTAAACTTATCAAACGAGCTCCAAAAGTTAAGAAATTTTTGTGGACACTCTGGACACAGTATGATTTCTTGTGTAATGTTTTTAGAATTTTATGTGTTCTGTATTTTTCTTGAAAATTCTTTCTAGCTGCTGTTTGCATATAATTTCAATATTCCATTTATGCAAAAGTTCAAAAACATGCTCAAAATATTTCCTCACATATAAACATGCTCCAAAATTGTTCTCTCATTTATTTTCACTATACTTTTCCAAAACTGGGATTTTTAGGATGCTACATCGGACCTTGTATGTGGTTGGTCTCCAGACCTTGTTCTTGATGGATCCCCTATGTGTCACGCATCACCGAGATTGGTTCTCGGACCTTGTACTGGGTGGATCCCCGATGTGTCCTCCCCAACAAATTTAAGCTTGGCAGATGACGCCCAAGTGATCAGATTCAACGAGTGATTCCACACTCAAAAGCAGATAAAACCAAACAACACTCTTCAATTCGGACTTGGTAGGGCCGCGAAGGCGCACCCCACTTCCAAAAATTGTGACGGGCCATTCTCCCTCCTGGGGAGATCGGAAGGTCTCTAGCCTGCTTGATAGGCCATTGACCCCGTCTAGTAAATTTGATTTGAGTAGCTTAGCTATGTGTGCATGCCGCCCACGGTTTTATTTTTAAGTTTTTATTTGAAGTTTTGGTGGTAAACCTGCGTCCTACTCCTTTATTTTCCCCTACTTCCTGTCCTCTTCTCTCACCAATCCATGTGGTATTATTATCGTTCAAAAAAAAAACCAAAGTTGTATGATTCTTTATCAACCTCTGTTGGGCCTTAAGTCCGCAGTTCACCACCAGGCCCAAGCCGAAATCATCAGAACGATATCCTAATGGGCTCATGCTTCCTGTTGTTGTGTTGGGCAAGGGCCTAATAGTGAAAGCCGAAAGGTGGTGGGGTCCCATCCGGCGTGCCGCGTGCCCCGCACGTCGCCACGTCACCGCCCCCACGTCTTTGACGGCTGCAGGCACCGCCGGGTGCTCCGCTCCGCTCCGCTCCTCCGATAAAGTCCGCCCCGACTGGACACCGCGGACGCGGATCCATTTCTCCGATATTTTTCTTCCCGTTTCCCGATTCAAGTCAGCGGTTAGGGTTCGGAGATCTCCGCGTCGCATCTCAGCCATGGCGGTGAGTGAGCACTCGGTTTTTATTACTTCTTTTGCTCGCAAATCTCTTCTCGGACCATGACTTGTGCCATTTCCGATCCGAGCATTTCTTTCTATGTCTTGATTTGGGCAGGCGAGTTAGAACTTAGAAATAGGGGTTTAGACTTTTGGGGTTCTAGATTTGGGTATACGCTGTCTCGTATAGATTTTGCTGTATGTGCTAATCGCGTGTTGTGAAGATGTTCAAGCAAAGAGATGGGAAAAAAATAGAGATTTGTGGCTCCATCAACCGGAGTTCGGTAGAAATGAAATGTGCAATGGTACCTCTACTCTACGGCAGCCGCAAGCCATTTGTTACCAATTGCTTCTAGTCAAATCTCGGCCCATTTCAGTCGACATTATACCTCTGAGCTGAATATGCAATGGCCGGGGCAGCTAATCTGCTGTCCAGTCCTCGTAGACTGTTGTCAGGGTGCTCAAGTCCTGAAAAGAAGTGTTCTTCAGTCGATTCCTCTAGTTATTGCTATTGTAGCGAGGTGTTCATGAGTCGTCAACAGCTTTTCTTGATGATTTGAAGTGCTGGCTTCATATTACTGTCTGCAGAGCCTGATTTATCTAGATTTTATATTTAATTGATATATTGACCCTATTTTCTGTTTATGCCTACTTGCTTATGCTGAAGAATTGAGAAAAAAACGGTGTTTTTAATTTCATTTCGTTACTCCTCTTCCTTGGATTGTAAGTGATACCCCTACAATGTAAGGAAGTTATCAGTATCTGGTGACTAGTGAGCCTCGTTTCTCCACTATATTTCATAAAATTGGCATAGTCGTGTTAGCAAGGTTGGCAAAAAGACCACCAACTGCGTTGGTTTACAATGTAGCATTGTTATTTAATTGATATGCTAGCTATACCGACTAGTATATACTTGGTATATGTAATGCACATCACAACAAAAAAGGATTCGGTGGTACATAAGTTTTTTTTAAAAAAAAAACGAATAGCACATACTGATTTTGCAAATAAATTGGATAGTTGTCGTTATGTGTAAAAGTTAACATGCTAGCACAGTTCAAAAATGTAAACTTTTCACACAGAATGACTTAATATTAAGTTATTAACATCAGAGTTTAAAAAGTGAGCATGATGGATAAGGTGGCTGCATCTATTTCCATCCATTCGATATAGACAGTTAGTGGTCAATGTTGCCCAAAAGAATTGTTTGGTGGTACCCTATTTAAAATTGTCTGAAGAGATTGGGAAAAATGTTCTTAAGTGCTGTCATGGGACGGAGCCATGGAGATGTTAATGTCCTGTGTGTAACTGGAGCTGCCTGAAGATGATTAGGCATGTCGATGCATCAATTGTAGTCACTGGATATTGTGCATCGTCTTACAACTCCCTGAAAAGCTACAACTAGAAATAAGGTAAGAAGGCGAATCCAACTATAAATTTGAACCATCAGTGATTAGTGTGGAACGCCTTACATCCTTGGACAATCCACATTCACGCTTCATATGGTAGTATATAGAACCCGCACTACTATGTATGAGTAAACTTGGGGTGTCATGTTCTTTTTTTCCTTTTGTATATACTGTACAAATTTGTATCGCATAGATTATTCACGTATTGCCTAGAACAACACACCATCCATTAGATCACTGATTAGATGCTCCTTTTATACCATTTGTTGTTTTGAAGGCGAGCACACTTAGCACAGTCAAGGTGAGCAATGTGTCACTGAAAGCATCACAGAGAGATATAAAGGAATTCTTTTCCTTTTCTGGTGACATCGTGCATGTTGAAATGGAAAGGTCCGTACCATCTTCATTATGCTTGTTTCATTTTGTACTATGAATTGCGTTTACCTTCTAAATTCTTTACAGTGGCGATGAGCTGTCTCATGCTGCCTACATTACTTTTAAAGACAATCAAGGAGCTGAGACAGCTATGCTTCTTACGGTACCTCTTCTATCTCACATCTACTCAAGGATTGATGATTGGTTGGTTACCTTGTGACTTGTGTTGTTATGCAAGTCTGCATGATTGATGCCATACTTCAAGATATTTGTTATCTAACCTAAATATCATTGACATGACACCATGCACTGTAAATTGTTGCCATGATATTCTCAACTTACAGCCATAAATGATTTAGAAAGCTCTTTCTTAGTTCCATTGATTGTTTCAAGCGAAACAACTTGTCCAAGCTTATTTGAATGTTGAAGTTTACGTAATCCATTGTTCCAACTGACATTTCAACATTAACTCAATATTTTGTTTGAACATGTATAACTGGTGACAGAATTGTGTCCTTTTATTCTTTCCTGTTGCTTAATAATCTTATACTTGTTGGAACTGCTCGTATGATGAAAAATTATAACATGGACCTATGTTTGTTGTCCCAGGGTGCCACAATAGTTGATATGGCTGTCATCGTCACACCAGCCACTGATTATGAGCTACCAGCTTCTGTTTTAGCTGTTCTAGAGGTATGATTAGAACTGTATAATATTTACATTTCTGTAGTATGGTATTCTTCTGGTGGTAATGGAACTTGTAACATTGTTTTGCATCCACAGCCCAAGGATGCAAAGCCTTCTGCTCTTCAAAAGGCAGAGGACATTGTTGGGACCATGCTGGCCAAGGGGTTCATTCTTGGTAGGGATGCACTGGACAAAGCAAAAGCTTTGGATGAGAAGCATCAGCTTTCATCAACTGCAACTGCTAGAGTATCTTCCTTTGACAAGAGAATCGGTTTAAGTGAGAAGATCAGTGTTGGTACTTCAGCTGTAAATGATAAAGTGAAGGAAATGGATCAGAAATATCAGGTTTCTGAGAAGACAAGGTCAGCACTTGCAGCTGCTGAACAGAGTGTCTCTACTGCTGGATCTGCCATCATGAAGAACAGGTATGTCCTTACTGGAGCAGCATGGGTAACTGGTGCCTTCAGTAAGGTTGCCAATTCCGCAAATGATGTCGGGGCAAAGGCAAAGGAGAAAATAGTGGCTGAGCAGGAGCGCAAGACTGTAGAAGGTGAGTCTGCACAAGCTAACATCTCAGAAGGCTCTGCAACGTACACGGGTTTGGATGGGGAATTCTCAAATATACACGTCTCTGAAACTCCTGAAGATATTCCCATCTCTACAACTGCTACTGTCCCCGTTTCAGATGAGGATTCCAGCCAGGCGTCTCCACCTGCCGCTGCTACTAAAAAGCCTGAACCTGCGCAAGGATTGATACTTTGATTTTGATGTGTTTGATACATGAGTGTAAATAGACATGAGATGGTTGTTGAATTCAGGTTGTAGTGTTGTGGTTGCCATCGTCTACATTAAAAACCTTTGAAGGTTGAAAGTTATTGGAACATAACAGAGTTTGCAATTTGTAGCAACTATTTTAATTAATCGAACATTTTTATCATGCAGTTGCAGCCTGAAATATAGCGTTTGTGCATGATCTTCACTTTTCTGATATAGCTGCTTTTTTTAGAGGATATATGATTGCTATTTGTCACTGAATGTGTATTGTCACACAGGCTGTACCATCTTAACATGGATCATTGATGCTGATTTGGTGGAATGGACTGCCAGTTAGTGATGTTCTACTAATCTGTTTCGCAAAGATCCTGCGCTTCTGTGAAGTATTGTACTGTTTCGCTTTTTTCCTGTGGCCTGATTGTGTTCTATTGCTAGCACGTTTGTTTCCCAACTGATGCGAGGACTTGTATTGTGTATTAGTCAAGTATTTTGTAGCAATAATTGCAGAAAGAAAGTGTGTGCGTGTGTGGTGGGGGCGGGGCGCTATCGAGACTGGAACGCTGAACTGTGGCCAGCGTGCAAGAATTAGAGCTCCCTTGGACTGTTCACTTTCTGAAACCTGATAGTCTGGTAGTTGTGGTGCTGAAATACTATTTCGTTTCGTTCATTATCTGGACATACTATTTCTTTTCATTATTTTGCTAAATGGGTTTCTTTCATGCTTTCGTGTTTGGTTCTGCTTTGGCTGCAAGATTGGATTCTGGAACAGGAACATGTGGCGAGTGTAGCTACAAGTGAGGATAAGGCCAGTAGTGCGTGAAAATACAAAATGGAAGTTGGGCCACCACCCTGCAGCATCAGACAACGACGTTTGTCAAGATAAGGATGATTATATGCCACTATTATGCCACTGACGGGTACACTTATCGCTGACATATGGGTGCCTAAAAGCTGAAGTGCGAGAAGGGGATAAGACCTCTTTTACTCCGTCACGCCATTAGTTCTCTTTTTCCTAAGTAGTTCTTGATTTACGAGGAGGCGACATGTCACTTTGGTTATAAGAATGAAAAGGTAAGGAAGCTAATGGGTATGGGAGTTCTCCGCAAGCCTCTAACCCCGGCATGCACTTATGATCTTATATTGATGCTTCACCACCTATAGTTTCAAGCATTCTACCCTAGATCGAATTGCTAGCCTAACAGATTTTTTTTAGCAGGAATCAGCAACACGAGTCCAACGACGAAGCACACGCTTTTCCCCCGTACTCTATCAGATGGAAGATTTAATCTAAACCTCCTACGAGGGGATGGTTCTATGTTAGCAGGCTACAACTTTAAAGAAGATGAGGTTTTTAACATAATAATTTTGAAACGGGACGGAAATAGAAATTGATATGGGGATGAGGGTTAATAAGCTAATTATTGCAATATAGCGGTGAGAAAAGCACACCTAAGTTGTAGCCAAACCACGGATCAACAAGAATCTAAACTCAACTGGAGATTAAGCTAAACCTAAACCTAAACCTAAAACCTTAATCCTAAATCTAAACCTCTCTTCTAATCTCTCTCTCTCTCTCTCTCACCCTCTCACCACACTCGACCGGCCCACTGTACCCACTAACACACGCACACAACGCACACAACACACGCACCCGGCCCGGCCTACTACACACGCACACACCAAACCCACACACGCACTACACACACTACACAGCCCAAACACACGCACTGCCCACACACCACACTCACGCACTCACCCTCACCTCTCACTCTTCCCCCGATTCCCCTTCTTCAACCCCAGCGCGCCGCCCGACGCCTCTTGCGCGGATCTTGGCGCCGCCGCCTCTGGCTCGGCTCGCTTCTCCTCTGCTCTCTCTCTACCCTCCCGACGCCGCAGCTACTCGCCGTTCGCTCTTCTCCCGGCCGCCCTCTTTGCTCTTTAACCCTAGGCGCCGTCGGACCTTGCGCCGGCCCAGATCCGGCTCGGTCCCGGTCGCCTCTCCCTCAGCCGCGGCCGACCTCTCCTCGTTCGGTCGCCGCCCGTCGGCCTGGCCGCCGCCTCCTGCCTTCCCCGCTCCCCCTGCTGCCGTCGCGGCCCGGCGCCACCAGCGGCACCGCCGCCGCCGCCTCTAGCCCCGGCTCCTCGGCTCGGCCCGACTCTGGTTCCCCCTCGGTCTTCTCCTCCCGGCGCTGCCAGAGGCCGGCGCCGCTGCGCCCTCAAGAGCACGGCTCGGCTCCTCCTCGGACGCCGCCGCCCTCTGGTCTTCTAGCGCCGCCCTGGCTTACTCACCCGTGCCCCTCGGCCCTTGCCTCCTCTGCGGCCCGGCCTGCAGCTGCCGCCCTGGCCTCTCCTGGCTCTAAGCACTACACTACCCTTATTTCCTCCTCTCTGGAATTCTAGGTTAGCAATCACTTGGTTACTTCATTACTGATGTGTTATGCTTATGGGTTCACTTTCAGATTCGATCGAAAAGATGCTTGCTGCGAGGGGTGGCACTGATGGGTTGCTTCACTGCCACTGCTAACTCGAGGTGATACTTCCCCTTAACCCCGCTCTCTGCTCCCTGCCCCCAAAATGCTCTGTGATGATTTGAGTTGGGATGATGATATGGCTATGGTTCTGCGATGCTTACGATGCTACTGTGATGTGGCCTTGTGTGAATGAGTAGAGGATACTGATGCATATCTAGGGTTACCTTCTGTGGGTTCTGGGGTGGGGGAAGGGTGGTAGTGCCGGCTTCGGGCTGGTGCTCTTCTTCTCCCTGGTGCTTTGCAAGCAAGAAGGTGAGGCTGAGCTTGCCCTGGGTCTCCTTGCTCCTTGTTCTTGGCTTCCTCCTCCTGGCTCTCCTTCCTCTTTCTCTGCTCCCTGCCTCCTTCTGCTGTGATCTTGGGTTTGGGGGGTGCAAAAGGGGGAGTGATGGATGGTGGTGATATAGCTCTACTCTTGTGGGTTGCTTGGTTGTGCCTGTGGAGCTTGGCCTTCTTGTCCTTGGTTGCCTTCGGTTGATGAGGAGATGGAGTGGGATGTGTGGGGTGTTGGCTTTCGGCTGGTGCTAGCTTTGCCTGTGCTTGCTTGTGGCGTTGCTGGCTTGAGGTGCTTGAGAATGAGGGGGGCTTGTGGATGAGCATGGCTGATCAGGGGGATGTATTTCGGCTGGCTTCTCTTGTGGCTGGCCAAAGACCACTATGCCCCTTGCCCTTATCCTCAATGCTCTCTTGTGATACTATTTGGACTAAGGACTTTTGGTCTAAGGATGCTTGGAGGCTATTTTCGGATATTCTGCTAATGGAGGTAAGTCGGTAAAATGTGGGCACCGATTCTAATATTGCCGGGTGATGAGGCCCACAGAAGGCGAGATGGTGCCACTACCCTAGGGTGGTTGGGAAGCCTCCATGACCTTCGTAAATAATCTGACGGCAATCTCTCCTTCTCTAACTCCTCTTTATTGATTTTGGTCTAACACCGATCTTGTGTTTTTGGTTGGCGGTCGAGGAAAACGTGGACAGATATTGGGGTGGCTGGGAAATAGAGGATGCTCTCGGCTGGGAATGCAGGGGGTGAATGGATGAGAATGCACTGCGTGTTTGGATGAGGATGCACTGCACTTGTGATACACTGTAATGCTTGTGAGCAGCGGGAAGTGATTTTAGGCACTTGTGCTACCAATTGTTTTAGGGCTGCATGATGCAGAATGTACGAATGTAAATGATGTCAATGATTCTAGATTCTGTGGATATAAAATGAACTACTGATGTAACGAATGCACTTGCTGATTGTTGTCTAATGCCAATGACGATGCATTCTATTTATTTATTGATAAAACTGTTGTGCTGAATGACGAATGTATGAATGATGCGTTATGATTGAGCTAATTAGTTATGCAATGCTCGCGAACGAAACCTAACGAAACCAACGCACTGACAACGAAACAGCTGCTTAACAACGATCTAATACTATC
Source organism: Ampelocalamus luodianensis (assembly GCA_036346255.1). Lineage (NCBI taxonomy): Eukaryota > Viridiplantae > Streptophyta > Magnoliopsida > Poales > Poaceae > Ampelocalamus > Ampelocalamus luodianensis. Next base: position 57,751,470 of record CM070623.1, on the reverse strand, counting down.
GTCAACTCACCACTAAGATGAGATTAACCGCTGCTAAGCACCGATTACTGCTACGAGATTAAGGCTAAAAACACGGGTCCCCACACCCATGTCTTCATTTTATTGTCAAATTGTTAAATTCATCCTTTTCTGCACGGTCCTCAAGGAAGAAGTATCCATTGCATAACCAAGGGGAAATAAGTACCAAAGCACGAGACCAATATGGTCAAACGATCAGTGCTATGATGTTATATGGCCAACGTGATTTGCATGTCATTTACGGTAGCAAAAGGTCCATACATTCGTACAACATTGTGTTTATGCCTCAGATTTGAGATCAAAATACACATTTAGAAGCAAGAGAAAAATAAAAGGGAGGTTCGCATTTGTCGTATATCACTTCTTCAGTTCTTCTCAGGATTACATTAGAGCAACCTGAGCTTCCGGCTCCCAACCTTCTCTCCAAAGCTCGACATATCTGCAGAACAAAACACACAAAAAATGCAGAGCTCAAGAACAGGTACAGAATGAGGTCATATTATCATTCACACATGCGCGCGTAGTCATTTAAACCTGATATAACCCAGACGCCAAACATACTTTGATTACTTTCATGCTATACATATTCCATGTTAATATTCCTACGTACGATTGTATCAAGACGAAAGGGCAGTAGCTGCATACACATACACATAAGCAGTTAAACTCAGCACGTACCAGAAGGAGAGGGGTCGTGGGAGAGGAGGAAGAGGAGGAGGAAGCAGAGGACGGTAAGCAGCGGTATGAGGTGAACGGACCGCTCCTTTGCCGACGTCCGGGCGGCCGGCGCCTTCTCCGGCTTCGACATTACGTCGTCGTCCTCCTCCTCCGTCGGGAGCTTAGGCATCGCCGAGCTGCTCAGCTGCCTCTGCATTCTGAACTTGGGCGTAAAGGCTTCAGTTTTGGCACAATAGAGAAGCTAGCAGCTTGACTACAAGCCAGGAATGGTATATGCCCGGTGATGTACAAGTGTGTGTACGTTCATACTTATGGAGTTCTGTATGATGTGTATATATGCTCAACGAATGGCATCAATGGAGATTAGACAACTAATTTTATTTTCCTTTATGCTTTTCGGATTTTTCACGCATTGGCTCACGTGTCTCGCTTTGCCTTTTGATACTACCTCGCTTTGCTTCACTAAACAACAGTTTGCTGCTTTGAGTATATGGGTGGGCTATTATCTGAAGCCCTTTCCGGCCTTTCATTTTCTGAAGCAAAGGCCCTAAAACAAACCGCAAGTAGTAGTGTAGTACTAACTTGTATATTTTAAAATAGTTCGATGCTATTCGGCAGCAGTGGCCAAGAATCAGTCAATGGTTCCAATGTGCGAGCAGTGTTCTTAAACCTGAAACAAGCTCCAATTCAATCCTTGCGATGCAGGCAACCAAATTTAGAGCCAGGAACATGCAGGTGAAAGGAGTCCATCATGTTGGAGTTTATACGGTTAGTCCATATAATATTCTAATTAAATTCTAGAAAAATCCCAAAGACTCACTCATACATAGTAGAAGGTAAAAAGTTTAGTACTATATTGCTAATCTAGGTAGGAAGAGATCAATATATAAGGCGGAGTCAGTCTTACTTTGTTGAAGCAAGCAAAAGGAGAACACACGCACTCGCTCGCTTTGCCACGCTACACCACACCATCACCCGCGCGCGCACGCGAGCGTGAATAGTCCGGCGATTTCGTGTCCGGTTGGCTATAGAGTTGCTGCTTATTTTTGCACCTCAAAACCATACAAACCATTCATACGAATTAAAAACTGAAAATTTGAATTACACTATTTCAATAGGGCTTTTATGGTACACATTAACTGTGTTTAAAACAGAGTAATGACAACAATTTCTTTTGCAGCTGCTGGTTCTATATGAGGGAGAGGAGTCTCCTCTCATAACAGAACAGAGAGATATCAATATCGTTTTGTTGCCCTGTTCTTCTGTGCTGCGCAACCTCGGCTTCTCCATCCCTTCTTCGGCGTGCACCAACCGGGGGAGCAGTGTTCCGAAGCCGGCTTCCTCGTGATCCTGTACAGGTTTGGACGAATCAGATTTTTGGAAAGCGTTCGTGCGATTAATCACGGCTTCTTTCATCATCCGCTTCGTGTTGTCTTCTTCGCATCAGACTCTATTGTGACCTTTGCTGGAGCGATTCTCTGTAAGTCGCGGTGATATCATTTGATATGGCTGGCCTTGCTTCCTATAAATAAATCGTGAGATGATTTTGATGCCTACTTCTGTTAGTAGTGTTCTTGTTCTATGCTTTGCCTTGTTAGCGTATATATATGAGATAGAAATATTTGAGTTGATGAACATGTTATTGTTCATAGTTCCAAATATGCTTAGTATATATGTTGTTGTTGATTCAATTATTGTTTAAGGAATTATAATAATCACAAACGTGTGCATATACCTAACAATCAAAAAACTTGATAGGCACTTTGTGGTGCCTGGTTTTGCCGGGGCAATGAAACTGGAGAAATTCACTAGTGTGAATTTCAAGAAATGGCAGATAAGGGTTCAATTGTGGCTCTCGGCTATAAATGTATTTTGGGTCGTGATACCAGGTACTACAGGGCCTCGTATTGTTGCACAACAAACAGAGTACGACACGGCTACAACAATATTTATCGGGTGCATTTTAAGCGTGTTGTCGACCAACTTTGTGATGTATATATGCACATATGCACTCAAACACAAGTTCACTGCCTTAGATGGTGGACATGAATTGTATGTCATAGAGCAATATCATAATTACAAAATGGTTGATAATCGTTCTGTAGTTGAGCAGGCTCGTGAACTACAATTCATTGTGAGGGTACTCACCCACCTTGGTTGTCAATTGCCTGACAAATTTATGACTGGGGGGCATTGTTGTCAAATTGCTTCAAACTTGGAGGAATTTTGCCACATCTCTGAAACACAAGAGGCAAAATATTTCGATCGAGGATCTGGTTGCTAGTCTTGATGTTGAAGAAAATACTCTTGCAAAGGATGTGACACCATTGATGCAAGAGGGGAAGTCTAGAGCGAATGGTGATGAGGACATGACCCTTATAGATACAATCAAATTTGCTATGCTTACTATTCCAAATATAATAGCTCGTATACTTCACTTAAATTATCAGGTGAGCTCGTTTTTAGGAGTGTCTTTATATTATATGAACTATATGATGCTATCTAATGATGAAAATGTATATTTGTGCAGCACCACATCACTTTGTGTCCAAGCTAAGCAAGAGTTCAAATTGGACACGTTCTGAAATCCAGTTCTGCCTCCGGAGACAACCACGACTTCAAATAGGCATAACTTTCGCATACGAACTCCGTTTGAGGTCCACGAGTACTTGATTGAAAGCTTATCTCGTCTTCTTTCAAACGGACCCGGTCTCACCTTCAAATTCCTTCTGTGAACGCCGCAATCATCGAAAGAAGGTGCTACGTCACCTGTTTAGACCAAATTAGGCCTTATACCTATTTGGGCCGGCCACCTCCTTGGCCACCCCCTTGGGCTGCACTATTTATGGTCATACTGTTCACATGAACAGTACTCATAAATAGTACCACCCCCTGGGCTCTTGGATATGTACGGCTCCCCCTCCCCTATATAAGGAGGCCTCACCCCTCTAGTTTTCTTGGATTTCGTTGAGTTAAGGTTTAATCATTGTGCAAACTTCTGTTCTTTAGTTGTGTCGGACGACCACCTGTCAAGATAGCATTCGGAATCCCAACTTATCAGTATTTCATAAATATTTGCAATACATTAGATTGTGTTTTATGTTGTTCTTGTGTGTTCTTCGATTGTTCGCAGGAATTGAACCTCGTGTTCAGGTTGATCGCACTTCCAACACGGTCAATAACGTCGCGGAGTTGGTTCAACAATTGCTAAGGTGCAAGCGTCGTCGTACGGTTATAGTCGGATCGTGAGAGTCACCTCTACCAAAATCGATAGTTATCAATCTCATCGAAAGATCGGGAACCCCGCCTCCATCAAATGGTATATTGACAAAAGGAGGGAAAAGACATTTTATGACTTTAATTGATGATGCCACTAAATACTGCTATGTGTATTTGTTGAAAACAAAGGATGAGGCCTTAGACTACTTTAAAACTTATAAAGTTGAGGTTGAGAATCAATTAGAAAAAAGATTAAAAGAATTAGGTTCGATCGTGGTGGAGTGTATTTTTCTAATAAGTTCAATCAGTTTTGTGCGGAATATGGTATTATTCATGAAAAGACACCTCCTTATTCGCCCCAATCCAATGGGGTTGTCGAAAGAAAGAATCACACTTTGACTGACTTGGTCAATGTCATGTTAGATACTACGGGTATATCTAAGGCATGATAGGGGAGGCTGTGTTGACCGAGTGTCATGTCCTAAATAGAGTTCCCACTAAAAATAGTGAGGTAACTCCGTATGAAGGATGGAAAAAGAGAAAACCACCACTCTCATATTTGTGTACTTAGGGGTGCTTGGCAAAAGTCAATGTTCCAATAACTAAAAAGCACAAACTTGGACCTAAAATAGTGGATTGTATCTATCTAGGATATACTCGTCATAATACAGGCTATAAGTTTCTAGTAGTTCAATCCGGAGAATCTGACATACCAATCAATATGATAATGGAATCCGGGACGATGATATAATAATCATCAATTAATTAAGTTACTTATCTATAATATTTATAGATAATAATGTCGCTTATACAACATTCAAAGGTCCCCCTCAATATTAATGATGAGGGAGATCATACACACCCAGTGGTCGTAAGCTATTTTACAACCATCTTATATAGTCGTAAGTTCTTCTACGACCACCTATTGATTGTAAGTCCTATTACAATCACCCTATATGGTCAAAAGTTCTTCTACAACTACCTATTGATTGTAAGTCCTACTACAATCACCCTATATGGTCGTAAGTTCTTCTACAACCACCTATTAATCGTAAGTCCTACAACGATTACCTCATGGTCGTAAGTTTTATTACAACCAGGTCATCTACGGGCACCCTATGTTCGATAAAGCTTACAGACATGTGGACTCAATCGACTAGAAACATTTGTGTGATGTGTTTAATACATGCACTAGTTAATATGTATCATTATTCATGAGATAGCTGCATGTATTAAACCTCTGTCTCTAATATAACCACAAGGCGACGTGGGGGATTCGTCTCTGACAATAACTACCCTTAAACGTGCGCATTGCATCAAACGACATGGCGTCTCTCGACGAAGACAACAGTCACCCCTTTATGCACCATATAAGGAGTAAAGTCAAAGGATAGAGGGGGAGGCAATCAAGCAACGAAAGAGATAGGAGTCATTAGTCTTAGCCTTTGTGATTTTTCTTCTGTAAACACAATTAATACATCAAACACAGAAGTAGGGTTATTATTCTCTCAGGAGAAGGTCTGAAGCTGTATAAAATTCATGTGTCCTTTTCTGTATGGTTTCACTTCAGAGAGACCACAACATTCATTCATAAGATTGATATGAAACCATCGACACCTGAGATGGTATTTTCTTTGAAAATATATTTCCTATGAAGAATTCACATAGCTCTTATAGTCAACCAAATGATTTAACTCCTGAACCTACCACTCCAATTGAGTATATTGAACACAAACACGAACACGTACACGAGAAGGATGACAGTGTTGTAGCTCCTCAAAGGAGCAAGAAACAAAAGATTGGAAAATCTTTTGGTGACGACTTTACTTTGTACTTTGTGGATGATGTTCCTAAATCTATTTTAGAGGTATATGCATCTCCTGATGTAGAGTACTGGAAGGATGTGGTTCGTCGTGAAATTGATTCCATTATCGCTAACAGAACTTAGAAAGTCACCGATCGTCCATTTGGTTGCAAGCTAGTTGGATGCAAGTGGGTGCTCAAGAAGAAGCTTAGGTCTGATGTTATAATCGAAAAGTATAAGGTTTGGCTTGTGGCTAAAGGCTATACTCAAAAAAGAAGGTGAGGATTTTTTGATACTTACTCACATGTTGCCAGATTAACCATTATTCGAGTACTTTTATCTTTGGCTGCCTTACATGGTCTTATTATCCATCAAATAGATGTAAAGACAACTTTCCTCAATGGAGAGTTGGATGAGTAAATTTACATGGATCAACCTAATAGATTTATAGTACCTAGACAAGAGGGCAATGTCTGTAATTTATTGAACGGTCTTAAACAGACACCTAAGCAATGGCATAAGAAGTTCGATAGAACTTTGACATCTGCGGGGTTTGCGGTAAATGAAGCTGATAAATATGTATAGTACCGCTATGGTGGGGGGTAAAAGAGTAATATTATATTTGTATGTTGATGACATACTTATCTTTGAGACAAACATTGATGTAATTAACGAGGTTAAATCATTTTTATTCCAAAGTTTTTACATGAAAGATCCAAGAGAGGTTGATGTTATTTTAAACATCAAGTTGATCAAGGATGAGAATGAGATTACACTGTTGCAATCCCATTATGTGAAAAAAGTCTTGAGCCGTTTGGCTATATGAAAGCAAGCTCTCTCCAACACCCTATGATCCTAGTCTAATACTTCGAAAGAATCAAAAACTAGGAAAGGTTCAATTGATGTACTCTCAGATTATTGGTTCACTCATATACTTGCTAGTGCTACTCGTTCTGATATGTCTTTTGCTGTAAGCAAATTGAGTTGGTTTACCGCTAATTCGAGAGATGATCATTGACGCGCACTTGGGCGGGTTATGCACTATTTGAAAGGTACAATGAGTTACAGAATTCATTATACTAGGGATCTTGGTATGCTTGAGGATATAGTTATTCCAATTGGATTTATGATGGTGATGAGATAAAGGATACGAGTGGATATATATTCACTCTAGGCGGTGATGCTGTCTCATGGAGGTCTTGCAAACAAATCATACTGACAAGGTGAACCGTGGAGGCAGAACTTATAGCATTGGACACAACCACTATTGAGGCAGAATGGCTGCGAGAACTCTTGATGGATTTACCGGTGGTTGAAAAACCAATTCCAACTATCCTTATGTACTGTGATAACTAAACAATTATCATAAAGGTGACAAGTGCAAAGGATAATATGAAATCCCCAAGACATGTGAAAAGGCGGTTGAAGTATATCATAAAATTAAGAAACTCCGGAGTGATAGCTGCGGATTATATCCAAACAACTAAAAATTTGGCACATCCTTTTACAAAAGGACTATCACGGAATGTGATTGAGATTGCATCGAAGGAGATGGGAATGAGACCCACGTGAGTTACACACAGTGGTAGCCCAAACTTATGTGATTGGAGATACCGTGCAATAGACCTTGAAAAAACTAATTGTTTTAATAACAACAGAGTACATTCTTACTTTATATCTCACTCCATTGGAGATGCAGTACTCCATTTACTGTAAGGCAAGATGACTTTGTCTTAATGTGTTATAAGGCTTAACAGCAAAATACTATCCTACAGGGTATTCTTGTAAGAACACACCTATATGAGCCCGACTATTTGCCGTAATCCATGAGATGTGGGTGATATCTAAGAAGCTCATGAAGAGACACATGAATATGACCTATATGCTCCACCTGAGGAGTAGCCTATCAGTGGCCAAGTATCAGCAAAGGGCTTAGGTGAAACTTAATTGTCCACACAAAACTGTCAATTCAACGCTTAGTCCATTGTGTAGTTGTGGGCGAGTGTAGCTTGAGGTTTTAGGTGGATGTTCAATCTTAACCGGTCTTCACCAAAAAATTGGTATTTCAACAGTACTTTGGAATTATGGGCAAGTTCGTGGTGCTTTTTTGGGATCTTGTAGGGGATTGTTGGAGTTTATGGGCTTAGCCTATATAATATTCTAATTAAATTCTAAGAAAATTCCAAAGGACCACTTATGCATGGTGGAATGGTAGGAAGTGTAGTACCATATTACTAGTCTAGATGGGAGGAGATCAATATATAAGGTGGATTTTGTCTTACCTAGTTGAAGCAAGCAAAAGGAGAACACGTGCGCGCCGCTTGCTCGCCTTGCCACGCCATCGCCCACCCGCGTGCGACGCGTGCGTGAATGGTCCGATGATTTCGTGTCCGGTTGGCTGTGGAGCTGCTGCTTCTTTTTGCACCTTAAAAACATGCAAACCATTCATACGGATTAGAAACTGAAAGTTTGAATTACACTATTTCAATGGGGCTTTTATGGCACGTATTAATTGCTTTTATAACATAGTAGTCTCCTCTCATAACAGAACAGAGAGAGAGAGAGAGAGAGAGATCAGTATCGTTTTGTTGTCCTGTTCTTCTGTGCTGTGCAACCTTGGTTTCTCCATCCCTTCTTCGGTATGCACCGATGTGGGGAGAAAAGTGTATCCGAAGCCAGCGTCCCTTGTGATCCTGCATGGGTTGGAGCGAATCGGGTTTTTGAAAATCGTTCGCGCGACTGCCCACGGCTTCCTTCATCATCCGCTTCGCGTCGTCTTCTTCGCATCAGACTCTACTGCGACTTTCGCCAGGGCGATTCTCTGTAAGTTGTGGTGATATCATTTGATATGGCTAGACCTTGCTTCGTAGAAATAAATCATGAGATGATGTTGATACCTACTTCTGTTAGTAGTGTTCTTGTTATATACTTTGCCTTGTTAGTGCATATATATAAGATGAAAATATTTGAGTTGATGATCATGCTACTGTTCATAGTTTCAAATATGCTTAGTATATATGTTGCTGTTAATTTAATTATTATTTTAAGAATTATAATAATCACCAAACTGTGCTTATACATAACAGATCTTAATTAGCGTGTGTGACTATGATTTTATCTGCATTAATATACTACTTGTGTGGCCGGTTGAGAGCTATGCATATGGACCGATGCTGTAGTAGGCAGCTTAGGGAGATGCTACTATTGACCGGGATCAGAACTCGCAAGTCCGAGCATCTACAATAATTTATTTCTTAGTTTGTTATTGAGAGAAGAAGTACTCAATCTAATGAAAAAAATAAGTCTTCCAATGAATTGTTTCTTGAGTTTGTATCTAAGACTTTAATTGCTATAAGCAAAACATATTTTTAGGTAACAAACAAGTCTCAAATAGCTATTAATACTGATATATCTTCTCTAATAAGTGATATGGACTATTGTAGATGTTAAGGCGTTTCGCGGTGCAGAGCGGCATCAAATCGCGTGCCCGAACGGCCGATACATTGGCCACAAATGTCTTGGTCGCCGGCGAGTGAAGGGATGGGATTTCACGTTCTGCTTTAAATCATTCAATGGTGGTAGTACACTTGTTCTCCTTTATCTTCGCGGTGCAGAGCGGCATCAAATCGCGTGCCCGAACGGCCGATATATTGGCCACAAATGTCTTGGTCGCCGGCGACTGAAGGGATGGATGGGATTTCTCGTTCTTTTAAATCATTCGATGGTAGTAGTACACAGTACACTTGTTGTCCTTTATCTTAATACTGCAATAATGTTTTTCTTTGACTTCTTACTACTGTAGCACAACGAAGAGAACTCAAAACTGGTAAGCAATCAGTATAAGATCCCAAAATAAAATTCCAAAATTATAAACAGAAGGGGGAGAAAATAAAAGAAAACTCACTGCATGTAATCTGGGCCATACATACGGATACGGTTATACGGGCTTGAGCTCTACAAGCAGCGGCAGATTAGCTTATATGTTTCCGTCTTTCCTATTAACTGGTCTAAAGGGCTCAACAGAAACGTACGGCCTCAGAAATTTGGGCTTCCAATCCGGCCCATCCGTACGGTATTTTCTTCTTATCAAAAAGAAAAGAAAAAGAAACCTCCTTTTCGCTCCTTAATAAGTTTCATTAAAAGAAAATTAACAAGGTACCTCAGTTTCAGCAGCCTGGTGATGGCAGTCTGAACTCTGAATTCTGAAACCATGACACCAACTTACGCTAGGCTGACAGCAGCAGGATGTCATGTCACGCACGCACCCAACCCAACAAACTCGATCGAGGAGGACATAAATCTCACCAAATTCCCTAACAACGAAAGGCTCCTTTATACTAGTTAATTATGAACAACCGAGTCCAAAGCTCCCCTACCTAATTTCAACTGAAAACCACTTCTACTACAGTGCTACAACCTTGTTGCAAACTAAAGCGCAATACGGCCTAATTTGTCAAAACGCTTCGACATTTACCAATCATCATGTTACAGTGTGCAGCGCTGTTCCTATTAGCTACTTTGCGTTATCACCATCGTCGATCATGCCGAGGTTGAAAATTCAGGAGCCTGTCAATGTAAATCTTTCATCATATGTTGTACTCGTAAGTAACCTCTTTGGTACTGCAGTACAGTGTACTTTCACCTACAAGTCATAGTGTCCTGGAATACTTTTGTGATGTTACCATTAGCTAGCTGTCGGAATTAGGCGTGTTTGAAACTTTCTATTGGACGATCCTTAGCTGGTAATGTCGGCACAAACTAGCTAGGCCTTGCGTAATCGAATTATCGAAGATACTGCCCTTTTTCACTCTGAAAGAAATGTGATCTGACGATGTTATCACCTGTCACTTGGACAGGATCGTACTGCATCAGTCACTGAATTTAGAGGCTAATCCTGATTACTGGCACAACCAAACCATCACCGTTCAGACCTCACCGATCAGAATCTTGTACGGTACGGCAATGCCCCCTCTTTCTTCTGTCATGGACGATACTCATCATCGAGACTGACGTACCTAGACGACACCGGTACAGATAAAGCGGTACAGCCTGAAGAAAAAAAGACGTGTATTATTGTACAAGAGAAAGAGAGAGAGAGAGAGACATGGTTGTACTAGTCGCCGAGGTAGTTTAGCGAGATGTTGCGAAGTCGCAAAGTTGCAGATGTGTGACGTACGACGCGACGGCGAGGCGAGCGACATGTACAGCACTCCCGCGCGCGTCAACGTATTCTCGGCGATGGAAACGGCGACCGGGAATCTTTCCGACAGCTCGTCAGCGTCCGCTGCAAAGCCCCCGGCGATATTTCACACTCGCTCCATCGATCGCTTCATTTTCTTCTGAACTCTGAACGCCCTGATGCATCAGTTGCAACCTTTGTAGCCAATGGATCGCAAGGCTGTCTCTGGTAAAATTGTCTGGGCATTCATTGATGGATGGATGGATCCATGAAAACGTTGGTAGAGAAGTGCTACTGATGATTATTGTACTCATCGTTTTCTATTTTCCAAAGTAAATTATTGCACTGGTCGATGGATAGATGCTAGTTAACCACTGTGGCCGATCGAGGTGGCGTTGAGCCGTCGATTAACAATAGTTAATGGGTGACGGCAACTTGGTTACTGCATTATTATTATTATTATTTTGAGGGATGGTTACTGCATTATTATTGCTTTAAAAATAGTTAATGGATTTAGTCAACTAGGAGTCACGTTTATATTGGTACGATATTGTACTACTAGTTTGCAAGATTCAGAAATATAAAGGATAAAAAACCGGGTTGAAAAAAATATTTTACGCAGTTGTTAGCTTTTTCTAGATCTTACTAACCAGGATGCGTGGAGATTGAAATAGGTACCGTTTCTTTTTTTTTGCGAAAAGTATAGATATATTTTTCTTGATGCCGACGATGTTTACGGTTATTAAATTGCCTGAAATGTATCCGGACAATAAATAATAAGTCCAAAATGTACATCTTGACTACTTGAAGCAGAAAGTAAACTAGAGTGCAACTTATCATTGGTTCCAACTTGTTTAAAGAGGACACAGCAGTAGAAAATCGAGGCCGGTGGTACAGGAAAAAATTAAGCAATCCCATATATAGTTTCCATATGTATATAGGAGACCATGAGCTTTCATTATTGCTTCAATACGTACACATTCAAACGTCTCGTTTTCATGGAAAAGGTCGCTCTAATTTCTCTAAAATTCTTGAAGAGTAAATAGGAAGCCCTGAAAGTTTAGATATTTTATACGAATTTTATATCAATATCATTCGTTTCAAATAGACTATTAATATTGTAGGGCTATCTACACATAGAGAAATTCAAAAGGACAAAGACCCACGTCGTAATCTGATTTGGGATCTCATTTTGGCCCGCTGTGGAAGCCTTTACTCGAGGAGGCCACGTCGACCATATCGTCAGGGCCAATGGTCAGCGGTTGTCGAACCCGAAAAATTAATTCTAAATCCTATATATTTACTAGGTTGATCAGTAGATAGCACACACATATTACATTGTTGCATCACATCCATACACAAATAAATAGTAGTACATAATATTAAACAATCATACATAAGTCTACCCGACCAAGTTTTACACGAAGGGGCCGACTGACCAAATAGTTCATATAAATGTTTACATCGGAAATAAACGATAAGTAAAAGATAATGAACCCGTATGAAATACCTCAGCCCACAGACATCCGACTAGGGATTAAAGCCCTAGAACTCAGCATCAACATCACTGAGCGTAAAAGTATCCAACTAACAGGGCATCATCCACGTACATCTTCTGAATTTATTCAACAAGCAATTGTGAGTACAAAGTTGTACTCCGCAACACTTTGTAACAAAGATTATATAATATAAAAGGCTATGTCAAGAGAGATGGCTATTCTACTAAGTTTTATGCATTTTTGCATAAAGCAAGCTTTCATTTTCAATAATGAGTAATAATTTGCAATCGAAAGTTGTAAAAACATTTAACATTGGTAAATAAATAATAATAAAGTATAAATAGCATAAATAAATAGATGGCTTGCTGCCATAATACCAAAAATAGTGGCAAAATCCTTTTGCCGAACAAGATATGAATGGATTCCCTATCCATACATTCCTCGAACCATTTTGCAAAACATAAAACTATTAAGGTGGAGGATTCACCAAGTCGTCCATAACCGGGGATGCGACTATTCGAATAGATTTACACTCTGCAGAGGTTGTACAACTTTACCCACATAACATAAACATCCCACCATGTCAATCATATCACACGATACCACTCGGTACCTTATTTGAGAGTTCATGACAAAGATTTTGCATTACCGGTCCTAGAAACAAACCACACAATGATACCTTCTAAGGATATAGAGAGCTCTAAAAAATCCTACGAACTCATAAGTTGTGTTGGTAAGCTTTGCGGTCCTCTCAAAGCCCCTATGAACAATGGATATCTTCCATGTCCGCACTAGCCCAAATTTTCTAACCTACAATCTACCACATGTAGTTTGATTGCTAGAATACGATAGCTTATTATGCTAGGGCCTTCCCATAAAATGCACGTGTGTTTTGCACATATATCTTTGGTCTAACAACATAATATACTCGGTCCTTAGCAACTCGGGTGAGAGAACCACAACCAAAGTCTCATGCACCTGCACCGGTCTCAACATACACTCGCCCAAGTCTAAAACAAGTTTTTGTTTTTATTTGTTAGCCAAAATATATAACAGAGGTACCCCCTAGACATGTATACAAGTGTTTTCCATAATTGATCATTTTATCAAATTGTTTCAACCTATCAAAACAAATATCGATGTGTATGGCTAAGCATCAACTAATTCATACCATCCAAAATTCCACAAGTATTTGTACCAACAATAGATAGCAATACTATGGTGACAACAGTGAGTATTTTATCAAGGTATGATCAATACAATAATTGGGTACAACTACCAACCTTACCAACATAGCGATTTTACCGAAAATACGCGCGTGCATAATAATTTTTAAACACAACATACATAACAGTGAAAAAATGGGATCAAATATGATCAAATGTGGTGTTTGCCTTGCTCATTGAACTCTTGGTCTTGCTTTGGATCAACTTCGAGGATTTTCGAAATGTCGGTATCTCTTCAGTAAAAGCCATGTAACACAAATAAGAGCCAAATAAAATTCAAACAGAAATAAAATTAAAATAATTTATCATATTATGAAATTCCATGATTTTATAAAAATTTAGAAACAAGTTTCACTCAATTTGGAGTTCATATGCAAAAGTTATTGGCATTTGAAGTTGTCTTGGTGAAGAAATTCTAGAAAAAGAAAAAAGAAAGCACTGTGCATGGATTTTCTTTTTAATTTCTATTTTTTCTTCCTAAAGGAAAATCCAGATTTATTACATCATCCAACTGACAGGTGAGTTCAAGTCTACGGTGCACCGGATCCAAGGACATGTCTAACAAACGGTGGGTCCCTGATGTCAGTGGTACAACCCTTAGACTCAGTTTTAATTAGGAAATTGATTAATTGATCAACGAGCCCACTATTCATTGACCCATTAGTACTAACCATTGTGATTAGCCCTAATCTAAACTATCCCTGCAGGCCCACTTGACAAAGAAAGAGAGAACCAGAGAGAAAGTAGAGTGAGAGAAAGCATAGCAGAATAGAGGAGGCCATGGCCGGCTCCTTGTCGTGCTCGGCGGTGGCGAAGCAATGATGACATAGAACCAAAAAGTAGCAAAAATGGAACGGTTGAGTCACGACGATTCTATTAGTGGTAGTGGAAGCCAGGGAGGTGGACAGAGGCGGTGACGTGATGGTGGAAAGTGGTGAAAAGGCCTCGGCCGTGCAACGATGTTGGCGCGGGAGAACAAAAGTGGCGAGAAAGAGCCTAGGCTATGCTACATAAGCTAGTGTGAACGGTCACTAGAATAGTGACCACGACGAGAAAAAGTGGTGGTGCTAGACACTGCCATGGCGACGACGGCGAAACTGACCGACTAGAACCAAAATAAGGAGCGCTTGAGCATCATCAGCTAACCACAATCACAAAGGTAGGGTTGGATAAGACGACGAAGGTCCGAGGTGACTAGACGGCGATGAACAGGGGTGGCGGCGCTCCACAAGGAAGAAGAGCTGCAACAGGGCACGTTATGAGAAAGAGGGAAGTAGGGAGAAGCTAGAAATAACCATGATGAGGCTCAAAGCTCACTGGAGAAGGGGCTGCTCAAGGGCGACGTGGCGGTCTAAGGCGAAGAAGATGAACTGGATCTGGCGCTAAGGCACAAAATGACACAAAAGAAGGGAGATGGGGCTCACCAAAGCAGGGAAATGTGGTGACTAAGAATGGGCGTGCACGCTGAAGGCGAAGAAGACGATGCGATGCCAACTTTCGACGACCTCAACTGTAAGAAAAAGCACCGGGAAGGCATCCATGAAGTTCTAGATGAGACATGATGCTCTCGTCGAGGGTGGGAGTTCACCAGAGGGGACAATGGCACAGTGGTGTGCTCGCCAGCGCTGAGAAAGACAATGCCATTCCCATCAACCAAGGGGCAAGAGGTCCTTGTTCTTGGAGGGAATACTGGAAATGGCAAGCTAGGTGAGATAACGTACATAGATTTCTTATAAGGCCGAGATGGGATGGGAGAAATCGCACTTTGTCATAGGCGTGGTGAGAAGAACATGTGGCGGATCTCGAGGCCATGTCCTTACGTTTGAGCGAGACAAACGCAGGGAGACAAAAAGGGAGTAAGGGCAGTTTGCAGCGACGGGACATGACGACAAGGTGGCCAAAGAGCTCATGCTAGCGGCTGACTTGGTCCGAACAACGGATTCTGTCGGGTGGACGACGACGACGTGACGCTTACCTGCAAGTGGATTGGCGGAGGTGGGCGGTGGGGAATTGAGGTGGTGGCGATGACCAAGGCTAGACCTGTTCAAAAGTTGGGTCGGGCCGGGCTTGAAAAGCCTGGTCTAAAACGGGCAGGCCCGAGCCCAGGCCGACTAGAAAGTTGAGTTCACTACTACAGAAAACCTCATCACGAGCGGTTGGAACCGTCATCACGAGCGGTTTCAACCGTGCACGTAAAAGTATCGTCTGTGATAACGGCGGTTATCCTGACGGTTTTTGAGCCGTAAATGCGATAAAGCTATCCTGAGCGGTTGAAACAAGAGCCGTCTATGAAAGCAGGTATCACGACGGTTCGGAACAAGAACCGCTCGTGATAATCAATTATCACGACGGTTCTTGTTCGAACCGTCGTGATACTACTCCTGAGCGGCTCTTGTTCCAAACCGTCTGTGATAGCTTTTTTTATTGCAAAAAAAAATTGCCATTTTTCATGGATACACTCATACACATACACTGCCATTTTGAAGCCTCCCAAACATGGATTCATTGATACACATACATAGATTCCCAACTCCTAAGCCTCCCAATAAATTTCTCAAGCCATGGATTCATGGATACACACATACACTCGATCATACACAAGTACCAACAGAAGTAGAATCTGGAGGAAAATCTAACAGAAATCTGGATATGAATCTAACACAAGTACCACAAGCTCATACATACAAATCTGGATCTGAATCTAATAGAACCTCATATACAAAAGTACCAGCAGGACATCGACGTCGGAGGAGGATGGAGGAGCTCGGCGTCGGCGTCGAGAGGACTAGAGGAGGTCAACGTTGGTGTCGGCGTCGACTCTCAAGCTGTTGGGAGGAAGACCATGTCGAAGGTTGGGGCTGGGAGCAAGGGAGGACCGGAGCTGGAGGTGTAGCGGGGCGAGGGCTGGGAGGCGGAGGAGGAGCGGCTACGGCGGAGCTCGGAGGAGGGCGCGAGCAAGGGAGGACCGAGCCGAGAGGAGGACCGGGGCTGCGGAGTGCAAGGCGAGCGCCGGAGGAGGTCGGTCATAATATATAAGGACATATTTTGCCTCCAGCGCACGCATTCAAAATTTTCAAATTCCGCGCTGCGAATCACATACGGTTTCATACAAAAACCGTCAGTGATGACAAATCCTGAGCAGTTCGTATCATGAACCGTGCGTGATATAACTCATCACGAGCGGTTCTTAATACGAAATGCAGTGATAGTACCTCATCACTGACGGTTGGTATTAAGAGCCGTCTGTGATTTGGATTTTACTATGGCTTGGAATTTTTCTTACTCTCTGATTTTACCATGACTTAGAATTTTTCTTACTCTCTGATTTTACTATGGCTTAAAATTTTCCTTACTCTAAGCCATGGTATACCATAACTTGGAATTTTCCTTACTCTAAGCCATGATATCTCTGATTTTACCATGAATTGGAATTTTCCTTACTCTAAGCCATGGTATACCATGACTTGGAATTTTCCTTACTCTAAGTTATGGTATCTCTGATTTTACCATGACTTGGAATTTTCCTTACTCTAAGCCATGGTAAAATCACAGAGTAAGGAAAATTTTAAGCCATGGTAAAATCAGAGAGTAAGAAAAATTCTAAGTCATGGTAAAATCAGAGAGTAAGAAAAATTCTAAGTCATGGTAAGCTATAGTAAAATCAAAATCACAGACGGTTGTTAATCCCAACCGTCTGTGATGAGGTAATTATCAACGGCGGTTGGTATCACAAACCGTCGTGAAGTATCATATACGATTCGTTATACTAGCAAATGCGTGATGAGCACTATCACGAGCGGTTCTTATTATGAACCGTCAGAAGTATCCGAGAGCGGTTGGTAATAAGAACAAATGCGTGATGAGCACTATCACTGAGCGGTTCTAAAGGGAACCGTATAAGTTCAATCTGCACGGCTCCTTTGGAACCGTCTGTGATGAGGCGTCGATATGACTGTTTTGTAGTAGTGATTTTCATTTAAACATATTATTTTAACCATTTTTTTTGGAATAACAATATTTAATTCATTTCTAGTATTAAAAATAGTTTTTCATATTTTTAATTGATTTTTTTGGGCCTTTAGGCTGGAAACATAGGCCCAAGCCCGACCCGGACTGCCTCGGGCTCGGGCCGGGCCGCCCATGAACACCTCTAATTGAGGCTTGATCTCCGGGTCCGCTGGGCAATGACGGGGTGTGACGATGGGCAAGCGGAGCACCTCTCCACGGCAGATTCAGGTGTGCGAAGAACAAGCTAGAGAAATGAGCTAGAGAGAGGTGGACGAAGACGGAGAGAAAACACACCCGTGAGAAGACGCTTTCCACATAGGGAGACATAAAGAAAGAAGGAGAGAAGGGGCCTAGTGAGACATGGCATGCGGGCCATAGCTGGGCCGAAACAGAAGCGGGTTGGGCCGAGGCAGAAAGATTCGGCCGAAGAAGGGATTTCGAATTCTAATTGGTTTTCATATTAATTTCAGCCTAGAAATCAAGTTTCAATTTTTAAATTTAGCAAACCAACTCCACAAATTATGAAAAATTTGGGGAGGCTCTTTAGATTATTAGGAACTCAATTAAATCACTAGCATGTTATGTTCAGGTTTTTATTATTTTTAGAACTTCTTTTTTAAGCAGATGGATTTTATTAAATACCTTTTCTTTAATGTGGGAATTTTTGAAAATGCAAGAAATTGCATAAATGAAGATTTAGAAAATAATTATATAGTTTTTAGAAATTTTAGGATGTTACAGAAGTTAGCCGCGTTGTCGATGATCTAGACACGGGGTCCCCATCGAGTTTACAGGGGAAATAAAATATGAGCACAATCTATATGACGACCTTTATTGTCGTGGCCACAATGAGTGTTTGTATAAAAATACAATGGGCCAATGGGGTATGTTGAAAGTGTAATGACTGTGTTGAGAGTTGTTATATTACATAATACGTGGGCTACCCTATTTATAGTTATTGAAGGGATGATAGCTAACATTGCTAAAGACGCATTGTATCTTCACGTATGTTCTTCTATTGAGTTTTGAACCGCACGTCTCTTAGCCAATTATTGCAAGTTGTCAGATGCACCAATAATTGCTCTCACGTTAGTCACGTGAGAAATAATCATGTCTCCCGACCAGTTTGCTGGTCGAGGATGCCCAAAATCATATAGTTGATCGTGTAGTATACATGACTGGTTGTATCATGACTCAATCTGATCTTTGACCAATTTGATCACAATAAAAGGATTATGTTTTCTTTTAACACTTGTCGTAGGTTCATAATAACCTTTACAAAATGAGTCTCTAATACGTGGATCTGTTTTCACATATATTTTGACTTTGACACAAATATTGATCTGTTAAAAAATCCTCGTCACGCGTCTATCTGGACTTAGTACGATGGGACCGTGCCTATACGTACTATGAGTTTGGGCACGTAACGAACTTTTTCAGTTTGCTGCAACATGTTCTGTCAAGGAACTAAGCCATGATCACGACTAGTACATGAGATAAGAGAAGTCTTCCTATTGATTCGCAGTTTGGCCATCGTACAGGTCCTCGCATTGGACTGGTTCCACTGTAAAAAGATGAAGAGATAAATGCAAATATTAATTTTCTAATTCTAGACGCATCATAGTACTAAGCCATGATCACGACTAGTACGTGGGATAAGAGAAGTCTTCCTATTGATTCACAGTTTGGCCATCGTACAGGTCCTCGCATTGGACTGGCTCGACTGTAAAAAGATGAAGAGATAAATGCAAATATTAATTTTCTAATTCTAGACGCGTCCCGGTCCAGATACATTTATCATTGCGATTAAGCAATCCGTGTCGACGGCTCGACGCATAGCTTACACTAGCTTGCGGGATAATTAACTGTGAGCTAAGCCTTATAATGACTGCTTGAATGGACTGGCCGGGCCATCAAAGTCATGTAGATTATATGACTGACATATATCAAAAGTTGATAAAAAAAAGAGAGGACATATATCAAACTCGTGACCTGACGTTTCGACGCTGATGGCGACAGGCAGCACCTTTTTTTTTTTTGCGAGGAGGCGACGGGCTGTACTTCACTTCACATACAAATAGTACAGAGCCTTTCTGCAATGAACGGTTTCGAATATGCGTCCAATGAGATGTCCAAAAAATTTTAGACAAAATAAAAACATTATTGCCATCTCTATTTTTTTTTCTTTTTTTTTAGATAATGAAAGAGAAAATCTCCTATACTGATCATCTGCGACCTGCCTAATTTATTAATAAGATTAAAGCACCAAAATAGCCAAAGAGTTTAACAAGACCCGAAACCATACAAGGAAATGATGATTGAAATTTAAACTCAATCAATAGAAACTTTTTTTTCTGGGGTCAGAAAACTTTAGGTCAGACGGGCTGATGCTGACATTGGGCTGGCCGTGTGTCATTTTTGGCATTGGGACACATCGCTGATCTGTATGGTGCAACACTGACAGATCGGTCTCCAGTGATTCTAACCCGTAGACACGACACGATCAGATGACCGATGTACGTCTCGGAGCGAACGGGCGACGGTGCTGCGAGACCTTGCCGAAACTGGAAGCACCGA
Organism: Ampelocalamus luodianensis; assembly: GCA_036346255.1. NCBI lineage: Eukaryota > Viridiplantae > Streptophyta > Magnoliopsida > Poales > Poaceae > Ampelocalamus > Ampelocalamus luodianensis. The sequence goes on along the minus strand of CM070623.1, from coordinate 57,731,262 downwards.
GTCCATATTTAACAGGTACGCAGCACAAACACACCTACTTCCAAATTACAGGTCTCAACTGCCAGGAAGCAGTAGCCAGCGGGATGTAGCACACGTGTCTGGGGCGCAGAACACCTGACCGTACGCACTGATCTGCCCTCCCTGCCGTCGCCCGCCGGTCAAACGAATGATGTGGAGAACGGCAGCAACTGCCGCGCGGCGCGCGAGTTTCCGCGGTTCACACCGAGGATATGATCTACCGTCTATTCGGGCCATTTTTGCACGCGTGGCGGTCCAAAACGGCGCGTCCCTGCGTGCTTCTTCAATTCGACCGGCATCTGAAAGGCTCGTCGGTCGTCATTCGCTCCAAGGCCTCGTGTTCTTTTTTTTGCCCTTTCCGAAGGCAATCCAAGGCCCCATCATGTTGAAGTACTATTGCTGTGCAAAAGGGTTCGCAAAAGGCGTTTTTGAAGGCTCTTTTGGTCTCATGCGCATGGGTTCATACGGTTAAGCGGGCGGGCCCAGACCAGAGTCGGCGAGTGCGCTCCTCATCCCAGCCTGCTGAGGCGTAGCTATAAATAGAAGTGCTATTCATCATAACGATCGATCGATGGATGAAGGAATAAAGAGAAGCAAGAGCGTCCCCTACATCTCTGTGTTCTATCTCTTGTTTCTGTTCTTGTGTTCATGCATTGTTCTTACGATTCTGAGTTTGTCTACGAGGTTATCGCTCGGACTGGACTCGCCAACGACGGTTCCTCAACACGTTATCAGCACGATCGACTCTCCTCGCATCGAAAAGGTAACCGTCGATGAACGACACTCGTAGATTGAATCGTTTTCTAGATTGCTTTCAATTCTGCAAATTTGGCTTTCTAGATTGGTTTCCTACGGTGCAAATCCGCTCTAATCTACCGCGAGCTGACTTGAAGTCGCCGGCCAAGCCGATCGGTGGATTGCATGAAAGAGTAGATGATAATTGTACCGTAGGTAGTATATGCAATCGCAAGAAAGACACCATGTGCATGGCACCGCCTGCAAGTGACTGTCACTACCTCCGCGACACGTTACCGGTCGGCATAGTCCGCCATCACGTACCACCACGGAGGCAACGACAGTGCCACGCCGCTAGCATGCGGCAAGCACGCACACGACGGCATGAAGCCGCGCCTCCGTTGCAATCTTGTACCGCATTACATTACATTGCATGAACAACAAATAATTTACATGTATGAACAGTAATTGCATATATCGAGGCCATGGAGCCACGCCGCCACTGGTGCCCGCAGCGCCATGGAGGCCATGCCCGTGCCCGTATCTTGGACCCCCGCATGGACCCGTACGCGTGTGAGCACCCGCCGGCCCGGGCCGCTGCCGCCGCCGCCTTGCAGGCGCCGCCGAAGCACCGAGCCACCGCCTTGCAGGCGCCGCGCCGAAGCACCGAGCGCCGCCTTGCGGCGTCGGGGCCGCGGCCGCGCGCGAATCGCGCGGCGCGCTTGGAGCTCGCGCCGCCGGCTTCCCTCGCGACAACGCCGCCGGCACCTCTCCGCCGCGCCATAGAAGCGCCGCCGCGGTCGGCGGTCAACACAAAACAAAAAAAAAAAAAAGGGAAGCGTCGCCACCGCGGCGTGCGGCCTCGCCGCCGCCCCGGCGGCATCATCGGCCGCGCCGCCGCCGCGCGGCCTCCCACGCCCCGCCGACCACAATCTTGAAGGTGTAGCCCGCGCCGGCCGCGTTGGTCCCGCATCCAGTGCCTCGCCTCCAGCAGGCGCGGCGCCGCGCCGCCTCTACCGCCTCCGTAAGGCGGCCCGCCACCGTCCCGCCTCGGTGGCGCCCCTCGCTCGGCCGCCGCGTAGCGGCCGACCCGAGCCGGCCTCGTGGCGCCAACGCGCGCCGTCGATCACCCACCCCACCGCCGCCGCCGTTGATCGGCTGCGGTGGCGCCGCCTCCACGACGCGCCGGCGCGGCGCCGCCTCCACGCCCGCCCCATCGCCCGAGCGCGCGCTTTGAAGGTCGGGTGCTAGGGGAAACCTAGCACCGGTGGTTTTAGTCGGCCCCGTTTTCGGGCTGTGTGGGCCGAAAAAAAAAATGAATGGCCCGGCAAGGAATCGGGTCCGGCCGGTGAAAGAAAGAAAAAAAAGGGAAGGGGAAAAGAAAAAGGGAAATTTGCAAAACAGTACTCGTAACTCTGAAAATTACGAAAACGTTTGTGCGAATAAAGAAATTCTTGCAGAATAACCCCTCAGAAATTTGATAATTACACGAATTTTCTCTCGGAACTGAGATTTCGTGTTTTAACCCCTTGGAATTGCAGAATTCACCGAAAATACCTTTTTCAGTAGAAAAGAGCCTCGGGAATCCAATTTTTGAATCGATTTTGCATTTGAAGCATGTTTAACTTTGCTATTATTATTTCTATGCAATTTATTTATTGTATTTACTGTTTTGATTATATGTGATTGTTTATATTGCTTTTAATCACTGAAAATAGCAGTAAATCATGAAAAATGCATAGAAAAATACGGGATCATGAACCGGAAGTTCGAATAGCATTATGAGAATTTTGCAACCATCTTACGCAAATTACCAGTAGTAATCTTATGAATTTTGTATGAATATGAATATGACTGGCATCATGGACCAGGAGTTCAAAGTACTGACCCAGTATGGCCAGAATTTATATAAAATTTGTACCAGTCTTCAATTCTGTGGTAATGTAACCACAGATGAGCAGAAGATTGGCTCGCTCTACCTTTCACCCAAATGCGGTGCAATCCGCACGCAACTACTGTCAAGACGGCTACATGCAGTATGTCGAATTAAATGATATCATACAAGTTGCGAAAACTCAAGATGATGTTCTAAGAAAGAACTACATCTCGCAGCCACCTAATAGCAATGTTGGCCATGAAGTCACTGCTAGCAGCTACAAGGTGATGAAGCCTCTCACGAATGAGAGGAGCAAGAAGGGTAAGGTAGTGCATCACACGTTATTGATGATTTCCAGTCTAAGAAGAAGGGCATATAACAGCATGTGGCACACCTCGCCATTGTAGGCATAGAGGGTCCACATCCATTAGCTGCACTTATGGATGTGGACAGCCCAGTAGCAGCCCCCATCACCCCTCTTTTGGACATCGCAGCGGCCGCAGCCGTAGTTGGCCAAGAGGAGAAGATCGTCATGGAGCAGATTGAGGCAGAAGTTCCTGAATACTTCGCCCATTCGATCTAGTGCACGCAGTGCACTTGGATCTTTTATAGAAACTTGCAGTTTGTAATTAAAGCAGAACCTTGAATTATTGAATAATGGTTGCAAGCTTTAGGAGAGCAAAGCATTAAATTCTTATTATGAGTCCTGCAAGACTTATTTTCCCGTCTTTACAATAGCAAGTTATGTTCTGATATTTGAAGTATTTTATTTATGTGTTGCTTGCTTTCTGCTACATATTAATAAAGTACATTATATTAGAACGCGTGTGGCGCCCTATGGAGGAAGTGTGCTAAGCATGTAGCGGCACAACGAATACCATCCTGAGAGAAATGGAAACTTTTCCAGTCGATCAGCAAGAATGCTGGCAGTCTTACGACAATCGCAGGCAGCGATACTTGTATAATAGGCTCGGGAAGGGCCATAATTATACTCCCAATGGGCACAACTTTGGTCATTGAAGAAGACTTGTTGTACCTAGAATCGACTAGAACTCTCAAGGATATTTGCGCTAACAGTTTCCATGTAGAGACTGAAGAAGAGTACGGTACAGAATACCTGCTCATTACAAAGCGTGAAGAAAGTGAAAAATAGCTTTAGAATGTCTTCCTTCATATGAACATGGGCTATACTACACTAATATTAAGGCACCTGCAGCCTATACTGCCCTGAAAATCGAATTTAGAAGCTCTGAACTTTTCTATCTCTGGCATGATAGATTATGCCGCCCAGGTCTTAGGATAATGAGAGATATAATTAACAATTCATAGGGACATAATATGAATATAAAGAATTTCCCGAATCAGGAAGATTTTGTGTGTTCTGCATGTGCCACCGGGAAATTAATTACTAGACCTTTCGCTCTGAAAGCGAAGGATGAAGTCTCTGCATTCCTAGACCGTATCCAGGGAGACATTTGCGGTCCTATACAGCCCCTGTAAGGGTCATTTAGGTATTTTATAGTGCTCATCGATGCTTCCTCGGAATGGTCGCACGTTTGTTTATTGTCTATGAGAAACCATGCTTTTGCAAAGCTAAATCTCGCAGATAATTAACAATTGAAAAAATAATTTCCCTGATCATCACGTGAAGTCCATCTGAATGGACAACGCCGGAGAATGTACTCCGAAGGCATCTGATGATTATTGTATGAAAATGGGAATTAAAATTGAGCATTCTATACCGCACATCCGTACCCAGAATGGACTAGCAGAACCTTGAAGAATTGTAATTTACCAACTACATGTTGGGGACACGCAGTCCTGCTCGCAGCAGCTCTCATCATTTTTTAGACCGTCGGCCTATAACATCCATCCAACTATGCAACTAGCGCAAGGGTCAGCACTGAAAACTTCTCATCTTCGCAGCGAACTGCAATGGGTCTTCTCCGAAAGTCTGGGATATACGTTGGTTATGAGACAACATCCATAATCAAGTATTTGGTCCCTATGACTGGAGATTTGTATAATGCCCGATTCGTTGATAGTACATTAGATGAGGTTAGTTTCCCGTCATTAGGGGGAGGAAATCAACCTTTGATAATAATGTCGGGAAACAATTGAAGTCCAAAAGATAATTGAAATCTATGCATATGACTCGCGCACTAGTGAAGCAAATAGAGAAGTCCAGAAGATAATTGCAGTCCAGAAGATAATTGAATTGAAGTCTAGAAGACAATTGAAGTCCAGAAAATAATTGATTCGCAAGTATTAGCGAATCAACTGCCAGACTAGTTTAGTGATTTGAAGAGCGTGAATAAGTAGCATTTGCCTGCAAGCAATGCACTGGAGAGGGTTGAAATACCATTGAAGGTATGCCTAATCCCGTCCCGAGGCCTCGAATAAAAGGGCGAGAACTCCGGTCCCTCGAATCCGAAATGGCGGGGGACGCTGGTGAAAAGGATAAGAAGGACTTGACATAGCCGATCACTGAAGTGCCCTGAACAAGAAAGGGAGCCAGTTGAGACCTGGCATCGGTATGGAACCTTCAGAAAAGGCATACCAGAATTGAACATCCCCATGAAGGGAGACATCAGCATGGATGTGTGCGCACACATCGGAGCTGAAAAACTAAAGGACTTGCCCGCAATTGGAAGCGATGGTGAGCAAGTAAAAGCATTAGAATAATCGCCCCTTGAAGAAATAAGTTATAAAACTTTATGACCTCGGGAGAACCTTTGAATATTACAACAGCCAATGTCGACATATACTTTGCAAAGAAACTTGCCACAATCATCAATCTTGATTCAGAGCTTGTATCGCTCGCTGAATGAAAGAAAATATCAGATTGAAAGAAGGCAGTAGAAACTGAATTATTCTCTCCGAATAAAAGAAGGGCGTTTGGGCATGTAAGCCGTACACCTCCCCTTGTGCACCCCGTAGGGCATAAGTGGATATTTGTTTGAAAGAGAAATAAAAAGAAGCAAGGCTCGTTGAATAAGGTTTCACTGAACATCCAGGAGATGATTATGAAGAAACCTATTCCCCGGTCATGGGCGGAACTCCCCTTTAAATATTTATCTCAATGGCAGTGAACTTGAAGTTAGAAGTGAAATTGATGGATGAGGTACCAGCATACCTTTATGAAATATTGGATTCGGACATTTATATGAAGATACCTGAATGTATCACTGTCCCGAACCAAAATAGAGCAAATAGAAATATATACAGTGTGAAACTCAGAAAGTCATTGTACGAACTTAAGCAATCAGGTAGAATGTGGTATAATCGCTTGAAGCGACTTTCTATGCAAGAAAGGCTACACAAACAATGAGAATAATCTCTGTGTATTTATACGACGATCCCAGAATGGATTTTGTATAATCTCAGTGTATGAAGATGATCTGAATATTATCGGAACCCTGAAGGATATTAAGAAAGCAAACTCTTACAGGTTGGAGTCTGAAATGAAAGGTTTGGGTAAAACCAAATATTGCTTAGGCTTGCAGTTTGAGCATGCCCCTGAAGGAACATTATTGCATCAGTCAGCCTACACTCAGAAGGTGTTAGAAAGGTTCGACTTGGCAAAGGCATACCCTTTGAAAGTGCCAATGGTCGAAAGATCTTTGCAGACCTAAAGAAGAGGGGGAGGAAGTCCTGGGACCGGAATTCCCACACTGAAGTGCAATAGAAGCACTAATGTATTTAGCAAACTGTACTAGAACGGATATTGCATTTGCCGTGAACCTATTAGCAAGGTATAGTACAGAACCTACCAAAGGCATTGGTAGAGAATGAAGGACATCTTTCAATACCTCCAAAGAAGCAAAGAATTTAGTCTGTTCTACAGAAAGAACCAAGACTTAACTATGAATGGCAATCTGATGATGTGGTACTTGTAGGATCCGCATACAAACCAAATTGCAAACAGGCTATGAACTCCTATGTGGTGGAGCGCAATTCCATGGAAAACGTCTAAGCGAGTCTTGTGCAGGCTTGACGAACCACTCGAAAATGATAGCACTGTATGAGGCCTCACGAGAATGTGCTTGGCCGGCGGATGATTCACCACATCCAAAGCAATCATGTGGATTGAATGCCGCACTAACCCCACTATTATCTATGAAGATAAATGCGACTTGTGTTGCATAAGTACATATGGGTTATGTGAAGAATCCTCTCACAAGGCATATCAACCCCAAGTTCTTCTATGCTCGTGAATTGCAAAAGATGAACGTAATCAAAGCACTGCATACTAAGTCATGTGATAATCTTGCAGATTTATTCACTAAGTCACTTCCCGCATCTAGCTTTGAAAGGTGCATATGTGGAATTAGAATGATGAGACTTAGAGAAGTGCAGAATTCAGGGGGAGAATCTTCACAAACTCATTACTAAAGCTTGATCACGAAGATCGAGTACCCAAAAGGTAAATCCCGGAGATTAAATGAAATTGGGTGGATTGTACTCTTTTTCCTTTGACGAGTTTTCCTGAAGTTTCTCGGCTAAGGTTTTTAATGAGGCAATTCGTGCAGCATAACAGAACATGATTCATGTACTCTTTCTCCAAATTTTTCCCACTGGGTTTTTATGGAGTTTTGATGAGACATGGACATGAAGGATGAGTGACCAAGGAAGTGTTAAGCGGGGCCGGGACTGGGAGTCTCGCCCAAGGTGGGCTCATCCCAAACCCTAGCAGGGCGTAGCCTATAAATAGGGGGTGCTATTCATTGTAAACGACTGATCGATGGATGAAGGAATAAAGAGAAGCAAGACGTCCCCCTACATCTCTGTGTTCTATCTCTTGTTTCTGTTCTTGTGTTCATGCATTGTTCTTACGATTCTGAGTTTGTCTACGAGGTTATCGCTCGGACTGGACTCACCAGCGACGGTTCCTCAACACATACTTCGCGCGTATGCTGCATGGCGATTAAAGGCCCGGCGTTTGTTTATCGGTTTGTAGTAGCAAGTTATGACCAATGGTCGTCAGTCGTCACCTACCTGCACTGAGACGCTGAATTCAGTAGATTCTAGTTTCCTTTTCACCTTGTCCCTATTTTCTTTGAAGGGAGCAGCACGCTACTGTACGTCTGTACAAGTTAGTCGTATTATTATGGAACATGAAAGCACAGGTGCTTCGTGCAGTAGTATTTACATGTCTTTCTCTGGTCTACAGCATAGTGTACATGTTAGTATTGAAGAACTCCGTACATACACAGTAGTAGACTAGTAGTAAACAATGTTGTCAGAATCGTGACACGGGTCGTAGGACCACGGAGCTAAAATGACACAGATCGATATATGGATCAGAATTTTATAGAATCGTGATCCTAAAGCTATGGTCGCATAGAATCGGGTAGAATCGTGTTGGGTCATGATCCTGACAATAAAGTCATGATCCTGACAATAAACTATATCAGCATATAAAATTCCATTTTACTTATCGCCAATTTAGGTTACAATAATTTAATTTGCTTTTTTTTTTTGTTGTCTACATGTTGTTCTAAGGTTAAAAAAATACCATTAATATATTGTGACAAGGATTTTTAATCAGGTCAATCTTTTCGGTTAAAATTAGAGTCTCTATCAAAGCATACCCACATATTAGAGGCCTATTTTATAACGATTATGAACCTACCACCAGTATTTAAAAGAAATCAAATCCCTTTTACTACGGCCAAACTGTTTGCAAATCAGTTTGAGTCATGAGACGACCGGTCATGAACACTAAACGATCAACAATACAGTTTTGGGCCATCCCGAGTAAATTGGTCGGGAGACATGACAATTTCCCATATGACTAATGTGAGAGCGATTATTGGTGATCTGGTAACTAATGACAGTTGACTAAGAGACGTGACTATTCAAGATTCAACAGAGGAATGTGCGTGAAGATAAGAGACGCATTTAGCGGCATTAACTGACACCCCTTCAATAGCTATAAAGGTGGTAGCACACGTATCTGTAATAACATGTTCATTTAACAATATCATAACACTACGATCATTTGATCAATCTATTCTGTAACATTCCCATTGTATTCTCATACATTCATTGTGTCCACAACAATAAAATGTCTTCGCTTAGATTTTGCTCTCATATTATTTTCCTGGATAAGCTCGATAGGGGACCCCGTGTCCCGATCATCGACATATTGGATTTTAAAAGATTAGTTTACCAAAAATGTTTTTAAAAAAACAAGCTTAATTGCAGGTAAAATAAATAAGTGTACACAAATTTACGATACTAAATTCCAAAAATCTACTTTATCTAAACATATAATTCAATTTTTATATAAAATATATATACTTTTAAAAATCTAATAGAATCATGATTTCACGATCCGATCTAGTAGACAAAAAATAATCCCACCTAGAATTACGATCCAGACAACCTTAGTAGTAAATTGTTTTTTAAAAAATCAGTACCAGTACACTGCTTAGGCTGCTCCCAGTGCTCCACCTTGGTTGGTATCTTAGCATGTTATGTAAGCAAAATAATGATGTGTCACCATAGTTAATGAAGAGAGATGATAGTCTAGTATCTAATTTAGATACTAGTTCAGCTCGAAATCCAACGCAAAACAGCATCATGCATGTAATTAAATGAAACAACTTAAGATATTACACCATAAGAAACAATGCATTGGGAAGATAGTATCTTAACACTCCTCATGCACTAAGAAACTGCACAAGATACTACCCATTAGGAGCAGCCTTAAGGGGATGACAAGCCATGTTTTGTGAAAGCAAAACGCGCGTGCTTCGTGCAATTACTCTCGTTTTTTGTTAAGATCAGTACCAGTACACTGCTTAAGGGGATGACAAGCCATGTTTTGTGAAAGCAAAACGAGCGTGCTTCGTGCTTCTAGTCTCTTCTTTAGGATTTTTTTTTTTTTTTGTGCGCGCGCGCACTGCGCATTGGCATTGATATTCAGCCAGCATCTTCTGTTGAAGTGCGCATATGCAGACATGCATGCATCAATAGAGGCAGATAATCTTCTTCTTTGTTTCACAATATTCGCCAGTCTCAAATGCTATACTGCATGGCAACTGGCAAGACGGCCAGCACTATATATGCATAAAAATTCTACTACATCTATTGTATTATTTATATATTAATATATTAAAAGTTAACCTTTAACGGATGTGTTGTATTGAATGTTTCTAAAAAACAGCTCTAATAAAAAAAACAGAAATTCAACAAATTCTCAGAAAAAGAAAACATCCGGTCCTTAATTTAGGAACTTTTTTATTTAATCATTTATTTAATTTTATTTTAAAGTTAACCCCTCGTAAATTTTATTTCCAATTCTGACCCCTTTGGTCTGTCATGCCACCACCTAGTGGCGTGATAAGACTTTGACCAGAAATGGTGGCGTGACAGTGTTGTTTTGTCACGCCACGGGTGGTGGCGTGACTAAAGGGGTCAGAATTGGAAATAAAGTTCGCGATGGATTAACTTTAAAATAAAAAAAATCTTAATTTAGTGAACCCCAATTACAACCACCATCGGATGCTACTAGGGGAAAAGGAGAAAAACACAAGAAATTCTGAGGAAAAAAAACAATACATCTAGTCCTTAATATGGCAGACCCTAATTAAAGCAGAAATACAAAGTCCATTAGATAATATTACTTAGAGGTATTTTGCTTTGTAATTTAAATAGAAGATAATCCTTATGGCCCACCTATAGACGGACAAAGAAAAGGTGCATGAAAAAAGAGAGGCAAACGCTCCCTTCTACTCGTATATTAGCATGGAAGTAAGTAGAAATAAAAAGTATTCCATTTTTTGTTTCTTACCCTCTAACTTCCAATTATTTTGATTTTATCAATGTAAGCCCTTTTCTTTTCCTTTCCTATCCTCTAGCTTCCATTTATTTTAGTATTTTTTTCAATAGGTGTTATATGATTTTTCATATGGATTGGTAATACCAATTTTAGTAAGCCGTGTGAACTTATGACTGATTAAGTGTCACGATAAAAAAAATGGCGAGTGTTCCCTTAGCTTTAAGGGCTATAAACTCATGCAATAACAAGAAAAAGAAAATTCCCTAGAAATCCTTTCATCAATCAAGAATAAATAATATAAGAGTCTACAACATGGATCTTAATCAATGTATTTTTCAAATATGAATATATGTATTGTAGCACCGCTGCAATTACGCGGAATTTCAGTTGCTAAAGATGCTAGGGAGCACAAAGATATCGTTTGGTGGAAGCTTAGACTAGATCTCTTGCTTATATACGAATTATTTCTTATAAACAAATAAAGTCGTATAGATAAGAATCCATATCTATAATTCCATACCCCCTTTCTCTTTATTTCACGGCAAAAAAAAAACTATATGAAATATCTATATTTTACATGCACGAAGGAGAAAAGGTACATCACGTACGGGAAGTAAAACAAGTTCTTCTTTTGGAGCAGACGTGTTACACATGCCTTTATTCCCCATTTGACTTCCAGCGTCCTTTGGCACATAAACACATGCGACCTCTCTCGCTGGAATCGACAAGACGACGTACCATGCATGCAACTGTATATGGCTTGGACTAATTACTTGATCAATGGTGATGCTATATGCCTAAACAGACAATCAATCGACAAGATCGGTCCTGCCGCTCACAACAGAATTGAAGTATGTAATAGGTAGTTTGTGAACAATATTGAAGAGAATAATAAATCTATAGTAATGGAAATGTATTTACAGTACTACCGCGTAATCACGTGGGCCACTTAGCTAGTAATAATTTTAAAAGTCGATGACAGACCTTTAACAGCTGCTAAGAAAAATATGTTAGAAATTCTCAAAAAAAAACATCCGACCTTAAAATTGGTAAACCATAATTTTAAAGGTCTAGATTCGATAGTTGTCTTAGATATATATTAATTTGAAAAGGATCTAAAAACATCAAACCCTTAAATTGGTTGATCATAATTTTAAAGGCTTAGATACAATAGTTGTCTTAGTGATATATATTAATTTGAAAAAGATCTTAAAAAAAAATCAAACTCTTAATTTGGTGGACCTTAATTTTAAAGGCTTAGACTCAATAGTTGGTTTAAAGATATATTAATTTTTTTAAAAGAGAGAAAAATGTAGCACTACATTTAATTCAAAGGCTAAGAGGGTAAATATATATGCTCGATGGACCCACCTCTCATTCCTCTCTTTCACACATAAGGAGAGATCTCAAAATAAAATTTGCTAATTAAATATGAAATCAAATATCTCAAATTCAAATTTAGATGGCAAAATATAAATTTTAAAATTCGGAGTTGCTTTATACTATGCTACGTACACCAAACCGGGCAATTGCGCGGGCCAATCAGCTAGTTTCTAGTACAAATAATACGTCTTATATTTATTCAACTTGCACAACTAGTTTCACTTCATTAAATTGAAGAACCAGACTCCAAAAGGCGAATAAAAACGTAGCAATCCCGAGATAGCAAAATATGCCTTTATGTGCGTTACTGATGCTTGCAAGTGATGATGTCTCTCATCTTTCTCACGCGATTGCTACCAATCCGGTTCGTCTAACATGTCACCGATGAGGTTAGCTAACATGTCATTCAAATCTAGGTAGAGGATCACAGGGCAGGGTCAAGAAACTTTAATTAAAGCTAGCCGGGCGTTTCATTCTTTTTTTATTTCTTCCTCCGGGCGGATCGATCGAGCTGCGCACAGTGACACAATACAAGTCCAAAATGCGACGCACGAGGGATATGATTTCCGCGATGAGAGAGCATGTCAAGGGTTAGGCGCAGGGAAGGTAAAACGGCAATAAATTTTGGTTACCCGAGGTCAGACCTGCGCCATTGGGGCACAGGGACCTGCAGTCTCCGGCTGGAAAGGGACTGGCACTGTTGAAGGGCACCGGTTCAGTCATCACCAAGAACATTTTATTTCATTTTTCATGTTTTTTTCTTCTTCCAATCATCGATCGTAGATACATGCATGGAAGCCCAGTGGCATTTATTGCACTTGGGAGGAGCATTGGCCGGAAAATAATCCTATAGGACCTGGTCCACAATTTTATCAGTGTAGACCCATTCCACCACGTGATATGTGTCTTTTTACGAATCTCAAAGCGCACAGCTCAATAAATCATTGATGTAAATTTTCACGAATTAAATACTGAAGACTAGCATATCATGCTTTGAGATTCGTGAAAAGACATGTGTCACGCAGTGGAATGGGTCTACATTGATAGAATTGTGGACCAGTTCCTATAGGATTATTTTCCGCATTGGCTTACCATCTCCTCATGTGCGAGTGTCGAAGTTATAATTTGTGGTCCTATAATTTGGGTGCCACTGGTGCCCGGACTTCCGTTTAGGTGCTAGGATCACGCCCGGGTTTGCCGTCGGATCTAACCGAACACACGATATCCCAGCCGTTTGATCTACCTTAATATTTTGTTGCATGCACTATATCCCAATCTCCTGACAAAATTCACTTCTACAAAAATGTACCGTAAAAAAATAGTACAAAAGATGTGTCACAGCTCTCAACTACTGGCTAGTAGTATGCAATTTGCAGCCTGAAAAGATGTGTCGCTCTCAACTACTGTAAAATCTTTTAATGGGTTGGAGATCCTGAACCATTCCAAGCATAAAAAAATAGATTCTGAACTATTTCTTTTCTTTTCTTTAATGAATCTGCCAGTTTAGCAGGATTGTCGGACTTGCTACATGAATCAGTCTTTGAACCAAAATGTGATTCTTCTTGTTGTTGGAAACACTATTTTACAAATTATCAAGCATGTGCACTGTGCACGATTTGTTTTTCAAAACGAACGAAGCACGCAGACCATTTCCAAATGCTAATGTGAGGCTTGCGAGTGTATACTATACATGGTTTAATGAACAAGATATACTATACATGGTTTAATGAACAAGATAATGTTCTTGTCTTCCCCTTTCAACCAAATAAGAAAGACGACGGGGCACCGGTTGTGTGTGTCCATGTGCATGCAGGCAGTTGGCTGGTCAAAGCATTATCTTGCTAAAACGTTTGCGCTTTGAGGCAAGAACTCCGAGCTCTGAAGTGATCGTTTGTTCTTGGACACAACAAGGCAACAAGCGTTGATTGGTTGGACACTTGGCCGAGTCTTTACTCGAATTTGGTTGGATACAGAAGTGAAGTTGAATTGCAATCTTGCCCTGGGTAACATGACAAAGACAAGAGGTGCAGAGATATCATGTACTCGTATTCGTTTCGATTAGTTCGAGCTTAGATCAGCTACATATTGCTTATTGCGTGCTTGCACTGATAAGCTCAAGCAGTTAAATTAAATATTGATTGATTAGCTTGCTGTTTGATCAATGACGAGAGGTGTCTTACAGAAGAAAGACAACGAGTAGGTAGTCTATTTTTTTCCTCTCTTATTTTTCTACTGCGTTTGAACAATGCACACGAGTAGGTAGTAGTTACGTCTTGTAAGAAAGGCAAGTTGATACGAGGGAAAAAATCTTGAAAGCAAATATATGCATAAACATGAGCCTGAGTAAGTGCCAATACTGTTAGGGAAAAACCATTTTATTTTTCAGAATTTCTATAACAGCGTTGATATCTACATCTTAGGGGAAAATAAATGTGATGAGTAGTACGTACGTACCAGACGGCAGCAATTTTGCAATTTATGTATTCTTTGGGAGCACATAAAACTAGTAAATTTGCTGACAGAACATTTGAACGGCTAATTAGCCCATATTCTTCCATGTTTTAATGCGCTCGCTGTCGATGGAATTTCTAGAAAGGACAGTTTAAAGAGAACAGCAAAGCGGTGGGAATTTCTGAAAAAAAAAAGAAGCATTGATCAAATCCGCAGCTGCAGATATTGAAACTTCAGCAGTTAGTATATTTAAATCATATTCATATCCGTAATTGGAACTTTTCTTTCTTTCAATAAATTTTGAGCATCGTCTTACTGTTTGTTATCAGGTTGCAATCCACTTTTCTCCTATTCCCCTGGTTATGAAATTAGACCACCGGTCTAATTTATCATAGGTAGGAAATCTATCGATCGACCTATCACAGCTTCTGAACAGTACGTACTATTCCAAGTTTTCCAATAGATTTAGTTCTAAGCAAAGCGCTTTATTTGCTCCCTGTTCCCTACCATTTATGTTGATTTGGACGAAGCAGAAAAAGAAGAAGAGATCTTAGCAATCCCTGTCCCATTTAACCTCCTTTTTTCTCATGTCCAAAGCATGCTTTTTTTTTTCTTCTGCTCCTCCATAATCCACGGCCGGTGTGATGCAACGGTGTCGCCATAATTCAGATCGCCAAGAAATTACACGTGTCTAATCGGGGGAAAACCACGCGATCCCAAGCAAACGACATTGGACATCCTACTCAGACACCCAACTAGGCAAGCAAGAAAGTCCCCCACCGAGATCGCCGCGAGGCCCCACGCAATCGCGGCCTCCCGTGCAACGTCGGCACGCCCGCTGGCCGCGGCCAGCCGGACCCGCCCGTGCCGCGGGAATCAATGACATGGGAATAAACTAGACACGCGACGCGAATCGGAACTCCCTTTTGGCTGGGAACCGGAGCTGGGAGGGATCGAGCCATGAGACGGAAGGGTTACTTGCGCAAAGCGGCGAAAGGGCACGGTTGTGGTTGTAGGCTTCGTCGTGACAACTGACAAGGGGGTTTGGTGAGCGGAGTCTGCGCGGTGGGGACAACGCCGTGGCTTGTTATCACCTGTCGCACGGTCGGTGTCACGCACGCCAGGGAGATGGACCCGAGTCCCGACCAGCCCACCAGCCAGCGTTTCACCGCGCGCGCGCGTATATATACGCCCGGTCCTGCCAGTGTCCCGGTTGCAACTTGCACACGTCTGAGACAAGCGAGGCACTGTCGCAGCAACAACACAGAGTCGATATAGACCGATCGCACGAACGGGTTGAGCTGTTGAGGCTGGGATCGATCGATGGGGAAAGGCAGGGCACCGTGCTGCGCCAAGGTGGGGCTGAACAAGGGCTCGTGGACGCCGGAGGAGGACATGCGCCTCATCGCCTACATTCAGAAGTACGGCCACGCCAACTGGCGCGCCCTGCCCAAGCAAGCAGGTATGTATGGCCGGCGCTCAAACGCGAGATCTGCGTGTGATGCTTCCTAATCCTACATGAGTGGGAGATTCAGCTGATTCTGGATTGGTGTTTGTTTTTGATAGGTTTGCTCCGGTGCGGGAAGAGCTGCCGGCTACGGTGGATCAACTACCTCCGGCCAGACCTCAAGCGCGGCAACTTCACCGCCGAGGAGGAGGCGACCATCATAAAGCTGCACGGCTTGCTCGGCAACAAGTACGCTGCAGTACACTCATGAAATTCACTTGTCGTTCTTGGATCCAAGAGGTCGATTTCGATGGACTAATCGAGTTTGGTCGAATTGTCTAGGTGGTCGAAGATTGCATCGTGCCTGCCGGGGAGGACGGACAACGAGATCAAGAACGTCTGGAACACGCACCTGAAGAAGAGGGTGGCGCCGAGCGCCGGGGAGCAGAAGAAGGACGGGGCCAAGAGCAAGAAGAAAACCACCTGCGTCGACGTGACGGTACCGACTCCGTCGCCGTCCTCGTCCACCACGACGACCAACTGCTCCAGCGGCGACTCCGGCGAGCAGAGCAACACGAGCAAGGAAGGGCTGGATAAGATCGAGATCCCCATGCTCGACCCCGGTTTCGACTTCGACATGCTGGTGGACCCCGTGCCAGAGACGTACTGCCCGGAGGTGTCGTTGCCAACGTCGCCCTGCTCGTCCACGTCCCCGCCGTGCGTCCGCGGCGTGGACGAGCTGCTCGACTTACCGGAGATTGACATCGAGCCGGAGCTATGGAGCATTATCGACGGCGACACAGGAGCCGACTCGCGCACTGAAACAACACTGGCGCCGTGGAACAATGCGGCGCCGTGTCACGGCAACGCGACGGAGGCGAGCGCCGCCACGACCAGCCAGGAGGAGGGAAAGGAGCGGTGGTTGGAGGACTTGGAGTGGGAGCTCGGCCTGTGGGGGCCCATGGAGGACTACCAGTATCACCCGGGCCCACAAGGCCAGGCGTGTCGCGTGGACCCACTCTCTGCCATCGTGGAGGACCCAGTATCGTGCTACTTCCAAGCTGGCCCCACGTTCCAGGGACCCGAATCCTCTGCAGCTCTCCTCAGTAACCAGATGGATTTGTGAGATCACTATCGCCCGTTCGATCTCTAGGATAGAATACCCGACACAATCGAACGGCTATTATTGATATACCAGTATAATACATGTATACATGTACAAGTGTACGGCTGCAAGAGGCGTACAAACCCAATACGAAGACGCCGATGTAACGAGCATGCATAGGCTAGGATCATACAAAAGAAAAATGGGTTAAAAATATTTTTTTGGGGAGGCTGTGTTGGGCAAAGTGGTGCAACGCAACCACAAAAGGAGTAAAAAATTCCGGTACTAGTTAACCCCGAAATGTAACTTAACTTCAATGGTATAAAACAACGACTTAAGTACTGATGTATATGCATGTCGTCACTGTGATGCAAGTGCTTTATCATCGAATTCCTACTGACACTTTTATCTAAGCCAATCGCCTTGGTTTGGGCTTTAGACTACGCATGCAATTAACGCCACTTTGAGCTTTTGACATTGTGATGTAACCTTTTACTTCTCCTTTCTCATTTGCTGAATTGCTGGTCATGTTTTCTACTCTTCTCCTCTGCCTTCAGCTCTAGTAGTCTAGTTTATACTTGTCGTCGTGCCTTTGGACGGGAAAATTGCATGATTGGGGACATCATCACAAAGCATGATTAGGAAGTAGGTTACCTAACAAAAGATTCAGAGGAGGTATGGCATGGGTGAGTAGCATCTTGAAGAGCTCGGAAGGGAGAAAGAAATTTGTTGATGGAGCATTGAATCATTGATCAAACCGTTCACATCATACGTGATATCGACCATCCGATCCAGATCACACGGTTAAGGCCAGGGCGTTGGCGTAACGTGGTGGTGGGTATGAAGGGAATAATACCTCGTCAAATATCGCGCGTCACCTGATTTGAATGAAGCACACTCACTATCTGACTTACCAGTTTGAGTTTCATGGAACTGGAGGAGCACGTTATGCCACACTATTGAACACAAGAAACGTATGTGAACAAATCAGAAAGTTTGTCAAAGAATGAGAGGGTAAAAAGTGAACACACACACCACTGTCAATCTGTCTTCTCTCTGGAATGCTGCACTACGTAGTACGTACGTAGAAGTACCTTTCATGAACTGGGCCATGATGGCCGGACGCACCTCCACTAGACCAATTGGGCGGGATTCTTACCTGGACGGGTCAATGGGCGATCAGGAAGGCTCTTAGCCTAAGGGCCTGTTTGGTTCTCGTATGGCGTCTGCCTCTCATGCAGCTCGATCAGCTCCTAATTCTTTTAATCCAACGGTCTATTTTTCATTCATCAATTTCAGGCTCATGTTTCTAACCAAACAACTCATTTTTAGGTTTGACTGATCAGACAAAAATCATCTATTTTTCAAGTTACCTCAGGCATCAGTTGTTTTCAAGCATGGAACCCAAATCTCAATCCAAACAGGCCCTAAGCAAGTGGCATTCATTACATGTGGACGTTATAATTTGTGTTCCTTGAGTCGAGTGCGCGAGTGGACGTTTTAATTTGGGATGCTACTAGTGCCTTGCCGTTGGATCTAACTTCACACACGAAGTTCCAGACGTTAGATCTACCTTAATATGCTGCTGCGTGCACTACGTCCCAATCTCTTGACAAAATTCATTATAATTTGCAAATTTCGTTTTTTATACAAAAATGTACTTGTGAAAAAATAGTGCAGAAGTTCGAAATAAACAATTGAATATGCAACAAATTTAGACGTCACACGTACGAGTCTGACTCCGACGATAGCTCTGAGCTTACACCATGGCAGCAGCGTCCGCCGTAGCCTCGTCGTCGCGGGCACTAGAACCCCACCGCTGCCCCACCCCGGGCTTCTCGGCCAAGGCGTCGTCCTCCTGGTCCTCGTCGCACGCCGCGGAGGCGAGGCTGGTGTCGTGTGAGGGGGAGCGAGGAGGACGTTCTCGACCTGGACTCCCCCTGTGTGGCGGCGGCTGAGGCGGAATCGAGGTTGGAGGAGGCCGGCAGTGGCGGGACTTAACCTTCACGTCGAGGAGGAGGCGGGGGAAGATGAGATACGAGACAACAAGCAGCGACAGGAGGACGAGGTCTAGTATACTAATCTACTGAACAAATTGGAAAAAAATTCGCTAATCCTGTGATATTGATCTGTGCCGTGATGTATTGTTGCAATGGAGTTGCACTATTCGTAGGATCGTGATGTTGAGCTGGAGTGTTTGGATTTACAGGGTTTTAATTTGGGTGGTTTGCCGAAGACCACAAAGTTGCGATTTGTATTTTCCCTCGAAAAGAAAACTGCAATTTTTTTCTTATGAAATATATTGCTGGTCCTTTGTTTCTGGACGAAGTTGGAGCCTTGTAGTATTTAGTATTTCAATGGGTACAACTGGCACCCGGACCAATAATACAAATCTCGGAACCGAAAAAAAATCCGTCCGCGCCGATAACGGTAATCACCGGTAACCGAAAAAAAATCGGTCAAAATTCAAAAATTTTAAATTGAATTGGAGATGTTTTAAACCCGCTAATCAGAACGGTTACCGCCCAAAACCGGAAAAACCGCTACCAAACCGGAAAATTGAATTGGGGATTGTCTAAAAAAATATTGGGACTTAGGAGTACAACAATTCAATCATATTTAGCTCATACAATAGGTAATCTAGCAAAAAAAGTCTAAACCAACCTAGAAAGTGCATTATGCAGTCATAAATTTAAATTTAAATTTGAAAAAATTCGAGCAGTTTTTTCCCTTTCGATTCCCATCGGTTTTTCCAGTAATCGCCGGTTTTTTCGTTGACCCAGACAACTTTTCATCGTACGTTCGAGCGCAATATTCCGTGAAAGCATATGCAACAATTTCATTTAACATCTGAAACAAATTTGCAGTGAGATGCAACATCGATTAGATGGACATGCAACAAAATTCCCTACGGATGCAACAATAATTACCACAAAAACGATGCAACATTTAGCAAACCCACAACAACAGGAGCAAAAAAATTGTGCAACAAATCTGGAACCCAACCACAACAAAAAAACTTATACAACAAATCTACAAGCCCACTACAACAAAAATCTCCTTGCTATAATATTTGAGGAGACATGTTGAAACAAAATGAAATACCTTATGCAACAATTTGAGAAAGTTGTTGTAGCAAATCCATAAAATGCTTGCAATAAGGATACCGAAGAAAGAGGGGATTGGGCATTGTAACATTCAGAAACAAATATGGCAACAATTTGAGTTACCTATTCCAACATTTTGACAGAGCTCATAAAAAGAGCTAGAGAAAGCGGTCAACCAATGCCTTGTGGCTGACAGGCGTGTCGTCTAGCCTCCTCAAGTTGTCATCCAGTGCACTGTCGCAGTGCCCTCATCCTCGGCACGGGCACGGTCTTGCTCTTGAGAGAGAGAGATGGGGACAATGACCTATTGCAACAAATTTTTGACTCTTCTGCAACAACCAACATGAACATCAATAATAACAGATCTGGGCATCGTGCGGAGCCTGTGAGCAATGGGTGTGGTACAGATCCGGCTACTTCTCTAGAAGGAGCTCGTCTCTGGTGGTGAGTTCTGGCTACCGTAGGCTCGCCAGAGGTGAGGAGATGGAGAGAATAGGATGGAGGAGGAGGTGGAGGGAGAGGCGTGGAGGAGGGATAGGAGGTGGAGGGAGAGACGTGAGAGAGGGAGGAGAATGAGGGAGAGACGTGGTAGCTTTGATGGGCAACACATGAGAAAGGAGTGGGAGGGGAGCAACGTGGAAGCGGGAGGCAGTGTGGGAGTGGGAGGCGTCCGGAGGAAGCGACCGTAAAGGACGTCAGACTACTATCAATATCCTATTTCAATTACAAAGAAATGATTTGTGTAGAATAACCTGATAAGTTGCATTTAGGAAGGGAAAGGAATATTTTTTAAAAAAGTGTGATTCAATTTAGGCAATTGCTCGGAGAAATAGGGACTGTGTTGATTTTGAACGTCCGAGTTGCGTTGCTCCATTCAAACATTGTTGCTTTATAGTTGCACCTTGGAGCATTTGTTTGCTCACTTCATCTCATCATTCACTGCAGCTGATGGCATTGAAAGCAATATTTGGGGATGATCTGGCTGCGTTTGAAAACAAAGGAGGGCTCCGTTATTTCTAGGTTTCTTGTGTTGGCCATGAGTGTTGTTTCAATTGTAATTGGATATTGGATGGTGGGAATTTGGCTTTGATGGTTTGCCTGTTCTATTCCAGATTTACGTACGTTACAATTTGAAGGATGGCATTGAAGTGTGCGCTAATCTTTCATCACCTAATGGGAATCCGCCGAAAGACGGAGGATGTTCTGATGGTGTAGAAGGACATGGTGATGAACCAGATGAATTCTATTACACTTGCAACTCTGAGTACCTGCCTTCGTTGATATTGACATGCGTGCTTCCACCATCCTATCCCAGCAACCCCCCCCCCCATTACTTTACAGTCACTGTTAAATGGATGGATGGGCCTAATGTTTCTCAACTCTGTGAGATGCTTGACACTATTTGGGCACAGCTGCCAGGGCAGGAAGTGTTATATCAATGGGTTGAGTGGCTACGTAAATTCTTCTCAGTCATCTCTCTGGTTTGATGGCAGGATAACACTCGACCCAGATATTCCAATGCACAAAGGAGATAACCGTGCGATCTCACGGAGTCTCCCCTTGGAGTTTGTAATCCCTTCGAGCGCTATCAAGCTTTTCTAGTTTTCTTGAGGATCTCCATATGTTGTTGCCTTCTTTTTTTATTGAGCAGTAATACCAAAAGATTATTCCCTTTTCACTAAAACATAAACACCCCTTTTGCAACGTATATATGCGTTGGTAGAAGTCCAAATAAATGTTGTTAGGGTCTATACCAACGCATTTAGTATGCGTTGCCATTGAGGCCGTTGCCAAGGTCTATGACAACACATATACAAGTGTTGGTAACATGTAAATAAAAGCGTTGTAAGGTTGCAACGCATATTTTGATATAGTGGCAACATATATATGCGTTGGCATTAGACACTAGAAAATCGCTTCCATGATTGTTTACAACGCAACTAATCATTGCAAAAAGTGTCCTTTTCATGTCTAGGCTAGGCTTATCAATTAGGGCTCACGGGGTTAAACAAAACACATATCAAAATGTATAACAAAATTTTCATTGATATCAACAAAAAATTGTTTCATTACAAAGAATTTCCAACTGGCTTCACAAGTCTAGACTCGAGGCTTGCACAGTTGGTACCATCATGATGTAATAACATAATACACCCTAAAACATAAATGTAAGTACATGTCTATACTTTTAGTGGAAAGTATTTGTTCTCTATGCCCCCGTGGTTCTATAAAAAAATTCTCCATTCCTCAGCATTCTCTATTCCACACAAGTTTGCCGAACAATCCAAACCATCAACATATCTTCTCAATCTGAAAAGAGAAATAAAATTCTTTTAGTGCATTATTAAAGTAAAATGTAATACTCCAACTCTTTCAAACAATTCGTAGGTACATACATAGAGCAGCAATTCCCAATCATTAAACTATATGGCATGCTTATTGAAGATAGACAGTAAATGCAAATAAATCATAGGCAGTTCTTAAGGGAAGTTAAAATCACACTGAAACACAAGGGCCGTGCAAAAGGCAAGTACAAGCTAGAAAACTGTTGGTCCCATTGTAGTAGCCAAGTATCTCAGCTTCGTGTAGGCATCTGAAACCCCATAGTATAATGCAAATTCTGACAGCAACCATTTCCAAGATCCTTGCAAGACGAGATTCCTTTGTTGAATGTGTTGTGCTTTCATTGCAACTTCCAAAACAATATCATATGCCACAGTTTCTGCAAACACACATGAATGATCGATCACTTGATGAACTTTTCTTGGTGGGGTTTAGCTGAAGGTAGGTAGATGCCCACGGAATAAAGCAATGGTGGACATTTAACTTGTTCTTCATTAGATATTGCAAGAAATGGAAATATGCAATCATAGTGAAAATCTATTCTTTGATTGGATATTGCAAAGTGCAATTATGCAATCATAGTTAAGACTGTCATATAGAAGTATTTTGGCAATTCTGACATCATTTTCTGGAAGAAAGTTTCTTGTTGATCCCTCTTAATTCTTAAATAAATATGCAAGAATGAGTGTCCCGGGGAAAACAACAATATAGACATAGAAAAGGATGGTGCACGAGGGAGTACTAAATCAGTCACATAAAAACCATATTAAAAATTCTAGGAGCCGCAAAATTTTGACTGTGAACCCATCGTTGTTGGATTGTTTAGCGCTCTTGTCCCGACCCAAATGATCCTGCGTCCAAACTGGTCGCTTTCTGATGGTAATGTGAGCCTATGCTCGACAACTGGAGCATACTCTGCAACCAGCCAACGAACACCAAATTGGCTTCGTCCAAGTGTGTTTCTTGTCCGGCAAACTATGAAAATCTACAAGAATTGTTTTCTTTAAAGAACTTTCACTGCAAGTAGCAAAATGGTTAGGAAAATCTTACAGGTTCCTTTGCCATCATAGCAACTTGAGCAACAACTCGTCCACAGAGCTTTCCTTTTGAATCAGACACATCAATGATCAAATCATCTCCCATGCTATCGGAAAGTGAAATATCCACGAAATATGTATTCACTTCACTAATTTCATAATATTCAGACTTTGTTCTCACGAGTATTTCTTAATAAATCTATAGCGATCGATTGCAAATGGCTATTCCTTCAGATCAAAAGAATGAATGGTGGCATAGACGAATAAGATGTCATTTTAAAAGTAGTTGTATTGTGAACATATAGCTGTATGCGATCCACAAGTTCATGCTCTGGTTCCCGGTAAATTGACCACTAGAAGTTTGTCACCTACACAAGAAAGTTCGAAGTTTTCGAGGAACAACAATTACAATAAGGAACAAATGGTACATATTAAGAACCACCAAACTATGAAAATCTACAAGAACCGTTTTCTTTAAAGAACTTCCACGCAAGTAGCAAAATAGTTAGGAAAATCTTACAGTTCCTCTGCCATCGTAACAACTTGAGCAACAACTCGTCCTGAGCTTTCCTTTTGAATCGGACACATCAATGTTCAAATCATCTCCCATGCTATCGAAAGCGAAATATCCACAAAAATATATATTCATTTCACTAATTTCATAATATCCGACTTTGTTCTCGAGAGTATTTCTTAATAAATCTATAACGATGATTGCAATTGCTATTCCTTGGATCAAAAGAATGAACGGTGGCATAGACGAATAAGATGTCATTTTAAAACTTTTCTTATACATACAAGACATGTGTTTCACGGATCCTGTTGCATTGGTACCATGTCGTCTTCAGTGAACTTTTAAGCCTCAATTGGCAAGAGTATATCTTTGAGGCAAGAACAACATGATGAGATTAAGTCAAGAGGTTGCATGTTATGAGAGAAGTAAAGCATATTTACCTTGCGGTGTTTCATACGATGATGCATTGCGCAGGTAGTCACGCCAACTTTTAATGCACGGATACTGCTTGATATATTGAGCACTTGCATACATGTATGCTAAGCTATGCTTTGAGAAGGAACTATTAGCAGCGTTGTTGTAAAACTTGAACTCTCCTAACCGACTCCCATCCGGAGGACGGTGTGGCTTGTACATTGGACAAACGATGCGAATGGAATCTAATTTCACCATTGGCAACGATGAAAAACTGCAACGAAGGCATATCTGACATTCGAACTTTCTAAACCGCAATTGGAATTATATTTGGTTACCATTAATAGTCGACAACTAGAAGGATGTGATGGTCTATTAGAAGTCTTCATAAACGAAGAAGAAAATAGCGGTGATAGGGCATGCATCAGGAAGTGTATATGATTGCTATACCTTGAACCTTCATTTTGCCAATTGTTTTCTTGGGTTTTGATGCAGCTCCTTCACTAACTAGTTCCGATGTGCGTTTTGCCATGAGCTCCTCTTCACATTGTAGCAGCACATTTTGCAAGCTAAATGAAACTTACAAAAACATCAACTAACACTGCCACAAATGCAAAGATCCCCAATTTGACCATGAGATGATTCCAAGAGAGGCACATCATACAAAAGTTTATTATCTAACTACTCAGCGCATGTATGAATGATTGCAGTCATACAAGAATCCTTACAAACAAGATGATGGCTACAGGGCGGGAGCTAAAATCACACAAAAACCAATTGCAGCACAACTTAAGCAGAAATACCTTTACTGCTTGTACTAAAATTTCCTAAAAAACTAGTTATACCAAAGGTCCAAAACAGGAAGCTATAATCAGAGCAAACATTTCTCCAAGAACGCCAGATTATACCTGTGATGGAGGCGGAGCAGGGGGCACCTGCTCCACCGGGGCTCCCCTCGTCGGGTCGCCGCCGCCAACATTGCCCGCCGCGGGCTTCGCTGCGGCCTCCACCGCAACCTTCTGCCTCGCCTCCTCCACGGTTTGCGAGTCATGTCTAGTAAGTACAGATCAAACGATTTGGCAGTGGGCTTGCCTACAACACGTTCCTGCAAAAACTGCAAGCAAGTAAAAGAAAGTTTACCTCTTACATATGCTGGTTCAACAATACAACTAATTTTAAAACACACTACCGTGCACATGGTAATGGTTCATTGGAAAAAAAAACTACTCATGTGAAATAAATCCTCTCAGCTCTCTCTCAAGCATTTTAACAGCCATATGGTGTGCCTATCTCCCGCTCCCTCTCTCTGACGCAATTTAACAAACTACTGGAGTGCACAAATCCTTACGGAGTTCTTGTCCATAACCATAAATCACAAGAAGCAGTGTGTAGTAACTTTTGCGCTCACAGAATCTTACAATTAATAAACATGTAGTCATCTACTAGATTACGATTAATCCACATCACCATGAGCTCACTGTATTAGCTTAACCACAAAATCACTGATTTACAGCGTATAAATTTCACCCAACATCTTGACAACAACGAGAGAGTTATTTAGCACAATTGTGCCAGCCGAAATCACCAGTTGGGACTGGGGTTGCCAAGCATGGGGTAATGATCCTAGACTGGGATTTTTCACCAGAGCCGCATACAAATTGACTGAGAGGATCCATAGTTACCTAAATAAGAAATAAAATTGAGAGAAATTAAAGAATGAATCAAACTAATGGATTAGTGATTCGAGAATTAAGGCAAATTAGGTATTAGGGAACTTACGGGAAGCAGGTGACGTTGCGGTGTAGGAAAACGATTCAAGGGCAGTGCAAACAGGCGCACAAATAACCGACGGCAGTGCTGCTATGTCTCTAGGGCGACCAATCTGTGGATTGGTGGGTACGATGATGCCCATGGACCATGTAGAGCTTGGTATTGAGGTCGTCGGAGTTAGGACGGAGGCTTGGCACAGGTCGACTTGGATTTGGACTGGCGTTGTCGAGATGGGCAGAACAAAAAACATCAATCTGATGGGGGGAGGCAGATGTTGTAGAGATACAGGACTCGGCAACGTCTAGTTCTACGGTGGATGACCCGGCCGTCGGTAGCTGTGGAGGTAATGACCTATTGGGGGCGGCGGCGGAAGGGCCTGGTTTGGTTGAATGAAAACGGCGCGGGATATAGGGCAATATTTGAGGAAAGAACCAGAGGCAGGGGAAGTTACAAAGACTATATCAAGACTTGTTTATGCGTGACTTAGACGTGGGGAGGTTGATGCTCCATCCGCAGCGCTTTTATTTTCCGTTGCTAGGTATGCGTGGCCGAAGGCTAGTTCTTGTTGTAGTGTTTATTTGGTTATGGATAGTCTTGGGCCGTCCTACGAAGGATACCACATATTCTGTGGTTATGGATAGGAGCTGAGCTCGGCTCAGTTGGCGTGGGGGCAGTTGAGCCATCCAGCCCACCCGTGGCCAAGTCCCCGGGCAGCCTATTGTAGGCTGTGTACTGTAGATGATACTGTTGCTGGTTTCACTAATTGAAATCGGGGGAGATAAGCACCCCTTTAATCAAAAAAAAATTGTGTGGTGTCCATTTCATGCATTACTATTGTAACAGCCCCAATGTTAGGAACAGTAATTAAATGTTTTCTGAACAGTAATGATGTACTGTTCATAGCATCTCTGTTTATTTTTACAGATTGGGCATTATGTTACAAATTAAAACCTTCTTTTCCTAGCCAAAATCCAAAGTCTTTTTAAAGTTTCAAAGAAAATACAAGTTAATGCTTGTACTTTGACTGGGAAGTAATTTTATCAAAGCCTAGATAAATTATCTGGCCCAAGAATAATTTTTGTGGATTTTTAGAAATTATTTTGTCTTGAAGAAAAATATTTGGCTTTAAATAAACCTATTCGGCTAAGGTAGTTATTTATATATTTTTATAAAGTGAAACTGTGATTTTAGAAATTTATTTGGGAATTATATCATCCCAATAGCCTCCTGGCAAAATTTCATGATTTTACAAATTTAATTACTATTTTTAAAGCCCAGTTAAACTTTTAAATATTGGAATAGAGTCTGGTCAACTATTCCGGTCTAAACCCAGCCTTTTGCACTGTAGCGACCGAGTCTAAGTGCTTTAGATCTAAACTGTGCAACCGGGCCGCACCCAACACGTTCGGGCACGTGCCCAAACCTCCAGCAAACGTGAGTTGTCGATTTCTTGATGGATGGCCGTGATTCGCTAAGCCGCGTGGACTCTCCACGTGCGCAAAGCACTTTCCACCGTTGGATCTTCATCCAACAACCCTCCCATCTTAACTCAAAACTCTAACGCGCCTCCAATCCTCCGCCGTTGGATCTTAATAAACGTTCCAGATTCATTGTGCCGTTCGGGTCACCCGAACATCACATTGGATCTGAGCCATTGATCTAATCGGGCGGTCTAGGTGATTGTGCCGTTCGGGTCACCCGACCTCAACCCAATCTCCACCGTCGATCTTAAATCCAACCGTGCCGCTCTTTTCGTTTTTGAACTCAAGGGCGCGCATTTATTCCTGGCTGTTGGATCTCCATCCTACGGTGCCCTTCTTGACCGCGTGCGTTTAGGGCCCGATCTTCATAGGACCGCTGGATTCTAATCCAACGCTCCTCTTTGAATGTAATCTTGGGTTACCCGAGGCTCCATTAAATCTCCACCGTTCGTTTGAGATCGCACGCCCATATTAATCGATATCGTTTAAATTCTTTTAACCCTCTATTCATCGTAGCGCCATTTCTAATCGGACGGTCGATGTTCTTCGCGTGTTAGAGTCGCGCAGGATCGCGATCGACATTGGGACCACATGTCGGATGTTGCCTCTCTTTCTCTTTGCCTCGTGCGTGCCGCCATTTCAGTAAGCAGAGGAGAGGATTTATCCAAAGATTATGCAACTAATTTTTGGATGTTTAGCCTAAATGGACACCTCATCAACTCTAGACCCTTCTCCTTTGCCCCGTAGCTCAACCTCTATATATAACCTAGCTTTTTGAGCTATCGCCATTGTTGACCACTGGAACTTATCATCTTCCATTCTTTGTCGGTGGAGTTTCTTGCTCCTACCCTTTGCTTATCCATCCTAGATGCTTGTTTCACTTGGTGATATAAGCTTAACATCTTTGTAGGTTAAACCCAGAGCTTATTTCTCTATTGATCCAACTCGGTTTTAGGGACCTTCATGCTTTCCTTGGTCAGTGAGTTAAAAGCGTGAGTTTTGTTATCTTAAGCATCTTAGGGACCTTAGCAACTCACATGAATCATTCACTTGAATGTCAATAGCTCCAACTTGCCTTAAACCTGAAAAGTTAGTTTTATAACTTTTCGGTCTTTCATATCGTTCTCAAGAACTAGGGTTTCTCCTGTCAACTTGTCATCCTTTTTAGGTCTCAATCGAACCTTAGCAGCATAATAAGTTGTTCTTTTAATTCTTGTTATCATCCATTTATCTTGAGAGCGAGAGATCGCCTCTGTCTTCTTTAATCGGTCTAACCGACAACATGAGTTTTCTTTTAGTTTCGTAATCGACCTATTAGGGTTAGGTTAGGTTTAGACTGGGGTATTATTTACCTAACAATTATTCTAAGATTCCATTTAGAATCTTTTGAATATTCTATTTTCGCTAACTCAAAGTTCTATCTGTCTGTTTTGATTCTTTTCAAAACACAAAAGCGCAAATTTTAGTTTAAACTCTAGTTTCTGTTATTTAAAAGTTGTATATGATAACATGGGTTATTATCACTATTAGGTAGTTATGACTTAAGCATTGTTAGACATGCATTTCTATATTGATCATACATCATTCTTTCAACTGTACTTATTGTCAATTTTGAAATTTATTGGATTTTATTGCCTCTTATAGAACTGGTTCTTTTGAGGCTTTTGACACTATTCTGAACAACCCGAGCTGCACAAGAAGTTTATTATTATCAAGGCAAGCATCCTCTTTGCACCATATTGATCCCAAATTTTATACAATAGTTTTTCCAAATCCAGTGACATCTGTTGCATGCTACCTTTCTGAAAATACAAATTGTGATCTGTTAGTAGTTAGTTATGACCTAACATTGTGGATTACCTTAATTATAGCCATACACTCAACCCTAGCGCGATCTTGTATACTATAAGGTTTATTTTGATTTAGCTTAGACATGCGATCTAGAGAACTTTAGAGTTTGACAAGGATATCTTGTCAAACATGGGAATCACAAATGGATTTCTGTTATTTTGCACTCTTTGTCCAGTTTACTTATGTCAGAAATGAATTTTATATTTAAATTGATCTGGACAAGAGGAAGCTAGTGATGGTGCTTTTGTGCACGAGATTGGGTATTGTGGTGGACTTGTCTGGACCAATTAAGGACTGAACTCTGACTATTCAATTCAAGTCCCCACGCACTTCCACGCAGCAGCGATGTATGGGCGCTGCTTGGTTAAGTAAAGGGTTAAGATTATTGGGTTGGAGACAGAGAGTAAGGATATGTGTATTGACCTTGTATGGCATAGATGCTTTGGTCTTTGGACTGCGTTTTATGCCATGTGAGCTTGTATGTCAGTATCAGATGTTCTTAGAAGGGTGAGGGCGTATATGTGCTCCGTCGCATGTACGTACCTTAAAGATGCCGATTGCAACCTAATGTGGGTAGTGAGCCCAGTTCGCATTTAATTGTTTGGGTCGGCATTCCTGACGCAACATGTGTGCCCCGGTTGAGCAGATGCTATCAGTCATTGTTTAAGCGAGATCAGTTCACACATGGGTATCCAACTCAATAGTGTTAGCTTGTTGAAAAATACCAAATCTTAGTTTCCCCGGTCGGCATACCAAAGGAAGTATGTCATCATTCGGAGGCGTCCGAAGGCAACGGGCTGACTAAGTCGTGTGGTAAAGTTGTACACCCTGCAGGTATTAAAGCGATCGAATAGCCGTGTCCACGGTCATGGGACCAGTGACTTGAATTGATGTCACTGATAGAGATTTGATTTACAAATTTGGGTTCGGTTTTTGGTTTAGCATGAGGGAATTCATGCATTGTATTGTTTATCTTTATTCTTATTTACTTACTGTTTTAATCCAACTTTGATTTATGAAATTGCTTTATCAAAATTTGGTAATTGTAGGTTAAGATGTATTGCTTTACGCAAACTTTAACCATTATACCTTCCTGTTGCAACCTTATGCATGTATAAACTCTACTCCTTTGTATAGGCTCTAATAAACACTTTCTTTTAGTAGTTTGTATAAGTCTTGCTAAGTACCTTCCGTACTCAAGGTGCTATAACCTATTGTTGCAGGTGAGGACGGTTATTTATATGAATGTAACAGCCCTGAGTTAGGGTTTGTGTTTCAAATGTAATATTATGAGGAAAAAGTAAAACTTTTGATGCCTCATGAAATCATTTGAAAATTTTCTAAGATTTTCCCCTAGCAATTTCTATTTTTAGAACCATGTTCTTGTGATAGAAGTTGTTGTCAACAAAATTTTCAATCTTAATCTCATGATCATCCTCCGGAAGTATTTTTCCTGTCTTCCTAACCATCCTAGTCACCTCTCTGCAAAATCTCACAATTTTTAGATTTTGTTTGCATTTTCAAAAGGCCTAGTCAAACCAGTTTGAAATCTGGTCAAACCCTTAGAGCAGAAGTTTGTGAATTTTCTTCAGAACAATGCAGTGCATAAAAAGTTCTGGAAAATTTATGCAATGTTGTTCTCTGTCCAAAGTAGCTACCATAAAATTTCGAATTTTGGAGCTCGAACTACCTCTAAAATTCCCAAACTCTCTCACCTTTTAAACTCAAAATCGCATCATCGCTTGTCGGGCTCGAACCCGAGCCCGACTCAAGTCCGACCGCACCACTTCGCCACTTGGTCCAACCGCACCGCCTCGCCCGCGTCGCGTTTGCTGTCGCTGACGGCTTGGCCCCACTCGCCAGAGCTCGTTCTCCACGCGTCGCGCGCGCCCGCGCGCCTCTCCCGCGTGCTCGCTTCTCTCGCCGCTCCACCGCTCGGCGCATGCGCTGCCGCCACGCCGCCGCCCTCACCTCGCCGCCTTACCGCTTCCACCTCGCTGCCTCCGCCTTCCCCTTCATAAGCAGTCGAGTGCTCCACTTTTCTCGGTTTCCTTCTTCTCCTCTGTCCTCTTCCGCCGAGCTCCGGAAGCCGAGAGCGTCGCCGCGCCGCCTCCGAGCCCGCCGGCCACCCCGGTGATCTCCGACCAGCATCGACCGCGTCACGGTGTGTTCCGCATCCCCAGGAAGCAAACCCCCCAAGGAATTTCGGGTTTCACCGCCCGAGGAATCTGCAAGGCGGGCTTTCTTCTCCAACTCCGCCGATTCCGCCTCTCCCGCCGCGTCTTCT